>CM051242.1:155525036-156773786 GCA_027917425.1 Gastrophryne carolinensis | reverse complement strand
CCCTACCTCTCAGACTCCCGGCTGCTGCAGCCTCTTGGACGCCTCCTGCCACCAGCCCCGAGTATGCAGCTGAGCGCTTACACTCGGGGCCAGCGGCGGGGAGCGTCTAAGAGGCCGCGGCAACCCCCCGGTGACGGCATGGGACAAGACCGAGGGGGACAAGAGCATGCGCCGCAGGACGCGGGACCAGGTAATATAAATCGGGGCAGTCCCGGGAAAATCGGGATGGTTGGGGGGTATGCATTCCCCATATAGACAGTGTGGCATCCCCCCTCCCATTTCCCATATAAGCAGACGTCAACATGAAAAAAAAAAAGTCAACTCCCATGCTATAGGCGCTCCCGTGTTGCTGGCCGGGCTGCCACACTGCAGGAGGCCAGAAGAAGATGGATGAGCATCTCCGCTGATGCTTCTTACAGCCTGGACACATACAAGCACCGCCTCCATGAATCGGGTGGGCGTGGTCTGCACCGTGTCAGAACAGGCCACACCCACCTGCTCTATGGAACCAGATGTCTGTGTGGCCTGGCCAGTAAGAAGCAGCGACGGGCTCTGTCTCCGTCCCCGCCGCTGCTATGTCTTTTCCTGCAGCGACAGCAGCGTCAGGGACAGACACAGCGCCCGCCACTCCTCCATTTCTACCGTCCAGCTGCTGCCTCTTCCAACCAGGGCACACGTGAGCACCCGGGTCAGTGCAGCGCCGCACCCACCTGCTGCAGAGACCTGGGTGCTCGTGTGTGCCCCGGCCAGAAGAGGCAGCAGCTGGAAGGCAGAAGAAGATGGAGGAGCGGCGGGCACTGTCTCTATCCCTGTCGCTGCCGGAAAAGACAGACATAGGCCCTTATTTATGAAGGAATAGCGACAGGTAGCGACTGGTGAGCGGCCGGTAATGACGGTCACCGCCACGAGAACGCCGGCTCCCCACCACAATCACACATTTATCAAGCCAATCCTGCTTAGCGACTGAGATAGCGCCAGATAGCGAATCATTCATCATTATTCCAGCCTCAGCCCACAGCGCCAGCGTCCGACCTTGAACAGCGACAGGTATGACCTCTCGCTACCTGGCGCTCTCCAATGCATTTCAATGGAACAATCTTTAAATATTAATAATTATTAATTGTTATTAATGTTTTTTTTTTTTTTTCTTTAAATGTGAAAAATTCTGAGAGCACTTCTGCCATTTTAGATAATTTTTTTAAGGGAAAAAAAAAATTGTGCAGAATTGATATTACTACATGTATTCATATTACAAAATTATTTTAAAAACTTTTTTTTTTTGGTTTCCAAAAATATGGTGGTTTGGGGGTTAAAAAACTACTTTTAACCCATCGCCGCCAGCGTTCTGGGGTTTAAACATGCATTTCACAGCGCGAGAATTTTTTGAGCATGATTTTTTGATGAATATGGTGGAAGCCGGTCGCTCTGACCAGTCGCTATCATGCGCTCCCATACATCGCGGAACCTGTCAAATAGCGACTCGTCACCTTGTATTCAACATTACGCCACACCGACTGAGTCGCTGTCAACAACCGAACAACGGCCAAGCACAGCGACTACTAGCGGGCGCTGTGAAAATACCGCTACAGTCGCTCAACTGTCGCTACATGTCGCTATTAATAAATCAGCCTCATAGCAGCGGCGGGGAGGGGGACAAAGCCCGCTGCAGTTTTTTTCTTTTTTATGGCCTCCCGCGGGAGCACCGATAGCATGTGAGTTTCCTTTTTTTTTACATTCGCACGATAAAGCACACTGACATTTTACCCCCCAAACTTTTGGGGAAAAAATATGTGTGCCTTATATGGCGCAAAATATGGTAATAGATGTCTATGAGGTTAGATTTGTACTCGCAGTTTGTTATTTCCTCTTCACTCCCATCCGCTGCTACAGCTCACCCGGGCCCGAGCCGGCTTTTGAAAACCCGACTTTTTACCTTTTATTTGTATTTTTATTATTTCTACTTATAACTTAGCCCATTAAATTATTTATACTTACCTCCAGTATCTGAGTAACTCTCTGTTATCAGCAATTCAAATAGATTGCAGCAACGGAACATAACAGCGATCATCTGATTCTGACACCAGCAACTAACATCTGAGGCCCTAGGAGGTTTGCGAACCCCGGGCCATGGCGGTGAGTTTTACTATCTATTGCTTTTTTCATAATAGATGTAGTAATAATTCTATATTCTGTGCTGACAAACTAATGAATACTAAAGTTTTGTGTAAAACAATAAGAGTGCTACAAGGAATAACATTCTAAACAGCATACAAAAATAAGAGGATTCACATACCAATAACAGTAACCACCATCTGTAATTGACATAACTTTCCTCATGAATTTATCAAATAGAGCGTAGCTGGCATTATTTGGCTGTCTGACTAACAATTAATTATGAATATTTAAAGATTGTTCCATTGAAATGCATTGGAGAGCGCCAGGTAGCGAGAGGTCATACCTGTCGCTGTTCAAGGTCGGACGCTGGCGCTGTGGGCTAAGGCTGGAATAATGATGAATGAGTGGCTATCTGGCGCTATCTCAGTCGCTAAACAGGATTGGCTTGATAAATGTGTGATTGTGGTGGGGAGCCGGCGTTCTCGTGGCGGGGCCCGTCATTACCGGCCGCTCACCAGTCGCTACCTGTCGCTATCCCTTGTTAAATAAGGGCCTAAGGAGCTCTATCCCTAAGCAGTTTCCATTTAAATGAATAAAGGGGGGTGGGAGCAGCTCAATCACTATTATTTATACAAAATTATTATTATTATTCAGGGCCTGGGAACTAATTTACCGCCCAGTTTAACCCTCTCATCATCTAAATATCAAGCAACAAACATGTCTAGCTGTGTGGAAAGGCAGAGATTGAGGCCCTTATTTAAGAAGGGATAGCGTCAGGTAGTGGCTGGTTAATGAGAGGTAGCGACTGGTGAACGCCGGACACGGCACGCAATTACACATTTATCAAGCAGAATCTGTTTAGCGACAGGGATAGCGCCATGTAGCGTCTGATTCATCATTTCACAGCCTCAGTGAACAGCGCCAACGTTCAGCCTTGCACAGCGCCAGGTATGACCTCTCGCTACCTGTCGCTCTCCCATACATTTCAATGGATGAACCTTTTCTTTTCTTTAAACTGTTTTTTTTTTTTTTTTTCAAAAAAATCACAAATAATTCTGTGACCTCTTCTGGCATTGAAAAAGCAGTTTTTTCATAATTTTTTCATTTTTTATATATTTCCTCAGAAATGACATTACAGGTCTGCCATTAAAGTGTTCATGTTACAATGTTGTTACAATGTAATTCCATATGTTTTCGCTTTGTTACTAGTTGATAGATGCTGAAAACAGACTTTAATCACACCGCCTCCTGCGCTCTGGGCTTCAAACAAGCATTTTTCAGTGCCAGAGATTTGGGAGGCTGTTTTTTTGCTGAACATGGTGTGAGTCGGTCGCTATGAGCAGTCGCTAACATGCGCTCCCATACAGCACTGTACTGGTCAAATAGCGACTCCTCACAATGTATTCAACATTACTGAACAGCGACTGAGTCGCTATAAACTAGCGACTCACGGGCGAGCACTGCAACTACTAGCGCTCTGAAAATGCCTGCTACAGACGCTCATCTGTCGCTACCTGCCGCTAATGATGAATCAGCCTGCCCGTTGCATGTCCCAATTTTGGAAACTCAGAAATAAGAGTAGGGACCACACTAAACACAGAGTGCCTTGCCGGGGCGGTGTGGCTTCCACATGTATCTGCAGATATATGCAACTAAGGCCCTTATTTAACAAGGGATAGCGCCAGGTAGCGAATGGTGAGCGAACGGTAATGACGGTCACCGCCACGAGTACGCCGGCTCCCCACCACAATCACACATTTATCAAGCCGATCCTGTTTAGCGACTGACAGAGCGCCAGATAGCGAATCATTCATCATTATTCCAGCCTCAGCCCACAGCGCCAGCGAGTGACCTTGAACAGCGACAGGTATGACCTCTCGCTACCTGGCGCTCTCCAATGCATTTCAATGGAGCAATCTTTAAATATTCTTAATTAATTTATATTAATGTTTTTTTTTTTTTTTTAAATGGCAAAAATTCTGTGACCACATCTGCAATGTTAGATATTTTTTTTTAAGGTAAAAAAAAAAAAAAAAAACAATTGTGCAGAATTGATATTACAGGTCTGATATTAATGTATTCATATTACAAAATGTTTTTAAAAACTTGTTTTTTTTATCAAAAATATGGTTGTTTGGGGGTTAAAAAACTACTTTTAACCCATCGCCGCCAGCGCTCTGGGGTTTAAACAAGCATTTCACAGCGCGAGAATTTTTGGAGCGTGATTTGTTAATGAATATGCTGGGAGCCGGTCGCTATGGCCATTCGCTGTCATGTGCTCCCATACAGCGCGGAACCTGTCAAACAGCGACTCCTAACCCCGTATTCAACATTACCGCAAACCGACTGAGTCGCTGTCAATAACCGAACAACGGCCAAGCACAGCGACTACTAGTGGGCGCTGTGAAAATAACGCTACTGTCGCTCATCTGTCGCTACCTGAGCTATTAATAAATCGGCCTCCCCATCTCTGTCTTTCCACATAACTAGACATGTTTGTTGCTTGATATTTAGATGATGAGAGGGTTAAACTGGGCGGTAAATTAGTTCCCAGGCCCTGAATAATAATAATAATTTTGTATAAATAATAGTGATTGAGCTGCTCCCACCCCCTTTATTCAGTTTCCATTTAACTAGACATTCTACAGCAGTACTAAGAGTTAGGCCACTCTTCCTTCCCAGCGCTGATCTATACCCATCTAAAATATTTTTCAATCCATATGAGGCTCCTTAGCCAAGTGAATAGCCCAAATCTATAAAACAGAAGTTCAAATGAATGCTTCTACAGTCCATGAGAGACCTAGCTCCTCGGCCCAAGTAAATAGATGTATTTTGTATGTAAGAATTGTTGAAGATACTGAGCAACAGCTTACGGCTTGTCTCTGTATGTGATCTGCATCTATATTGCTAGGTTAATGTAGTTTACATTTATGACAGTACATGGCGCTGTTACATGTGTAGTTTCTGTTTTTTACTGTATGTTGTGTTTTCTGTACAGGAGGTGATCTCTTTCCTGTCTATGTTAGCCACCATGTAAGGTGCCACTCTCTTACTGCACTCATGTTCCAGTAAAACCAGTTCCTGTTACACCACAAATATATATCTAGACTTGACTCACCTAGCACTCCACTCTGCAATGGGAATATATAGAAAGGACCATCCCAGGTGTTATTTCTATCTTAGGCGGCCCCTCAATCAATAGGAGCATTATTTAACCTAAATTTCATTAACCCACCAAATAACCCCAACTAAAGGCCAAAGTAGCTCCTGATACATAGACGACCACCCCTAAGTACTATCATATAAACACTCAGCTCATTGAAAAAACATTTAATCAATAAAGAAACCATTAACCAAATAGATAGACAGGTCATAAGAGATTTATTTCCTTCTGAGCCAAAATTAATAAATAGGAAACATTCCCAACCTAAATGAATACTCCCCTCCATCCATAGAACCTAAATCCATCAGCCCATACTAGACCTATTCCCAAAACCCAAGTGAATACTCTGATGGTCCATAAAAGATTCACCTCCGTTTCCCAAATAGGTAAACACTCCCTAAACCCATAAGATATCCACTTCTGAAACCCAAATCAGTGCTTCCTCAATCCATTAGACAGTCCTTAACAGACCATTTTTCAAAATTCAAATGAACATTCCTTCTATCCATAAGAGACCCACCTCCAAAAACCAAATAACTACTTGTCCTGTATCCAAAAGAGACCTATCTCGAAAACCCAAATTAATATATCCTTGATCCAAAAGACACCCATTACTAAAATCTAAATGAATGGTCATTACCCAGCCTTGAGAAAGAGCCCCATGGGCTCGGAACGCGTGGACTCGCTGCAGGGCCGCCATCTTGCCAGTTTAACAGTAAGGATTCTTTCTTATGTTTCACATATTTTGCTTATAGACTTTGCACTTTATTCCCTAATTGGGCTTGCCTTCACTCAGATATTTTGTTTTTCATTGATGCATTCTTACTTAGCACTTAGCACTTTACTGTATATATATTGTATAGGCAGCACATTGTAATATATTGTATTAGGTAGGATTTACACTGAATACTATAATAGACTGTATCTGTCAGGATGGCTCCCCCATGTGGCTGGTTATGTTAACAGCACTGGGAAAATGTTTTTAAATTGCTTTTAATGAGATGACCTTTAATAAAGACTACTTCATTTATTGATTTCCTGAGAGTGCAATTGTTAGTCCCCAGGGACCCATTTTGTGGGGGGTTCTTGGAGGGCACCCCCAATCCTTTGGTGAAAATCTAAATGAACACTCCCTTAGTCCATAAGAATAAGACACCCACCTACAAAATCAGAATAAGTAGCCTTTCAGTCCATAGGAGACCCAACACCCAAATCAATATCTCCTCAATCCTTAGAAGATCCACTTCCAAGGCCCAAATAATAACTAGCTCTGTCCTTAAAGGAACCAGTTTTTAAACCCAAATTAATATCAAATCATGAGACCCTCCTTCAAAAATAACTTTCTTAATTCAAGGGGGACCCACCTCCAAAACCTAAATAAACACTCTTTTACTGTCAGGCCCGTGGGACACCCGCCTTCAGAGTAAGCCCACAACCCCCAATCTCCGCTGCTAGCTTCACCTTTAGACAAGCCCCCGTTTGCCGGGACGCTTTATACGCCTCGCCGGACACGGTTGCCCCCAGGACTTAATAGCACAAAGGATGTGAGCTTACAGGGGTTGAAGGCAGATGAACCAGAGGCCAGACTGGGCAATGTCGGGTAAGTACTGGAAACAGTTTGGGTGCTTCGGAAACAGGTAATACTGGAAGCAATTCGGGTGCTCAGGAGAATTCAAGCAAAGTCAGACGTCAAGCCAGGGGTCACAACGGGAGGTCAGAGAGCTACGCAGTACACAGGGATGAGACGAAGACGTGGTCGAGATTCAAGCAGATGGTCAATAACGATATAAACAGGCAATCACAGGAACAATAACAAGCCAGCTAAATGCTATAACAGGCACTGACACACTGAAGAGGTAATCCCTTTATAGGCCTGAACCCGGCTGGATTGGACAGGGAGGCAGTGGCTGTGATTGGTGCACTTTGGATCTGTGTGCTGATTGGTGCACTTCGGATCTGTGGTTTGATTGGTGCACTTGGAGAGCTCTGGGGTGATTGCCCCAGCTGAACTCCAAAGGCATACTGCCCAGAACTGCACCTCCTAGGTTTAGCTCTTTTAAACAGCCTCCAGTGGCCACTCTGTGTATAGCACCACATAAGCTGACTGTATTTGCGCGCAAGCACGAGTAGAATGGACGAAGGAGAAGGGCGCGCTCAGCGACACACGCGCCGCTGGAGCTGGCATCTGAGGCATAAGCGGCTGCTGGGCAGGAGAAACCCTGGCCAGTTGCCTAGGGACACCACGGGCACGGGCTGAAGGCAAGTCATTCATGACATTTACTCAATAAAGGACCCACCACCAAAACCCAAATAAAATGTTCCTCTGCTCCAAAACTCAAAAAAAAATCCCCTAAATCTACAGAAGACCCACTAACCAAAATTAATGTTTTCTCAGCCTATACGAAGCCACCTCCAAAAATCAAAATTAATATTCCCCTCCTTCAAAACGTATAATAATAGACACCTCAAACCATAGGAGACCCTATTCCAAACCGAACTGAATGCTCCCTCAGCCCTTAATAGACCCATCTTAAAAATGCAATGAATGAGTATATAAGAGTCCCATCTCCAGTATATTAATGAATACTCCGTTATGCCATAAGAGACCGAATACCAAAACTTAAAAAATATCCCCCTCATGAAATAGAAGAAAACCAAGGGCTTTATTCATCAAGCCATAGCGCCAGGTAACGACTGGCAGCGACAGGTAACAACAGGTAGCGAACAGTGACCTGTACGCAATACCACATTTATCAAAGCGAATCTGGTGAGCGGCTCATCATATACCGCCAGGGCTCTGGCTTCCAGAGCGCCTGGTATTACCTGTCGCTACCTGACGCGCTCCCATACATTTCAATGGACGTTCCTTTTATTCTATTTAAAGTGAATTTTTGCTCTCATATAATTGTGTCACCTCTCATGGCCTATTCATTTTTGAAAACTTTTTTGATTTATAATATTTTTATGCAGAATTGTCATTACAGTGTTCATCTTACAATGTAATAACAATGTAATTCCATATGTTTTCGCTTTGTTACTAGTGGATACATGTTCAAAAGCACACTTTAATCACACAGCCTCTGGCGCTCTGGGCTACAATGACCCGATTTTGAGCGCCGGCGCTGTGTGGGGCTATTTTTTTGATGAATATGGTGTGAGTCGGTCGCACTGAGCTGGCGCTACCGTTCGCTCCCATACAGCGCTGTACTGGTGTAATAGCGACTCACACAATATATTCATCAATGCCGGCCAGCGACTGAGACGCTCTGAAACAGCGAACCATGGGCGAGCACAGCGACTACTCGCTACAGGCGCTCATCTGTCGCTAGCTGTCGCTATTAATGAATACAGCCTGCAAGTAAATAGTGTTGCAATGATGGTGCACCATACAAATGGAAGATCTAATGTATGAATGTAAGTTCCTGCTGCCCTAGGGCATGGCATTTGCACAAATCCAGCCCTTAGTAGAATGTAATATAACATTCACCCTGTCAGTCAGTGAGTCAGTGTTAAGCAGTCGCTCCTCTTTGTTTCTTAGGAATTTAATGTTCCAAGGAACACTGCTGAGAACTGGGGCAGTCCGGAGAAGTCTAGAGACACATCCTCATACCAAAAGCCATTTGACCTGCAGCACAGGAATGTGGATTTAATAACACAAATTATAATTTAAAAACAAAGTGCCATCCTTTCAGTTTCAAAAAGATAAGACTGTAATAACTATTTTAAACCTAGAATAGGCGGGGATAGAACCACTTTGGTGCCCAATTTAATGTAATTAATTTAATGTGGCCTCACATTCATCTAAGCGAATTGCCAGCAGAGGGGTGTCAGTTACACAGAAAGAAGTACTTTAGACCAAAAATTCAGGGAGGCACTCAACATATAATACATTTCATTTTTATTCCAAAGCAAAAATAATACATAACACAAAAATCTGTAAAATACAAAAAAGTACATACAGTTACAGTCACAGTTTTGGGAGGGGCATCCAGTTCTGATTTGGGGGTGTATTACAGGGCCGGTGTCAGCACTCGGCAAGGCGGGGCAGGTGCCTTTCTGGGGGGGCCCACTGACAGGGCCGGCCTTTGGGGTGTGCGACGGTGCTTGACCGTCATCAGACTGGGAGGGCACAGTCACAGCTGGTGCCCACATCTCATCGAATGGCGGGGTTCCACACAACAGGGCATCCTGATTTAGATTCCAGGGGAGGAAGTGCTGGGTTTTGTTCTGCTTTTTAGTTGCCCACCCCAGCTGATTTCCTATCCCTGGAGCATCCCAATCTGTGTTACCCTACGGTGTGAAACCCCCTGGGATCACTGGCATACCCACTATGCAAGCAATTCCACCCCTGAGTTTTGGTCCACTTTACAGGGGCATCTTAATTTGGCCCCTGTTTGTGAAAGAACCCCCCTGGTTTGGCCGTTAACTCAAACTGGCGACACAGTGCATTCACCAGTTCCAGGAAAGTAATGAACAAAGGGGGGGTCACACACAGGGGCATCCAAAAATATTGAGAATCTAGATTTGTTTAGACTCCGAGGTCAGGTTTAAAGGGCTTTGGTGCGCTTCGAAGTAGACCAAAAATACCATTTTGTGAATACTCACCTTGTAAAATGGGTATTATGAGTATGTCACACACCCCGCTTCAAGAATCCATAACATGTGGGTAATATCGTCCTGAAGAGGGCGTTCCTGCAGAGATGATAGCAAAAGAAAGCCCCTCCCTGATCCATAAATACCTGGGACCTCCCACTCACTACCCAGTATACAGAAAGCAGTAAGGTAAGGGACCAGGAAGAGGCAAATATAAACAACAACCACGCAAAGTTCGCAATAAAGAGGATCCTGAATACAAAAGGGCGGGTTGAAGCGGGGTGTGTGACATACTCATAATACCCATTTTACAAGGTGAGTATTCACAAAATGGTATTATTCTTAGTATGTCACACACCCCGCTTCAAGAATCCATAACATGTGGGACATCCAACAGCAGTGTCCATAACAAGGGCGGGGATCCAAAACTAGGCAACAATGCACAACCTTAAACCACAACAGCTTGCAAAACTTTGCGGCCAAAAACAGCATCCGCTGATGCCCGAACATCAACCTTGTAAAACTTGGAAAAGGTGTGAACCGAAGACCAGGTAGCGGCCTTACAAACTTGTTCAACAGAAGCCTGGTGCTGAAAAGCCCAGGACGCACCAACTGCACGAGTAGAATGAGCAGTAACACGAAAAGGGGGACTCCTCCCCTTGGCAGAATAGGCCCCAATGATGGCCTGACGAATCCATTTACTAATGGAAGATTTGGCAGGAGCCAAACCTTTCCTAGGCCCGCAGGGCACCACAAAGAAAGCATCAGTCTTACGAAAGGAAGACGTAACCTCCAGATAATGTTCCACAACACGAACTACATCCAAGGAATGCAATGCCCTTTCCTTGTCGTCGCTGGGATTTGGGCATAGAGAGGGCAAAACAATGTCCTGATTCAGATGAAACTCCGAGACCACTTTAGGAAGAAAATCCTGCTTGAAACGAAAGACAACCTTGTCCTGATGTTTCTCGAAGTACGGAGCTGTAATGGATAAAGCTGCCAACTCAGAAACACGCCTAACCGAAGTGATAGCCACCAAAAAGGCCACCTTTTGGGTAAGAGAAGACAAAGCTATCTCATTCAAGGGCTCAAACGGAGGGCCCTGGAGAGCAGAAAGAACCAGGTTCAAATCCCAAACTGGAACAAAAGGCTTCCTAGGAGGCCGAACATGTGTAACACCTTGGAAAAAGGTCTTGACTAAGGGATGAAGTGCAAAAGACCTTTGGAAGAACACCGCCAGGGCAGAAACCTGCCCTTTCAATGTACTAAGCTGGAGCCCCAGATCTAGACCATGTTGGAGAAACTCTAAAATTCTAGGAATGGAGAACTCTCGACAAGAGAAAGACCTACTTTCACACCAATCAATATAGGCCCTCCAAGTCCTGTAGTAAATAGAAGAGGAAGAGCGCTTCCTGGCACAGATTAAGAGTCTGAATCACTGCGTCAGAAAGACCTTCCTCCTTCAAGATGGCGGTTTCAGCAGCCATGCCGTCAAAGCCAGCGATGGTAAATTGGGATAGCGCAGCCGACCCTGGGTGAGCAGGTCCGGCAGCAGAGGCAGGGCGAACTGATCCTCTGCCAGTCTTACAAGATCTGCGAACCAAACTCGCCTTGGCCACCTTGGGGCCACCAGAATTGCCGACGCACCATCCAAGGCCAGTTTGCGCAGCACTCTGGCTAGCATTGGGAACGGAGGAAACAGGTAAAGGAGCCCCAGATCCCTCCAGTTTAGAGACATGGCATCCACTGTCAGAGCCAGAGGATCCTGCGAGAGAGACACAAAGACTGGAAGCTTGTGATTGTGACGAGAAGCAAAGAGGTCCACCGCTGGGACCCCCCACCTGAGACATATCGAACGAAACACCTTGGGACTGAGAGACCACTCCCCCTGACGAGAGGAGGCCCTGCTCAGCAAGTCCGCCTCCGTGTTCTCCACTCCCGGAATGTAGACTGCTGAGATACACGGGACGTGGGTCTCTGCCCAGTCCAGAATCAAAGACACTTCCCTGAGGGCACTCCTGCTGCGAGTCCCTCCTTGGTGATTGATGTAAGCAACCGCCGTTCTGTTGTCCGACCGGACCTGAACTGGCAGGCCTCTCAACTGATGAGTCAAGCGAAACAGAACCAACCTGATGGCTCTCAACTCCAGAACATTGATGGGCTCGTGAGCCTCCCGCGGGCCCCACAAACCCTGAAACTGGAGGTCCTTCCAAACACCCCCCCAACCTGACAGACTGGCATCCGTGGTGACTGTTTCCCAACACGGAGGCAGAAAAGATCTGCCCTTCAACAGATTGACCGACCCCAGCCACCATTGCAGGGATCGACAAACTCGGGGAGTCATCAGGAAGGACTGATCCAACGATAGAGGAGACTTGCCCCAAACCTTCAACAGATGAAGCTGAAGCGTCCTTGTGTGAAACTGCGCAAAGGGAACTGCCTCGAATGAGGCCACCATTAACCCCACCAGCCTCATCCCTAACCGGATGGTCGGATGAGGGGTAGACAAGAGAAGCCGAACTAACTCCTGAATCAAAAGAATCTTGGCCTGGGGTAGAAACACCCTGGCCTGTGAAGTGTCCAGAGACATTCCCAGAAAGGTCAGAATTCTGGACGGAGAAAGAGAAGACTTGGGGTGGTTGATCACCCAACCGAACCTTTCCAGAGTGGACACCACCGCTCTGGTGTCCAACTCCGCTTGGTTGAAGGAAGAGGCCATGATCAGTAGATCGTCCAAATAGGGCACGATGCGGATACCCTGGCCTCTGAGCAGAGCCATCACCCCCGCTAGCACCTTGGTGAACACCCGAGGAGCTGAGGTGAGACCGAAAGGAAGTGCCACAAACTGAAAGTGCCGATCCTCCACCACGAACCTGAGAAACCTCTGGTGTGCTGGAAAAACCGGAACGTGTAGATAAGCATCCTTGATGTCTATGGACGTCAGAAAGTCTCCCTGACGAAGAGAGTGAATGGCCGAACGCAGCGTTTCCATGCGGAATTTCCTCGGCCGGATGAACCTGTTGAGAAACTTCAGATCCAAGATGGGTCGGACCAACCCGTCCTTCTTGGGTACCGTGAACAGATTGGAATAAAAGCCCCTGCCCCGATCTGAAGGGGGCACTGGGCAAATGACAGCCATGTCCAGAAGATTCTCCACTGCCACCAGGAGCCCCTGCGCCGCTAGAGGCTCCGACGGCATCCGAGACCTGACAAATCTGGAAGGGGGGCGGAGCTCGAACTCCAGCTTGTAGCCGGAAGACACCACTTCCCGGATCCATCTGTCCGAGACCTCTTGATCCCAGATCTGAGAGAAGTGCTGCAGCCGTCCCCCCACCCGCATGGGTGAGGGCGCCCCCTCATTGCTGAGCCGGCTTAGCAGCCGGTTTGGGCTTAGAGCCCCAACTGTATCCAGAACGGGCACGTCCTCTGCCCCTGTTTCCGGAATCTCCTCTGGAAGAGGGAAATGCAGAACCCCTACCAGATCTGGCCCCCCGAAAGGAGGGGGTAAAGGCAGGCGCCCCCCGAAAAGGGCGGCGTTGTTTCTTACGTTGAGGTAACCTACCACTCTTGGTGACAGAGTCCAATGT
This sequence comes from Gastrophryne carolinensis, assembly GCA_027917425.1. Classification (NCBI taxonomy): domain Eukaryota; kingdom Metazoa; phylum Chordata; class Amphibia; order Anura; family Microhylidae; genus Gastrophryne; species Gastrophryne carolinensis. Next base: position 156,760,328 of record CM051242.1, on the reverse strand, counting down.
CTCTCCAAAGAGCCGTAGACCAACAAAGGGTAAAGCTGTCAGTGATTTTTTGGACATAAAATCGGCCGCCCACTGGCGCAGCCACACCGACCGCCGAATAGCCACAAGCAGAGCCGAAGTCCTACCACACATCATCAAAGTATCATCCAAGGCAGTCAACACAAAGGATAGAAACAACTCGCACCGTTTAAGGCTAAGGAAGTCGTTACTACCAGGACGAAGCCCGGAAGAAGTCAACAGGTCCCTGACCACAGACCTGGTGGCCAACACCATTAGCTCCGAAGCACACACAGGCCGGATGGCCGACCCAATGCTAGTAAAGCCATGAGAAGCCATCTGATCAATACGTTTATCCTCTCCATCTTTGAGAGTGGAACAATCAGGTCTGTTTAACACCGAGGAGTTAGACAACCCCAAAATCGGGGGGGAGATACCCAGCGCTTGACCGCCTCAGAAGGAAAGGGATATTTCCTATCCCACCCCTGAGGGATGCCAGGGAGCCGAGCCGGCCTATCCCATTCCTTGTCAATGATTCTATCAAAATGGCGTTGCGTAGGAAACTCCAGGCGCGGCCTGGATTCCTCAAACAATTCACCTTTCTGCTGTGACGCCTCCTCGGGAGGGGAAATATTCAGAACTTCCAGCATGAGAGACAGAGCGTGAGGAGAGTCCAAGGATCTCCCTAAATCAGAAAGCTCGGCATCAGCGCCAGCAGACTGCTCATCATCCGAAAATTCTGAACCCTCATCAACTTCCCCCTCCTCTAGCTGAGGATAATCAGACCAATCCATATTGTCTCTGTCATCAAGATCATCCACCGGCGGAGCCGGCGACAAATGCTTTCTCTTAGACGGAGCCTTACGGGCGACCGAGCTAGAGAGCATTTTCTCAAGGCTAGCCAATCTGGCACACATCCCGGATTGCAGATCCCTGCCCATGACCACGTCACACGGGGCACGAGTCAAGGCGGGAGGGGGAGTTGAGGTGGCCGGCTGTGCTGACCCCGCCGCTTGGGGTTCGGACTGCCGCGTAATAGTTTGCTGTGCACATGGTATACACAGTAACACATCATCCCCAGTAATGAAAATCCCACACAACATACACTTTTTGGGATGCCCCGAAGGGGTCCCAGTCCCAGTATCCGGGGATGCCTCCATAAGGTGAATTTTGAGTGGTCGCTATGACCCAGGGAATTACGCCAGTTAGACAACCCGGGATGCCCCTTTAATGTCCCGAGTGGGAGGATTTGTGATGCTAAAATGGACCCAGGGACCCAGGATCAGGAGAGACCTTCCAATACTACAGAAGATCCTCCTGGATAACCTTCACCTAAAAGACAGAGAGAGACCCATAAGTCCCTACAATAAGACTTAACAGATAAAGAAAAGAAAAAATAAATGAGGCCCACAGGGCCACTCACAAACGCTGCGGTGAACGATCCGCCTCAGAACAATGGCGATTTCTGAGGTGAAGTGAAGAGAAGAAGAACTGCCTTGTCAGGGGCGTGGTCTGCGCAGCCCGCGCAAAGCTGATCTGTGCCCCCTAAGCTGCCTAGTAACAGGGAGCTGCCTAGTAACAGGGAGCTCAGCTCCGCAGCGGCGCCAGTACAGAGGAGGGCGGAGCCGCGGCGACGCGCCGAAAGCCCGGCTCCGCCCCCCCTTCCAGTGTGAATGAAGCGTGAGGGAAGAAGTCCCTCACGCACCAGCCCAGAGACCGGCGCCGCCGACAACCGCGGCGCCGGCTGCCATGACAGCGGGTGCTCCCGCTATCACTAGCGGAGCACCCGCCCCGCTCGCTGCGGCGAGGAATGAATGAGAGAACGGGGGCTGGCCGCAGCAGAGCGCCGAGTGCCAGCCCCGCCCCCCCAAAGCGTGTGAGGTAAAAAATTACCTCACAGACTGAAAAACCCCGGCACCCGGCTGCAATGACAGCCGCGGTGCTGCAACATAGTAACAACAGTGCAACCAATTCATTGAGGGATTACTTCCAGACGCTCCACATCAACAAGAGAAAGTGAATAAAGAGAAAGAGAATAAAGCTAACCCCTATGAGAGGAACCCCCAGCCCCCATAGTTGGTAAAGGGAAGGGCCCTCCACCCAGGGGAAAAGTCAAGGGACGGGGCATCCCAAACCGGGATCACCTACCCGGTATGACCGCCTACCCTCTCTTTTAGGGTCTCACGGTGGAGCTCTGCTCCTCAGCACCAGAGGTGCCAATGTACCCTCGCTCGGGCCAGCAGCCAAGACTGTGGAGGCATGTAATATGAGGTAAATTTTGGGACAAACAGGGGTCCGAGCGGAAATAGACAAAATAAGAGGCCGGGAGTTACCCCGGCTACCTGAAATCCCCCTGTGCAAGGAGGAGCCATCATCTTCTGACTTGCTCGCCGTCTGCAGAGATGGAAAACTGGGTAGTGAGTGGGAGGTCCCAGGTATTTATGGATCAGGGAGGGGCTTTCTTTTGCTATCATCTCTGCAGGAACGCCCTCTTCAGGACGATATTACCCACATGTTATGGATTCTTGAAGCGGGGTGTGTGACATACTAAGAATACTAGAGTTTTGGTCTAAATAGCATAATCCATAGGGGGTATCCAGATCTGGGACGTCCCTCAGTGTTGTGACGCGACTCTTCACCACAAAGGGACCCACTGAGACCATGCCTCCCAAGGGCCCACATAAACCTGGAGCCAGCCCTGGTGTATTATTTAGGGGGTTGGTGTGGGCTGGGAGCTGTATAGTGCATTCTTAGTTACACAGAAACACCATATTTCATTCTGGTAACCTTTTTTTCTGACGTTTTTCCGAGTCTAGGGGGGTATCCAAATTGCTGATGCCCCCTACGCATTAACGGGAGAAATATTACCTTCCTCTTTAGTCCCCCATAGAAATTGAGCGCTCTTATTGGATACTGTGGTCAGGTGGTTGCCAGCACTGAAAAAGTGTTGTTCTGGTTTAACTTTCTGTTTGGTGCTCAAAAGTCAAAAATACTTTAGGTGTGTTCCCACCCCACCGCCGATGGGGCCCTGACTTGGGATGCCCCTTTAGTTAACAATCCATAGGGATTCTGACATTGGGCTCTAATAGTCACATTTCATGTCCCTGGGCTATGTCAAGACTCCGGCATGAGGCACAAGGGGTCAAACTCTAAAGATGGGGCCATTGGCCAGGTGGTCCTAATGGCCACCCTGATCTGAGACCCGCAGACTGCCACACTATTGCTGCTGGCATTGGTGATAAAGGAGAATGTCTTCCCCCTCTTCCCCCAGGCTAGTTTACCTTAGGGCCCAATTCAAACTAGGGGCCAAGCCATCACACATAGGTTAGAGAGGGGGCCAGACTCTATAGAACTTATATTGTATCTGGGAACCTCATGTTCTATAGTCTGGGCCCCTTGTCTGGTTTCCTTTATGACCTGGATAATAACGTAAGCCAGACGGCCTTGGGGACAGTGGTCTAAGGCCCCAATCACCACTTATATTTTATAGAGATGCCGGGCTCCTTACAGCCTATATTGTGTCTGAGCCCCCTCATAACATATAATGTGATAGCTGGGCCCATAGAGTTTTTGTGTCCTACATGGTCTGGATTTTGAGGGAAATCGGGTTTCCGTGTGGCCAGAGGCAAGGTATTAAAATAGGGGCCAAGCCATCACACATTGGTTATGGGGGGGGACCAGACATTGCTGCTGTATAGGGCCCAGGCTAGGGAAGCCTTAACCCTCGTCTATCCTTCTGGTTACCAAAAGAGTTCACGTCTGCCCACCTTGGTCACAAGGCTTCTTTGGTATTAATAACTTTGGGGGTGGGGCTTTTTGGGATTTTAGTTCTTTTTTTAACATGGGTCTCTCCACATAGTGGCTTGCGACTCTGTTTTGGTACTTACCAAGTCTCACTCCCCATACAGCCAGAAATATCCGCCCTACTGCTGATCAGAGCCTAGAGCTCGAAACATGTGTCCACTGGTTGGATGTGTCTGGCTGTGTAAATTTAAAGCTAATCCTTGGCATTGTACCCTTAGCGTTTCTAAGGGCCTTGGATGGCACAAAGAGATGATTTGCATAGCTCCACCTGCTGCAAGGATAGATGGGTAATGCTATCTGTCCTTGTATTGGGTACTGTGCAAATACTTTCCGTTCTAGGAAAGCTCCTCGCTTCCTTTACCTAAGTAGAGGGTTTTTTGCTCTCTTTCGCCCCCCTATATTAAGCCTGAGTCTCTCCACATACTGGCTTGCGACTCTGTTTTAGTTCTTTTTTTAATACATTTTTACATACAGCACATTTGTGGATCTGTTGCTTACTTATGGCCCCCATAGCTTAATTGGCTAATTTCATTAACTAATGTATGGCACGTAACAGAAAAGCAAGTCTTTTCTAATGAAACAACGATGGACTTGCTCAAAACTCTATTAGATCTACAATATATATATTCATTACTAAAAATACAGTCTTTTTTTTATTTCATGATAGAGCCTCTTTAGTTTCGAAATCAGCATAGCACAGTAACCGGCCCCCTCCGGGCGCAGCCTGCGTACCGCCAGATGAAGCTTCAACACTTTACATTATCTCTATGGTTAAAAAAACAAGTTGGCGAGTTTCTGTAAACACATAAGAACAAGTGTTTCCATTTTTTTAGCCCCTGAGGGTAGAAAGATAGATCGCTAGATACTGCATTTTAACCTTTGATTATTTACCTAGGTTCTGCAAGATGAACAGGAGCCAGGCACGGCTAGATTAAACCTACTGTATTTGTCTTGCATTTGACATTTGACATGTGGAACTTAGAGGCCGATTTAGTAATAGCGCCAGGTAGCGACAGATGAGCGACAGTAGCGTGATTTTCACAGCGCCCGCTAGTATTCACTGTGCTTGGCCGTTGTTCGGCTGTTGACAGCGACTCAGTCGGTGTGCGGTAATGTTGAATACGGGGTTAGGAGTCGCTGTTTAACTGGTTCCGCGCTGTATGGGAGCGCATGACAGCGAATGGCCATAGCGAACGGCTCCCAGCATATTCATTAACAAATCACGCTCCAAAAATTCTCGCGCTGTGAAATGCATGTTTAAACCCCAGAGCGCTGGCGGCGATGGGTTAAAAGTAGTTTTTTAACCCCCAAACAACCATATTTTTGTTAAAAAAAAAAACATGTTTTTATAAACATTTTGTAATATGAATACATTAATATCAGACCTGTAATATCAATTCTGCACAAATTTTTTTTTTTTATTTTTATTACCCTAAAAAAAATATCTAACATTGCAGAAGTGGTCACAGAATTTTTGACATTAAAAAAAAAAAAAACATTAATATCAATTAATTATGAATATTTAAAGATTTCTCCATTGAAATGCATTGGAGAGCGCCAGGTAGCGAGAGGTCATACGTGGCGCTGTGATGGGATTAGCAGCGGCGCTGTTCGCTGAAGTCTGCAACATGATGAATCCCGCGCTAGCTGACGCTCTCGCCGGCGCTAGCCTCATTTAGCGTGATAAATGCATGATTGTGTTCGCAGCCTGGCGTTCTGGAATCGGTAGCCGCCGATAGCTGGCGCTACCTGGCGCTAGTGAGACACTACCTGGCGCTATCCCTTGATAAATAAGGCCCTAAATTGTGTCATATAAAGACACGGCTCTTCCAAGAATATAGCTGCCTAGAAGTAACAATCGCGGATATTAAAGCAGCACTTCAAATCGCCATTGCAAGGCCTGTCCTATGGTGGTCAGTTGGACCAACATGTGATTATTTTGCTTCTCTTCTATTGTTCTGGTAAAGAAACACTAAAAAAAGGGTAGGCAATGTCAAAAAGCTAAATGAGCATTTTAACCTTTAAAGCAGAACAAAAGCTGGGAGTTTGACTTTCCCGGGATTTGCTTCAGGTTTTGTTCTGTGCCCCGAATCGGGATGTTCCACTCCGTGAAACCCCCCAGCTCGCCCAGTTAAACCGGACCAACAGCCTGGCGCAGTTGGAAAAGAAAGCCAGTAGCCATTTTGGAGCTTCCTCTCCCAAATGACATAACTGAAATGCACAGAAACAGGAAGCCCAGCACAACTTCCTGTTTGCAAGCCCATGAGCAGCCATCTTGTTTTTAAAATTCACTCCAGCGGGCGTTAGAAAAAGGTCAATTATTTTTTACGTGCAATCTAAATTGCACTGGGGAGGGATGCATAGGAGCACTGTTTGTTGTGTTGGTCTGATTTAATTCATTTTTGACTGTTGGTCCACTTGAAACTCACTTCTTCTTGGTCCAACAGCACATGCGCGAGCTCTCGTCCATAGACCTTGGTTTACAGTATTCGGTAAAGGTCTCTGATTGCCTTTTAGATTCCAGGTCGGCTGCTGGTAGGTTTTGTTTTGCTTTAAAGTGGAAGTTTAGACTTGGGGCTACTCCCAGACCTGCTACTGAGGCAAAGGAAAAAAAACTTTACCTCACCTGCGGTCCAGCGCCATTCTTCCGGCACTCCGGGGGGGGGGTCCTGGAAGACACCATCTTGGGAGAAAGCATAGAGCACCCTTTCCTGGCTAGGTTTATGTTCCCGCCCATTCAAGTGAATGGCCAGGCGGGAGCATGCACATTGCAGTGGATGCTACTTTGTGGCGGCCACACAGACCCGGGAAAGTGGCGCTGGACCACAGGTGAGGTAAGGGGTTTCTATTCCTTGTAACCCCCACTGAGGGTTAGCCTGATACTGGACTTCCAATTTAATTATTTCCCTATAGTAAAACCTATTTACCTATAGCAAAATGATCAGGAGCCCTCCTTTCAAGTATAAGAATCCTTTATTCACCACTCAACAAAGGCAAAATAAAGTGAGTGCAAAAGTGCAGGAATGCTTTGTTTTTACAAAACATATTACACTATGGTATTTTGGGGGGTTTAATTGCACGTGAGCTTAAATATACAAAAAGCATATTAAAGACCCATCAAGTCCAGTTGTCTGGAGTTTTAATCGAAATTGGAACCAGACTGATGTGAACTCACAATTGGAAACGATCCGCATGTGCAAGGGCGGACTAGCCATAGGGAGACCTGGGACAATGCCCGGTGGGTCGCACTGCTTTGGGGCCAGTTGGGCTGCTGCTTTTAACACTCACATTCAATCTTTGCCCCCTTAGTCTCCCTCGCAGCCAAATGTACCCAAGCCAAGGAACCCCAGCCCCCAATGCCATAGCCCCGGCATCATGGTTAGGTGGAGGGGCTCAGCAGAGACGTCTCGGGTTGGCCAGGGACCTGTAAAATCCAGGGCTGAGTTTTGGCCCCAGTCCTTCACTGTGCATGTATGTATGGAGTACATTGATAAATACTGAGCAACAATCTGGCCTGGTTCTGCTAATCTTCCACCTGATTGATGTATTTCAATGGTTCAGTTTAGCCTGCTTTAGTTGAGTGCAAAACTAAGGGCCTTATGTAAGAAACGCTAACACCACATAGTGGCAGGTGTTTTTCGCGAGCGTCACCAGCAAGTCATATTTATGACGCAAAGATATGTTTAGTTTCTCTCCTCGCGCCAAGTAACATTCCATGTATCAAGAGCGCCGTGTGCTTCATTAGCGTCAGTGCTGTGCGCCACATCACATCAGGGCTCAGTGTCATTCTCCCATAGACTACAATCAGCCATTCTAGTGTTGTATTTTTTGGAGACTTCTGATTAGTGTATTTTAATTTTTTTGTGCTCAGGGGCCGATGCGGGGGGGGGGGGGGGAATCGGCCCCTTTTTTATTTTTGTCCCGATGTTCCTCTTTAAGGATGCAGCAACTGAATTTTTTTGAGTTTTAATTGAGATTGGAGCCAGATTGAAGTGAGTTGACAATTGGAATTGATCTGCATGTGTATGGATTATATTGCGAAATGTTAAGCAATAATCTGGGATAGTCAGCATAAGATCAGCATCCTGTCTGAGTTATTTGGAATTTTGTTTGAGATTGGAGCATTCGAAATCGCTCTACATGTGTATGGTGTACATTGCCTAATGCCAAGTAACAATCCGGTATGCATAATTGTGTGATGGTGGAGGAGTCACCCAGATAAAGGGACATTGATTCATCATTGTGTTGTATTCGCTTTTGTAGACTTAGGCCTCGATTTACTAAGAGTTGAAAAAAATTCTCATGGTAGTAAGAAATTCAATTCGTGAGAAAAAAAGCCTGAGAATGTCACTGTTACTGAATCACCAGATCGGATGAAAATGAAAGTCAATGGTACTTTTTACTACGAGTAAAAAAGAGTAAAAAGTTCACTACTTTTTTTAGGAAATAACGTGCCATAGACTTTCACTGTCTTCCTATCTGGTGATTCACTTGCACTGAAATTCTCAGGCTTTTTTCTCATGAAATGAAATTTTTACTACCATGAAAATTTTTTCAACTCTTAGTGAATCGGGGATAAAGTCTATTTTTTTTCCAGCATTGAGCCATCTCAATCCTCTGTATTAACTGATTTTATTTGCACGTATTTTGCATTTATTTATTTTTTTCTTATTCTGTAGTTTATTTCTCATGTTTCCTGTTGCCTTACAGCAAACCACCTTTAGTTCTCGCTTCTCCACAGATCTTTGAATTCTCTGTACATACCGAAAATATTTATTGTGCCAATGCAGCTATATAACACATGCTCAATGTTACGAACATCTGAACACAAATTAGTCAGGTGTGGACATTAGAAATGAGTGAATTGATTCGGGTAAAATAAAATTTCGCCCGATATTTCTAAAATTTTGACCTGCCGCCAAATTTTGAACTCTAGCAATTTATTTTGGCTGAATTGCATAAATTGCATAAATTAGCCAACTGAATACGTTCATCGTCTTCTCTAAAGCTTCCTATTAATTGGATCATGTTGAAAATTCCCTGCTGAGATATAATTAATAGTCATGTGACCAAGTCACTGCAATCCTGTCAATGTTTAACCCTACCTACCAGCCTACCTGGAGTTTTTGTCACCCTTTGTTGCCAGGCCATTTATCACTATTTTGCACTACGCATGTTCAAATGTGATTTTTGAAGGGATTTCCCAGGAAAATGATATATTGTTTTTTTCAGCATAGTCTGGGCTTTAACATGAAATGTCTTGTTTGTCATTTTTTAGGTGTATTCTCGATATTTTTGGGTGAAATATGTGCAAAAAAATAAATAAAAATCATTTTTGTTTACAATTTGTAGTGTTTTTTTGTAATAAAAAATGTAAGTTTGTCAATAAAATCTTATTGCATGTGAAATCCCAATTTCTTCCGGTTACAGCGATACCACATATGTATTGGTAGACACCCTTTCCTGCCCAGGAGACTCCCCCAAACTGAAACATCGCTTTAGGGGATTTTCAGATAAAATACAACTATGCTATGCGCACCTTGCAGGTTTCAAGAAAAACAACCCTTTACATTTAAAATACCCCCCAACAAACTATATACTCTCTGGAAGTACACACCTCAAGCTTTCTAGGTGTACCAGGCTTGTTGATGTGGCCATAGTTTTCTGGAAGTAATCCCTCAATGTATTCTTTGGTTGCAAAGAGTTTCCCTAAAAAAGGATAAAAAAGCAGAATCAAAGCCACATTTTCCTAAAAAAAACTATATACAAACAAGAAAAAACAAGTTTAATCTGAAAAGCAACATCCCCCAAACAGAACGATACCCAACATACATAGCCACTGTCAAGGGAAGAGTTGCCAAACACCCCAAAGTAAAGCATGTGCGTAACGGTCATTTTACTTGAAAATTTCAGGTTTGCAGACAAAGTGCGCACCTTGCGATTTTTCAACCAAAACAACCCTTTACATTTGGAATATCCCCCATAAATTATATATTCCCTGAAAGAACACACGTTAAGCTTTCTAAGCGTACCTAGCTTGTTGTAGTGGGCTCATCTTTCTGGAAGTAATCCCTCAAAGGGGACTTCGGATGCCTAGGGTTTCCCTAAACAATTTATAAAAAAGCAGAATAAAAAACACCTTTTCCTAAAATATAAATGTGCAAACAAGAAAAAACAAGCTAAGTCTGAAAGCGCAAGGTCCCCTGAACAGAACAATACCCAACATGCATAGCTACTTTTAACCCTTTTAATTTCCAGCCTACTTGAGATTTTGCCACCCTCTGTTGACAGGTCATTTTTCCCCATTTTGCGCCATGTTTTGCGCCATTTTTGCTGGAATTTTCAGGAAAATTATATATATTTTTTTTTGCAGCAGAGTTTAGGCTTTAACATGAAATGTCTTGTTTGTAAATTTTATTCTGTTTTTTACAATATTATTAAGTAAAAAAAAATAAATAAAAAAAAAGTTAGTTTTTAGAAAATTGTCTTCTTTATTTTAAATAAAAAATGTATTTTATTAAAGAAAACCATATTGCATGTGAAAGCCACATTTCTACTGATTAGAACGGTACCACATATTTCTTAGTAGCCCGCCGTTCCTGCCCAGGAGACCCCCCAAACTCAAACAAACATTATAACATTTACAAATAAAATACAGGGGGGGACCCCCTTTTTTTGGGAATTTTAAGGGTTAAAAACCCTTACAAATCCCCCCAAAAAAATTACATGGGTTTCCCCTTACCCGAAGTGGACCAGCTTTGCAGGGCTTGTAGGAGGAGGGCGCAGGGGCCAGCTTTTGAGGCCCTGCAGACTACAAGCCCACATAGCCCATGGCCACGGGCTCTTCTGCCCCCCCCCCTGGGCTTTAGGAAGGAAGGTAATTGGGGGTTCCGGGGGTTAATGGCAAGTCACCTGCTAGCCGCAGGTGACTTGCCAGCCCCCAGCCTTGTGAACTGGTATAGGGGTCTCATAGATCCCTTACCAGTTCACAAGGGGTTAAATGTAAAAAATAAAGACACTGACACACACACAGAAAAAAATGATCTTTATTTTTTATTTTTTTACTCTACTCACCTCCGATCCTGTGTCCCTCGCCGCTGTCCCGCGCCGCTGACACTTAACGGTAGGAGAAGCAACCACGTAGAAACTACGTGCTTAGCATTTAAAGGGTTAAAAATAATGATAAGATTGTATCAACATTTGGGATTCAAGGGGATGTGAATCAATAATGGCTTCGATTAGCTCCTTTAGCAGTCCATAAGTTTAGTTTTTTACAGGCCAGTTTAGTAATTACAGGCCAGTTAGTTTAACATCTATAGTGGTCAAATTAATGGAAACACTCTTAAAAAAACAGATAATTTCCCATCCAAAAATTAATGACCTATTGGAGCCAAAACAGCACGGCTTTACTGAGGGCAGATCATGTCAGACCAATCTTATTGATTTCTTTGACAATGTCACTAAAGTGTTAGATGAAGGTGGTGCTGTGGATATCGCCTATCTGGATTTTAGAAAAGCCTTTGACACTGTACCACATAAAGAGCTCATAGATAAGTTATTGAAGGTAGGACTCAATCCCTGGATAGTTCAGTGGGTTTCCAGTAGGCTGAGGGATCGGTATCAGAGTGTTGTTGTAAATGGTGTGCAATCTGAGCAAAGGCGAGTTACAAGTGGTGTGCCGCAAGGCTCTGTCCTGGGCCCCATTCTTTTTAATATATTTGTAAGTGACATAGGAGAAGGCTTGGTAGGAAACGTTTGTCTGTTTGCTGATGATACAAAGGTTAGTAATACGGTGGATATTCCTGGAGTTGTCTGCAACATGGAAAATGATTTAGCTTTACTGGATAGATGGTCAAAACTGTGGAAACTAGAGTTTAATGTCTCTAAATGTAAAATCATGCACTTGGGTAGAAGGAATCCCTGCTCTGAGCACCGTATGGGCAGCACTGTGTTATCCAGGACCTCGGAGGAGAGAGATTTAGGGGTACTGATTACTGATAGCTGCAAGATGAGTGGACAGTGTAGCCAGGCAGTGGGAAAAGCAAGCAGGATGCTCGGCTGCATAGCTCGAGGCATCACCAGTAGGAAGAGGGAGGTTGTGATGCCGCTGTATAGAGCCCTGGTGAGGCCACAGCTAGAATACTGTGTGCAGTTCTGGAGACCTTACCTGCAAAAAGACATTATTCAAATAGAACGTGTCCAAAGGCGGGCAACGAAAATGGTGGAAGGGCTTAAACTTAAAACTTATCAGGAGAGACTTAAAGAACTTAATTTGTACAGTCTGGAGGAAAGAAGGGAGAGGGGGGACATGATTGAGATCTTTAAATATGTGAAAGGATTGAATAAGGTTCAGGAGGGAAGCGTTTTTAAGAAGAAGCTTATTGATAGAACAAGGGGGCATAACCTGAAGCTAGTCGGGGGGAAGATCAGGAGCAATGTTAGAAAATATTATTTTACAGAAAGAGTAGTAGGTGCTTGGAACAAACTTCCAGCAGAGGTAGTTGAAAAATCAACAGTCACTGAATTTAAACATGCCTGGGATAAGCACACATCTATCCAAAGATAAAGAGTACATACAGTATACACATAAGGGCAGACTAGATGGACCGTATGCTCTCCTTCTGCCGTCAACCTTCTATGTTTCTATGTTTCTATAGTTTGTTTAGGGGCACCCTTAAACCAGACTGTGATAGAGGAGCAATATCCACGTTAAATATGTGTATCAGCTGGACCTGAAATACTTCCCTAGTTGCTGAATAGATTTGTTGTTATTGTTGTCCTCTGACTTCAAGGGTGTTAGGTGCTCAGTTGCAGAGAAGCATCCAGATTCCTGAAGCCCCCCCATGAACACACATGCACTCTTGCAAACCCCAGTTCACACACACTTTCCCTCATTTTAGCAATCAGTGTGTTTTTTCATTTGGTACATAAGTGCAAAAAAGAAAATTTGTGAGCTCAGATAACCCTATTTAGAGTGAAAACTTGTTCACAATCATTGTTGGGAAAGGAACCATGTCCCAAAACCCAGCAGTCATGGGCTCTTCTAAGCAGCGGCCTCACACTCAGAAAATGAAAATAGTTGAAGCCCATAGGAAGATAGCAAAGCGGTTTCAGGCTGCTATTTCTTCTGTTTAATATGTATTCGGGAAATGGCAGATAACAGGAACAGTGGAGGTCAAGAGAAGGTCTGGAAGACCCAACAAAATGTCAACATGACAGCTGCACATAGGATTGCTAGAAAGGCAAATCAGAACCCTTGCTTGATTTCAGAAGACCTTCAGCTAGCTTTAGCAGAGTTTGTAGTACATTGTTCTGTTCAGTGACACCTGCACAAATATGGCCTTCATGGGACTTGCCAGTAAAGTCTAATAGCTTACAAGTGCTCCAGCATGAGGAGCCAGAACCAAAGGGGATCTGGTGGCCACTTTGACACTTTTATGTAATATTTATGGCATCTGTTTAAGTTTTAAAGCGAGCCAACACATGAGTGTTGGTACCACTGCTAAATGACAGTCTGGGGGGCATCCAGAATGCTGGAGCCCCCCACTCATAACCCAGAAGAATGCCCCTTAAGCTTACCTTAACCCTGTTCCTCCGCCGGGAATCCAGCACCGTGATTGGCGCTCACTTGGGCAGGACATTTCAGCGGCCAGAACTATGGTGGCGCTCTGTGTACCGGGAGGCCAGACGCAGAACTGGATTCCTGGTAGAGGAATGAGGATAAGGTAAGCTTTACGGGCATTCTGCTGGGTTATATGGGAGGGTGTTAAGGATTCTGGATGCCCCCCTAGATTGCCATTTACCGGCAGTACCAACACCTTGTCCGCTTTAAATCTTCGGATTTAAACAAAAGCGATTCGGGGGCGTGGCCAAGATGGCGACTTGATCGGACGTGCCTACACTGGGCTCCGCTTAATATCCTGACTTACCCCATTATCCTTGTGGCTGAGCGGCTCTTTTTGTGGTCCCGGGGGGCCCCTCCAGACTGAGGAATCGAGCCCTGGTGCAGCGGAGGCGACGGCGCCCTCCCCGAGGGCGGCAGCGGCAGCTAGTGGAAGAGCGGGCGGCTGTCCGGCCACGTGCGTCCCCGGTGTGTGGAGAGGATCCGGCGGCTGCTGTTGTCTGAAGCGAGACGCGAGGCGGCGGTGTGCTGAGGTGGAGGAGCGGGGAGAGGGCGGCTGTCACAAGGACGAGGCGGCAGACGGGACCAGACTGCCCCGGGCGGCGGCGGTGAGTGCCGGTGGAGGAGTGGGGAGGAGGCGGCCGTCCCTGCAAGAACGTGTGCCCGTGGTGTGCGGGGGAACTGAGCAGGGCATCGGCAACAGCACAGTCCTGCCCCGGGCTGCGGCGGTGACAAAGGGGAGGACGCCTGGGAGTAATAAACCAGTGGTGGAGAGAGCCTAGCTGACGGGGCGCCATATTACCCTGCGTGGGAGTGACGAGGAGCCCCGGGAGATACCTCACACTCTGCAGAGGGGCACATGTGGGGGGTCGTTCTGGACTGAACTTGCTAGCTGGCAGGCCTGCTCTCCTATCCTGACACACCAGACCCCTGGAATTATATGGTTTGAAACATATGAAACCACATGCCCTAATTGTGAAACAAGCTTTCTCTGTGGACACTCTGCCCTGGTAATTGAGCTGGCGGTGGAGGAAGCTCTGGGCAGATCTCCCCTCACTTTATAACACACTATTCTGTCCTGGATGTTGAGATCAGCTGTCCCGGTTGCAAAATCATACGGGATGCCCCTCTGACTCATGTCTGGAACCCGCGGCCTTCCCTCCTGATATCCGACACGTGGACTCGGGCATATCTATTTGTGTCCGCTGGTGGTCGTGTGCGGGGGTCCCCCCCTCCCCCCCCCCCCCCGGTGCAAACCAAGAAGATCCGTTTGGGGTCCCCTCCACATGAGAGGAAACAAAAAACGCAAATCAGTGGTGGTCGCCTGTGGTACGCAAACGATGGAGCCTCAAGGGGGGGCTGGGCAGGAGCCCACTAACCCTGATACTGCAGCTATTATGGCAGCTATTGCCTCATATCAGAGTGTTCTCACAGCCAAATTTGATACCCTCCAAGAGCAATTTAACTATGTCCGCCATGACCTGGATAAAATTCGGGACCGTACCGGCGAGGCGGAGAGAAGGATTGGTGAGACGGAGGACCGGCTAACCGCTCAGGCGGGGGAACTCGCAGCGCTGAGGAGACAGGTAACCACCTTGATGGGGCGGGCAGAGGACGCAGAGAACAGAAACCGGAGAAATAATGTCAGAATTCTGGGCCTACCCGAAAAAGCTGAGGGCTCCTCCCCGGAACAATTCGCTGAAAATCTGATCAGAGAGACCTTGGCACCAGCTAACCTAACCAAATTTTTCACCGTGGAAAGAGCCCATAGGATTCCAATGCGACCCCTCCCCCCCGGAGCCCCGCCGAGACCCTTTATACTTAAAGTCCTCCTCTACAGAGACAGAGACGCCATCCTGACCGCCGCCAGATTGAAAGGCGCGGTGAACTTCGATAAAGTGCGGCTGTCTTTCTTCCCGGATTTCACTTCAGAGGTTCAAAAGATGAGACGCTCCTTTAATGCAGTAAGGGAAAGGCTAAGAAAACGGAAGATCAAATACTCCATGATGTTTCCAGCACGACTTCGCGTTCAAGATGGGGAGTCCACTAGATTTTTTGTTTCTGCAGAAGAGGCCAACGCGTGGCTGGACTCCTTGCCCGGGGCCTGACGGACTGGGTCTCCGGGTAGGTGAGGATTTGACCCTTGCCAACTTCCAGCTGTGTTTGATCAGTTGGCTGCTTACTGACGGGGGCGCCTGCCTCCGTCGGGCCTTTTTGTTTCTTCGCCGGAATGAGCCCCCCGGCGCAGTTGGATGCACGGCTGCACCCGTGTCACCAAGCTTAAAAGTTTAAAAGTTGTTATCATTGTTATGACTTGATTTGCCGCTCTAGTCACCAAAACATCCTGCTCGGAATATTACGGGAGAGCCGTGGGTCTGGATTCCCAGGGTGTGATGGCGGGTCCCCCTCTTCCCCCCACCCCCCCTTCTCTCCTTCTTATCCTTGGCCCCTGGTCCCCATTATCTGGTGCCCGTTCCCGGCCCACCATCCCCATTCCTTCCCCCTCCTGATTGTACCCGTCCCCACCGCCCAAT
Source organism: Gastrophryne carolinensis (assembly GCA_027917425.1). Classification (NCBI taxonomy): domain Eukaryota; kingdom Metazoa; phylum Chordata; class Amphibia; order Anura; family Microhylidae; genus Gastrophryne; species Gastrophryne carolinensis. The sequence goes on along the minus strand of CM051242.1, from coordinate 156,744,371 downwards.
TTGCTTCCATGCGACCCTGGGAACCCAAGGCAGTTGTCTGCCGACCTGTATAGTGCTATTGGTTATTTTGTTTTTTTTTATAAATTTTTATTTATGCATTTTGAATTTGTAACATACATGTACATACAATACAATATAACACGACCGTCCCGTATGGGGACAGCCCTTAACCGTTCTTACACTAAAAAAAGGTAAAGCAACAAAAAGGAAGAAACATAAACTGATCCTTATAGGCTACTAAACTAAATTAAGTTGTTCACACATATACTCACACGCACACACACACGAACACACACACACACACGCACACACTCTCAACATTCACACCCGCCCGCTATTGGCATCGTTCCATAATGACGGGTGAGTGTTATGAGGTCCGAGGGTTAGAGATCAACATGCATCAGGTAGCTAGCTCAATTCTAGTCGCTGGTGGAGTCAGAGGTATTAAGCCAAGCTCCCCATACCCTTTCAAATTTATTTGGGCATCCCCTAGCCTCGTAGGTCATCTTATAGAGGATTAGCCTTCCATTCACCAGGCTTTTCCAGCCCGATAGGGTCGGTACACTCGGGTGCTTCCAATTGAGTAGGATGCATTTCCTTGCATAAAACATTAGCAGTCGCAGTAGGACCTTCTGAGGACCGTCGTCCAAGGAAGGCTCAACGATACTCAGCAGACCAAGGGCCACAGCCCTAATGGTTGGCAAGCCCACGGAGGTAGTTATGAAATTAAACAGCTCCACCCAAAATGACGAAATCACCCGGCAGTCCCAGATCATATGTATCAATGTACCTGGCCCGGAGTTGCATCTGGGGCAAATATCTGAATCTAGGAGGCCCATCCTCTTGAGTCTAACCGGGGTCAGATAGACCTGGTGGAGCCACTTAGCCTGAATCAATCTGTCTCTCGAGTCTATGACTGAGGAATACAGGTTGTCTATCGCTTCTTCCCAGTCAACCTGTTCCAGGTCTGGGATCAGTGCTCTCCATTTCTCCAGTGCTCTGTCCAAAGGGGAGGGAAGACCCGAGAGGAGGGCGCCGTACAGTGTTGAAGTGGGTTTACCCAGGTCAACGGTCGTCACCAATGTTTCAACTTTTGATTCCACCAATTGCAGTCCCCCCAAGGGAATCAGACTCCTCAGAGCATGCCGAAGTTGCAGGTATCGAAAGAATTCCCTTGGGGGTAGCGCAAACACCTGGCACAACTGTTCATATGACATCAGCGTTCCTCCCGAAAATATGTGTGATAACAACGTGATTCCTCTCCTCCTCCAGAAGATTGTATCCGGGAGGGACATCAACTCAGGCAGTCTAGGATTATCCCATAGAGGTGTATTAGGGGACCATTCTAGTGGGGGGCGCGGGGGGCCCAATGTATCGTGCACCCGCTGCCATACGTGAAGAGTGGTTCTTATACATGTAGTGGCACGCGGAAGACCCTTTGCTCCCCTGTGCACCAGATCCCGTAGGGGGACCTCCGGCCCCAACAAGGAGGTTTCCAGGGAGGTTACCGGGTTAGCTACCGAGGGGCTCATCCACCAAGTGGTGTACGCTAGCTGGGCAGCATAGAAGTATAGTAACATATGTGGTACCGCCAGGCCCCCAGATTGCAGAGGCGCCCTGAGAATGGCTCTATTCATCTTGGGGGGGGAAGCCCCCCAGATGAACTTAAATAGAATAGAATCAAGGAGCCGAAAGTGGGAGGCCGGCAACACCACAGGCGACGATTGGTAAATGTATAAGAACTTAGGGAGAAAGACCATTTTGAACATGTTAATTCGACCGATCACAGAGAGGGGGAGAGCTGCCCACTGAGCCACCTTCCCCTTAAGGGCACCAACCACTGGACATATGTTTAAGTCAATAAACTTAGAGGGGTCCCCATGTATGACAACTCCCAGGTACCTAAACCGGTCCACCACCTGAAGAGACGAGTTCGGAGAAATCAGGGTATCCTCCGGCCTGTCCACCAGGTACAAGCTGGACTTTTCCCAGTTGATCTTAAGGCCGGAAAACCAGCCAAATCTGGCTATTATGCTCAGCAGGGCCTCTAATGAACCGTTGGCATCCGCCAAATAGACCAAAGTATCATCTGCGTACAAGGAGACTTTTTCGATAGTGCCCCCCAATTGCCACCCCCGGATCTCTGGTGAGTCTCTAATTAGCACCGCTAGGGGCTCAATCGCAAGTGCAAACAACAACGGAGAGAGGGGGCATCCTTGGCGTGTACCCCGGTGCAATAAGAATTCAGTCGTCGTGACCCCATTTACTCGCACCCTTGCCTTTGGATTCCTATAAAGCATCTGTATATATTTAATATAAGTAGGAGGAAGGCCAAACTTATCCAGAACACTCCACAAATAGGGCCACTCCACCGAGTCGAAGGCCTTTTCGTTGTCTAGTGAAATAATCACTCTGCTACCAGCATTGTCATGTCGAATTTGCAGATTACTAAATAATCTCCTCAGATTAATACTCGTCGTCCGACCCGGCATAAAGCCCGACTGGTCAGCCCCTATGAGTGACAGAATTACTGTGTTAAGCCGGTTTGCCAGAATCTTAGCAAGGATCTTCGCATCCTGGTTTAGTAGGGAGATTGGCCTATATGAAGTACAGGAGTCCCTAGGCTTCCCCTCTTTATATATCAAGGTGATAGTTGCCTGTGCAAAGGTTTCGGGCAGGGTCCCCGAGTGCAAGGCCTCAGAGAAGACCTCCAACAGCCTCGACGCCAAAGCCGAGCCGTTCTTCTTATACCACTCCGAGGGTAGACCATCAGGCCCGGGGGCCTTCCGATTAGACATCAGGGCGATCGCCTTTTCAATTTCAGCGCATGTTATCGGGCCAGCCAGCATTGCTCTGTCCGCCTCGGAGAGGGATGGGAGAGCAATGGTATCAAGAAAGGCCGCCAAGTCCACCGGGCCGTACCGCACCCCAGAGGAGTACAAACGGCTGTAGTAGTCCAGGAACTGCCTAGATATCCCCTCCGAGTCTGCCACGAACTGGGCCTGACTCGTAATGCCAGCTATATGCGTTTGTGGGGATTCTGCTCTTGAAAGATATGCCAGGGTCCTCCCATTTTTGTCCCCTTTTTCAAATACAATCTGCTGTTTCAATAGCAGCATTTTCCTTGCGGAGTCGGTTAATGCCATATTATATTCCCTCTGGAGTGATCTGACCAAGTCATGGTCGGCGGGGGCCTGCGTTAATACAAATTCTTCCTCAGCCTTAGCCATTCTCTCTTCCAACTCTCTAATCGACCTCCCCTTTTTTACTCTGGCCGCCTTAATTGCGCTGATGGCGCTACCTCTAATAACAGCCTTGAATGCATCCCAACGTGTATTAATTGAAGTTTCTCCCCCATTGCACTGCCAATAACCCTCCTGGTCCCTTTCAAGTGAGCTGCAAACTTCCTGGTCCTCCAGCCATAGGGGGTTAAGAGCCCATCTTCGTAGGCCTATTTGATCTTGGGACATGCGCACCGTCACCATCAAAGGCGAGTGGTCCGATATCCCCCGTGGCAGATACTCACAGGCCACCACCCTAGGCAAAAGACATCCAGATGCAAATGCTAAATCAATGCGGGAGAGTGACTTATGGGGGATAGAGTGGCAGGAGAATGCTCTATCATTGGGATGCTTCCATCTCCACAGCTCAGTCAAGCCCAGGGTAGCCGCCCACACCGCCAGTGGGGTAGCCGGCCCCACCCCCGGGGTCAACCGATCCAATGATCTATCCAGGATCATGTTAAAGTCCCCCAGTAGCATTAGGGGATCGGGCGGGAAGGCGGCTAGTCTGTCCATGACCTCCTGAAGGACTGTTACATCAAATGGGGGTGGAATATATATACCAACTATCAAAACACTGACATCATATATCTTTGCATGTACAATAACAAATCTGCCCTTAGGATCGGAGCACACTGATATGAGATGAAAAGGGAGATGCTTAGCCACCAGTACCGACACCCCCCTGGCGTAGCTAGAATAATGGGAGTGAAACAAGTGAGCAATCCATGGTCTTTTGATTGATAGCGATTTCTGGCCTAACAGGTGTGTCTCTTGTAAAACTATAATATTAGGGTTATGGCGCTTCAAGAATTGAAGTACTGACGATCTCTTTATACGGTCATTAAGACCCCTCACATTCCATGAGATTACCTTGCACTCCATGCAACCGTGTCTAGAAGATAGTCAAGCCGGGGTAGTACAGAACATCTTAGCATCTCACAGCATCCCCTTAGGACCTCGTGGTAGCGGGCCACCCCATTCATACCAACATACACACCATACACTGCACATTCACACATAACGTTGCAATTGAAAGTAGAAACAATAGAGGAAAAGAAGGAAAACATTAACAGTAGCATTACCTGAGCCTCAGGGCCCGGCTACGTTATCTAACTAAATTAACAACTTAACAGTTCCCAACCCACCCGGCTCTACCTAATCCCAACTGTGGCGAGCTTAATCCCGTAACCTTATAAACAATCAACACCGGTGGAACGTGGTGTCAATGGGACGTAGTCTCTGAAGGCAGTCACATAGAGGGCTACGATAGGATGATGATCCCCTCGAGATCCAGTCACCACATCTCAAGTAAGAGAAAGAGGGAAGGGGGGGGGGGTAGGGGCAAGGATGGTGGGCAGGGAGTAATACGTGAGGGCTAGTGGGGACGTTGAGGGGGGGGGGGGGGAGAACTGGAACCTAAGTGCTGCACCACTTCCATGGTGAAGTCCCGGGCTCTTCATGCTAGGTCCCCGGCGAACAACAACAGCACCGGCCACCCAGCACGTCAGCAGAAGGCACTCCACAAGCTCAAGGCTCTTACAAGAGTCTCAATGGGGTTCATCAGCGTCCAACACTATGACGTCTTCGCTGGACCATCAGTGGCTGCTCCACTCTCAGGCCACAGGGAGAGAGTCAATCCAGTCGCTGGCCTCCTCCGCCGTAAGGAAAAATCTGGTGGCTGTTCCATCCTGGACTCGCAACTTAGCGGGAAATAGCATGGCATATCTGATATTTTTCGCCCGGAGCCGTGCCCTCACCTCGTTGAAGGATCGGCGCTGTCTCTGCACCTCCGCAGTAAAATCTGGGAAAAAAGACAGTTTCGCACCCTCCAGTAAAACATCCTTCCGCTTCCGCGCCGCCGCCAGCACAGTGTCTCTATCTCTAAAGTTCAGCAGTTTTAGAATGAAGGGGCGGGGGGGAGCCCCTGGCGGTGGGGGCCTGAATGGGATCCGGTGCGCTCGTTCGACCACAAAGAAGGGAGATAGGCCCTCCGGCGCCAACACGTTTTTGATGAGGTTTTCCGCGAAGCTTTCAGGAGAGTCTCCCTCCGCTCTCTCCGGTATCCCAATTATTCTAATGTTGTTCCGTCGGCAGCGGTTCTCCGCGTCCTCCGCCCGCTCCGTAAGTGTTTTCACTTGACGCTTCAGAGACTCCACCGCAACAGCCACAGCTGATAGCCCATCCTCAGTCTCCCCAATTCTTCTCTCCGACTCCTGCGCTCTATCCTTCATCTTGTCTAGGTCATGTTTAAAATAGTTAAGCTGTTCTTGCAGATTATCAAATTTAGCCGTTAGGACACTTTGACAATTAGTAATAGCTGCCATTATTGCAGCGTTACTGGGACCTGAGACAGGAGAGTCAGGACGTTCAGCCTGAGAATCTGCCATGGTTTGTGTGCCGCTGTTTAGGAGCACCGGGCGCCTCTTCTTGCCTCCTTTCATATAGGGTGGTAGTTGCCTGGTATGATATACTATCCCCTTTTTGCTGTCTGGGACTTACAGATGCTGGACTTGTTCAGGAGATGCAGGGTGCGCCAATACAAACTCCTACAGACTCCACAATACAGACTCCGCAGAATTCAAGGATGTAAATAGTGGGGATAGGTAGCGGGGCTCCTTCCAGACTTCCCTCGCCCCTCTCCACTTCACTCGGTGGGGGGGGGACCCGAGGGCTGCTAAGCGTATGGTGGGCTTAAGCTGTCCCAAACCCAGGTCAGTCAGGGGAGGCTAATTCAGCGGGAGCAGTTCAAGCCGCAGCAGTGGGGGGGGGTTGCAGCTGTTATCAGAGGCTGGCGGGTACCACCAGCAGCGAGCGCCAGCACCATAAGGGGACCCGTCAGTGGGCAAGGGAGCTTCACTGGCAGCCAACAACAGAGAGAGGCAGCCGCCCAATAGATATAAGGGCCTTCACCGGTGGCAGCAGCTGGCGATGGAGAGGGCCGGCCGGTGAGCAGGAGGCTCCCAGGGTATCAGGTAATAGCAACGGACCGGCAAGGGGTCACTCAGCGGTGTTGGCAAGCAGCGGCGGGAGGAGGGAGTCGTTGGTGGGCAGTGTACCCCTCAGCGGCGGTGTCAGTCAGCACGGGAGGTGAGCAGGAGGCTCCTCACTGGCACCGGTATCCCTCGGCGGAGGAAAGGAGCTGGTCGGCGGGCAGGCGGGCCCCTGACAGTGACAACGAGCTGTGGAAGGAGGAGACCGACCGGTGAGCCGGGGGGGGGGTTTCCCAGCGGGGGCAGCAGTGAACAGCGACAGGTGGGCCGGAGGTCACTCACCACTGGTGGCAGTCGACGGCGGAAGGCGGCCGGCGGGCCGGGGGCGCCTCAGCAGCGGCCTCGGCAGCGTCAACGGGCGGGCTGGAGTCTCCTCCCCGATGGCAGCGGCAGTCGCCGGTGAAGGGATGGATCCGGCTGGTAAACAGGTGGCACGGGGGAAGGAAGCCGCAGCGAAGGCGGGTGCAGAGCCGGCCGTAGAGAAGCCCGGGTAGAGGACGCGTCCGACTCCAAGAGAGCAGCGGCAGCAGGTAAGAGCAGCAGGCGCCGCTATAGTGCGCGATCTCGGCCGGGCTCGGCTCCAAGTTCACCTGCAGGTCACCTCCACCGGCCAGGGAGCACGACACCCCACCACTCCGAATGTCGGCAGCGCCACACAGCAATCAGCTAGCACTCCAGGGTAAGGCGGCTACTTAGCCAAGATGGCGGGGGTCGGCACGTGCGGAGTCTCCAGTTCTCCCAGGGGGACCGAAAGGTGGTTATTGTCCCCGCAGAGGTCGGCAGGAGGGTCCAGGGGGATATGTAGTTCAGATGTCCGGCGAGTTCCAGAAGAATTAACTCTGGATTTCAAGGGGATTTCAGGATTTTTCCAGGAGCCCTCGTGCTACACGTCTGATCAGCTCGGCTACATAGCCACGCCCCCCGCTATTGGTTATTTTGAGTTGCAGGCCCATTAGGCGTTGGGTCCCTGCACCCCAGTTGCAACAAGTTACACCTGTGTTGTTGTTTTTCGGTTGGGAGGGTTTCGATGCTCGCCAGAGGTTGGGGGTGGTGGAGCTGGGTGGGGGGAGGGGTTGGGAATTGTTGGTTTGATTCTAAATGCTGCACTATCTGTTTTTTGAACTGTTGTATGTGTTGTATTATCTGTTTTGTGTACTGTTGTTTGTACGTTGGTATGACTGTGAGGTTTAGTAGTTGGACTCAGTTGGTTAATGAAGAGATCTCTGGGGGGTGGGGGTGAGCTGCAGGAAGGTGACCTTGAAGATAGAACTTTGAGTAGTAATAATGGGTGAGTGTAAATTTCTCTCCTGGTATGTCCGGGGGCTTAATGATAAGATCAAAAGGGCTACTGTCCTTCAGTTTGTTAAGAAACACAAACCGAACATAGTTATTCTCCAAGAGACCCATCTGATGGGTCAGAGAGTCCTGGCGTTAAAGAAACCATGGATTCAGAGCTCCTTTCATGCTCCCTTCTCGACATACTCAAGAGGTGTATCCATACTGATTTCCAAGGGCACCCCATTTGTGTTGTATTCTGTACATACTGATCGGGAGGGTTGCTATATTATCCTCCATGCCAAGATCATGGATACTGACATAATAATAGTGGGAGTATATGTCCCCCCACCATTTTCTGCACAGATTCTTGACAGAGTAATGGAGAAGGTGCTGTCCTACCCCCCTGCCCCGATACTGCTATTGGGAGACTTCAATATGGTTTTGGATTCGGCGCTGGACAGGATGGGTAAGAATCCAGGTCCCAAGACCCAATTGGCACTGTGGGCGGAGACGCTGGGGTTACAAGAGCTTTGGAGGTGGAAGCACCCCACCGATAAGGCATATTCCTGTCACTCTGTCACACACAAGTCCCTGTCTAGAATTGACCTTGCGTTCTCATCTCCTGAATTCCTGACCAGGGTGGCGACCTGCAGTTATCTCCCGAGAGGGGTCTCGGATCATTCCCCTTTGTTGATAACAGCGGGGCTGTCGATGAGGCGGGAGACCCGGGTGGGCTGGACCCTGAATCCCTTGTGGCTGGACTCTCCTGAAATTAAGAGTAGTCTGCAATCCTCTACTGAGACTTTCTGGGCGTGCAATACTGTGGAGACATTGATAGAAGTAAGATGGGATGCCTTCAAAGCTGTTACTAGGGGGGCGGCCATCAGCGCTATCGCTGCGGCTAGGAGGATGAAGGGGAGGGAAGTGGCAGATCTTGAGAGTAAACTAGCGGTGGCGGAGGAGAAGTTCATTACAACATCGGACAGCAGGGACTATTCAACGCTGTTGACATTGAAAAGAGAGTATAATCTGCTTTTGACTGACTCAGCTAGGAAATTGTTGCTATATAAGCAGGCAACGATCTTTGATAAGGGAGATAAGAACGGTAAGACCCTGGCCTACTTGGCGAGAGCTGAAAGCCAATCTAACAACATAGCTGGAATCCTGGACAATGGGACGAGGGTAACTGAAGGGAAGGAGATAGCCCAGCGGTTCCTTGAGTACTACTCTGCCTTGTATTCCTCAAGGGCGTACTATGGAGCGACTGAACTGGGTGCTTACCTAGATCAGATTGACTTCCCGCGACTGCCTGAGGAGGACCAGGAGGCTTTGGACTCCCCTATTACTATGGAAGAGGTCTCTGGTGCCATCAGAATGCTTTCTAGCAGGAGGGCACCGGGACCAGATGGGATACCGGCAGAGTGGTATAAACAGGACCTTGAGCAAGTGACACCTAAGCTATGGGAGGTGCTGAAACAAGCGCTTGAAAGTGAGTGCCTACCGGCCTCTTTTCATGAGGCGCATGTGGTCCTTATCTATAAGGAAGGGAGACCCCCTGACTCCTGCGCGTCTTATAGGCCTATATCCCTGCTGAACCAAGATGCCAAAATCTTAGCAAAAATACTGGCCACTAGGCTAAACAAGGTTATTCTACATTTGATCGGGCCGGATCAGTCAGGGTTTATGCCGGGGCGCACCACTTGTGTGAATCTGCGCAGACTGATGTCAAACCTCCAAATTATACATGACAATCAGGGGAAAAGGGTGATCATCTCATTAGACAACGAGAAAGCTTTTGATTCGATAGAATGGGAATATCTCTGGGCAGTATTGGAAAGATTTGGGCTTCCCGCTCGTTTTATTAAATACGTCAAGTTATTGTATGAACGGCCAACGGCGCGGATACGGGTTAATGGGTGCTACTCTAACTCATTTGCGTTGCATAGAGGGACGAGACAGGGGTGCCCGCTATCACCGCTGCTCTTTGCCTTAGCCATTGAACCCCTGGCGATTATTGTCAGGAGCTCCCCAAGTATCTCTGGATGGAAAATAGGAGCAGCAGAGGAAAAGATATCACTCTACGCAGATGATACACTGTTATACCTGGCAGATGGTCATGAATCCCTGGACGCAGCACTTGACACTATTGGAGTGTTTGGGAGGTTCTCCGGGTTGAGGATTAATTGGGATAAATCCAGTCTAATGTTAGTGGATGAGCTTGTCTCTCCGGACATTTCCCCGAGGTCTCAGCTTAAAATAGTTCAACAGTTCAAATACTTGGGGATCATGATCAGTAGGCAACCAAGTGAGTTCATATCTCTTAATGTCTCCCCTGTCGTGGCTGGGTTGAGGCAGCGGGTTGCTCAGTGGGCGAACCTGCCACTGTCAGTCATGGGCAGAATCAATATATATAAAATGATTTTCCTTCCGAAATTTCTATATATATATCAGGCCTCGCCAGTGTTGTTGCCAGTATCCCACTTCAAGATATTGGATTCCATTCTCTTTAGCTTTATCTGGGGGCAGTCTCCACCTAGGCTTAACAGACAAATAATGAAGGCGCAGGTAGCGGAGGGGGGACTAGCGGTCCCTCACATGCAAATGTATTTCTATGCCACACAGCTCCTGTTTGTGCACTGGTGGCTCTGTCAGCCGCAGAATAATCCGGTGGTGAGTCTGGAGGTGGCGGTTCTGGGCTCCTCTGGGAGACTGTCCTCCTTGGCGTATAGGGGAGTTCGGGGGATCCGGGAGGCGACGGGTTGTATGAGGGCAGTGTGTAATATATGGGGAAGGGTGGCCAGGCTGAATAGGAATCCGGATGAGGCCCAGTATTGGTCCCCCTTTACTCCTCTCTGGAGTAACCCCAAGCTCTCTGAGTTGGTCTCTATGCAGGATCCGCAGTTTTGGGACAGAAGGGGCCTCCAGACGTTAGGCCAGGTGTATAAGGATGGAGTGTTCATGTCGTTTGACCAAATTAGGGAGACGTTTCGAGTTTCCCATCGGGACTTCTTCCGCTATCTGCAACTCAGGCACGCCCTGCAGACTCAATTCCACAGGGACAGTCCGAACTTTTCGGTGTCACAGGTGGAGAGTGTGGTCAGAGGGACGGACTTGGAGAAACCTGTCTCCACACTGTACAAATGCTTGATTGCTGAGCTGGAGTCTCCTAGGGGGAAAATCGAACACAAGTGGCAGGTTCTAGACCAAACTTTGGACCGGGATGACTGGGAGGAAATCTTGGACAACCTACACTCCTCGGTCATCGAAGCTAGAGACAGATTTATCCAGACCAAATGGATACATCAAGCCTACATCACACCGATACACATGCATAGGATGGGATTGCTGGCTAGTGATCTGTGTCCCAGGTGTGAGAGGGAGGCTGGTACATGGGTACATGTGACCTGGTCCTGTGCAGTTCTAGTGGGCTATTGGGATGAGGTAATGCATTTGATTGGGAAGGTAACGGGTATCCGGATCAGCGGTTCAATTTCTTTATGTCTTCTGGGGGTGGTTGAATCACTGTCGGAAACAAGTGCGTTGAGGTCTCTACTGAGGTTATTGCTCTTTTATGCTAGGAAATGCGTTCTGTTGAATTGGAAACACCCGGCCAAACCATCTGTACAGGCGTGGAGGACTCTGGTGAACCAGAAACTTCCTATGTACAAACTGACGTACGCTGCTAGGGGGGTGCCCGATAAATTTGGAAAAGTGTGGGGACCCTGGCTGCAGAGTCAGGACACAGCTTCAGAAGATAATTAGGGAGGGGGTGGGTCCGCCTGATGGAACAGTGTTGCTGACCATGGTTTGGTTGAGCCACTGAATGTGTTGAAGGGGGAACTGAGGGACAGTAGCAACATCTTGGGAGATGTGGTGCACCGACCGGTTTCCCCATCCCTGCGAATAGTTAATTTTAATTTAGATGTCTGAGTCCAGAAGGTATGAATGAGGGTGAATGGTTGTCGTGTCTAAATGGTCCATTGAATCTTTATTACTGAACTTGGTGCCTGTGACACCATAATGTGAACTGTAACTGTTTTGATGTTTTGTTGTTTGTTGAACTGCAAATAAAAAGAAACTTTAAAAAAAAAAAAAACAAAAGCGATTCAAGCATCTGTTAACATACCAGTTGTCATTTCCAGTATAACTGGTAAAAGTGTTATGGAAAAAGGGAAATGACCACGTCACAGCAATGTAGAATCTGTCTGTTGTGACAGATCAAGTAATACTGGAAATATAGTGCGGAGAAGTCCACCACTGACTGGTTTATGCTGATCTGTTGAAATATGTTTTTTTTTTCAAGTCCATATATTTGCTTTTTGCTGCTCAATGGCCTAGTTTTACTGCTGAGCAACAACAAACATTCCAGACAGTAGAGAGATAAATGAGACATAAATGTACACTTTGAAAGATGCCATTGTTACTGTTTGAGCTTGTCTGAAGAGGACCAAAACTCTAAGACTTTTGCTTCACTCTGCATGGTTTCATTATCAGGATGCCCCAACTTGCCCAATCAGCATGCTCACCATTTCCATGATTTTGCAATCAGATTTATGTGGGACCTTGGGCAAGAGAGTCTCATTGGGTCCCTTCATGGTGTGTCATATCATGTCAATATAGCTAATTAAATAGCTATATTGGGGGGTAGTTGTTTAGAAGCCATTCAACCCCTTGCTAGCACCAATGCTTCTCAAAAACCATGGTACATACCCTCTGTGTGTCAAGTTAGATTGTAACAATTTTAGGTACTAGACACCACACTTACCTCACCCGCTCCTGAAGCTGGCACGGTGGATGGGCTTCAGGTGGACTTTTCCTTTAACTATAGCAACAGTCATACATAATGTTAGTATTCCCCTTTAAAAACATGAACAACCTGCTTAGCAACCCTGCCTTGGGGACATCTTGATTTGGAGTGCCCATATTGAAAGAGTTACCGTAATTGTTAGACTGAGCATGGGATAAAATTTGAGACTATGAGACTCCAGGGCTGGCTAATTCTCTCTCCCCAGGGCATCTCAAACTTGGATGCCCCACACTGTGAACCCCCTGAGCCGTCCATAAATCTTAACTTTCTGACAAGCCCAGGGCACATGAGCAGCTGGTGCCGGCATCACTTACATCCCTTCTCGACTGTGCGTGGCCCTGCTCCCACAAATGAATGGCTGCGGGCTGAAGGATGCAAGTGATTCTGCATGCTGCCGATGTGTGTGGCTGGGGATTGCAGACGCATATTAATATAGCTGATTGGACTAGATTGGACAGAGGACAGGTACGTTTCCTGGGCGAACAGCATAGGTTAACACAGCAGGGCACCCCAAACCAGGGTGCCCATTGGGGACAGACCAAAACCCGGGATAGTAAAAATCCTGGGTTTTGGTCCACTTTAAGATGTGGGACTGATGTGGGAGGGCTATAAATAAGGAACCTATCTATTCAGAGGGGTAGGCCTATTGGCATGTGTATTGCTAGCATGTGGGGATTGTTACATGCGAATGTAGGGGTGTGGAGGAAGGACATACATATTGAGTTTGTGGAGATAGTGGATATTCTGTTGTAGTAAATGTTAATTACACTATTCCAAATGAAAAATATCTGAACCTATTCTTTGTGGCCCCCAACTGGTTTCCAAATCATTCAGGTGGCCCGTGCTTGTCAAAAGGTTGAGCATCCCTGCCTTACACTGACCAGTAATGAGACTGAATTTCTTCAAGAAACGATTCAGTAAGAACTATTTCAGGTTTCACACACAACACCATCGAGTGGGGGAACTGGTATTAATTAACTAGGGCAAAGACCTCCTCCCACACCTTGCATTTGCTGAAAACAGCAGTGACACAAATAATCACCCATAAAAGCTAAAATATCTTTTTCGGCTCCTACACGTGACAGATACATAAAGTTTAGATTTAGATTTAATACCTTAACAACATGCTAGCACTGGAAATCTATACAGGCTATCAGAAATGGTGGGTTCAGAAAACTTATGGTTACGTTAGGACTAGGAGCTAGAGTTTCCTCTACACCAAACTGGAGGTGATTGAAGGGAAGAGGCCGTCTTATGTCTTTGCCTCATAAATTGAGCCTGTGAGCATATAATAGTTGTAATTTGTCTGGGAATCATTTGTTGAACAAGATCATTATCAGATTATAGTGGAGTTCTCCAACCAAAAAGTAGAATCTACATTATCTGACAGGAAAGTAAGCCCTAATGGCCCGCTTCTGTTTATAGCAAACCAGACAATATTCTGTTTGTCCTAATTATTTTTCTGTTTCTGTAATTGCTTTTTTCACTGTACATTTTGTTATGCCATACCTGCTTAAGGATATTAAATCTTAGCAAGTTGCCTTCTGTGTACTGAGTCAGGTCAGGGATCAGTCCTGCTCACATGTCTGATGTGAGTCCATGAAGTCCAAATTTGCCTCCAAGAGACTCACTTTTCGAATTCTTCATGATTCTTTCATCCACCTTGATTTCTCAGTCCAGTATATCCCACCTTTGATACTGCTAGCTCACTGACTAAACTAAAAGGTGTACTAATCACCTTCCACAAAGGTCTTTTTAAATGTTCCCAGGTCATACCTGACAGCGAAGGTCAGATTCTTCTTCTCCGAGGGGCTGTTTAAGACTCTAAAATCACTATTCCCAACTATTAGGCCCCATATTCAGACCAGAATCGTATGACAAATCCTGTCCATAGTGCAGTGCCATTCTGGTGGTGCAATATTTGTATGTGGAAACTCAAATCAAACTTAATTCGAAGCTGGACAAATCTTCTCCCATGACAACACAGGCAGCTCAGGACACTTTGCTATTCAGTGAGATTATTCAGGGGGTGGATTTGGTGGATCTGTTGTTAAAAAGACCTACCTCCCCCAGAGTCAGTATGCTATGACTGCCCTGTTCAGATCATGATCATGACCTACTTTTATAACCTCTGGTTACCAAACCCAATAGGTCCCCTTGGAAGCTTAATTAATTCCTACTGCCTATTAAGCCAGTACTAGAAGAAGTTAAACTGAGAGTTTCAGTTGATTCCCGTACCCCTCTGTGGGTAGCCTTCAAGACAACAATACATGGCCATCAACTGCATCGTCTTGTAAAAAACTAAGAATTGCTAACAGCAATTTAAAGGCTGAGACCAAATTGTATGGTGATGAACTTCAACATCTTAGAACTGAGCTTACTTTGGCACAAACCAGAAATAATATGCCAAGAGAAATTAACTTGATTCTATGCTGGCAAACAGACTTAAATTCAATTAGAAACAGGCCTCCAATTAAGCTTAGGAACAAGTCAAGAGTTTTTACCTAGAATCCAATCAAAATTTTGAGAGAATTGAATCACCTACTTACACACCTAAATAGATCGACTGGGCCCTGTTAAATATGCTCAGCTCTAGAGAACTTAGTAATTGCTGAAGCTGACATATCTACTGAGAAAGTTTTTAATAGCCATTAAACAGCTAAAAGTTGGTCACCACTCTGGCCCAGATGACTTTCTAGCAATGAGACCAAGATAGAGATTTTTAGTAAAGCATATCATTCTACTGTTTATCAAAAACAGAATGATGCCTACAAATAAAAGAACATAGTGCCTACAGTCAAATATGGTGGAAGTTCAAAGATGTTTTGGGTTAATTTGCTGCCGAAGATTACCAAAGTATTTTGGGTCGCAATGTAGTGCCCAGTTTCAGAAAGCTGGGTTTGTGTTGAAGGTCATGGGTCTTCCAGCAGGACAATGAAATACTTCAATAGGCACCCAGAAATAGATAGGAATAAAGCGCTGGATAGTTCTGAGGAGTCCAGAACGAAATCCAATTGAACAGCTGAGATCATAAAATTGCTGTTGGGAGAAGGCACACTCCAAATATGAGAAACCTGATGCAGTTTTCAAAAGAAGAGTGGTCCAAAACTCCAGTTGAGAGATGTAAGAAACTTGTTCATGGTAATAGGAAGCAATTCATTTCAGGTTTTTATTACCAAGGCTGTGCAACCAAATATTAAGTTTACATAGTTAATATGGTTGAAAAAAGACATATGCCCATCAAGTTCAACCAATGACAGGGTTTAGTTTAGGGTGCCAGTAAATCTGTCTACCCTATATTTGGAGTTTTGCATACAATTATATAGTTTTGGGCTTTTTTTAGTTTCAAGACAGTGTGCTTCAGCATTAAAAGAAGTACTTGATAGGGTGCAGTCTACTTTCCAATTTAAATGAATAAAGGGGGGAGGGAGCAGCTCAATCACTATTATTTATACAAAATTATTATTATTATTCAGGGCCTGGGAACTCATTTACCGCCCAGTTTAACTCTCTCATCATCTAAATATCAAGCAACAAACATGTCTAGCTATGTGGAAAGACAGAGATTTGGTTGCATATATCTACAAATACATGTGGAAGCCACACTGCCCCGGCAAGGCACTCTGTGTTTAGTGTGGTCCCTACTCTTAATTTTGAGTCCCCAAAGTTGGGACATGCAATGCAGACAAATATCTGAGAGCTACTCACCTGGGAAGCTGCCAGCCTCCCTTTAGAACACTTCACAGGGAGAGATCCATATTGACTGAATTCCTCCCTGCTTGTGCTCATGGCAATTCAAATGAATAAAGGGGGTGGGAGCAGCTCAATCATTATTATTTATACAAAATTATTATTATTCAGGGCCTGGGAACTAATTTACCACCCAGTTTAACCCTCTCATCATCTAAATATCAAGCAACAAACATGTCTAGCTATGTGGAAAGACAGAGATTTGGTTGCATATATCTACAAATACATGTGGAAGCCACACTGCCCCGGCAAGGCACTCTGTGTTTAGTGTGGTCCCTACTCTTAATTTTGAGTCCCCAAAGTTGGGACATGCAATGCAGACAAATATCTGAGAGCTACTCACCTGGGAAGCAGCCAGCCTCCCTTTAGAACACTTCACAGGGAGAAATCCATATTGACTGAATTCCTCCCTGCTTGTGCTCATGGCAATTCAAATGAATAAAGGGGGGTGGGAGCAGCTCAATCACTATTATTTATACAAAATTATTATTATTATTCACCCCCCTTTATACTTTCCAATTTAGCTTGACCACTAAACTTCCTTATTTTGGGTATTAAACTGATGCATGCATATCCTCATTAGTACAATGCCAACTACCCATCTCTCATACAAAAGTTAGATGCCATCTTGTTCTCTTTGGCTGATATGGCGCTTTCATGGTTCAGAAAGAAAAACGCTGTCAAGATGACATTCTTACCTAAGTTGTTGGTTTTCTTCCAAGCTCAGTAGTGTTCCTCTTACAGAATCATATTATTAAGTCTTTGGGTCAAACAGAGTGAGTGAAATTACCTATACTATGTAGACATACGTTTTATGTTGGATTCCTATTGTTAAAAAATACTTTAATGCAGCACAAATTGCCCCCTTGGCTGCTTTCCACACAGGGGAGGGATGGGATTTGACTAAGCTATCTTAAAGTGGACCAACACCCAGGGGTGATCGGCCCGGGAATCTATAAGATTCCCGGGCCGATCACCTCCCTCACCGTGGGGCATCCGAGATCGGGATGTCCAGCGGGGTGAAACCCCCCCCAAAAGCCCCAAAAAACCTTACCTTATCGGCGACGGATCAGCCGCCGCCGCCTCCCGCGCGCCCCTCTAGCAGTGCGCGCGCCCGCGCCGGCCGATTGTGAATGCCCGGCGCGGGCACGCGCCCTGTAAGAGGGACTCGCGGGAGGCGGCCGCGGCGGCTTGTCCGTCGCCGAAAAGGTAAGTTTTTTGGGGCTTTTGGGGGGGGTTTCACACAGCGGGGCATCCTGATCTCGGATGCCCCGCTGAAGTGGACCAACACCCAGGATAGTGAAAATCCAGGGTGTTGGTCCACTTTAAATACTGTAGACTGTTTCCCTTCCTCCATTGGCTCCCCGCTTTGGTTTTTAGACAAATCGAGGCATATAAACATCTCACCTTTGTTGTCTCATTCTCTCTTGCTATGAGATAGAGTTCATTATTCAGGCAGAGGTCATTATTTAACTAAGCTATCTTAAATATTTTGGACTGCTTCCCTACCTCCGTTGGCTCCCCGCTTTGGTTTTTAGACAAATCGAGGCATAGAAACATATCGCCTTTGTTGTCTCATTCTCTCTTGCTATGAGATCTCTTCTCTCTCTAGTAAATTTCGTTTTTTTTTCTTTTCTTACTATTATTGTTCAGAATCCTGTTTTTGTTACTCTCTTTTTTTTTTCTCTCATTTGTTTTCTTTCCTGGTTATCTCGTCTCTGTTTCTCTTCTAACCCTACCTTGGTTGCATTAAATTACTGTACACATGGAGCCTCCTAAGACCCGTCAGGCCTCTTGGAGAGATTTTGTAATGTATCATGACATCGATAGATAGTTAAGCTTCTGTTGCTGGCTCCTTATGTGGAAACACAGTTTTGATATTTACTTTAATCCAAGCCAATTGTTACATATTTTTGTTAATGTACATATTTGTAACTATATGGTGGTTAGTTAGTTTTACCTTTCTCAAAAAATGTAGAGATATTGTAAAAGACAAATACTTCTCATATTTGCCAAAAACTATTTTGTTTTCACAATGTATGCCTAGGCCAAATTATACCCGGGGTTAATCTGGGACAGGGTTATTCTGGCCTGTTACACCGGACCTAAAGTCATATTTGACTTTTGATCCAGTATTTTATGATTCATAGGAGGCATTGCTATTGGGGATGCCCCACGGTTGGTATTGCTGCCTTACAATACCTGCACTTCAGTGGTTGCTCACAGCTTGGTAAGTGCTGTTTGGGCTGGGGTTAGGCAGCAATATCGAATTGGGATGGCCCCTGGGAATCATGAATACTGATCCAAAAGTAAAATAGTTTAAATATGGTTTATGGCTTAAATTATTCTTTTAGAGAAAGAATTATACAGAATTCGGACAAAACGCACTGGGAACACTTACCAACACAACTTTCTTTTCCTCTCAAAACAGGGAACCATATCTATTAACTTATTCTACATAAATACATTTTTAAAATAAAAAAAATTCCCTTGCAAGTCTTTAGTTCAAGGGACCCCTATACCAGTTCACAAGATAATGATGGCTGGTATGCTGGCAGGTCGCATACCAGATATTGGATCTTGAACCTGGATCTTGCCGCAATCCGAGATGGGTTGAATCTAGCTTTGACTCAAATCCGAAGCCTGTTATTAATTATAGTCTATTTGCCTACAGATAGGCCGTGTCCCATGCAGGGCAACAGCAAGCAGACAATACTGTGATGGGGTTTTTGTCCTATATTCTATATCAGGGGTATTCAACCCGCGGACCGCGGGCAGGCGGGCGGGCAGGTGTCAAGCCGGGAGGAGAGACAGCGAGCGGGGCCGGTGGGCGGGAGCAAAGACAGGGGGTGGGGCTGGAGGGCGGAAACCCAGGGGACGGCGGACTGGTGCAGAGACGGGGGCGGGGCCGGCGGGAGGAAACACAGGGGCCGGCTGACGAGAGGAGACAGGGAGCGGAGCCGGCGAATAGGAGGAAAAACAGCGTGTGGGAAGGCAGGAGGAAAGACAGCAGGGTGAGTTATCCCATCCCATCTCTCTCTGTTCCCAGCTCTGCCTCATCCCAGCTCTCCCTGTTCCCAGCTCTGCCTCATCCCAGCTCTCCCTGTTCCCAGCTCTGCCCCATCCCATCTCTCTATTCCCAGCTCTGCCTCATCCCATCTCTCTATTCCCAGCTCTGTCCCATCCCATCTCTCTATTCCCAGCTCTGCCTCATCCCATCTCTCTATTCCCAGCTCTGCCCCATCCCATCTCTCTATTCCCAGCTCTGCCTCATCCCATCTCTCTATTCCCAGCTCTGCCCCATCCCATCTCTCTATTCCCAGCTCTGTCCCATCCCATCTCTCTATTCCCAGCTCTGTCCCATCCCATCTCTCTTTTCCCAGCTCTGCCCCATCCCATCTCTCTATTCCCAGCTCTGCCCCATCCCAGCTCTCTTTTCCCAGCTCTGTCCCATCCCATCTCTCTATTCCCAGCTCTGTCCCATCCCATCTCTCTATTCCCAGCTCTGTCCCATCCCATCTCTCTATTCCCAGCTCTGTCCCATCCCATCTCTCTATTCCCAGCTCTGTCCCATCCCATCTCTCTATTCCCAGCTCTGTCTCATCCCATCTCTCTATTCCCAGCTCTGTCCCATCCCATCTCTCTATTCCCAGCTCTGTCCCATCCCATCTCTCTATTCCCAGCTCTGTCCCATCCCATCTCTCTATTCCCAGCTCTGTCCCATCCCATCTCTCTATTCCCAGCTCTGCCCCATCCCATCTCTCTATTCCCAGCTCTGCCCCATCCCATCTCTCTTTTCCCAGCTCTGTCCCATCCCATCTCTCTATTCCCAGCTCTGCCCCATCCCATCTCTCTATTCCCAGCTCTGCCCCATCCCATCTCTCTATTCCCAGCTCTGTCCCATCCCATCTCTCTATTCCCAGCTCTGTCCCATCCCATCTCTCTATTCCCAGCTCTGCCCCATCCCATCTCTCTATTCCCAGCTCTGTCCCATCCCATCTCTCTATTCCCAGCTCTGTCCCATCCCATCTTTCTCTTTTCCCAGCTCTGTCCCATCCCGTCTCTCTATTCCCAGCTCTGTCTCATCCCATCCCATCTCTCTATGTTTATTTAAAATCAGTGCACCAAGGGTAAGAGCTGTAGGCTCGACATGGTCAATCAAAAAAAAAGTTGCTGTTTGTTTCCTCCCCAATGTCCAATAGATATAATGCCAGAGGGGGGACAAGCAGCCTTTATTTAATTATGCTTCTGGAATATATAGCTCCCTGGTGCGCTGATTTTAACCTACCCCCCCGGTTCCGGACCTTCAGCTTGTGGCATACTGCTACAAGCGGACCTCTACAAAAAGTTCTTGAGTACCCCTGTTCTATATTCATTTTGTTGATAAAGGTAATTGGCCCAAGTGCCTTTTTGGATTGGCCATAGAGATAACACTAATTTGCTGCAGTATTTCATGGCCACAAAGCGCACAAATACATGGAACGCATTTAATTATTACTTTGTGCTCATTTCTTTACACGTTCTACATTGTTTAATAATCACTGTGGGTGTAAGTTGAAAGTCTAATTTGGATATCCTGTAAGCTTTAATTATTACAATTATCGGGAAGAACATGTACCTATAGTTCAGCTTCCCTAATAAAATTAATTATAATTTAAACTAATTGGTGTGTGCTGATAGGCTTCTTACTGTATTGGCAAAACTGGGTACACAAATAGAAGAAACCCCAATTATCTATAATCAAGTATAATGATAACATTTCCCTTTAAAAGAATAATGCATTATCGAAAACCTTCTTTAGCTTCAGTAATTAATGTCGGGTACCAAAAAAATTCTAGGACGTGTGGACACTGCCGGACTTTTCTGAGCAATGGACTGGGGGGAGGGGGCTGCTGCAGAGGAGAAAAGGGGAGTATGATTTTTTTCTGTTTTTCATTTACAATCACTAAAAAGAAAATAACAAATTACCCCTCCACCTAAGGCTATTAGGCTGGCAAAATAAGCATGGGGCCTGATATCTCCAGGACCCCCAGTGTACTGTGCAGCTATTTCCTGTGCCCCATTATACAGAGTTCAATGACTCCTTAAGGATCTTTAATTGGCTTAAAAAAAAGTTAAAGTAATTGAATTGCATGCTCATTATATACCTGGAAGCTTCTCAAACACATCTTTTTTAAATTCCATCTATTGTATCCCTCGATCCCGGTATTGTTTAGTGGAGACTTTTTTTCCTTTACTGAATCTTATGAGACAAACAAGGCCTTTTTAAAAAAAAAATGTGTACATAAAAATCATTAAAGAAGAAGTCATCTAACCCTACCTCCTTAACTAGCCTGGAATCCAGTTCTGTCTATTTCATCAAGGCTGCACAGATCGGCATCCCTAAGGCCCTTATTTAACAAGGGATAGCGCCAGGTAGCGAATGGTGAGCGAACGGTAATGACGGTCACCGCCACAAGAACGCCGGCTCCCCTCCGCAATCACACATTTATCAAGCCGATCCTGCTTAGCGACTGACAGAGCGCCAGATAGCGAATCATTCATCATTATTCCAGCCTCACCCCACAGCGCCAGCGAGCGACCTTGAACAGCGACAGGTATGACCTCTCGCTACCTGGCGCTCTCCAATGCATTTCAATGGAGCAATCTTTAAATATTCTTAATTAATTGCTATTAATGTTTTTTTTTTTTTTAATGTCAAAAATTCTGTGACCACTTCTGCAATGTTAGATATTTTTTTTAAGGTAAAAAAAAAATTACAGGTCTGATATTAATGTATTCATATTACAAAATGTTTTGAAAAACTTGTTTTTTTTTATCCAAAAATATGGTTGTTTGGGGGTTAAAAAACTACTTTTAACCCATCGCCGCCAGCGCTCTGGGGTTTAAACATGCATTTCACAGCGCAAGAATTTTTTGAGCGTGATTTGTTAATGAATATGCTGGGAGCCGTTCGCTATGGCCATTCGCTGTCATGCGCTCCCATACAGCGCGGAACCTGTCAAATAGCGACTCCTCACCCAATATTCAACATTACGGCAAACCGACTGAGTCGCTATCAACTACAGAACAACGGCCAAGCACAGCGACTACTAGCGGGCGCTGTGAAAATGCCGCTACTGTCGCTCATCTGTCGCTACCTGGCGCTATTAATGAATCGGCCACTAAGTCTTGGCATGATCCCAGCCTCCATTAAAATTAATTGGAGGATGAATGCACACACAGGGCAGGGGATGTTGCTCTGTGCAGCCTCTCCAAGCCCATTGGCCTGGTCCTTTTAACCTTTAACAGGCAGGACATCCCAAATCTGGGGCTTTATGGGGACCCTCAGTCAATTTTAACTGCCATTCCATTTTAATGACTAATGGCTATATGGCCAAGGTTCGTTGCTGCCAAACAGGGGTTTCCTTTGGCAATAACACCCCTCTAATCCCTGTGATATCCATGGTTTTTGTATCCCAAACATAAAACAAGACTAAGGGGAGATTTGTTCCAAATTTCTTTGCTTTATAAAAAAATCCAATCCGAAGCAATATATTCTAAGTATGTCACACACCCCGCTTCAAGAATCCATAACATGTGGGTAAAATCGTCCTGAAGAGGGCGTTCCTGCAGAGATGATAGCAAAAGAAAGCCCCTCCCTGATCCATAAATACCTGGGACCTCCCACTCACTACCCAGTTTTCCATCTCTGCAGACGGCGAGCAAGTCAGAAGATGATGGCTCCTCCTTGCACAGGGGGATTTAAGGTAGCCGGGATGTTTTGTATTATTTCCGTTTGGACCTCTTTTTTCCCTTGAATATATATGCCTCCCAGCCGTGGCTGCAGGTCCAGGCGAGGGTATATTGGCACCTCTGGTGCTCAGGAGCAACGCTCCGCCGTGAGACCCTATACAAGAGGGTAGGCGGCTTCACCGGGTTGGTGACCCCGGTTTGGGATGCCCTGTCCCTTAGCCTTAACATGGGAATGGCCCTCCCAGGATCCCTTTTCCACTGTGGGGATGGGGGGAGTGGGTCCTCTTTTTATTACACTCTTTCCTTTTTCCTTCCCATTTTGTTTCAGGCTCTGTCTTTTAACCATTTGTTCATTTTATATGTTCACAAATCCTCCCACTCGGGACATTAAAGGGGCATCCCGGGTTGTCTAATTGGCGCAATTCCCTGGGTCTTAGCGACTATTCAAAGTTCACCTTATGGAGGCATCCCCTGATACTGGGACTGGGACCCCTTCGGGGCATCCCAAAAAGTGTATGTTGTGTGGGGTTTCCATTGCTGGGGATGATGTGTTACTCTGTATACCATGTGCACAGCAAACTATTACGCGGCAGTCCGAACCCCAAGCATCGGGGTCAGCACAGCCGGTCGCCTCGACTCCCCCTCCCGCCTTGACTCGTGCCCCGTGTGACGTTGTCATGGGCAGGGACCTGCAATTTGAAATGTGCGCCAGATTAGCTAGCCTTGAGAAAATGCTCTCCAGCTCGGTCGCCCGCAAGGCTCCGTCTAAGAGAAAGCATTTGTCGCCGGCTCCGCCGGTGGATGATCTTGACGACAGAGATAATCTGGATTGGTCTGATTATCCCCAGCTAGAGGAAGGGGAGGTTGACGAGGGTTCAGAATTTTCGGACGATGAGCAGTCTGCTGGCGCTGATGCCGAGCTTTCTGACTTAGGGAGATCCTTGGACTCTCCTCACGCTCTGTCTCTGATGCTGGAAGTTCTGAATATTTCCCCTCCAGAGGAGGTGTCACACCAGAAGGGTGAATTGCTTGAGGAATCCAGGCCGCGCCTGGAGTTTCCTACGCAACGGCATTTTGATAGAATCATTGACAAGGAATGGGATAGGCCGGCTCGGCTCCCTGGCATCCCTCAGGGGTGGGATAGGAAATATCCCTTTCCTTCTGAGTCGGTCAAGCGCTGGGCATCTCCCCCCGAGGTGGATGCTCCGGTTTTGGGGTTATCCAACTCCTCGGTTTTAAACAGACCTGATTGCTCCATTCTCAAAGATGGAGAGGATAAACGTATTGATCAGATGGCTTGTCATGGCTTTACCAGCATTGGGTCGGCCATCCGGCCTGTGTGTGCTTCGGAACTAATGGTGTTGGCTGCCAGGTCTGTGGTCAGGGGCCTTTTGTCTTCTTCTGGGCTTCGTCCTGGTAGTAACGAGTTCCTTAGCCTTAAACGATGTGAGTTGTTTTAATCTTTTGTGTTGACTGCCTTAGATGACACTTTGATGATGTGTGGTAGGACGTCGGCTCTCCTTGTGGCTATTCGGCGGTCGGTGTGGCTGCGCCAGTGGGCGGCCGATTTCATGTCCAAAAAGTCACTGACGGCTTTACCCTTTGTTGGTCTACGGCTCTTTGGAGAGACATTGGACTCTGTCACCAAGGGTGGTAGGTTACCTCAACGTAAGAAACAACGCCGCTCCTTTCGGGGGGCGCCTGCCTTTAACCCCTCCTTTCGGGGGGCCAGATCTGGCAGGGGTTCTGCATTTCCCTCTTCCAGAGGAGATTCTGGAAGCAGGGGTAGAGGACGTGCCCGTTCTGGATACAGTTGGGGCTCTAAGCCCAAACCGGCTGCTAAGCCGGCTCAGCAATGAGGGGGCGCCCTCACCCATGCGGGTGGGGGGACGGCTGCAGCACTTCTCTCAGATCTGGGATCAAGAGGTCTCGGACAGATGGATCCAGGAAGTGGTGTCTTCCGGTTACAAGCTGGAGTTCGAGCTCCGCCCCCCTTCCAGATTTGTCAGGTCTCGGATGCCGCCGGAGCCTCTGGCAGCGCAGGGGCTCCTGGTGGCAGTGGAGAATCTTCTGGACATGGCTGTCATTTGCCCAGTGCCCCCTTCAGATCGGGGCAGGGGCTTTTATTCCAATCTGTTCACGGTACCCAAGAAGGACGGGTTGGTCCGGCCCATCTTGGATCTGAAGTTCCTCAACAGGTTCATCCGGCCGAGAAAATTCCGCATGGAAACGCTGCGTTCGGCCATTCACTCTCTTCGTCAGGGAGATTTTCTGACGTCCATAGACATCAAAGATGCATATTTACACGTTCCGGTTTTTCCAGCACACCAGAGGTTTCTCAGGTTCGTGGTGGAGGATCGGCACTTTCAGTTTGTGGCACTTCCTTTCGGTCTCACCTCAGTTCCTCGGGTGTTCACCAAGGTGCTAGCGGGGGTGATGGCTCTGCTCAGAGTTCAGGGTATCCGCATCGTGCCCTATTTGGACGATCTACTGATCATGGCCTCTTCCTTCAACCAAGCGGAGTTGGACACCAGAGCGGTGGTGTCTACTCTGGAGAGGTTCGGTTGGGTGATCAACCACCCCAAGTCTTCTCTTTCTCCGTCCAGAATTCTGACCTTTCTGGGAATGTCTCTGGACACTTCACAGGCCAGGGTGTTTCTGCCCCAGGCCAAGATTCTTTTGATTCAGGAGTTAGTTCGGCTTCTCTTGTCAACCCTTCATCCGACCATCCGGCTAGGGATGAGGCTGGTGGGGTTAATGGTGGCCTCATTCGAGGCAGTCCCCTTTGCGCAGTTTCACACAAGGACGCTTCAGCTTCATCTGTTGAAGGTTTGGGACAAGTCTCCTCTTTCGTTGGATCAGTCTTTCCCGATGACTCCCCGTGTTCGTCGATCCCTGCAATGGTGGCTGGGGTCGGTCAATCTGTTGAAGGGCAGATCTTTTCTGGCTCCGTGTTGGGAAACAGTCACCACGGATGCCAGTCTGTCAGGTTGGGGGGGTGTTTGGAAGGACCTCCAGTTTCAGGGTCTGTGGGGCCCGCAGGAGGCTCACGAACCCATCAATGTTCTGGTGTTGAGAGCCATCAGGCTGGTTCTGTTTCGCTTGACTCATCAGTTGAGAGGCCTGCCAGTGCAGGTCCGGTCGGACAACAGGACGGCGGTTGCTTACATCAATCATCAAGGAGGGACTCGCAGCAGGAGTGCCCTCAGGGAAGTGTCTTTGATTCTGGACTGGGCAGAGACCCACGTCCCGTGTATCTCAGCAGTCTACATTCCGGGGGTGGAGAACACGGAGGCGGACTTGCTGAGCAGGGCCTCCTCTCGTCAGGGGGAGTGGTCTCTCAGTCCCAAGGTGTTTCGTTCAATATGTCTCAGGTGGGGGGTCCCAGCGGTGGACCTCTTTGCCTCTCGTCACAATCACAAGCTCCCAGTCTTCGTGTCTCTCTCGCAGGATCCTCTGGCTCTGGCAGTGGATGCCATGTCTCTGCACTGGAGGGATCTGGGGTTCCTTTACCTGTTCCCTCCGTTCCCAATGCTAGCCAGAGTGGTGCGCAAACTGGCCTTGGAAGGCGCGTCGGCGATTCTGGTGGCCCCAAGGTGGCCAAGGCGCGTTTGGTTCGCAGATCTTGTAAGACTGGCAGAGGATCAGTTCGCCCTGCCTCTGCTGCCGGACCTGCTCACCCAGGGTCGGCTACGCTATCCCAATTTACCATCGCTGGCTTTGACGGCATGGCTGCTGAAGCCGCCATCTTGAAGGAAGAAGGTCTTTCTGACGCGGTGATTCAGACTCTTATCTGTGCCAGAAAGCGCTCTTCCTCTTCTATTTACTACAGGACTTGGAGGGCCTATTGATTGGTGTGAAAGTAGGTCTTTCTCTTGTCGAGAGTTCTCCATTCCTAGAATTTTAGAATTTCTTCAACATGGTCTAGATCTGGGGCTCCAGCTTAGTACATTGAAGGGGCAGGTTTCTGCCCTGGCGGTGTTCTTCCAAAGATCCTTTGCACTTCATCCTTTAGTCAAGACCTTTTTCCAAGGTGTTACGCATGTACGGCCTCCTAGGAAGCTTTTTGTTCCAGTTTGGGATTTGAACCTGGTTCTTTCTGCTCTCCAGGGCCCTCCGTTTGAGCCCTTGAATGAGGTAGCTTTGTCTTCTCTTACGCAAAAGGTGGCCTTTTTGGTGGCTATCACTTCGGTTAGGCGTGTTTCTGAGTTGGCAGCTTTATCCATTAAAGCTCCGTACTTCGAGAAACATCAGGACAAGGTTGTCTTTCGTTTCAAGCCGGATTTTCTTCCTAAAGTGGTCTCGGATTTTCATCTGAATCAGGACATTGTTTTGCCTTCTCTATGCCCAAATCCCAGCGACGACAAGGAAAGGGCGTTGCATTCCTTGGATGTAGTTCGTGTTGTGGAACATTATCTGGAGGTTACGTCTTCCTTTCGTAAGACTGATGCTTTTTTTGTGGTGCCCTGTGGGCCTAGGAAAGGTTTGGCTCCTGCCAAATCTTCCATTAGTAAATGGATTTGTCAGGCCATCATTGGGGCCTATTCTGCCAAGGGGAGGAGTCCCCCTTTTCGTGTTACTGCTCATTCTACTCGTGCAGTTGGTGCGTCCTGGGCTTTTCAGCACCAGGCTTCTGTCGAGCAAGTTTGTAAGGCCGCTACCTGGTCTTCTGTTCACACCTTTTCCAAGTTTTACAGGGTTGAAAGTTTTGCAAGCTGTAGTGGTTTAAGGTTGTGCATTGTTGCCTAGTTTTGGATCCCCGCCCTTGTTATGGACACTGCTGTTGGATGTCCCACATGTTATGGATTCTTGAAGCGGGGTGTGTGACATACATAGAATAATACCATTTTGTGAATACTCACCTTGTAAAATGGGTATTATAAGTATGTCACACACCCCGCTTCAACCCGCCCTTTTGTATTCAGGATCCTCTTTATTGCGAACTTTGCGTGGTTGTGGT
This sequence comes from Gastrophryne carolinensis, assembly GCA_027917425.1. Lineage (NCBI taxonomy): Eukaryota > Metazoa > Chordata > Amphibia > Anura > Microhylidae > Gastrophryne > Gastrophryne carolinensis. Next base: position 156,716,567 of record CM051242.1, on the reverse strand, counting down.
TTATATTTGCCTCTTCCTGGTCCCTTACCTTACTGCTTCTGTATACTGGGTAGTGAGTGGGAGGTCCCAGGTATTTATGGATCAGGGAGGGGCTTTCTTTTTCTATCATCTCTGCAGGAACGCCCTCTTCAGGACGATATTACCCACATGTTATGGATTCTTGAAGCGGGGTGTGTGACATACTTATAATACCCATTTTACAAGGTGAGTATTCACAAAATGGTATTTTTACATTTTTTTATTTTAAGTTGCAGTCAACAACTAAAACAATTCTGACTCCATCCCCGAAAATCAAATAAAAGGCAAGAGAGACAAATGTTCTTCTTCAAAGTAAAAGAAAGTTTTAGTTTAAGAAATGTAAAAAATATCACACTGACTCTAGCCTAAAAAAAATAAAATGTAGAGTGGTCCAATCTAAAACACGTTTCTTCTTTTAAATTAAGGTAAAATTGAATTTTAGTTTTAAAAAAGTCACAGACAACAATAAAAACATCATGCTAACTTCAACCCAAAAAAGAAAATGTATGGAGGTACAAGCTGGTCCAAAGTTATTATTTTGAATTAGAAAAGTTGAGTTTTAGAGGCCGATTCATTAATAGCGCCAGGTAGCAACAGATGAGCGACAGTAGCGTTATTTTCACAGTGCCCGCTAGTATTCGCTGTGCTTGGCCGTTGTTCGGCTGTTGACAGCGACTCAGTCGGTGTGCAGTAATGTTGAATACGGGGTTAGGAGTCGCTGTTTGACAGGTTCCGCGCTGTATGGGAGCGCATGACAGCGAATGGCCATAGCGAACGGCTCCCAGCATATTCATTAACAAATCACGCTCCAAAAATTCTCGCGCTGTGAAATGCTTGTTTAAACCCCAGAGCGCTGGCGGCGATGGGTTAAACGTCGTTTTTTAACCCCCAAACAACCATATTTTGACAAAAAAAAAAAAACATGTTTTTCAAAACATTTTGTAATATGAATACATTAATATCAGACCTGTAATATCAATTAAAAAAAATATCTAACATTGCCGAAGTGGTCACAGAATTTTTGACATTAAAAAAAAAAAAAAAAAAAATGAATAGCAATTAATTATGAATATTTAAAGATTGCTCCATTGAAATGCATTGGAGAGCGCCAGGTAGCGAGAGGTCATACCTGTCGCTGTTCAAGGTCGCTCGCTGGCGCTGTGGGGTGAGGCTGGAATAATGATGAATGATTCGCTATCTGGCGCTCTGTCAGTCGCTAAGCAGGATCGGCTTGATAAATGTGTGATTGCGGAGGGGAGCCGGCGTTCTCGTGGCGGTGACCGTCATTACCGTTCGCTCACCATTCGCTACCTGGCGCTATCCCTTGTTAAATAAGGGCCTTAGTTTAATGAAAAGTCAAACAATAAAAACATCATCCTGACCAGGGGTGGACTGGTTATATGGTGGCCCTGGACAATGCCCGGTGGGCCGCACTGCTTTGGGGCCAGTTGGATTGCTGCTTTTAACACCCACATTCATTCCCTGCCCTCTTAGTCTCCCTCTAAGCCCTCTGTACCCAGCCCCACTGAACCCACAAGCCAGGGAACCCAGCCCCTAACGCTATAGCCCCGACATCATGGCTGGGGGGCCCCAACAAGGATGCCTTGGGCCGGCTAGGGGCTGGTAAAATCCAGGGCTGATTTTTGGCCCCAGTCCGCCACTGCCTGCACCTATTGCATTTTTTTAACCTCTTAACATCTAAGTTAGCGGCCCATGAAGTTTCAGGCTGCCTGTAGACAGAAAGTGTCATCTGACTATGTCGCTCTGCATTCTGGGATTGCTGTCTATTTCCTGACCCCGGCTCTGCTCTGTCTGTGCAAAGCACAGCTATAACCCGCCCCCTGCACTCTCCGCCCCTCTCTTCAACATGCGATTCTTCTGAGACAAGATGGCGGAGCCCGTATCCTGGAGTCCTGAACAGAGTTGAGACCCAGCAGGGGAAGGGATAATAAGTGGGCGACTAAAAACGTAAGACATATTAATGTTAGATGCTGTGGAATAGTTTTTTAAGGGTTTGGGGTTTTCATTAAATTATGCTGAAGGTCCTGTTTAAGTGAATCATGCGTTCGATAATTTCCTTGTGTGTATGTATTTCCCGCATGGACTCTGTTCTGTCTCTCGATCAGTCATTTCTGCCTCTCGCCTGTTCTCTGGTTCAGTAGCACGCAGTAAGGGACCAATGCTGTCAGACTGGTAATATACAAGAAGGATTCCGGAGGCTCTTGTATGATGCGTGCTTTGTTTTGAGGTGTAGCATCTGACAATGTGATGGTTATACATACTGCACCGTGCCTGTCCTGTTAAGCTCAAGCCAGATCTTAGCTGAAAGCAACATAAATATGTGCCGGCACTTCCTATTCACCTGGCTTTGAATTAATCAACTACTAAGAGGCTGATTTATTAATAGCCACATGTAGCGACAGTTGAGCGACTGTAGCGGTATTTTCACAGCGCTCGCTAGTAGTCGCTGTGCTTGACCGTTGTTCGGTTGTTGACAGTGACTCAGTCGGTGTGGCGTAATGTTGAATACAAGGTTACGAGTCGCTATTTGACAGGTTCCGCGCTGTATGGGAGCGCATGATAGCGACTGGTCAGAGCGACCGGCTTCCAACATATTCATCAAAAAATCACGCTCAAAAAATTCAAGCGCTGTGAAATGCATGTTTAAACCCCAGAGCGCTGGAGGCGATGTGTTAAAAGTAGTTTTTTAACCCCCAAACAACCATATTTTTGGAACCCCCCCAAAAAAAGTATTTTAAATAATTTAGTAATATGAATACATTAATATCAGACCTGTAATATCAATTCTGTACAATTTTTTTTTTATTTTTTTTCCCCTTAAAAAAAATTTCTAAAATGGCAGAAGTGGTCACAGAATTTTTCACATTTAAAAAAAAAAAAAAAAAAAAAATATCAATAACAATTAATTATTAATATTTAAAGATTGTTCCATTGAGAGAGGTCATACCTGTCGCTGTTCAAGGTCGGACGCTGGCGCTGTGGGCTGAGGCTGGAATAATGATGAATGAGTGGCTATATGGCGCTATCTCAGTCGCTAAGCAGGATTGGCTTGATAAATGTGTGATTGTGGTGGGGAGCCGACGTTCTCGTGGCGGTGCCCGTCATTACCGGCCGCTCACCAGTCGCTACCTGTCGCTATTCCTTCATAAATAAGGGCCTAAATATATACACGTCTCATTTCTGAACCTTGAAACCACTGCCAGAGCAGTTTTGGTATTGGGCATTTATATATTTAAACACGTTTATCATGCCCCCCCTTTCGTGGTGCCCCGGGGCATGAAAAAAACCTGGGAAAGTCAAATACATGGGTTTTGTTCCGCTTTAAGGAGTTCAATCCCTTTTCCTGTGAAAGTTCCATATTCTGGCCGCTCACCAGTCGCTACCTGTCGCTATTCCTTCATAAATAAGGGCCTATGTTCAGGATTTATGGGTTTTTGACGTTAGCCTCTAAGTAAAAGTTTCAGGGGTTAACATTAGGGGTTAAGTGAAAGTTAAAAATGTCCAGCACCCAAAAACACAGATGCCTAAAAAGAAAATGACAGCAAACAAGTTTCCAAACAAGCCACCTAAGTAAATTTGCTTCTCCCTCTAGTAGCATAGTAAGTGCTAGTGATGATTTATGTGGTCTTTAACCTGCTTAAAATGCGTATTGAATAGTATAGAAAATATTTTTACTCCCCATATCCAAACCGCCATTATTAGAAACATGGTCACACAGGAATCTGCTTTTATCTAGCTTCTATTCTGACTCTACTTGTTTTTTCCGCCCTGTCCTGTTTCTTGTTACCTTTAGTCTTATTTGCACTTGTTCATTTGTTTCATCTAGGAAAAAATGTCTTCTAAGAGGCTGATTTATTAATAGCGACATGTAGCGACAGTTGAGCGACTGTAGCGGTATTTTCACAACGCCCGCTAGTAGTCGCTGTGCTTGGCCGTTGTTCGGTTGTTGATAGCGACTCAGTCGGTGTGCAGTAATGTTGAATACAAGGTGACGAGTCGCTATTTGACAGGTTCCGCGATGTATGGGTGCGCATGATAGCGACTGGTCAGAGCGACCGGCTCCCACCATATTCATCAAAAAATCAGGCTCAAAAAATTCTCGTGCTATGAAATGCATGTTTAAACCCCAGAGCGCTGGAGGCGATGTGTTAAAAGTATTTTTTTAACCCCCAAACAACCATATTTTTGGAAACCAAAATAAAATTTTTTTTTTAAAGAATTTAGTAATATGAATACATTAATATCAGACCTGTAATATCAATTCTGCACAAATTTTTTTTTTTCCCTTAAAAAAATTATCAAACATGGCAGAAGTGGTCACAGAATTTTTCACATTTAAAAAAAAAAAAAAAAACATTAATAACAATTAATTATTAATATTTAAAGATTGTTCCATTGAAATGCATTGGAGAGCGCCAGGTAGCGAGAGGTCATACATGTCGCTGTTCAAGGTCGGACGCTGGCGCTGTGGGCTGAGGCTGGAATAATGATGAATGAGTGGCTATATGGCGCTATCTCAGTCGCTAAGCAGGATCGGCTTGATAAATGTGTGATTGTGGTGGGGAGCCGGCGTTCTCGTGGCGGGGCCCGTCATTACCGGACGCTCACCAGTCGCTACCTGTCGCTATCCCTTCATAAATAAGGGCCTAAGATGTAATTAATTGGTCATCAATTGGTATAACCAGCAAATGTACAGTAGGCAGCATTACATTCTGAAAGCATTTACTGAGCATTTTTCTTACTGTGTTTATTACATAGTAGTTTTTCAAACCAGAAATAAATAGGGAATTGTATGCAGTTGTGTCTGGGAGTATGCCCGGTAAGGTATGTAGCTGAAATTATTCTCAAGGCTTAAAGTGGACCAACACCCAGGATTTTGACTATCCTGGGTCTTGGTCCACTTCGGTGGGGCACCCCCGATCGGGGTGCCCCGCTGTGTGAAACCCCCCCGAACCCCCCGAAAAACTCACCTCTCCCCGCTCCCAGCGCCGACGGACAAGCCTTTTGACAGCCGCGGACAAGCGGCTCCTCCGCCTCCCGCGCGTCACTCTTGACGCGCGCCCGCGCCGGCCATTCACAGACAAGGTTAGGGGGTTTGGGGTGTTTGGGGGGGGTTTCACCCCGCGGGACATCCCGATCTCGGATGTCCCGCGGGGAGGGAGGTGATCAGCCCGGGAATCTTATAGGCCAGCTAGAACTGGAAAGCCACCACATCAGCATAAATACAGGCAGGGGCGGACTGGGGTATAGAAAACGGCCTGGGACTCTTTCGGTCACATTGGCCCTTCTGCAGTATGTCCGACCTAGTATCCCCCATAACATGCTGTGTTAAAACTCCCAAACCCCTATCACAGCCAGGAGTGGGCTCATAATTTCTGGGGCCCCAAGCAAAGTTGTGTCTGGGGGCCCTAATCAAAGGCATTTTTATATAACAAAATACAATAATATAGAGGAAAAAATGACAGAGAGAAGCAGCTTTCTTTCTCATGCAGCCTCGGCACTGACAGCATCACCAGTATAACGCCAGTATTACACGCCAGCCGCTTCCAGTGTTTTCTCAGCAGAATTCTGGGGGTGCCCTGAGCGGTGGGTGGGTTGCGTGGTGGCAAAGCATACCACTGATCACAGCCTGTGTGGCAGAACCCCCCATAACAATCTGTGTTGCAGACTCCCCCATCACCCATAAAATGCTGTGTGGCAGAATTCCCATCACCCTATACCAGGCTGTGTGGCAGAATTCCCATCACCCTATACCAGGCTGTGTGGCAGAACTCCCCTATCACCCTATACCAGGCTGTGTGGCAGAACCCCCCTATCACCCTATACCAGGCTGTGTGGCAGAACCCCCCTATCACCCTATACCAGGCTGTGTGGCAGAATTCCCATCACCCTATACCAGGCTGTGTGGCAGAACTCCCCTATCACCCTATACCAGGCTGTGTGGCAGAACCCCCCTATCACCCTATACCAGGCTGTGTGGCAGAATTCCCATCACCCTATACCAGGCTGTGTGGCAGAACTCCCCTATCACCCTATACCAGGCTGTTTGGCAGAATTCCCATCACCCTATACCAGGCTGTGTGGCAGAATTCCCATCACCCTATACCAGGCTGTGTGGCAGAACTCCCCTATCACCCTATACCAGGCTGTGTGGCAGAATTCCCATCACCCTATACCAGGCTGTGTGGCAGAACTCCCCTATCACCCTATACCAGGCTGTGTGGCAGAATTCCCATCACCCTATACCAGGCTGTGTGGCAGAATTCCCCTATCACCCTATACCAGGCTGTGTGGCAGAATTCCCCTATCACCCTATACCAGGCTGTGTGGCAGAATTCCCATCACCCTATACCAGGCTGTGTGGCAGAACTCCCCTATCACCCTATACCAGGCTGTGTGGCAGAACTCCCCTATCACCCTATACCAGGCTGTGTGGCAGAATTCCCATCACCCTATACCAGGCTGTGTGGCAGAACTCCCCTATCACCCTATACCAGGCTGTGTGGCAGAACTCCCCTATCACCCTATACCAGGCTGTGTGGCAGAATTCGCATCATCCCATAACCGGCTGTGTGGCAGAAGCCCCCTATCACCCTATACCAGGCTGTGTGGCAGAAGCCCCCTATCACTCCATAACCGGCTGTGTGGCAGTATGGCAGAACCCCCCATCACCCCATAACAGACTGTGTGGCAGAACTCCTAAACCTCCCATCAGAGGCTGTGTGGCAGAACCCCCAACCCATCCATCAGAGGCTGTGTGGCAGGACCCTCAAACCCCCATCAGAGGCTGTGTGGCAGAACTATAGCAAATCAATTAAAAGGCCGAGAGATCCCCAGTGCTACTTAGCATGTGCACTGCCAAACTTCAATGGCGTCCTACTAACCAAAAAACATGAATCAGAGAGCGCAACACAAGTGGTAAAATGTAGGACCAGCACTAGAAACGCACTCAAATTGCCAGTACAACACAATTTTATTCATGTCACACAATAACTGGCACGGAATTATCACAAAACACTTCCATTATTTACATAAAAAACATGAAAAAAAGTGAGCTAAAAATACGGGGGCCCCCCATTCACCCATACGCTCCACGCATCCATACTCATCCCCACTCTATTGCACTGCTGTAAATCAGCCTTGTATTCAAGTATATAAAAATGAATCACTCCCTCATTGGGGACAATTATTTGCCTCCTGCAGGGTCAAAGCAGATCTTGGACTTCATCACCATACAATAGGTGCCATTGTACTTAATGTCCCAAATCGTCATCACTGTATGTACGGTTTTACATATACTTGGGAGCTCCCATCTTGTGCTAAAAAGCTCATATGCCAAAGTAAATTGATGCTCATATAGTACTGAATGCCATTGTAGACGCTGGGAGTGGCGTGTCGTCACTACTTTACCATCGTGCGCACGAAGCTTAAATAGGTGGCCGCAAGCAGAGCGAGGACGGGAGCGTGGAGGGGCCGTCCGTCCGCCTACGCGTGTTTTGCTCCGCCCACCGGAGCTTCGTCAGGGAGAGCGAAACGCGCGTCAGTGGACAGCCGGCCCCTCCACGCTCCAGTCCTCGCTCTGCTTGTGTGGCAGAACCCCATCACCCCATAACAGGCTGTGTGGCAGAACCCCAAACTCCCCCATCAGAGGCTGTGTGGAAGAACCCCCTGTGACATTCAGTGTCCTTATTTATGTCATGCCCTCTGCCTCATCCCCTTGCAAGCCTACAAGCATCCTATTAGAAAACAAACCTGATTCGTCAGAGACTTCCTAAGCACAGAACAATAAATTCCTTACCTTCCAGAAACAGTTACAGCCACTGATAAGGAAAGGTGGGGGGAGTGCAGCTTGGAGTATAGAGTTACTAAAAAGGTAACTACAAATAATTTGTCCCATAACTGGAATAGGAGTTCTGCTGCATCCTGCAGACACCGCCATAACATTTAGTCTGACGGTCAAATTGGTTCCCCATATTTGATGTTTCCTGTGGACACAGGAAACCCCTTACTCCTGACCAGGACATGCCAGCCTTGTCCATTTTGATATATTTAGAAAGCTTACATCCTGAGGGAAATTATGAACCCCATATTTACCAAAAGGGACCTTCCCAGCCCAAGTTATGGTTCAAATTCTAAAAGGTTCATTGTTGTCCACCACGCTAAAGCCTGCTAAAATATCAGCCTGCCCCCAGCACCCACCAAGGGGGGGGGGGGGGGGGGGCACCATCTGTCTTCCAGCCCCTTGGATTCTAGCATAAATCCAGGAGAAACTGCTTTGTTGGTCACATACAGAGGGTCCGATCCGTGATTGTGGTGTGTCCGACCCACTGCTCTTCCAACCCTCGGAATCTGAAGACTTTGCATCCCTTTATGAGGTATAGGATTTTCAGTGTTTTCTCCCCTTTTATTTTCTGACTGTTTTTCTGCACATGTCTGCAGATCCCCCAAAGCCCCCATCAGAGGCAGTGTGGCTGAACCTCCATCACCGCATAACAGGCTGTGTGGCAAAACCCCCCATCAGAGGCTGTGTGGCAGCCGGTCGGTTTGTGCATCAGTCCCCGGCTGTCATAGGCTGGTGGCCTGGTGCACAGAGTGTCAGGTGGCCTACGGTGGCTTCTATTCACCCAGCCCACTGCAAGAAACATTGTTGGAGCCAGAGCTGGTATTAAACTACAGGGCCAGTGCAGGGGACGTGGCAGCCTACTGGGAACTCTCCTGGTACTCCCGATGGTCAGTCCACCCCTGAATACAGGTCTTATTGAAGCCCTAATTAGATCTCCAGTCAATACACCAATAATGTCAAAATCTGTTGACTGGGATGATGACTAGTGATGGACTTTGGATCCGGGCCAAAGCTAGATTCTTGCTGATTTGTTCCAGTTCGCCCATCCCGAATATCGGCAAAATCCGCGTCAAATCACTTAGCATGCCACACGTCAGTGCTGGCATATGGCGTGCCTGCCACCACAACATGTGACCTGCTATAGGGGTCTCTTAGACCCCTTATAAGATCACAAACCATCAAAATAAGAACTCACCTCTCAGCATCTTCCTCCTCCTGTCCAATGTAGGGCTGTGTCCACTCTATAGGTGCACCAGGTCCGGGGCTCCCTCCTGGTCGGCCGAGCACAGGTGTTCTGATGCAGGTGAAAGGCTGTTGTAGCCTTCCCATCAGCATCTGTAGTGAACGGAGTCACAGATCCCTGCTCCTCATTTCTTGGTGTCCCATTAAGGTAATACTTGACCCCCGGGCAGGAAAGCTTTTATACCACAGAGGAGGAGCCTCTGTGCAACCCATGTGACTAATGAAGTCTCTGGAGGGGAGGGATATGGGGGGATTTCCTAGGAATCTCCCTTCTAGTCCATCCACTCCAGTGCAGCTATCACTGAACATGGCTTCATGAAGTTTAACCATCCAACTTACCATCCAGACCAATGACTGCTTTCTCTTTTGTAACCTTAAAGTGGACCAACACCCAGGATTTTGACTATCCTGGGTTTTGGTCCACTTCGGCGGGGCACCCCGATCGGGGGTGCCCCGCTGTGTGAAACCCCCCAGAAACCCCAAAAAACTCACCTCTCCCCGCTCCCACGTGAACGCCGCAGCCAATCCCCGCCAACGTCTAGGCGGGGGACAGGAACGTCCAAGCTGCTTCCGCCGGTAGGTAAGATCTTTTTGGGGTTTCTGGGGGGTTTCACCCCGCGGGACATCCCGATCTCGGATGTCCCGCGGGGTGGGAGGTGATCGGCCCGGGAATCTTATAGATTTCCGGGCCGATCACCCCTGGGTGTTGGTCCACTTTAATACATTTCAGTGTGGATGCTGACGATAATGCAGTCAAAGAGGCTGTAGCAGCATACCTTCCAAGTCACCCTGATTTGGAGGACTGTCCCTCTTTTCAGTCCATGTCCCCCTGTCCCTTGTTGTTCTCATTTGTCCCTCTTTAAGGTTTAACAGGCTGATCTGCATCATTTAATGATTCATTTGCCTATTTAAAGTGTTTAAATTCTTTTAACTGTTATTAACCTATCCATTCCTCAATTAGGGGGCGTGTCCTAATTTTCCAAATGTCTCTATTCTGAGAGCATATGACCACTGGAGGGGAATGCAATAGGTGTGTTGGGGGTCAAGGGGGAGATTACATTGAAAAGTAGAAAGTTTAATTTAGTTTTCATGTTTAGGTAGATTTAATGAAATCACATGGGGGCCGCCAGCTGATGTTGTGACCTGAACCTGTCGACTGCATGCCACCTCGCTTCACTTTGGGTCTGTATATTTTATGTCACTTGTGTTAGGGGGGCTGTGACGATGGCACGGGTTGATCAAACCTATTGATCGTTCATCTGATCAAACCGGCCAATCGTACCCCACGTGTGTCACCACAATTGTTCATTTGGCAACACGCGTGGATATAAAATGCTGCCACCAGAACACAAACAGTGTTCGCCTCTATATAAGCCACATACAACACAGTCAGATCGAACAAATCAGTCGACCCACAACCACTTCCAGGCAGGGGGCGATCCAACGTCCTAGGCAAGTAATGTAGCCAGCCTCTAACTAGCGTGAGCTTGTTAGATCCTTAATTTAGAGCATCAGTGACCCTCTGCTGCATTTTAAGAATTTATTCAAACAAACAGAAAAACAACAAGAAAAACGGTGCAAGATGATAAAACAAAATTAACTATAAAACATGGTAAATAAGATAAATAGCATTACAGATAAAAGAGAATACTTAAGAGTCTGTCTGGGCTGCGGTTTGATCAAATCAGTTATCTCTCAGTCCTCACACGCTTGCTGGTCTTCTCCTTAGATGTTAAAGTGGACCAACACCCAGGATTTTGACTATCCTGGGTTTTGGTCCACTTCGGCGGGGCACCCCGATCGGGGGTGCCCCGCTGTGTGAAACCCCCCAGAAAGCCCCAAAAACTCACCTCTCCCCGCTCCCACGTGACCGCTGCCACCAATCCGCCGGGACGGACAAGCGGGAGGCAGCGACGGACAAGAGAGCGCGCCCGCCGCCGCCTCCCGTGCGTCACTCTTACAGGGCGTGCGCCCGCGCCGGCCATTCACAAACGGCCGGCGCAGGTGCGTTTCCTGCTAGAGGGACGCGCGGGAGGTGGCGGCCGCCACCGCTGGAACGAGGATCAGGTAGGGATTTAGGGGTTTCTGGGGGGTTTCACACAGCGCGGCACCCCCGATCGGGGTGCCCCGCTGTCAGGGGACTGATCAGTCCGGGAGTCTTATAGATTCCCGGGCCGATCAGTGGAGGGTGTTGGTCCACTTTAAAAGGGAGCATGTGTCACTCTTGATGGTCAGATTAGAGCGTCACTCTGCCCACTCTGAAGGTCACCTTATTCCCTCTAACCAGGGGTCAGTTTCTGACCCGTCCTATGGGGCAGAGCAATTGGAGCCACCCACTGTCTGATTGGTGCATTCGGGATTCTCCATCTTTGGGTACCTGAAATTTCCATATGATATCCCCCATCTGTCCTGGGATTTCATAGGGAGGAGGGATAAAGGACATTCCATGCAAGGGGGGCAGGAGATGGGCCCTGTCTCTGCTTCTATGCTTGAGTGATTTCTGTTTCTCCGTTATGTTGTTTATGCTGGGAGCTTTATGATGAGAGAAAGTCATGTCAGCTGACCCTGTGTGATGGAGGGGGTTTTATGGCAGGTAGGAGGGGGGAGACGTAAGGAGAGGTATACAGAGCAGAGGGGTCAGCGAGGCTGAAAAACACAAACTGTCCGTATATGTCTATGTGGGCTTGTGCATATATATATATATGATATATATGATACACACGCCAACATACACACATAGAGAAATAAACTACACCTCGGATATGTTCTGTCACAGGGGCACTCCAGGCTTATTTATTATTTTTGCCCTTTGGGGACAGCACAGTAATATGGGGACTTTTTCTTTTCTTATGGATGTTTCACTGATTGTTCAAGTTTTTATGCAGTTGCTCTTATTTTGAGCAGTAACACCATTGTTGTTAGGGCACTAGATTAATTATCTTTATTTATCTAGCGATCGGGTTGGCGTTTTGACAGAATGTCCAGAGCCAGGGCTTCAATAAGATGTCCGTCCCCGTGAGTGGGGACACTGGCAGTACTGCAATACCAACACTGTCTAAAGCACTGATTGGACCAGACTGGCTGCTGCCAGTGTCCTAACTCATGAGGGTGGCCATCTTATTGAAGCCATGGCCGTGGACATGTCAGAGAAAATAACGCCAACCCGATCAAAAGGGAAGGATGTATCAGATTGCTTTTTGGGAGGGTTCATTAAAGACAGTGTGATTTGTCCCGGGAGTAGGGGGGGCACCCTCTGCTCACCTCTGCCTTTTTGTTGTCTTTGCCTTAGCCGTCTATTTATCTGTTTTTGCCTTCCAACATAGGGCCGGCACGGGTTCCCAATAGCTGTTGCCAACTATCTAACTGCCAACTGTCACAAGCTCACTGCCAGTCCTACCCATGACATACAGACAGACACCCACATACGGGCTATAATTTGTGACATCTTCTCCGTGACATCTTCTCCAAGCACATATAGATGTCACGTATGCTCCGCGGTTATACCAAGGCAGATAAAGCCGGTGCAGACATACCTGCCATGTCGAGGTGTTCTGTACCAGTGACCGCCTCCCTTTTAGGTAGTAAGGAACATGCAGTATATATAGCTTAACAAAACAAGCCAGAATTTCCAGATTTTCATCATAACAATTGCTAGTGAAATACATTTAGGAACAATTTATTATGATCTTTTATTTATTCCAGTTCTTACCAGCTTCACAGAACGGCAGGTTATAGTTACCTGGCTATTAATGGAATCACAGAGAGTCTCTTGGCCATTTTGCATCATGTAAAGTTATGAATGTATAAAAATTACAATGAACCATTATGAATGATGATTAGCAGACATAATCCCTTCTTAGCGTATACTTACCTCTGAGTGTGCTTCTATTTATTAAAAAGTTTGAGAGGGGTTTGTCCAGGCTGACATAAAAAAAAGACTGTACTTACCTACTGCCTGTTGACTCGCACTAATAGCCACACAACTTTACTCACCCACCTTTTAACGCTGTCAGCTCTGAAGCTAATAACAGCCCCACCAGGGCGCTATTGTATGTCCACCTCTGAAAGCGGTCCCTGCTGTCAAACACCCAGGGAGTCTGGAGAAGGAGCATTCACCAATGACGGCTGGTGGTGGAATATTAACACTGGTGCTGACAGAGGTGAGAGAAGGTCTGTGGTTGCGAGGGACCAAGGTGGAGGGCAGTCAGTCAGGTAAGTAGAAGCTTTTTTTTGTTTTAGGCTGGACAAACCTTAAAAAAAGCTGATGACCAGGGCCATATTTCCCATTAGGCAATGCTGCAGGAGACACAGCAGAGTGCTCCATTACTGCTATAGTAAAAAAAAAAAGCTTTAAATAGGAACATCGGACCTAAAAAATAAAAAGGAGCTGATTACCCCCCCCATCGGCCCCTACTCACCTTTTATCAGGCTGCTTTAGGGCCTGATGCTCACCCCGCCATCCGCTTAGCCTTCTCTAACTGACAATGTCCCATGGCGATCTCGCAGCTCAGCTTAGTGAAGTCTCACAGGATTTTGAGCGGCTTAAATGCAGCCCATTCATGAGCACTGCGCAGACGCAAGACCGGGGGCCGCACGCAGTGCCTGATGGGATGCAATATGGTGCCGCCCGTCGGGAGGTCGCCCGGATTCCGAGGGACCCAGAAGATGGTTCCCCCAGCGAGGTGAGTAACAACTACCCAAAGGCAAAACCGGAGGGAGGACAGCAGATTGGTGAGGTTTGGGGGAGGTTCCTCTGTAATGCCCCCTCTAGAGTACTCCTGCCCCCAGCCACAGAAACAGTGTGTGTGTGTGGAGGGGGAAGATGGTGCAAGAGGTTTAATAAAGTCTTCAGTCAGAGCCCCAACTGTCAACAGGACCTGATTTCTTGCATCGACTGACCACAGTCATGTGACTCCAGCGGATCTGGAGTCAAAGTCTTGCTCCTTATCCCTTCTTTTTGCACACATTTTGTATATCCATACACAGCCTGTATATTTATAGTTGAGTGGACTGAGGGGGGTTATCTTGTGGGGCGCAGAGTGTAGGGGTTTTGTCACACACTATTTATGTTAGGGGATGGGGTGGTGCTTAGAGGGGAAACCATGGGTGTGGAATTGTTTTTTCATACTTGTGGACCTTGACCTGAGTCAAAAAAGTTGGGTTTGGAACTTTAAGTGTATGAATGTCTGAGTTACTTTTGGAATAGGAGACTACTGTAATGATCCAAAACTTTCATTTGTGTGAAAGAAATCCCCCAACTTGCAAAAGGACTCGCGGGGCCAGGAGAATTTTTGAAACAGGAGACACCTGCCTGTGTTCCTGAGCCATACAGTTCTTTGTTTGTGTAAAGAAAATACCCTCTTGGAAGGGAGTTCTGCCTCTATGTTTGGCGGCAAGATGGCAAGTTGGCGATGGTGGTTCTGGTCTGTGGTCCTTTTCAAAAGCTTGACAAACTGCTTGATACGCCTCTGATGAGGGGTTGGGGTTCTGCCACACAGCCTCTGATGGGGGGTTTGGGGGTTCTGCCACACAGCCTCTGATGAGGGGTTGGGTTTCTGCCACACAGCCTCTGATGGGGGGTTTGGGGGTTCTGCCACACAGCCTCTGATGGGGGGTTTGGGGGTTCTGCCACACAGCCTCTGATGAGGGGTTGGCTTTCTGCCACACAGCCTCTGATGGGGGGTTTGGGGGTTCTGCCACACAGCCTCTGATGGGTGGGTTTGGGGGTTCTGCCACACAGCCTCTGATGGGGGGTTTGGGAGTTCTGCCACACAGCCTCTGATGAGGGGTTGGGTTTCTGCCACACAGCCTCTGATGGGGGGTTTTGGGGTTCTGCCACACAGCCTCTGATGGGGGGTTTGGGGGTTCTGCCACACAGCCTCTGATGGGGGGTTTGGGGGTTCTGCCACACAGCCTCTGATGAGGGGTTGGCTTTCTGCCACACAGCCTCTGATGGGGGGTTTGGGGGTTCTGCCACACAGCCTCTGATGGGTGGGTTTGGGGGTTCTGCCACACAGCCTCTGATGGGGGGTTTGGGGGTTCTGCCACACAGCCTCTGATGGGGGGTTTGGGAGTTCTGCCACACAGCCTCTGATGAGAGGTTGGGTTTCTGCCACACAGCCTGTGATGGGATTTTTTTTCGGTTCTGCCACACAGCTTCTGGTTTAGGGGTTCTGCCACACAGTCTGTTATGAGGTGATTGGGTTTTGTCACACAGCCTTTTGCATCCTTGACTTCCTTTTCTTTTAATATTTATTGTATTATATATTTAACATTAATAAATATAGGAGCACTTCCCACCCAGACTTAAATAAATGACCCCCCTTCAATAAGATGTCCGCCCCCATGAGTGAGGACACTACCAGTACTGCAATACCAACACTGTCTAAAGCACTGATTGGACTAGACTGGCTGCTGCCAGTGGCCATATTATTGAAGCCATGACCATGGACATGTCAGAGGAAAAAACGTCAACTCGATCTCTGGGTTGGGGCAAGAGGGAAGGATGTACCAGATTGCTTTTGGGTGGGGAAATGTGGTTCATTAAGGGCCAGACAGTGTGATTTGTCTTCCAACATAAGGCCGGCCCTGGTTCCCAATAACTGTTGCCAACTATCTAGCTGCCAACAAGAAGCTCACTGCCAGTCCTACCCATGACATACTGACTATAATTTGTGACATCTTTATCTGCCTATACCAAGGCAGATAAAGCCGGTGCAGACATACCTGCCATGCCGAGGTGTTCTGTACCAGTGACCGCCTCTCTTCTAGGTAGTAAGGGACATGCAGTATATTTAACTTAACAAAACAAGCCAGAATTTCCAGATTTTCATCATAACAATTGCTGGTGAAATACATTTAGGAACAATTTAAACTGATCTATTATTTATTCCAGTTCTTACCAGCTTCACACTCGGCAGGTTATAGTTACCTGGCTATTAATGGAATCACACAGTCTCTTGCCCAGATTATAGCATCATGTAAAGTTATAAATGCATAAAAATGACAACGAACCACTGTGAATGATGATTAGCAGACATAATCCCTTTTTAGCGTATACTTACCTCTGAGTGTGCTTCTAATTATTAAAAAAGTTTGAGAGGGGTTTGTCCAGGCTGACATAAAGACTACCTACTGCCTGTTGACTCGCACTCATAGCCACACAGCTTTACTTACCCACATTAATGCTCTCAGCTATGAAGCTTATAACAAGGTGGAGGGTGGTCAGTCAGGTAAGTATAAGCTTTTAGGCTGGACAAACCTTGAAAAAAGCTGATGACCAGGGCCATATTTCCCATTATGCAATGCTGCAAAAGGCACAGCAGTATGCTCCATTACTGCTATAGTAAAAAAGTCCAGTAGCCAGTGCTTAAATGCCCCCTCTAAAGCTTTCCTCCCCCCAGCCAAAGAAAGACATGGTCAGTGGGTGTGTGGAGGGAGAAGAGGGTGCAAGAGGTTTAATGAATCTGCAGCCAGAGCCCCAGCTGTCAACAGGACCAGTTTTCTCGGCATTCACTACTGTGGTCATGTGACTCCAGAGGATCCGGATCCGAAAGTATTGCTCCTTATCCCTTCTTTGCACACACATTTTGTATATCCATACACGGTCTGCATATTTATAGTTGGGTGGGATATCTTGTGGGTGAGGGGTTTTGTCACACTTTATTTATTTCGTGGATGGGGTGGTGCTTAGGGGGGCAGCCATGGGTGTGGGACTGTTTATTCATACTTGTGGACCTCGACCTGAGTCAAAATAAGGGGATAAGTGCCTAGGGCTGCATGACCACTGAATATGGCCTGCTGATGGTGCTTTACTCAAGAGCCTTGGCCCATAGAGGGTTGGTATACACTAATTTGTGGCCATTTTCTGTACCTTTTGGAAAACTCCTGCACCTCACCAATAGACCATCTTCCCCCCAAAATCCAATCAGGTGCAGGGGATAAAAAAAAAGGAAAGCTCCCCAGTCTCTGTTGAATGGATGTCAAGTGAGAATGTTATTTTACTGTACTTACAGTATTTTTCGCCCTACAACACGAATCTGCCCATAGGACGCATCTAGAATTTGGAGGAGGAAAATAAGTAAATACATTTTCTGAACCAAATGTTGTGCTAAAATGGCTTATTCTCCGCGGTGACTGCACACACACCCTACGCCCGAGCATCGGCCATGCCCATCTGTTGTACGAAGCCGGGTGTTGGCTCCATCTTGTGGCTGTGGCGGCCTGGCCAGCAGCGCAGAAACGATGGAAAAGTGAGTTTCCAGCCTTCCTTTTTTTTCACATTCACCCGATAAGACACCCCAACATGTTTCCCCCACTTTTGGGGAAAAATAACTTTGTCTTATAGGGCGAAAAATACAGTAGTTGCATGCCAAAACAAAAGGCTAGGTATACCATTCAGTGGCATATACCAGCTGCTGCTTTTTTCATTCCATTGCTGTATACTTGGGGAAACTATTCTTAAATTGCAAAAAAGTAATTCTACCTAGGTGCATGCCAAAACAAAAGACAGGGTATACAGTCCAGTGGCCTCTACCAACAGTTGCTGCTGCTTTTTTCACTTCATTTCAGTATACTTGGGGGACATTTTAATTAAATAAAAAGTTATACCTAGCTGCACGTCGTGTATACCATTCGGTGGCCTCTACCTACAGTTAGCTGCTGCTTATTTCCCTCCACTGCATTAAACTTGAGAACACTATTCTTTCACTCCCCAGTGTCCACCTCATGGAGCACTGACCACCCGTTCCCTATGTCCCTGGAAAGACTAGAGCAGCAGGGGAACAACGCAAGGGCTGGGGTGCATGTGAAGCATGCTTTTGACTCACCTAGTCCCCCTCTCTTCCATGCTGTAGCCATATCTTGACCCACACAGAGAATCTGCCGGACAGTTCGCCGTCAAACCATAGCAGCTGAGGGAGGAGTCGCTCCCCGAAGCCAGAGGAGAAGAGCTACCACCAGAAACCACCCGCTAACACTGGCACCTTTAGGAATAGAGACAGTGTCTGCCAGGAGCCAGCACCACCACTGCCAGAAGGAAGAACATCTGGGAGTATTGAAGCTGCTGACCGCACCTCCCTCTCAACTGTAGAGTCCTCTTTTCCTCCCACCTGCAGAGACGACAGCCAGAGCCCCTACCTAAATGCCTGCTTGCCCACCTACCTGCATGCCTGTACACCAGGGGTATAACTCATTGTTGCTCTTCCACCTTATTTATCATATTTGTGCTCACTTGGCATCATTTAATTAAAGGAAGCACCATTTGTCTCTTTATCTTTAATCGTTAGTTGTCTAGCTGCATCCTACTGAGTTACAAAACAGAAAAAAGTTTACTGTATGAGCCGCGAAAGGGCCCCTTTTAATGTACTCACCACTGCTGTCCACCTATCAGCCCATCTGCCTGGTGGCCCAGCCACTAATTTGGTAATCTACCCACCTTTCTGCCTGCTTGCCCACCTACCTACCCCGCTTGTCCCTCCATTGACCCATTAGCTGTAACACAAAGAGGAGAAAAAGTTATTGATCCTCAAGGTTAAATTTAGGTGGGTTATTAAGGGGTTAAAAGCATTTCACTAACTTTATTTACACAAGACAGATTCCAGGTCTGCAATAAAATATTAGACATTTTCGGGAGCGCTTCTTCCATTTTCATGTGACAATCAGGATATTCATTAAAAAAAAAAAAGTACACAAAAACAAAAGGCCGGGTATACCCTCCAGTGGTCTCCACCTACAGATAACTACTGCTTTTCACAATCCATTGCAGTATAGTTGGGGACACTATTGTCTAATTAAAAAAAAGTTAAAGATGAATACTATACAATTTACACAGCAGAAGGAATGAGCATAAGTGGTAGATGTGAGGGCGGTCAAGGTGGAAGGGGGCTAGGTAGGTTAGTTCCAGAAGTAGCCAATATACAACCATCCTTTTCAAAGGCTGCAACAGTATCTTCAGTTTCTTTGACAATGAGCTTCTTGTTCTTTCTACTGGATTGTCTGACACAGCCTGGGCCAGCTGCAACCATTGCCTCCTCCTCTTCCTCTAAAGCACCAACAGGCCGACTAGCAGAGAGACATCAGCATGGTTCCACTACCCCACCCAGGGCTATATCCCCACAAATTGCAGTAGTAGCGTAGGCAGATGCATCTGAAAAACCTTTCCACCATTCCTATGGTCTAGGGGGCTTCAAAGACAGGAAGAGAACGAGAATGAGACTCAAATCACATGTGCTCTTACTTTCCTCGTAGGAGGGGAGGCAGTCACATTCAGGATACAAGGGTAAATATTTATGTTCTATTTGATTCCACTGAGGAAGAGGACTATGAAGAGGTGCAGGATAATGGGATGCTTGACCTAACATGGGTCCTGCAGGAGATAGGTCACTAGACCAGCACTGAGGTGAAGGAGGAAAGGAAAAAGCACCTTCTTGGAATGGAAAGCATGTCCTTCCCAAGGGCATAGGCCACCACTACACGGCCAAGGAAGGCCGTCTCCCAGTGCAGAAAGGACAGATCAGCCAATCTAGAAAGACATCATCCTTATGGACATTTTTTGTCGCATTGCAGGATGACTCAGTAGGCATCTGTAAAATCTGTGGTCAGCATTTGAGCCGAGGCAAACACCTCAACAGGATGGGCACCTCCTGCATTACCATCCACCTGAGGGCCCTAGAAGAGACCACCTGACTCAGAGGGCACAGCAGCTCCTCCCCCTGCTTCCTCCACTGAAGCTCCATCAACTTCCTCCCACCCTGGCAGACCCAGAAGGCAAGTCTGGAAAACCCAGGAGCCAGATGGAAAGCTCACAACTAGTGGTGCAATCACCACCCCTATTCACACTGCACTGTAGTCAGTCCTCAGGTGTATCCTAGGCCAGTGTCTGCAGGCAGCCATCCATCACAGAGGTTTGGGAGTGTAGGAATTGCTACCTACCCAACCACCCACAAGCCCAGAGCATGAGCGCTTGCACCGGTGTTCGCTCTCACACAACTACCTTACTGGATAGGGGATGAATATGATCCATCATTCAGTGCTTTAATGGCCAATATTCTCCCTCAGTACAGAATGCACAGCTGCTACTATTGCTCCAGAAAGACCATCCCTGCCCTGCACCAACGTGTGCTGCTGACAGTCCACCAGGCTATGCAGGGTTCCCCTACTGACATGGTATTTCTGACCGCAGATACTTGGTCTGGCAAGCACAGTAAAGAACATTATATTTCTGTAACAGCCCATTGGATTAATCTATTAGAAATTTCCCATCAAGTAGACACTGGCTTCTCCAGCTATTGTTCACAGATGACAGGACCAGCCAGAGGATACTGTGGCCAAACTGCTGTGGCCAAACTGCTGGCGCCAGAGTTCCTCTGACTGGATCTTGGTGGGAATAGGCCTTATGTTTGTACTAGAGGTGCTCTGCAAAGGCCCTCCACTCTTTCTTCATCAAATGTAATATCTATAAAACCCTATGTGGGGAATATGATGGCTACTGTGGCCTTCTGCCCTTACCTTGGCAGGAGGTGGGCTAAATTTTGCACTGGGGGAACATTGCAAGGGCTCCCTGCACTTTCTTCATCAAATTCAAAATCTATAAAACCATATGTAGGAAATATGATGGCTGCAGTGAGCTCCTGTCTTTACCAGGGTGAGAGATGGGCTAATTAATACCGAGGAACCCTGCAAGGGCCCTCCAGACTTTCTTCATCAAATGAAAAAATCTATAAAACCCTATGTGGGAAAATGTGATGGCTACTGTGGCTTTCTGCCTTTACCTTGGCGAGAGGTGGGCTAAGTTTTGTACTGGGGGAACATTGCAAAGACTCCCCGCACTTTCTTCATCAAATACAAAGTCTATAAAACCCTATGTGGGAAATATGATGGCTGCAGTGGGCTCCTGTCTTTACCAGGGTGGGAGATGGGCTAATACTGGGGTACCCTGCAAGGGCCCTCCAGACTTTCTTCATCAAATGAAAAAATCTATAAAACCCTATGTGGCTTCACCTCGGGAAGATGGGCTAATTTTTAGACTAGGGGATCCCTCCACACTCAAATTTAAAATCTATAGATTTTGATATACCGTATCAAATCATTGAACCGAGTACATAAATAGAGATTGCTCCTTTGAGCATATTAGTACTATAAATATAAATTAGAACTGGGGGGCATGGCTAACTGCCGAGGAAGATGGCTGCTTTCTAGTGCAGCTCTGCTCCCCGGCGACATAGAGGCGGCCGGTACTCCGCTCCAGCTAAGCAGCACACCCTTGCCTGGTGCTGCCAGCATCCGCACCACCCACTGCCCTGCTATGGGCAAGAACAGAGGCAGAACGAAGGGGCACGGGCCGGGAAGAGGCTGCGGGACCCCAGCGTGCCCTCACACACACAGACGCAGCATGGCGGGGAAGGAGGAGCCCGCCCTCCTCACACAGCGCAGCATGCGGCGCCCGTCGGACCGGAGCTCAGAGCGAGAAGAGGAGGTAAGGGAAATGGTCGCCCCTCAAGGCTCACAGGGGGGTCGACTGCAGGCCGATACAGAGCCCTCCCCACATCCCCCGCAAACGACCCCCAGCAAAATGGTGGCAGCCTCCCGGCGCTCTCCCTCACCTGCAGTGAGCACAGCCCAGAGCCACATTAGCGAGGGGGGATCCCCCCATCGCAACCACCACCATCCATATCACCCCCCCATTCTCCCCTTTGGAAGAGGGTGACATCACCAGCTCGGGCCTACCACCACAAGGCCAGCAGGGGCGCGCAGCTACTGGGGGAGACATCCGCCACGTGGATGATGATTTGGGGATGGCTGCAAGAGAGGAGGGAGGCCCTGACCCTTTTCCTGTGCCCTCAGGTCGTTTTCATTGCTTGAGGCAGCTCACCCCTGTCACTTCCTAACAGTGACTTGCTGCTTTCTGGAGAGCCACTTTCGCCAAGAGGCAGTGACTTATCTCAGCTATTGATCGAGGATGGGGCTGAAAGCGGATCGCTATCTGGGCAGGGGGCCCCCAGGATGGATGCGCTCAATCCGACAGTGCGGGATGCAAACTTACTGGCCAAATTTAAAGCCTTGTTGCAGCAGGAGCTAGCGGCGGCCGTGAGCCAGCTCTCAACTAATTATTCTAAGGAAATCAAGGATCTGGGCGACAGAACCAGAAGACAAAATGGATGACATGGTTGCAGTCCTGGAGAGCAGGGGGTCTGAATCTACGGCCCTCAGAGAAGGCATGGATTCACTGCAACAAAAGCTAGAGGATCTGGAGAACCGATCCAGATGGGTCAACATCCGTATACGGGGCCTCCCAGAATAAATTGAGGACGTGCCAGCTACCGTCACGGCCCTTATACAGGAACTGATCCCTTCTATGCCTATTGAACGCCTGGAGCTGGATCGCGCCCACAGGGCTCTGGGCCCCAAAAGATCTGATGGTCTCCCCAGGGACATTGTGGTCAAGCCGACCTTCTACCGCACTAAGGAAGCAATCCTGATGGCCGCCAGAGAAAAGGGGGACTTGTGCTTCCAAAATCACCGTTACCACATTTTCCCAGACGTCGCACCCCAAACCCTACAGTGGAGGAGAACCATGAAACCCGGCCTGGAGATTCTACGGAGTCACAACATAAAATACCGATGGGGCTTCCCCTTCAAGCTTGCGTTTACCCACGCGGGCCGCCAGTATGCTTCTCTGTTTTTGCCCGAATAGGGTAATGTTTAATTCGCAGGTTTGCCCTTATGTCCCCGGGGTGAGCCCCCTGATTGACAAGTTGTCAAATGGTCCAGTTAAGGCCATGTTTGGCCTTGACTACTGGCCCCATTTCTGCTATTGCAGACTCTGGAAGGGGCTTTGGCGGTATTGCATCGCGCATTGACCCAAGGTGTTTTGTTTTTATGTGTCTTATGTTTCCCAATCTCTACTTCCGCCTCTCTATAATCCGTTCCTGCTTCCACTCCCCCCCCCTTCCTCACTTGGACCTCCGGCGTTTCACTAGGCCAGATTTTAACATTCTGCACCGTCAGGTCCGCCATGGTTGGACTGAACATTAAGGTTGTATCGCACAATGTCCAGGGCTTTAATGTCCCCGCTAAGCGTAATAAGGCCTTTCATTACTATAAGTCCTGTAAAGCTGATGTGATTTTTTTGCAAGAAACCAGGCTCTCCACCCATTCCATGCCAAAGTACCTTAGTGGCCATTTCCCCTTGGCTTATCTTGCTTGTGCCAGAGAGAAGAAAAGGGGAGTCCTGATCACTTTCCGCAAAGAACCTACCGTTTATCTGCTCTAAGGAGATCTCAGACCCCACCGGCAGATATCTCATACTACAGGGTACCCTCTATGATGTGGAGATTACCCTGGTCACGTATTATGCTCCCAACACCTTCCAAACCCGTTTTTTCAAGCACCTGTTGACGGTTGTCCAGAATAATACCAGGGGGGTCCTGATAATGGGAGGGGATTCGAACCTGACAATAAACCCTGGATTGGATAGGCGGCGTGCAGGGCAATCTGGGGCGGTGCTCCCAGCCCCGGATGCCCAGTCCGTGGTCTTCCGTGATCTCCTTAATCGCCACAGCCTGTGCGATGTCTGGAGGGAAAAGAATCCCAGAGTCCGTGATTTCACATTCTATTCTAATCCTCATGGTACATTTTGTAGGATAGACCACATATTAGTCCCTCAATCGGTGCTACCTGCTACTATTGACTCTAAAATTTACACTACAGCCTGGTCCGATCACAGTCCAGTAATGGCAGTCTTGGACCTTTTGGTCACGACTAAGCACTCTTATAGCTGGCGGCTCAATGATTCCCTTCTGTCAAAAAAACCCACTTGCCTTAATATCCAAGAGGCCCTTCAGGAATATTTCTCGCTCAACACTAATTCTCCTCCCCGATATCCTTGTGGGAAGCCCATAAGGCCACCATGAGAGGGAATATTATCTCTATAGCCTCTGCTGAGAAGCGTGAAAGACAAAGGAGAATAAAGGAGCTGACCTTGAGTTTTGAGCGAGCTGAAATACAATGGAAGAGGGCTCTGAACGCCAGAAATAAGAGGGCTGTGGACAAACTGCGATTAGAGCTTAATGCGCTCCAAGATGACCAGGCCGAGAAAAGACTCAGGTGGTCGAAACTGAAATTTTATTCGAGAGGCAATAAGCCGGACACAATGTTAGCCCGGAAGCTGAGGGCCGCTGACCTTGATAGGCGACAACCCATAAAGCTGAAGCTCAGCTCGGGTGCTGTTACGGCTGACCCCAATAAAGTTGTTTCGGCCTTTGGGGATTTTCTTTCGGCCCTTTACTCAGCCCCAACTACCACGAGTACGGCCATACGGGACGAGTTTTTTGAACAGGTTGAACTACCCCACATTGAACAGAGATATGTGGACAGGATGGAGGCTTCCATTACACAAAGTGAAGTGCTCCTCGCCATTAAATCCCTGAAGTCCGCCAAGACCCCGGGTCCGGACGGGTTCAGTGGCCTGTACTATAAAAAGTTTGCCCCCATCCTGGCGCCACATCTATCAAACTTCTTTAATGCCTTGTGTGCAGATACCTCACTTAACCCTAGTTCGCTACTGGGGGACATCTGCATGATTCCCAAACCAGATAAAGATGGTCTGCTAATTCAAAATTATAGGCCAATATCTCTGATAAACATTGACGTGAAGCTGCTGGCTAAAGTTTTGGCGGCGAGGTTGAACACGTTCGTGGCTGACCTCATACATGGGGACCAAGTGGGGATTGTCCCAACCCACCAAGCCGGGGATAACATCAGGAGGGCTGCTCATCTGGTCCACCACGCCCACTCCATGGATATTCCGGCTTTTCTACTCTCCCTAGATATCCAGAAAGCGTTCGATTCCCTATCCTGGGACTACCTGCTGTGGGTGCTCAGGAGATGGGGCTTTGGGCAACGGTTCCTGGACTGGGTGGGAGCTCTCTATAAGACGCCTGCAGCACGAGTACGATACTTGGGCTTTACCTCAGGGACGTTCGATATTGCTAGGGGGACCCGACAAGGATGCTCTTTATCCCCGCTCCTCTTCATCCCGGCCATGGAACCGTTGGGCATAGCACTATGAAATTCCCCTAGCATTAAAGGCCTGGAGATAGCGGGTGTCCACCACAAGGCCATGTTTTTCGCGGACGATGCCCTGCTCGCCATTACTCAGCCGATCACCTCACTCCCGAACTTGTACAAAGTCCTTGACCAATTTTTCCAAATCTCAGGCTTAACAATCAATAATGAGAAGTCAAGGGCATTAAATGTGTCCCTGCCGATGGACGTGGTGGACCACATCCCAGCCAAGTACACCAACCTATATGAAGCCAATTATCCTCCTTTGTTTAAGTCTTTGGCTCGCCTATTGGAGGTCTGGAGGTCATACCTGATCTCTTGGATAGGCCGCATTAACGCGGTCAAGATGACGATCCTCCCGAAATTGCTTTACTTCTTCAGAGCGCTGTCAACTAAAATCCCACTGTACATGCTCCAGGTGATGCAGAGAAGGATCTTGGCTTTTATATGGTCCACGGGGCGCCCAAGGGTATCCAGACGCACTATGCTAGCCCAAAGAGCACAAGGGGGGGCTGGGAGTGCCCGACATATTTAAATACTATAAAGCCTCGCAGATCGCCCAGCTGGTCCCCATGCACTCCTCCCTCAAACCCCCATTGTGGGTTTTCCTTGAGCTTCCCAATTGTGCACCGATACCTATTGACAGCCTACTCTGGACAGACCCAGGACTTACGCTTAGCCCCTTAAACCGGACCTTCAGCGTGATTTAATGAAAAGCCCAAACTCTTAAAAAACGGTTCCCCAGCATCTTAAATTAATATATTTTACGTTTTTAGTCACTAACTTATTATTCTTTCCCCCACTGGGCTGCAACTCTGTTCAGGAATTTAGGATATGGGCGCCGCCATCTTGACTCAGAAGTATCACACTTACTGAGGAGAGGAGAGTGGGATGTTTAAAGGCTCATAACATGCAGTAGATGCAGGTAGGATGATTTTTAATGTGGACAATCTGTATGTACAGGGTGTGGGAAACATATAAGATAGACTCTTATTCAGAGTGAAGGTCCACTTTAATGAGATATTCACTTACAGTGTGGGACTTGCTCAGGTGTTCTCCCTCTCTGATGTCCCCTCACACCCCCCTGGCACATCTATGGGATACCCAAACTTCCCCCCAGGTGTTCAGAACAAATTGGCCTTTAAATGGTGGCAGGACCGGGGTATAAACAAAATATCCGACCTACTCATAGAGAGTGGCCTTGGGTCCTTCAGGGACTTGCAAGAGAAATACAGTATCCCCCACAAGGAATATTTCCGTTATATCCAATTAAGGCATTGGATTTTGCCCCTGACAAAACTGTGTCCTTCCTCCCGGGTGAGGACCCCCTTTGAAGAACTATGTGCTAATAACCCCTTTCAAAGGGGAATAACCTCCCTAATTTACTCAGCGCTGAACGTAATTAAGCCAGAGTCTCACGCATATGTGAGTAGCTGGGAAAGGGATCTGGGTCCACCTGGGGGAGAAAGGGGGTGGAAAGAGATAAGGTCTTGTATCTCAAAATGCTCCATCAACATCCTGACAGTCGAAACGGCCTATAAGGTGGTGCTCCGCTGGTACCTGGTGCCGAGCCGCCTGAGCAGGATGTTTCTGGGGCAGGCTAAGTCATGCTTTAGGGGCTGCAGTGCGGAAGGAAACTTTATGCATATTGGGTGGACCTGCCTTATGCTGGCTCGCTTTTGGAACCAGGTGTTCAGGATGGCCAATGAAGTCTTTGGACCTGGCATGAGAAAAGAACCCTGGGTGGCCCTCCTGCACTGTAAGCTCCGAGAGCTGTCTAGTAAGCAACATAGACTTTTTGTCTACCTTCTCCTAGCGGCCAAACAGGCCATAGCTAGGGCCTGGAAGAAGCAATTTACCCCAATCTCAGAGGTGTCGGCCAGGATGAACGGCTTTCTCATCAACGAGAGATTGTCTAGTATCCTGACCGACTCCCATGACAATTTCTCTCGATATGGGAACCCTGGATAAGATTTACCTGGCCTGGTGAACCTCCATGAGTGGTGTCTGGTGGAGCGCGGGAGTGACAACCCCCCCCCTTTCTCTCCCCCCCCTCTTTATACTTCGACCCCTTGTTTTGGGTCACGTTCTCTTCCTTTCCGCAATACAATAGCTCTAATGTTTTTTAATGATTTCTTTCTGTAAATACGCACGGCAGTGTCCGACAGCCCACTGGCACGCCCCAATAGACCTAGTGTAATAAGTACGAGATAATGGGTGAACGGGCGACGGTGCTGGTCACGGACATCGTGAGGTTCCGCGGCCTGCACGGTCCCGGAAAAGATCACGGTGTAATGTAAATTGCACTAGTAGTATCAAACACATGTCTCATGCCTCCCCGTACTTGCAATTATACTGTAGACGGTTAAAGCACTAGTTTGGTTAACCTACTATATTGTGAAAATGTATGCCGCTAGTCCTTTTCTTTCCTTATATAACTCCCCTGCGCGGGATGGCAGTATGACGCTGTATGCTTTGCAGAACTGTATCGTTGAAAACTTTCAATAAAAATATTGAAACAAAAAAATATATAAATTAGAACTGACTGTAGGATTGGATTTACTTATGTTTTATCCTGTTTTATGTATATATTTTATTATTTAGGATGGATTTCATTTACTCAGAATGCATTGTATACCCCTATAGATCTCTTTATCTATATAGGGGGACCTGGTGCTGCCTCTGGTGGCTGCTAGCCATGGCTCAGAATAAAAGTTAGGTGGACTAAGTATGTACGTTCTAAATATAGCTATTTACCCTGGTGCCAGTTGGAAGAAAAAAAGGATTAAAAGGCACCTGAAGGCATAAGAGGCAAGGTCAGAGCAAATGCAGCTCACCAAGACGTTCTGACCATGATTGCTCTTAGCAGACTAGAAGAGATGGCGGGAGAATGCCTGAAGGCAGGGTCAGGAACTGCAGAATGTTTCATAGCACTGGACCTGGACTGATCTGCTGCAGGAAGGATAATATGAGTTCCTTTTTTTTTAATGGTATGCATACAGACACCCTAGGAAGCGCTCCTTCACCCAGGCTATATGAATGGCCGGGCGTGCCTCACATACAGGGAAGACTGCCAGCAAAGACAGTACTGTGGTAGACGCCACTTGGCTTTAAAACATGTAAAATAACTACTGACAGCTTAACTTGGCAAAAAACACCCCCCACCAAGGACGTATTTACCGCAAGGCAAACCTAGGCCTGTGCCTAGGGGCACTTGCATGGCAGGGGGGCGGCAGTCTGTAACTGCAGCAATAATTTATTTTTTTTTCTTCTCAGTTCGGCTGGGGGCTCCCGCTCCTGCACCAATCCCCCGGCTCGGCAGCTCTGGTGCCCGCACCACCCTCCGCTCGGTGGCTCCAGTGTCCCCACCACCACCAACCCATCTCCCCGGCTCGGCAGCTCCGGTGCCCACACTGCCCCCGACTAACAAATAAAACAGATTGTCCGGCCTGCCCGGCCCCGGCTATTGGTTGTGCAGCAGTGCGGGAGCGGGACATGAGAGCGGGCCGCTGGGCTTCGTCCACCTGCTGAGTCACTGACTTCCTAAGAAGAAGTGACTAGGCGCCACTGTGATCCGTCCAGGAAACAAGGTAGGTGAACGGAATGGAGGGGTGCCCCTCACCAGTTGTAATGGAGGGAGGCCCATCAGTGGCTGTAATAAGGCATTCCCCTCAGTGGCTGTAATGAGGGATGCCCCACACTCGCTGTAATGGAGGGATGCCCCTCATTGGTTGTAATGGAGGGATGCCCCACACTGGTTGTAATGGAGGGATGCCCCTCACTGGTTGTAATGTGGGATGCCCCTCACTGGCTGTAATGGAGGGATGCCCCTCACCGGTTGTAATGTGTGTGCGGGGGGCTTGCCTGTATTATTATTATGTAATTTTGAGGTGGTGTTTCCCTTTAAAGTGGACCAAAACCCAGCATGATCAGCCTGGGAATCTATAAAGCCAATTGATTCCCTCCCACCGGGGCATCCAAAATTGGGATGGCCCGGTGTGTAAAAAACACCCAGGTCACCCTGTTCACTTACCTTGTTTCCCGGTCCAACGGCGCATGCGCGAGCCTCGGCCGCATCCCCGCTATCCCTCTAGCAGGGCACGTGCCCGTGCCAGCCATTTGTGAATGGCCAGCGCAGGCATGCTCCCTGTTAGAGGGAAGCGGGGGATGTGGCCGTCAGCGACGCCGAATTAGATGGCGTGACGTCAGCGGCCCTGAGCGCGCTTATTGGACGAGCGGCCACGCATGCAGTGATCCTGGGGGTTTCATCAGCTTTCACAGCGGGACGACCCAAGGGTATCAATAGTGGGTGCATGATCAAAAGGTGCCTAGGGCAGCCCGAATCCTAAATACAGCCCTGCCCCCCACTACCCATCCCCCAAACTTACCCTCAAACATAGTTCACATTGTGAAAGTAAAACTTGTCTAAGGACCACCCATACAGGAAAGTGATAAGTCATGGGATGTGTCATGTGATGAAAACACCTCATAAAGTGGAGGTATGTAACTTCTCAGGGTAGTAGCAAAGGCACCCACTGACCTTCATGGAGGTGTCCACTTAGGAGGCACATAGGTGCTCAGTGTTGGAAATACTGTGCAGCAGCTTACAGCTTGTCTATCTTGTATGTGATCTGCATCTATATTGCTAGGTTAATGTAGTTTAAATTTATGTCAGTAGATGGCACTGTTAAATATATATATATGTGTAGTACATTCTCTACTGCATGCTGTGTTTCCTGAGGTGATCTCTATGACTTCTTTTTCCTGTCTAGGTTATCCACCATGTAAAGTGAGCTTCTTTTCTGCACTCATGTTCCAGTAAAGCCAGTGTCCTCTACACCAGAAATGTATATCCGAATTTGACTCCACTGCACCCAGCAGTCACACTCTGCAACACTCAGGAGGTGAGGGGTGCTTAAACAGACGCCAGCCCTCTAGCACGTTAGTGTTGCCTGTTGAGGCCCCTAGCTGTGCTGGGCAAGAAGTAAGTAACCCACCAACCAGCATTCCTGTTTCCACTATGGAGGTACATAGCTGCCCCGATTGAGAAAGTGGGCTACCACCAACCATAATGCTAGTTTATGCTAGCTGTTGAGGCCTGTTTTTGCCCATGGGAAAAGACTACTCACCTGCTAATCGAAATGCCAGTGTCCCGTGTCCCGAGGCACATAGTTGCTCAGGGTGAGAAGGGAAGCACCAGCCAACCAGCATGCTTGTGTCCTCTGTTGAGGCACATCATTGCTCAGGGTGAGAAGGGAAGAGCATGCTAGAGTCTCTTATGAAGACACATGACTTTCCCTGGGCAAGAGGGGTGGTACCTGTCAACCAGAATGCCAGTGTCTCCTGTGGAGGAACATAGCTGCCCATGGGAGGGATAGTACCCGCCACCTAGCATACAATTTTTCTCTGTTGAGGCATGGAACTGCTAGAGTCCCCTGTGAAGGCATGTTACCACCCAGGGCTAGTTGTTGAGGCCTGTTCTTGCCCATGGGAAAAGACTACTCACCTGCCTATCGCAATGTCAGTTTCCCGTGTTGAGGGACATATTTTACCAGAGTGAGAAGGGAAGCACCCGCCAACCAGCGGGCTTGTGTCCTCTGTTGAGGCACATCATTGCTCAGAGTGAGAAGGGAAGCATCTGCCATCCAGCGTGCTAGAGTCTCTTGTGAAGGCACATAACTTTCCCTGGGCAAAAGGGGTGGTACTTGTCAACCAGAGGCAGCTGGAGAGCTGGGCAGATGTGCGAGTTGGGGCTGTGAGGAAAGAGGCTGAAGTGGATCGTGGCTGACGAGACTTGCCCTCGAGGGGACGTGGGAGTCCCTGTGGAGTTGAAGAAGCCCCGGGGGGAACGATGTAGGCAATGTCCTCACCTTACTCATGAAGGGGAAGCTGCGGGAAAGCCAAAGCACTGCCCACCTCAGTGAGGCTCAGGTGGGGGCCATTCATAAGAGGTGAGCATCAGGGATTTCCATGGAGACGTCAGGGATCCCTGTCTGAACGGTATTTTTTTGAGGTGCCAATTAAAGGGGCGCTTGCCCGAAAAGACACAGTTGTTGTGTGGTCTCAGCATGGCTATTTATCTGGACTCTGGAGCCACCTTGGATAGCTGCCTGATGGAGTACTACTTTCCCCGAACCCTGAGCTTCATTATACACTCTTATCTGGACTGTCTCTGACCTAGAGTTGCCCCTGTCCCCTCGCTTCCCGGATTCCTTTTCCCTTGCGGGGGCATCCCTAAGACATCTAGGGTGTCCACTACAGTAGCTGCCAGAACAAAAGGGGAGTCACTCGTCAACCGTCAACTCGTGATGCTCCCACAAATAAGCATGATAAAGTCCATTGTAGAGGATCATATCTGCCAAGGGCAAGAAAGGACATACTCTCCATCCCACTAGGGCCACCATTCGAAATATAAGCTTAGTGTCAGGTTTCTACCTAGACCCCATTCTTAGTCCAATTTCCATCCAAGTGCCGATGAGGAAACAGCTAGGAACGTGTCATAGCACTGATGCTTTAGCAGATCCCTTTTATTTGGGCTTTAGAAGGTTTTACATAACCCCAGGGCAAGAAGGCTGCTCCAAGAAACAGAACTAATAAGCAGTGAGACAGGGAGCACCCAGATTCCCTAAAGATATGGGAGCTAGTAAGTCACAGGGTTGCCATTAGGGTCTTTGACTGTCCCTTCCTGAGTGATTGGGCCCCATCCTGGAGTCATGACAGTGCTGCTCCAATTGCAGTCTTATTGATGACTATGGCAATATAGTGTATGTAAAGAGATAGTCAACATTCTCTATGAGTGATTCAATGAACCTCCTACTCAGAGACCCTGGATGACACCTCTGCAGCTAAACAGAAGCAGATAGAGCCAGTGCTGTAATACCTGTCATGTCTGGCCATACTGTACCTGTGACCGCCTCGCTACTAGGAAAATTGCACACAGTACATTTAGCTCCACTAAACTGTACAGGGAGTGACGAGCCAGAATTTCCTGCTCTTCATCATAACAATTACTGCTGAACTTCTCGCCGGAAACTTTAAAAAACCTCTTTGTTACTTATTCCAGTTCTCGCCAGAACATGGCAGACCTCGCACTAGACCGACACGCCTATAGCCAAAATACCTGAGAGCAGGAGCGCGATTGTCTGGCCCCCCATTAGGCACATTGCTGCTGTCAAGGCCAAAGAGCAATGGTTTTACTTTTATTCAACAAAGCTTTAGAGAAAAAGTCTATACAATGTTTCTCTTATGACAGGGACAATGATATGCAGCTTTGTGCAATATATATATATATTGGGAGGCATAGATGGTCATTGTATGCTTGCTCACACATAGGATTTTTTTCTCTGCATTTAACCCATTCTTGCAGTGAGTGTACACATGCCTGAAGTGGTGGGCTGCCCTAATTATGGTGCTGGGGGAGCTGTTGGGAGGTTAGAGATAGAAAGAGAGATATGAATGCATGACAAAACAGATAATTAGATAAATATGGATGGAGACAAAGAGAGAGATAAGGATATATATATATATATATAATTTTTTTTTGAGAGAGAGAGGAAGAGGGGGGTGGTTGAATGGAGGGATAGACTAATGGAAAGATAGATAGATATGGATGAAGAAAAAAGGGAGAGATAAAGATATTTGGACAGATATAGATAGATAGATAGATAGATAGATAGATAGATAGATAGATAGAAAAAATGAGATATGGATGGATATGAAATATACATATTATATATATTGGACCCCACATGGGCTGAAGAGTTTGGTGGGGTCCTAGTGTTGCTGCTGGGATTTGGATTGAAGTCAAATTCGACCAAATGTCTGCAACTGTTAATTTGTAGGTAATTGTTGGAATAGCCTTAATACAGCCTTAATAGACTTAAGACTACATCCTCACTATGACTGTCTGCTTGTTATACTATTGATAAAGTTAGTTTAAAGAAAAAAAACAGGAAGTCTTAGGCAGACCATTTGAATGTATGCATAGTGTGTTTAACCTGCTAACAGAAAGAAGCTGCTTCCTTTTCTCCATGTTAAGATGTGTTGCTGATGTAGCCTGTTCACGTTTATGTTCCTGAATAAACAGCCATTGCTCCTCCATCCTGTACAGTCCGCTGCCAACAGTATTCAGTGTAGCCTGCTTCCAGAGCCAAACACGGTTTTCTTCTGCTCCTGGAGAAACCCATGGATTTTTGCTCTAGAGAAACTCCTTTTGATCCTGATGACACCCATGGGTTTTCTGTGCCAGTGACATGCTTCTGAGCTGATTGACAATAATGTATTTAGTGTCAGTGACACCCCTTTGTTCACAGTGACAACCATTTGCTCCCGGTGACACCCATGGCTTCTCTGTGTCAGTTGCTTTATCTGATTGCACACTGACTTTCTGTGCCAGTGACAACCTTCCTCTCCCATAGATATTCTAAGTACAGTACAGTACGGTACGGTACGGTACAGTACGTCCTGCTCCAGATATAATACTTACACTTGGGTTATCCTCCGCCAGATTACGCTGTGCACTGCAGACATGCAAAAACAGGCTCCTCCCGGCCCTTCATATACCCAGGGACCTCCCACAAATCCCCAGATTTCTCTGCAGTGCTGACTGCGAAGACATGAAGTATCACTCTCTCGCAGGTGAGCGGGGCTATTACAGCCTGCGGCCCTGTTGGACTATTCCCACCCGTCCTTGATGTGATGTGCCTCCCAGCCTGGGCTGCGATGGTCGGGTGAAGGTAGGCAGCACCATGCGTGCTTAACGGAGCCATGCTCCACCGCAGTCCCCCACCAAAGGGTAGGCGGTTCAGGCTGATGGTGAGCCTCTAGTGGATGTCCCTCCCGCATTATTGCCCCGTGTAGCGGTGGGCCCTGTGTAAAGGGTTGCCATCCTCCCTCGTTCCCCCCGTTGCCCGGGGGGAAAGAAAGGGGGGGTGTGTGTGTGGCGGTCTCAGTGTACTGTATTGTCACACTTATGGCCGTAGTTTTTGCCCTTGACTGGTAACTGGGTGTCAGAGCCGCGCTGCTTGCTCTTTTTATTTTGGCCGCCGCCGTCTTTGCCTTCTCAATTTTTTTATTAAAATGTACTGTGTTAGGTGGCAGCGCCGTCAGACTACGAGTATCCTTTAGCAGATGCTGTTACTAGCATATCTTATGCTTGCTTGTCAAGCCTGGACGGCTGCCTCAGAGCTTCGCGCTCTTTGGGGGAGGCGGGGACCTGGCGTGGCACGCTCCGCGTCACGCCCAGATTGGGCCCGCCCTTCGGGGTTCGGTTGGCGCCATTTTGTTGATCTTCGCGCACGCGCGTGTTTGCGGTCCTTCTCCTCCCCAGGTCGGTAAGTGCCCTCTCGGGCAATTTCATCCTTAGTATTTTTTCTGCTGTGCATAGCCCTGACACCTCTTATTCCCCTTATGTCTTTCAGATGTTAAAGACTTGTGGTAGCTATGCGCCGCTTGGTCTGGCTGCGACAGGGGGGTGTTGACGATGCTACAAAGAAGACTCTTACTGGGCTTCCCTTTAGAGGGCGACACCTATTCGGGGCCCGTCTGGACCTGTTTGGAAAAAAGGGCAAAACACCCCTTCGCAGAAGACGGTCTCGGCCTTCTCCGGGCAGGGGCACCCCTCCCCCCCCCTATGTTAATGTCAAACCCGAACCAGGGGTGTGCTTTCAGCTTTTTGGTGTAGATCCCTGCCCCAGGAGTGGCAGACAACGCCCTGGCCCCTCCGGCAAGACTAAGTCCAAATCTTTCACCCAAACCCCCCAAGCATGATGGGGCGCCCTCGCCCTTGGCCGCAGCAGATTATACTCTTCTTCCTGCACCTCACGCCCTGAAGAAGTGACGCGGTGACGTCACGCAACGCGTCAGCGTTGAGGTGGGCTGAGAGGGCAGTGAAGGGACTGTGCTGTTGGCATAACATGGGTCTGTGAGTCTCCTTGTTACATGTGGTGTGTCTGTGTTCGTCCTTTGCCCGGCTGGTCTTTCTGGATTTTAGGGAAGGGGTTTATTTGATTGAGTTTAGGTTATCATATGTGGGTTCGAGTAGCACTATGCACTTTATTTAGCTGATTGGAGATCATTGTGATTGGGGTTGATCAGTATGTTTTTGCACATTTTTCTGCACTGTATTTAGTTGGATAGAATTGTTGAGGATTTGTTATTAGAGTATATGAATATGCCACAATTGTTTCACATGGTTGCTAATTATTATATTGTATAAGTATTTAAGATAGCCAACCTGGCCGCAGGCACTTACCAATTATATATTTGTGATTGTTAAAGATACCATACAGCACAGTATGTTCCATCTAATTGTTCCTTCCCTGTTGGGTTTCGTCTCTCAGCCCTTCCCTCTGATCATCATTTTTGTCTGTGTGTTTTTTAATTGGTTTTAATTAGTCTGTTGTTGCTTGTACATATATGACTTGAGAATAAAGTTTTGGATATTTATATTGAATATTTAGTGCTGCCACTAGGTCATTGGGGATTGGGTTTTTTGGGGAGAGTGGGTCCCCATTTCTTACTTTTTACTTCGGTCTATGCAGCCATACCCACCCCTTGTGTTGCACACTAATATAGTATAGCAAGTTAGTGCGTTTTTTTCCTTTTTTGTGCATAATTTTACTATACTATTTATAGATAGTGATAGAGCTCCTTTAACACTATGGGGGTTATTTAAGTAGGGATAGCGCCAGGTAGTACCTCGTAGCGGAAGGTAGTGTCTGGTGAACCCCGGGCGCTGTTCACAAAATCACATTTGTGAAAGCGAATCTGGTGAGTGACTAACAGCGCCATGTAGCGTCCGAGGTATTATTACAGGCGTCTCAGTGTATAGCATCGGCGCTCTAGGCTCAGGAGCACCATGTAGTACCTGTCGCTCTGTAGCGCTCTCCCATACATTTCAATGAGCTTTCATTAGTTGTGTATAAATATATGTAGAGTGTTTGCCAATTTTTTTTTTTTTTTGCTCAAATCATTGTGTGACCTCTCCTGGCTGCAAACAAACACTTTTAGAAACTTTTTAGACTTTTTATATATTTTTATGCAGAATTGTCATTACAGGTCTGGTACTAAAGTGTTATTGTTACAGTGTTAAAACAATGTCATTCCATGTGTTTTCGCTTTGTTACTGGTGGATATGTGTTCAAAAACAGACTTTGATCACACAGCGTCTGGAACTCTATGCTACAGCGGCCAGCTTTAGAGCGCTGTGTGTGTGTATTTTTTTGTAAAATATGGCGTGGAGCGCCGAGTGCCGGGCACAATGAGCTGCCGCTACCTCTTGCTCCCTGCAGCGTTATACTGTTGTTACAGCACCCAACACACATCACATTCATCAATGCCGGCCAGGTTACTACAGCGACTGAGGCGCTTTGTTACAGCGCCTGATACCCACTTACATCGTCTACTAGCGGTCGCTCTAAGCGCCGCCATACAGACGCTCATCTGGCAATATCTGGCGTTAGTAATGAATCAGCCTCCACATGTTTGTACATTCAAGTACATTTTGATTGGATAATTGCCAGGTTATAGGGGGCAGTAATCAAATGTGGCGATAAAGATTTGCAATTAAAGTGGACCAAACTTAAACGAAGCTTAGACAACGTGACGTCAGTGGCTTGGAACGTGCTGATTGGAAGAGCGGCTGCGCATGTGCCGCAGGACCCGGAAGACGTGAGTTGGCATCAGCGATCTGGGGGGTTTCACACAGTGGTGGCATCCCTGACCAGGGAGCCTCGGGGGAATGGACCAAAACCCAGGATAGTCAAAATCCAACACCCAAGATCCTGGGTTTTGGTCCACTTCGGTGGGGCACCCCGATCGGGGGTGCCCTGCTGTGTGAAACCCCCCAGAACGCCTCACACTCACCTCACCACGCTCCTACGCGGGTGCTCGTCCAATCAGAGCGCTCAGAGCCCTGAGCGCTGGAGGCCGCGTCTCGCGCTTCCTTCTAACAGGGAGCGTGCCTGTGCCGGCCATTCATAAACGGCCGGCGCGGGTGCCTGCCCTGCTAGAGGGAAGCGCGAGACGCGGCCCGCGCATGCGCCGTTGGAACGGGGTTAAGGTAAGGTTTGTGGGCGTCCTGGAGGGTTTCACCCCGCGGGACATCCCGATTTCGGATGCCCCGCCGGGAGGGATCTGATCGGCCCGGGAATCTTATAGATTCCCGGGCCGATCCCCCCTGGGTGTTGGTCCACTTTAAGGAAGAGGCCTCTGTAGATGCTGGAATTAATCTTATGAAATGCATCAGGCAAAGAATCTTAGGATGAACTAAACAGGGGCAACAGCGTCAAACACCTGTCAGAACAGGTTTCACCATACAGTAAATGGCCTTTTATTGACAATCCATTTCAGCCAATTAGGCTTCTGTGATATTCAGGTTCCAGAAAGTGTTTCCGTATACACAAAGCTAGAATTGGCTGTAATGTGAACATTTTGTAGCACTGTAAATTATTCAGAAGTCGTCAGCGTTTTATGAGAAGTTCCTTGTAAACCAGACTGTAAAAGCTTGGGTCATCAGATAAGGAGGCTGGAACATAAATTATCTGCTTGTTCTGATGCTGGGTGGTCACACAGGTTATCTCCCTGAGGCCTTATTGGGGACAGTTGTGACTTCAAAGCACTTATCATTTAAGCCTTTGCTGGGCCATTTACAGGACCTGCAATAAGGTGTCTGCGGAGGAACAAGCACAAACCAGAGGCCGATTTCACTTCTAGCTCTGTGCAGACAAAATGTGACCTACTTTGTTCATGGGCTTGTTCAGATATCTTTGCCATGGATATGGGTCAGGGTGCAGTACATAGGGTATGGCTATATGCAGGGGCAGGCTGGCCATAGGGCATACCGGGCAGAATCCAGGTAGGCCGGCACATGGGAAGGCCGCAGGTGGCGGCCGATGAGCAGAGAAGTGTAATAGGTGGAGGCCGCTATGCAAACATTAGTGTGTGTGTAAGAGCAACGGCAGCGGGCAGAGCGGCCTCCACCAATTACACTTCTCTGCTCACCGGCCACCTCTCCTTCATCTGAATTTGCGGCTGTTAGAACGTTGGCTCCGCGCAGGCATCCAATCAGCAGTTAAACAAAGCAGGAAGGATATCTGTGCGCGCTGCTGCCCCCTAGTGACAGCCTGTCCCAGGAGCTGGAGGTCAGTGGATGCTTCACACCAGGTTCTGACATTTGTAGACAAACGTGTAACCATACCTCCCAACTTCTGAAAATATGAAAGCGGGACAAGCCACGCCCCCGACCACACCCCCTGCCATGCCCACGACCACACACCCTGTCACGCCCTCCAGCTCCATCCTTCTGCTGCCTTCACCCCTGCATGCCAGCCTGCGTACGTTTTTTTTTTATCCCCAACCCAGACAGCCGCCCTCCTCCCCCCACGTGCCTGCTCCCCCGCACACTCACCCGCACGCCAGGAAGTTAGTATCTTCGCGCCGGACAGTGTTTGTTCAAAAGGCGCCGGCGTAGTTGTGGCCCTGGGCACACCGCCACGGCATAGGGTGTCCCGGGACATTTATTAACGGTCCGGGACCGTGGGATTTTGTGCAATAATCGGGACAATCCCGGGAAAATCGGGACAGTTGGGAGGCATGGTGTAACTGCTGCTGCTTCTGGAACACGGTAAAGCCTTCCCTTTGTGTTGTCCTCCCTCCTGGCAGTTGATAAGGGAAAGTTAAGATGTTCAACCCCCCTCTACAAAACAAACAGTGTCCCATGTGCTTTTCATAGGCTGTGCAGAGCTCCATGTTGCCTGTCCCTGTGTTCTGGGGTCCTTCACATACTGTAGGTCTGCTAAATGTGGCCTCTCACAGCCCTGTAACATCGGCTCCTTCATATACTGTATGTCTGCTAAATGTAGCCTCTCACAGCTCTGTAAGAGGAGAGTGTGACCAATGAGAAAACTCTGTCCAAATCTGATCTGCCTCCGACCAATCTGTGTCCAAATCTGATCGGCCCCCAACCGATCTGTTTCCAAATCTGATCGGCCCCCAACCCATCTGTGTCCAAATCTGATCGGCCCCCGTCCAATCTGTGTCCAAATCTGATCTGCTCCCGACCGATCTGTGTCCAAATCTGATCTGCTCCCGACCGATCTGTGTCTCCAAATCTGATCTGCCCCCGACCGATCTGTGTCCAAATCTGATCTGCTCCCGACTGATCTGTGTCCAAATCTGATCTGCTCCCGACCGATCTGTGTCCAAATCTGATCTGCTCCCGACCGATCTGTGTCCAAATCTGATCTGCTCCCGACCGATCTTTGTCCAAATCTGATTTGCTCCCGACCGATCTGTGTCCAAATCTGATCTGCTCCTGATGATCTGTGTCCAAATCTGATCTGCTCCCGACCGATCTGTGTCCAAATCTGATCTGCCCCCGACCGATCTGTGTCCAAATCTGATCTGCTCCCGACCGATCTCTGTCTCCAGATCTGATCTGTAGCCTCTCACAGCCCTGTAAGAGGAGAGTGTGACCAATGAGAAAACTTCTACAAAGCCACCTCACATCTGTATCTCCAAATCCAAACTGCCCCCACTTGATCTGTGTCCAAATATGATTTGCCCCCCGACCGATCTGTGTCCAAATCTGATTTGCTCCCGACCGATCTCTGTCTCCAAATCTGATCTGCCAACAACTGATCTGTGTCTCTAAATATGATCTGCCCCCCGACCGATCTCTGTCCAAATCTGATCTGCTCCCAACTGATCTGTGTCCAAATCTGATCTGCTTCCGACCGATCTGTGTCCAAATCTGATCTGCTCCCGACCGATCTGCGTCTTCAAATCTGATCTGCCCCCGAATGATCTGTGTCCAATCTGATCTGTCCCCGACTGATCTGTGTCTCCAAATCTGATCTGCCAACAACTGATCTGTGTCTCCAAATATGATCTGCCCCCCGACCGATCTCTGTCCAAATCTGATCTGCTCCCGACTGATCTGTGTCCAAATCTGATCTGCCCCTGAATGATCTGTGTCCAATCTGATCTGCCCCCGACTGATCTGTGTCTCCAAATCTGATCTGCCCCAACTGATCTGTGTCCAATCTGATCTGCCCCCCAACCAATCTGTGTCCAAATCTGATCTGCTTCCGACCGATCTGTGTCCAAATCTGATCTGCTCCCGACCGATCTGTGTCCAAATCTGATCTGCCAACAACTGATCTGTGTCTCCAAAGCTGATCTGCCCCGACTGATCTGTGTCTCTAAATCTGATTTGCTCCCCAACTGATCTGTGTTCAAATCTGATCTGTGCCCGAATCTACTCTGCCACCAACTGATCTATATACAAAACTAAATTGTGCTGCTAACTGTTCTGTGCCCCAGCTTTATCCACTACTGACTCATCTGTGCCCAAATGCATACCTTCTAACTTTTCAGTGTGGGAAATAGAGACATTTGTTAAATTAAGCCTGTAAAGCGGGATGCCCCTCTCTGCCTGTAAAGCGCGATGCCCCTCTCTGCCTTTAAAGCGCGATGCTCCTCTCTGCCTTTAAAGCGGGATGCCCCTCTCTGCCTGTAAAGCGGGATGCCCCTCTCTGCCTTTAAACGGGATGCTCCTCTCTGCCTTTAAAGCGGGATGCCCCTCTCTGCCTGTAAAGCGGGATGCCCCTCTCTGCCTGTAAAGCGGGATGCCCCTCTCTGCCTGTAAAGCGGGATGCCCCTCTCTGCCTTTAAACGGGATGCCCCTCTCTGCCTTTAAGCGGGATGCCCCTCTCTGCCTGTAAAGCGGGATGCCCCTCTCTGCCTGTAAAGCGGGATGCCCCTCTCTGCCTGTAATGTGGGATGCCCCTCTCTGCCTGTAAAGCGGGATGCCCCTCTCTGCCTGTAAAGCGGGATGCCCCTCTCTGCCTGTAAAGCGGGATGCCCCTCTCTGCCTGTAAAGCAGGATGCTCCTCTCTGCCTTTAAAGTGGGATGCCCCTCTCTGCCTGTAAAGCAGGATGCCCCTCTCTGCCTGTAAAGCGGGATGCCCCTCTCTGCCTGTAATGGGAGATGTTGCATACTGTCTCCAATGTGGGATCCTGCTCATTGGCTATAATGAGGGAACCTGCTCACTGGCTGTAATGGGGTGATTCGGAGGGGGGATTTTAGCACACATTTTGTTCATAATATTTTCTTTCTTATTTTTGTCCTCTAAAGCCTGGTAATCCATGGAACAAAATAAGGTGTGTGTATATATATATATATATATATATAATTATGTGACATTAATATACTATACTGGGCCAGGAACAGTAAAGCAGGGCCGGTGTGCCCCATAAATTCCCGGGCCGTTTTTTAGTCCCAGTCCGCCCCTGGCTATATGGAAAGGGCCAGATTAAGTGTGGTGGAGGCCCATGGGCACAAAATCTGGTGGAGGCACCAGATACAGTATTTTTTTTTTTAAATATTATTCAATTCAATTTATTGTTCGCCAAGTACATCATGAGATGAACAAGGAATTATTTTGGCATATACACAGTGCAACAGTTAACTACAGTTTACATAGAAATTGAATACAGAGATAAAGATGCTCTTACATAGTGCAATTGATACTGGCTAATGCAACCCTTTGAACCTGGGCCTATGACGCTTGGTTTTTGTTCAGGGTGCGGATAGCCAAAGGAAAGAAACCATTCCTAGATCTAGAAGTCCTGCAAGCTGGTACCGCAAGATGGCGCCCAGATGGTAAATACTGGAGTAGGGCGTGTCCAGGGTGGGAAGGATCTTTTCTGCCCATGTCTTTGTTCTGCATTTGAGCAGTTCCTGCAGGCATGGTAGGCCCAAGTTATTTAAGCCAAGTAACTGATTGGTGATTGTCTGGCACCCGCCTACTTACTGGAACATCAGATCGAGTCCCTTGTGCAGGTGCGTGCTGCTTGGGTACTCCTGCTTTGCCATTCTGGGGGGGTGGGGGGTGTAGTCACTCAGCTGGTCCAGCAGAAAACAGTTCCCTGCATTGAGCTGTGCTTGGTGGCTTATGTGCAGTGAGCGGCCGCCGATTGACAGCTCTGCATGCACTCAGCACTGTAGCGTTGTTGACGACGGCTTTGCCGCTCTAGTCTCTCCGCCCTGCCCTGTGGTGGCTTCGACTGCAGGTTTTCTAAAAAAATGCTTGTCCAGGTGTGGGGGCCCCCACTGCCGCCGATAGCTTTGTTGCTGGCCCTGCAGCCCAGACAGACCAAAGACTGAAAAGCCTCCTGGACCAGACCATAATCCAAAGGTAGAGGCCTTCTTTGCAGGGCAAGTGGTGGAGTCCCTCATAATCCAGCCCTGTATATGGATACCGTTCAGGGTGATGTACATAGAGGTTGGATGAGGGTCAGGGTGCAGTACATAGCTAATAATTGAAGGTCAGGATGTGGTACATCAGGGTTGGGTGAGCGTGTGGAACATAGGAGATGAAAAAGGGTCAGTGTGCATTGCATGGGGAATGTATAAGGGTCAGGGTATGGTACACAGGGGATGGATCAGGGTGAGGTACATAGGTAAGCTGACCATTTGTTGGGGTTCTCAAAGTGGGACAGTTTAAACCAGTTTGTGGGTGATGGGCATGGTAGGGGTGTGGTTTAGCGTGTGGCTCCATTACAGGTCACATGCTCTAGGAATATTTGGTCTATGAAAGATGTTGGTGATGGAACCAACGCTCAGAAGTCCATGCATTACCACTGGATGGATGATGGTCAGGGTGTGGTACACAGGGGATGGATGAGTCTCGGAATGCAATACACAGGGATTGGATAAGGGTCAGGGTGCAGTACAGAGGGAAGAGATAGAGATAAGGCTATGGTTCATGGGGGATGGATGAGGGCCAGGGAGCAGTACATAGCGGATGAATGACGATTAGGGTGTTGTACATAGTAGATGGATGAGGTCAGGATGTGTTACAGATGGTCGACGAGGGTCAGGATGCTGTACAGATAGAATGGATGAGGGAACGGTGCTTTACAAAGGGAAGGATGAGGGCAAGGGGGGAGTACAGATGAGATGGTGAGGGCCAGGGTGCAGTAGAGACATGGATGAAGGTCAGGGCGCTGTT
Source organism: Gastrophryne carolinensis (assembly GCA_027917425.1). Classification (NCBI taxonomy): domain Eukaryota; kingdom Metazoa; phylum Chordata; class Amphibia; order Anura; family Microhylidae; genus Gastrophryne; species Gastrophryne carolinensis. Next base: position 156,673,361 of record CM051242.1, on the reverse strand, counting down.
TAGGAGCGATTGATGAAGTCAGGTTGCTGTACAGAAGGGATGGATGAGGTCAAGGTGCAGTTTAGACAGTACTGTACAAATGGAACAGGTGAGGGTCAGGATGCAATACAGACAGAATGGATGAGGGAAGGGTATTTTAAAGAAGTGAAGGATGAGGGTCAGTACGGACATGGAATATGGTCAGGGCGCTGTTCAGGAGGGATTGATGAAGTCAGGTTGCTGTACAGAAGGGATGGATGAGGTCAAGGGGCAGTTTAGATGGTATGGATGAGGCTAGGCTGCTGTACAGATGAAACAGGTGAGGGTCAGGATATAGTACAGACAGAATGGATGAGGGAAGGGTGATTTAAAGAAAGGATGGATGAGGGTCAGGGGGCAGTACAGATGTTATGGATAAGTGTCAGGATGCAGTGCAGACAGACTGGATGAGGGTCAGTGTACTGAACAGGAGGGATGGATAAGGATCAGGGTATAGTACAGACAGAATGAATGAGGGCCAAGGTGCTTTACAGAAAGGGTTGCATGAGGGTCAGGATGCAATACAAATAGTATAAGTCTTGACGACGAAACGCGTTGGGCGGAGCTAAGGAGTGTCACGTGAGTTGTAACCGACGAGCAGCGCCGCGTACTACGGCCGGAGGAGGCGGTGATCTGATACTCGTATATTTCAGCATAGTGATGTGCGTGTCTATACTGGAAGGCTTAGATGACGCCTGCTCTACTGCTTTTTAAGTTGAATGCGCATTTGTTTTAATATCTGGTGAGCGGCTTTTTAAAGGGCCAGTGGCCATAGAGTTGATTCCCTTTGTGTGGAACGTACTTACGCTATTGGAGCATTTTATATTTATGTCTTTGTAATATGTCACAATAAATCCGGAGCAAGTTGATTTATTCCTGTGTGGAGATTGGAGTCCCTTGTTCTTTGTCTAATGAGGTGGAAAACAGGCACCTAAGTAGATAAGCGTTCCTTCTTGGTTAACGGAGAAATTGTGGAGCCTCTTAAACTAAAGGAAGATTATATGTGCAAATTATCAAGAATACATCTCGTACGTTATATATAAGAAGGTGGTGGTGGAGTGAAGTCACCGAATTGATTTGAAGAGCACCTGTGGTGTTAATACTGCCTCGCTGAGCCTTATACACAGCTCCAGGGCTGTGTATATATGTATAAATACAAATAGTATAGATGGGAGTTAGGGTGTGGTACAGACTGAATGGATGAGGGCAAATGTGCTTTACAGAAGGGATGAATGACGTCTAGAAAGAAGGGATGGATAATGGCAGAGTGCTATAAGAAGGGATGGATTAGGTCAGGATGCAGTACAGACAGAATGGGTGAGCGAAGGGTGCTTTACAAAGGGAAGGATGAGGTCAAGGGGGGAGTACAGATGAGATGGTGAGGGTCAGGGTGCAGTACAGACATGGATAAAGACCAGCGCGCTGTTCAGGAGGGATTGATGAAGTCAGGTTGCTGTACAGAAGAGATGGATGAGGTCAAGGGGCAGTTTAGATGGTATGGATGAGGCTAGGCTGCTGTACAGATGGAACGGGTGAAGGTCAGGATGCAGTACAGGGAGAATGGATGAAGGTCACTGTGCTGAACAGGAGGGATGGGTAAGGGTCGGGGCATGGTACAGACAGAATGAATGAGGGCCAATGTGCTTTACAGAAGGGATGGATGAGGGTCAGGGTGCAGTACAAATACTATGAATGGGGGTTAGGGTGTGGTACATACAGACTGACTGGATGAGAGCCAAGGTGCTATACAGAAGGGATGGATGAGGGACAGGATGCTATAAAGAAGGAATGAATGAGGTCAGGGTGATATAAAGAAGGGATGAATGAGGTCAGGGTGATATAAAGAAGGGATGAATGAGGTCAAGGTGATGTAAAGAAGGGATGAATGAGGTCAGGGTGATATAAAGAGGGGATGAATGAGGTCAGGGTGATATAAAGAAGGGATAAATGAGGTCAGGGTGAAGTTAGTCATAATGCATGGGGTCAGTGTGCGGTACAGACAGTATTGGCTGGTAATTTAGACACAGAATGGGCACCCAGAGTCTGTTCTCTTGCAAACTGTTTGCATGTCCTTACTCAATGTTATTAAAAAAAATCCACAAATCCCACATATAGGAAGATATAGATACGTATAGCTAAATTTGTCAATCTATCCCTAATTCATTTTTAAATCCATGTGTTCATTACCCCTGAACATATTCATTTATGTGCTTACTCATTGCCCAGAGGGGACGAATGCTCTACTGAATCCACACCCTATATAAAATTATTAAACAGATAATTAGCAAATGCACACAAGTAAAGCCCATGTACCATATTAGATCATTCACTTACATCACCCTTATAGGAAGGATCAAGAAGTCAAACAAGATGAAATGAAATGAAAAAAGTGTTATGTAGGGTGGCTAAGCATGTCCATGCCGCGTGTTCTGCGGCCCTCACCCTTTATCATGAATGTTAAATCTGCTTGCCCCAGCCTGAATCCTAGTTCAGACCAGCTGTTTAACTTTTCCCAACCATGGGTGTCCATATCATAAAGGCAAGAGAGGCAACTGCATAATGGGCCCGTGTCAGGAGATGGCCCTGTGCAATCTGCCCCCCTGAAAATATTAGCTTTTGGGTTCCCCAGGGCATTTCTTGCCCCAGTTGTAATATGTTCTGGGGAGGGTGGGGGAGCTGAAATGGCTCTATGACGAGGGGGTGAAGCATCATTAATGAGTGCTGCCTTAAGCTCTCCTTACCCCGAGCCACTCCTATAAGTGACATAAGTGTCACATGTCACCTGATGACTTGGCTAAGCTTTTTGGGTCGAGTAGAATAGCACTGCATAGTACTGATCCACTATGGAGCCCTATAGAACTTGAGTACGTCCTCAACATGCAATGTGCTTAGTAGGACCAAACTGACAGGAGGTGACGACAATATCTGATTGAGGTGTTCCCTTAAGGTGACACAGGAGCACAATTCAGAAAGTGAGGCTGCGTTGTCTGAAGATAATGGAACTGGGTCAACCACAGTATTAAGCAAGGAATCTGCAAGGAACCCTGGTCTTCTCTTCTTGAGGTAGAAGAGTGGATGCGTTCAAAGCTAGCCAAGTTTTCACAAGAAAATATGGAAGCCAAAGGCAGAAGTAAATGCCACCAAGCCCTGGTGCAGACACAACATAGGGGCTAAGACATTCTGCCATCTGGGATTCCAATTTTTAACTAAACTAGATACAATTAGACTACTAGACACAAAATGAATGCTTACATGACAGCAGCGACAAATTGTGCTTACATGATGTCATGAAAGCAACAGATTAATAACTTGGAGCAACAATGGTGGGGACCTTGACCTCATGGGCCCCAATGCAGTCACTGCTTCTGCACCCCCTGTAGTTACTCCCCTGATGGGGACACAAAGGCGCATGCCACAGAACTGGTATCTTCCTGTTTCCTTAGTCATCCTTTCATGGAAATTTTGACCTTTTGTGCCAAAAGGTTGTCATCGATGGGCTGAGCTTATCTAGTATTTTTTTTTCCTTATGTTAGCAAATGTGTGTTATGGAAGCCGTTTTCACTACCTACAATCTGTTGCTATTGTATACAAAATACACCAAGCCACCCTGGTACTAGAACTACCGTAAATACCAAGTAACGTGGGATTATCTGTGAGCACCTGAAAAGTTGCAGCAAGCAACGTAAAGACCTGCCATGGTTTGCAGACCTAAATCCTAAAGGGGCCACAGCTCCCAACCCTGTTAGCTAGCAACCAAGCCTATAATCTTAATTTTTCTCTAGGATCTGGTTAAAAACGAAGGTTTCAGTTGGCACACATCTGCAGAGGTATGTTGAAGCTGCACCACCAAACTCCATGGCACCTCTGTGAGGTGCAGTCCTATATCTAATCTATGAAAGCCCCCACTGGGACATACAGTGCAATGGATAAATTGGGAGCTAAGGTTGCCCTATAACCTTGAGTGCGCAGCACATAGGGAGGAAAGGTTGAAAGCCTCCACTATAAAGCTCCAGACCCCCCATCCAATTTACTTGCACAAAATCATAAGATAGAAACAATTGTCTACAAACCGACAACTAATCTGAACCCAAACAGGATTTATCAGCAGCTCTACTTTTCCTTGACCTACAACGTTTGGAACATTCCACTTATCCATGCTGCCACATTTAGCTAAATCTGTCCTGAATCCCAGTTAACTAGAACGGCAGCCTGAACCCAATTTATCTAGACCCACCTACCCAGACCAAGAAGTGGTTCCTGCAGTTAAACTATTGCAAATCTGGTTCAGGTATCCACAGGCACAAATCAACTGACTTTCTGTGTACATCTTAACCCATCTAATGGCCAAACACAACCTAATACCTGCAACTAACTGCAACTAACTGAATCACCGCAAAACTGGTACACCCAGGTATCTCTTTTCCTTGTTATTCTGGACCACCTCATACTTAGTCCCAAAGGTGGCACCTGCACATACCTATAAGCCACAGCAAAAGTTGTTCAGGTACTCAGAGGCACTCAACACACCATGTTTTCTTGACCCACAAAGTGCTATACTTTCTACTCTTCTATGAGGTCATATTGATTGATTTTCAATTTTAAAAATGGCCGCCATATTTGAACAAGTTCTATACAGATCATTAAAAGTGAAATTGAAGTCTAAAATCCAAATGCTCTTAAAACACATAAAGCCCAAACCAAAAGTGGTATCTCCAAGTACCTGAACCACTGCAAGTGGTTCAGATACCAACTTGTGCTCCACAAACCACATTTCCTTGTATATTTTGACCCACTTAATACCCAAACTCAAGGGTGCACGTACCTTAACCACTGCAAGACTGGATCAGATACACGCAGGTACTCTATTGCCCCTGTTTCCTTGTACATACTGACCCATCTAATTCCTAAATATGGTACCTGCAAGTTGCTGCTACTGCAAAACTAGTTCACATACCCACAGGTACTCACCAGCCTACATTTCCATGTGCATCTTGACCCATTGAATGCCCCAAAGGTGGTAACTTTAACTTGTACATCCTGACCCACCTATTACTCAAGTCCAAAGGTAGTACCTGAAAGTACCCCAGCCACTGCAAAACTGGTTCAAGTACCCACAAGTACTCAACAGCCCACTTTTCCTTTACAGCATGAACCTTCCAGTACCCAAATCCGAAAGTGGTACCAGGGGCATACATAGGTTTCAGAGGACCCTATAACAAAACTCATAGTGGGCCCCTAAAATGGACAACTCCCAGAATTAAAGTGGATCAAACCCTACAACACCCCTGGACTGGTGAAAGCCCTCCTCAGGGGTATCCCATGTTTGAAACTGGAATTGCACATAATGTTACCTTATTCCTAGATCTCATAATGCATGTGTGGCTCTCCCCTGCACCACTTCATCCGTTGTGTACAGCCAGCCAGGGGGAGGCACCTGACTTTCAGTTAATTCACCATTGATTGCCATGTATTAATCTGCACAGCAATCAATGCTTATGAAAGATGAGCCTGTGAATGTGGTGTGGCAGATTTTGGATGATCTTGGGGTTCACACACACACAAGCATCCCAAATGAGGTGCGTGATTGGAGTGTTGGTGCAGCCTGGGCCCTGGCTTGATGAAAGTGGGGCCTAGTGAGGTCCAGTTCTTCTTAAGGTCCTACTGTACTATGCAGTGTTAATGCTCTGTCTACAGGGAGTGCCAGGGGCCAGGGCTGTAGGTTCCACAGCATGGAACTATGATGTCAGCACCTTGTATTGCCAAGTGCGCTATATACAGAGTGCCAGGGTAAATAATATGCCGGAATTTTAGATTCGCCCTTCAGAACCTACAGTTCTGACCTCTGGCGCTCCCAGCAGGCAGCATGCCAACACTGCAAACTAGGGTAGCACCAGTCCAGCGATTTTGCCACAGATTCTGCAAGATGGGGGGAGCTTGAATCCAGCCCCCTTTTCCCAAGGGCCCAGTAGCAGCTGCCTCCCCTGGGTGGAAGTACCTCAGCCACTGCACCCACAGGTACTTTATAGCCCCCTTCCCTAGTACAAATTGGCCTATGTAATTCCCAATCCAAAGGAGGTACCTGCAAGTACCTCAACCACTGCAACACTGGTTCAGATATTCGCAGGTACTCGACAACCCACTTCTCCTTGAGCATTCCGACCCAACGATTACACCTGAAGGGTATACCTACAATTACCATACATGAACCACTGCAAAACTAGCTTTGGCACCCACGAGTACTTTACAACCCTTTTATGCTTGCACACGACCCACAAGTTTTTGAGTTTTTTATCGTAGACCCCAGCAATAACCCAATAGCGAATAATGACTAAAAATTAGGGGGTGCCCTACTAACAGATCCCCCAAAGAGTACTTAACAGAGTCTTATAACTGCACAACACCAAAGAATAAAGTTAATGTATAATTTTATTCGTTTCTTTAGATTCTAAAAAATACATTTTTTTACATCCAGGACAAACTATTAAAAAACATATAAGACATACTAAACCCTAATCTGCCAGGAGGGGGCGCTGATGAAGCCTTGCTGCCATGCGATAAATTGTGAATCTATAATACCATATATCTACACCTAGAAAAAATCTTAATAAAGTGCTCAGTGCTTATCACAGTAGTACATCAATTGATAATAGAGAGTCAGTGCAATGAGAATTCAAGTTCTTAATAGACAAAAAGAACAAAACACAAATCCGTAGAAAAAACTGTACAAAAAAAATAAATAAATAAAAAATAAAAAAAAAAGCAATTAATTATCAATCACAAATGTAAGCACCGGCAGTGAGCGCCCCCCCTTCTATCTCGCAAGCCCACGCGTCCCGAGACGTGGGTCTCTTTTTTAAGGCAGCAATAACCCAATAGTGAATAATGACTAAAAATTAGGGGGTGCCCTACTAACAGATCCCCCAAAGAGTACTTAACAGAGTCTTATAACTGCACAACACCGAAGAATAAAGTTAATGTATAATTTTATTCGTTTCTTTAGATTCTAAAAAAACATTTTTTTACATCCAGGACAAACTATTAAAAAACATATAAGACATACTAAACCCTAATCTGCCAGGAGGGAGCGCTGATGAAGCCTTGCTGCCATGCAATAAATTTGTGAATCTATAATACCATATATCTACACCTAGAAACAATCTTAATAAAGTGCTCAGTGCTTATCACAGTAGTACATCAATTGATAATAGAGAGTCAGTGCAATGAGAATTCAAGTTCTTAAAGTGGACCAACACCCTCGGGTGATCGGCCCGGGAATCTATAAGATTCCCGGGCCGATCACCTTCCTCCCCGCGGGACATCCGAGATCGGGATGTCCCGCGGGGTGAAACCCCCCCAAACACCCCAAACTCCTTACCTTAGTTTTGGCGGCGGCCGGCCGCCGCCGCCTCCCTCGCGCCCCTCTAGACGTGCGCGCGCACGCGCCGGCCGTCTGTGAATGGCCGGCGCGGGCACGCGCGCGTCAACAGGGACGCGCGGGAGGCGGCGGCGGAGCCACTTGTCCGCGGCTTGTCCGTCGCCGCGGACAGAGGTGAGTTCGGGGGGTTCGGGGGGGTTTCACACAGCGGGGCACCCCGATCGGGGGTGCCCCACCGAAGTGGACCAAGACCCAGGATAGTCAAAATCCTGGGTGTTGGTCCACTTTAATAGACAAAAAGAACAAAACAAAAATCCGTAGAAAAAACAGTACAAAAAAAATAAATAAATAAAAAATAAAAAAAAAAGCAATTAATTATCGATCACAAATGTAAGCACCGGCAGTGAGCGTCCCCCCTTCTATCTCGCAAGCCCACGCGTTCCGAGACGTGGGTCTCTTTTTTAAGGCAGAGTGCGTCAATAGCGAATAATACACCAGCATGGTAAATTTACCTCCAATAATTATACAATAATCTGAACAGTTTCCTGGAATTGAAAGTATTTAAATGGGGTGTTTTGGGTTTGGTTTAGGTGACCTGTTGGGTCAGTATTGCTGCAGTTGCTGAACAGAAGTATCTGGTCTTTGCCATAACATTAGGACTTTCTCTTATGTTCCCCAGTTTCCGAAAAACAATCCCAACCTTCCCAGTTCCTTGTCATGCAGGCACTTACTGGCCACTGGTCATTGAGTTTCTTTAGTGCCTTGGATCCCTTGTTTATACTCCACTGACTTGCCTACACCTTTCATTATTCCCCCATTAACATATGAAAGGTCCATCTATCTCCCTCCTCATCTCTTGTTCTCTTCTCAGCTCACCCTATCTGTGAATTTTCTTTACGGTATGTTCTGACTGGCTTGACTTCTTTCCCCAAATGAAACCAGTGCTTACTAGCTGTGGATTCCTCAGACTGTCTCGCCTGTACAACCAGTATCACTCCCTCTCCTCCTCTAGGCTACATGGCAAGTCATCAGCAGCAGCAACGTAAAGTTCACCAGGTGTAATCCTTGCAATCGCTGCACTGCACCTTATATTTTATCATCTACCACTTTCATAAATACCCCATCTGGGGTGCTAGTCACTAAAGTTTTCCCCTCTTTAGAACATGTCTACACCTCTCTTTCAACTTCAGTTCTCCAACAGGTGATACCTGATAGTAAGTTGTGGTGAGGTTCAGATTTGTAAAAAAAACAAAGAGCATGGAAAACCTTTTATTTCTACTAACGTTCTTTCTGTCTTCCTTTCTCATTTGTCTTCTTTCGTTCTTTATTTTTTTTTTACATCTCTTCATTTGTCATCTTGATTTCTCTTCTCTTTCTCTCATTGTGGTTCAATTCCTCTATTGTATTCCTTTTTATTTTATTTTTTTATGAATCAGATTACCGTATATACTCGAGTATAAGCCGAGTTTTTCAGCCCACTTTTTGGGCTGAAAAAAGCCGCCTCGGCTTATACTCGAGTCAGTGGTCAGTGCTCTCACACACACTGACACTTACTGGCTGTTGCGCGCAGGCTGGTGGGAGGCGTCCATTGTTTCTATTGGATTGGACGCTGACCACATGGGGCCCGCCCACCAACCGGCGCGCAACAACCATGAAGTGCCTGCGCGTTTGTGAGAGCGGCGGCGGAGGAGGAGGAGGCGGCGGAGGCAGAGGGAACGGAGGTGGCCAGCGCGCAACAACAGGTAAGGGGGGGGGTCCTCGTGCTGCAGTCACGAGGACAGGGTGGCGGCTGCAGTGTCCGTGTGTGCGTGTGACCATGCCCGCTCCAGCCCAGGTAATATTGGCAGCTGCTTCCCTCGCACTGCTCATTGGCAGCATCATGCCCGTCACAGGCTGCCATTCCAATATGACTGGGCATCGGGAGGGCAGGCTGCCAGCGGCTGTGTGAGGGGGTGACACTATACTGGGGGGTCATTGCTGTGGCCATGACCACATTGTTTTATTTTACAATGGCAGGGGCATTGGCCATTGGGACAGGGCACAAACTGGGGCTAATGCCATGACTGGCAGTGTTTAATTCTGGAATGACAGGGGCATTCCCAATGGGACAGGCACAGACTGGGGCTAATACCATGACTGTGGCTGGCAGTTTTGTAGAATAGCTGGGGCATTGCCAATTGGGACAGGCACAGGCTGGGGCTAATGCCTCTGGTTCAGTCGGCACGCTCAGGTCCGCTCCTGCCTTCGTCTAATAGCTCGTCTAAGGCTAGTGGATCTGAGTGCGCTGGCGGCTGCATCCTCCGCTACCCTCCAACACCCTAGGCTTATACTCGAGTCAATAACTTTTTCCAGTTTTTTGTGGTAAAATTAGGTGCCTCGGCTTATATTTGGGTCGACCTATACTCGAGTATATACGGTACTTTCTTTATTAACTTTACTGTTTTCCTTCTGTATATGAATGCCTCATTTTATCCTTGTTTTTGTTGCTTTTTGTCTCTCTTCATAATTTTTATTTTTAATTAATTTTAATTTAATTATTCATTATTTTAATTTTAATTTTCTCTATTTGTTTCAGTATCACTCCCTCTCTTTCTGCCTGTCACTATTTTTTCTTATTTTCAACTGTGCTTATATATCTGTATTTTTCTGTTGCCACTCTCTTTCTTTCTCTCTCTCTCTCTCTCTCTCTCTCTCTCTCTCTCTCTCTCTCTCTCTATATATATATATATATATATATATATATGGTAATTTGCATCTAGTTTTTTTAATTCAGGTCAACTTTCTCTCTTGCTCTACTATTCAGATTTTTTTCTCTGCGCTGCTTCGTCCTTCCATGATAGTGTATTTCTCTATCTTGTTTATTTCCATCTTATTACATGTTACTGACAAATCAGTAAGTCATACTTAAGCTTTCCTCTTCTTAAAAACAGATTTCGTTCAGTCTTTCATTTTTATAGTTGTCTTTTTCATTTTAGCGCCTATTTTTTAATCTCTACATTTCTCTAATTTTGAAATATAATTCAGTTCCTTCCCCTTTTCCGCTTTTTTCTCTCTCTTTTTGTTAAATGTATAATAAAGAACAAAGACCTATACTAAAGCAAAATCCACACTTCATACAGGCTTTCTCTCTGTAAATAAATATATATAGTTTCTATTAGCCACACAACACATTCTTAGTGCTCTGTAAATACTTATAATATATATATATATATATATATATATATATATATATATATATATATATCAGTCTAACGTAATTTCCTGTTTTTACATCTATTGTAATAGATGTAAAATAATAATATAATAGTATATATATATATATTTTATTTTTAACCTGCAATCTGTTGCTGTTGGTGACCTAACACCAAGGCCCTTATTTAACAAGGGATAGCGCCAGGTAGCGACTGGTGAGCGAACGGTAATGACGCTCACCGCCACGAGAACGCCGGCTCCCCACCACAATCACACATTTATCAAGCCGATCCTGCTTAGCGACTGAGATAGCGCCAGATAGCGAAGCATTCATCATTATTCCAGCCTCACCCCACAGCGCCAGCGAGCGACCTTGAACAGCGACAGGTATGACCTCTCGCTACCTGGCGCTCTCCAATGCATTTCAATGGAGCAATCTTTAAATATTCATAATTAATTGTTATTAATGTTTTTTTGTTTTTTTTTTTAATGTCAAAAATTCTGTGACCACTTCTGCAATGTTAGTTTTTTTTTTAAAGGGAAAAAAAAAAAAAAATTTGTGCAGAATTGATATTACAGGTCTGATATTAATGTATTCATATTACAAAATGTTTATAAAAACTTTTTTTTTTTTTTTTTCCAAAAATATAGTTGGGGGTTAAAAAACTATTTTTAACACATCGCCGCCAGCGCTCTGGGGTTTAAACAAGCATTTCACAGCGCAAGAATTTTTTGAGCGTGATTTGTTAATGAATATGGTGGGAGCCGGTCGCTAGGGCCAGTCGCTATCATGCGCTCCCATACAGCGCAGAACCTGTCAAATAGCGACTCCTCACCCAATATTCAACATTACTGCACACCGACTGAGTCGCTGTCAACAACCGAACAACGGCCAAGCACAGCGACTACTAGCGGGCGCTGTGAAAATACTGCTACAGTCGCTCAACTGTCGCTACCTGGCGCTATTAATAAATCAGCCTCCCCGTTTCTATTAGCCACACTACACATTCTTAGTGCTCTGTAAATACTTATATATTACTAATATATATTCTTTCTCACTTATAATATATATATATATATATATATATATATATATATATATATATATATATCAGTCTAACGTAATTTCCTGTTTTTACATCTATTATAATATATATGTAATAATATAATAATATACATATATATATATTTTTTTTATTTTATTTTTAACCTGCAATCTGTTGCTGTTGGTGACCTAACACCAAGTCTGTACACCAAGATCTACAAGAAGAAATAAGTGAGTGTACACACAAAACACTGCTGCTGCGCATGTGTTAAGCATTAGTGAGCTCCCTCACCTCAGCAACAGCTATGGCAGTTCTCTCATCTTGTCCTGTAGTTCTTGGTCCAGACCCGGTATACGGTTGCTAATAGCAACATATTGTAGAGAGCGAAAACTGCTTCCATAAAATACACTTGTGCTAACATAAGAAAAAAAAAATTAAAGAATAAAAGATCAGCTCAGCACCTCGAGGACATGCTTCTGGCACAAAAACTCTCCGAAATGCCATCAAAAGTGGACTTTCCCTTTAATGAACCCGAAAGGGTCCGGAGAGACCTCAAAACTTCACACACACAACTATTAAAGGCAGTTGGATCATTTTTGCCCTGGGAACAAAATGATTCCAACCAAAATGAATGTAAAAATCAGACTTGAAACTAATCTCGAGCTTTCACCCATTACTTTAAACGGCTGCACAGTATAATATAAAATGATAGACTATAGCAAGATCATATATTCAATAAAAAATGAAAATAATACAATAGCTTAGCTAACTCAATTCGAAAGCTTTGAGACAGTAAATTGTATGACTTTCAGATTTTTTGCCTACATCAGTGGCAGGGTACAACCATTTGCCAGTATAAGTAAGATAAAGGGCTACGGAATATTTTTTTTACAGTTATATAAAGAGGCCGATTCATTAATAGCGCCAGGTAGCGACAGATGAGCGCCAGTAGCGTGATTTTCACAGCACCCGCTTGTATTCGCTGTGCTTGGCCGTTGTTCGCTTATTGACAGCGACTCAGTCGGTGTGCGGTAATGATGAATACGGGGTTAGGAGTCGCTGTTTCACAGGTTCCGCGCTGTATGGGTGCGCCTGACAGCGAATGGCCATAGCGAACGGCTCCCAGCATATTCATTAACAAATCACGCTCAAAAAATTCTCGCGCTGTGAAATGCTTGTTTAAACCCCAGAGCGCTGGCGGCGATGGCTTAAAAGTAGTTTTTTAACCCCCAAACCACCATATTTTTTGATTAAAAAATTAAACAAGTTTTTCTAAACATTTTGTAATATGAATACATTAATATCAGACCTGTAATATCAATTCTGCACCAATTTTTTTTTTTAAACCTTAAAAAAAATATCTAACATTGCCGTAGTGGTCACAGAATTTTTGACAGTTAAAAAAAAAAAAAAAAAAACTTAAAATCAATTAATTATGAAGATTTAAAGATTGCTCCATTGAAATGCATTGGAGAGCGCCAGGGAGCGCCAGGTCATACCTGGCGCTGTGATGGGATTAGCAGCGGCGCTGTTCGTTGCAGTCGGCTACATGATGAATCCCGCGCTAGCTGGCGCTCTCGCCGGCGCTAGCCTCATTTAGCGTGATAAATGCGTGATTGTGTCCGCCGCCTGGCGTTCTGGAGTCGGTAGCCGCCGATAGCTGGCGCTACCTGGCGCTAGTGAGACACTACCTGGCGCTAGCCCTTGATAAATAAGGCCCTAAGTTATAAGTCAATGGTTCAGGGTTAATTCGCTGCAATTGTATATTTCTCGGGGCAAATTCAAATTGAAAAGGTCGAATTTTAAGAGTGAGAACTTTTTCTTTACACTCAACAAACAAAAGTGGAATTCTTTTTTCTTCTATTACAAAAAAAATCCCTTTGCACCTAATTGGGGTTTTCAATTTCGCAATTTTTACAAATCTCAACGTAGCAGGTAAATCAAACACAACCTCTTTGTTAAATGTGTAAAAAAAAAATAAAAAAGATTGTTCAATGAAAAAAAACTGCCTTTGGCCTGCAGAACTGTCCCATCCCAGGTTCAAGGGTGGTCCTAAAAAGTCAGAGGAAATTGATTTTCCCCAATTTGTGTTGAATAACTTTGGAAATTTTCCAAAGCTCATCCTCTCTAAACCTCGAAACTTTAGATAACCCTCAATGTGTGACTAAAATAGTTCATTGGTGTATAATATTTGCACCCTTTGGATAGGGGTCTCCCTATCGGAAGATGATGTGCCTACGGAAGATGGCGCAAAATAAATAATAATATTAATAAAAAATCAGGGCCAAAAAAAGAAAAGAAATCTCACCATCTAGCTTGCCTCCATGGTCTGTCGTAACCAGTTCTTCTCAAGATCTTATACTCACACAGCTAGCAGAGATTCGAACTGTCAGTACTCCCCTTCAGGCATTTCTACCTGCCGACAATACAGGTGGAGAGGGGCAGATGGTTTCAAACAGGGGCTTACGATATTTGCTCAGCCTCAGCTTCCACGATCAGTAAAGCCCTAAAGGACTTTATCCAATGCTTACCCATCCCCCCTCTGAGCTGGTAAAGGGGACCTTGGACCCTTTACTAGTTTACAGGTACTAAAGATGTCATTATATTCTCCCCCCTCATTCTTTATTTCTCTATTCCTATATTTAATCATCCATTCTCTGTTTTTACCTCTATACTTTATTTTTATATTTTTTTTATATTCTTATATATTATTTTTTTCTTTTTTTTTTTTATTGTTTTCCTTATTATTCACTTTCCGTATATAAATTTTAGATTCTTTTTCTGGTGTCTTTTATAGTATTGTAATTTTGCCGTGTTCTTTTGCCAAATTATTTGTCTTTTTCGTGTATTATTTCATCCTCTTGCCTTTTTCTGTTCATCTTTCGTTCTTAATTTTCCTAATTTGTATTGCTTATTATGCTATTTGTTTCAATAGTACACAGACTCTCTTCTTTCTCTGTTTTCATATTTATTTTGCATTTTCCTATTTTTTTATTGCCACTGTATATTTTTACATTTTGGCTTGTCCCTTTCTGTTATTTTTTTTTGTATCATCTTGCTTGTCTTATTCTTTCCCCTTTTACACCTATTTTACCCCTCTTTGATTCTGCCTATCAATCTTGCTTTTCTTTCAATATATATTTTTCATCACTCTCTTTCTCCCTCCCCTTCTTCCCTTTCTTTTCTTCCCCCTATACTTTGCAAGAACCCCTTTACATAAATTGTGTGGACCACCTATACCACCCATGAACCTCCAAACTGGCTAAGGGCTGCTTTACAAAATCCTGTACCTACCCTACCCATGTCACCTTAGTTTCATAAATTACACGGAGGGGGGTATCACTCCGATTTGGAGAGGCCATGCCCATGATAGGTGCAGCAATGCCCATAGAATATTATAATTTTTTATGGAGTGGCACCTACCAGGAACATGGGGTGGGGGCGTTAGTTGGGTTGCCATATTTTGGTAGCTCTATAAATTTTGTAAAGCAAATGAAGAACAAATGTAGATTGTTAATAGAAAACTAAGATTTTCCCCTGAACATTAATTTTCGGGGAAACTGGTCCCCCTGAGTCAATGCAATCTGTAGAACGATTTGGTTCCAACATCGTTATTACCCATTGGCTACTCGACTACACAATTAGGAATATTTGGTGCCATTTTTCATCCTCTGCCTTTACTCTTTGTATTGATTTACAGTACATGCTATGATTGTATTGTATCTTTTTCCATACCTCCAGGCTCGAACTGGCCCAAATAGTTATCAGGAAACCCCCCAATAGTCCACTAGTCCCCTTTTTGAAGGCCTTTATCACCAAGACCTAACCTATTTATGGTATCCTAAGTGTGTACATCGAGATAATACAGGTTGGCATAATGTTTCTGTGTGTGTACCTAAGTCCTACAGTTCTACTGAGGGGCCCCAGGCATCCCAACCCAACACTGCACGCTCCTATATAAATATATATATATATATTCTGTCTTACCCTGTCTACCTAGAAAATTCCTTGATGAGTAGGGTTATAAAATGGGTTCCATCATGGAACAAGAACAGGTTACATCTGCAGAGACAGGTCTCTAAAGCAGGCATTAATCTGTTGACTGACCTCTAGGCTTGTAACAGTCTCATGTTAGGGTAAAAAGATAAAGCAATAATCATTAGTCTTAAAGTGCACCTACAATCACAAGTGCACCCCCGATCAATTTATTAAGGCGCCTGTACAAATAATTTAAGTGCCCCATAGCGTGTCTTTTCACACTGGGCATTTTTCAATCTATTTCACCATTAAGTTGGATAAACAGAAAGACTAAAAAACCTCCATTAAACCTGGGGTTTTTGAGGAGTAATCAGCCAGAAGCAATAATACTGGTTGTTGCTGGCTTGATTAATCTGGTAGACATACCGCCCTCAAACATACCTAACCTTTTTATTCCTTTCCAGCATTTACAACGGGATATTTTGAATGCATCACTAAAGGCAAAACCTCTCTCTACCTAGAAAAGCTTATTTAGAATTTCAACTAACCACTCTTCCTTCCTCCAGCGCACCTACAATTTTACCTAAACTCCTGTGCACAGGAATAGGCAAATACTACCAAACCAAACAACCAACCAAGGGATAGGTTCTCCCTAAGTAGGTGCAGCTACAATCTGCGCTGATCTACCCCCAACACTACAATAATCATTAGTAATTTATGGGTACTAGCTGCAGAAAACTTAATACAGATCTCTATCTTCCAGGTGAGAATCTGCCTGAGCTTTTTCGGGGCACGCAATGTCGGGGACAATTCAGAAGTCTGTAGACTTGTCATTGGAAATAAGGAAAAGTTGAAACGATGTTGTTACAGAAACAAATACTGTACATGCTTTTATTCAGCATTGCTGAAAATCTTTAGGGTTCAGTTAAAAAAATTAGCATCTCTATAGATTGCAGTTGAGAACCAAAAAATACTGGTTTATCCGGAGGAAACCTGGTACAGCTAGATAGCAGGTGTACTGAATTCCTGGAGGCGGAGCTATGCATAGTGGGCGGCCCAGGTCCTATATAATAGCAGTAGGCAGCCCATTAGAGAACAGAGAGTCCTCATTTGGTTCCTAGCCAAGCTAAAGGCAGTTTTACCTGTCCTGCTGCTTCTTCCTCCATCACTTCATCTGTTCCATCACCTCTGTGCAGACATAACCTGCCACGATGTCTTCCCAGGTAGGAGCTCACCTTTTACATTTTCTATATTACATCATTTTACAACGGGTGTATTGTCAAAAGCTTATGCATATTATTATAACAATAGTTGCATATTCCTTTTGTGCAGACTCATTACAATACATTGCATTACAGTGTATATATATATATATATATATATATATATATATATATATATATATTCTTTTGTTCATGTTTGAATAGGCTGCAATAGTTAGTATTCAATATGCTGATTTTGACCTTATATTTCAAGTTTGTAAAAGATTTTATTAATATTATTACACTTGTGTTTTTATTGGGCAGATGCATAACAATGCATTGCATTACAATAGCAGCGATTTTCATTGTAAATATATATATATATATATATATATATATATATATATATATATATATATTTATCTTTGAATAGACTGGGAACGGGTTATAACCACTTTAGTATATCAATTTTTTTTGCTTTTGAATAGGTTAGTATTCTGATTGTGACCCTTTTGTGGAGGTGTGGAGGGCTTTGGGCCTTATGTAGAAATTATTATTATTAAAAACAGTTGTTTTTATTGGTATATATATATATATATATATATATATATATATATATATATATAATGACTGTGACCCTTTGTGAAGTCCTTTTGCTTATGTAATGTAGAATGTACCAACAGTTATTTGTAGTGGGATATATATATATATATATATATATATATATATATATATATATAGCATGACCCCCATAGACTTGTACCGAGTATGGACTAAGATATTATATAAAGCAGGACATTTCATCTTGTAATTATACATCAATTAGTCGGTGGTGACCATGGGGCCCCATTAAAATGTTGCTATGACTTTACCCTGTCCATTTTTTTCACTTTTTTGTTCAAGCTATTATTAGTTAGTTAATGGAATTGCCTGCTTAGTGAATTAAAATACATAACTTGTTACGCTACTACTATCTATTTTTGCAGAAGCCACCCGATGCCCACACGGTCTCAGAGAAAGAACAGGATAAAACACCAAAAGAAAAGTCCGGAGGGAAGAAAAACAAGAAGAATGAGAAGAAAGTCGAAAATCTCAAAAAAGAACTTGAAATTGTAAGTTATTTGATGAGGTGGAGAAGTGATGTTATCCTATTAACACTATCAGATTGATCCGAATTACTGCTCAGGTTTAGGTTAAAGAATTTAGCAAATTTAGCAAATTCAGTTCAGTGTGACTCGAAAAAGGTTTTGGCAAAATTTGAAATTCGGACGGATTTATTTTTAATTAAAAGAAAAGACATAAGATAATATAATTGATTCTCTTCAGGCAAATTGTGTCATTTTAAATGTTAAGAAGCCCCTTTAACAATAATTAAACATCTATGAGAATAACCTGTATAGCTACAGTAATTTACCTGATTCACCTCATTCATAATGACACTAGCCCCATAGACCTGTGCAGTTTTTCGATTCAGGTCTCTGGCTGCTATAGTTCCTTTCCAGAAACCAGAACACACAACCGGAAGACCCCAACCCGCGCACCCCATTCCGATTTTGGTGAATATCCAGAATTTTGAAAAACTCATGGGTCCCTATCGGGACCTCCATCCCCAAAAGCCATCCTGCCCTTTGCACCCTATTGAACACAGTGCTATCAGTACTTGCACTCTGTCTACAGAGCCTAGTGAACAATTTAGTCAGCTGTTTTGGTCTTGTGTACAGCTCAAGAGCTCATCTGATACCTGATAAAACTATAGGGTGGTCCTCCAGAGTCAGTTCTATTAGTGGGTCCAAGGCATGTATTTTTAAAGTTAAAAAAACTTTGACGAAGCCCCTTTAACTAGTAAAACATCTATAGCCCCCTTTATAGAGAAAGTCCTGTTTATAGAGAACAGTCTGCCCGACATTGGCAGGGCTTTTTCTTCCCCTATACTTTATATATTTGTGCTAAAAATAGTTTTGAGTCATATTGTTTCCCATCTATAAATGAAAGATAAAAATAACTATTATACTTATATTTCTCATTTTTAGACGGATCATACATTAACTGTAACTGAACTGGAAAAGAAATACTCAGTGGACATTCAGCAGGTAAACTTTGCTGACAATACATTCTATGATTTTCCTTACTGATTTCCTAATTAGATTTCATTGGGACATAATTAATTGAAATGATAATGCATTTAAATGAGACTTACATATGTGGTTTCTTGTAGGGCCTGACCACTGCCGCTGCAGAAAGTCTTCTTGCTCGAGATGGACCTAACAGATTATCCCCTCCAAAGGGAACTCCAGAAATTGTCAAATTCTTAAAGCTAATGGCTGGTGGATTTTCCATTGTGTTTTGGATTGCGTCTATCTTGTGC
This sequence comes from Gastrophryne carolinensis, assembly GCA_027917425.1. Lineage (NCBI taxonomy): Eukaryota > Metazoa > Chordata > Amphibia > Anura > Microhylidae > Gastrophryne > Gastrophryne carolinensis. Next base: position 156,654,185 of record CM051242.1, on the reverse strand, counting down.
TTCCTTGCTTATGGTCTGCAAGCAGCACAGGATCCGGCCGTTTCTAAAGACAATGTAAGCATAACAAGAGACATTATTTGAACTCCTAGTTTTAGTTGGTTTATACCACATATAGTTCATGTGTCTATTCTTCTCTCAAATCTTTTAGCTTTGGTTGGCAATCATCCTAATCGCTGTGGTGGTGATGACAGCCCTTTTTGCGTATTACCAGGAAGCCAAAAGTACGAACATCATGGCCGGCTTTAAAAACATGGTTCCTCAGGTATGAAAGTCTACCAGTACCATGAAATAATAGAAGAGGTTTATTCATGGTACATTGAGATAACATTTAACCTAACTTCATTATCAATCTAGCAATCTTTGGTTCTTCGGAATGGAAAAAGAGTGGAGATGATAGCGGAGCAGCTTGTTGTTGGAGACATTGTGGTTGTGAAAGGAGGAGACAAAATCCCGGCGGACTTACGCGTACTGGAGAGTTCAGGTTGTAAGGTGAGATGTAAGAAGATGTTCACCTTGGTGGAAAAGCCTATAAGTTCTTATTATGCAAGATGTATCAAAAATTAGAGATGACGCTTGTTGACCAAAATTGCTTGATGTTGTTACCACACAGGTCGACAACTCATCTCTCACAGGGGAGTCAGAACCACAAGCTCGTAGTGTTGAATGCTCAGACGAAAATCCGCTTGAGACCAAGAATCTTATGTTCTACTCTACCACTTGCTTGGAAGGTAAGTTCTTAGTTCTATGCAAACTCTATACAAACAAGTACCAACATACAGATGGTGCCAGTGTACAACTAAGTTACCAAACAAAAATGTAATTTTGATTGTTTTTTATCTACAGGGACAGCGAGCGGAATTGTAATAAACACGGGTGACCGGACTGTGATTGGACGTATAGCTTCACTGGCTTCACAAGTTGGGGATCAAAAGACACCCATTGCCCTGGAGATTGAGCATTTTGTCCATCTCATTAGTGGTCTTGCCGTGGCTGTTGGTGTCGTTTTCTTCATCATCTCTGTTTCCATGGGATACAGTGCACTGAATGCTGTTATATTCTGCATCGGCATTATAGTAGCCTATGTTCCAGAAGGTCTTCTGGCCACTGTCACTGTAGGTATTTTTTTGGGTCCTTCCCTAATATGGGAATCTCATACCAACCACAGAAATGTAACCAATACTTTGATTACCCGTTCTCTTAGGTCTGCCTATCACTCACTGCAAAACGTATGGCAAAGAAGAACTGTTTAGTAAAGAACTTGGAGGCCGTAGAGACACTTGGCTCCACCTCAGTCATCTGCTCAGACAAGACTGGCACTCTGACACAGAACCGCATGACAGTGGCACATATGTGGTTTGATAAAATTATCCACAATGCTGATACCAGTGAAGATGGAACTGGTAAGAATGCTATATATATATAATTACTATACATAGAGTTTCCATGCAACATCCTTATCTGAAATATCTACATAAAATACATTTTTATAAGTTAAATACTGAAAAGTAAACTTATTGTTTCCAGGAGAAATGTTTGATCAGAGCTCCCCCACGTGGCAGGCACTTGGAAGAATCGCCACTCTTTGCAACAGGGCAGAATTCATTGCGGATGATGAAGAGGTTCCAATCAGCAAAGTAAGTAATACAATTGTCCAAGAAAAAGGGTTTGAACAGCTCACCCCAGAGGCTGTGCGAGATAAAGAGTCTGGGCTCCCAAGTCAGAAAAACACAGTGAAGAAAGCCAGCAAAGCCCAATTCCATGTAAAACTTAGGTTAAAATCCAATGACGAGGAACAAAAGTAAAAGTAATGCCCCCCCCCTAAGCCTGGTGACGTGTTTTGGGCAAAGAACTTAGTCGTACCTTAAGGCTCTCTTAAATATCCAGGCTATACAGGAAATGATATGCAGTGTTATCACGGTATTACCATGACAACGCCATATGCCTTTTCCTGTCAGTGGGACTCTATCCTTCCAAATTAATACATAAAACGTTGGATTCAGGCTGTGCAGTATATATTGCAGTATATGTGACATATCCAGCCTACAGCTGATTCTTTGTGTTTTGGGAGCCATCAAACTTTGATGACGTTGAGAAAAGACTAACAAAGTTTCAATTTTCTTATGCAGAAAAGAGTCAATGGAGATGCCTCAGAAGCTGCCTTGCTTAAATTCACCGAGCAAATCTTTGGAAATGTGATGGCAATAAGGAAAAGAAATGAGAAAGTTCTGGAGATCCCATTCAACTCAAGCAATAAATACCAGGCAAGTTGTATTCTAATATTTCATTTACCCAGACCATGATATATATGTTAGTGTCCAAAGCATCTAGACTGTATTTATATTGAAGCCCGCATCCCATTTCCAGGTGTCATTGACTTATACCAGAGGTGCCCTATTCGCCTTTATTATATCTTAGTTTCTGAAGTATTGTAGGAGGTTCCCTGTATGACAATGTTCCCTTCATTCAATTAAAACTTTGTCTTCCAGGTTTCAATTCACATCCCTGAGGATCCAGTAGAGAAAGGTTACTTGCTGGTGATGAAAGGTGCTCCAGAACGCATTCTGGACAGATGTAGCACCATCATGATTGGAGGAAATGAATTTTCACTTGATGAAGAAATGAGAGAGTATTTTCAGAAAGCCTATATGTCCCTGGGGAGCTTAGGAGAAAGAGTTCTTGGTAAGAACACAGAACATGTTGATACGGAATTGTGATTTCTTTTAGTAATTCTGACTTTCCTGTCTACTATTGCCTTGAGCTTGAGTTAAAGGGACTCCATAGTCAAGGTGCATAAACTGTCATTCAGCCGACCCACCTCATCTTGGCTGTACTCTACCTTCCTGCCAGAACGCAGCTGCTCCTAAAAGTAGAAACAAGGCAAAGAGTAGTGGGGCACCCCCTGAATTCCTTTGCCATAGACCACCAATAATAGGGCTAAGCTGGTGGTCTAAAGCTCCGAATCATCAGACTGTGGACACTGGGAGAGAGGGAGAACAGCCAGGGTGATGAGAATGTCTGTTTTACAGACCCCGCCCATTATGCTGATTATTATGCGGCATCACAGAGCCAAGGCCCATGCCCAATTTTTTTAAAATCTGAAAACCTTGATATCTCTGCCATTTCTTCTTCTATTTGGAATGGAAAAAAAATAGGACAGTGTCAAATGTAGCCCAACACAATGGTCTGATAATTGCCTTTGCCTTCTGTATCCCTAAGCTAAAACATTTGTATGAGTTTTTTTTAAACCTACCTTTTTATTGAAAGAAGCCGTCCTTTTTCCCATTACAGGGTTCTGTCAATTGTTCCTTCCCTCTTCCACGTATGGGCCTGGATACCCATTTGATGCAGAGAGTGGAAATTTCCCATTAAATGGTTTATGCTTTGTTGGGCTTATCTCCATGATTGACCCACCGCGATCCAGTGTTCCTGATGCCGTCATGAAGTGTCGTAGTTCTGGAATTAAGGTGTGTACTAAATACTTTTTCGTTTTAACTAGGGAATTTCAGGGAAAATTCGATTCGGCACGAACCCGAATTTTTTTTGGTTCGTGCCGATCAAATTTTCCCTGAAATAAAAAAAAAAATGCCACCATGCCGGCATTTTTTTTTTTCAGATGAGCGATTCGTGAAAGTTCGATTCGGGCGAACCCGAATTTCTTGGGGAAATTCGGCGAATCGCCCGAATCGAACTTTCAAGAAGTTCGCTGATCTCTAGTTTTAACCCTATACCGGTTTAAGTATTTGGAAAAGGAGCTTACACTTTTGGCTAAATAGACTGCTGACCCTTACTGCCCTTCATGACAACTCAATTTGCTACACTGTGTTTCCACCAGGTTATCATGGTGACTGGTGACCACCCAATTACTGCAAAAGCCATTGCCAGAAGTGTCGGTATTATCTCCAGTAACAGCGAGACAGTTGAAGACATTTCTGAAAGACTGAGCATTCCAATAGAAAGAGTTAATCCAAGGTAAATACATTGAAATATCTATTTACACTACTAGGTCGAAAGTCGGCAGAGTTGAGATGCTGCAGAAATAGGAGGTCTTCTGTAACTCATGCCTTCCTGGCATGTAATAACATTTCCAGCTATGGCTACTAGACCACTGGAAGGAGTTAAACAGGCTGAACTGGATGGACTAAAGTCTTTATTCAGCCTTACATACTATGTTACTATGTTACTAAATGCAGTATCTGGCTTGTATGGCTATGGCTAGACCACCTTCTTCTGTAGGCCATCAAAAGGCTGTGTGGACTACTATTGCGTCACTCATAATTTTACTTCCTTCGTACAATCTACCCCTATTATTGTAATTAACAGAGATGCCCATGCAGCTGTCGTTAATGGTGGAGAGCTTGCTGACATGTCTTCTGACCAGCTGGATGACATCCTAAAACATCACCAAGAAATTGTGTTTGCACGAACATCACCACAGCAGAAGCTTATCATTGTGGAAGGTTGTCAGAGACTGGTAAGTTGGGAAAAAACTATACTATAATTAGGATTAAGTTAGGCTCAGAGGTCCTACAAAAGTATAGGGCTTTGGCTCCCTACTGCTAGTACTGTGTGTATCAAAAGTCCAAGGAAATTGTCTCTTATTTGCTCTGCTAGTTGCATATACACCTTTTCTACTTGTGGGTCTGCATAACAGAATCCATATTGGTTTTATCCATCTTCCTGAAAACATTTACATCTTTAAAGATGAAGCTACCTTAGCTAATGTAATACCTGACATTGAGCTTCTAACTTCTCCTTAGAGACCATCATTTATAACAGTGTATAATTGTCATCTATTACTTTCAGGGAGCAATCGTGGCTGTCACTGGTGATGGGGTTAATGACTCTCCTGCATTGAAGAAAGCAGATATTGGTGTTGCCATGGGAATTGCTGGATCAGATGCTGCTAAACATGCTGCCGACATGATCCTGCTGGATGATAATTTTGCTTCCATTGTGACCGGTGTAGAAGAAGGTAAGAGAAGAGCATTTGTATACTTTCGTCCAAAGCAAGTAACAATGAAAAAAATGGGGTGGCAACAAAGCTATCCGCAGCAGTGGGGCCCCCCAAAGCCTGGGCAAGTTTTTTTTTTTGTTTTTTGGAAGCCTGCAGCCAAAGCCACCACAGGGCAGGATGGAGAGTCTAGAGCAGCAAAGCCGCTGTTAGTGACCAAAGGGAGGGAGGCCCAATGGATGAGACTCCTGGAGGGTGGACCAGGTAGGGGCCAAGCAGTTGGAGGTGGGCACCTCAAGGAGTATCCCTATGTGTCGGGTACCATGTGTTTATCATAAAGATGGGGCACCTTGTTAACCCTTCTACAGACTCCTGGTTTTGTTGCTGTACTGTGATCCACCTCGGATAGCTGTCAGAAGAACCTGGGGAGCTTCTAAACCCCCCTGGGCCTCAATGGTCTCCCTATGGAAAGTTCTGGGTCTGCCCACACCCCCTCCTATGTGGAACTGCGTTCCTTCCCAGGAGCATCCCAAAGTCTGTGGGTGTCCCCTCTACACCGGTCATACCTGGCCAAGTTACCAACACTCCTTTTACTCGTTCATTCCCAAAGACCATCAAAATTAAAGTGTTTAATTTACCCTCTTCTTCCTGTAAACTTACTTACATACTTTTTTTCACAGGTCGATTGATTTTTGACAACCTGAAGAAGTCTATTTCATATACCGTAACTAAGAACATTCCTGAGATGATTCCCTTCATGGTCTATGTGATCATCGGCTGTCCCTTACCTATAGGAACCATCACCATCCTCTTCATTGAGCTGGGAACTGATATTGTAAGTTGTAAGGCAAATGCTAGGCAGACATATACGTAGGACGGCCATAGAATAAATCATATAATAGTTATTAGCGTTAGTCTTTTCAATAAACATAAATGAAAACTCCTTGATAACCAACCCAACAGGGTTCTTCCAAAGCCTGCTGATATGTTTGGTGTCACACAAATGCACAGTAAGCTAAAGTGGTCAAAATAGCATCATAAGCACTTCATGTATGTTTTTCCCTTTAAAGATAGCTATATATTTGTTTTGGCTTTATCGGGAAACATGAATGTAACATGTTTATTGCCAACGCAACAAAGGGACTTCCAAAGGCCCTGCTAATAATGTCACACAACTGTACAGAAATGGTCAAAAATAGCACCATTATCACTATATATATATATATATATATCAACCCAACAAGAGGGCTGCCGAATACTTTGGTAATTTGTTTGCTATGAGCAAAAATGGTCCAAAATAGCACCACAAGCACGTAATTTATGTTTTTTCCATTATATATAGCTGCAGTTAGTTCATAATGCTTGTTATCTCCTGCTGAACAAAATAACCTAACTTTTCCAGATTCCATCCATTGCTTTGGCTTATGAGAAAGCAGAGAATGACATTATGACCAGGAAACCTCGTAACCCCTACAAAGATCGACTGGTCAACATTCAGCTGCTGAGCTACTCCTATTTCCACATAGGTAAGACTATATAATGTATACATGACAGTGCTTCCCAATGTGGCCCATAAGAAAAAGATATTATTTGCCCTGCAGTTGAAATAATAGCTCAGAAAACTAATAACAACAATAAGGGTTGTGGAACCTTTCCCATAATAATAGACGTAATAATAATTCAAAATCTATACATTTTACTTGCGCTCATCCAAATGCAAATAGTTTTTAATTTAGCGGCACTCTTTGCTGTTTACCTATTGCACCCCACAGTATCTTTGACCTTTGCAGTGCGGTCTCCCCCTTAAACTGTGTTTTTGAATGATAGCTTGGTCTATAGACAAAATCGATCAATATTAAAGTGCAAGGTTCAAAGCAACCATAATAAAATAAATAGCCTAAAACATCTGATACTTAGGCCCTTATTTATGAAGGAATAGCGACAGGTAGCGACTGGTGAGCGACCGATAATGACGGGCACCGCCACGAGAACGCCGGCTCCCCACCACAATCACACATTTATGAAGCCAATCCTGCTTAGCGACTGAGATAGCGCCATATAGCCACTCATTCATCATTATTCCAGCCTCAGCCCACAGCGCCAGCGCCCGACCTTGAACAGCGACAGGTATGACCTCTCGCTACCTGGCGCTCCAATGCATTTCAATGGAACAATCTTTAAATATTAATAATTAATTGTTATTAATTGTTTTTTTTTTTTAAATGTGAAAAATTCTGTGACCACTTCTGCCATTTTAGATAATTATTTTAAGGGAAAAAAAAAAAATTTGTACAGAATTGAATCTTGATATTACAGGCCTGATATTAATGTATTCATATTACCAAATTATTTTAAAAACTTGTTTTTTTTGGTTTCCAAAAATATGGTTGTTTGGGGGTTAAAAAACTACTTTTAACCCATCGCCGCCAGCGCTCTGGGGTTTAAACAAGCATTTCACAGCGCGAGAATTTTTTGAGCGTGATTTGTTAATGAATATGGTGGGAGCCGGTCGCTAGGGCCAGTCGCTATCATGCGCTCCCATACAGCGCGGAACCTGTCAAATAGCGACTCCTCACCCAATATTTAACATTACGGCAAACCGACTGAGTCGCTATCAACTACAGAACAACAGCCAAGCACAGCGACTACTAGCGGGCGCTGTGAAAATGCCGCTACAGTCGCTCAACTGTCGCTACCTGGCGCTATGAATGAATCGGCCTCCCCGTCATTGTCTGGCTGCTCACGAGCATCCCTTAATGCAAGCAGTGTCCATGCTGTGCTTAAGAATGCCGCAAAAGGCAGCCATGGTGGCAGTCTGCTCCATTACGTCTGGGGGAGGGGGTCCAGACCCAAGAACCACCCCTCGGCTGTTCCTCTACATATTAATATTGTTATCACTGTTAAAAATAACAAATAAAATGAGAATGAAACCATCTCTTCAATCGAACGGGGAGGCCGATTCATTAATAGTGTCAGGTAGCGACAGTTGAGCGACTGTAGTGGCATTTTCACAGCTCCCGCTAGTAGTCCCTGTGCTTGGCCGTTGTTCGGTTGTTGATAGCGACTCATTCGGTGTGCAGTAATGTTGAATACGGGGTTAGGAGTCGCTATTTGACAGGTTCCGCGCTGTATGGGAGCGCATGATAGCGACTGGTCAGAGCGACCGGCTCCCACCATATTCATCAAAAAATCACGCTCCAAAAATTCTCGCGCTGTGAAATGCATGTTTAAACCCCAGAGCGCTGGCGGCGATGTGTTAAAAGTCGTTTTTTTAACCCCCAAACCACCATATTTTTGGAAACAAAAAAAAAAATTTTTTTAAGAATTTAGTAATATGAATACAATAATATCAGACCTGTAATATCAATTCTGCACAATTTTTTTTTTTTTTTTTTTTTTAACCTTAAAAAAAATATCTAACATGGCAGAAGTGGTCACAGAAATTTTCACATTGAGAAAAAAAAAAACATTAATAACAATTAATTATGAATATTTAAAGATTGCTCCATTGAAATGCATTGGAGAGCGCCAGGTAGCGAGAGGTCATACCTGTCGCTGTTCAAGGTCGCTCGTTGGCGCTGTGGGCTGAGGCTGGAATAATGATGAATGATTCCCTATCGGGCGCTCTGTCAGTCGCTAAGCAGGATCGGCTTGATAAATGTGTGATTGTGGTGGGGAGCCGGCGTTCTCGTGGCGGTGCCCGTCATTACCGGCCGCTCACCAGTCGCTACCTGTCGCTATCCCTTGTTAAATAAGGGCCTAAATGTCTAACTAAGTGCAAGCTAGATCCTTAGGGAGCATCCCAAATTTGGATGCCTGGGTTCTTGGCTGTAGGACCACTTTAATAAATACTTCTGCTTTCTGACCTTTTGCTACTATATCAGACTGTTCCATAGTTGGGCTTTAACCATGTATCCTACTCTTGTGTCCCAACAGCTGGTATGGAATCCTTTGCTGGATTTGTGAATTATTTCACCGTGATGGCTGAGCAGGGATTCCTCCCCGCCACTTGTGTGGGACTTCGTGTACCTTGGGAGGACAAGAACCAAAATGACATTGAAGACAGCTACGGACAAGAATGGGTAAGAAAACGTCCAGGGAATCCTGGCAGTACAGAATAGGGGGGCAAACCTCTTCCAGAGCTATAAAATATCGTTTTTACTGGATTTAGGCCAGAGAAATTGAGATATATGGTGCACTCATTACTTATCTTTTGTACAGACATACAGACAGCGTCTGGAACAGGAATGGTATTGCTACTCAGCCTTCTTTATCGCCATTGTGGGTTGCCAAATGATGAACACGGTCATCCGAAAATCTAGAAGGAACACACTTTTCACCCGCAACTTCTTCAGGTACCAATCTGACTGTTATCAATACCTCATACCTTTTCCTTATATTCAAAGCACTGTGGGTGGCACCTCTAATTTATTTAAAGTGGACCAACACCCAGGATTTTCACTATCCTGGGTCTTGGTCCACTTTGGTGGGGCACCCCCGATCGGGGGAGCCATCCTGCCAGGTACAGTCTAATATAATGTGCATTAATAAATTGTAACGAATACTGAATCCTAGATACACCATCAATATACAACAATAAAGTGCTATGTGCTAAAACAGAAGTGCATCAATTATTAAAACCGAACATCTGAGTGAAGGTAAACCCAATAAGGGAATGAGGTGCAAGGTATATAAACAAGACATAAAAAACACAAGATAAAGTCTTGTGTAAAGACAGGCCTGTCATTACCCCAGCCTTGAGGAAGAGCCCTAGTGGCTCGGAACGCGTGGGCTTGCTGCAGGGCTGCTTTCCTGTCAGTAGTACAGTAAAGACTTTATCTTGTGTTTTTGTGTAATAGTATTACCTTATAGCCTTGAGAAAGAGCCCTTGAGGCTCGGAACGCGTGGGCTTGCCGTGGGGACCCATTCTTGCCAGTAATACAGTAAGAAAAATGTTTTTTCAATATTTGTTGTGTATTTTATGTCTGACACCTTGCACTTTCGTTTTCTGCTGGGCCTGTTTCTTGTTAGGGGTCCTGCTGATGAATATTGATGTACATTGGATATAGCACTTGGCACTTTATTATATATTTGTAGTATATAGGCATCCTTTATTAGTCACTTTAGCACTTTATAATCAAATTTCTGGCTCGATGGCTCCCCCATGTGGTTTGTTGCGGTATAGCACCATGATTTGTCGCTATTTTTAATATGTTTTTAATGTGATTATCAGCAATAAAGATGTTTTGATCACTAATTTTGTACTTTTGTGGAGTGCAAGTGTTAGTCCCTAGGGACCCATTTGGGAGTTGTTTGGAGGGCATTCCAAAAAAATCTTTGTTCAAAATGTATAATATAATATAATATAAAATAGAGATAATCCAGGGGAAAAAAAACTCTTAATGAATTCCAATCTAGGGATTACACATTTACTTTAACGATCCCTTTGTTTTCACATTCCAATTTTCTTTTTCACATTCGATCCCTCTGTCTCTTTTTTTTGGCATTTCTCCCATTTATTTTCCTTTTCAAAACCCTCCTCCCTTTTATCCAATTTCCCTGCTTCACCCTCTATTTTTCCTTATTCCCTCCGCCTCTTTCATTTTTCTTTTCCTTTATCGTTTCTTTTCCTTTTCCCATTCTACCCTCTGTCTCTTCTCTTTTTGCATTTCTCCCATTTATTTTGCTTTTCCAAACCCTCCTCCCTTTTATCCACGTTCCCTGCTTCAGCTTTTTTTCCCTTATTCCCTGCGTCTCTTTTATTTTTCTTTTCCTTTATCTTTTATTTTCCTTTTCCCATTCTATCCTTCTGTCCCTCTTTTCTTTTTGCATTTCTCCTACGGGGAGGCCGATTCATTAATGAGCGCCAGGTAGCGACAGATGAGCGACTGTAGCAGTATTTTCACAGCGCACGCTAGTAGTCGCTGTGCTTGGCCGTTGTTCGGCTGTTGACAGCGACTCAGTCGGTGTGCGGTAATGTTGAATACGGGGTTAGGAGTCGCTGTTTGACAGGTTCCGCGCTGTATGGGAGCGCATGACAGCGAATGGTCAGAGCGACCGGCTCCCACCATATTCATTAACAAATCACGCTCCAAAAATTCTAGCGCTGTAAAATGCTTGTTTAAACCCCAGAGCGCTGGCGGCGATGGGATAAAAGTAGTTTTTTAACCCCCAAACAACCATATTTTTGGAAACCAAAAAAAACAAGTTTATAAAAACATTTTGTAATATGAATACATTAATATCAGACCTGTAATATCAATTCTGCACAATTTTTTTTTTTTTTTTTTACCTTAAAAAAAATATCTTACATGGCAGAAGTGGTCACAGAAATGTTCACATTAAAAAAAAAAATTATTAACAATTAATTATGAATATTTAAAGATTGTTCCATTGAAATGCATTGGAGAGCGCCAGGTAGCGAGAGGTCATACCTGTCGCTGTTCAAGGTCGGACGCTGGCGCTGTGGGCTGAGGCTGGAATAATGATGAATGAGTCGCTATATGGCGCTATCTCAGTCGCTAAGCAGGATCGGCTTGATAAATGTGTGATTGTGGTGGGGAGCCGGCGCTCTCGTGGCGGTGCCCGCCATTACCGTTCGCTCACCAGTCGCTACCTGGCGCTATCCCTTGTTAAATAAGGGCCTAAGAAAGGTATTTATGCACTGCCTGACTCATTAAAAAGGTATATAGCTAATAACTGCATGGCTTCATGATACGTGAACAACTAATTTATCACAAAATAGTGAGTATTACAATATAACTTAGTGGATAATTAATATAAAGAATAAAAAAGAATAAAAAAACGACCCAAAAAAGACAAAAATTCTTTTGGGAATGTATCAACCAAGACTATGGTTTATACATAACCCAGCATAATCGAAAAGTGCAATGTGCTACAAACAATGACCACGTGTGCAAAAATTCGCATGTGCAAACATTCAACCTAATCACAAAGTCCATAGTGCAATTTCATAATATATAAGAGACAGGCATATATTTAAAGGTAAGTAGAGCTCATATCACCATAATACTTGAGAGTCCCAGGTTGCCACTCAGGGGGCTATATCAGCATCTACGCGTTACGTGGGCGTGACCCCGCCCACTTCCTCAGGATGCAGATCACCCACAACTTATAAAGGACAGTTATGTGATATAGTCCAGCATGCACCTGACCTCTAAGCCTTTTTCTTGTCATCCATAGGAATAAAATTATCTTCCTGGGAGTATTGTCACAAATCGCTATCGGGGTGATCCTCTGCTATATTCCCGGCATGGATGAAGCTCTGCATTTTATGCCTCTCAGGTAAATATCAACATACACAAAGAGTTCTCATGTCTATTAAGTTATCAGTGTTTTAATATTTCAAAGGGACAGTCCAATCTAGATAACTCTTGTGCTTCATGGGAGCGGTTTGCGTCTGCTGCCCCATTGTCTTCTATTGAGACGAATGAAGCAAAGCACCCCCCATACTTTCTTCTTTCAATAGAAGTCAATGGGGTGGCATGCTGCAGTAATCCCATCATGGCTGCTCCCATGAACCACAAGAGAGAGCAGAAGTGGCACTAAAGTGACCATTAGTGAAGCCCTGATGGGTACATTAAAAGTGACAATTAGTGACAACAAGAAATTCTCGTTATTAGCACTAATAATGGCGACAAGGGTGATGCTTAGCATTTTATAATAATTGTATTCATAATAGTAAATACAATATATCAAAATAAAATAAAAATATATTAATATATATCTATATATATATATATATATATATATATATATATATATATATATTATAATAAAAATATAAGAATAATATTAACTACAGTGTAAATTTTGGTAGAAAATTGTTTGTGTATTTATTGTAAAACGTTCTATTCCGTCCCCTGCAGAGTCCAGTATTGGTTTGTGGCTTTAGAATACATCCTCCTCATCCTGTTTTATGATGAAGCAAGAAGACTTCTTATCAGAAAGTATCCTGGAAGTAAGTATGACCCTTGGCTTGGGTGTGGAGTTGAGTGTCGGTGGAGGTTGTGGCTCAGAATTATTAAAATCAGGCATTTATCAATAATTATTAAGTACCTGTCTAGGCAAACCCATATCGATTTGGTGCCGCTTTCTAAAGGGAATTTTTAATATCTTGGGTTTTGTTCCCTGCCCCTGATGTGTGCAACCCCCCCAGAAAGACTCACCTTTCTCCGGTCCTAGGCACATGCGCGAGCTCTCATCCAATCAGAGCCGTTTGCAGTGCATATTAATTGTTCGGCAAACGTCTCTGTTTATGGCAAACGAGAGCGCGAGTGGCCGCATCCCCAGCAGCTGGCACGTTCCTGACCCCAGCCATCTAAATGGGAAATATATTATATATGATCTATAATATATTTGTGATCTATATTTTATAATAATAAGAAATAAACACATGCGCCTAATAAGCAGGACGGGCAAGCTGATTCATCATTAGCGGCAGGTAGCGACAGATGAGCGTCTGTAGCAGGCATTTTCAGAGCGCCCGCTAGTAGTCGCAGTGCTCGGCCGTGAGTCGCTACTTTATAGCGACTCAGTCGCTGTTCAGTAATGTTGAATACATTGCGAGGAGTCGCTATTTGACCAGTACAGCGCTGTATGGGAGCGCATGGTAGCGACTGCTCTTAGCGACCGACTCACACTATATTCAGCAAAAAAACAGCCTCACAAATCTCTGGCGCTGAAAAATACTTGTTTGAAGCCCAGCGCGCAGGAGGCGGTGTGTTTAAAGTCTGTTTTCCAGCATCTATCAACTAGTAACAAAGCGAAAACATATGGAATTACATTGTAACAACATTGTAACATGAACACTTTAATGGCAGACCTGTAATGTCATTTCTGAGGAAATATTTAAAAAATTTAAAAATTATGAAAAAACTGCTTTTTCAACGCCAGGAGAGGTCACAGAATTATTTCTGATTTATTTGAAAAAAAAAAAATGTTTAAAGAGAAGAAAAGGATCGTCCATTGAAATGTATTTGAGAGCGACAGGTAGCGAGAGGTCATACCTGGCGCTGTGCAAAGCTGAACGCCGGCGCTGTTCGCTGAGGCTGTGAAAATGATGAATCAGACGCTACATGGCGCTATCCCAGTCGCTAAACAGATTCTGCTTGATAAATGTGGAATTGCGTGCCGTGTCCGGCGTTGACCACTCGCTATCTGTCGCTACCTCTCATTAACCAGCCGCTACCTGACGCTACCTCTCATTAACCAGCCGCTACCTGACGCTACCTCTCATTAACCAGCCGCTACCTGACGCTATCCCTTCTTAAATAAGGGACTAAATATTATTTCTATTTTTTTACAGGTTGGGTGGAAAAGGAGCTTTACTACTAATTCTTCATCGATCAAGATGCTAATGAAGCTAATGAAGTCTCCCCATTCCCCTCCCCCTTTTTGTATATAATTTGTGTATTTTGTACATTTGTAAATAACAGAGTTGTGTAAATATACAATTGTTTTTTTAAAAGTCTGTCTCTTTGTATTTCATGGTATTATACAATGTTACCCTTCTGGATCGGGATCTCTCTTAGTGCCACTGATGGGTGTGTGGCAAGGCTGCAATCTGATCGGTATCCATGGGTGGAACTATAGGGGGTGCGATTAATTAGACTCAGGGCCAGCCTTTGGGGTTGTCATCATCCTAGAGGCTCTATCATTATTGGGACGCCAGACCTTTTTTCTATTTTAAATTTTTCCCCAAATGGACAAAAGCTGTTTGGATAGGGTGCAGCAAGGTGGGAAGGGGCTCCATCTGCTCAGCTCAGGCCCTTATAGACTGCTTTTTTCTTGGGGGTGGGGAGGTCCAATCGCATAGGGTCCCTATGCCAGTTTAAAGGGCAGTGGGTGGCAAGCAATTTCCAATTACCCATGCCCCCAATGGCTGGGGAGGGGGGTGCAGAAGAGTCTGATGCCACTCAGCATGACTTGTGTCGTAGGACATAAGGGCTGATATTTACTAGAGCCAGAGGCCTTCAAAGGCCCCTGAGCCCTGAGTTACCAGCCCCTATGCTTGGTAACTCATCCCCCTTTAAAAAGATGCCAGCGACATGGAGGAAGACCCCCATAAAGATCCCAAAGGACCCTGTGGATTGGGAAGAGGATGCCGCCCGGCAGGGGACAGAATTGAACTTAAGACTAACAAATGTATTCTCAGTGTGTCACACACCCCGCTTCCCCTTTAATTCTGACGATAGGGTTATCCTCCAGCAGGAGGCGACGTTGCAGAGAGAAGTCTTGAAAACGAGCCCCTCCCGGCCTATATATACCTGGGACCTCCCACTTAACACCCAGTGTATTCTTTGTGTGTCACACACAACCGCTTCCTGTAGTAATAACGTTCGGGTAATCCACCGCCAGATGGCGCCGTTGCAGAGAGAAGTCTTGAAAACGGGCCCCTCCCAGTCTATATATACCTGGGACCTCCCACCTAATCCCCAGTGTTCTCTCTCTGCAAGATGCGTCAAGACAGAAGAAAGAAGTCTCCTGCTTGCAGGTAGCTGGGGTAACACCCCGGCCCCCCCCCCATGGTCTATTTCTACCCAGTTTATCTTTTATTATTGTCATGTAACTATTGGAAGCCTCCCAGCCTTGGCTGCTGACTGGGTGATGGTAGCCGGCACCCGGTGGTGCCTAGGAGCTTATCTCCTCCACTAGTCCCCATTATTGGGGCAGAGTGGCTATCCGGTTGGTGATCCGGATTTGGGATGCCCCGTCCCGTTGCTCCCATATCTCCTCCCACTCCTTCTTATGGCCTCTCCCTTCACTGTGGGGAAGTGCATGGGGGGAGGGGGGGCGAGGGGGCTTTATCAAGCGTTGCCCATTTTTAGTTCATGAGGTAACTTGTGTTGCGCTCCGCTATGTGTGTGTGTGTGTGCGTGTGTGTGTTGTCCAGGCTGCGCCTTTATTTTCCTTAGCGTGTGTTTGTACTGTTTTTCACTTGCTCTGCCGGGTCTGGCGGTTTTTGTCTGCGGCGTTGCCGCCATTTTCATTCTCTGAGGTGATCCGGATTAGGGGCGGGGCCGCGCTCCGTCGCGGCCCGCACTGTGCGGTGATCGGGGAGGGGGCGGGGCCAGAGCACTTCGCGCGCGTTCTCTGGCCCGCCCTTCTTCTCCGTCTGACTGCTCTGTGAGGTGTCGCTGCCTGTGAGGTACCGTTTTTTCCTTGGTCCCGTTGTACTGGCTTTTATGCGGGCGCTGTTGGTCTTTGCTAAAGCCGTTGTCTCTCTGACTAAAAATTATGGGTTATTACCCTGGATATAGTTATTCTTAGGGGGACTTCTGCTCATTATATATATTGTACATATAGAGGCATTGTGGGTTTATACCCCTGCCCATAGTGTGTTGCATGTGTATTTTTACATTATGCATTATACATTAGTTATGCATTGGCATATTTTATGTATATATATATATATATATATATATATATATATATATTCTATTCTTGGACCTACTGTCTTTTGGCTAGTATTGTGTGTGTTTGTATGCGTGCATGCGCGTTTTATTCATGAATTTCATATTGCCTTTTTTCTTTTTCAGATCTGGGATACCCCTGCAGCATGGGTCTCCCGGTCTGATATACCTGGCTAGTCTTAACTTGGGGTCCAAAAATCCTCCCACTCCCGGTACTTAATTAATTAATAAGGGGCATCCCGGGTCGCTTATAGCATAAATCCCTGGGTTCTGCGAATACCAAAAAATGTCACCGTATGGAGGCTTCCAAGGATACCGGAAATGGCTCTTCGGGGCAATCTAGGCAGTGTGGGGGTTGTGGGGCTCCGCTCC
Source organism: Gastrophryne carolinensis (assembly GCA_027917425.1). Lineage (NCBI taxonomy): Eukaryota > Metazoa > Chordata > Amphibia > Anura > Microhylidae > Gastrophryne > Gastrophryne carolinensis. The sequence continues at coordinate 156,637,427 of CM051242.1, read as the reverse complement.
CAGGTGATGACGTCATATTGTGCGCTCCTTGCGCCCAGCAGAATATTGCGCGTCAGTCCGGCACTCCGGCTTCTGGCTCCTCGCAACCTCAGTCATTGCCTGCCCCTCCGCCTTTATTCCGGACCCCGTGTGACGTTGTCATAGGTGGTGATTCGCAATCTGAGTTGTGCGCTCGAGTGGCCACTCTCGAGAAGTTGTTGTCGGCACAGGTAGCTCAAAAGGCTACGGCTAAAAGGAAACACATTGCTTCTCCTCCTCTGGCTCCTGCTGTGGAGGTAGCGGAAGTATTGGACTGGTCAGATTGTCCTTTGTCTGAGGAAGGGGAACTCCTGGAGGATTTGGATGAGCCTGTGGCTCCACTGTTGTCTGATACTTCGGGAGAATTGGCTGCAGGGGTGTCTTGTGATACTCCCTCTATCCTCTCCAAGGTTTTTGAAATTTTGTCTCTGGACCCGCCTGCGGCGGCTCCTCCGCCTAAGGGCGAACTCTTTTATATGCCTAAGCCGCGTTTAGCGTTTCCTGGTCAGCTACATTTTGAAAGGGTTGTGCTTAAGGAATGGGAACAGCCGACTCGCCTGGTTGGCTCCCCTGCTAATTGGGACAGGCGGTATCCCTTTTCGAAGGAACTGGTCAAACTTTGGACGGTTCCTCCGGTTGTGGATGCTCCGGTTTTCATTTCCATTTTTCCATTTCCAGCCATTTTCCATTTTTCTTTTCCAAACATTCCCTACCTCACAGGAGATATTTACTAACAGGAGACATTCCCTACCTCACAGGAGATATTTACTAACAGGAGACATTCCCTACCTCACAGGAGATATTTACTAACAGGAGACATTCCCTACCTCACAGGAGATATTTACTAACAGGAGACATTCCCTACCTCACAGGAGATATTTACTAACAGGAGACATTCCCTACCTCACAGGAGATATTTACTAACAGGACACATTACCTCACAGGAGATATTTACTAACAGGAGACATTACCTACCTCACAGGAGATATTCACTAACAGGAGACATTCCCTACCTCACAGGAGATATTTACTAACAGGAGACATTACCTACCTCACAGGAGATATTTACTAACAGGAGACATTACCTACCTCACAGGAGATATTCACTAACAGGAGACATTCCCTACCTCACAGGAGATATTTACTAACAGGAGACATTCCCTACCTCACAGGAGATATTTACTAACAGGAGACATTCCCTACCTCACAGGAGATATTTACTAACAGGAGACATTCCCTACCTCACAGGAGATATTTACTAACAGGAGACATTACCTACCTCACAGGAGATATTCACTAACAGGAGACATTACCTACCTCACAGGAGATATTTACTAACAGGAGACATTACCTCACAGGAGATATTTACTAACAGGAGACATTACCTCACAGGAGATATTTACTAACAGGAGACATTACCTACCTCACAGGAGATATTCACTAACAGGAGACATTCCCTACCTCACAGGAGATATTCACTAACAGGAGACATTACCTACCTCACAGGAGATATTCACTAACAGGAGACATTCCCTACCTCACAGGAGATATTCACTAACAGGAGACATTACCTACCTCACAGGAGATATTTACTAACAGAAGACATTACCTACCTCACAGGAGATATTTACTAACAGGACACATTACCTCACAGGAGATATTTACTAACAGGAGACATTACCTCACAGGAGATATTTACTAACAGGACACATTACCTCACAGGAGATATTTACTAACAGGAGACATTACCTCACAGGAGATATTTACTAACAGGACACATTACCTCACAGGAGATATTCACTAACAGGAGACATTACCTCACAGGAGATATTCACTAACAGGAGACATTCCCTACCTCACAGGAGATATTCACTAACAGGAGACATTCCCTACCTCACAGGAGATATTCACTAACAGGAGACATTCCCTACCTCACAGGAGATATTTACTAACAGGAGACATTCCCTACCTCACAGGAGATATTTACTAACAGGAGAGATTCCCTACCTCACAGGAGATATTCACTAACAGGAGACATTACCTCACAGGAGATATTTACTAACAGGAGACATTCCCTACCTCACAGGAGATATTTACTAACAGGAGACATTATCTACCTCACAGGAGATATTTACTAACAGGAGACATTACCTACCTCACAGGAGATATTTACTAACAGGAGACATTCCCTACCTCACAGGAGATATTTACTAACAGGAGAGATTCCCTACCTCACAGGAGATATTTACTAACAGGAGACATTACCTACCTCACAGGAGATATTTACTAACAGGAGACATTACCTACCTCACAGGAGATATTTACTAACAGGAGACATTACCTCACAGGAGATATTTACTAACAGGAGACATTCCCTACCTCACAGGAGATATTTACTAACAGGAGAGATTCCCTACCTCACAGGAGATATTTACTAACAGGAGACATTCCCTACCTCACAGGAGATATTCACTAACAGGAGAGATTCCCTACCTCACAGGAGATATTTACTAACAGGAGACATTACTTACCTCACAGGAGATGTTTACTAACAGGAGACATTATCTACCTCACATGAGATATGTACTAACAGGAGACATTATCTACCTCACAGGAGATATTTACTAACAGGAGACATTATCTACCTCACATGAGATATTTACTAACAGGAGACATTACCTACCTCACAGGAGATATTTACTAACAGGAGACATTATCTACCTCACATGAGATATTTACTAACAGGAGACATTCCCTACCTCACAGGAGATATTCACTAACAGGAGAGATTCCCTACCTCACAGGAGATATTTACTAACAGGAGACATTACTTACCTCACAGGAGATGTTTACTAACAGGAGACATTATCTACCTCACATGAGATATTTACTAACAGGAGACATTATCTACCTCACAGGAGATATTTACTAACAGGAGACATTACTTACCTCACAGGAGATATTTACTAACAGGAGACATTATCTACCTCACAGGAGATATTTACTAACAGGAGACATTACCTACCTCACAGGAGATATTTACTAACAGGAGACATTATCTACCTCACATGAGATATTTACTAACAGGAGACATTCCCTACCTCACAGGAGATATTCACTAACAGGAGACATTCCCTACCTCACAGGAGATATTTACTAACAGGAGACATTACCTCACAGGAGATATTTACTAACAGGAGACATTCCCTACCTCACATGAGATATTTACTAACAGGAGACATTACCTCACAGGAGATATTTACTAACAGGAGACATTACCTCACAGGAGATATTTACTAACAGGAGACATTATCTACCTCACATGAGATATTTACTAACAGGAGACATTCCCTACCTCACAGGAGATATTCACTAACAGGAGAGATTCCCTACCTCACAGGAGATATTCACTAACAGGAGAGATTCCCTACCTCACAGGAGATATTTACTAACAGGAGACATTCCCTACCTCACAGGAGATATTTACTAACAGGAGACATTCCATACCTCACATGAGATATTTACTAACGGGAGACATTACCTCACAGGAGATATTTACTAACAGGAGACATTACCTCACAGGAGATATTCACTAACAGGAGACATTACTTACCTCACAGGAGATATTTACTAACAGGAGACATTACCTACCTCACAGGAGATATTTACTAACAGGAGACATTACCTACCTCACAGGAGATATTCACTAACAGGAGACATTACCTACCTCACAGGAGATATTCACTAACAGGAGACATTCCCTACCTCACAGGAGATATTTACTAACAGGAGACATTCCATACCTCACATGAGATATTTACTAACGGGAGACATTACCTCACAGGAGATATTTACTAACAGGAGACATTACCTCACAGGAGATATTCACTAACAGGAGACATTACTTACCTCACAGGAGATATTTACTAACAGGAGACATTACCTACCTCACAGGAGATATTCACTAACAGGAGACATTACCTACCTCACAGGAGATATTCACTAACAGGAGACATTACCTACCTCACAGGAGATATTCACTAACAGGAGATATTCACTAACAGGAGACATTACCTCACAGGAGATATTCACTAACAGGAGACATTCCCTACCTCACAGGAGATATTTACTAACAGGAGACATTACCTCACAGGAGATATTTACTAACAGGAGACATTACCTCACAGGAGATATTTACAAACAGGAGACATTACCTACCTCACAGGAGATATTTACAAACAGGAGAGATTACCTACCTCACAGGAGATATTTACTAACAGGAGACATTACCTACCTCACAGGAGATATTTACTAACAGGAGACATTCCCTACCTCACAGGAGATATTTACTAACAGGAGACATTACCTACCTCACGGGAGATATTTACTAACAGGAGACATTACCTACCTCACAGGAGATATTTACTAACAGGAGACATTCCCTACCTCACAGGAGATATTTACTAACAGGAGACATTACCTACCTCACGGGAGATATTCACTAACAGGAGACATTACCTTCCTCACAGGAGATATTCACTAACAGGAGACATTTCCTACCTCACAGGAGATATTTACTAACAGGAGACATTACCTACCTCACGGGAGATATTCACTAACAGGAGACATTACCTACCTCACAGGAGATATTTACTAACAGGAGACATTACCTACCTCACAGGAGATATTTACTAACAGGAGACATTACCTACCTCACAGGAGATATTTACTAACAGGAGACATTACCTACCTCACGGGAGATATTTACTAACAGGAGACATTACCTACCTCACAGGAGATATTTACTAACAGGAGACATTCCCTACCTCACAGGAGATATTTACTAACAGGAGACATTACCTACCTCACAGGAGATATTTACTAACAGGAGACATTACCTACCTCACGGGAGATATTTACTAACAGGAGACATTACCTACCTCACAGGAGATATTTACTAACAGGAGACATTCCCTACCTCACAGGAGATATTTACTAACAGGAGACATTACCTACCTCACGGGAGATATTCACTAACAGGAGACATTACCTTCCTCACAGGAGATATTCACTAACAGGAGACATTTCCTACCTCACAGGAGATATTTACTAACAGGAGACATTACCTACCTCACGGGAGATATTCACTAACAGGAGACATTACCTACCTCACAGGAGATATTTACTAACAGGAGACATTACCTACCTCACAGGAGATATTTACTAACAGGAGACATTACCTACCTCACAGGAGATATTCACTAACAGGAGACATTACCTACCTCACAGGAGATATTTACTAACAGGAGACATTACCTACCTCACAGGAGATATTCAGTAACAGGAGACATTCCCTACCTCACAGGAGATATTTACTAACAGGAGACATTACCTACCTCACAGGAGATATTTACTAACAGGAGACATTCCCTACCTCACAGGAGATATTCACTAACAGGAGACATTACCTACCTCACAGGAGATATTTACTAACAGGAGACATTACCTACCTCACAGGAGATATTTACTAACAGGAGACATTACCTACCTCACAGGAGATATTTACTAACAGGAGACATTACCTACCTCACAGGAGATATTTACTAACAGGAGACATTACCTACCTCACAGGAGATATTTACTAACAGGAGACATTACCTCACAGGAGATATTTACTAACAGGAGACATTCCCTACCTCACAGGAGATATTTACTAACAGGAGACATTACCTCACAGGAGATATTTACTAACAGGAGACATTACCTACCTCACAGGAGATATTTACAAACAGGAGATATTCACTAACAGGAGACATTCCCTACCTCACAGGAGATATTTACTAACAGGAGACATTCCCTACCTCACAGGAGATATTTACTAACAGGAGACATTACCTACCTCACAGGAGATATTTACTAACAGGAGACATTCCCTACCTCACAGGAGATATTTACTAACAGGAGACATTCCCTACCTCACAGGAGATATTTACTAACAGGAGACATTCCCTACCTCACAGGAGATATTAACTAACAGGAGACATTACCTCACAGGAGATATTTACTAACAGGAGACATTACCTCACAGGAGATATTTACCAACAGGAGACATTACCTCACAGGAGATATTTACTAACAGGAGACATTCCCTACCTCACAGGAGATATTTACTAACAGGACACATTACCTCACAGGAGATATTTACTAACAGGAGACATTACCTACCTCACAGGAGTTATTCACTAACAGGAGACATTACCTCACAGGAGATATTTACTAACAGGAGACATTACCTCACAGGAGATATTTACTAACAGGAGACATTCCCTACCTCACAGGAGGTATTCACTAACAGGAGACATTACCTCACAGGAGATATTTACTAACAGGAGACATTACCTCACAGGAGATATTTACCAACAGGAGACATTACCTACCTCACAGGAGATATTCACTAACAGGAGACATTACCTCACAGGAGATATTCACTAACAGGAGACATTACCTCACAGGAGATATTTACTAACAGGAGACATTACCTCACAGGAGATATTTACTAACAGGAGACATTACCTCACAGGAGATATTCACTAACAGGAGACATTACCTCAAAGGAGATATTCACTAACAGGAGACATTACCTCACAGGAGATATTCACTAACAGGAGACATTCCCTACCTCACAGGAGATATTCACTAACAGGAGACATTCCCTACCTCACAGGAGATATTCACTAACAGGAGACATTACCTCAAAGGAGATATTCACTAACAGGAGACATTACCTCACAGGAGATATTTACTAACAGGAGACATTACCTACCTCACAGGAGATATTTACTAACAGGAGACATTCCCTACCTCACAGGAGATATTCACTAACAGGAGACATTCCCTACCTCACAGGAGATATTCACTAACAGGAGACATTACCTCACAGGAGATATTCACTAACAGGAGACATTACCTCACAGGAGATATTTACTAACAGGAGACATTACCTCACAGGAGATATTTACTAACAGGAGACATTACCTCACAGGAGATATTCACTAACAGGAGACATTACCTCACAGGAGATATTCACTAACAGGAGACATTACCTCACAGGAGATATTCACTAACAGGAGACATTACCTACCTCACAGGAGATATTTACTAACAGGAGACATTACCTCACAGGAGATATTCACTAACAGGAGACATTACCTACCTCACAGGAGATATTCACTAACAGGAGACATTACCTCACAGGAGATATTCACTAACAGGAGACATTCCCTACCTCACAGGAGATATTTACTAACAGGAGAGATTCCCTACCTCACAGGAGATATTTACTAACAGGAGACATTACCTACCTCACAGGAGATATTTACTAACAGGAGAGATTCCCTACCTCACAGGAGATATTTACTAACAGGAGACATTCCCTACCTCACAGGAGATATTCACTAACAGGAGAGATTCCCTACCTCACAGGAGATATTCACTAACAGGAGACATTCCCTACCTCACAGGAGATATTCACTAACAGGAGACATTCCCTACCTCACAGGAGATATTCACTAACAGGAGAGATTCCCTACCTCACAGGAGATATTTACTAACAGGAGACATTCCCTACCTCACAGGAGATATTTACTAACAGGAGAGATTCCCTACCTCACAGGAGATATTTACTAACAGGAGACATTACCTCACAGGAGATATTTACTAACAGGAGACATTACCTACCTCACAGGAGATATTTACTAACAGGAGACATTACTTACCTCACAGGAGATATTTACTAACAGGAGACATTATCTACCTCACAGGAGATATTTACTAACAGGAGACATTATCTACCTCACATGAGATATTTACTAACAGGAGACATTCCCTACCTCACAGGAGATATTCACTAACAGGAGAGATTCCCTACCTCACAGGAGATATTTACTAACAGGAGACATTACTTACCTCACAGGAGATATTTACTAACAGGAGACATTATCTACCTCACAGGAGATATTCACTAACAGGAGACATTCCCTACCTCACAGGAGATATTTACTAACAGGAGACATTACTTACCTCACAGGAGATATTTACTAACAGGAGACATTATCTACCTCACAGGAGATATTTACTAACAGGAGACATTCCCTACCTCACAGGAGATATTCACTAACAGGAGACATTACCTACCTCACAGGAGATATTTACTAACAGGAGACATTCCCTACCTCACAGGAGATATTTACTAACAGGAGACATTCCCTACCTCACATGAGATATTTACTAACAGGAGACATTACCTCACAGGAGATATTTACTAACAGGAGACATTACCTCACAGGAGATATTTACTAACAGGAGACATTATCTACCTCACATGAGATATTTACTAACAGGAGACATTCCCTACCTCACAGGAGATATTCACTAACAGGAGAGATTCCCTACCTCACAGGAGATATTCACTAACAGGAGACATTACCTACCTCACAGGAGATATTCACTAACAGGAGAGATTCCCTACCTCACAGGAGATATTTACTAACAGGAGACATTCCCTACCTCACAGGAGATATTTACTAACAGGAGACATTCCATACCTCACATGAGATATTTACTAACGGGAGACATTACCTCACAGGAGATATTTACTAACAGGAGACATTACCTCACAGGAGATATTCACTAACAGGAGACATTACTTACCTCACAGGAGATATTCACTAACAGGAGACATTACCTCACAGGAGATATTTACTAACAGGAGACATTACCTACCTCACAGGAGATATTTACTAACAGGAGACATTACCTCACAGGAGATATTTACTAACAGGAGACATTACCTCACAGGAGATATTCACTAACAGGAGACATTACCTCACAGGAGATATTTACTAACAGGAGACATTACCTCACAGGAGATATTCACTAACAGGAGACATTACCTCACAGGAGATATTTACTAACAGGAGACATTACCTACCTCACAGGAGATATTTACTAACAGGAGACATTACCTACCTCACAGGAGATATTCACTAAGAGGAGACATTACCTACCTCACAGGAGATATTTACTAACAGGAGACATTACTTACCTCACAGGAGATATTTACTAACAGGAGACATTATCTACCTCACAGGAGATATTCACTAACAGGAGACATTCCCTACCTCACAGGAGATATTTACTAACAGGAGACATTACCTACCTCACAGGAGATATTCACTAAGAGGAGACATTACCTACCTCACAGGAGATATTTACTAACAGGAGACATTACTTACCTCACAGGAGATATTTACTAACAGGAGACATTATCTACCTCACAGGAGATATTTACTAACAGGAGACATTATCTACCTCACATGAGATATTTACTAACAGGAGACATTCCCTACCTCACAGGAGATATTCACTAACAGGAGAGATTCCCTACCTCACAGGAGATATTCACTAAGAGGAGACATTACCTACCTCACAGGAGATATTTACTAACAGGAGACATTACTTACCTCACAGGAGATATTTACTAACAGGAGACATTATCTACCTCACAGGAGATATTTACTAACAGGAGACATTCCCTACCTCACAGGAGATATTTACTAACAGGAGACATTACCTCACAGCAGATATTTACTAACAGGAGACATTACCTACCTCACAGGAGATATTCACTAAGAGGAGACATTACCTACCTCACAGGAGATATTTACTAACAGGAGACATTACTTACCTCACAGGAGATATTTACTAACAGGAGACATTATCTACCTCACAGGAGATATTCACTAACAGGAGACATTATCTACCTCACATGAGATATTTACTAACAGGAGACATTACCTACCTCACAGGAGATATTCACTAACAGGAGACATTACCTACCTCACAGGAGATATTCACTAACAGGAGACATTCCCTACCTCACAGGAGAGGGGCAGGGTTGTGGTCTACAGCATCATGGCTGCCGCCGCTACTGCGGAGGCTTCCCTCTGGCCATGCCTGAGCCGGGCTACAGTAAAATGGCCGCCACTCACTGCCATAGCTCGGCTTTGTGCAAAAAAACAGGCACGAGAAGAGGCGGCCATGCCCTCAACGTACAAACCATGTCGCTCGATCGTCCGCATCTTAAAAAGCCTCACTGCCGGCGGTGACCATGCGCGGACGGCAGGCGGGGCTGCGCGGGGGGGGGCAGTGCGCACCTTAGAGGGAACAGTGACCCGGTCCCCATTGAAACTTTCCGAACCTGAACCTCAGGCGGTTCACCCAACACTATGCGTAACGAAAAGTTGCAAAAACAATGTTTCAAAACTCTATGAATGACCTGAATTTAGCTTCAGGAGAGTTTTTCCAGGTGAACGTGCGTGAATCTTAGTCGTATGTCTGCTGATTCGGGAGAAAAATCTGCAATTTGCAGAAAAAAAAATATGAAATCAAAAAAGCTATCGGGGCGGCCCAGACACCCTACATATACACCAGAACACAAAACCGCACCACTAAATCATATTACTCTGTATATAATTTTATTGTACAAAAAGTAAGACATACAGACAACCAAATCCATTAAAACCACAAATTGACACAATATCTGAAGGGGGCGCCACTGCGTTTCTTTTATCACCTATCATACAGACTGAAACTCTCTGTCCACTAGTATCAATAGAAAGTGCTAGCAATCTAAAGTGCATATAGAGACATATTAAATCAACGTATTATCCAGTAAAGTGCATGTGCTTAAAGTGGACCAACACCAAGGATTTTCACTATCCTGGGTTTTGGTCCACTTCGGTGGGGCACCCCGATCGGCATGCGCCGTTGGAACGGGGTTAAGGTAAGGTTTCTGGGCTTCCTGGGGGGTTTCACCCCGCGGGACATCCCGATTTCGGATGCCCCGCGGGGAGGAATGTATAAGATTCCGGGGCCGATCCCCCCCTGGGTGTTGGTCCACTTTAAATCAACGTATTTTCCAATAAAGTGCATATGTTACAGTGTGCAAAACATTAAATACTTTATATCCATCATACAATCTAACTCACAAGAACCTATATTATATTCAAGAAGCTGGAGGAGGACCCAAACAGGACAAGAGGAGAGGTACATAACTACTTAAATGTGATACATCATCAACATGTTCCCCAGTAGTGCTCCCAAGCACCCACGCGTTCTGTGACGGTAACCCCATCACTTCCTCAGGGCAGTGTGTCTAATGTGTGTTGCCCTGAGGAAGTGACGGGGTTACCATCATGGAACGTGTGGGTGCTTGGGGCAGTACTGGAAAACTTACCTGCTGGTGATGTATATCATATCTCCTCTTGTCCTGTTTAATGGATTTTAAGGTTGTCTGTATGTCTTATTTTTGTACAATAAAATTCTATACAGAGTAATATGATTTAGGGGTGCGGTTTTGTGTTGTGATGTACATGTGGGGTGTCTGGGCCGTCCCGATTGCTTTTTTGACTTCTCATTTGTATTGCCAGATTCCTGCACACTGTGTTTTATTTATTGGCCAGTGCAGCGGGTTACACAGTTTGTTAGAGAAAAAAAAAATACATAATAAAATGCATTCTTGCACAATGCTAAATCAATCCAACCTGGTGCATGGGGGAAACATATGTACTGTACAAAATATAATAAAGAATAAAAGTAATCCCTGCCTGTAAAATTGTACAGCGCTAATGCCCCCTACTGGACGAAAGTGGAAATGGCAAATACACTGACTTGCCACAAGCATGCTTGCATACCTCCAAAGTGTCCCTGCTTTGGAGGGACTGTCCCTATTTTTGAGTCCTTGTCCCCCTGCCCCTCATTGTTCTACTTTGTCCCTCTTTGAGGTGTGACATGCAGATCTGCATCATTAAATGATTAATTTGCCTATTTAAAGTGTTTATATTGTTTAAACTGTTATACCCATCACCTATCCATCCCTCAATGAGGGGGTGTGGCCTAATTTAACAAATTTCCCTCTTTCTCACCCTGAAAAGTTGGTAGGTATGTGCTTGTTCCTTTCTGTTGGAATACAAGGAAAATTTTAAAAAAGCCATTCAAATTAGCAATGTACCAGATACCATAAACTTAATACATACCTTCCAACTTTTCAGGTTGGGAAAGAGGGACATGTGTTAAATTAAGCCACACCCCCTTATTCTTGATAGATAGGAGATAGGTTGGAACAGTTACAACAATAGAAACACTTTAAATTAGCAAATGAATCATTTATTGGTGCAGATCTGCATGTTACACCTCAAAGAGGGACAAATGAGAACAACGAGGGACAGGGGGATATGGACTCAAAAGAGGGACAGTGCCTCCAAATCAGGGACACCTGGGATGCATGCTAAATATACTGTGAGTGCGTTTTGATAGTAGTGGTTGTAGTACCAGTATAATAAACTTGAAAGGGATTTTATTGCTCATAAGAATTCAACCTAAAGTTTCCTGTCGCTGTTTTTTACTTGTCCAGGTAAACGAGCAAAAATTAACTTCACTTATATTCTTCTTCTTATTATTATTTTATTATATATTATATTATTATATAGTCCTTTCCAGCTTGAGCCTCGTCTGATCTTGGTTCATGTCTCTGCTGTCATTCACATGATCTTACATCAGCGGATGCTGTAAAACCAGACCAAAATCTTTTTTTTAGTCCACTTTACAGGGGCATCCCAACTTGGGTGAAACCGCGCCAAATCTTACCTTGATTGATGGTCTCACAGTGACAGTTTAGGATGCCACAGCCAGCTGGCTCTGTGCACAAACTGAACTGGAGCTGTATCCCCTAAAAATAAGCCCTATTTTTGGAGCAAAAGCTAATGCAAGACCTGTCTTATTTATGGAGAAACACAGTAGAACCAGCATTCAGGAGTGCAAGGATGGCTCCTGCTACCCTGTGTATAGGGGCCCTTTACATAAAAAAATCCCACTGTGTGCTCCTGCCTCTTCTTGTCCCACATGGGGCAGCATCCTCTCTGCAGGTCTGGGTCCGGAGCGCCATCCTAGTCTGGTGGGCTGACTCATTCTGATGCCAGGGAACAGTTATGGCAGCCAATCTGCCGCCATCTGGTGTGAAGGGGGAGTAATGGCATGTGAGAAATATGTAAAAAAAATTATATATTTTTTATTTTGTTGTATTTTTTTTTAAATTATGTTTTCAGGAAAATCATATTGCAAAAAAAATTGTAAAACCCCAATTCCTTCTGATTATTACGGTACCACATATGTATTAGTAGACCCCCGTTCCTGCCCAGGAGACCCTTCAAACTGAAAATTATAAGATTATATTATGTGCACTTTCAACGCTTAAAGTTTTTTTTTTTAATTGGCATAAGGTTCCCCGCTCTCCAAGCAAAATCAGCCGTGTGCCAGCTATGGGGACTGGTGGACCAGGGCGCAGAGGATATGTGGCAGGCCCCCAGCCCTGAAGGCTACCAGCCCGCATAGCCCACATGGGTCATGGGCCTCTTCTGCACAACCCTGGAGATGTAGGTAATGGGGTGAGGGTTATGGCAAGTCACTCAAATGCTGGCAGGGGATTTGCCAAACCCTCCTGCCCAGTGAACTGATATAGGGGTCTCAAGAACCCTTTTCCAGCTCACATAGGGTTAAATGTAATCTTCCATTGCTGATTGATGTTGTCCCGCACCGTCCACCACCGCTTTTAAAAGCTAGAAGTGATTTGCGGAATCCAGGATCAAATTCCCCTGCCCCACACATGGCTTCCACCAAGCGCTCTGGCTGAGAGAGTGAGAGGTGCAAGTGAGAGGCTGTTTGGTGTGGTTTGCCCGAGGGCAAGGAGTTTGGGTAGGGAGGGGTAGGGGAGGAGAAGGGGAGGATCTGGAGGGTAAGGGGATCTTGGGGGAGCAAGGTTGTAGGTAGCCTGGTTTTTAAGCATGCAAGTGCTGGCGCCTCTGAGTTAATCAGAGAATTAACTCAGTGACTCCCATAACAGAGAGTAACTCTCTACCCCCTCAGCAAGTGAGAGGCACTCGCAGCTATAAAAGGCCCAACTCAGAATCTGCTGCATGGAGCAGAGCAGATGAAACACCAAGGAACCCTCAACGTTTCGGTGTTTATACCTTCAGCAAGAGGGTGTTTATACCTTCATCAGTATCTCCTGATGAAGGTATTAACACCGAAACGTTGAGGATTCCTTGCTGTTTCATCCACTAGGTATACTGCTTAACATTTTTTGATAAACTATTTTTTTTTTTTTTTGCTAAACTACTGGTTCATATTTTGGTTTTTCTTTCCAACGCCTTATTGTCCTTATGCAATGATTTGGCTGATTTAACAGCACAGAGGACCACTGTGCCATTTCATTTTATGGTTAATATTCGGTCTGTTTTGTTCTGTTGCACAGTACCTCTGTTTGTGTATATCCTGGTGCCACCTAGTGGTCAATCTATGGATAGATTTTGCAATTCAAATGCATAATATGCTTTAAAGTGGACCAACACCCAGGGGGGATCGGCCCGGGAATCTATAAGATTCCCGGGCCGATCAGATCCATCCCCGCGTGGCATCCAAAATCGGGATGTCCCGTGGGGTGAAATCCCCTAGGAAGCCCAGAAACCTTACCTTAACCCCGTCCCAACGGCGCATGCGCGGGCCGCGGACGCGTCTCGTGCTTTCCTCTAGCAGGGCGCGCACCCGCGCCGGCCGTTTGTGAATGGCTGGCGCGGGCGCGCTCCCTGTTAGAGGGAAGCGCGAGATGCGGCCTCCAGTGCTCAGAGCCACTGTAGTTGGACGACGCTTGTACGTGCATACCACAGCGGCTCTGAGCGCTCTGATTGGACGAGCGCCCGCGTAGGAGCGTGGTGAGGTGAGTGTTTCCGGGCGTTCTGGGGGGTTTCATGATCGGGGGTGCCCCACCGAAGTGGACCAAAACCCAGGATAGTGAAAATCCTGGGTGTTGATCCACTTTAAGGAGCACTATCGCGAAATTGGGTAATATTAAAAATCCATATAAACACGTCAGCTAATGAGAGGAGGAGTCACTTATACACCCAAACTGAATAAAACTCCCGCCAAGCTTGTGGTTTATTCTCTCATGAAAGGAAAAAAATCCAGGTGCCAGGTTTAGTCTATCAGGGGTGACAGAACCTGTCCCATATTTCTATGAATTTTTATCATTTTTCGCGATAGTGCTCCTTTAAGCCTTGTCCTGTACCTTTTGTACTTCTTGGTTAATACCTATTGTTAAGCCACTGATTATCATAAAAGGTGTCACTTTTTGTATAGCTATATGGTCTAGGTGTTCAGACGCATAGCTCCCCCTTTTTTTTTTTCGGTTTTGCTTTGTGTGCAGTGAGTGGACACACACAGCTATTTTATGAACCCCCAACTTTTCTTCTGCATTTTTCATGGTGTGCAACCACAACCTTAATCCTACTATTAAACAGTTAATGGTAGGAGCCAATTGGCTTTCTCAAAAGTGCCGTGGGCGAGGCCAGGGCCGGCTCCAGGTTTATGTGGACCCTCGGGCGGCATGGTCTCAGTGGGTCCCGGGGGAGAGTTGCAGGTCAGGGGTCTATAAATTCCATGGCATAGAACAGGGGGCAAGGGCCAGCCTCAGTGCTGGTCCTTGCACCCTGTAGGCGGGTTTGTAGCCCTGCAGGCTACAAGCCCGCACTTGCCAGCCCCTAAGCCTTGTGAACTGGTATAGGGGTCTCCTGGACCCCTCACCAGTTCACAAAGGGTTGAATGTAAAAAAAAAAAATGATTTAGTTTTTTTAATACTTACCTCCCATCCATCTAGCACTCTGTACCTCGCCAATCACTTTGGCTTTTGCTCTCTTGCTGCTGCTGGAAACCTTTTACACCTTCTGGCTGACAGAACATAAGGGGTTAATTAAAAAAAATGACATAGGGCCCCTCCCTCCTTAAAAACCCTTAAAAATCCAGAAAAAAATGACATGGGGTCCCCCCTACCCAGCATAACCAGCCCAGGACCAGCTATGCGGGGACTGTAGAACAGGGCGCAAGGGCCAGCTTTGGTGTCCCCCCGCCCAGCTACAAGCCCGCATGTCTTGTCTGGGTCCAGGCTCTTCTGCCCCCCCCTGGTCTTTGGGGAGGCAGGTAATGGGGGGTCTCGGGGTTAATGGCAAGTCACCCGCTAGCCGCAGGTGACTTCCCAGCCCCTAAGCCTTGTGAACTGGTATAGGGATCTAATTGATCCCTTACCAGTTCACAAAGGGTTAACAGTAAAAATGAAAACACACTGACACAAAGAAAAAAAATGACATTTATTCGTTTTTTTTTTACTCACACTCCGATCCTCTGCTGTCCCCTGGCGGTCTGGTCCCGCGACGCTCCGATCACAACTGCCGGGTGATCAGTGAAGGGGGGGGTGAGGGGCTGTGATCCCTGCCCCCCCCCACCGATCACCTGGCAGCCGTCACCGATCCTCTCACCTCCACTCACCCAACGCTACTGTGCCTCTTGGGGCGGGTGCGAGATGACATCATAGATTATGTCATCTGCCCCGCCCACAAAAGGCAGGGCTAGCGGCTGGGCGATTGCAGAAGCACTGGAGAGGAGGTATTTCACCCTCTCCTCACCACAGAAGAGCCCGGGGGGAGGGGCGCGATCGGAGGCCCCGCTGGGTGTCCTCTTCACTGGCGGGGCCTCCGATCACCCCCCCCCCCCTCCGGGCTCCTCCGTGGTGAGACGAGGGCGAAATAAAAGGCATCGTGGCTGCAGGTAAGTAAAAGTTTAGTTTTTTTTTCTCTCACAGATTCGTGCCAGCTGCCAGTGACCCCCCCCCTGTTGGTGGGGGCCCTCGGCAGCTGACCGAGTTGGCCGGGTGCTAGGCACGACTTCGGCGGTCGGGCCGGTCAAACAATGAGCAGTGGATCCAAAATCGGGTTTCCATCCACTTCTAAGCCAGGCAGCACCAGAAAATAACTAGTAGATCTGCTGACCTTACTGCCAGTACTGCTTCGCTGATTTGTAAAGCTAGAAATTGTCGAGGCCTCCCTACTCCAGGAACCTCTGGGTACAGATGCACCCATTGTTTTCAATGAATGCTGGGTGTATAGAGGCCATGCCCACCTGCCAGCTATACCACAGAAGAGCGGCTCACGCGGCTGCGGGAGGACGATCAGCAGCGGTAAGGTCAGTTACTGCTGCCACTGCCCGGCACTGGAGTCTTACGAAAAATCCACAAAAGATCTCCTTTAATGGTGGCTTCTATTTTCTTAATAAAAGGGGGCCTCCTTTAATTTCTCTCTAGATCCAAACTGGCAAAATTCAGTTTATACCAAATACAAACAACTGTGCAAAGATTAGGGGAAAAACGCATGTAAGGCCCGGAGGATTAAAGACAGCTAAAACAACGTTAAAAGGAGGTGTATAACGAAATTGTGCAATATTAAAAATCCATATAAACACATTGGCTAATGAGAGGAGGGGTCACTTATACACCCGAACTGAATAAAACTCCCGTCAAAACTCCCGTTTATGGAATAAAATATAGGGGTGACAGGTCTGAGTATATCAGGGGTGGCAGAACCTTTTATTAAAAAAAAAAAACAAGCCTAGCTGGATATTTTTTGATGCCAGGTGCATAAGTCTCCCCGCCATTCAGCATATTTATATAGATTTTTAGTCATTGGGCCATTTTTTCGCAATAGTACTCTTTTAATAAATACAATTAGGAAAGTAAAGATCGAGTAGCCATAATGCTACAAGCGGAGTTTGTGATTTATGAAAATTACCTTCTTGTTCATTTAAGAGGCACCACCCCAGTTTATTGGCAGAAGGACATAGGAATCACTAAAAAAGAGTTGCGCGACACCCAGATTTCTAGATCAAGCTGGTTCCCATACACGTGGAATTTGAGGCTGGTAGCATTTGCTCAGATCCATGGCAGAACAGGATATAAAAATAGACTTTTCAAAATGAGAAACAATAAAAAAGATGTAATGTCCACCTCTGAAATAGGTGCATTAACCCTTTCATTGCCAGCCTGCCTAGAGATTTTGTCACCCTCTGTTGACAAACCATTTTTCAGCATTTTGTGCTTTGTTTAACTGTGATTTTTGCGGGGATTTCCAAGAAAATTACTATTTGTTTTTTTCAGCAGAGTTTGGGCTTTATTGGAAAATGTCTTGTTTGTAAATTTTTAGTGCGTTCTCAATATTTTGGGGTGAGATATGTGGGAAAAAATCAATTGTATACATTTTGTAGCATTTTAAGACATATCATTCATCATTACAATGGTGCCACATATGTATTGGTAGGCACCCTTTCCTGTCCAGAATTTCAAATAAAATACTACTGTTATGTGCACAATTAAGGTTCAAACCCTTGTATGTTAAAGGAAAATGGCGTGGGGTCGCCACTCTTCAGAAAAACCAGACCGGGCAACAGCTATGGGGGCTGGTATACCAGGGTGTGGAGGCGGAGCGGTGCCTGAAGGCTACCAGCCTGCATAGCCCACCCCCCTGGACTTTGGGGATACAGGTAATGGGGCGGGGCCTATGGACCCTTGAACTGGTATGGGGGTCTCGAGAACCCATTACCAGTTCGCTGGGGGTTACATGTAAAACACGCACATTAGTAATAAGGTGCTTTAATATTTTTGTTTCTACTTACCTTCTTCCATCACCATAAGTGAGTGTCGGAAGCTGGAGGTGGGGCTGAGGATCACTCCGGCCTCTCTGCTCATTTCCGCTGCTAGGAGGGGCTTTTTCTACTGGTAGAGTGTGCTGATGTCATCTCACTGATGACGGCAAGTGGGATGACGAAAGCTGGTGTGTGGTTCAAGGAACCGGTGTTCTCTGCCCTTCTGCCCCCCGAGTTTGGGATCGGAGGCCACCGGGGAAGAAAAGACCTCAGACGGAAGTGAGCATTATTCCTCCGCAAACTAGGAGAAACGCCAGGCACATAGAATCTACATGCTTGGTGCTTAGCGGCTGGAGAAGCGCACATGTAGATTTTACATGCTTGGTCTTTAAAGGGTTAAGCGTTAGAATCTGTACCAAAAAATAATAATAATTTACTTTCCCTTGTTTTTCTGGATGATCTGGGTTAGTGCGCCACCTAGCGGCCAAAATAAGGCAATGGTTTAGCTCTCTGCTGTAGAGTGGGTCAGATTCACTGGCTGCAGTAGCAACTATTTATAATATACATAATATAATATACATAATATTCTCATAATATATATGTCAATGCTTGCTTGTCTGTATAGGGACAGGTGATCATTGGCCCTGGCATGAATAGTAGGGTAGAGAAAGATAAGCAAACTGCTAACATTAAAGGGTAAGGGTGGCTAAGAAAGGGAAGGTTTAGATGATGCCAGTGCGCTCCCACTAAAATATAACATAGCATAAATTTACAGAGAGCCCAATAACTCTTGTGGTTCATAGGAGCAGCCATGATGGGATTATTGCAGCTGCTGCCCCATTGGTCCCTATTGAGAGGGAAGGGAGTGCTTTGTCTCATACATTCTAATAGAAGACAATGGGGCAGCATCATGGCTGCTCCCATGAACCACAAGAGTTATTTAGACTGGACAGTCTCTTTAATGTCACATGTGAAGTGTCATGTCCCACGACGTGTGTTTTATATTACCCGGGGTAACTGTTTAATATAATGTTTATTTACAGCGTGCCTTTAATCCCCCTTGTCACTTCCTGGCAAGTAACTCCTCCCCTCTTCCCCTCTCCCTCAGTCATTTCTAGTTTGGCATCCAAGCAGTGCACACCTGCTGCTCCCTCCTGTAGCTACAGTCTTTCTACCTACTGCTGTTGTATGGCTTACTGCAGTATTGAACGTACATGTCAAGATTCCTGCTTTAGAATTTTTGCTGCAAGATTCTGTACTGAAATAAAGCTTTGAAACTTATCCACGTGATCCACGAGCAGTTGAGTAAGCTATCTGCCAAGCCTTATGAAGTAAAGAAAACATCCATCACAGACATACACAGAGAACATTGAACTGTCTACAGGATTCACATTACTGCCATCTGGTCGGATTCAGAATATGAAGGTCAGTACATTAGGTGGCAATACAGCTAGTCATGACCAGTGGTGGACTGGGACCAAATATCAGCCAGGGAGTTTACTTGCAAGGCCAGCATTTGACCAGCTCACACGCTGCTGAGCCACGCCCCCAGGGAGCTTCAAAACTGGTCAACGAGTAGGCAGCTGAGGCTATAGCCCTGCAGGGGCAGATCATAGGCAGGGATGGAAATGGTCACTCTTAAAGAGGTGGTACTGGACCTTGTGTATTATAGGGGAAGTGGCAGTGGGCATGGCCTCCACAATCATGGTGCTGTGACTATAAGCACTGAAAGGGGACAATGTGGGCTAGGGTGTCACGACTTGGGTCTGAGAGGCCTGTTAGAAGAGAAGTGAATTCTGATACTCGGTCCTGGTGGGGGACCAGTCCAGCTGGTCCCTAAGAAGTGCGGCCATCTGGGAATTCTCCTTGTGCTCCCTATTTCCTGTCTGGCCCAGGTCACGACATAGACAATCAGCAAGAAAAATGTAGAATCTCTCAATGACAGGTATATGGTGGTTACAGTATGTTAAATTGTTAAATCCTTTAACCTTAGAACGTACAAATGCCCTTACGCGTTTCGCCATTCGGCGGCTTTATCGGGGGAAGTGGTACATGAGATTCTGGGTAACTGTAGATGTTTGGACTGGAGTAGGACCGTATGTAAGGGTGGGTTTCTGATTAGTAATTACCTTTTGTAGGGCTCATATAAAGCCTTTGCTGGCATATTGTGTGGCTATGATGATCCAGCAGAAGGATTACTGGATGTCAGGTGCTCTTAGGTTCAGCAGAACATGTCAATGTAACTAAATCAAATAAATACGATAATGTTTAAGCTAAGGATTGGTAAACGATATAACAGTGTAGCGTGACTAGTCAGTTAAACAACTGCTGTCCCTTTATAAACACAAAATCTATTCGAAGTCACAAATGCTCATACAGATACATCTACAGATACACATACATGTTAAAGTGAATGGAAACCAACCTTATTTACCAAATATCCCCCCAAATCCCTCACTCCACAGGCAGTACGTTTTTGATGGATCCACCATACTGTCTCCTCTCCTTTCCCAGCAATGGATGCAGCAATTTCCCTGAAGTCCTAGACTGCCTAGATTGCCTGGGGTTTGAGTGGCAGGACCAGCGTTTGCATCATGACACAACATCCAGGATTTTACCATGCCGTTATTCACATCTGTGTGCTCTTTCCTTATGTATGTAATGCCTGAGCTGTTGGATGCGATCTAATGATGTAGGAGCCCAGGAATAAAACACCAAAAAAAAGGGTTTACAATAAGTAAGACTAAGCAAAAATGACTCATTTGGTTTTGCATCGCTGCTATTTTTTGGCATGGTATTTCTTATTTTTACCACCAGATGGCGCCTTAATCCTCAACCCCCCAATCTGGCATTTTGCAGGTTTTAATGTAGAGGAAGATTGTTGAGATCTGGTCCTTCCCCTTGGTTTCTAAACAATATCTTTAGGGCGCATGGTCTTATTAAACCAGAACATCACTCAAAAACGAGTGTCCTAATTTAACCGTTACTGAATAAATCATGACAATGCTCATTTCTGAGTGTTCTAGTTTGAACTATTGCTATATTCTGCCCTGATGAAGTGACGGGTCAACCGCCACGCAACGCGTCGGCCAGGGGGGTACAGCTTTTGTCAGTCATCATTTACCATGGATTTGTAAGATGCTTTATATGTTTGTTCTATTGTCCCTTTCTTCACCAGGATTTGTCCTCATTTATATGTAGTAGTATTTTGCACATTATATGGTATATTGCATTTTTGCACATGGGGTTATCATGGTTTACAAAACTTTGTCGTTATTATTGGCACATGCATTTTTTGGAGGGGGACTTTGAGATATAGGGCACAGGTAGCAGCCCTTGTTAATACGGATTTATTTGGTTTACTATAGACTGAATAGAAGGTCTGACATTAGCGCCCCCCTAGTGTCTGTATATGGCTATATGTTTTTTTTTTTTAGAGGTTTTTAATTTGTCTTTTGTGTTAATCATCACTAAATAAACATTTGAGTGTTGACACCTTATTTTGGGTTTTTGGGGGGTTTGTGGGAGTCCCCCTTCTCTTGTTCTATTGCACAATTGCACTAAACCCCGAATCCCGTTCTGGCATCTCGCAGGCTTCAATGTAGGAGTAGATTGTTGGAAGTCTCCTCTTCTGCTCCAACATCTGAACAATGCTTTTATGTGAATCATGATGTGATTGACTTTATAGGCAAAACCCAAAATACTTCTCCTTTAGTGCAATAGCTTAATTGCACCACGAGCACTGACTAAATGGCAGAGGAGGTCCACAACAATCTCACCAGCCTGCATTATGCCAGATAAGGGTTGAGGTTTAGTGTGATCCTGCTGCATCTTAAAAGTGGATGTCCAGTCTAAGTTTAACCCCCCGCCTTGCCATCCTCCCCTGGCACTTAGGCAGGGGTTATATAAAAAAAAAATCCTTACCTCACCTGGCATCCAGCCAGGGCCGGATTATAAGAGGGGCGCAAGGGGTGCGAGCCCTGGGGCATCCACCAACCTTTGGGTTATGGTGTGGTCCAGGAGGCTTTTCAGTCTTTGGGCCAGCAACAAAGCTATTAGCAGCGGTGGGGGCCCCCTGCGCACCTTTTTTCTTGCTTTTGCAATCCTGCAGCCAAAGCCACCACAGGGCAGGAAGGAGAGTCTAGAGCAGCAAAGCCGCCATCAGCAACGCTACAGTGATGGGTGCAGAGCTGTCACTGCACATAAGCCACCAAGCACAGCCGCTGGCAGCTCAATGCTGGGAACTGTTTTCTGCTGGACCAGCCGGGCAACTACACCCCCCCCCTCAGAATGGCAAAGCAGGAGTTCCCGAGCAGCACGCACCCGCACAAAGGACCCGATCTGACGTTCCAGTAAGTAGTTGAGTGCCAGACAACCACCAATCAGTTACTTGGCTGGACTATTATTTTAAAGGAAAAAAAAATACTGTATCTGGGGCCTCCACTAGATTCTGTGCCCAGGGGCCTCCACTGCACTAAGAGGCCGATTCATTAATAGCGGCAGGTAGCGACAGTTGAGCGACTGTATCGGCATTTTCAGAGCGCCCGCTAGTAGTCGCTGTGCTTGGCCGTTGTTCGGTAGTTGATAGCGACTCAGTCGGTTTGCCGTAATGTTGAATATTGGGTGAGGAGTCGCTATTTGACAGGTTCCGCGCTGTATGGGAGCGCATGATAGCGACTGGCCCTAGCGACCGGCTCCCACCATATTCATTAACAAATCACGCTCAAAAAATTCTCGCGCTGTAAAATGCATGTTTAAACCCCAGAGCGCTGGCGGCGATGGGTTAAAAGTTAAAAGTAGTTTTTTTTTAAACCAAAAAAAACAAGTTTTTTAAATAATTTTGTAATATGAATACATTAATATCAGACCTGTAATATCAATTCTGTACATTTTTTTTTTACCTTAAAAAAATGATCTAAAATGGCAGAAGTGGTCACAGAATTTTTCACATTTAAAAAAAAAAAAAAAAAACAATTAATAACAATTAAATATGAATATTTAAAGATTGTTCCATTGAAATGCATTGGAGAGCGCCAGGTAGCGAGAGGTCATACCTGTCGCTGTTCAAGGTCGGACGCTGGCGCTGTGGGCTGAGGCTGGAATAATGATGAATGAGTGGCTATATGGCGCTAAGCAGGATCGGCTTGATAAATGTGTGATTGTGGTGGGGAGCCGGCGTTCTCGTGGCGGGGCCCGTCATTACCGGCCGCTCACCAGTCGCTACCTGGCGCTATTCCTTCATCCAGCACTGATCGTGGGTGATTCACGTGAATGGGCGGCACACGCACACGCAAGGGAAGCTCTGTGCACAGTCTGTACGGCTGCCGCAGGAGCGCTGGTGACAGCTTCGGATCCGGGATGAGGTACTTTTTTTTGTTGTAACCCCCTTTCTTTAAGAAGGCCAACTCATTTGTATAAGTGTTGGTCCACTTTAATAGTATCAGGAACACTAAAAATATTGGGCTGAAACTGTGTCAGAGGGGAACAAGAGGCCCCCTTTGCAGTTGTCAGGCAGGGTGTAGATCCACAAGGCAGATTTACTCCGTCCCCTTGGGGCATCCAGATTCCGGATGCCCCGCTGTGTAAAAGCCCCGAGGTCGCTCAGTATACTCACCTTCTCCCCTATTCAGCGGCGCATGTGCGAGCAGCAACCACTGCGTGTTATACCTTTAGCAGGGAATGCCCGGCGAGTTAAAGATGGTTTGATGTCAGCACAGTCGAGCGCGCTGATTGGGCGAGAGGCCACACCTGCGCCCTGAGACTAGGGAAAGATGAGACTTGGTGGGCGACCTGGGTGGCTTCACACAGGCCAAAAGCCAGAATGGTCAAAATCCATGGTTTCAGTCCTCTTTAAAGCAGAACAAAAGTGGCCCTGGAGTCTATGAGATTGCTGCCTGATTTCCTCTTCCCGGGGCATCAAGATTTGAGCTCAGAGGCCTCCCTATAACCCCAGCCCCTATGCCCTTCTGTGCGGTTCTGGTACTCCTCCAGAGGTGAACCTTGGCTCCCTGCTGATGGGTATCGGGCGCTTTCATACCTCTCCAGCCATTGGAGGCAGGGGTAAATGGGGTAAAAGAAAGGTAGGGGTAAAAGAAAAGTAATTAGTTTTGTATGGTGTTTTATTTTACTTTTTCTACCTTAAACTAGTAAGGAGTCCAAGCAGGGGTGTACATAGCCCTGATATGCCCCCATCACGGGCCCCCATCAGCAACCTCCCAAACCCTCCCCCACAGTGGACACTCACCAGCCAGGGACTCGAGGTGTCAGAGGCGTGAGGTGCATGCACCAAGGGAATTTGCGCGTGTATGGTGGCATGGAAGTTTGTCATCCTGCAGCATGGAGGAAGGAGCATGGCTGGGTAAGTATGCACAGGTGTAGAGTACATAATACAGAGGCGATGGAGGCAGCTTGTGCCTGGCCTTCTTGTTTAACGAGGCCGGGGGCACGTGCCTGCACTGCCTCTATAGTATGTATGCCTCTGGGTCCAAGGGAACCCTATACAAGTTCAAAGGGTTGGGGGAGGAAGCCCTTACCTGCCTGAATGGCGGCGGTGGATTTGCCATTACCTCCGCTCTGTTACCCAGCGGGGTACAGAAGAGCCCGGTGCCATATTTCCAGCGTAGGCCTGGAATTTGTCTATGGAGTAACATCTAAGGACATAGGGGCTGGCATGATGGAGGCTCCAGCCCCTATGTCTGGTGTGCCACCTGGTAGCTTTGGGGAGGAGGACCCTATGACTGGTGTGCCACCTGGTAGCCTTGGGGAGGAGGACCCTATGACTGGTGTGCCACCTGGTAACCTTGGGGAGGAGGACCCTATGACTGGTGTGCCACCTGGTAGCCTTGGGGAGGAGGACCCTATGACTGATGTGACACCTGGTAGCCTTGGGGAGGAGGACCCTATGACTGGTGTGACACCTGGTAGCCTTGGGGAGGAGGACCCTATGACTGATGTGACACCTGGTAGCCTTGGGGAGGAGGACCCTATGACTGGTGTGACACCTGGTAGCCTTGGGGGGGAGGACCCTATGACTGGTGTGCCACCTGGTAGCCTTGGGGAAGAGGACCCTATGACTGGTGTGCCACCTGGTAGCCTTGGGGAGGAGGACCCTATGGCTGGTGTGCCACCTGGTAGCCTTGGGGAGGAGGACCCTATGACTGATGTGACACCTGGTAGCCTTGGGGAGGAGGACCCTATGGCTGGTGTGCCACCTGGTAGCCTTGGGGAGGAGGACCCTATGACTGATGTGACTCCTGGTAGCCTTGGGGAGGAGGACCCTATGACTGATGTGACACCTGGTAGCCTTGGGGAGGAGGACCCTATGGCTGGTGTGCCACCTGGTAGCCTTGGGGAGGAGGACCCTATGACTGATGTGACTCCTGGTAGCCTTGGGGAGGAGGACCCTATGACTGGTGTGCTACCGGGACAAAGCAGACAGGACTTTTTGAGGCCCCGTTTTCCCTGCCACACCAGAGGAATGTGAAACGGGCCATAGAGGAGTTATTGTAGGATGTTTTGGCTGATGTATCTGCCATGATCGCATGTGGGGGGGGGGCATGCGGTACCGGACAGGTGTGAACGTAGCCCTACAGAGACCAGAAGCCTGACAGCTTTTCTCAAGAGGACGGCAGCCGCAGGTAATCTCATCATGGCTGCTCCCATGAACCACAAGAGTTACTTAAACTGAAGTGTCTCTTTAAACAGACCTCAAGTCTAAATAGAAAAAAATCCCTCTCCTCCCACTCTACTCTCATTTAACATGAGACTACTCTCATTTAACAAAAAATTCTCATGGTAGTAAAAGATTCAATTCATGAGAAAAAAGCCTGAGAATCTCACTGTTACTGAATCACTAGATAAAAAGACAATGAAAGTCAATGGCAGCTTTTACTACAGTGTAGAAAGGAGTAAACAGTTCTCTACTTTTCTTAGGAGTAAAAAAGTGCTATTGACTTCCATTGTCTTTTTACCTAGTGATTCAGTAACAGTGACATTCTCAGGCTTTTTTCTCATTAATTGAATCTTTTACTAGCATGAGAATTTTTTTCTACCTTTATTGAATCGAGGCCCTTAAGTTAAAAAGAAAAAACCCTACCTACCTGTTTTTTGGAAAGTACAAATGAAAGGGTCACCCATGAACCATTGAGGCTGTGAACATACAGAACTCAGCTACATACCGGTAGCAGGTTTTGCATTTTGTCATATGGCAAATTATGGTAGTGGGGGTGAGGAATGGGAGTTCTCATTTATTTTAATTGGAGGTCTGCTTGCTGCCATACCACAAATGACCATTAGAGGGCAGCATCAATTTACAGTTGCCTATATCTGTATGATTGGCAATGGATACCTGCAGTGAAATGGGTGATACAGATGTTAGGCTGTATATGTTGATCAGACAGGTTGGATTTTGCATCCAGTCATATAGGGAATCCGGAAAAGACTGAGGTCTGACAATAGCATGGGAAGTGACCGGGCATCACTGTACACATAAGGAATCTGGAAATGTAAACCCCAGCCCGGAGGTATGACAATAGCAGAGGGAGAAACCGGGCATTGCTGTACACATAAGGAATCTAGGAAAGGAGATTCCAATCATGGAAGTGTAACACTAGAGAGAAGGAATGGGTATCACTGCACACCATGTGTCCATGTCTCTTTCTTTGCCTTTTTTTTTTATCTTTCTTTCTCTATTTTTTCTTTATCGCTCTCTTTCTTCCTTTCTTTCTATCTTTCTCTTTCCCTCATCTTTCTTTCTCTCTCTCTCTCTCTCTCTCTCTCATTCTCTTTCTTTAGCTTTCTCATTCTCCTTTTTTTCTCTTTCTTCCCTTTTCTTTTTCTCTTTCCTTCTGTCTATCTTTCATTTCTCGTTCTTTACATTTTCTCTTTATTTCTCTCTCTTTCTTCCTCTGTATTCCTAACATTTTCCCTCCCGTTTTCTAGTTCCTCTCACCTTATCACCATTCACAAATGCCTGTTTTGGGCACGCGCCCTACTAGAGGGATAACAGGGATGCTGCTCATGCATGAGCCATTGGACTGGGAAAGAAGGTGAGAGTATGGGGCGACCTGGGGGGTTTCACATTGCAGGGCATCCCAATTTTGGATGCCCTGGGGGGGGAGGGAATCGATCTATAAGATCCCCAGGCCAATCACTGTGGGTTTTGATCCACTTTAAAGGAGCAGTATCGCGAATTTTTCTTGGTGACTTATATTTAACTGGTACTTATGTAGGTAGGTGTTGGAGTAAGAATTACAAATGTAGAAAAAAATGATGTGTGTGTTGAGCAGCTGGAGACTAATAGCTCATGTTTATGTCTGCTGAGTGTCGGAGCCCGACACTCTGGCCTGTTCCAAGCTGAGGAGAGGGCTGAAACAATCTATCAGAAGTCTCAGCTGTTCAGTGCTGGCAGCCGTCCAGTATAAGATAACATTGCAACATTGCCTGGCCAGACTTCAGGGTCGGCCACTCAGGGTTTTGTTCCACTTTAATACCTTTAGATTTTCCTGCACAGTTATTCAAAGAAGAATTTCAGTCGTTTTCAGTCAGTTTAGTTTATTTTGTATAGATCCTCCACCTCCTCCTCCAACCTCCCAAATAACAGCAGAAGAATTTTCTACATTCTTCAAAGGAAAAATTGACAACATTCGACTCGGCTTTGCCCCTCAGAATCCCTCACCACTTCAAACAATCCCCCTGCCTCACTCTCTTACTTTCTTCACTCCAATAACTGAGCTTGGACTAACCTCTCTCATTTCTAGGGCCCACCTGACTACCTGCTCCCTTGATCCTATTCCATCCCACCTTATTCCTCAACTGTCTCCATCCCTCACTCCAGCCTTAACATCCATATTCAACCTTTCTCTCTCCACTGGCACCTTTCCTTCTTCCTACAAACATGCAGTTATTACTCCGATAATCAAGAAACCCTCTCTCGACCCCTCTGCCCTCTCCAGCTACCGCCCTATCTCGCTACTCCCTTTCTCCTCCAAACTTCTTGAACAACATGTCCACTCAGAACTGTCACAATACTTATCCACTAACAACTTATTTGACCCCTTACAATCAGGATTCCGCCGTAACCACTCCACTGAAACTTCCCTCACCAAAGTCACCAATGATCTGCTCACTGCCAAAAGCAAAGGTCACTACTCCATCCTCATCCTTCTTGACCTCTCCTCAGCCTTTGATACTGTCGACCACTCTCTGCTTCTTGATATTCTCTCCTCTCTCGGGGTTCGAGGTCTTGCACTCTCTTGGCTCACCTCTTACCTCTCTGACAGATCATTCAGTGTATCCTTTTCTAACACAGTCTCATCCTCACGTTCTCTTTCTGTTGGTGTGCCGCAAGGTTCTGTCCTAGGCCCCCTACTTTTCTCAGTCTACACCCACGGCCTTGGCAAACTTATAACTTCACTAGGCTTTCAATACCACTTCTATGCGGATGACACTCAGATATATCTCTCAGGCCCCAATCTCTCCTCTCTCCTATCTCGCCTCCCCAATTGCCTCTCAGCTATTTCTTCATTCATGTCATCTCGCTACCTCAAGCTAAACATGGATAAGACAGAACTGGTCATTTTCCCACCATCTAACTCCCCTCCCCTCTCTAACACGTCTATTTCTGTCAACAATTACACAATAACAGCAACTCACCAAGCTCGGTGCCTGGGAGTCATTCTGGACTCTGCCCTCTCTTTCAAACCACATATTCACTCCCTGGCCACCTCCTGTCGCCTCCAACTTAAAAACATCTCCCGCATCCGTCCTTTCCTCTCACCTGACACCACTAAAATGCTAGTGCATGCCCTGGTCATATCCCGTCTGGATTACTGCAACATCCTTCTTTGTGGCCTACCAACTAACAGACTGGCACCCCTCCAATCTATCCTGAACTCTGCTGCTCGCCTCATCCATCTCTCCTCTCGCTCCTCTAGTTCTGCGCCTCTCTGCCAATCCCTACACTGGCTGCCATTCCCACAGCGAATCCTGTTCAAAACTCTAACTCTCACATACAAAGCTCTCTCCAACCAGGCCCCTCCCTACATCTCATCTCTATTCCAACAGTATCAACCTAGACGCAGCCTCCGCTCCTCTGCCGACCTACTTCTGTCCTCCTCCCTGGTCACCTCCTCTCACGCCCGCCTCCAGGACTTCTCACGTGCAACCCCAATCTTCTGGAATGCCCTCCCCCACCCAATCCGCCACTCCACAACCCTCAAAACCTTCAAAGGCGCCCTTAAAACTCACTTATTCAGACAAGCATATAATCTGGCCTAACCAATCTTCTAAAGGGCACAAAGCTCAATACTGACTGTTTGTGATCCTTCCCCCTCGTCTTCACCCCTCTTCCTTTAGACTGTAAGCTCGCAAGGGCAGGGCTCTCTCTCCTATTGTATCTTGTATTCAGAATATCCATTGTCAACTCTGTACAACTGCATTTGAATTAGTATATGTACCGTATGTTTCTACCCTGTCTGTAATTACTACTTTGTAAAGCGCTACGGAAGATGATGGCGCTATATAAATAAACAATAATAATAATAATAATAATAATAGATTTTACACATTTGAGTCACCTGGTCTCATAACAAAACCTCACACACACACAGCCGTTACAGTGTCAGCCTCTGAGGTAAAGTGTTGCTAGGAGACCAGTGGGCTAAATGAAGCAGCTCACTAAATACAACCCAGCAGATCCCCCTATTCAGCAAATGGACTGAGCCATTGTCATTATACAATTTAAAAGAGAGGTATATGTTTTTTTCTTTTTCTATCACCAGATTATTTATACACATGTTATAAGCTATTGTGTGGCTATTTAAACCGGACCTTCAGCGTGATTTAATGAAAAGCCCAAACTCTTAAAAAACGGTTCCCCAGCATCTAAAATTAATATATTTTACGTTTTTAGTCACTAACTTATTATTCTTTCCCCCACTGGGCTGCAACTCTGTTCAGGAATTTAGGATACGGGCACCGCCATCTTGACTCAGTAGCATCATACTTACTGAGGAGAGGAGAGTGGGATAAGGTACAGGGGGGCGGGTTATAGCTTTGCTCAGACAGAGCAGAGCTGGGGTCAGGTAATGGTCAGCAGTCCCAGAATGCAGAGCAGCACAGTCAGGAGGCACTTCCTGTTTGCAGGCTGCCTGATAAGATGGCGGCTTCCATGAGCCGCCATCTTGGATGTTTAAAGGCTCATAACATGCAGTAGATGCAGGTAGGATGATTTTTAATGTGGCCAATCTGTATGTACAGGGTGTGGGAAACATATAAGATAGACTCTTATTCAGAGTGAAGGTCCGCTTTAATTATTTATCTTTTTTAATGCAAATTTCGCGATACTGCTCCTTTAAGGGTTTGGGTTTTTCATGAAATGATGCTGAAGGTCCGGTTTAATATTGTATTTTATTATAAAAAAATGCTTTTTATCAGGGCCCCCAGACACAACTCTGCTTGGGGCCCTAGAAATGACAGTTGGTCCGCTTTAAGTCAGTACTTCGACTGATCTTTATTGCCTGTCTTTAGCTGCATGTGGTTACTAGGCAACCGTCTCCATGTCCGCCTCTATAGCAACGCTTTGTTTTGCAAGCAGTGGGGGATTTGCACACACAGATGATGCTGCACCACTGGCAATGTGAGGGAAATGGTGTCAGCGCGGCGATTAGCGGCACTTTGATGTTAAAAATAATATCATGGCGCTGTATCCTGGAGAGCCAGCTGTGCCAAGCCCAGCGCTTCTTATAATCTCATCTAAGCTGAAGTCTCTTCTCTTTCACTATTTGTTATTACTCGCCATTTGTATTTAGTGTAGAATTTCCCTGTTCTCCAACCCAATGGTGTCTAGCACTGGTAGGCAGGGGCGGACTGGCCGTAGGGCATACCGGGACCAATCCCAGTGGGCCGCTGCTTCCCATCTGCCAGCCCGGGCCGCCACACCAAAGTGACTGCGGCTCCCCGACCACTGCTGCCAAGTCGCCACAGCCACTCGCCTACCTCTTTGTTCCTACAGCCCCTCACCCACCGGCCGCTTCTTTCGCCTGACTTGGCCAGCGATGTGTGTGGCCTGCGTGCAACTTTTTTTTCCCTGCCGGGCGGGGACAGAGCTGCACCAACTTAGAGGCCGATTCATTAATAGCGACAGGTAGCGACAGGTGAGCGACTGTAGCGGCATTTTCAGAGCGCCCGCTAGTAGTCGCTGTGCTTGGCCGTTGTTCGGTTGTTGACAGCGAGTCAGTGTGCGGTAATGTTGAATACGGGGTGAGGAGTCGCTATTTGACAGGTTCCGCGCTGTATGGGAGCGCATGATAGCGAATGGCCATAGCGAACGGCTCCCACCATATTCATTAACAAATCATGCTACAAAAATTCTCGCGCTGTGAAATGCTTGTTTAAACCCCAGAGCGCTGGCGGTGATGGGTTAAAAGTAGTTTTTTAACCCCCAAACCACCATATTTTTTGAAACAAAAAAAAACAAGTTTATAAAAACATTTTGTAATATGAATACATTAATATCAGACCTGTAATATCAATTCTGCACAAATTTTTTTTTTTTTTTTTTCATTGCAGAAGTGGTACCAGAATTTTTCACATTAAAAAAAAAAAAAATAATAATAATAATAACAATTATTTATGATTAATTAAAGATTGTTCCATTGAAATGCATTGGAGAGCGCCAGGTAGCGAGAGGTCATACCTGTCGCTGTTCAAGGTCGCTCGCTGGCGCTGTGGGCTGAGGCTGGAATAATGATGAATGAGTGGCTATATGGCGCTATCTCAGTCGCTAAGCAGGATCGGCTTGATAAATGTGTGATTGTGGTGGGGAGCCGGCGTTCGTGTGGCGGTGAGCGTCATTACCGTTCGCTCACCAGTCGCTACCTGGCGCTATCCCTTGTTAAATAAGGGCCATAGTTCCCACACACGCTGTCCCCGACCAGGCGGGGAGAGAAGAAGCTGCTACGGCTCTGCGCATAATCAGCAGACTAGCAGTGTGTCCAGCCCGGCGGGGTTGTGGGACACAGTAGAGGTGAGGAGGAGGCAAGAGGCGACTGCTGGAAGACTGATCATTTCTGGTAAGTACCATATTCTTTTGTTTTTTTTTTGTTTTAGCTGTGGCACTGACATCTCTGGGCTCCAGCATGGTGGGGGGTATGCACTCTCATTAAAATGGACCAATCACCTCCACGGCTGGCTGAATAGGTGATTTGGGATGCCCTACTGTGTGAACCCTTCCAGATTGCCTGGAAACCCCTTACCTTTACCTTTCCAATTTTCCCTTGCTGGGTCTGGGGGGGGGGTTCACACAATTGGGCATCCCAAATCGGTATACCCGGGGTAAGGACTAATTTCAAGGATAGGCAAAATCCTGGTGATTGGTCCACTTTAAAGTGGACCAAAACCCAGGATTTTGACTATCCTGGGTTTTGTTCCTTGCCCCCGGGGCACCTCAATCGGGGATGCCCCACTGTCGCCAAAATCAACTCGCTTCTTCCTCGTCTCAAAGCTGCTCCGGCTGGTGCCAACCCTTGGCAGCAGCGTAATGCCACATCACTTGGTAGTGATAGCAAGATTGCGGTGACGGGGCCGTCTAGAAGTGCCGCTGCCTGCATTTAATGTAACATACTTTATGGGGCCGGGCACAGTACAGAAGGGCCGGTGTGACCAAAAAAGTCCCGGGCCGTTTTTGAATCCCAGTCCACCCCTGCTGGTAGGTATAGCTGGACTGAATCATGTGCGAGGGGCGCCATCCCAAATTCTCTGTAAGGGTGGTGCCAGGAGCTTTTAAAGTGGACCAAAACCCAGCGCGATCAGCCGGGGAATGTATAACATCGATTCACCCCCCCCCCACGGGCCATCCAAAATTGGGATGCCCCGCTGTGTGAAACCTTCCAGGTCACCCCATACACTTACCTTGCTTCCCTGTTCCACGGCGCACTGCCTTGGTATTGACCCTAGGCCCAGCCACGGATCCTCTGGAGGTCTTAAAAGAGTAAGGTTTTACTATTTGTACTAAATAAAGTGAAGTGAAGACGGTGGTTTTGCCATCATGTTATTACAGATGTGACGGGTGGAAACCATGGGCAACACTAAAAGTAGAAACAATTAGAACCCTGTCAGTGGAGTAGGCCTTGATAGTGAATAGGAACCATTCATTAGAGTAGTTAAACCTGTGGGATGCAGTTCTTAGGCCTATTGCGTCATGAAACCACATGATGGCAGTATTGTCTAAGGAATGGACCGAACAGTACTTTAATGGTCTAGGATCCTTCTTTAAGTTGCTAAATAGAGACTAAGCCAGATGGCATTGGCAACATTCACTGCCTGCCATTGGTTGGGACTAGCAACAATAGTTGGGATAGCAACAATATCAAGGTTACATAAGGAGGAGACCTACCCTTCTAGAGTGTTCTAAGCCTAGACTTTGCTATGAGGGGATGCAGTGCAATGTAGTGTGGAGGAGCGGAGAGCCAGCCATGAAGGCGACCATTACCATTGACTGTTGTTGTAACCTGTGGATCGTGCTGTACTGACTGATTGCTGTGTTTGCCATGGAAGGAAGTCAACCATTAAAGTGGACCAACACTCAGGGGTGATCGGCCCGGGAATCTATAAGATTCCCGGGCCAATCACCTCCCTCACTGCGGGGCATCCGAGATCGGGATGTCCCGCGGGGTGAAACCCCCCCCCAAAAGCCCCAAAAGCCCCAAAAACCTTACCTTTTAGGGGCGACGGATCAGCCGCCGCTGCCTCCCGCACCGGCCGTTTGTGAATGGCCGGCGTGGGCGCGCGTCCCTCTTACAGGGAGTCGGCGGCGGCGGCTTGTCCGTCGCTGTTTTTTTGGGGCTTTTGGGGTGGTTTCACACAGCGGGGCATCCTGATCTCGGATGTCCCGCTGAAGTGGACCAACACCCAGGATAGTGAAAATCCTGGGTGTTGGTCCACTTTAAAGACCGAGTTGGGTTCAACCATGATTGTCATGTCTGGATCCAAGCGACGGTCGAGCTGGTAAGTGCACCTCCACCCACACATGCCGCACCGACATGGGATGCCCTACCCTAGGTCCAAGAATCCCCCTCGTTACCCAGAGCGTGTGCCCACAGCCAGGCACGCGCCCGCTACACATTACATTACATAACGGCCCAAGGGAGGGTCTGGTTATGAAACATTACAGCATGACATTTAGGAATATAGCAGGATTGCAGTATAGATGGTAGAGCAATATATACAGTGTGTGATTCTAGAAGTGTGCTGCACACGTACAGTTCCTCCCTTCCTCCGGCATTAGGCTCTTTCCAGGATTTCCTCATCGGGAGATGAAATTTCTCTCTGATTGGAAAAGCAGGTGAGTGAGACAATGGGACGCTTTGTATCACCCCAAGAATGTTCAAACAGCATCTCACATCCACTACAGGTCACAGTGATCTGGTGGCTGCAGGTGATCACATTGGCTTTGTACTCCTGTACTTCAGCCCTGGAAGAGTATGTGGGAGCTTAACCCCTTATGTAACACTATACTCTGCAGTATTCAATTGTTTAGAGCAGTGTTCCCCGACCTCTCCTCCAGGCCCACCTCCTCCAACCATATACACAGGTGCATGCCTCCCAACTGTTCAAAGCTATAAAGAGGGACACATTTAAGCCACGTCTGGCCACACCCACAACCACGCCCCCAGCCACACCCTTAAAGGGAAACAGCACCTAAGAATTAAATAAAAATAAATAATAAATAAATAATAATAAAGTGAGGGGCATCCCTTGTTACAGCCAGTTAGGCGCACACACACACACACACACCACACAGCACACACACACACAACACAGCACACACACACACACACACACACACACACACACACACAACACACACACACACACACACAACACAGCACACACAACACACACACACACAACACACACACACAACACAGCACACACACACACACACACACACACACAACACAGCACACACACACACACAACACAGCACACACAACACACACACACACAACACACACACACAACACAGCACACACACACACACACACACACACACACAACACAGCACACACACACACACAACACAGCACACACAACACACACACACACAACACAGCACTCACACACAACACACACACACCACAGCACTCACACACAACACAGCACACACATATCACTCACACACAACACAGCACTCACACACAACACACACAGCACTCACACACAACACAGCACTCACACACAACACAGCACACACATACAACAGACACACACACAACAGACACACACACACTAACCAGTTCAGCTCCTGCACGATCTTCAGCGAGGCTCCTTCCTGGATCCCCGCCCCCACCCACTGAACCACCAATGAGAATTAAAGTGGACCAACACCCAGGATTTTCACTATTCTGGGTTTTGGTCCACTTCCGCGGGGCACCCCGATTGGGGGATCGCAGCCCTGCTGCGTGAAACCCCCCCGATCGCCCTAAATAACTCACCTCACCCTGCTCCTACGCGAGCGTTCAATCAGAGCGTTCAGAGCCGCTGTGGTATGTACGGACAAGCGACGGACAACCACAATGGCTCTGAGCGCGCTGGAGGCCGCGTCTCGCGCTTCCTTCTAACAGGGAGCGCGCCGGCCATTCACAAACAGGTGCGCGCCCTGCTAGAGGGAAGCGCGAGATGCGGCCGTGGCTCGCGCATGCGCCGTTGGAACAGGGATAAGGTAAGGTTTCTGGGCGTCCTGGGGGGTTTCACTCCGCGGGGCATCCCGATTTCGGATGCCCCGTGGGGAGGGATCTGATCGGCCCAGGAATCTTATAGATATGGCTCTCTGGCGCCCCCTGCCACCGGCCCCAAGTATGCAGCTCAGCACTCACACTCAGGTCCGCCGGAGGTGGGTGTCTGAGAGGCCGAGGCGACGGCGAGGGACAAAGTGAGGATGGTGCGGGAGAGAGCGAGGACGGCGCGGGACAAGGACATGCACCGCGAGACGCGGGACCACTGGGAAACAATCGGAATTGTCCCGGGAAAATCGGGACGGTTGGGGGGTATGCGTCGGTGAAGTTATTAATGCAGCAGCAAAGCTATAGAGCCACTATGTGGAGACCCACAAAACAAGACCTGTTGGTCATGGGTCAGGGCCTGCATTAAGGGGTGGTAAAACTGGGCGATTTCTCGGGGCCCTGATTGCCAAAGGGGCCCCTAACATCATTTTATGGTTTCTGGCCATAGAAGTGCATTAGAGTTTTGCTACCTTTAATTAGACACAAGATCTCAGCCGTGACCACAGGCCATAGGAAATACTTAGGCCACAGACTTAGATAGAGAATGTTCTAGAGCAGGGATCCCCAACCCCCTGATCCACCCCCCGTCAGGTGGGCCGCAGCACAGGAACCAGCAAGATTAAGAGCTGCGTGTAGTGAGGGGAGACTGAGCGGGGTCTCGTACCCTAGATGCAGTACAGTACAAGACTGACACAGAGCTGGAGCCGACATCAGGGCTCCAGACTCCGGCTGGTGTCTGGTGCCCCGCACTTGCACCGCGACTTCTTTCTTCATCCCTTTCAACTCGTCCCCATATTCCTCCCATTATTCCCCCCCTCTCTCCTCCTCTTATTCCTCCCTCTCTCCTCCACTTATTCCTCCCTCTCTCCTCCGATTAGCCCCCCTCTCCTCCCCTTAGTCCCCCCTCTCTCCTCCCCTTATTCCTCCCTCTCTCCTCCCCTTATTCCCCCCTCTCTCCTCCCATTACCCCCCCTCTCTCCTCCCCTTATTCCCCCCTCTCTCTCCCCTTATTCCCCCTCTCTACTCCCCTTATTCCTCCCTCTCTCCTCCCCTTATTCCTCCCTCTCTCCTCCACTTATTCCTCCCTCTCTCCTCCTCTTATTCCCCCTTTTTCCTCCCATTACCCCCCCTCTCTCCTCCCCTTATTCCTCCCTCTCTCCTCCACTTATTCCTCCCTCTCTCCTCCCCTTATTCCTCCCTCTCTCCTCCACTTATTCCTCCCTCTCTCCTCCTCTTATTCCCCCCTCTCTCCTCCCATTACCCCCCTCTCTCCTCCCCTTATTCCTCCCTCTCTCCTCCCCTTATTCCTCCCTCTCTCCTCCTCTTATTCCTCCCTCTCTCCTCCCCTTATTCCCCCCTCTCTCCTCCCCTTATTCCTCCCTCTCTCCTCCTCTTATTCCTCCCTCTCTCCTCCCATTACCCCCCCTCCTCCCCTTATTCCCCCCTCTCTCCTCCCCTTATTCCTCCCTCTCTCCTCCCCTTATTCCCCCCTCTCTCCCCCCTTATTCCCCCTCTCTCCTCCCCTTATCTCCCCTCTCTCCTCCCCTTATTCCTCCCTCTCTCCTCCCCTTATTCCCCCCTCTCTCCCCCCTTATTCCCCCTCTCTCCTCCCCTTATTCCTCCCTCTCTCCTCCCTTTATTCCCCCCTCTCTCCCCCCTTATTCCCCCTCTCTCCTCCCCTTATTCCTCCCTCTCTCCTCCCCTTATTCCTCCCTCTCTCCTCCCCTTATTCCTCCCTCTCTCCTCCTCTTATTCCCCCCTCTCTCTTCCCATTACCCCCCCTCTCTCCTCCCCTTATTCCTCCCTCTCTCCTCCCATTATTCCCCCCTCTCTCCCCCCTTATTCCCCCTCTCTCCTCCCCTTATTCCTCCCTCTCTCCTCCCCTTATTCCTCCCTCTCTCCTCCCCTTATTCCTCCCTCTCTCCTCCTCTTATTCCCCCCTCTCTCCTCCCATTACCCCCCCCTCTCTCCTCCCCTTATTCCTCCCTCTCTCCTCCTCTTATTCCCCCCTCTCTCCCCCCTTATTCCCCCTCTCTCCTCCCCTTATTCCTCCCTCTCTCCTCCCCTTATTCCTCCCTCTCTCCTCCTCTTATTCCTCCCTCTCTCCTCCCCTTATTCCTCCCTCTCTCCTCCTCTTATTCCTCCCTCTCTCCTCCCCTTATTCCTCCCTCTCTCCTCCTCTTATTCCTCCCTCTCTCCTCCTCTTATTCCCCCCTCTCTCCTCCCATTACCCCCCTCTCTCCTCCCATTACCCCCCCTCTCTCCTCCCCTTATTCCTCCCTCTCTCCTCCCCTTATTCCCTCTTCTCTCCTTCCCTTATTCTTCCCTCTCTCCTCCCCTTATTCCTCCCTCTCTCCTCCCCTTATTCCCCTCTCTCTCCTCCTCTTATTCCTCCCTCTCTCCTCCCATTACCCCCCCTCTCTCCTCCCATTACCCCCCCTCTCTCCTCCCCTTATTCCTCCCTCTCTCCTCCCCTTATTCCCCCCTCTCTCCTCCCCTTATTCCCCTCTCTCCTCCCCTTATTCCTCCCTCTCTCCCCCCTTATTCCTCCCTCTCTCCTCCCCTTATTCCCCCCTCTCTCCCCCCTTATTCCCCCTCTCTCCTCCTCTTATTCCCCCCTCTCTCCTCCCCTTATTCCCCTCTCTCCTCCTCTTATTCCCCCCTCTCTCCTCCCCTTATTCCTCCCTCTCTCCTCCCCTTATTCCCCTCTCTCTCCTCCTCTTATTCCTCCCTCTCTCCTCCCCTTATTCCCCCCTCTCTCCTCCCCTTATTCCCCTCTCTCCTCCCCTTATTCCCCCCTCTCTCCCCCCTTATTCCTCCCTCTCTCCTCCCCTTATTCCCCTCTCTCCTCCCCTTATTCCCCTCTCTCCTCCTCTTATTCCCCCCTCTCTCCTCCCCTTATTCCTCCCTCTCTCCTCCCCTTATTCCCCTCTCTCTCCTCCTCTTATTCCTCCCTCTCTCCTCCCCTTATTCCCCCCTCTCTCCTCCCCTTATTCCCCTCTCTCCTCCTCTTATTCCCCCCTCTCTCCTCCCCTTATTCCTCCCTCTCTCCCCCCTTATTCCTCCCTCTCTCCTCCCCTTATTCCCCTCTCTCCTCCCCTTATTCCCCCCTCTCTCCTCCCCTTATTCCCCTCTCTCCTCCTCTTATTCCCCCCTCTCTCCTCCCCCTCTCCTCCCCTCTTTCCTCCCTCTCTCCTCCCCTTATTTCCCCCTCTCTCCTCCTCGTATTCCCCCCTCTCTCCTCCCCTTATTCCTCCCTCTCTCCTCCTCTTATTCCCCTCTCTCTCCTCCCCTTATTCCTCCCTCTCTCCTCCCCCTATCCCCCCCCCCCTCACTCCTCCCATTACCCCCCTCTCTCCTCCCCTTATTCCTCCTCCTCTCTCTGGTATTCCCTCCCTCTCAGGGTAAGCAGCACAATGAGTGTGTGACTACACTTTGTTTTAAAGTGAAACCAAACTTAGATTTTCACTATCCTGAGTTTGGTTTCTTGCCCCCGGGCCATCCCAGTTTGAGATACCCCACTGTGTGACACCCCCCACTCACCTCTTCCCAGTCCTAAGGCACATGTGCGGGCTATCGTCCAATCAGAGCCATTTGCCGTGCTTCTGTAATTAGGTAAATGGCTCTGTTTGCTGAATGACATATGCACGGTAAGCAGCTCTGATTGGATAAGAGCCCACAATACACCATAGGACCGGGATGAGGCGAGTTAACAGGGGGAAGGGCAGCGGCCAGCCTTGGAATCTTTCAGATTCCATGGGTGGACCATGCTGAATTTTGTTCTGCTTCAAAGAGGAACATCATCCACAGTCTGGAAGTGACACAGATACTACTTTGGGCCATACTTTAGTGCAGCCTAGATCTTGATAAGGAACAAAACCCAGGATGTGGATCACTGTGCTGGTTTTTGTTCCTCAGCAACAGAAAATCCTGGTTTGGGATACCCCCACTGTATTAAACCCCTGGGTTTGTTTTTATCTGGGTGAACCAGCACAGCACACAACAGGGCATCCCAAATCAAGATGCTCCATTGCTGAGGAACAAAACATATACACTATGCTGGGTTTTGTTTCTCAGAAATGGAGCATCCTGATTTGCTGGGCTGGTTCGCCCAGATAAAATCAAACCTAGGGGTTTTTATACAGTGGGGGTATCCCAAACCAGGATTTTTTGTGAAATACACAATTCTGTAATATTCACCTGTAGAATGGGTCTTTCTTTTAATCAATTCCAGGCCGTCCTAATCATTACATCTGGATAATTCCTGCCCAGAGGGCGTGGACTGCAAGATAAAAAAGGCGTGACTCCTGCCGGCCTCATAAGTAGCAGCTGCCTCAAATCAAAACCCAGTAATTAAAAAGCAGTAAATCATATAACAAGAGGCAAGGCCGGGAGGCCCAAGTCTAGGAGACAATGTTAACTCACACCAAACCCTGCTTTTCTCTTCCTCCCTTTTTTGTTTTTTAATGCCAAATGATATAATAAATGGAATAAAACCATAAAAAATGCATCAAGGATATAATGAATCCCAAAAAGGATGGGCCGGATGGCCTGGAATGGATTAAAAGAAAAAACTATTCTAATCCATTCCAGGCTGTCCCCAATCAATACATCTGGGACATTCAAAAGCAGTGCCTATATATGTGCGGGATCTCCAACACGGTACAGCAGGTAGTTCAAATCACTACCACCTGAAGAACCTTCCGACCAAAAACAGCGTCAGCTGAGGCCCTAACATCTACCTTGTAA
The DNA here is from genome assembly GCA_027917425.1 of Gastrophryne carolinensis. Lineage (NCBI taxonomy): Eukaryota > Metazoa > Chordata > Amphibia > Anura > Microhylidae > Gastrophryne > Gastrophryne carolinensis. The sequence continues at coordinate 156,596,301 of CM051242.1, read as the reverse complement.
ACTTTGGCAAATGTATGAACTGAAGACCAGATGGCAGCTTTACAAACCTGCTCCACCGAGGCCTGATGCTGAAAGGCCCAGGAAGCACCCATGGCTCTAGTGGAATGAGCTGTGATACGAAAAGGGGGCTCCTTCCCCTTGGCAGAGTAGGCTCTTACCACTGCCTGTCTAATCCACTTGTGAATTTAGCAGGTGGCAGCCCCTTACTAGGCCCTGACAAAAAGAAAATCCGACTTCCGGAAGGATTCTGTAGCAGCCATGTAATATCTTATGGCTCTGACTACATCCAAAGAATGAAGAGCCCTTTCCTTAGAATTAACCAGAACTGGGCATAAAGAAGATAGAACTACCTCCACGTTAGGCTTAACCAAATTAGGCTTAAACCGAAAGACCACCTTGTCTCTGTGTAACTCATACATAAAGAGGCTAATTCAGAAACTTGACGCACAGAGGTGATTGCCAAGAAAATTACCTTGAGCGTCCAAAATGCTCAATGGAGCATCAATCAAAGGTTCGAAGGGAGCACCCTGGAGAGCAAATAGCACCAGATTTAAGTCCCACACCGGTAAAATAGGTTTGCGCGGTGGTCGGACATGAGTGACACCCTGAAAGAGGGTTCTGATGAGTCTATTGTCAGCGATAGACTTCTGGAAAAAAATAGATAAGGCCGAAACTTGACCCTTGAGGGTGCTCAACTGGAGGCCCAACTCTAAACCATTCTGCAGAAATTCTAGAATTCTAGCATCGAGAAATCTAGTAATCTAGTTCTAGTAATGTAGAATATTCTCTGCAAGAAAAATTCCTGGACTCACACCAGGAGATGAAAGCCCGCCAGACCCTGTAGTATATCTTGGAGGATGTCTTCTTCCGGGCCTGGATCATGGTATGTTTAACCTTGGCCGATAAACCCTTCTCTGTCAAGATCGAGGTTTCAATAACCAGATCGTCAAAGCCAGCATCTGTAAATTCGGGTGCGGAAGAGACCCCTGCGTGAGAAGCTCCCTTCACAGTCCAGTCCAACTGCAAGAATGAAACTGGGTTTTGATTAGAGGCAGCTGCTACTTATGGGGCCGGGAAGGGCCACACCTTTTTTATCTTGAAGTCCATGCCCTCCGGGCAGGAATTATCCACGTGTACTGATTAGGACGGCCTGAAATGGATTGGAAGAAAAATCCTGGGTTTTGTTCCGCTTTACGATAGCCAGACAGCGGTAAAGCATGGCCCAAAGTAGTATCCGTGTCACTTTCAGACTGTGGATGATGTTCCTCTTTGAAGTGGAACAAAACTCAGCATGGTCCACCCTGGAATCTAAAAATTCCAGGCCTGGCTTCCCCTATGGGAATCCCAAATTGGAATGCCCTGATGTATGACACCACCCAAACTCACCTCTCCTTGGTTCTATGGCGTATTGCGTGCTCTTATCCAATCAGAACCGCTTGCTGTGCATATGTCACTCGACAAACAGCTAGGGGCCACTTGCATCCCCAATGACAGAAGTGCAGAGCCGTTTGCCGAATGACAGAAGGATGGCAAAAGGCTCTGATTGGATGAGAGTCTGTGCATGTGCCAAAGGACTGGGAAGAGGTAAGTTTAACAGGGTGATCTGGGGGGTCTTGCACAGTGGGGCAAGAAACTGAACCCGGGATAGTGAAAAATCCGAGTTTGGTTCCACTTTAAAACAAAGTGACCTCCAGTGCAGACACACACTCACTGTGCTGCTTACCTTGTCTCTCTGCTTTTCTTTACCGGCAGCTCCCACTGCTTCCAGTCACTGTCATAGCAAGCTGGGCGAACAGTGAAGGGAGTCACGTTACTCCAGCTCTCCTTACACAGAGCATTGAGAGCTGGTTGGGAGGAGGAGGGGGACAGGATAAGTAATGGGGGCCCTAAGCAGCTGTCCAGGTTGTCACCCCCTTACGCCGGCCCTGCCCTCCCATGGTCATGTTTATCTGTTGATCAATTGTCTTTTATGCTCCAGGAATACCCCTTCCTCATTAAAAAGTATCACTCATCCATCTCATCTCAGATTAACATGCTTGGTTTGGGCGTGTGCAGGTAAACTGCTGAGGTCAGGGGTAAGGTGAGCATACAGTATGTGTTTCTTTCAGCTCACAATTGCACTCTCATCCTCCCATACCAGAACAATGTGTCATCCCCGTACAGAAGAAAGGTCTATCTTCACCCGGCACTTCAGTCTCTTCCGCCTGGGTCTTACAATAAAGCTTTGTATTGGCACAAGCCCGATGAACTTTTGTCACAAGGTCATGTAAGTTTAACAATACTTCATTCCTTCAAATACCTTATTTTTCACCTTCTTAAAGTGAACCAAAACCCAGGATTCTGACTATCCTGGGTTTTGGTCCTCCCCCCCCCCACCCCGATCGGGGCGCCTCGCTGTGTGAAACCCCCAGATCGTCAAGCGCAACTTACCTCTTCCGGGTTCTACGGCGCATGCACAGCCGCTCGTCCAATCAGCGCGCTCGGAGCCGCTGACATCATGCCGTCTAAAGCGCGCTGGCGGCTGCATCCTTTGCTACCCTTTAACAGGCAGCGTGCCTGCGCCGGCCTTTCCCAAATGCCTATTGTGAAAAAATGTATATAGATATGCACAGCCAAAGAATAGATACAAATCAGTATTTGTTTTCTTTCTTCTCCTGCTATCTTTCATCATTATACTGCCTTGACTTAATTAATGCATGTTAGAGCAGTTTTTTAGGGAACCCCACAGTCTGTCTTTTATGTTTTTAGATTTGTCTTTAATTGTTGTGTGTTTTGTATAACTGTTACATTTTCAATAAATTTATTTTACATTTTCAAGAAAATCGCTTTGGGTGTGCGGCCATTTCTTTATAGGGGTTCTTTTGGGGCGTCTCTGGAGCCCCCAGTAGAGTACAAAATGCCTGGTACGGCCACGTGCCCTGCTAGAGGGGTAGCAGGGATGCTGCCGCAGCTCACGCATGCGCAATTGGACCAGAAAGCAAGGTAAGTGTATGGGAGCGACCTAGGGTGTTTTACACAGTGGGGCATCCCGATTTTGGGTGCCCGGGGGGGGGGAACAATCAGCGCCCGGAATCTTATAGATTCCCGGGATGATCAAGTTGGGTTTTGGTCCACTTTAAGTGCAACAGCCAAAAAATTCAATTCATGACAAAAAAGCCTGAGAATGTCACTGAATGACAATGAAAGTCAATGGCAGCTTTTACTACAGTGTAGAAACGAGTAAACAGTTCTCTACTTTTCTTAGGAGTAAAAAAGTGCCATTGACTTTCATTGTCTTTTTACCTGGTGATTCAGCGACAGTGACAATCTCAGGCTTTTTTCTCATGAATTGAATCTTTTGCTACCATGAGAATTTTTCTACCTTTATTGAATCAAGGCCATGGTCTGGGATTGATTGTGTGAGGGAATAGAGAGGTGAAGGGAATGGGATTGAATGGCAGTGTTAGTAAAGGTAGCAGCACAGACTGCCCTAAAACAGTGCGGCATTTGCCTTCACTATGACCAGTATTTATATAGCACTTATATATTTATATGTAGTGATTTATATAGTAAGCTTATATATATATATATATATATATATATATATATATATATGCCCTTATTTAACAAGGGATAGCGCCAGGTAGCGAATGGTGAGCGAACGGTAATGATGCTCACCGCCACGAGAACGCCGGCTCCCCTCCGCAATCACACATTTATCAAGCCGATCCTGCTTAGCGACTGACAGAGCGCCAGATAGCGAATCATTCATCATTATTCCAGCCTCACCCCACAGCGCCAGCGAGCGACCTTGAACAGCGAGAGGTATGACCTCTCGCTACCTGGCGCTCTCCAATGCATTTCAATGGAGCAATCTTTAAATATTCTTAATTAATTGCTATTAATGTTTTTTTTTTTTTTTTTTTTTTTTAAATGGCAAAAATTCGGTGACCACTTCTGCAATGCTCGATATTTTTTTTAAGGTAAAAAAAAAAAAAAAAAATTTGTGCAGAATTGATATTACAGGTCTGATATTAATGTATTCATATTTCAAAATGTTTGTAAAAACGTTTTTTTTTTTTTCAAAAATATGGTTGTTTGGGGGTTAAAAAACTACTTTTAACCCATCGCCGCCAGCGCTCTGGGGTTTAAACAAGCATTTCACAGCGCGAGAATTTTTTGAGCGTGATTTGTTAATGAATATGCTGGGAGCCGTTCGCTATGGCCATTCGCTGTCATGCGCTCCCATACAGCGCGGAACCTGTCAAACAGCGACTCCTCACCCCGTATTCAACATTAACGCACACCGACTGAGTCGCTGTCAACAGCCGAACAACGGCCAAGCACAGCGACTACTAGCGGGCGGTGTGGAAATAACGCTACTGGCGCTCATCTGTCGCTACCTGGCGCTATTAATGAATCGGCCTCCCCGTATACCTCACTGTAGTCACTCTTTCTAAATCCTTTTAATGTTGCCTTCTCTGCAGCATTTGGGCCATGTGATGAGCCTGTCCTGTAATGAGAAATACAAAGCTCTGTGACCTATTTTCCGTAATTCCATAATTGTGACAAAGTCCAGCAATACAAAGCCTTATTGTAAGATCCGGGCGGAAGAGACAGGTGCCGAAAAGCTGGATGAAGTGCCGGGTGAAGATAGATCTTTCTTCTGTACGTGGATGACACATTGTCCTGGTATGGAAGGATCAATCGTGGGCTGGAATAAAGCTCATACTGTGTACTCACCCCTGACATCAGCAGTTTACCTGTGTAGCCCTCACGTACCGGGGTGTCTGGCAAGTGACGCCAGGGAGCAGGTTCCTGGGCCCAGGGTGATCAGTGTGTGTTGTGAGTCCAGTAGGTGAAAGCAGAGTTCCTCTTTATTTAATCCACAAGCAAACAGCAAACATGGAACAAGTACATGTCCATCCAGTTACAGTTCTGGCTCTGTCCATAGTCAGGTACAATCATAAAGCATTGGTTCCCATAGAGAATAATGTCTGTTGCTGGATCTCTTCCTCCTCTCTCTCTTGGGAGTCGGTGCTCCTGCTCCTTTACAATTCAAGATGGTGAACCACACTGGCTTTGGGTTGGGGGCTTCCCTTTATTCCTTCTCGCTACCTTCCAGAACCTTCTATCACATGTTCGGCCTCATGTCCAACATCTGATAGGATGGTTTCTAAATCCTCTAACCAATCACCACCTTTCTAGTTATAACTATGTTTCAACCCTTCTGAGCTCACCTTCTGGAATAATCCCCATTATAGCTTATGGCCTAATGTCAGTCTATGGCCTAAACCCACTACTGCCATCTTGAGTCTATTTAGATTAGGTCACTCCCAATGCACTTCCATGGGTAGAAACAATAAAAAGAGCTTTACCATTTATGGTTAAATCTATTTAAAGGGTTCTTATTAGTTAATTAACATGTTCCTAGTTATAACCAGGCCCCTACACCTGCACACGCCGAAACCATCTGAGATGGGGTCAGCATAGAATCAGTGAGACAGGGTGATACTTTTTAATGACAAAGGGTATTCCTGGAGCATAAAAGACAATTGAACAACACAGGGCCGGCGTCAGCACCCTGTGCCAGGCTTTGGGGTGTGCGATGGCGCTTGACCAGCGGCGGACTGGGAGGGCACCGCCACAGCTGGTGCCCACATCTCCTCGAATGGTGGGGTTCCAAACAATGGAGCATCTCGATTTAGATTCCAGGGGAGGAAATGCTGGGTTTTGTTCTGCTTTTAAGTTGCCCACCCCAGCTGATTTCCTATCCCTGGAGCATCCCAACCTGTGATACCCTCCTGTGTGAAACCCCCTGGGGATTTCTGGCATACCCACTATGCTATGCAAGCGCCATCGTACACCTCGAAGGCCTGAGTTTTGGTCCGCTTTACAGGGGCATCTCAATTTGGGATTCCCCTGTTTGTGAAAGAACCCCCCTGTTTTGGCTGTTAACTCAAACTGGTGATCCCACAGTGCATTCACCAGTTCGAGGGAAGTAATGAACAAACGGGGGGGGGGGGGGGGGGGGGTCACACACAGGGGCATCCAAAATCAGGAGAATCTAGATTTGTTTAGACTACGAGGTCAAGTTTAAAGGGTTTGGTGCACTTCAAAGTAGACCAGAACTAGTGTTTTGGTCCAAATAGCTTGATCCATAGGGGGCATCCAGATTTGAGACGTCCCTCAGTGATGAGACACGACTCTTCACCACAAAAGGGCCCAATGAGACCATGCCGCCCAAGGGCCCACATAAACCTGGAGCCAGCCCTGATTAGGACAGCCCAACGTCCTGGGCATGTGTATACTGCACAGATGGGTTTGTGATTCCTATGTGTCTACACGCATACAAAAGTGACCAATACAAAAAACAAATATCACAGTTGGGGATTCATGTCAGGTCAATGAGATCTGAATGGGCTAATTGCTGCGCGCCCCAAGCACCAGCCATTCAGATACGCTGACGGGGTCCGCTCATCATCGGGCGGAATGTTGGAGAAGGCTTCTTAGGCCTGCACATTATAGGGGTTATTCATCTAGGGCTAGCGCCAGGTAGCGCCTCGTAGCAGCAGGCAGCGTTTGGTGAACGCCGGGCGCTGTACGCAAAACCACATTTATAAAAGCGATTTCTGGTGAGCGACTCTAACAGCGCCATGTAGCGTCCGATGTATTATTACAGGCGGTTGCTGTGTTGCTCACTGTCGCTCTCCTATACATTTCAATGGATGTTCCTTTTCTTCTGTTTAAACAGGGTTTTTTCTTTTAATTTTTTTTCTCTCAAATATTTGTGTCACCTCTCCTGACCTAGAAAGAGTCATTTTTGTTAGTTTTTTATGCAGAATCGTCATTACAGGTCTGGCATTAAAGTGTTAATGTCACAGTGTTACAACAATGTCATTCCATGTGTTTTCGCTTTGTTTCTAGTGGATATGTGTTCAAAAACAGACTATAGCGACCAGCTTTACAGCGCGGACGCTGTGTGTGTGATAAGTATGGTGTGGAGTGCTGAGAGTTGGTTGCACTGAGCTGGCGCTACCTCTCGCTCCCTGCAGCGCTGTACTGGTGTTAGAGCGCCCAACACACATCACATACATCAATGCCGGGCAGTTTACTACAGCGATTGAGGCGCTCTGTTACCCTGTTACAGCGCCTGATACCCACTTACAGCATCTACTAGCGGTCGCTCTAAGCGCCGCTATACAGACGCTCATCTACCTCCATGTGAGGTAATTTCCTGTGGTAAGTCTATGGCCAATCCTGGGAGCAGAACACGTTTTCTTACTCTCAGGGCTGCTGCCCTATAATGTCTGTAATCACTACTTTGTAAAGTGCTATGTAAGAAGATGGTGTTTTATAAATAAACCATAATCATAAATAATACATACATTAAATATTCTTATAGCGGATTTATTTTTTTTTTAATGGAGGTTTTGCTTTAACAGCGCAGGAATTTCTAGTGTTTATGCCTGGACTCCATGACTCCATGCCTCACACACTTCCAATCATTTGGTCCTCATTAGATTTAATGGAAGATGGATGGCGCTGCTGCTATTCGGTGTGGCCGCTGCCGCCGGTGACGTTGACGCATTTCTCCAGGAATCGCTGGAATGCCGGCTAATTATCTAGAGTGCCCCTGACCCTTCCCATGCAGCGGGGTGAGTAATGGAGCCGCTCCAGGAGAGGGAAGGAGAGCGCCGAGTGTTCATTATGGAATTGCCATTATATTGTAACTCCTAATTACAGGGGGAGCCGCAACCGGAAGGACATACCTGTGATTATTATTGTTTATTCATTGTGCACCATCCTTTGCCATGGCGCTGTACAAGGTAAAAATTATGGATGGGGTAACCTAAAATTCCTATACTACACAGGGTATTATGTGTCAGAAAGGTATACCTGGAGTTGATGTACAGGGGGGCACTAGCAACGGGCCAGCATGCCTGGTGGGTCGTCCACTTTAAGGTGGACCAATCTGGACATAGCTTTTATAAGACTCTAGGACCAGTTAGACAACCACCCCTTGGAGCATCCCGATTTGGGAAACCCCATCAGTCGGCCACTATCCAATGATTCCACAGCACATGCGTGGCATCTCTAAGGCTTTGCGCTGCCACAGCCGTTGCAACTGATTGGCTGGCGAGGGATGCAGGGGGTGCCATGTGCCGCAACTGTGTGCAGCTGTGATTCCATTCTGCTTCTCTAGCTGCTCATTAATATGCGCAGCAAAAAAGGCTGATTGGAGGAGAGCTGTGGGAATTCCTCAGGGCGTGTAGATCAGGTGATCTGGGGGGGTTTCACATAGAGAGACATCTTAAATCACGATGCTCCAGGGGGACGAACAAAAACCCAGTTTAGTGAAAATCCTGAGTTTCGGTCCACTGTAAGCCAATTTTGGTCTGTAAAGCGCGTTTCGGCCAGTCTTTTAGACTCAAGGCCTGGGCGATTTATTCTCCCCGAATCCAGATGTGGGATGCCCTGCTGAGTGAAAGACCCTGGTTTGCCTATTACACTTATAACGTCTATTGATCCCATGGTGCATGTGCAAGCCATGGTGGCATCCCTAGTGGGATATCTGGATAGGGTAATACAAAGGAGTCTGGAATCTAAAGCTTAGAAGGGTGGGGCATAAAGTTGGGTCACAAGTACTCAGCACAGTGGCAAATGCTCGGCAAGCATAGTGTTGGAACCTCGGAAAAAGTGAATGATTGTGGGCAATCTGGGGAAAGCTCACACGGCAGGGGATCACGAATTGGGATGCCCCAGGGAGACTGAAACAGCCGGACCTGGATAATTTAAGACTCCAGGGCCAGTGTGCATGAAGGCTGGTCCACCTTAAAGTGTCTACCTCCCTTGGGAAATATTGGATTTGGGATACCCCGCTATGTGAAATCCCACCTGACACTTTTCTTACCTATCCAACGAGCCCACAGCGCATGCATGGCTGGCATTGGCATCTCTTGCATCTTTCTCAGGCTTTGTGCTGCCACAGCCACCGTAAGCTGAATGGCTGATGTGGGCGCACCCCGCCGAGGGATACAGGGGGTGCTGCGTGCCAATCGTATGCAGCTTGGATTCCATTCAGCTTCTCCAGCAGCACATTAATAAAAGCTGATTAGTGGAGAGTCGCGCCTGTGCCATGGGAACTCTGCAAGGCATGTAGATCCAGCGATCTTGGGGGTTTCCCAAATCAGGATGCCCCAGGGGGACGGACCAAAACATGGTCCACTTTAAGTCAATTTTGCACTTCCACTGTAAAGTGGACCAAACCATGTTTCGGACAGTCTTTAAGACTCCATGCCCACTCAAAAGTGGACCAAAAGCGGACAAGACTCTAGGTCCAGTTAATGACCCAACAATTTGGGATGCCCCACTGTGTAAAACACCACTGGTTGCCTGTCATTTATACCTCACTGGTGATCCCACAGCATGTGCGGCCAGTGGAGGCATCACCTGTATCCTTTTGTGGCTGTGATGTAACTGAATGGCTGGCACAGTCACGCACAGCCATAGAGGCATGCAGGGGGTGCCACACGCCCACTGCGTAAAGAGGTCACACTCCCATTAAGCTGTTTAGCGAATCATTTACATGTAAGGCCCAATTGGATTAGGGTAATTACTAGCTAGGTATATATAATTGGCCACTGGTGGGGTTTCGCACTGCGGGTCATCCCAAATCAAGATGCCCCAAGTATACGGACCAAAAAGTGAAAATCCTGGGGTTTGGTCCACTTTAAGAGGCAAGATCCTTTAAGAGGTAAGTACTGACAACCTTTTAGGAAGTAAGTACTGACGACCCTTTAAGAGGTAAGTACTGAAGAGAGAGAGTAAGTACAGGATTTTTTAAAACATAAAGTGGACCTATCACCAGGATTTTCTACTGTCCTGGTGATTGGTCCCTGGGGCATCCCGATACGGTAGCCATTCAAGCTGTTTCGGATGTCCTCTGGCCCATGTGTGGGCTCTCGTCCAATCACTGCTGTATGCTGTGCATATTAATGTACTGGACACACAGCACTGTTTACAGACAGAGCTCCGGCATAGGCAGAGGTGTAGCTGGGGGGGGGCATGTGCCAAAATGGGGGCCTGAGCACAGGTGGGGGGCGCCATTTGAAATCTTTGCCCCTGGTGCCAGAAAGCCTAGCTATGCCTCTGGGCATAGGGAAAGGGGAGCAGCCACATCCCCAGTCTCCATGTGCTCTGCGGCATGCTCCAATACCCAGCCCATCTGAATGGCTGAATGCGGGAGCAGAAATAAGCAACATGGGCAGGCTGATTCATCACTAACGGCAGGTAGCGACAGCTGAGCGTCTGTAGCAGGCATTTCAGAGCGCCCGCTAGTAGTCGCTGTGCTCAGCCGTGGGTCGCTAGTTCATAGCGGCTCGGTCGCTGTGCAGCAATGATGAATACATTGTGAGGAGTCGCTATCTGACCAGTACAGTGCTGTATGGGAGCGCATGTTAGCGACTGGTCAGTGCGACCGACTCGCAGCATATTCATTATAAAAACATCCTCACAAAACTCCGGCGCTCAAAAATGCTTCTCTGAAGCGCCGGAGGCTGTTTGAATAAAGTCTGTTTTTCTCCTCCATCCATTCCAGGCCGTCCAGAAGTACTTACAGATGAGTGTTCGCCCCTAGGGGGCGCTGACTGCAAGATCAAAAGATGTAGCTCCTCCCGGCCCCTTATAAAGGCAGCTGCCCATCTATCCAGCCCCAGTTCTTCATCTTGCAGTTGGCTGCATAAGATTGTTACTCACTCTCTCAGAATTTGGCAGCAGTGCGGGGCCACCTAGCCTGTCGGCCGCTGCAGGGCCTATTTCCACGGATCTCCTCTGACCCATCCTTGCCTCCCAGCCTTGGCTGCTACAGGGATCCGTGTACGGTAGGGTGAACGCCGGGGTCTGGGGTGTTCTGACAGAGCACATGCTCTGGGCCACAGACTTTATTATTAAAAAGTAGTCGGCCACAGGCTTTATGGTGAGCCCGATGGGGAACCACAGATATATTTTTATATATGCCCTCCCTTCCCACTTGCTTTATTATTGGTGTGTGTGGTGCTGTGCATGGTGCTACTGGGAGCATGGAGAGCTCCATCACTGTCACTTGCAGCAAGGAGCGCTCCGCCGCTCATTACACTTCTTACCTCCCTCGTTCCCTCACCGGCTCCGGTCCGGGGAGCGCGCCGCATGCTGGCAGACGCGCCCCGCGGGCTCACGCATCTGCTTCTCTCGAGCGACAGGGGGGGGAGGAACGCCACCATTACTGGCCGCGCCCGTGGAGAGGTCCTTTCTGCTGATGCGCCGCGGGGGGCGGTGTCAGACGTCCCCCGGCGGATCTTTCCAGAAGCTCGGCGGCTGCGGAGTGCGCTGCTGGGCCCTCGGCTGTGCAGGGAGACAGCGTTGTGTGTCTCCTGGCCTTGATGTGGAGCGTCTGCATGAAATCCTCACTTAATTGCCAGTGGTCATGAGTCCCTCTTTTATTTTTTGGTTTCCTTCTTAACCCCCCTGGCGTTATGATAGAGGCAAATGTAATGGTAACGAAAGCGTTACCATTACATTTGTCTCTGACGCACGGCTCCGCCCCCATGAGCCTCTGCGGCTCACAGAGACGGAACCCGGAAGTGCGACGGACGCCGCAGCCGCGGCTCTCACCTGCGATCGCAGCGGGGACATCGCTGGATCGCAGGGAGAAGGTAAGGAGACTGCGCCGCCCTGCTCCTCTGCCAAATAGATCCCGAGCGTGACTCGGGGTTACCGCTACTTACAGCGCAAATTAACCCCGAGTCACGCTCGGGATCACCGCTAAGGAGGTTAAGGGGATATGGGAAGACACTGTACCTTCTTGATTATCGCATGTATATTCTATGATTTTTATATGTTAATGCATGACATTGTGGGTTATTTGTAATTGCTGTCTTTCTCTTTTTGTTTTAGACCGTGGGCTTAAGGTTGAGGGTTGTGGTTCCTCCCGGTCCCCATTATTAATAAGAGGGATCAGCTATTAGGCTTAGGCCGTTAGTGTCTAGTAGCCTCATTGAATATTGTTATTCAGAATCACCATAATGGAGGCATCAGGGGATAGTGAGCTGGGCACCCCACTTGGGCAGGACAGGCTCTGCCCCTTGGGCAGATTCAGTACTATTTGTTCCACTTGCGCCAGAGGCATTGCTTTGGACCATGAGCGGGCGGTCGCTCCTGACCCTAGCGGTGTTACCATCGGCCTCTCCGAATCCACCGCTGCTGCAGTCAGCCCTAGTGAAGGGGGAGCCAGCAGGGGGTCACATGCTGATTTTGCGCACAGGCTGGCTAGCCTCGAGAACCAGATCTTGTTGGCAGCCCCTAAGAAGGCCTCGAGTAAGAAGCGGCATCTGGAGCTGGTTTACTCGGAGGACGATTTCTATGATTTCTTGGGATCTGCGGAGGAAGGTGAGTTGCCAGATGACTCATTCTCAGCGGCAGGGCTGCTTTCCGCTGGAGGCGACAGCATCTCTTGTTCCTCCTCGGATGAGGATTCCTGCCTCCCGGATGACACGGAAAGTTTGCTCTCTTCCGTGTTTGATACCTTGCACATTGTTCCTCCCAGAATGGCTAAGAGGAAAAGGGGTGAGAGGCAACGGTGGGTCTTTCCTGAGCAGCCTCATTTTTCTAACATGATTCTTAAGGAATGGAAAAGGCCCAACAAATTACCGTCGGTCCCTAAGGGCCTGGATAGGCGGTACCCTTTCCCTGCTGAACTGGTTCGGTTATGATCTCACCCTCCCGAGGTGGACCCTCCGGTGTCAGGATTGTCCAACACCACGGTTATGCCATCGCCTGACAATGCTTCCTTGCGCGATCCTGCAGACAAACGCATGGATCAGTTGGTGTGCCATGCCTTCACCTTTTCTTGTGCTCTTTTTCGGCCTGCTTGTGCCTCAGCAATTGTTTCGCTAGCCAACAGAAGAAAGGTTAATCACCTTGTGGCTAAGGCTAAATCTCCCAAAAGGGCGGAGGAGTATAAGGAACTCAAGGCCTGCTTGGATTTCATCGGCATGTTACTGCCATGGATGATGTGGTCAGGCTTGGTGCCAGAATTTAGGCGCCGCTTGCTGTGGTTGAAGCAGTGGTCGGCCGATGCGGCTGCCAAGAAATCCCTCACAAGTCTACCATTTGTGGGAAGCTGGCTGTTCGGGGAGCGACTGGACCTTTTGGTCAAGGATGGTAAGCTCCCTCAGAGAAGGAAGCCTGCTTGGTCCTTTCGGAACCCCTCGTCATATTGGTCCTTTCGGCAAGGAAGAAGTTCTTCATTTCCCAGTTTCCGCAGAGATACCTGGGGCAAAGGTAGGTCCCGCAGCCAGCCCGAACCCCCAGCCAAGCCTACTCAGGCATGAGGGGGCGCCCTTACCCATACGGGTGGGGGGAAGGCTTCTGCTGTTTGCTCAGATCTGGAGACTTTACGTCTCGGATTGGTGGATTCAGGAGGTGGTGTCCTCCGGTTACAAGATAGAGCTGGCAGCCAGGCCACCCATGAAATTCCTATGTTCACGGATATCCCGGAACCCGCTAAAAGCTCAGGCTTTGAGAGCGGCTATTTAACGGCTCCTGCGGATAGGTGTGATTTGCTCTGTGCCCCGGCAGGAACAGGGTCAGGGGTTCTACTCCAACCTCGTCATGGTTCCCAAAAAGGACGGAACGCTGCGGCCGTTCTTGGACCTGAAGGGTCTCAACAAATTTGTAAAGGTCAGACATTTCCGCATGGAAACGTTGTAGTCGGCGGTGAGATCGCTTCGGCCCGGCGACTTCATGACCGCAGTGGACATCAGGGACGCTTATCTGCACATCCCGATTTTCCAAAGACATCAGAAGTTCTTGAGGTTTGCACTGAAGGATCAACATTACCAGTTTGTAGCTCTCCCATTCGGCATATCCTCAGATCCCCGAGTGTTCACCAAGGTGCTGGTGGGCATCTTGGCTATCCTGAGGAGTCAGGGTATTCGTGTGTTGCCCTATCTGGACGACTTTCTGATTTGGGCCCGGTCCCTTCAGGAGGCCGAGAGCGACACCCGGACTGTACTGTCAACCCTGGAAGCCTTCGGTTGGGTAATCAATTACCCCAAGTCGTTTATCACGCCTTCAACAGTGAGATCCTTCCTGGGAATGACCCTAGACACCCATCAGGTCAAAGTCTTTCTGCCACAGCAGAAGGTTTTGGGTCTCCAGACGCAAGTGCAGGCTTTGCTGGTGGTGCCCTTCGCCCAATTTCATATGAGACCTCTACAGTTGAACCTGCTGACCGTCTGGAATCGGTCGCAGGAATCTCTGGAACAGGGATTTTTGCTGTCCCCACTGGCCAGGCAGTCCCTCTTGTGGAGTCCTTCCTGACTCCCCGTTGGGAGATAGTTACCACGGATGCCAGTCTTTCAGGTTGGGGAGGCGTTTGGCAGACCCAGAAGACTCTACTTGTTATTGGGTTTGGGCCATTCCCAAGTCTTTTGTGCTCTAAGTATGACACTGTTGTTAAAATATTATTCATCCAATTATATTTACTTCATTTGTTTATCAATTCATTAAAACAACTTCATTTCTTTCACCTTGTCTGTGCATTCTTATTTTCCTGTAGTCCTTTATTCCATCACTTATATTTTATCCAAATTTTGGCTTCCTTTTATTTCTCTAGTTCTTAAGACTTTATAATTTACATATATTTTTCTCTTCCTCTTTGGGGGCATTCGTCATATCCTCTTTGCTTTACACAGTTGTTTCACAATTCAGTTGCCACATAAAATGTGTTTTTTATTGGTTGATCGTTTTATCTTTCCCTATTCGTTTCTCTTTCCTCTGTTTTTTGGTGACCTACCTTTTTCTATATATACCTTTAACCTAATGTTTGGGGCACCAGTCTAATCACATTACCACCTATTTTTGCCCTCCATTTATTGTCTTATGGAGATCTTCTCTTTTTAAGTTTGATATATTATGTTACTATGGGGAAAAAAAAGACCCAGAAGATACAGGGTCAGTGGGGTCCGAAGGAGAATCGGTTACCCATAAATCTCTTGGAGCTGAGAGCAATTCGGTTGGTTCTTCTACGCCTGACTCCCCATTTAAAAGGCCTCGCAATCCAGGTTCGCTCTGACAATCAGACGGCGGTGGCCCACATCGACCACCAGGGCGGGACTCGGAGCAAGAGATCCCTCAAGGAGGTAAGCTGAATTCTGACTTGGGCAGAGGAGAATGTTCTCTGCTTCTCGGCGGTTTACATCTCGGCGGTGGAAAATCAGAAGGCAGACCCCTGAGCAGGAGTTCCTTGCGCCTGGGGGAATGGTCCCTCAGCAGCGAGACCTTTCAGGCTCTGTGTCTCCGCTGGGGTCAACCAGAAGTGGATCTTTTTGCGTCCAGACACAATCACAAGCTTCCAAGTTTCGTCTCTCTCTTAAGAGATCCTCTAGCCATAGACAGAAGCTCTGGCGATCCCTTGGACAGAGTTCAAATTTCTGTATGCATTCTCTCCGTTTCTGCTTCTGGGCAGAGTGCTGCGCAAGATAGCCCAGGAGGGGGTGCCAGCTATCCTGGTGGCTCCTCGCTGGCCGAGAAGGAGTTGGTTTGCAGACATAGTTCAGATGTTAATAGATCACTACAACATGCCCGACGACCCAGGCCTTCTCACACAGGGGTCGCTGCGGCACCCGAATTTACGAATGCTGGCTTTGACGGCCTGGCTATTGAAACCTCAATCCTGACGGAGAAGGGGTTATCAGCTACAGTTATTCACACAATGATTCAGGCACGGAAGAGGTCTTCTTCCATGATCTACTACAGAGTTTGGCGGGCCTATATCGCTTGGTGCGAGGCCAGGAGCCTTCCTTGCCGGAAATGTTCTATTTCTAGAATTCTGGAGTTTCTACAACACGGTTTGGACTTGGGCCTCCAGCTGAGCACCCTCAAGGGTCAGGTCTCGGCCTTAGCCATTTTTTTTCCAGATGTCCATTGCCAATCATAGATTGATCAAGACCTTTTTCCAGGGAGTCACCCATGTCTGCCCACTACGTAAATCTAAGTATTACCGGTGTGGGACTTGAATCTAGTGCTGTCTGCTCTCCAGGGTCCTCCCTGAATGATGCTACATTGTCTATGCTGACTCTCAAGGTGATTTTACTGGTGGCGATCACCTCGGTACACCTTTGGATGTGGTCAGAGTCATAAAGTATTACCTGGCTGTGACTGAATCCTTCAGGAAATCGGATTTGCTTTTTGTCTTAACAGAGGGTTCTAGGAAGGGATTGCCACCAGCCAAGTCCACTCTCAGTAAGTGGATTAGACAGGCGGTGGTACAAGTCTATTCTGCCAGGGGGAAGGTTCCCCCTTTTCGGATCACAGCTGATTCTACTAGGGCTATTGGTGCCTCTTGGGCCTTTCAGCATCAGGCATCAGTGGAACAAGTTTGTAACCGCCACTTGGTCTTCTGTTCATACTTTTACAAAGTTTTACAAGGTGGATGTCAGAGCCTCAGCTGATGCTGTTTTTGGCCGAAAGGTGCTTCAGGCGGTAGTGAAATTAACTACATGCTGTTCTGCACTGGGGATCCCGCCCATATGGACACTGCTCTTGGATGTCCCATCTTTAAATACTTCTGGACGGCCTGGAATGGATGGAGGAGAAAAATACAATTCTGTGAAACTCACCTGTAGCATTGTTTTTGTATCCATCCATTCCAGGCCGTCCACCCCGCCCTTGGGTTCATTATGTCCTGTATGCCTGTTATGGTGATTGATTGATTTTTGCTCATAGGACACTAGTTTTACAAGTTTTCTAGTTTTGATTCGAGAGAATACAAGCGGAGGCTATGTGAGGTAACATGGTCTCCTATTTTTTTGTTTGGACCTCCCAGCCTGCCACTTTTGTTGAGTACTGCTTTTAAACCACTGGGGCTGGATAGACGGGCAGCTGCCTTCATAGGGGGACTGGAGGAGCTACATCTTTTGATTTTGCAGTCAGCGCCCCCTAGGGGCGAACACCCATCTGTAAGTACTTCTGGGCGGCCTGGAATGGATGGATACAAAAACAATTCTACAGGTGAGTTTCACAGAATTTTATTTTTTAGCATGTATCCACCAGTAACAAAGCGAAAACATATGGAATTACATTGTTATTACATTGTAACATGAACACATTAATGCCAGACCTGTAATGTCAATTCTGCATAAATATATAAAACATGAAAAATATAAAAAAAAAAAAAATGAGATTAAAAAAAAAAAAAAAATTAAAACAAAAACCCTGTTTAAAAAGAAATAAAAGAACGTCCATTGAAATGTATGGGAGAGCGACAGGTAGCGAGAGGTCATACCTGGCGCTCTGCAAGGCTGAACGCCAGCGCTGTTCGCTGAGGCTGGGATAATGATGAATCGGACGCTACATGGCGTTATCCCAGTCGCTCAACAGATTCTGCTTGATAAATGTGTAATTGCGTGCCGTGTCCGGCGTTCACCTGATGCTACCTGTCGCTACCTGTCATTTACAAGGCACTACCTGACGCTATCCCTTCATGAATAAGGGCCGAATCTGCAGCTCCAGCACACAGCCCCATTGGTGGTAATAGGGCCACGTTTCTACCTGCTCTCACCATCAGTTTATAAGTATATAAGGGTAGATTTAGCCACAGCGGGATGATACACAGTTATATGGGGGCTGTTCAGTTAGACTGACCACCCCCTCCCTTAAAACAACATTTCCTTGCCAGCGGAGCAGCCATGGGGGGTCTTTGTGCATCCAGGCTGCCATTGTACGGAGCAAGAAAAAGAATCACGGTAAAGTTTTGTGACTAAGCTGAGAACAATGGTGGACGGGGAGGCGGGGAAGATCCGATCCCGACTACAGAGACCACTAACACTGGGCACAGACACAACAACTGAACAATCACCCATCATTGTTACACCTCCAGGATAAATGTTACTGTTTCCAGTGGTGATACACACTATTGAAATGGAATCTTTCTATAAAGTGGACCAAAAGCAGCCCTGGAGTCTATGGCTCTGATTCACTAAGAGTTAAAGAAAATTCATGGTAGTAAAAATTCAGTTCATGAGAAAAAAGCCTGAGAATGTCACTGTTACTGAATCACCAGATAAGAAGACAATAAAAGCCAATGACACTTTTTTAATCCTGAGAAAATTATTGAGCTTTTTACCTGTAGTAAAAAGTGCCATTGACTTTCATTGTCTTCCTATCTGATGATTCACTAACAGTGACATTCTCAGGCTTTTTTCTCATGAATTGAATTTTTTACTACCATGAGAATCTGTCTCTTGGATGTCTCTCTTTGGTATCTCTCTGTCTTGCTCAGCACACTGTAACTCCTTCTTCTGTAATAGCTCCTTCCTCGAAAAGGTTAGTAGGCTCCATTCTGTACTGCTCACTACAGACTCCTCTGCATGGCTGTCTCCATGGTTCTCTCTCAGCAATCCATGTTCTCTCAGCTCAATACAAGTGACAACTGCTCTGATAAGACTAGACTCAGACTGACTCTTCTAGAACGTGTCAGCTCTTATATAACCTCTGTTGATGATGTCACTCTCCCACAGCAGCCTCTAGTGGTTAACTCCGGCACTGCTGTAATGTATTATGCAGCTAGGCTGTGTTATGCAGGGTTCTCTATGAGAGATTAGGTAACCCCAGTTTTTACCTGGGCCACATAATCAATACCGTTTTTTGAAGCCTTGGTCATATTCTTTTTGTGTATACTTTAAATGAAACTCCTGTAGGCCTCCAACAGCATCACCACTGAATGCAGGAGTGGAGATGCTACAGGGTTCTGCCTGCACATGTGCCTTGGAATCAGGGTTTTTTTTGCACTACGTAGCATTTAACATGCCCCGGGGGCGGGATAAGGTTGACCAACTAATTTATTTAAGTTTTAGTCCTCTTTAAATAGCCCCATGTACCTCCATAACCAATTCTGATCGTATAAGTAGATTGCAGGTGATGGTGACACTACATGGGCCCCTATTACATTAAGAATTTACTGGATCCCGTACAGTGGTTATGCCTATACTGCCCTGGCCTATGTGGTCACTGTGGGATTCTGAATCAAGTCATCAGAAACATGATACAGCAATAATCTATGGCTGGAATCTCCACAGCTGTACGCTCGGATGTTATTAGAGATGAATAATTGTGGGTCAGGAGGGAGCAGCCAATGTACAATAAAGAGACTTGAGGGAACATAAGGACACGGTTGGAGATGGCTAAAGCTGAGATGGATGATGGAAGGGCTGTACAGCCAGTGAGATAAAGCCGCCCGCATCCAGACCAGAGGCAGCCATGTGATGTGCATGTAAAGTGGAGAAACAAGGAGCATGTGGCACCGAGAACTCCCTGCTGCGATGTAGAATATATATAGCTATGAAGGGTGTACGCACAACACAGGACAAGACATGCTGTTCTGGGATAAGTTTTAAATATGCAATTTCTCACTATTGGGCCCCCTGAAGGAATATTCTAAGTGACAAAATAAGGAAGAGAATCCTACCCATTACTATCATTTGGGCTCCTTCACATCTATGCCCCACGTTGCAGTGCGTTTTAGAAAATCTGGTGAAGGAGGTGGTGGACTTCTCCCACTAAGTCCACCACCTCCTTCTTATGGCCACAACCTCCTCTGCTGGTCCACCGCTGGGTCCGCCATGTCTACTCTTGGGACCACGACCTCCTTCAAAGAGCCGCCACCTCCTCCACCAGATTGCGACCTCCTCCGCTGGGTCTGCTACCTCCTCCCTGGGGCTGCCACCTCCTCTGCTGGTCCACCTCCTCCTTCACCAGATTGTGGCCTCCTCTGCTGGATCCACCTCATCTGCTACTGGGACCACCACCTCCTTCCCAGAGCCGCCACCTCCTCCACCAGATTGTGGCCTCCTCCACTGGGTCTGCCACCTCCTCCCTGGTGCTGCTGCCTCCTCTGCTGGTCCACCACCTCCTCCTCCAGATTTTGGCCTTTTCTGCTGGGTCCGCCATGTCTGCTCTTGGGACCAACACCTCCTTCCCAGAGCCGCCACCTCCTTTACCAGATTTTGGCCTCCTCCACTGGGGCCGCCACATCTGCTACTGGGACCTCCACCTCCTCCTTGGGGTCACTACCACCTCCACCAGATTACCGCCTCCTCTGTTGGATCCGCCAACTCTCCCACTGCATCCACGGCCTCCACATTTGGTCCACAACCTCCTTTACCAGATTTCCACCTCCTCTGCTGGGTCCACCACATTTCCCAATGGGTCCATCACCACCTTTTCCCGGAGGCGCCACCACCTCTGCTGGTCAGCACACCCTCCACCAGATTGCAGCCTTCTCCACTGGGTCCCCCACCTCCTCCCCTGGGACCGCCACCTACTCTGCTGGTCCACCTCCTACTCCACCAGATTGCGGCCTCCTCCACTGGATCCACCACCTCTCCCAATGGGTCCACCACCTCCTCTCAGGGGCTGCCACCTCCACTGCTAGTCTACCACCTCTTCCACCAGATTACCTGCTCCCCTGCTCAATCTGCCACTGGTAGGTCCACCCCCTCCTCTTTCACCGGCCATTAACGTGGGCCAGAGGGGGGCCACCACAGTGCTCCTCTAATGGAGCCACAGGTACCTAAATCATTTGTGTGTTGAACAGATGAAAAAGAACACGGGTATCATCGTTACCTTTATTTTATTTTACAGTTGTAAAAAAAAAAGTCTAATCCACAAAGGCTTAGACCACATGGTTTTATGGACCCTACTGGATCAAAGTTTAAAAAAGGGAGGCACAAGCTTTTTTGGTCCAAGGACCGCATTGTCTTATTGTTTCACTTCATGGGGCCACAATGAAATCTAAGCAGGTAAAATGCAAACAGTTTAATGCAGCAAAGCTTCAAACATGCTTTTATATGTATGTGCAGATGTAGGCAGAGGTGAGGTGGGAAGAAGTGAGCAGGGATGAGGTAGGGAAAGGTAAATTGAGTGAAGGTGAGACAGGAAGAGGTGGGCAGAGGTAAGACCCGAAATGGCATTCTTAGGTTGGTAGAGTTGAGATGGGTTAATGTGAGGTGAGAAAGGGTGGGCAGACGTAAGGTGAGCTGAAGTGAGGTTGGCTGCAGTGAGGAGAGCAGGGATGAGATGGGAAGAGGTGGAACAGGAAGATCTAAAGTGAGCAGAAGTGGTAAGGGGTGAGAAGAGATGGGCAATGAGAAAAGTGAGCAGATGTGAGTAGAGAAAGACAGAGATGAGATGGGTAGAGATAAGGTAATCAGAGGTGAGGTTGGCTGAGGTAAGGCAGGAATAGCTGAGGTGGAAAAAAATGGGCAGAGCTGAGATGTGTAAAGATGAGGTGAGCAGAAATGAGGTGGAAAAAAGGGGGCAGAGGTGAGGCGGGATGAGATGAGACAGGGAAGAGGTGAAGTGGGCAGGGTAAGTTGGGAAAATGTGATGTGGGTTGAGGTAAGGTTGGAAGTGGTTATGGCAGGAAGAGGTTAGATGATAAGAGGTGAAGCTGTGGGTAGAGGCACGCAGAGGTTAGCAATGGTAGGCAGAGGTTCTGGGGGCGGCAACCAATGGCAGCACCATTACTTTTATTTTATTCTTATTTTTCAAGAAAGGTACAATTTTGTTTTATTGTAACAAAAATAGGTATATACCGCAAACATGATTCTTTACCAGAATAGGTGTTAGGGCGAGCGCTGCACGCCCATCTAGCAGCACTTCACTTACCTCCATGGCTGAATCCAGCCGTCATCCATTTTGCAGCACTTCCCTCATGGCTGTTCCCAGCTGTCTCCCTTCCCCCAATGCTTCCTTCTCACATGCTCAGGTGCGCGCACGTCTCCGTCCACTAGAGGGCGAGAGCACTAGATTCCTGAGATTTAAAGGGCCTGTACAACACTGATTGGTGCCTGGTCATCCAATCCTGCATCCACTTCTCCTATTTAAAGAGGCACTTCCTTCCTTCAGTGCCGGATCTTGGTCTTTCCATGCTTGTTGAAAGTCAGACATTCTTGGATTGCTTACCCGTGTACCGACCTCTGCCTGTCCCCGACTCTGAACCTTTGCTGCCTGCCCCGACCTCGGCTACTCACCTTTACCGCGAACCTGTGCTGCCAGCCCCGATCTCTGCCTGTACTTACTACGCCTTTTGCCTGCCACGTGTGTACCTCGCTGAACCTCTGCTGACTGTGGGACTGGGCAGCTGTTGGGGGGTAGCGACCTGGGGGTTACTCGCCACACAAGACCAACCAGCCTTGCGGTGGGCTCTGGTGAATACCGGTGGCCCCTTAGACTCCGCTCCCCTGACACGGTACCCGCCATCGGTCCCACAATTAAAGCAGATCCACACCCGAGTCCGCTCCACCCGGTCTGTGACAATAGGGTATACAATGTAATTGGTCTCTAATAATATGAATGATAATACTATTAGTAACAGTTTGATGGAATATATTGTATTGTAATGCACTTATACTGATTTTTTCTGTATTGTGATATTCTTTTACAATAATAATAATAATCATTTTTTTAAAAAACCCATGTGGTTTTATGGAATAAACACCAATTCTTTACTGGAATAAGGTATACAAATGTTATTGGTAACTACTAAGCATTTGTGGGAGGGAAAAAAACGAGTATCGCCGTTACCTTTATTTTTTTCTACAACCCATTCAATGCAAATAATGATTTGGATGCCAGCAGGCGTCCTGTAATAACAATCTCTGAGAGGACCGGATTGTCCAGGTTGCAGGTGATGATACGCAGGGTGAGCCGGGTGACAGGGCTACAGGAAGAGAGGATACAAAGAAAGTGAGAGCTTTATCTTTATGGAGATACCTCCGACCTCCCCGATTGTTTTGCTTCCATCTGATCCCATCCATCCAGAGGAGCAGCTAAACTGATCATTACAGCTTTTTATTCTCTATCCATATAACAATTGCAGTGCTAATATATGAGCCATGCTAAGCAAACAATAATGCAGGATGACTGTATCTATATCCATAGCCAGGGTACAAAGCCTGATATATTGGTAAATCCAGGGGCATTGATACAGATCACATGGCCCAATAGCAATATATATACTATACGGGGCAGTTTCTACATTAAATTGCTCCCAGGCCAGGGAGAGAAAATCGACCCCTGGGAACAACACCCGAGGAAATTGGATTTTGTTACTCTCTGGCCGATTTGGGATGCCTCACTGTATCCCCAGGATTGCATGTGAACTCAACTTTTCCTTGTTTCCACTGCACATGTGTGGCCTTTTAGCCAGTCAGCTTGTTCCATTCCGTACTGGTGTCAGTGCGGCAAGGAAAAAGGAATGGCGCAAGCGCCACTAGTCACATCCTCTCCGGCAATTCAAAATAGCCTGGCACAGGTGCGCTGGGGATAGGGATGCAGCAGGTGGTGGAGGTGCAAGCTTGTGGAAAAGGTGAGTGAATCAGGCGATCCAGGGGGGTTTCACACAGTGGGGCATCCCAACAGGGGATGCTTCATAAAGGTATAATTAAGAGGGGTGCCGCTCCTCTTTAAAGGCAATTAGGTGAGAAAGAAGGAATAAAAAGAGCTAGGGACTAAAGACGCCAAGAAAGAAATAGAGAAGGAATGAAGAAAATGAAAGAAAGAATGGCAAATAGGAGGGGAGAAAAGAAAGAAGGAAGGAAAAAAAGGAATGAAGAGGAAAAAAAGATGAGAGTGGGAAGGAAGGGAGAAAGGGAAAAAAGAAAGTTAAAAGGGAGAATGAAAGTAATGGAAGAAAAAAGGTCAGAACACATAATAGGGGTCCCATAGTCAATGATCTTACAGTACTTCCAAAATATATAAATATATCTCTGTATACAACTTAAATCATCCAAATACCACTTCACTACTACCCTGCTGCTGACATTCTATTCAAGGGTTCCTTGAACATCCTCATATCTCCAATCCAAAGCCTTCCTCAGTTCTACCCTGGGACACACTTCCCATGTATCTGCCACCTCTCAATACTACTGAAAGACCTCCATTCCATGGTGATTTCCAACATGCTATTGAGTTTTCCCCTACCACTTTCCTTGACCCCCCTGTAATACCATACCTCTTCTGTACCGCCTTGCTGTCTCCATACCATTCAGGAACTTCAAAGTCAAAGGGTTCTCTATGACTTTTTACAGCTTTGTGGTCCACCCAACCATGGATGGACTCATATAGCTCTTTATACAACCCAAATCATCCAAATACCACCCCAGGGCTAACCTGCTGCCCCAAACCATTTGAGGGTCCCACACCCAAAGGCTTTTTTTTTACAAGATGCCCCAACCATACATCCAAGAAACACATCTGCATACACTCAAATCATCCAAGACCACTTCAGCACTCAAATCATCCGAGACCACTTCAGCACTGACCTGTTGCCTGACCTGACACTCCCACAGCCAAAGGCTTTTTTGTAAGATTTTACATTGTATCCCAACCATACACCCAAGATACCCTTATCTCTCTGTATACAACTCAGATCATCCAAAGAGTACGCCAGTACCACCCTGCTGCCTCCACACCATTCAGCTGTTCCACAATCAAAGGCTTTCCTATGAGTTTTTACAGCTTTAAAATCCGCTCATACATGGATGGGCTTTTATAGATATATATAGAACCCAAATCATCCGAGGAACCCCTTCAGTCCTGGCCCACTGCCCCATACCATTTAGGGGCCCATGGCCATTTTACAGTTTTTTTCCCAACTATACATCCAAGAAACCCTTATATCTCTGTATACAACTTGAATCATCCAAAGACCACTTCATATAGTTACAAAGCTACATAGTTAATACGGAATTAGGAATTAAAAAAAGACATATGTCCATCTTTTTTTTTTTTTTTTACTGGTAACAGCTAATAGTAATTGTTAATGTTATTTTCTTCTAAATAAGCATCTCATCTTTTTTTGAAGCTGTCAGCTTTACTAGAATTCTGCCCCATAGCCAAAGGCTTTTCTTAAGGGGTTTACAATTTGTGTCCCAACCACAAATCCAGGAAACCCTTATATCTCTGTATATATTTTGAAACATCCGAGGACCACTTTAGCACTACCTTGCTGTCCCTATTCTATTCAAGCGCCCCGCAATCAAAGGCTTCCCTATGAGTTTTTACAGCTTTTGCCACACCCACACATCCAAAGAACCCGTATATCTCCAATCCAAAGATTCCCTCAGTACTACCCTGAGACACACTGCCCATAGACCTATCTTTACAAACCTGCAATCTATTTACCAACCATTTGAGACCTCAATACTACTGAAAGACCTCCATGCCATAGTACATGCCACCATACTATTGAGTTTCCCCCTACCACTTTCCTTGACCCCCTGTACTACCATGTTCTCACCCAAACCCAGCCTCAAGCTCTAATGGAGCAGCCATATAGACCTTTGCCAGATAGGGAGGCATAACAGGATTTTAAAGCTTGGGTACCAGAATGTGGCTTGAAGGCCAGAGCCAAATAGAAGCCATTTATGTATCAGCCTACTTCAGTTAACTGATATGCAAAAAATATTGGAGATATGAACACACAATAAATGATGAAACTACTTTGCCTCATTATGAGTATTAGAGGCTCATAGAAAAAAATGCTTAGTGACTGAAACTTATACGGACCAATTGGAAATCATGACATTAATTAATTGAGCTCAGTGTTTAAAGCTAAACAGTGACTATGGGTTGGCCTAAACCACAGTCTTTTGCATTGTTATGAAACCATGATGGAGAACACACCCTGCCTTTGAAGCAGAAATCATTATTCGATTCTATTTATACAGCCGAGGTGTGGAGCTTTACTCTGACCTTAGGAATTCATCTGCGGCCACGTGGGCTGCTGCAAGGTGGAGCCTCCCGACTGTATAACCAGGAAATGGTCACAAGCTCAGCGTATGGTTTATTGCTTGTTGCCATTTAAAATCAATTTTCTGACATTTGCTTAGAGAAAAAAAACGGCCCCTTTTTAAATTAAATATAATTTTTACCAGTGATGAAAAATAACCATAGCTGCCAAACATGACCATTTAAGAAAATACGTTTTGCCAGAGGGGTAAGGGGTATCCAATTGCTGGATGCCCCACATGGCATTTTGGATTGGGAATCATGTTCCCTGGAGCCATTATTAGCCTACTTCCATGACGCCATGGTTCCCATGTAACCTCCAGCTGGGCTTCTACAATGTTGTTTGTGTACCCAACTAGATGCCAGCAATAATGCAGGGACTGGATTTGGTAGGGAATCAAGAGTGATCCCGAAAGCAGGTATGTACTGGGGCTGGGGAATCAGGCTTCTATGGCCTGCATGCAGTTCGGGGCATTCAGTAATTGGATGCCCTCCCCAGTGCCAGGGCCGGCCTTTGGTGAAATGTCACCCTATGCAGAAGTTCAGGATGGTGCCCCCTCCAAACATATACTGTAAATTCACATTTAGGGAACCCAGAAAAGGGACACAGAGAGATGGGGGGTGCATGGATAACCAGAGAAGAACTGAATGTAGAATAGGGAGAGGGAGAGAAAGAAAAAGAGAGGGATTAGGAGAGGAGGAAATATGGTAAGGAGGGCGAGAAGAAAAGAAAGAGTAAGAAGGTGAAACAAGAGGTGTGGAAAAGAATGTGGAAAGAAGAGATAAAGAGACAGTTTAAAAAGGAGAAAAAGTGCGTTTGGAAAAGAAAGAGGGGGAAAAGTGAAAGAAGAAAGCGAGATGAAAGATGTCTATATAGAGAGATGGATGGAATGTGGAAAAGAGAGATGGAACGAAAGTGTAAAAGAAGAAGGAGTAAAGTAATTATGAAAAAAGAGAGAGAAGAAAGTAATAGAACACAGGCAATGTGAAAAAGAGGGAAAGGGAAGGAATGTGACAAGAGAAAAAGATGAATGCAATGTGGAAGAGAGATTGAAATGTAAAAGGAGAAGGAAGGGGCTTGAACAAAAAAAGTAGCAACAAATATAGAAAGAAGATGAAGGAGGGAATGCATAGATGATAAGAGAGGGGACATATACCAATTTGGGATTCCCCAGGCGAAGGCCAGCAGCCGGCACTGGAATTTTCGAGATACCAGGGCAGGCCTGGCTGGGTTTTGTTCATCTTTAAAGGGTTCCTCTTATACTCTGCCATTAATTCAGGAATCAGAGAGCTCTACCCAATCATTCTTTATTATTCATTATGTAAAAAGTTGGTCGGCAAGCTCAGCAAGTAATGGCGGGGACATCACCGCCTCTGTGCAATTAAATTCCTCAGGAAAGGCCGTGGCTGCAATTGCGCGGTGCCATTTTAGAAGCAGATGATTGACTTCCACTCTGTGTAATAAGTGAATTTGATTTCCCATCCCTATATTTGGCAATTCAATTTCCAGTGGATATTGCGCTGACTCTGAAGCACACACAGTCATCATTCTCAGCCTTCCCAGTAATTGTCGTCTATATCAAGATTGCCTTTGTTTCCCTGTAAAGTCCCCTTGGGGAGCGGGCCATTACCAGGCCATTATGTGATTTCACAATGTCCCTTTAAGGCAGCTTGTAATCTGGCTCCCTGCAATGAATGACAAACAGTGCGGGCAGCCTCTGCCTTTCATTGCTACATCCTGTTTTCCTTACATAACACGGAAGACAATAAAGCTACCCTGATTGAGGTGTGTCCACAGGCTGGCCGGGTATCGCTGTTGGTATCACCAGACTTGCATACAAACCGAGACGTTTGCTTAGAAGATGCAACATAATCAGATTCATGACATCAGCACTCATTACAGGGTAAAGCTATCCCAGGAGAGAGATCAATAGTAGAAGACATTATATCTGCATGATGGCGGCAGATTATCGGCAGCTTCTGTAGGGTATTTTAAATGATAACCTTAAGGGGGGGGGGGGGGGGGGGTTTCTTTAAAAAATGTCCAAACAAAGCTCAAAGAATGTCAAACTGACGTCAACCAGACCCCTTTAGCTAGAGCAATGCTTCTCTAGGGCTTTGTGGCTTAGCCCATATAATACACCTATGTATATATTTATATTGTGGTGGGGAAAATTCCAGGGAAAATTCGATTCGGCACGAACCCGAATTTTTTTTGGTTCGTGCCGATCGAATTTTCCCTGAAATAAAAAAAAAAAAATGCCGGCATGGTGGGAGCGGGCAGGCCGGCGCCGCTCTCAGCTGTCATCAGAGGACGCGTCATCAGAGGGCGCGTCATCAGAGGGCGCCTGAGAGCGGCGCCGGCCTCCACGCTCCGACTATGCAGGTAAGTGTTTGCTTAAAAAAAAAATGCCGGCATGGTGGGAGCGGGCAGGCCGGCTGCGCTGTCAGCGGGCCGGCTTCCACCGCCCGCTGACAGGCGTAGCCGGCCTGCCCGCTCCCACCATGCCGGCATTTTTTTTTTCAGATGAGCGATTCGTGAAAGTTCGATTCGGGCGAACCCGAATTTCTTGGGGAAATTCGGCGAATCGCCCGAATCGAACTTTCAAGAAGTTCGCTCATCTCTAGTTAGGACTAACGTATGTTTTTTTTGCTCTCTTTGTCCCTGTTGTTGAGATTTAGCCTTAGTTCCTGTTTGTGCTGGTCACAACCCTTGTGTCCAGGTGAAAACCCTGAATTTTCTGTCTGCAGTGAAATTTGGGGTCTCACTTCCTACCTTTGGTGATCACACAGAAGACATAGGAAGACCCATGGATGTTAAGAAGACCCATGAGACAGCCAGAGGTGATCAAACAGGAGGATCATAGGAAGACCTGTGGCTGTCTCTGGGACAGAGGTGATCAAATGATAGTATCATCATAAGACCCATGGCTGTCTCTGAAACAGCCAGAGGTGATCAAACAGGAGGATCATAAAAAAACCCATGGGTGTGTCTGGGACAGACAAAAGGTGATCAAACAGGAGGATCATATGAAGACCCATGGGTGTGTCTGGGACAGAGAAAAGGTGATCAAACAGGAGGATCATATGAAGACCCATGGGTGTGTCTGGGACAGACAAAAGGTGATCAAACAGGAGGATCATATGAAGACCCATGAGTGTGTCTGGGACAGAGAAAAGGTGATCAAACAGGAGGATCATATGAAGACCCATGAGTGTCTCTAGGACAGCCAGAGGTGATCAAACAGGAGGATCATATGAAGACCCATGAGTGTCTCTAGGACCGCCAGAGGTGATCAAACAGGAGGATCATATGAAGACCCATGAGTGTCTCTAGGACCGCCAGAGGTGATCAAACAGGAGGATCATATGAAGACCCATGGGTGTGTCTGGGACAGACAAAAGGTGATCAAACAGGAGGATCATATGAAGACTCATGAGTGTCTCTAGGACAGCCAGAGGTGATCAAACAGGAGGATCATATGAAGACTCATGTGTGTCTGTAGGACAGCCAGAGGTGATCAAACAGGAGGATCATATGAAGACCCATGAGTGTCTCTAGGACCGCCAGAGGTGATCAAACAGGAGGATCATACGAAGACGCATGGGTATCTCTGGGACAAACAGAGGTGAACAAATAGGAGGGTCATAAGAAGACCCATGGGTGTCTCTGGGACAGCCTGAGATTAAGAGAAGTGGCACCGAGCAGGGCGATGGTTGTAGAAGAAGCTGTAGTGGAGATAGTAAGAGCCAGGGGTTCAGGGAAAAGGCACCAAACAGGATCACAGCTAGAAGTGGCAACAATGCAGGATAACAGTTAGTAGGAAAAGCAGCTGTCGAGACATAGACGGCCAATGGTGATCAAACAGAAGGTTCATAAGAATAGCCTTTTGCCTGGAATTTCCCTTTAATAGAAGTGGAACAAAGTAGGAAGACAGTTTGTAGGAAAAGCAGCAGTGGAGGAGATGACAGGTTGAGAGAAGTGGCACCAAGCAGGATGATAGCTGTTGGTGGAAGAAGCAGCAGTGGAGACAGTGAGAGCTAGGGGATTTGGGAAGTTGCATCAGACAGGATGACAGCTGTTAGTAAGAGACGCAGCAGTGGAGGTGATGACAGCCAGTGGTGATGACATGGTGGATAGAAAAATGGCAGTCTGTAGTGGAGATGAGCAATGGTTGTGAGAATGACAGCAAGTGGATGTGAGAAGACAGTGGTCGGGATGCCAGCTGGGGGACATGAAGAAACAGCAGTGGATATGATGACAGCGACAATAGAGACAATGGAAACTCACACTAAACTATATTCCTTAATTTTGGATGAATTTTAAATCTAAGCTTCACTGCCTGGTTTTGCTTTTGTGTTGTTTTTCTACATTTGTTTCACTGAAAACAGCAGGTCATCTAGTTTCCGTGTTTACACAAATGTTTACGCTCTCTGGTTGGAAAGTTATGAGCGTCACATACCTGGCGCATTCTCTTTCCACCATGCGGAGAGTTTTTAAGATGAAGAATGATGATGCGGTGCAGCAGAGCGGAACCGGCCACTGCATAAATATCGATGCAGAAACCTGGGCTGAAAAGAGTTAATTAGGTTTACTGAAGCTTTACTGATATCACTAATAAACCTGCCACTAACCGCTGAATTATGGCTTCCTTCCTCTAGCAAATGAAAAATCATCGGTTAAATTAAATCAGCTGTATAATATGATGACACAAACCGCCTATAAAATCTCTTGTCCTTTTATAAGTATTTTAATGAATGAATTAATTAATTTGTCTGCAGGTGGCGCACTTCTCGTAAGAGAAACATACTGTAAAGACTTGATTAGCAGCTGATAAAAGCATGTAAGATTACATTACAATGCAATACGAATATGAGTGTTGGTAAAATGGGTCTGAAAACACTTCTGGTCCCCTTAATAAGGTTCCCATCAGCAGTTAAATACTGCACTGCACAGAAGCAGCTTCCCTGCTCTCTCCGCTCTGCACGGCAATGCCAACCAGGTTGCTATACAGAAAGAGCACAGAGTGGGGATCTCGCTTCTGTGTAGCTAGCTCTGATAAATGCTCATTATGGAAACTGAGAGGAAGGGGAGTATGTAGCTTTACAGTAGATGTAGGGCCATCCCAAATTGGAATGCCCCCTATGGCAAAACCCAGGAACTATCCTGGGGCATTCCAATTTGGGATGCTCTGCTATATGAACAATAACCTCCTTATCCCCAAGTGTACATTAAATTGGACCAACACCCAGGGGCGATCAGATTCCTCCCCGCGGGGCATCCGAAATCGGGATGTCCCGCGGGGGGAAACCCCCCAGGACGCCCATAATCCTATCTTTTCCACGTTCCAGCGGCGCATGCGCGTCCGCCGCCTCCCTCGCGTCCCTCTAGCAGGGCATTCACAAACGGCCGGCGCGGGTGCGCTCCCTGTAAGAGGGACGCGCAGGAGGCTGTGGCGGACGCGCTCTGCTTGTCCGGCGCTGCCTCTTGCTTGTCCGACGGCGGGGATTGGCTGCAGCGGTCACGTGGGAGCGGGGTGAGGTGAGTTTTCGGGCCTTTCTGGGGGGTTTCACACAGCAGGGCACCCCCGATCGGGGTGCCCCACCGAAGTGGACCAAAACCCGGATAGTCAAAATCCTGGGTGTTGGTCCACTTTAACAGACGCACGGCATGTACATGGGCTCTTGTCCAATGAGTGCTGTAAACCCTGCATAGCAATGCATGGCATATAGTCCTGTAGTTCCAACATATGAAGCGAATCCACAGCCCTCCTCCAGTCTGCATTGCACTTCCGCGTCCATCCATTCGAAATGATGAGATGCAGCGGCCTGCAAATGTGGTGTGAGAGCTCTGGGAAAGGTGATTGTGTGCCAGGGTCCCCGGGGGAGGGGGGGGGGTGACCCTGCGATGAGGAATTAGCTCCTTTAAGCAGAACTTCAATCTATAATCACCCCTCCCCCTGCCCTGCCGCCCTAACCTGACACAGGGGCAGGACGGGGGGGGGTACTACAAAAAAAAAACCTTACCTGACCCTCGGCCACCACTGCTCTTCCAGATACTGGGCTCTGCCATCTTGCCGGAATGACAAAGAGACAAATTCTCCGGTTCAGTGCGTGCTCCCATCCGCCCATTCAAGTGGATGAGCGGCGGGAGCGCGTGCAAACCTGGGGGGTGCGGCCCTGTGTCCCTTTCAGCAACGGCCACACAGAGACTGGAGGATGATAAGGTAAGGTATTTTTTTCTTTGTAACTCCCCAGTCCTGCCTCAGTACCAGGGTAGGGTGGCAGGGTGTCAATTTTAGACTCCGCCCTGCCCCCTACCTTTAAAGGAGATGCCACTTTCATTCTAAAATGCATTATTTGGCTAGATGGGATCCCTCATTTTTATTTCTTTTTCCTTTATTAGTACAATGTCTTCCCAAGCAATTTGGAGGCATGGCAACACACACCCTGACTTTTCCCGCCTATTGCAGAGTGTGAGTGCTGTGGAGTCAATGCAGATAGACATTGTGGAGGAACACAAACTGGCTCTTACTGGAACATGCATAAGAGAAGGTCACCTTATATGGTGAATCATACAGACAGGAAAAATAAATCAGCGAGTTTAGCTCATTCTGAAAATACATAAAGAGACTACAAATAAGTATTAGTAACAGGGACATCTAGTGTCATAACTGTGAACTGCAGTCACTCCAGCAATATAGACACAAATCACATACAGTGACAAGCTGAAGCTGTTGTGCAGTATCTCCAACACACACCAGAGAAGGCATCAGGGTAGGAGAGCCAATACTCCAGTATGGTGCCCAAAGTGCCCAGCTGTGAAGAGAGCTGATGGCCACCCTGACCTGGGACCCACAGGCTGCCACACTATTGCTGCAGGCGTTAATGATAAATGCGTGTGCCCCTCCTCCCCCAGGCTGGATTGGCTTGGGTCCCAGTTCAAACAGGCAGGCTGATTCATTATTAGCGGCAAGTAGCGACAGATGAGCGTCTGTAGCAGGCATTTCAGAGCGTCCGCTAGTAGTCGCTGTGTTCGGCCGTGGGTCGCTAGTTTCGAGCGACTCAGTCGCTGTGCAACAATGATGAATACATTGTGGGGAGTCGCTATATGACCAGTACAGTGCTGTATGGGAGCGCATGTTAGCGACTGGTCAGTGCGACCGACTCACAACATATTCAGCCAAAAAAAAGCCTCACACACCTCCGGCGCTCAAAAATGCTTCGCTGTAGGCTAGAGCGCCGGAGGCTTTGTGATTAAAGGTTGTTTTTTAACATGTATCCAACAGTAACAAAGCGAAAACATATGGAATTACATTGTTATAACATTGTGACATGAACACATTAATGCCAGACCTGTAATGTCAATTCTGCATAAATATATAAAAATTGAAAAAAAAATGAAAAAAATGGCTTTTTCAAGGCCAGGAGAGGTCCCAACATTATTTGAGAACAAAGAAAATAAATAATAAAAAACCCCTGTTTAAAGAGAAGTAAAAGAACGTCCATTGAAATGTATGGGAGAGCGACAGGTAGCGAGAGGTAAGAGGTGGCGCTCTGCAAGGCTGAACGCCGGCGCTGTACGCTACGGCTGGGATAATGATGAATCAGACGCTACATGGCGTTGTCCCAGTCGCTCAACAGAATCCGCATGATAAATGTGTAATTGCGTGCCGTGTCCGGCATTCACCTGTCGCTACCTGGCGTTTACAAGGCACTACCTGGCGCTATCCCTTTATGAATGAGGCCCTAAGTGCCAAGCCATCACACACAGGTTAGAGAGGGGGCAGATTTTATAGAGTTATATTGTGTCTGGGAACCTCATAATAACCTATAATGTGATGGCTGGGCCCCTAGTCTGCTTTTCAGTTTCCTTTATGCCTGAATAACACGTTACACCTGGCTGCCTTGGGCGCAGAAGTCCAGTTCTAACAAAGGCCCAAATCATCATATATAGGTTAGAGAGGGGCCCTGTCTCTATTAGAGTTCCCACCTTTCCCAACAAAAAATCCTGGCCTTTTCACTGATATATGGGCGTGGTCAGGGGCGGACTGGGGCTAAAAAACGGCCCGGGACTTTTTGGGGCACACCGGCCCTGCTGCACTGTTCCTAATGTCACTATATACACACACCTTATTTTTGTTCCATAAGATGCACCCAGGGTTTAAAGGACTAAAATAAGAAATAACTTTTTCTGAACCAAATGGTGTGCTCAAATTCCCCCATTCAGTGCGCAGAATCACCCCATTACAATAAAGGCAGTGGGGGCATCCCTCAGTACAGCCAGTGGGGGCATCCCTCAATACAGCCAGTGGGGGCATCCCTCAGTACAGCCACTGGGGGCATCCCTCAGTACAGCCAGTGGGGCATCCCTCAGTACAGCCACTGGGGGCATTCCTCTGTACAGCCAGTAGGGGCATCCCTCAGTACAGCCACTGGGGGCATCCCTCAGTACAGCCACTAGGGGCATCCCTCAGTACAGCCACTGGGGGCATCCCTCAGTACAGCCAGTAGGGGCATCCCTCAGTACAGCCAGTAGGGGCATCCCTCAGTACAGCCACTGGGGGCATCCCTCAGTACAGCCACTGGGGGCATCCCTCAGTACAGCCACTGGGGGCATCCCTCAGTACAGCCAGTAGGGGCATCCCTCAATACAGCCAGTGGGGCATCCCTCAGTACAGCCAGTAGGGGCATCCCTCAGTACAGCCAGTAGGGGCATCCCTCAGTACAGCCAGTAGGGGCATCCCTCAGTACAGCCAGTAGGGGCATCCCTCAATACAGCCAGTGGGGCATCCCTCAGTACAGCCAGTGGGGGCATCCCTCAGTACAGCCAGTAGGGGCATCCCTCAGTACAGCCAGTGGGGGCATCCCTCAGTACAGCCAGTGGGGGCATCCCTCAGTACAGCCAGTGGGGCATCCCTCAGTACAGCCAGTGGGGGCATCCCTCAGTACAGCCAGTAGGGGCATCCCTCAGTACAGCCAGTAGGGGCATCCCTCAGTACAGCCAGTGGGGCATCCCTCAGTACAGCCAGTAGGGGCATCCCTCAGTACAGCCAGTAGGGGCATCCCTCAGTACAGCCAGTGGGGCATCCCTCAGTACAGCCAGTGGGGCATCCCTCAGTACAGCCAGTGGGGCATCCCTCAGTACAGCCAGTGGGGCATCCCTCAGTACATCCAGTGGGGCATCTCTCAGTACAGCCAGTAGGGCATCCCTCAGTACAGCCAGTAGGGGCATCCCTCAGTACAGCCAGTGGGGCATCCCTCAGTACAGCCAGTGGGGCATCCCTCAGTACAGCCAGTGGGGCATCCCTCAGTACAGCCAATGAGCGGCATCCTGGGGCGATCGTGATCATCCTGCAATAGCACTAGTGTGAAACCAGCCTCACCCTCCATTTTACTGTGTGTGTGTGTGAGAGCGGCGGCGCCGGCAGGAAGCGCAGGGCTGGGCAGGCCGGCTGCTCCCCCAGCCTCCAGCATCTTTTCCATGGGGTCGCCGCCCTCCCTGGCACGGGCCTACCGGGATTTTGCCCAGTATGCCCTATGGCCAGCCCGCCCCTGGGTGTGGTCTTGTAAAATGTAAGACCATATTTTTCAATGAAAATACCTTATTTCCCACTTTCTAAATTGCACCAGCCAACACGCACACATAGCACACTTCCCCAGAGTGCTCGAAAGTAATTTACTGCATACCACCCAACTTTTTAAAGTGGGAAAGAGGGACAATTGTTAAGCCAGGTCCATTCATTGGGGGATAAATAGGATATAGGTTGTAACAACCATCCAAATCAGGGACACTTGGGAGGTATGTGTACTGGCTGGGATGTGACTCCTGGCCCTGCTGCATAACATTAACAAAAATCCTGGCATCTACCAAAAACTCACCGTCAGATTACTAAAAATAACGGCGGCACCGGTGAAATACCAGTAAGATGGCAACCTTAGGGGGTTATTTAAGAAGGGATAGCGCCAGGTAGTGTCTCGTAGCGGCAGGCAGCGTCTGATGAACGACGAGCGCTGTACGCTAAACCACATTTAAAGTGGACCAACACCCAGGATTTTGACTATCCTGGGTTTTGGTCCCCGATCGGGGGTGCCCCGCTGTGTGAAACCCCCCAGAAAGCCCCGAAAACTCACCTCTCCCCCGCTCCCACGTGACCGCTGCAGCCAATCCCCACCGGCGGACAAGCGAGAGGCAGCGCCGGACAAGCAGAGCGCGTTCGTCGCCGCCTCCCGCGCGTCCCTCTTACAGGGAGCGCACCCGAGCCGGCCATTTGCAAACGACCGGCGCGGGAGCGCGCCCTGCTAGAGGGATGCGCGGGAGGCGGTGGACGCGCCGCTGGAACGTGGAAAAGGTAGGATTGTGGGCCTCCTGGGGGGTTTCACCCCGCGGGACATCCCGATTTCAGATGCCCCGCGGGGAGGGATCTGATCGGCCCGGGAATGTTATAGATTCCCGGGCCGATCCCCCCTGGGTGTTGGCCGTTTTAAGAAAGCGAATCTGGTGAGTGACTCTAACAGCGCCATGTAGCGTACGATGTATTATTACAGGCGGCTCAGTGTATAGCGCCAGCGCTCTAGCTTCCAGAGCGCCAGGTATTACCTTTCGCTCACTGTCGCTCTCCCATACATTTCAATGGCCGTTCATTTGCTTGTGTTTAAACAGCGTGTTTGACATTTTTTATTTTAGTTTTTTTTTGCTCAAATCATTGTGTGACGTCTCCTGGCTGCAAACAAACACTTTTTGGACTTTTTATATTTTTATGCAAAATTGTCATTACAGGTCTGGCACTAAAGTATTAATGTCACAGTGTTATAACAATGTCATTCCATGTGTTTTCGCTTTGTTACTGGTGGATATGTGTTCAAAAACAGACTTTAATCACACAGTGTCTGGCGCTCTATGCTATAGCGACCAGATTTAGAGCACCGGCGCTTTGTGTGTGTAGTTTTTCGATAAGTATGGTGTGGAGCGCCGTGTGCTGGGCGCACTGAGCTGGTGCTACCTTTCGCTCCCTGCAGCGCTGTACTGGTGTTAGAGTGCCCAACATACATCACATTCATCAATGCGGGCCAGGTTACTACAGCAGCTGAGGTGCTCTGTTACAGCGCCCGATACCCGCTTACAGCGTCTACTAGAGGTGCTCATCTGCCAATACCTGATGTTAGTAGTGAATCAGCCTCTTTGGGCTTTATTCATCAAGCCATTGCACCAGGTAACGACTGGCAGCGACAGGTAACAACAGGTGACCGCCGGGCACTGTACGCAATACCACATTTATCAAAGCGAATCTGATGAGCGATTCTTAACAGCGACACGTAGCGACCGATTCATCATCACAGACGGCTCAGCGTATACCACTAGCGCTCTAGCTTCCAGAGCGCCCGGTATTACCTCTCGCTACCTGTCGCTCTCCCATACATTTCAATGGATGATCCTTTTTTCTCTTTAAACAGGGTTTTTTTTTGTTTTTTGTTTTTTTAACTCAAAACTTTTTAATCAAACAATTGTGTCACCTCTCCTGGCCTAGAAAAAAGTCTTTTTTGAAACTTTTTGGGATTTATAATATTTTTATGCAGAATTTTTGTTACATGTCTGGTATTAAAGCAGTCCATCACCCTGAATAAGAGTCTATCTTTTATGTTTCCCACACCCTGTACATACAGATTGCTCACATTAAAAATCATCCTACCTGCATCTACTGCATTTTCGGAGCCTTTAAAAATCCAAGATGGCGGCTCATGGAATATCAGGCAGCCTGCAAACAGGAAGTGCCTTCTGACTGTGCTGCTCTGCATTCTGGGATTGCTGTCCTTTTCCTGACCCCAGCTCTGCTCTGTCTGAGCAAAGCACAGCTTTAACCCGCCCCCCCCTGTACTTTATCCTGCTCTCCTCTCCTCAGTATGTGATGCTTATGAGTCAAGATGGCGGCGCCCGTATCCTAAAGTCTTGAACAGCCCAGTGGGGGAAAGAATAATAAGTAAGTGACTAAAAACTTAAAATATATTCATTTTAGATGCTTGGGAATCATTTTATAAGGGTTTGGGCTTTCAATAAATCATGGTGAAGGTCCTGTTTAAAGTGTTCATGTTACAATGTCATTCCATATGTTTTTGCTTTATTAGTGGATACATGTTGAAAAACAGACTTTAAAGCGGACCTTCACTCTGAATAAGAGTCTATCTTATATGTTTCCCACACCCTGTACATACAGATTGTCCACATTAAAAATCATCCTACCTGCATCTACTGCATGTTATGAGCCTTTAAACATCCAAGATGGCGGCTTATGGAAGCCGCCATTTTATCAGGCAGCCTGCAAGCAGGAAGTGCCTCCTGACTGTGCTGCTCTGCATTCTGGGACTGCTGACCTTTTCCTGACCCCATCTCTGCTCTGTCTGAGCAAAGCATGGCTATAACCCGCCCCCTGTACTTTATCCCACTCTCCTCTCCTCAGTAAGTGTGATGCTTCTGAGTCAAGATGGCGGCGCCCGTATCCTAAATTCCTGAACCTCTGTTCTCTTGCAGCCCAGTGGGGGAAAGAATAATACGTTTGTGACTAAAAACGTAAAATATACTAATTTGAGATGCTGGGGAATCATTTTTTAAGAGTTTGGGCTTTTCATTAAATCATGGTGAAGGTCCGGTTTAATTACATCTGGTGCTCTGGGCTACAACAACCCGATTATGAGCGCCGGCGCTGTGTGAGACTTTTTTTTTATGAATATGGTGTGAGTCGGTCACACTGAGCTGGCGCTCCCATACAGCGCTGTACTGGTGTTAGAGCGACTCACACAATATATTCATCAATGCCGGCCAGCGACTGAGACGCTCTGAAACAGCAAACTATGGCCGATCACAGCGACTACTAGCACTAGCTCTCAATGCCTCGCTACAGACGCTCATCTGTCGCTACCTGGCGCTAGTAATGAATCAGCCTGCCCGTCTCTATACAGCCTATATTGTGTCTGGGCCACCATAACTTATCATGTATGGTAGGGCTCATAGCCCCTAGAGTTTGTGGCTCCTATATGGTCTGTCTGAACTATATGACTGGTCTGGTTATGAGGGGGGGGGGCAGTCATTGCTGTTGTAATTGGCGCAACATTTTCAGGTGGCGGCCCTGTCTGGATCTGCCTGGAAAAATGTGACCAAACTGCAGCCAAAATCAAACACGCGGGGTGCCCCGACCCCAAAAAGGGAGTAAAACCAGAGACTAACAAAGGCACTCCATTAATTGTGAATCATATCCAATTTTATTTTAAGGTTATTAAATTCTCACAATATCAGGACACATTAAAAACTGTTAAAAACATATATCACCTATGTAGACTGCCATCAAATGAGGGGCGAGGGGGTTAAATTCTGATGTGGCCAGTGGAAGAACCTAATATATCAATAATTCATTAATAAAACTATATTTACAAATCAATTCATAAAGTGTCAAGTGCTTCCAAAGTGCATCAGATCCCATATATATATATACAAACATAATAATACAACAATTGCTGAGAAAGAGGTAGGTGCAAATCACAGACAAAATACATACAATAATATTATCTTACTTGCCAAACAAAGTGCCATGTGCGGACCAACCACTGGGACCCCCAAAATCCCTGCAACGCGTTTCGTGACCTAGGCCCTTATTTATGAAGGAATAGCGACAGGTAGCGACTGGTGAGCGGCCGGTAATGACGGGCCCCGCCAGGGGCGTAGCTATAGGGGTCGCAAGGGTCGCCATTGCGACTGGGCCCCTAAGCCAGGGAGGGCCCGCAGGGCTCGGTCGGTCCTGGCTATGGCAGCCGGGCGCACAAACGGGTTTAGTCGGCTTTTCTCGCTTTTTGAGCTTGGCTGTGATTGAGAGGGAGGTTTACGTGCTCGGGCACTTCTCATTGGCTGACGGCTTTTCCCTTTAGGAAGGGCCGATCTCCGTGCTGCTCGCTGATTGGCCGCGCGGACAGGTAGAGCACCGCAACGTTTGTCAGGAGGAGGCTGTTCAGGCGCTCGGTGTTCACGTTCTCCAGCTGGTGGCGGAGGTGGCGGAAGTTGTTGACGGTGGGACTGGCCGGGTTGTTGTTGTCGCCGCCGCCGTCCAGGTCGCTCTTGTTGGCCAGGTCCAGGCAGCAGCTGCAGCAGTCCAGGCCGATGGCGGAGC
Source organism: Gastrophryne carolinensis (assembly GCA_027917425.1). Taxonomy (NCBI): domain Eukaryota; kingdom Metazoa; phylum Chordata; class Amphibia; order Anura; family Microhylidae; genus Gastrophryne; species Gastrophryne carolinensis. The sequence continues at coordinate 156,556,336 of CM051242.1, read as the reverse complement.
GGCATTCCTCCTCCTCGTCCTCCTCGTCAGGCACCCGGCGGAAAGTTTCGTCCATGGCGCGAGTTTCCTCAGTGTCTGGCGGACGGACGGGCCCCAGTTTGACTCCTCGCATCGGGGCCCACAAGACTTTAGCTACGCCCCTGGGCCCCGCCACGAGAACACCGGCTCCCCACCACAATCACACATTTATCAAGCCAATCCTGCTTAGCGACTGAGATAGCGCCATATAGCCACTCATTCATCATTATTCCAGCCTCAGCCCACAGCGCCAGCGTCCAACCTTGAACAGCGACAGGTATGACCTCTCGCTACCTGGCGCTCTCCAATGCATTTCAATGGAACAATCTTTAAATATTAATAATTAATTGTTATTAATTTTTTTTTTTTTTTATGTGAAAAATTCTGTGACCACTTCTGCCATTTTAGATATTTTTTTTAAGGTAAAAAAAAAATAATAATAATTTGTGCAGAATTGATATTACAGGTCTGATATTAATGTATTCATATTACCAAATTATTTTAAAAACTTGTTTCCAAAAATATGTTTGTTTGGGGGTTAAAAAACTACTTTTAACCCATCGCCGCCAGCGCTCTGGGGTTTAAACAAGCATTTCACAGCGTGAGAATTTTTTGAGCGTGATTTGTTAATGAATATGCTGGGAGCCGGTCGCTCTGACCAGTCGCTATCATGCGCTCCCATACAGCGCGGAACCTGTCAAATAGCGACTCCTCATCCAATATTCAACATTACTGCAAACCGACTGAGTCGCTATCAACTACAGAACAACGGCCAAGCACAGCGACTACTAGCGGGCGCTCTGAAAATACTGCTACAGTCGCTCAACTGTCGCTACCTGCCGCTATTAATGAATCGGCCTCCCCGAGTCACTTCTGCAGGCAGAGTACGCAGCGGGTAGGTGCTGGCTGCCCTCGTTTTATACTCACCCATCCCCGTTCCCCAGCCCCGCGCTTAGACAGTCCGGGAGCCGACGGGCGCACTCCGACCGGAAGTGCGTCACCGCCGGCTCACCGGAAATGACGTGGCCGCGTTCCAGAGTGGAACGCAGACCTACGCAGATGGTACGTGAAACGCTACGGCCAGTGGCTCGCCGCCTCTCACCACAAATGGGAGGTCATGCTGCACTGTACTGACCGAGCGCGGCGCAGGGACTGGGTATTGGGCGGTGAGTATCCCCCGTTGGGCAACGAGCATAAAAACGTGCGATCCAAATATATAAAGTGATACAACAACATATATGCATATATACAATATCTTAAAATGTACATACACGTAATCAATTAATATTGGGAGGCCGATTCATTAATAGCGCCAGGTAGCGACAGATGAGCGACAGTAGCGGTATTTTCACAGCGCACGCTAGTATTCGCTGAGCTTGGCCGTTGTTCGGCTGTTGACAGCGACCCCGTCGGTGTGCGGTAATGTTGAATACGGGGTTAGGAGTCGCTGTTTGACAGGTTCCGCGCTGTATGGGAGCGCATGACAGCGAATGGCCATAGCGACCGGCTCCCACCATATTCATTAACAAATCACGCTCAAAAAATTCTCGCGCTGTGAAATGCTTGTTTAAACCCCAGAGCGCTGGCGGCGATGGGTTAAAAGTAGTTTTTTAACCCCCAAACAACCATATTTTTGGAAAAAAAAAAAAAAAAATTTTCAAAACATTTTGTAATATGAATACATTAATATCAGACCTGTAATATCAATTCTGCACAAATTTTTTTTTTTTTTTTTACCTTAAAAAAAATATCTAACATTGCAGAAGTGGTCACAGAATTTTGGACAATTAAAAAAAAAAAAAAAAAAAATTAATAGCAATTAATTACGAATATTTAAAGATTGCTCCATTGAAATGCATTGGAGAGCGCCAGGTAGCGAGAGGTCATACCTGTCGCTGTTCAAGGTCGCTCGCTGGCGCTGTGGGGTGAGGCTGGAAAATGATGAATGATTCGCTATCTGGCGCTCTGTCAGTCGGTAAGCAGGATCGGCTTGATAAATGTGTGATTGTGGTGGGGAGCCGGCGTTCTCGTAGCGGTGAGCGTCATTACCGTTCGCTCACCATTCGCTACCTGGCGCTATCCCTTGTTAAATAAGGGCCTAAGTAAACTGCAAACTGCAGCCAAAACAAAACATTTTCCAGCACCAGGAGCTTACAATCTGGAGGGATAAAGGCCAGGGACAAGCCTCAGTGTTCTCAGGGTATTTCCCTGTAGTCAGCAGCAGAAATGACAGAAATAACAGGGACAGGCCGCAGTATCGGCCATGACGGTTTCCTCATTCAGCTGTATGGGGCAATGCGGGTGAGTAACAGGCACTGGAGGAGTGACAGGAAGTCTGAGACAAGGAAAACCTATCACTCAGCAGAAAAAAATCTCTCTACTATGAATCAGGCCTGAGGCAGCAGCTGCAAGCAAACTAGCAAATAAACAAAAGCAAGATAAAAGTACAAAAAAAAAAAACACGCGCAAGAGGACCTGTCATGCTGAATACATGTGCAGTTGACCTTCAGTGCACATGCACAGAGCGCCATCTCAACCTTTCTAGGGGATAGTGCTCTATAGCACTTCAGTCAGGTCCCCTATTGTTATTATTATTTTCAGAAACTGAAAGCTCTCAGCTGGCTCAGCAGGTCTTTCCCACATTCCCTTCATCTCACTTATGCTCTCGCTCCATCTTTCTCTCTCTTTTATTCTTTATTTTTTGCTCTTTTTGACCCTTTTTCATTTCTTTTTTTTTACATTCAATCATCTCACTCTCATTGTCACATTCTCTCTTGCTTCTCTTTACTCTCTCTCTTTTTCACATTTTATTATTATTATTGTTTATTTATATAGCGCCATCATCTTCCGTAGCGCTTTACAAAGTAGTAGTTACAGACAGGGTAGAAACATACGGTACATATACTATTTCAAATGCAGTTTTACAGAGTTGACAGTGGATATTCTGAGTACAAGATACAATAGGAGAGAAAGGCCCTTATTTATGAAGGGATAGCGACAGGTAGCGACTGGTGAGCGGCCGCCACGAGAACGCCGGCTCCCCACCACAATCACACATTTATCAAGCCGATCCTGCTTAGCGACTGAGATAGCGCCATATAGCGACTCATTCATCATTATTCCAGCCTCAGCCCACAGCGCCAGCGTCCGACCTTGAACAGCGACAGGTATGACCTCTCGCTACCTGGCGCTCTCCAATGCATTTCAATGGAACAATCTTTAAATATTCATAATTAATTGTTATTAATTTTTTTTTTTAAATGTGAAAAATTCTGTGACCACTTCGGCCATTTTAGATTTTTTAAGGGAAAAAAAAAAAAAAATTGTACAGAATTGATATTACAGGTCTGATATTAATGTATTCATATTACTAAATTATTTAAAAAACTTGTTTTTTTTGGTTTCCAAAAATATGGTTGTTTGGGGGTTAAAAAACTACTTTTAACCCATCGCCGCCAGCGCTCTGGGGTTTAAACATGCATTTCACAGCGCGAGAATTTTTTGAGCGTGATTTTTTAATGAATATGGTGGGAGCCAGTCGCTAGGGCCAGCCGCTATCATGCGCTCCCATACAGCGCGGAACCTGTCAAATAGCGACTCCTCACCCAATATTCAACATTACGGCAAACCGACTGAGTCGCTATCAACTACCGAACAACGGCCAAGCACAGCGACTACTAGCGGGCGCTCTGAAAATGCCGCTACAGTCGCTCAACTGTCGCTACCTGCCGCTATTAATGAATCGGCCTCAAAGACAATAGGAGAGGGACATTTCCCACATCTCTGCAATGTGACCATTTGTTTTAATGTCCTCTTTTTACCTTCCCTCATTCTCCATTTCTTTTTTTCAAATTCCCTCATTGCCTTCATTCTAACCCCCTCTCTTTGTCATATTAAATCCATTCCTCTTTTGTCACATTCTTTTTTATCCATCTTTTTTTATCTTCTATTCTTCTATCTATCTTTTTCCACATTCCCACCATCTCTCTTTTTCAGCTTTAGACGTTCTCTTTTTTGTGCATTCCCTCTTTCCTATGTTGCTGTATGTCTCTATGCCACCTTCCTTTTACCATTCTTCATTTTTACCTTTCCTTCTTCTTCCTTTCTTTATCTACAACACGTTTCCACATTCCCCCTATAAATCTTCCCTGCCCTCTTAATTAATTTTACCTCCCACGCTTTTTACCCTCATTTCTTTTCTCTGCTACTCTGTCTCTCTCGCCATCTTCCTTTTAGTCTATCTCTTTATCCTTCCGATCTGCGATCCTCCATTTATTTCCTTCTCTTGCTATTTTCCTTTTCTGACCTTTTTTTGCCTTCCTTAATTGTTCTCTCTCCCCCCCCCCCCCCCCACATCTTTCTCTCCTGCCACTTTCATTTTAAAGTAAAAAAAAAACACTAGTGCAGGCTATTGCTGCTGGAGCAGTGTAAACACACGGGCAGGCTAATTCATCACTAACGCCAGGTAGCGACAGATGAGCGTCTGTAGCAGGCATTTTCAGAGCGCCCGCTAGTAGTCGCTGTGCTCGGCCGTGGGTCGCTACTTTATAGCAACTCAGTCGCTGTCCAGTAATGTTGAATACATTGTGAGGAGTCGCTATTTGACCAGTACAGCGCTGTATGGGAGCGCATGGTAGCGACTGCTCATAGCAACCGACTCACACCATATTCAGCAAAAAAACAGCCTCACAAATCTCTGGCGCTGAAAAATACTTGTTTGAAGCCCAGAGCGCAGGAGGCGGTGTGTTTAAAGTCTGTTTTCCAGCATCTATCAACTAGCAACAAAGCGAAAACATATGGAATTACATTGTAGCAACATTGTAACATGAACACTTTAATGGCAGACCTGTAATGTCATTTCTGAAGAAATATATAAAAAATAAAAAAAATGTGAAAAAACTGCTAATTCAATGCCAGAAGAGGTCACAGAATTATTTGAGATTTAAAAAAAAAACAAAAACCCTGTTTAAAGAGAAGGAAAGGATCGTCCATTGAAATGTATGGCAGAGCGTCAGGTAGCGAGAGGTCATACCTGGCGCTGTGCAAGGCTGAACGCTGGCGCTGTTCGCTGAGGCTGGGAAAAGGATGAATCAGACGGTACATGGCGCTATCCCAGTCGCTAAACAGATTCTGCTTGATAAATGTGTAATTGCGTGCCGTGTCCGGCGTTCACCAGTCGCTACCTGTCATTAACCAGCCACTACCTGACGCTATCCCTTCATGAATAAGGCCATTACCGGATTGCCGCTCCCTCCTCCTCCACCACCTCGACGCTCGACAATGCTGTGCAGAAGGGGACTACAGTGCGCCCCATCCCCTCATCACAGGAACTATGGCACACTCCTCTCCATTTATATTTATTAAAAAAATGTCTGTCCAACATCACATGTGCAAAGCCAATCGGCGCTCTCGGCTCCATTTGGCTTTTCTTAGACGTTTTTTCTTAGTCTAAAGGGCTGAAGTGAGGCAAATGCGCTGCCAACCACATCCCCTGCTATGCTCAAGCTGGGGGCATGCCCGTGCTGCCTATTCACAAATGCCGGCGGCAGGCGCACTCCCAACTAAAGGTATAGCAGGGCACAGCCCCGCATGCGCCATTGGATCAGCAGTCAGGTAAGTTGGCAATCCAGGGGGTTGAAAACAGTGATTTGGGATGTCCGGGGTAGTGAGGTTCAGGCGCCTCTGGAGTGTTATAAACTCTTTTGGACCACTTCAGTCGGCCGGCCCTGAAATCTTTTAGACTCCAGGGCCAGCCAAATACATGGTTGATCCTCTTTAATGCAGCATGTCAATTCCATGATGGGATGTGATAGGGTTCTCTGCCTTCCTTTACCTTTTTCCAAGTCATCCTTCAGCTTGACTGCTTGTCCATGTGGTCAGTCAAGCTGAAGGATTCCTAGAGAATCTGTTACCGGTAATTCTAACGGTGGTTTTTCGAAGTCATCCTTCAGCTTGACCGACCACATGGACAAGCAGTCAAGCTGAGGGATTCCTAAAACCTGAAGGATTCCTAAAAAATCTGTTACCAGTAATTCTAACAGTGGTTTTTCCAAGTCATCCTTCAGCTTGACCGACCACATGGACAAGCAGTCAAGCTGAGGGATTCCTAAAACCTGAAGGATTCCTAAAAAATCAGTTACCAGTAATTCTAACGGTGGTTTTTCCAAGTCATCCTTCAGCTTCACCAACCACATGGACAAGCTGTCAAGCTGAGGGATTCCTAAAACCTGAAGGATTCCTAAAAAATCTGTTACCAGTAATTCTAACGGTGGTTTTTCCAAGTCATCCTTCAGCTTAACCAACCACATGGACAAGCAGTCAAGCTGAGGGATTCCTAAAACCTGAAGGATTCCTAAAAAATCAGTTACCAGTAATTCTAACGGTGGTTTTTCAAAGTCATCCTTCAGCTTAACCAACCGCATGGACAAGCAGTCAAGCTGAGGGATTCCTAAAACCTGAAGGATTCCTAAAATATCCGTTACCAGTAATTCTAACGGTGGTTTTTTCGAAAGTCATCCTTCAGCTTGACCGACCACATGGACAAGCAGTCAAGCTGAGGGATACCTAAAACCTGAAGGATTCCTAAAAAAACAGTTACCAGTAATTCTAACGGTGGTTTTTCCAAGTCATCCTTCGGCTTGACCGACCACATGGACAAGCAGTCAAGCTAAGGGATTCCTAAAACCTGAAGGATTCCTAATAAATCCGTTACCAGTAATTCTAACGGTGGTTTTTCGAAGTCATCCTTCAGCTTGACCGACCACATGGACAAGCAGTTAAGCTGAGGGATTCCTAAAACCTGAAGGATTCCTAAAAAATCCGTTACCAGCAATTCTAACGGTGGTTTTTCTAAGTCATCCTTCAGCTTGACCGACCACATGGAGAAGCAGTCAAGTTGAGGGATTCCTAAAACCTAGAGGGAGACAGAAGCCAGCTCAGCCTGGTTGGCAGGTGCATTTGCCAACCACTGGGGAAAGTACTTCCTTACTACATCATCATAGGGTGGCGGGGTATTACATCCAAGCCTCGACCTGCAATCTTGCAGGCCGCAGAGCTGCAATCTGGCAGTGCAATCCGGCCGCTGAGCAGTACTGTTAGCTAGCCTCTCAGGGACAAAGCAGCGCTGGGCAGCAAGTGTACAGGCGTGCACCTGGTCTAAAGTGGACCAAAACCCACCAAGATCTGTCCGGGCTGATTGATTCCCTCCCCCCCAGGACATCCAAAAATCAGGATGTCTCGCTGTGTGAAACCCCCCAGGTTGCCCCATACACTTACCTTGTTTCCCGGCGTATGCACGAGCCGCGGCCATCTGCCAGCACTCTTGGAGCCTCTGCCCTTGGACGAAGCTTAGGCAATGTGACATTGGCGGCTCTGAGTGCACTGATTGGACGAGCGGCTGCACATGAGCCGAAGAGGTGAGTTCTCTTCGGCGATCTGGGGGATTTCCTGGGGGAAGGGACCACAACCCCAAGTCAAAATACTGGGTTTTGGGCCACTTTAAAGGTAGCGAATGCGCCAGTCCTGTCACTCTTAGATAACAGCATGAGAAGGGGGGACAGGGTTCGCTGGCCAAATCTGATGACACTGCAGACCTGCTTTGGCCTGTAGGCCAAAGTTTGACACGTATGCACTAATGGGTTTATTCATCAAGGGATAGCGCCAGGTAGAGCCTCGTAGCGACAGGTAGCGAACTGTGAACGCCGGGCGCTGCACGCAAAACCACATTTATCAAAGCGATTCCGGTGAGCGACTCTAACAGCGCCATGTAGCGTACGATTCATCATCACAGATGGTTCAGCGCATAGCGCCCGCACTCTGGCTTCCAGAGCGACAGGTATTACCTGTCGCTACCTGTCGCTCTCCTATACATTTCAATGGACGTTACTTTCTTTCTCTTTAAACAGGATTTTTTTATCAAATCATTGTGTGACCTCTCCTGGCTTATTAAAAGTCATTTTTGATTTTTTATATTTATATGCAGAATTGTCATTACAGGTCTGGCATTAAAGTATTAATGTCACAATGTTACAACAATGTCATTCCATGTGTTTTCGCTTTGTGTTCAAAAACAGACTTTAATCACACAACGTCTGGCGCTCTATGCTATAGCGACCAGATCCAGAGCGCCTACGCTGTGTGTGTCTTTTTTGTTGAATATGGTGTGAGTAGCTGAGCTGGCGCTACCTCTCGCTCCCTGCAACGCTGTACTGGTGTTAGAACGCCTGACATACATCTCATTCATCAGGTTACTACAGCAACTGAGGCACTCCGTTACAGCGCCCGATAGCCGATCACAGCGTATACTAGCGGCTCGCTCTAAGCGCTGCTATACAGACGCTCATCTGCCGATACCTGCTGCTAGTAATGAATCAGCCTCCACGTGATTTTACCCCTTGCTGGAAATGATTTTTTTTCAGCGTTGGGGGAAGAGACGAGCTGGCTGGGTGACATTCTTGGAATACCAAAGCATGCAATCACTGCAGATTACTCAAGCCAGCGGTGGACTGGCCATCGAGAAATTTGGGAGAATTCCCAGTGGGCTGCACTACTTTGGGGCAAATTGGGCAGCTGCTTATTATCCAATTCTTGCCTCCCAGCACCTCCGTACCTGGTCACACCATACCTTCCCAGCCATTGTTCCTGCAATGCTATAGCCTCAGCCTTGGAAGGCAATTGGGCTCATGGGCTCATGTCATGGTCTTGTCATGGGATAGTAATGGGCAGACTGGGCCATAAAGTCCTGGGATGATTTTTATCCCCAGTTTGGCACTGACCCAAGCCATACATTAAAAGAGGGTTATCGCCCATTAGGGGTTTAAGGGGTAGAAAGCAGGTTAAGAAGGATACTGTTGCAATGAGACCTGTTAACCCATTGCCTTATTTTTAAGCTATTTTTTTTTTCTACTTTATTTTTATTAACTTATCAACACAGAAATCTCCAGTTTTGTACCAGTCACTAACTTTTAGTCCAAAGAATTGAATGTAAAACGAATTTCTGTCTGTTGATGAAACAGGAAATTAGGTGAAGAGCTAACTATCTATTAGATAAGATACTGAATAGAGAAGAGCTTGCAATCTTTCAGAGAGTTAAGAAGAAGATAGAAGAGCTGTGTATTACAGCATTGGGAAGGAATGTAGAAAGGGGGGGAGCAGGCTATGGGGATGTATGGGAGAAACTTACAATCTGATAAGGTTTAGGAGGAGAAAGAAGAGCTTACACTCTAAGGAAAGATAAAAAAGATATATTGAGGCTATAGCAAGAACAGGAGCTTACAATCTATTAGGTATACGAGAGGAGACAGAAAGGAGAAGAGCTTACACTCTATTAGGAGGAAAAAAGGCTAAAAGAAAGCAGAAGAGCATATCATTTATACATACTGTACCTTCCAACTTTTCAGGGTGAGAAAAAGGGATAATTGTTAAATAAAGCCACGCTCCCTTATTGAGCGATGGATGGGTTGTAACAGTTTAAATAAACAATATAAACATGTTGGATAGGCTAATTTTTCATTTTTTGATGCAGATCTGCATGTTACGCCTCAAAGAGGGACTAATGAGAACAACAAGGGACATAGACTGAAAAGTGGGACAGTCCCTCCAAATGTGGGGCCATTGGGAGATATGTCTATAAAAGTATAAATGAGGATATAGTGGAGGAGCTTACAATATATTAGGGTATAATAAGATGTAGAAAGGGGAAAAGCTTACAATATATTAGGATATAAGAAGATGTAGAAAGGGGAAAAGCTTACAATATATTAGGGTATAGGAAGTTGCTGAAAGCGGAAGAGCTTACAACCTATTAGGGTATAAGAAGCTGTAGAAAGGGGAAATAATCTATTACAAAATAATGAGGGTATAGAAAGGAGAAGAGCGTACAAACTTTAGTGTATAAGAAGATGTAGAAAAGAAAAGAGCTTACAATCTATTAGGGTATAACGAAGATATAGAAAGGGGAATAGCTTACAATCTGTTAGGGTATAAAACGATGTAGTAAAGGGAAGAGCTTACAGTCTATTAGAGAAAATGAGGATATAGAAAGGGTAAGCGCTTACAATATATTAGGGAATAATAAGGGTATAGAAAGGAGAAGAGCTTACTATCTATTAGTGTATAAGAAGATGTAGAAAAGGGAAGAGCTTACAATCTATTTTTACAGCCCGGCCAGTAGTCTTTGGAGGTGACTTTAACACTGTAACTAGGCCCATGGACAGGAGAGGCTTTAAAGTGGACCAACACCCTGAGGTGATCACCTCACACACCATGGGACACCCGAGATCGGGATGTCCCGTGGGGTGTAAACCCCCCAAAACCCCCGAAAAACCTTACCTCTCCAGCCGCTGCTTCCGCCGCCTCACTCGCGCTCCTCTAGACGTGCGCGCGCCCGCGCCGGCCGTCTCTGAATGGCCGGCGCGGGCGCGCACACGTCAAGAGTGACGCGCGGGAGGCGCCGACGAACAAGCTGCTTGTCCGTCGCTGTCAGTCAGCTTGTCCGTCGGCGCCGATTGGACGGCGCGGCCACGTGGGAGCGGGGAGAGGTGAGTTTTGGGGGCTTTCTGGGGGGTTTCACACAGCGGGGCACCCCCGATCGGGGTGCCCCGGGGAAGTGGACCAATACCCAGGATAGTCAAAATCCTGGGTGTTGGTCCACTTTAAAGGCAAGCTGGGCTGCGATAGTCTCTTTTTGAACAGTATGGTTAGAGAGGCAGGTCTGGAGGATGTGCACATTAAGCAGTCCCCGGACCTCACAAGCTTCACTTTTCAGCGAGCTGGCAGTCAGAGGGGCATCTGGAGAATGAATTGTCCATCCTGCAGACAGGCTGAAGCTCTCAGGACTGTCCTTGGCCTAAAGGATAGCACAGGTTCCCTGGTAAAAATCTAGGTCAGGGATCCTGGAGATTATTAGGTACTTTTATGCTGACCTCTTGGGCAGAAAGATTCTTTACCGAGCAAGGAAGGAAAGTTTCCTGGACTCTACGCCAGAATAGGGAAATGGTGACCTTTCTTTGACTAGCTTGACAGAGCTGGTAACAGCCGATGAGGTAGTAAGTGCAACTTGCCATCAAAAGGTCGTCTGGGCCAGATGGTTTGACAGCAGAATTTGTGTTTTAAGACCACCCTGGCACCCCCATTGGGTGGAGGTCTTTAACTGCACCCTAGCAGAGGGTTACCTTCCTCAATGAGGCGCTCAGTTGTGATTCTTCTGTCAAAAGGTAAGGACTCTTCGATGATTGAGAACTGGCGCCCCATCAGCCCTCCCAATGTCTATAGAAAGATACTGGCAAAGATTTTGTTCTGGCGCTTGTCATCAGTGGTGGAGCAACTGCTTTCCCATCATCAGCACTGCACAATCCAAGGTAGAAGCACCTTCTCAGCGGTGTAGCTGTATGGGAAGCCTTGGAGCGATGCAGGGCTTTGGGCTGGGGAAAGTACTTGTTGGCATTGGACCAGGCAAAGGCTTTTGATAGGGTCAATCATGAATATCTATGGCTGCTTCTTGGCAAGTATGGCCTGAGGGATAGGTTCATTAATTGGCTACAAACATTGTATGAGGGGGCTGAGAGCTTCCCTCTAAGTTGGAAAGCCTTTTGAGGTTGGCTCTAGTGTGAACCAGGGGTGTCTACTCAGTAGGTGTTTGAAATTGATCTTTCATTAAGAGGGTCGAAAGCAGCATGTTATGTGGGGTTCCTCTGGGTGTGCCTGGGGAGCCTCCTTTGAAAGTCATTGCCTACGCTGAGGATGTATCTGTGATTGTCAAATGAGGCAGGGGAGGGGGCCTCACTGATAGCACAAGGTCAATCATGAGAAGAGTGAAGTTTTCTGGATGGTAGGGAGGGCGAGGGCTTCAAACTTCCAGATGCCTTTCCAGTGTCCCAGCAGGAAATGAAATTTCTCTTAAAATTAATATTGGCCCAGGCAATTATGGCCAAAAAAACAGGGAGTGCAGGCTGGAAATTGCCAAAGGTTGCAGTCTGGAAGAGCTGGAAAATGTCTCTCAGGGAAAGGGTGGACCTTATCAAGACCTACTTGATCCCGATCTTTTTATACGTCAGCTGCGTCTGTGTTTTGCCAGTGTCTCTCTACACCAGGGCATGCTTTTTCAGATGTTATGGGGAAACGGCATGAACCTGGTGAAAAGGAATGTCACCTACCTGTCCAGATGGGAGGGTGGCCTAGGGATGGTCAACCCGGTCATGTTTTTTCTCTCCTGTTTATAAAACATAACTATGATAGCATGCTGGCAGAGAGCCCATCTGGCTGGGTGGGTATTTTCTAGTCCTGGTTTAGGCCCTTCCTGCGAAGCTGGGAGAGTGGTGGCTCGGTGAAAAGCCCTTGAGTTCCTTAGGCTCAGCTCCCGGCCTATGTTGCCCTGTGCTTGAAGATACTTTGGCAATGGAAATTGACAGCAGAAGACATAAGATCTATTCTGAGGAAGCTCCTGATAAGTCAGTCCTGGGTCTTGCCTTTCATGAACCACTGTCCCTCATGGATTGCACGGGCTCCATCATGAGGGAGGGTTTGAGGTATATTAACTTGATTTTGTTGAAATTCTGGGATATAGCCTAGTTCTCCTTCCAAGGAAAACTCTACCTTAGGGGGATCCAGAAGTGTTGTAGCCTGACAGAGATAATTTGTCTCCATGAGGAGTGCCAGGATGAGGTGGAGACTATGGACCACTTCTTGCTCCAGTGTCCCTTTAATGTAGACAGGTGGGATTGGTCCTCCTCTTTGCCCCCTTCTTCTCCCAGCGTTCCTATGCTGAGTGGGTGTACGGGGCATTCAAGAATGGCTGGGGTTTTTGTTTTGACACTTTATATCTAGTCTAGTGATCCGCTATTTCACGTGGAATGCACGGTGCCAGCTCTGCATTAGGAAGAAAATCCTCCCTGCTCCGGTGGTGGAGCGTGACATCCTGCATGAGGTGGGGAGGATCTGGGTACTGGAGAGGGACAGGTGGGAATGGGGAGCCTGGAAGAAGGCGTGGAGGAACATCAGGCCTCCTAAGTCCTCATGACTTTCCTCTGGGTGGGCTTTTCTGTCTCAATGTCTCAACAATGACAGATTTTTGACGGCTGCACAGGCGATGGGGTCTCTTAGAGGCCGATTCATTAATAGCGGCAGGTAGCGACAGTTGAGCGACTGTAGCAGTATTTTCACAGCGCCCGCTAGTAGTCGCTGTGCTTGGCCATTGTTCGGTTGTTGATAGCGACTGAGTCGGTGTGCAGTAATGTTGAATACGGGGTGACGAGTCGCTATTTGACAGGTTCCGCGATGTATGGGTGCGCATGATAGCGACTGGTCAGAGCGACCGGCTCCCACCATATTCATCAAAAAATCTCGCTCAAAAAATTCAAGCGCTGTGAAATGCATGTTTAAACCCCAGAGCGCTGGCGGCGATGTGTTAAAAGTAGTTTTTTAACCCCCAAACCACCATATTTTTGGAAACCAAAAAAAAAAAAATTTTTTAAGAATTTAGTAATATGAATACATTAATATCAGACCTGTAATATCAATTCTGCACAAATTTTTTTTTTATTTTTTTTTTACCTTAAAAAAATTATCTAACATTGCAGAAGTGGTCACAGAATTTTTCACATTTAAAAAAAAAAAAAAAAAAAAAAAACATTAATAACAATTAATTATGACTATTTAAAGATTGTTCCATTGAAATGCATTGGAGCGCGCCAGGTAGCGAGAGGTCATACCTGTCGCTGTTCAAGGTCGGACGCTGGCGCTGTGGGCTGAGGCTGGAATAATGATGAATGAGTGGCTATATGGCGCTATCTCAGTCGCTAAGCAGGATTGGCTTGATAAATGTGTGATTGTGGTGGGGAGCCGGCGTTCTCGTTGCGGTGCCCGTCATTACCGGCCGCTCACCAGTCGCTACCTGTCGCTATTCCTTCATAAATAAGGGCCTTAGTCTTCCTGCTGAATTGTGTATAGTGTAGTGTTAGGTTGTGTATATATAGGATTGTATATAGAATTGGTATTGTGATACCAAATCGCTAGGCCTGTTTCTTTTTTGTTTATTTTGTTTATTTACCTATTTATTGTAACTTTGTATATACTGCATATATTGTATATGATTGATTGATTTTACTCAATAAAAAAAGTTACAATCTATTATGGAATAATGAGGATAGAAAAGAGAAGAGCTTACAATATATTAGGGAATAATGAGGCTATAGAAAGGGGAGGGGCTTCCAATGTATTAGGGATAGAATCATAAGATAACTCACGTCGCCAGCCAACATAGAAGCTTATAGTCACTGTGAGATTGTAAGATGTGTTGGCTGCATTAAGGTGTATAGAGGCAAACTTGCACACTGCATAAAAGCATATAAAGGTTGTGGTCAGCATAGAAGCCTATAGATATGTTCACATTATAAAAGTGTAGAGGGGCTGAAAGCATATAAGGTGTACAGCTAAAGGTTTTACAATCAGATTGTAAGGTGTAAGGCTAGCATTAGAATATGCAAAGGTTGTACAACAGGATTGTACAGCTAGCAAAAGACTACAAAGCGGTCGTGCAATGGGATTGTAAGGTGTACGGCTAGCATAAGGCTATAAAGATGTTGTACAAACAGATTGGATCGTGTATAGACATCATGAGACTGTACAGAGGTTGAACAATCAGATTGGAAGGTGTATAGACACCATAAGACCCTACAAAGGTTGTACAATCAGATTGGAAGGCGTATAGACAGCGGAAGACAGTACATAGGTTGTACAATCAGACTGGAAGGTGTGTAGTCATCATAAGGATGTACAGAGGTTGTACTATCAGATTGGAAGGTGTATAGACATCATAAGACCCTACAAAGTTTGTACAATCATATTGGAAGGTGTATAGACACCATAAGATCGTATAGAGGTTGTGCAATCAGATTGGAAGGTGTGTAGTCATCATAAGGATGTACAGAGATTGTACAATCAGATTGGAAGGTGTATAGACATCATAAGACCCTACAAATGTTGTACAATCAGATTGGAAGGTGTTTAGACACCATAAGATCGTACAGAGGTTGTGCAATCAGATTGGAAGATGTGATGTCATCATAAGGCTGTACAGAAGTGGTACAATCAGATTGGAAGTTGTATAGTCATCATAAGGATGTACAGAGGTTGTACAATCAGATTGGAAGATGTATAGACATCATTAGGCTGTAAAGAGGTTGTACAACCAGATTGGAAGTTGTATAGTCATCATAAGGCTGTAAAGAGGTTGTACAATCAGATTGGAAGTTGTATAGTCATCATAAGGCTGTAAAGAGGTTGTACAATCAAATTGGAAGGTGTAATGTCATCATAAGGCTGTACAGAAGTGGTACAATCAGATTGGAAGCTGTATAGTCATCATAAGGCTGTACAGATGTTGTACAATCAGATTGGAAGTTGTATAGTCATCATAAGGCTGTAAAGAGGTTGTACAATCAAATTGGAAGGTGTAATGTCATCATAAGGCTGTACAGAAGTGGTACAATCAGATTGGAAGTTTTATATTCATCATAAGGTTGTACAAGCAGATTGGAAGGTGCATGGACAGCATACAATTATACAATCAAAAAAGTATTTTTTTAATAATAGGATGACAAGAGCTTGCTGTGTTGTGCTCTCCCCCCTCTCCTCCTCTCGGGTGTTTCTATATATATATATATATATATACACAGTATATACACAGCTCTCCGACAGAGCGGCAGCCTGACCTTTCCAAATGCCAATTCCATCATGTGCCTCATCCCTAACATCTAACAGTGTGGACGGGATGCCCAGAAGCCAGAGACACGCGTGCCTGTTACCTGGCTGCGTCATAGGGCTGGTAAGTACCCTCCCTGGGATCTGAGATGCTGCTTCCCCCTCCCCAGACGGGAAATTTCCAGGAAGCCGAGTAACAATCATGTGAGTCACGGAGCGAGATTGACATTCAATACCCGACGCATTACCCGCTGCCCAGGAACAGACC
This sequence comes from Gastrophryne carolinensis, assembly GCA_027917425.1. NCBI lineage: Eukaryota > Metazoa > Chordata > Amphibia > Anura > Microhylidae > Gastrophryne > Gastrophryne carolinensis. The sequence goes on along the minus strand of CM051242.1, from coordinate 156,540,354 downwards.
TCCGACGGCTGCACTGGCATTTGCCACGAGTCACCGATAACAACTTCCCTGTTTAAAAAGCTGGCCCTAATAGGAGGTGAAAAGCAATTCCTGCCAAAACTTTTTTTTGAATCTGGATGGAAAAGGATAAGATTAAAATTCATTCATTTTTTATAAGGTGACCATTTTTTTGCATTTACTAAAATATTTTTTGGGTACATTCTCAATAAAAATCCCCAAAATTTGTTTGTACAAGACATGCAATGTATTTCTGCTAAAGTTCTTATCGATGTTATATTGCAATTCTGAAGTATGCTTTCCCTATGTTGTTCCTGTCCCCACTGTGTTTCAACCTTGCCGGCTTCCTCAGGGGAATCAGGATCTATACACTTACTAAGAAATTGTGTTTTGAAATTAAGAACCCCCCCCCCCGGTAAAATTGTTTGATTTTGACCTGGCCCATATCATACTTCCAGTTTTTAAAGGACCCAAATATGATAATTGATTCGGAAATCCATTGGTAAGCCCATGAAGTTGTCGACAGGTTCATTTGTCAGCTGTGGCTTAAGCATTGCAGGGGCAGATAATATGTCCAGGGTATGGCCCCCACAACCAAGATTCTGAGGCTAAAGCATTGCTGGGGCAGAACATGGACTGGAGTAATGTGAGGCTGGTTATGGGGGAGAGGTTGGGGTAGGGATTGGGGAAGGGTAAGTAAGAAGAGCAATGAGTGAGTTCAGCTCCAGGTGAGGTGGGTTGCATCCTCCTGTCAGCCCTAAAGCACTGCGGCCCACTGGGAATTCTCCCTTTGTTCCCTATGGCCATTTTGCCCCTGCTCAAACATAGCTGGGCAATTGCTGGATTTGTCACCTAAAGACCCTAAAGTTCCCTGTTTTTTTTTGTCCATAAGGAACCCCCCAAAAAGTGGGGAAAACTTATTTTGACCTTTTCATATATTTTTGAAATTTCCCGTCAGTAGGTGAGTCAGGAGGTGCAATAGCAGGCAGCGGGTTTATATCAGCATACTTGGACACCTAATTACAATGCTGCAATACACAGGTGGCCACTGGGGGGGAGGGTTTAGACCACCAGTCAAGCCCTATGATTGGTGGTCTACTGCTAGGGTAGGTTTTTAAATTTTGGCTGGACAGTCCCTTAAAGTTTTATTGTAGCTGTCCCTTCTGGTTTATGAGGTGATAGCATCTTTCCGGGGGGGGGGGGGGGGGGGGTCTATTAAACGGGGGACCTAGCAGCCCAAGTAAACATTTTAAAAAATTATCTGCCAGGACCTTCCCTTTAAGAGGCTGCAGAAGAGGGTAGGGTAGAGTTCAGAATGAATACAATGAAAGCAATAGTAAAATAGAACTATTATTATTACAGTATGATGCCAAGTCGTGGCTCCAGTTTCCTGATTGGCTAGCAGTTTGAGTGTGGAAGGCATGGGAAGCAAAAGGCTGTAAGGCAACAGGGTGCTGGTAGAAGCATAATCCACCTCTAGGTTTGGCTTTAGTTACCCAAAAATATTGTGTCCACTTTTAACCAGGGACAGATTAAGCATCGGGCACAAGGGGCTCCTGCCCAGGGCCTCCACCACAGGTGTCTCCATCACTAATTTGAAATCCAATCAGGAAAACGCCTCTCTTAGTATTATGTGATCTAATACAGCAAATAAATGACGTATAATACCACCACTACCCACATGGTCCTCTCAGTATTCTGATCTAATACAGCACATGACTGTATAATACCACCACTACCCCCCCATGCTCCTCTCAGTATTCTGATCTAATACAGCACATGACTGTATAATACCACCACTACCCCCCCCCATGCTCCTCTCAGTATTCTGATCTAATACAGCACATGACTGTATAATACCACCACTACCCCCCATGCTCCTCTGAGTATTCTGATCTAATACAGCACATGACTGTATAATGCCACCACTACCCCCCATGCTCCTCTGAGTATTCTGATCTAATACAGCACATGACTGTATAATACCACCACTACCCCCCATGCTCTTCGCAGTATTCTGATCTAATACAGCAAATGCATGTAAGTGTTATGATCTAATATTGCAAATGAATGAATTTATGATGCCACCACTACCTCCATCCTCCTCTGAGAATTATGATCAAATATAGCAACAGATCAAAATCAGATTAACTTTTATTTACCAAATACATCACAACAATTTAAAGGAAATCACTTTGGAATAAGGTAGTTGGAGGCCCTGGGTATATAATGCCACTACTAATCCCATCCTTCTCTAGGTATAATAATCTGATACAGCAAACAACTTCTGGATGTCCTCCAGCTCCTTCCATTTGCCACTACCACTTCCACCATCCTCCTCTGAGTATTCTGATCTAATACCGCAAACTAATGACTGTATGATGTACTAAAATGCCCATCCTCCTCTGAGTATTGTGATCTCACATAACAAATGAATGACAGTATGATGCCACTACTACTCCCATCCTCCTCTAAGTATTATGATCTAATACAGCAAATGAATAAATGAATGTATGATGCCACTACTACTTCCATCCTCCTCTGAGTACTGTGATCTCACATAGCAGATGAATGACTGTATGATGCCACTACTACTCCCATCCTCCTCTAAGTATTATGATCTAATACAGAAAATGAATCATTGTATGATGCCACTACAATGCCCATCCTCCTCTGAGTATTGTGATCTCACATAACAAATGAATGACACTATGATGCCACTACTACTCCCATCCTCCTCTGATTATTCCGATCTAATACAACAAATAAATGACTGTATAATGCCACTACAATGCCCATCCTCCTCTGCGTATTATGATCTAATACAGAAAATGAATGTGTAGCGTGTGCTCTAGCTCTTGTCCTTTCACTTGCCGCCACCAACACTACCCTAATCCTCCTTTGAGTATTGCCATCTCACATAACATATGAATGACTGTATGATGCCACTACCACTTCCACCATCCTCCTCTGAGTATTGTGATCTCACATAACAGATGACTGACTGTATGATACCACTACTACTCCCATCCTCCTTTAAATATTATGATCTAATACAGCAAATGACAGTATGATGCCACTACCACTACCCCAATCCTCTGAGTACTGTGATCTCACATAGCAGATGAATGACAGTATGATGCCACTACTACTCCCATCCTCCTCTGAGTATTGTGATCTAATACAGCAAATGAATGAGTGTATGATGCCACTACAATGCCCATCCTCCTCTGAGCACTGTGATCTCACATAGCAGATGAATGACAGTATGATGCCACTACAATGCCCATCCTCCTCTGAGTCTTGTGATCTCACATAACAAATGAATAACAGTATGATGCCACTACTACTCCCATCCTCCTCTGAGTATTCCGATCTAATACAACAAATAAATGACTGTATGATGCCACTACAATGCCCATCGTATATGCCTGCGTATTATGATCTAATACAGAAAATGAATGCGTAGCGTGTGCTCCAGCTCTTGTCCTTTCAGTTACCACCACCACTACCCCAATCCTCCTTTGAGTATTGCCATCTCACATAACATATGAATGACAGTATGATGCCACTACCACTTCCACCATCCTCCTCTGAGTATTGTGATCTCACATAACATATGAATGACAGTATGATGCCACTACCACTTTCACCATCCTCCTCTGAGTATTGTGATCTCACATAACAGATGACTGACTGTATGATGCCACTACTACTCCCATCCTCCTCTAAATATTATGGTCTAATACAGCAAATGACTGTATGATGCCACTACTACGCCCATCCTCCTCTGAGTATTATGATCTAATACAGCAAATTAATGAGTGTATGATGCCACTACAATGCCCATCCTCCTCTGAGTATTGTGATCTCACATAACAAATGAATGACAGTATGATGCCACCACCACTACCCCAATCCTCTGAGCACTGTGATCTCACATAGCAGATGAATGACTGTATGATGCCACTACTACTCCCATCCTCCTCTGAGTGTTATCATGTAATACAGCTATATGATGCCCCCTACTACCTGCACCTTCCTCTGTGTTTCCAATGCAATACATGCTATGACTGTGTGTCTCCTGCAGCCCCATCCCCCAGCCATCCCCCAGCCTCTGCAGCTGCCTCCCCCTCCCCACACCCCGCATCCTCCCAGTTATGAGATGTGGATGTCCGCTCCCCGCATGTCACATCAGCCGGTGCCCTAGATTTGCTGGAGGGAAGGGGGGGCAGCAGAGGGTTAAATCCCTGGGAAGAACAGGTGAACGGGGCGGGGCTTAGTATGGTAATCGAGAAGGGGTGACGTATGCATAGGGAGTGCAGGGTGAAACCAGAGATTGGAGAGAGAGAGAGACTGGCGCAGCCGGACACTACAGCGGAGGATTAGAGACCCGAGCGACCGACATACAGGACAGGAGACAGCGCCATGTCCCCACTACTACTGCTGCTCCTGCTCGCAGGGCTGCACTGTACAGGTAAGTGACTGGCCGACATTCACCACTGCACCCGATGCAGCCCCTAAACTTACCTGCTGCAGGTTCCTCCTATATGGCCTTCCTGGTATAGACTACCTGGATCAAGAGCCCCTATAGGTGACTAGAACACACATACATATATATATATATATATATTGGTCAGATGTCCCCTATATGCTCATGTATATACCTGTTGGTCAGTCATTGACCCCACCTTGCTATAGGTCTGCTGCTTAATATTCTGTACTCGCCTAGATTTGCTCCAATATATACAATATATATGAGAGAGGGATTCGGGTGCCCTTTATGGGGCTCATTCATGACCCTGTCCCTGTTGGCTAATTATTGACCCCATCTGACTGTATAGCTCTTCTGGCTCCTAGGATCTAAATACTCACCTAGATTTACCCCTGTCTTTTATTTTTTATTTTTTTAGACATATGTGGCTGTATATCCAGCATCTGCTTTTGCTGTTTCTGTGACCTTCTATTTATACAAGCCATTAGCTTCCAATTTATATGCTCCCCAGCCTGGGCCCTGATGGGTCTTCTTGGTCTTATATCCACCTAACCCCTTGTTTGCTTCCTTTATAATCTTTTACTAAATAATATAGTAAATAAGTGCCTGTTTATGGCTTTGTTTGATTTTACAGTCTCATTGATCTCTTTTAGGTCTTTTTGGCCTTATATCCACCTAACAATTGTATTTGCTTTTTTATTCTTTTCATAGATCTATAGCACATAAGTGCTTGTTTATGTGGTTGTATTTACAGCAACTGGTTCGGCTGTTTCTTTGACCCCCTGATAGGTCTACTTGTTTTTTTTGTTTCCGCCTATATCTTCTATGTATTTCATTGTGTATATATGAACTTTTATTAGATACGTACAGTTGTATTATCTCTGCTAATCTATGCGTATATGTTTCCTATAGTGTCATTCATGTATGTAGCATTGACCTATATCCATGAGGCCCCTATATTGGGAGAATAGATATATATATTATTTGTATGTGTGTAATATATAATTTATTTATACACACAGGTGTCTGTTTATGTTGTTGTATACACAGCAACTGGTTTCGCTGTTTCAATGACCTCTTAGAGGTATAGAAGTATCGGTTTCCCTTTTAAACATTCAACAGCCAGAGCTCTGGTCTACCTGGTCCTTTGTATTCATGTACATCTTTATATAGTATATTGTGTATGTATATAACCCTTTATGGGATACCTCAAGTTTTAGCACTTAGCCACATCTATGTGTATATATATATATATATATATATATATTATTTCTCTCCTATAGGTTCATTCATAATCATTGACTTCACCTTCCCTTAGTTATGCATCCACCTAGCTTCTTGTTAGCCCCTAGGCAATCTTTTACTTGACCTAATATATAGTTACATGGGAATCATTTCTATACAGCATTCTGAGTTCACATGCAGCTGTGTACTGGCCATAGGGAGAGCCAGGAAAACTCCTGGTGGGCCACAAGCCACCTCCCAGCAAATTCAGCCCTACTGTACTGCCATTTCCTCCCATGTTCTGCCCCTGCAGTATCATGACTGGGGTAGGCACAACCATACTTGCACATTATCTGCACCACACAATACTAAAGCTTCAGTATCATCCGGCATGCCCAAATCTACCCCTGCCCATAATGTGTCCCTGCAGTTCTGTAACCCCTGCTATGGGCCACCCTTTTTGATTGTCTGAGAAACCACTTTGGAGGCTCAATGAATATGTCAGTAGCTGGTTTGCGGGCCCCGTTGGCTTTGAATATCAACCTGTTTATTTTCTTGTTCCTTTATTGATAAATCTTTTTTATGGGCCTATTTGGAACAGATATGTAATTAGAATGTCCTCTTTGTGTGTCACCTTTATTTCCCTGTTTACATTTTGGGTTGCATAAACATATGCTGCTTTTATTGGTTTTACTGGCTTATTGCCTATAGTATTTTATTTCCTGGTTGGCTCCTCTATGCTGGAATGTCTTTATACTGTCCACATATGGGTGCATATGTAATAGGGTGTCTTCTTGGTTTCCTATAGGTCTTGTAGATTTTTTGTTAAGGTGTGAACTTTTATAGTATATACGCTAGGTGCCCCCAGCTTTAGTAAAGCTGATTTTAGCAGCATGTATTAAAGGTGGACTGTTAAAATAATTTCTATTACTATTAAATATTGTATAGTAAAAGGATAGTCCTATAGCCACCATAAGTGAAGGCATCATAGCCTTGTGTCTCTGATCAGCCTTCCTTGACTAGAACCTGATCTTGGAGAATTGATGGTTGGCTAGGGAATGAGGTTGAGAGGTTGGTAAGCCAAAGTTCTATTATACGTTCATAAAATAACACTGCAGGTATTGTTTATGAAGGGAACACTGCTACTGTTATCTATGAAACTGGCCCTTTTGTACGCCAGAGTTGCTCGACTTGAATATCCGAGAGCTGGTGACAGGGCTCAACTGACACAGGTAGAGGGTGGGGCTCTCAGCTGTTATGTGACAGCAAGAACTTTTTGAACTTAACAGCAGGAAAAAAGTGACCTGAACAACCAGTTGGAATACACTTGTTATTTGCTTGGATCTGTTTTGAATCTGATTCCTTTGGTAGAACAATTATTATTTTCGTGCCAAGTTTAAAGGCATTGTTTCCAGTGGGGTAATTTCTGAAGAAACACCAAGTTCAATGTGGAGGAAATGTAGTTTAGAAATTGTTACAAATATATAACAATTTGAAAATTGACCTGCAAAATCTGCACTGTCTGAGTAGATTGATTTAAAATGTCCCAACTCTTCCAGCTGCAACACATTTATTTGGCATTGGGGGGGGGGGGGGAGGAACCCAACTCGCCATGGCTAGAAATGCAGTGTGTTCTCCAAACCCCTGGGTGGGTAGAGAAGTATTTTTTGCAGCAAGCATTTACATTTTGTAAAGTTTAATTAATTTGAGATACTGCATAATGGCTTTGTAGTTGGCACATTTGCCTTTTAGATTCTTAAGTTGGATTTTTTTTCTCCTTTGGGTACTATTAAACTGGATCTTCACCCTGAATAATAGCCTATCGTGTATGCTTCCCCCAACCCCCCCCTACATACAGACTGCCCACCTTGCACCTATTGCCTTTTCTGAGCTTTTAATCATCCAAGATGGCGGCCCAGTCTCAGGCTGCCTGCAGACAGGAAGTGCCTTCTGACTATGCTGCTCTGCAATTGCTGTCCTTTTGCTGACCCCAGCTCTGCTCTGTGTATGCAGAGCACAGCTATAACCAACCTCTCCTCAGTATGTGATGTTTCTGAGTCAAGATGGCGGCAGCTGTCCTGAACAGAGTTGCAGCTCAGTGAGAAAGAATAATAAGTAAGCGACTTGGGATTTTCATTAAATGATGCTGAAGATCCAGTTGAGGGAGTCATGTCCATGTCCTCCACAAGTCTGCCCGAGCTTCTTGTCAAAAATACATGGTACAGGTAATTGGTATCTGAGTCCATTACCCATAGGGACATTGTGATGTGAGAGATTTTGAGGGAGCTGTCTAAGTTGGCCATTGTGCGGATAAAACTGGTCACATGTAGAAAGTTGCCGGGGTATTAGGCAAAAACACCTTCATGGTTGGTGGCTACCTGGTTCAGTTTTTGCCTCTAGCGAAAGGTTTAAGTGATGAGAATCGTGGAAGATTTTGGGTTAACCACTGTTGTCAGGAACCCTTCGAATATCTCAATAATGGTTGACCTAACCTTCTTCCACTATACTTGGACGCTTTTGCCTCTTACTATAGAACCCCACAATACATGGCTAAAATTCCCTTGTGGAAGTAGCTTATCACTCACAATATTCTTCTTCAGAGACTGGTCATACAATTTGGGAGATGAATGTTTTTTCTGCTGGGGTCTTGATAATTTGGGAATAACTAGCTGGACCCCTAATTGCCCGTTATGTCCCCACTTACTTTGGTGTGCTTTTCATCCCCCTCCTAAAACTACTGTTAAAGTGCAGGTACATTTGTTACTATAGATGCCTTGTTTCTAAGGAGTCAATTAACAAGGCAATTCAATTTCCATCTACTATTAAAGTATGTTAATTTATCATTGAGTGCTGAAAAATAAATTGCTTTTAGATCACAAACATCTCCTATAATGCTTTAAAAAATATCAAACATTAATCTAAATGCTTCTTAACTGATCACCCATCAATTGTATTGCTTGTGTGTATCTGGACAGTGTTTTATATCCCCCCTCCTCTCTTTTCACTGCTGTGCCCTTATTCTACTGTCGCCCCACCATAAGCAGCCAGTGGTTTGTGATGTGCTGGAATTCTGGGAATGTCTGTGTAGCAATAATTAAATTGGGGGGAGGGGGTAGTCTGGCAAGTAACACCAGGGGAGGGGGTATTGTATATGAGAGTGGAGGTCGCACTCCTTTCTATGCAAGCCTTGTCACACCCAGCCAGGAGAAGCTGCTCTCACGCTGATTGTTCTCGTCCCATCCCCCAGAGGCTTGGCCCTCTCTCACCGATACTAGCTATTGGGTTTCTTTGTTGAAAGGAAGTTTTTGTGGGGCTCCGGCCAAAGCAGGACCACAACTCAATAGGCGGCTTCTCTACAGTTACACTTTTGCTGGAAAAAACCTGAACAAAAACATGTAACTGTATAAGTTCGTAATTGAAGGTAACCTGATGAGCCTTCAACAGGTAGCAAGTTTTTTTTTTTTTTTTTTTGTAACCGTTTCAACATCCAGTTTTAGGTTGGGGTTCCAAAATCTTTTGATTGTCAAAAGATCCTATTTTAACCGGCGGTGTAAATGAAAGTGAGTTTGTGACACTTGTATCGGCTCAGATCCCAGAGGAACAATAGGCTATCGGATGAAAAGTTTCAGCTTGCCTTATAGCTTTTAGCCGAGTGTAGTTGGTAAAGCCGGTCATTCGTAGAATAAAGAATGTCGCCATTTACAAAGCCCCTGGGGCCACATGGTAGAATTATAATGCGGCCTTCAAAATAAAATCCACATTACATCTCATATAAGTTACATAGAGATCAGCCCCTCTTGGGATTTGAGTTGTAGTAATCAACTCGCCTATGGTTCCCTGATGACCTATTACCTTATGTAACGTGTTCCTTTTGTTTTCCTCCCCTTCCTTTTTTTTTTTTTTTTATGAATTGAACGTTTCTAATGTTAAATCCATAGACCCATCAAGCCATTAAAAATAAAATTAAAAAAACATTGGAACAATACCCTTCTTTGCAGCTGTTTGCTAGGAAGGGTTGTGCTCCAGGGGGACCATAAACTAACCTAACCTCTCACCACATCAGTGGGCCCTGTATAAGAGAGCTACTTACCTTCTCCTAGTGCAGGTCCACCAGACTCCCTTGGGAAAAGGGGAGAATGCCTCGCTGGGTTTTGGTCCGCTTTACAGGGTCGTCATGATTTAGGATGCGTCCTTGTGTGAGCCCCTGGTTCACCCTGTAACTCTCCTTGGACATATACATGGCCTCCACCAATGAGCATTTTTTTTGCCATGCATATTACTGTGCGACGATGAATGAATATTGATTCTTGGCGGCTGCCTCAGCTTTGTGCCCGTTTTGCTAGCCATTCAGATATGCCTTGCATGCGTGCATGGACAGGATTGAAGGGTTCAGGGGATGCCGCCGCCACCACTGGCCTTCGCATAGCTGGTCAAACTTCAGGACTAACGGTACTTGGTTTCTGTCTACTTTAATCAGTTTTACAGCAGAGATTTGCGCATATTACACGGCTAGTACTTTGGGTTGATTGAGTAATGAAGATCTGGACACTGGGATCTGCTGCGTGGAGGGGAGATGAGTAACGGGCCTTTTGTTGTTTTGTCCTAGAGACCTCACTGATATCAGTGATTCCCAGCTGGGAGCAAGGCACCTCCCTAACTGCACCCCGGGCGCCATGATTTGGGCACATGTGCACTCACTGCTTGTGTTTGTCTCACTGCATGGATGGGTTAAATGCAGAATAAAAAAAAAAAATAGTACTAAAGCAAGTCAACCTGTCTGTCCGCAGCCATCCGTGCCTCAGCGTATTACCCATGGGATGTTTCCTTTCCTGACTAATAAATCATTGCTCATATCGCCTGCATGCAGCATCCCAACATGCCTACGTCTGACCAGTGCCTTTTCTTGTCGGAGATGCTGGAACGCCGCGCCAATCGTCGTATAATGTGTTGGAGTGGTTATCTGGCACAATTGCTGCCATCTGTAGTAATGTGCGCGTTTTCCAGAACGTGAAGTTCCTGGAACAAACAGCTGCAGTTCTACATGCTCAGACTTCGATATCCAGTCGTGATGAGAGATTTACCCCAACCCTTGCCCACATTCCTCACTTTAGTACTGGGCTCTGTAATCTGCTAATTTCCAGATTGCACAACCCTACGTGTGACTATATGTGCAGTATCAGTTTAAGGAGTTAAAGCAACACTGCTTTACTATAATCACTCTATATAATACACTGTCCTCTATAAAGCCCATTGTTTCTGTATCTAGGTCAACAAGTCGGTGAGCCCTGTGGTCAGAACCCATAATTGTTTGCTATTGGAGTGGTCTCCGTCTCAGACACGTTAACAGGAAGTAGATCATATGTGAAAAGCTATGTCTTTTTTCCTGACAAAAGTTTACTGGTTTGGTATGCCCCAGTTTATTAATAAATTGCCATCAACTTCCATGGTGGTTTACAAAAAATGTGTACCAAATGGTAAAAATAGACTGTTCTAGACTCACAAGGCCTACAGTGGGGGTGTATCTCAATATGTGATGTCCCACTGAGCAAATTCCTAGCAGCAGTACTTGTCTACTTCCATGTTCTCTCATGGATTTGCTGCCCCACCTGAAGGCTATGACTAGTCGCCTTAAATGGGGCTGTGTGGTTGTCTGGGACTACTGAATATTCAGCAGTCACATGGGCCCAAGATTGAGGGAACGCATAAGTACGTCACCATCTGCCTGGTATAGGGCCAAAATGGGATGCCCACTTGCTACAGGGTTTAGGGCCATTGTTTTTGGGGTCTTCCATCCCAGGGCATGCTGGCTTGGGCTGGCCTGCTGTACAAACCCTAGGAGGAGATTCAAAACTAGGAAAAACTTCTTGGGTTCTCTGCCCAGTCTCGGCCCTCACATGACTGCCGGAAGAAAAATGGAAAACCCAAGTGGTCAAGTTGAGCAACAGTGTGGCCACTGTCAGTTTTCCTCTTTAGTGGTGGGAGGATGAGAAAAAATCCAGTCATTTGTGGCTAGTGGTCCATTTTAAACCACTTTAACGTGGTGTTGAGTGAGGACCTGTCCAGCAGTTTCCCTTTCAGAAGCTCCTAGCAATTGCCGATTTTATAAAAAAAAAAATCTATATTATACTACCTGGTCTGGACTGGGACTCTACTTGTACTGGCTGTCTTGCGCTGCTCCCAGCCGCTGTATCGGCATCAGTATATTCACATAAGTTAACAATCTGCAAGGTTTTCCAAACAGAAGTGGAAGTGGATGGGTGTCAGAAATGTCACTCAAAGCTTGAGGAAATGTCACTCAAAGCTTGGAGTGACATTTCTGACACCAATTCACTTCTACTTTTGTTTGGAAAACCTTGTAGGTTGCTAACTTATATGCATATACTGATGTTGATAACCCAGAACCACAGAAAGGTGAATATTATGCCTGGTTTGCCAGAACTTCTAGAGACTGGCATCCCGAATCAGGTGCTGGGAACAATTTTATTCCTCTTTAAATCGGACACCTATCAACACATTAGTATTTTATTTATATCATGTTTGGAAACCCACATACATATACAACTTCCATCCAGATGGTGTCTACGTGGGATCTGACCCAGGACCCTGTTGTAGCACGAAACACAAAAATATTTTTTTCCTTTACCTTCTGTTGACTTACTTTTCCTTCTCTGAAAAAATGATTTCTTGATCTGCCGACAGGAGGTTTACTGGGAAAAAAGGAACATCTTGGTTGCAAGTATTGGCACAATACTCGAGAACACAAAGTACGTGTTTGTCACTGCTGTTATATTTTCTTCAGGGACTGAGTACATATTCCACGTGTCACAAAGTATATCTGGCTCCCTTACTTGTAACAAATCTGCTTTCTATATACCCAACTGATATTGACGAGCAGAGATGGCAGGCAGCGACTTGGTTTCCTCACTGTAAGCTTGACAGCGGCCACTCAGATAAGCTCACACAATAGTAGTTTTGATGCCTCTAACAAGAAGATCAAAAGAGCCATTATCTGGTTGACTCAAATTCTAGGGGGGAGGCTCAGAGTGCCTTTTTGAGAATCTTTGCTTTCTCCAAGCACCCTGGAGTCTGCTCCAACACTGATGTTTAATCAGTCTTGTAAAATTCCCTCTCTGACCTTTTCATGAGCAAGGTGCAAGCCTAACTGGTGGTGGTTCTTCTAAAGTTGGGAGGATCGGATCTCTGGGTTTTATTGGAATAAGTTCCTCCCTTGTTAGCTGTTACAGTATTGGTACAAAAAATCTTCCTTTATTGGGTGTACACACCAGAAGAAAAGTTCCTCCCCTGTTGGCAATCCAGCATCCACAAAGCATTGCTTCCATCCCATGTACAGATCATTTATTAAAGCGGACCTTTAATAAAAAGTCCACATCCTTGGGCAGTGACGGACTGTGGTAAAAAAAATCAGTCCTGGATATTACAAACCCATGGCCTGCTGAGATATTGATTGCCCCTCACCAATGTACTTCCCAGTCGGTCAACAAGAATGTTATTTGCAGGGGTGGATATGGGCGCTCTTAAATCAATGATTATCAGTCTTTAGTATTATAGGGTATAACATTGGGGGCTGGGGTTCCTTGGCTTGTGGGTACAGTAGGGCTGGGTACAGGGGGGCTGAGAGGCAGACTAATGAGCCAGGGATTGCATGTGAATGTTAGCAGCAGCTCCCAGGACTCCCTATGGCCAGCTCGCCATGTTTGTGGGCCAACCCAGTCAGGGGTGGTCCATGGCGTAGATTAGGGAAAGCTAGTAGCCAATGCCTGTTCTTTTATTGGTAGCAGCCACTTGGATGCACTGAATGATCACTGTCAGGCTTTTTCTGGTGGATGTCTGATTTGGGACTACTTCTTAAAGTTTGTATGACAGTATCCCAAATTGGGGGGGGGGGGGGGGTGCAAGGGTCAGCAGCTATACAGTAATTGTTAGTGGACATTTTTGATTGTTGTCCCACTTTAACTGGTAGCGGTGGGTCATTCCATCCATTTGCTGAATGCCCTGCTGTGCATATTGAGTGGAGGAGCCCATACCCTGACACAGTTGCTCACCTACTTCTGGATATGCACTGCGACAGGGTTGGAGGCGCATCCACCAGTTTGCAGTTGGCAGCCTGCAGAAGAATGTCTGTGGTATATCTTCCAAAATTTTAGAGAGCGGAGACCGCTACTTTTTAAAGAATCGTCTCCCTCCTCTCAACAAACACCGTACTAGCCAAAAGGGGAGAAGTCCCCATGTCAGTACCCACTCCTCTGTTCAGGGGTAGACAGCTGACCACACTCTCTGCACTGCATTACTCTGTTATTTGTATATAAATGGATAAAAAGTGCAGGGTAAACCCCACTGAACTTATAGCGGGTTAGTTTATAAAGATCTGTTTCACCTTTAGTGACCCTAGTTACTGAGGCATCTGTTTTGCTAGGTCCTCAAGTTCCTAGTTTAGTTTAGCCCTTATATTTTTTTTATTGCCCCACACCCGGTCCATGCTGTTTTCACTTCTCATTCTCTATTTATTGCAGCGGACTGTCTTTAAACTAGATGAAAGTGTCCGCAATGTCTAGAGCAACCTGCCATAGTGTTGGTTCTAAAATCATTATTGGAGTCCTATATTTCGGGATTTAGGCTCCAACTTTTTCTTAGACCACATTAGCACTATATACACAATTGTGGCTTTTAACAGTAATAATAGGGTCAGGGTGACTTTTTGAGAATCTTTCTTCCTCTACCAGTACCCTGGAGCCAGCAAGCATAACATTTCCATTGGGCTCCAGGTATGGCTAATGCTTGTGTCACCATGGTAGGTGTAAAACATCTGATACTTCATGAGTATTCTTTCGGCCCACTGTATATTTGGTGAAGCCTATACTACAGTGGCAAATATATAATAGTCATTATCAACAGAATACAGGGACAAATGCAGACTTGGCCACTTCCAGTTTATTTCATCTCTGCAGAATGGTCTTTAGATGGCCAGCTCCACCATCTCACCTCCTCCCACTGCTGTTCCATTATCTGTTGCTTTCATTCCATTTTTTTTTCCTGTACATTCTATTTTTGTTCTCTCAGTTCACGCTCTGTTGATCCCATCCTTGTTACAGTAAGCGTTGGAGAAAAGTAGATAACAAAAAAAAAATCTTTAATACAAGCGGAATGAAGCTCACAGAAACATTACTACCGAGATGCTTGTTTAATTCTGTTTGCCGCATAATCCGAACAGTTATTAAAGAATAATGCATCACTGTTTGGGTAAAGCCATATGTGCATATAGCACACTATACATTATGAAGGTTTCATAGATGGGTAAAAAAATGCCAGAGCTTCTGCTCCAGGCCATAGGGCTGCCCATAAAATTTGAGATGATGGTTGTCCAAACCAGCCTTTTAGGAAGCAGCCGCATGTTTTTGAGAATTCCTTATTGCCACACATGGGATGACTGGTTGGGATGGATTTTTCCAAATGCCTTATCGGCTAGTCTCAGACTATAAATGGATGTGTTTATATCAAGATCTTTCTGCAGTTGCCTAGCAGTCTGAGTGTTGGGTTGGACGCAAGATGGATACTAAGGGAACAGGATAGGTAAAGAGTATGGCTGGGCCCTGAATATAGTGTATGGCTTTTTGCAGTTGTTGGGTTGGTCCTTTAGGGCAGTGGTCCTCAACCCTGTCCTCAAGGCCCACAAACATGTCATGTTTTTTGGATCTCCAAATTGCCAGCTCTATTGCTCTGCAGCTGCACTAATTACTCCACCTGTGCATCTTTGTGGAGATCTGCAAAACCTGGCCTGTTGGTGGGCCTTGAGGACAGGGTTGGGGACCCCTGCTTTAGGGTAACTAGGTGCAGTGCCCCACCCTTTCCCATTTTCAAAGGCAATTTTTGTTAGTGTTTCTGAACACTGTCCTCATGTAATAAAGTTCTACATACCAGCCAATGGCTTGGTTATCTAATGGAGACCCAGCAGCACAGCTATAAGGTCCAGCCAAATATCCAAAGACCATTTTCAAAACCTGTGTTCCACCCATATTTTCCAACGACCACTTCAACAAGCCTATTGATTCTTGACATATACCATTTGGCTTCTACTTTAATATGATCACCATGTGTGTTTCATTATAAATGTATGATCCTTCTTTGGTACCACTTGCTAGCGAAGCAATCACTCTGGAGACAGCTGGTAGATTGAACTGGCTCCACAACACAACTGCTTGGTGGATGTGCCAGGGAGGGGTTTACGCTGGAGAAAGCCAAAGCATGTAGCAGAACTTTAAAGTAATACTGAAGGCAAAGGTAATTGTTACACCATTGCGCCAGGCTACATTTGACACTGTCCTAAACTGTTTTTCGTTTTTAAATTGAAGAATAAATGTCCACGATACCGAAGTTTTCATGTGATTTTCGAGGATGATGAATATCCTCCATTTCGGCCAAGAGCAAGTACTGGCAGAAACAGCGTCTCACGTTGGTTCACGCTTGCTTGGCTACTAGCCATGCCTGCATAAGTTTTCAAACCACAGAAGTATGGGGGCGGAGAGCTAGGGTAGAGCAGCATAGTTTGGCAGATATTCGGGCATGCAACATCTTGGGCACTTGGAGACTGTTTTTAGATGTTTTGGAATGTTGAATTTAACTTTGGACTAAAGTACCTCCATCAGCAACCTATATGTCTTGCTAGTCTTGCTTGGAAAAATGCAAATTTCTCATGATGCTTATGTTCTCTAAGCAGCAATATGAGGTTTGAGTGTTTTTGAATCCTATTTCCTGATATGCACCATTCTGCAGTCATTTTCCTATGAGTTCCTGGTGACAAACTCCTTGGGTTTTGGGCTACCAGCTTATATAGAGGTTGCACTACATTTTTTCCAGTAAACAGAAGGAGTATTTCTAGCCATGACGGAGTTGGGGATTTAAAATAACTGAAATTACCAATATAGAGGCATATGTTGTGTTAAATACTAACTATGTAATGTATAGCAATGCTTCCCTGAATACATAGGTTTAGAAATTCCTGAATGACCTATTTAAAGAGGAACTAAATTACTTCAGGTGCTGCCGCTTCCCTGTCTTCGGGGTGTCTTGATTTGCGATTTCCCCGGTGTGTGTGTGTGTGAAATTCCCCTAGATTACCTTGTTAACTCGCCTTGCCAGCAATCCCGCTGTGCAGGCATGGGCCATAGTGGCATCCAGCTGATGCACTCACCCATACCTGTCATTTCTGAATGGCTGCCACAGGTACACACAGCTGGGAGCAACCGTTCTGAACCCTCTAGCCATGCAGATGAGTGAGTGTCTAGTAACCTGGTAAGTCTAATGGGGATTGTGCCCACTTGCCTTGTATAATGTTTATTCTAACTAAGCAAATCTAACAATTTCTACTGAATTAGAGGGAGATGCCAGGTAAGCTAATAGAGAATATACAGCCACAGTGCTAATAGGTCCACTTCAAGGACCTTATTATGCATAAACGAGTTAACGCAGCGTCATGCATGCAACCCACAAGCCTTGCACCATTTTTTTCTTTTCAATTAAATTTTCCTTGATTTTATATTAATTGAAGATTATGTCTGAAAGGCCATAAATTATGGCTGATAGCTAATCCATTAATATTGCATTCATAAGGCTGTATATTCTTATGGTGGTAATTCATGCAAGTTGTCGATTTATGGAACTAATATTCCCAGAATTCTCTGCTGGGATTTAGAGGTCAGCAACAGAATTAAAGCCATAGGCTGCCTACCCTCTCTCTTCCGACCCCAAGGTGGCAATGCGGATCTGCACCAGCTGTCGAGGCAACATTTTGATCCTTGTTTATAGTTTGCAGAATTTTGTAGTGAATTTGCAAAAGTAGGATGTTATACGAGACTGGCTAAAAATGTATTTAGTTTTGTTTTTCTTTTCTTGTGGGTAACCGAATGACTAGTTTCAATTCTTCTGTTTTGAAGTATGCAATCGTTGCTCGAAATAAAGCTGGGACAAGCTGGTGTATTGCGTAATGTAGAGCCCAATGGTTATCGCAAGGTTTAAAGGTCAAGGTTGAAGTTATTATTTGGATTATTTAGGATTTATTTTAAGTGTTGCGGTAAATGGCAAAGGCAGGGGCCTACATACCATAAAGATAGTGAAGGCAGTTGCCCCCTGGCTCGAGGAACCAGAGGGCCTGGCGCAAGCTACTTACACCGCTTTTCAGAATGTACGCCCGGCACCAGAAGAACTTCGTACTTGCCCATCCAGACATGCCACCTCCTTCCTCCTTCCTGGCCTCTCCTTCTCTTCCATCACCCCACTGCACGGCTCATGCCATCCTCTCCTCTGCGCGAGTGCCACGTACCTCCCTCATCTCTAGCAGATGACCCAGCCGGTGAATGTTTGTACCAGGGGAGGTGGAGTTCTGATAGAGGCATTGCTATGCATGCCCCTGGGGCATAGTGCTTAGGTTCTATCCCAAGAAGCTAGAGAAAAGATATACTTACCTTGGCTTCTGAGCAGCTTATTCTCTCTTTGTTCTTCAATAAGCTTCTAAGGCAAAATTTAAAGTGTACCAACACCCTCCCCTGATCGGTCCGGGAATCTATAAGATTCCTGGACCGTTCATCTCCCTGACTGCGGGGCTCCCCGAAAATCCTACCTGATCCTCGTTCCAGCGGCGCATGCGTGGACCGCCGCCGCCTCCCGCGCGTCCCTCTAGCATGGCCCGCACCCGCGCCTGCTGTTTGTGAATGGCCGACGAGGGACACGCGGGAGGCGGCGGCGGCGACCCGCGCTCAGCTTGTCCATCGCTGCCTCTCCTTGTCCGTCGGTGGCGATTGGACGAGCGAGTCACGTGGGAGCAGGGTCAGGTGAGTTTTTGGGGCTTTCTGGGGGGTTTCACACAGCAGGGTGACCCACGATCGCGGTGCCCCGCGGAAGTGGACCAATAACCAGGATAGTCAAAATCCTGGGTGTTGGTCCACTTTAATGGGCTCTTTCCCTCCATCTCAAGGCGACCCTAAATCCTCATTGGTCTGGTACAGATTTGTTTATAGTGTTAAAAGCAAAAGTACTTGTGCCAAAGCCCTGCTATAATCACTGTAGGGTGTTAATAAAGTTAGTCTAAAAAAAAAATCAAATCAATGGAAACATTTGGAGATAACAGAAGTCCTTTGCTGGTGCCCATCTAGATCTCCCATTTTAGCTTTTTAGGTAAACCTACTTCAAACATGACCGAGGTCCATATTTACTTACATAATTGCAGTGGCAGCCACTAGATGGTCACAAAAGAACTAAATATGGATAAAGTGTATAATGACAGGTTTGATGTAACTTATTTTAGCTTAAGTGAGGGGTAGGTAATTTTATTATTTTCCATCTTCAAGCATATAACAGTCGAGGATACACATAATAGTTTTTGAAAGAACTGAACTTTTATCTCCGTGCAATTTTTTTAAAATCTATTGTCATCCAGATGTTAGTCTGTCATCGAATGTGGGATAGCGCTTATATCATAGACGATATACCCAGTACCATCCGTGACAATGAGACAACATGGGAAGTAAAGTTAGACACATTAGCTGACCTGTCATCACAGTTCAAAGTTGCTGCCAGTGATGTAACCAACAGACGACAATGACTTCCTTCCTTTTTGTGAATGGCTGCCCCAGTTAAAAAAAAAAAAAAAAAAAAAAGTGAGAATTTGCTTTAACTGGAAAAATCACAAGCCTGTCCTCTGTTTTGTGTATCCATTCCATAAATTATAAACCCTCAAGGTGAACCTTGACTGGAGTGATGATAGGAGGAAAAGGTGTCTGGTTTCCTTCTATGCATTAGTCATACTAAATGCACTTCATCATTGTATACCACCTTGAACCTACAAGCATTATTATCTTCCCGTTCATATGTAGCTGAAAAAGGGCTGTGATTGGATATTTGTTAGTGTTCTGGAGGCTTAGAAGCAAAGGAGGCCCCTTCAAACGCCTCATCTCTGTCCAGTCATGTCTGTGGCTGGTAGCAGTCAAGAAATTTGATAAAGCAAGTTGAACAGTATTGGCATTCTAGTTGTTTAACCCTGCTAATAACAGTGGCCTTAATGCCACCATAAAGCCAGTATGTTTGGATATTCCCACACGCCATGAGCTGTTGACCTCTAATGGGTACCTGAATGAGGAGGTTGCGAATAGCTGTCAAGCTTACAATGGCAACCTTACATTTTCCAGCATAAGGCCAAGCTTCCTCTGCATTTTTTTATGGCCTTTAAACACAGATTTACAAGAATGGATTGTTGCCCCTAGAATTGACTTCCTAGTTTTTCCAATACTATGTTAACTGTTCCCTAAGGGTCTCACTGGTGGATCATTGTAGATGGGACACTGCAGAGGATAACTATGTAAATCATGCATTATCCCACAAAACAGACGTGTATGTGATGGAGTGTGAGTAGGCATTCCACACTAAAAACCATGGAGGACTGGGCTTTTTAAAATAACCTTTGGTAATCAGACCTGCAGCATCTTGCAGAGTAGAGGTAGGTACCGTATTTTTGCCCAGCTCAAAAGCTGGGCAGACCCCCATCGTCAACTGCTGGGTCAGTTAGTAAAAAAAAAAAAAAAAAAAAAAAAACTTCTTACCTGCTCTACGATCTGAAAGAAGCAGCCAGCATGTACCGATGCATCAATGACATTGGCGTGGTGCACTGTCATTGATGAATCGGCGTGGAGTGGCTGCTTCCGGATCGTGATACAGGTACTTTTTTATTTATTTATTTATTTTTTTTAACTGTTACTTACTGACTCAACGGCGATTGGGGAGGGGGGTGCACGTTGTTATATAGAGATGGATTCTGCATACTACTTGTTATTGGGGATGGGGGGGATCTGCCAAACTACCTGTTTTATGGGTGATTGGGGGGATTCTGCAATGCCCTGTAAGGTTCTGGGGGGGGGGGGGGCTATTTGAGCGTATTCAGAATATTTTTATATTTTTTTTTTTTCCTCCTAAGATCCTGCATGTTATAGGGCAAAAACATATGGTACTTATATGGATGCAGGAGTTTATAGTGCTCTTCGGTCTCTATAAGCAAGCTACATTTGCTTTCACTGCCCCAACTGTGTCCTAGGAGTGCTTACTGAATATTGGTTTCTTATTTGGCAAGCATGTTTTATTCGCAAAGTATATAATTTCCATATATAGAAAGAATTCCATGTGGCAGGAAGACAAGAATACGGGGAATGTGGGGGTGACTGATGGACATAGGATGGTGGTATTGTGGAAAAGACCATTCAAGGTGGCACACGGAGGAGTCATGGTACCATGAAAATGTATGGGCCAAGAGGCCAGTAACACAGGTTGGCTGATTGAATGTCAAGGGTGGAAATGTATGAAAAGGATCCGATAGCCATGTGCCCAACATCATGATACCACCTGAAAGAGCCCTGGCACCAAGGAAATCTGTAATGCTATGAGTAAAAAAATAAGGCTGTAAAGGATCTCATTGTATCAAATTAGACATGATATCAAAGATAAAATGAACATTTGATTGGTATCTCTCTTTAGCTGGCCCATTGCTCCAGGCCAAGCAACACAGCACCCCTCTGAAAGTCACATGATCAACCAAGCCATCCTACTACAACAAAGAGATGATACCTTCCAGATAGACCCTCCTTCCCCCACCTACTTGAACAACCCTTTTTGTTACCCCATAGGGCACTGGGGCTCAGGGTGAGTGGTCAACTTTAGACCCTAGTTTTTCTCCTAAGTTACTCTACAAGGCAATAGGGCACGGGTACTTCGGTGGTTGGCAAGGATGGAAGGTTAAGTGTTTGGAATGAGATTAGACAAATGATACTGAGCTTTAAATGAACAACCTTTGATTTGACTTGAGCAAAAATTGACAATGTGCCATGTGGGTATTTGCAGTACTTTATGGCACTCAACACCTATCAATGGCATTGATTTTTGTTTTCTTTTTTCCCCATTTAATCTTTGAGCCTTTAAAGATTAGCTGAGAAATGTTAATGGTTCATAAAGGAGATCACTGCAGAACCGGAGTCCTCATGTATTATTAATTTATTGATACAAGAGTAGTCATAATAGTGTTGCTGCTTTTTTTTTTTTTTTTTTTTTTTTTTCCCTCACGGTTAACAAAAGCTCTTTTTATGGCAGTGATATTCCGAGCCGTAGATGATAAATGGCAAATATGACAAACCTTCTAAAGCATCTTTAATTAACATGCCGGCAAGACATTTGAGCTATCCATAGAAACCATTTTTTTCACATCTATTCCAAAGCCAGAGGGAAGCATCTAGTTGCCGTTGTCAAGGAACTGATCATTTTAACACCTTGTTCAGAAGCCGAGCCGAGTCTTGTGTTTGAAATAAAACCATTTCACAGTTTAGTTTTTCAACATCAGGCCACCCCACCCCACTTGTGTCTTGGAGTTGTACCCACTATAAAGAAACTATGGGTGTCAAGCGCCAGAGGATTGTGACTGTCACGACCACACTTTGTACTTGTCAACTACTTTCTGCACGAGTGGTGCCCATGGACAACCCTTTTCTGCACGAGTGGTGCCCATGGACAACCCTTTTCTGCACGAGTGGTGCCCATGGACAACCCTTTTCCGCACGAGTGGTGACCATGGACAACCCTTTTCTGCACGAGTGGTGCCCATGGACAACCCTTTTCTGCACGAGTGGTGCCCATGGACAACCCTTTTCTGCACGAGTGGTGCCCATGGACAACCCTTTTCTGCACGAGTGGTGCCCATGGACAACCCTTTTCTGCACGAGTGGTGCCCATGGACAACCCTTTTCTGCACGAGTGGTGCCCATGGAACTGGTGACCAAAGTATGGCATAATCTCTTCAGTAGAGTAATCGAAACTAAAAATGTCTCTTATCGTGGCTTAAAGTGGACCAAAACCCACCGCCATAGTCCCGGGAATCTATAAGATTTCTGGTTTAAACTCTGCCCCCCCCCCGGGCATACAAAATTGGGATGCCCCGCTGTGTGAACCCCCCCCCCCCCCCCCAGATCGCCCCATACACTTTCCTTGTTTCCCGGTCCAACGGCGCATGCCTACTATCCCTCTAGCAGGATGCGTGACCACGCCAGGCATCTTTGAATGGCTGGCGTGGGCATGCTCCCTGTTAGAGGGTATCGGGGGATGTGGCCGTCAGTGCGCTCGGAGCAGCTGGCTTTAGACGAAGGCTTAGACGCCGTGACATCAGCTCCGAGTGCACTGATTGGATGAGTGGCCGCGCATGCGCCATAGGACTGGGAAGAAGTGAGTTGGCTGCGGTGATCTGGGGGGTTTTTACGCAGCGGGGAACTCTCAAACGGCCTGGGGGAAAGGACCAAAACCCAGGATAGTCAAAAATTATTGTGACATAAGGCTTGGGGTCTCTGATCTTTGTTTGGTCCTGTAGTTTACATTTTGATTTAATTTTGCTGGAAGTTTTATTCTGCGGAGTACATTCCTCGTTCTGGGCCCATACTTTACTCCATCTTGAGGTCAAGAGAGCACTGGTTAGTCTTGTGGACTTTCCCAACAGATCCTAGATCAAAACTGAGGGTCATGACTACAGGAGATTATGGTCTTGTGTGCTAGTGACAACCATGTGGTCTATTCTGTTAGATAAGTGTCTTGTTGATCCAGTACAGACAGGAAGTAGGGCTACATTTCCACATTGAACAAATGGCAAAAAACTGCTGCTATACCTAGAATATAATGTAAGAAACAAAGGTCTTTGCTGGAGTTCAGCTTTACTACCTTAAGCAAGATGCCCTCTTGGAAAACAAGTACAAAGGATAAGGTAACCTGGTATTATCAATTTGAAGTGTTCCTAATTTGGAGGGACTGTCCCTCATTGTTCTCATTTGTCCCTCCTTGAGGTGTAACATGTAGGTCAGCATCAATAAATTATTAATTTGCCTATTCAAAGTGTTTTATATTGTTTTAACTGTTACAACCTATCTCCTATCCATCCCTCAATGAGTGGTGTGGCCTAATTTAACAAATGTTCCAAATCTACCACCCTGAAAAGTTGGTAGGTATGTTAATGTTATGCACTTCATACTTCAAACCCCAGTACTTTTATTCTATGCTTCATTGCAGTTCTGCTGTGTCTGTATGTTGGAACTTCTGAGAGAAGTCCTTTGTGGAGCCCTTGAGAGATCAAAGCCGGCCTGTGAGGCCTTTGAAATATCCTTCATTACTTACCACTTATCTCAATCAGGGTCTGGTTCCCAGGGGAAAGCACTATATGTGCTACATAGTGCTGATCTATTGGCCGACTTTAAGACAGGACTGCAGTCTCAAGTCCTGCTCCCTATAGGAAGAAACATGTCTCTGAACATGGATGTCTATATACTTCATAAGGCCTTTTGTTGGCGATATCTGTTGAATACACTGAACATTGAATGTGCTCCATTACCTAGTTTGTGTTGGTTTAAAGAGGAACACGGAGTCTTCTCGGGTACCAATAACGGTGTCATCCTTAAAGGATCTGTATGGGGAAAAAATGTTCATGTATATTTAAAGCACACCTTCGGTCACTGATTTCTTAATTGGCCCTTAGAGGTGGTGCATTCTCAACCCCCAGGATAGCCCCCCTTCTGCATACTACCTAATGGAGTAACAGTTGCCAGGACCGCCCCTTCCTCTATGACAGAAGTTGCCCTGGAGGGGTTGAACTTGCTTAAAGAAACTTTAAGCAGCATCTGGCCTGTTTGCGGCCTCCACAATTTGGAATTGGCCATTAGTAGCCCTAGCTATCCTGCTCCTGGAGGAACTTGCACATAATTGGATACCAGGCTTTGGTGACTGGGAATTGCTACGGGTGCAGTAATCCTTTTGATGCAGATGATGGGAGCACTGTGAGGTTGTGGCTGACATAGACTGGACCGTTTGTGTTACATTGTGTAAAGACCTGTTACCCCCCCCCCAAAAAGACAGGTCTTATATTAATGTTTTGCTCTGAAAAAAGGCGGTAGGGATTGAGTGGATGGACGGATTGAGTGGATGGACGGATTGAGTGGATGGACAGATAGTTAGCAGAACATATGGGCAGATGGCTAAATAGCTCCCCCATCCTTCCACAGCAAGCGCCCCTGATGGAGGGGTGCAGCAGTCCAGCCCTCCATAGCAGCCAGCACGGATGATGATGGGGGCAGCTCAGCCCCCCCCCCTCCCCCCCAGTAACTTGGCTTTATTTTTGGAGATAGGGCCTACATTTTAAAACATTTCTGAAATGCTAAAAAAAACACGGTAGTTGGTTTGAGCTATGTACAGCCTGTAAATTATTAGCTTGGCTCAAGGCCATGTCTGTGTGCTGCCTTGTTTTGCCACCATAAACACCCCAATTAATCAGAGAACCCTGGTAAGCGATTCTTCCCTCTCGCATTGCTTAAAGTTGCTCCATGACATTCCCTTCCCTAGCTCTCCCACCACCCAGAAATTGAGGAAAGTAGCTTCATTCACTACATATAATCAGAGATTTGCTTTGAATTGGCTTATTTTACACTGGTCCCAAGTGGCAAAAGGAGGTTGGAAGTTAGTACTCGGACAGGGACTTAGTGTTCATTCCAAATTGGGATCCCACTCGCTCCCCTCTCCTTTTTAGAGGAAGCTCCAAATCTCACTCATTGCTGGTGCTGGGTATAGGTTAGGTAAGTTGTGTATTTCTGAACCACAGCTGCCTTCTTTATCATTTAGATCAAAATATTTTATAATTACCCATTTTTAAATGCTGCTGTGTCAGGCTAGTCATGGTGGTTTATATTGCAGACAGTTCATCACAATTGCCTTTTTAATGTGTCAAGGGTGCCTATTTTAGTGAATTAATAGCAGGGTTTATGACTCGGTAAAAGGCTAATAAATATTTTAAGTACAAGGAATGCAGTAATAGGCATCATTTGAGTCATCTGGAAAGTCTGGAGTATTTCCATAAACTGGTGCCATGCATTAATATGGAATGTCATGCCTTCGTCATTGTGCTGACCGTCTGTTTCTGTCGGTGTTCTCGGCCATGATGCAGATGGATAACAGGTTTACAATGATTGGGCCTATCTTTGGGGTTGCCACCTGCCAGTATTTTTTTATTTATTTTTTACTGGTCATTTTAATTATTTATCTACTTCTCCCATCCTCAATTACCAGTAAAAAAAGAAAAAATACAGGCCTGTGGTCAGTAAAGTAAAGAAAAAATACCGACCAGGTGGTGGCAACGTACATGTATACAGGTACTGATTCATCACCATAGATACTTTCTCCAGCCATAAGCAGAACATTTTTCTTGGTTGAAGCTTCTTTGTTGCTCGTTATACGTATAGTTTTGATTGTAAGACGCCACAGGTAGACGGTACAAAGCCTCCATTGTTTTGCTGTAAAGCCCGGGTTTTCCTGCGGCTGGCAGGTAGACATGTAGGCCGCGGCGGACGGCTGGGCTATAAATAGCTTCTCTGTACTATGGCGCTGCGCGTTTCCATGGCCATCCTGTCATCTAGAGGTCGGTCCCTCGACAAGGGAATTGTGTCTGTGCATTAATATTCTACAGGTGTCTCCTCACACAGGCTCTGCCGGGCACCATCGCCGAGATGAAGCCATGCGCGTGTAATCGGGCCTGTGTTTCACGTGCAGCCCTCCTTCTGCTCCACATTATGAGCAGTGTATGCGCACGTTTCAGTTTGTTTACCCAACAGGTCAGGAGTTTCTGAGCCAGCAGAGCGGCTGGATATGGATAATTGTGGGTGTCATGTTATGGGAGTTGCTTGCAGGCCTCATATTCTTATTCCACCTCTTTTTGCCTTGGCAGAGGGACTTTTTTTTTTTTTTTTTTTTTTTTTTTTTTTTTTTAGTTGAACATGGCCTTATTTGTTCGTTCTGGAATCCCCCCCCCCCCTTGGGCAGTTGTTATAGTTTTGCACAGTCTTGGGTGACAAAAAGCTAAAAATGCCTGCTAAAATATTTTTTGTAAGGCTTGTGTTTTTTACATTCTCTTTCAAGCTTCTTTTGTTTTAAAGCTGCCCTAGGTTCAAATACTTGCTAGTTGTAAAAATGTATTTATTTTCATAAGTGGAATTCCACATTCTGGTTCCTCGATAGTGAAGTCGGCACAGCGGTTGGGGGGGGGGGGGGGCATTTTTGTGGTGCTTAATCCGGTGTTTGCCGCGCTCACCTACAAAGCGAGCTGAGGTATGTTTATGTTGTAACTTTATCTCTTGCCTCAAAAGGATTTTAAATGCATTGATGTGAAGCAGATGTAGATAACCAGGCTATGATAAAGCTGGAGTCAATTTGTACACTTGTAAGGCAGACCCCCCCACCCCACCCCAACCGCAGTAACCCACAAACTCCTGATGCACATGGAGTGACATACCTATAATACACAAGACATGAGTCATATATACCAGAGATATGACAATGAATACATACAGTATTATGAGTCAAATGCAACACAACACATTGATACAGGAGTACATGTGGAGAGTGGGCCCTGCTCTTGCGAGCTTACAATCTAAAGGAAGAGGGTGGAGACAAGAGGTTGGGACACAAAGTATTTACTAAGCTTCGTAGCAAGGTGGTTTGGTTAGGCCAGATGGTATGATGGTAAGCTTTTCTAAATAGATGGGTTTTCACAGTGTGCTTTTGAAGGTTTTAAGGGTCGCAAGCTTGGTGCCCTCCAGACACTGCTGGCAAGGCTTTTTTGGAGCGATGTGGTCACTTCGCAAATGCCCAAAGCACATGTGAAAGCACCCATAGATTACTACTACTATGCCTTTCACAGGCGACTGCTGGGCGCTCGCTCGAAAGCGCGAAGTGAAACCAGCCTCAAGTAACCGGAAAGCCCAACCAGGTTGGGAATAAAAAAACCCTTCTGTCATTTTAACTTAATAGATTGTGGCAAGAGAAGTACAACCCCAAACACAGAGGACATACAATTCTTATTCAAATGGTGTCAAAAGTGTGATTAAAATATAGGCCCTGAAAAACAAGCACAGAAAGGCCATGGTGCTGGTCAGATCCTCCCAGTGCAGGCATTCCTGTTGCCAAACATATAATTTGTATCTATTTGTATATGGACTATGTTTTTTGACGTAGCTAGTTTTGTGTAGTTCACTCATGTTGTGGTCAGTGGTCGCAGGGCCCACATCACTGGTCTGGAATGCGCAGGCCAACTTTGATTACTCATACAGACAGGATGCTTCTGGCAAATGATTGACTGCAGACAGCTCTTTGTATTGTGAGTCTGTAGAAAATGAAAGGCTTGTCTTTTATCCTTTAAATTAAGGCCTTTTTTGTTCGAAACCTGAAGGTATTTTGGGGGTCGTCATTTATTGCAACGTCATGACTTGGGCAGAGGCTAAGGTGCCCCAGTCATATAAGCAGGTCTGACAATATCCAGGAATGGCAATAAGTTTAATGAAATGTGTATGAAAATGGGGTTGAATTCTAAGAATTGCATAAGGATCACAAAAAAAAAATTACAAAAATGGAAATGAAAAATGGCCGTTCACTTTTGCAGCACTGTAGAATAATTTTCATTGGCTTTACTGCTTCATATTTATAAATAGATTGCTTGCCCTTCTCCTTAGTGAGAGGAGAGCACCTCAAAAGGTCTTGAGTATTGTTCTTTCCTTTTGACGTTCTTGGGCATGTTTGCTACCGAATCTAGTAGAGTTTTTCATATGCAAGCTGTCCTTAATCCAGATCCTCTTCAGTGCTTGGCTACGGTTTTGCTGTAATTGTAGGTTTCTAGGAGACGATCTCCCTCCCCCATTTTTACTAATGTTAGTGGAGGTGGAGTGGCAAGCTGAGTTAAATACTTCAGAGCTATAAAACATGCAGATCTTTTCCCCGAGGTGATACATTTACATGTCTGCAACCTGCTTCTGCAGGGTTTATGCTGCCTAGATATTGTGGCGTGTAAGCGTGTGGCTGCATGCCATGTTGCTGGAGCCTGAGAATGCATGCTCCTTAGAGCCTTTTGAAGAATGTAAAATTATATGGAAGTTAACACTGCTAGGGATCTAAGGCAAAAAAGAACCTGGTGTAGGGCTGTTTGGGAGGGGGGTGGTGATGGTAACCCCCCCCCCCCCCCACACTATGGCGCTAACCTGTTGGTAACAAAAAGAAGCTGAGCCTTCGCTGAGTGGAAAAGTGGATTAAATGTTTGGTGTGCCAGTGCCTCCACCCAGAATAGGGCCCTAGCAACTAATAGGGAACAACTTTCTGGAAAATGGATTATCTAAGCATTTGAAGCAAAGGGACTACTGTTTCCAGCAACCATTTTCCTTAGTCATTCAATGACACAGTCACAGGTATAACAGTACTAGGGACTTTGTTCATACTTGCAAGTTAACCTTTATTACATAGACCATTCACAGTATAACACAAGGAAAGGCCCAGCTGGGGCTTTCGTTTGTGCTCATATATCCGGGAATATAGAAAGTCAATAGCTAAATACCTCCAGGAGAAAGTCTACACAGGATGCAAAATGCAGGAGCTCCTGATGTTGACTTGAGGAGATGATTCACTCTTGACACGAAGAAGGAGATGAGGAGATATGCAGCAGCAGTTGCAGATTCTCCACAATACACACGCAGGTTTACAAGCAGAAGGCAATGAAGAAGTAGCAGCAACAGAATTCCCCACATGCCACCAGCGGCTGGACATGCAGGTGAATAGTGTAGAAGTCTGGGAAGTGATTCAGGCTCAACTTTGAGGCTGTATATGCAAGTTGCAGCAGCGGAGCTCCTGGCAGCAAGCCATGTGCTCAGGTCCCTCTGCATACAGGCAGTCTCTTCTATATATAGTCGGATACCTACAGTCAGGGGCTTCAAACCCCAACTTGCAGGGACAGGAAGTGTGTAATCAGGAGCTTGAGAGTGATCTGAAACAATCCCTATCACTCTATGATCTCCAGATGCGACTGTTCCATTTGCAACTCTGTGGTAACTGAGCACTTTCCTAGACTGGCATGGTAAGGTAACTTATACAAGAGTCGGGCATCCTGCTCGGCACATGTCTACATGAGCCAATGCAGCTATCAAGCATGACAAGTTTCAGGAATCAAGCCAAACATCTCCTATTACGTTTGGGTCATTAGCTAGCCTAACAATAAAGAGCACTTGCTCTATTCTGTTTTATAAAACATGGAGGGTTCCTTTCCAGCTGCTGTATTTCTTTCCTGTCTGATGAAGTTATCGCTAGGAGGAATACTGTCCTAGTTACACCAGACTGGTTAGGAGGAATTTGGTATGCAAGGGTAGTCGGTCTAGTGGTTGGGCCTCAGCAATCCCATCTCTTCACCTAGGCCCTTTTGACCTCTTCAGTCCCACTCTCACAACGGTTAGTGGTTGTGTCTTCAATGTGGGAAACCAGGGTCCTGTTGCCATTAGAAACAGTCCCTTGCCCCAAAACTTCTGCTCAGAACCCAACACACAACTCAAAGCCTGGAATCTATGTGCAACACTTGTCTTTTTTTTTTTCTAGACCCCTGCAGCCCAGTTTATCCTGTCTTGTGGGAGGGCAAGTCCAACGTTAGGCATCTAGAGAATAGAGGGTCTAGACAGATGGGCAGTCGTTCCCTGACACCAACAGGCTGGTGGGAGAAGGGCAGACATAAGGTGCTATGTGAGGTAAGGGCTATACGCAGAGGTTGTATGCAGGCACCTAAGAATGGTAGTAGTTATCCAATGTGGATGTTGGGGGCAGGCAGATGGCATTGTGGTCAGGGGTGCAAGCAAGGCATAAGAGAAGAGGAATGCATGAAAGTTCCTTGTCCAGTATCCAAAGCAGAGGTCAGCAACTGTCAAAGGAAAAGCATCCCTCCAGGAACTCTGGAACAGTTACTCAACAAGAGGTTTTTTTTTTTGGTTTGAACAAGGTGAATTTACTATATGAATATACACTTATAAAATGTTCTTTTTGTCAGGATTTATATATTCGGAAGACCAGCTCCTAGTTTTAATTTCTGCTACAGGTTCTCTACTGGTTAAAGTTAAAGCTGCAAAGAGGAGTATTTGTATAAACTGTGAGGCAGGGAGTAGCTGAGTAAGTCGTTGATTAATCATTACGTTCTCGGTTTATAAACCTCCCTGAATTATGAGACCCTGAAAAGGGAATGGGTTTGACCAGCCAAGCTGTTTAAATTCCAGGCATTACTTTTGCATGCTGGTTTTAATAGGGGGGGGGGGGGGCTTCTAGTAAAGATTATTTACATTCCTGTCTTAATGGGGCTTCTTGGTACATTGGAGCACAAGTTACTCTGAGGCTTGTTAGGACCAAAAAAGGTGCTCATTGATATAAATGGGTTAAACTGGTAATATGACACAAACAATCTACTTACTGAGTGGTTTCCAGGAAGACATTTTTCTCTTTGTGAAGCTGGTGTTTTTTCTTGGAAATCTAGGGCATTAGGAAGCCATGCAGTAGTTGTTCATAAATATTCTAAAGCACTTAATTCGCTCAAGATTGTTATCTAAGGGCTACTGTCTCTAGTAATTATCCTTTAATGACAAATGCTGAACGAATAACCATCTGGAAATTGTGGGATGGGAGTATTGTTTTATCTAGAGATACTTGCAGTCTTTGGAATACAGCTTCCAAGCTTTAGCAGCTACATGGAATATAAAAGGCTTTCTTGAAAACAATCAAGGGCCAATGTCTGCTTAATTATGACTTGTTTTACATGTGTGCCCTTTTTACTATACTCACCGGACTCTCCATTCTTAGTCCTACAGGGTCAGCAAGTCACGGTCAGGAAGCAGGTGACTGGCTTTGTCAACCAGGAGGTCCTCTTGCCATGCACCATCAGCATCAGTGACTCATCGATCCGGGTCAGTCAGATAATGTGGGTGACAAAGAATGGCAGTGTCGCAGCTTTCAGTCCTCAACATGGAACTCATTTGACGGACCCATCCCGTTTTACCTTGGTAAACCCATCGGAAGTCAGCGCAACGCTTCGTATTTCACCTCTCCGCGCCACTGATGAAGGAGAATATTCTTGTGAGGTGACCCTCTTTCCCGCTGGTAACCGCAAGGATACAACAATCTTGGAAGTCAAAGGTAAGTACTCATAATCCAGGGCAGTTTGTATGCTAAATGGCCCTCAGGGTGAGGAAACCCTCACTTTCCAATCCCTCCCCACCTGCATTGTAGCAAGTACCAGATTTATAACCCAATATATATTAGGCAGACTGCCACTAACCCCTCCCTACCCAATACTTTATATGCAGAGTACCTCTAAAACAGAAATCAATGCACTTCGACTTGGTGCAGTAGCATAGAGGGGATGAGTACTTATTGCTGAGAGTGTGCTTCCCAAACGTGGATGCATGGGGGAAGGGTGGGTGTATACAGCAAGCCCGAGGACCACTACAGTTTGGCAAACTGACAGAATGGATATAATATTAAATACAAAATTCCATTTTAAGGTCATAAAAGTAACTCCCATTCCCCTGATGCTGATTGGTTGCTATCAGTTACATATAGATCTTTTGTAGCAGAAATCCTTGTCTAGATTTACTAATGAAGTGTTAGATGTGAGAGACCTCATTGACTACAAGTTTTCTCGTTGCCAGGTCTGGTTCTATATGTCAGGCTGGTCAGACTTTGGCTCACATGCCTCTTCTTTCTTCCTCCAGCTGTTCCACTAAACTCTGCCGAGGCCAACCCTGCCGCCGTAGCGAATGGTGAAGAACAAACTGTAGCCACGTGCAGATCAGCCAATGGTCGGCCACCAGCCCAAATTAGATGGAGCACAAGTCTCTCTGGCAATGACACCACTACCATTACCAGTAATGCCGATGGGACATATACTGTGGTCAGCCACTATATGATGACTCCCAGACCGCAAGTTGATGGGGAGCAAATCACTTGTATTATTAGTCAAGACTCAATTGAGACTCCTATTCCTTTGAAACTGGGTGTAATGTGTAAGTATGATTCATCTCTTCTCTCCATGTTGTGTATCATTTTTGCATAAGATGCCAGGATTTATTGGACTGATAATCAACCAGGTTGGACATAGAAGAACAAAATTACCGGTCAATAAGTCTTGCTACATGTTGACTCAAGCAGGGCTTTCATGATTGCTTCCATTCTCCCTTAAGTAATAAGAACCTGTGTTGCTGTGACATGGGATATCGTGGGACATCTGCTGAATCTATAGCAGACCTTGCAGGCAGCTTACGGATGCTGGGGAGTTTAAAACCCTATCCAGAGCAGCTGGAACAGAAATGGGTCCTTTTGAAGTAGTCCTGGGCTGTCAGTTGATGATCTGAAAGTTTACAGGGCTATTGATTTGGACTCCCAGCCATACACACAAACATCACTTTGTGGAATACCTGTTCTGTCAAAAGGTGGGTTTGGGTCTTACATGTGTTGAGATTAGGTTAGTCTACAAATGGGCACCTGACCACCCACAGGCTTGATCCCATTAATTTCTATTGGTTGAGTCATTCCTTTGCTGCCTCTATTGGCTTTAAAGCGGAGAGTGTGTCCCTGACTGTCTGCTGGCACATATTCTGGGGTCTACCAATGATACCACATAGGAGGTTGATGCTAACGTTGGGCCTGCTCCCTAGTGACTGGCAGCGGAGACAAACCAGGGCAGGGAGTGTGCTACAGCCTTCAGCACTCCATTGGATCAAGCCTGCGGTTGGGGGAGGTAAGTGATATTTGTTTTATTTAATATGGCCTGGACCAGCCTGCAAATGTCTGAGCGCATAGGACATATAATAGGCTGTAATTTCCCTAGGGTGGAGCCTGTACTTCTATAAAATATAGACTCTGTCTTCTAGACCTGGACTTCTCAGCCACTGATGGTACTCAAGCTCCCTTCTGGTGTTACTCCATGCCACTGGTGATAAAAATGGGTGGACATGAAGCACTGCAGACAAGCTACTGCTTGAATAGGATGTGCCAGGTGGCCAAGTCAACCATCGGCAGGAGTGACAGATCTCTGAGTGACTGCATTGCCGGGTGTATCAGACCTCCACCCTCCCAGGGAAGTTTGGAATCAAAATGTGGGAAAATCGTGGTCTAGACCAGTGGTCCCCAACCCTGTCCTCAAGGCCCACTAACAGGCCAGGTTTTGCAGATCTCCACAAAGATGCACAGGTGGAGTAATTAGTGCAGCTGCAGAGCAATAGAGCTGGCTATTTGGAGATCCAAAAAACATGACATGTTGGTGGGCCTTGAGGACAGGGTTGAGGACCACTGGTCTAGACCAACTGAAATGACCATATGAGGCCTTGGCTAGCTAGCATCCTATCTGAGCAGTAGCTTTTCTTGAGTGCTTCATTTCCACACACCTTCACCTCCAGTACTCGAGTACTACCAGAGAGGAGCTTGAGTACCACCAATTGTACGATTACCAGTGGCTGGGAAGCCCTGGTCTAGAGGACCTAGACTAGAGAGTCCAAGTAGTTCAACAATAAATTTATAAAAATATAATTCTTCACTGGAAAAATGCTGGTTTATCATTGGTGTATCAATAACCTTAACTGCTACCCCACTTGCTTGAAGGCTACCGTAATTTAAAATCAGAAGCCAACCTTGTGAGTAGCTGTCACTGGTTGTTCTTTTCATTGCCAACAGGGCAAAAGGTCTATTTTTCCTCTTCCATTTGATTAAATTACCTTTAAAAGGACACCAGAATATTTGCTTTGTTGCAGATCCTCCTGAGGTTACTATTGGAGGGTACGATGACAACTGGCACTTAAAACGCAACGATGTTTACCTGATATGCAATGCTAGAGGAAATCCTCCCACCATAACCTACACCTGGAAAACGTGAGTATGTCGGTGACAACGGACTGCTTAAAGTGGGTCAAAATCCTTGCGGCCCTTGCTATCTCCACCGGCACCGCATCCCCGGCTTCTCTCGGCTGTGGGAATCTTAAGTGGCTTTTTCTGGCCTCGCTCTCATTTTAGCTTAGAGTTAAAAATCTCAGCAATTAGGAACCTCCCTGCTTACCTATTTATTGGGGAGGGTCGCCTCTACCCCACACCAGACTTCAAAATGATAGAGCAGCTGCACAGGGCAAATATCTATCTGAACACACAAAAGGCTGTGAGCCCCATTGGCCACCAGAAGCATTAGAGGCTTGAGAGCAGTGTGGGCATGCCGGCTAGAAAAGACCAGGATAAGATGAGGGGTTTCTTGAGGATAGGCATACCAGATCAGGGTTTCTAGGTGGTGTGGGCCATGATGAGTAAACAAAGGTCTACTTTAGGAGCTTTAAGGTAAAGCTTAGCACCTTTTTCTTTTTTTTCTCCTTAGTGCTGATGGTTCTCCACTTCCACCCAGCGTCCGAGTCAAGGAAAATATGTTGTACGTCAATGAGGTTGACAGTCGCGTCAACAGATCGTTTTTATGCGAAGCCACCAATGCTCTGGGGAGCACAGCCTACCGCCAGGATGTCCTTGTTCGAGGTAGGTTGGGGTGTAGTGAGTTTCTGCATGTGTGATTGGTATGGTGTGGCCGTGCCAGGCATCGACTTAAGCTCTTGCACTAAATACATCCCTCTAGACACAACCCACATATCACCTTTCTGGGCCGCACGTCACAGCATGAACAATTCTTATGTTGGCTTAATCAGCTTCTGCTAGACATCAAGCTTTGCCGGCTGTGCTTGATGTGAATGCTATCACTCATTCCTCATCTGCTGGCATCTTGTTTCCCCCCTTAGTGTGGCTGAGCTGAACATGACATATGGCTCTATAAATTGTCATGCCCCACAGAACATGCCAGAGGCTCCATCTCGTCAGAGACCATCGGCTGCAGAATGAGATCTATGCTCAAAACCATCTTGCATGACTTGGCTCTCTGCTTTCTTGCTGACCTTTCAGGTCGTGGCAAATTGCTTGGAAAGCTGTGACCTGCGCGACATCTTATATTTTGTCTCTTATGGCTTGCTGTGACTTTTTATATATTGTCTCTTATGGCTTGCCACGACATCTTATATTTTGTCTCTTATGGCTTGCTGTGACTTTTTATATATTGTCTCTTATGGCTTGCCACGACATCTTATATTTTGTCTCTTATGGCTTGCCCTGGAACACCTTTAAGAGGAAAGCTGGAATCCCGTGAATGCAGAACACTTTACATTTTTATAAGAAGCAAATAGAAAATTGTATGCTATCACACTGAATATTAGTTGCTATGTCATTTTGGGTCATAGGTGATATTATCCAGCTGATAGGGTGATAATCTAATCCAACACTGTTCTCTCCGCTGTGGTTCAAATCTATGGGCTTACTTCAATTGAAGTCCCTGCGTAGTCTAAAATAAAAAAAATAAAACCTTAAAGCGGACCAACAGTCAAAAATGAATTAAATCAGACCAACACAATAAACAGTGCTCATATGCTTTGGCCCTCTATTGCTGCACAATAATTTACCTTTTTCTAACGCCTACTGGGTTAAACTTTAAAAACAATATGGGCGCTCATGGACTTGCAGGCCACCTGCAAACAGGAAGTTGTGCTGGACTTCTATTACTGCGCATTTCAGTTATATCAGTTGGGAGAGGAAGTTCCAAAATGGCTGCTACCTTTCTTTTCCAACTGTGCAAGGCTGTTGGTCCAGTTTAAATACTCTCTCTTTGTCCACACAGCCGTTTCATCCTTTTCTTTTTTTTTTCGGCTCCTGAAATTGGGTAACACAGGTCCTGATGCACCCACCCCCTCACCTACAAAGGGCATGCACCTAGGCAATGTTTGGTAAGCAGCCTTTATTAGAATGAAGACATCCACTCCCTCCATGTACTGGTGAGGCTTAGTTCACCAACTGGTCTAGATTCAAATTTGGGACCTTGGGTACACTTTTGGAAGCTTGATTAGGATATCGATGCTATGGGGGACGAAAGGAGAGTATGAACAATCCCTCGAAGACTAAAGACCAGCTTGTTTGCTCAGAGTAGAATGTTCTTAAAGTGGACCAACAACCAGGGGTGATCGGCCCGGGAATCTATAAGAGATCGAGATCAGGATGTCCCGCGGGGTGAAACCCCCCCCAAAAAACCCAAACTCCTTACCTGATCCGCCGCCGCTTCCGCCGCCGCCTCCCGCGCGCCCCTCTAGACGTGCCCGCGCTGGCCGTCTGTGAATGGCGGGCACGCCGAACGTGACGCGCAGGAGGCGGCGGACGCGCTGTCTTGGACGCCACTGTCACCCGCTTGGACGTCGGCGGGGATTGGACGGCGCAGTCACGTGGGAGCGGGGAGAGGTGACTTTTTTTGGGTTTCTGGGGGGTTTCAGAGAGCGGGACACCCCCGATCGGGGTGCCCCACCGAAGTGGACCAAAACCCAGGATAGTCAAAATCCTGGGTGTTGGTCCACTTTAAGGACAGGAACCCTAAGCACTATCTAATTTTTGTGATAAAAAGGCTCTCTAATGGCGCCGCCTTAGTATACCAACACATTAGGAGTCTAGCATCTCTCTCCAGGCTCTGAGGCATCTTTGGTGACCTTGGAAGTATAATTCATTGATTCTAAAAGCCCCCACATTATGCAGGCTCTGCATGACAGAATGTTTTAGGCTGTAGACTTCCCAACCACAAAGGGGAATAAGTAATCTGCTCTGGCCAAGTGCATACAAAGTTTCCAGTTTGTTGTCCTGGTAGTGTAATAAAGTAAATTTCATCATAAACTTATTCCAGCTTTCCAAATGAATGTTGCTGTCTCTATATTCCTGGCCTAAAAGGGGCATTTGGGAGGATATTCTATTTTCTGAGATGTTCTCTTGAACATTTTGCCCTTTGCCCTGAAATAAAGACAAGTCCAGAAAGGGAGCTTGTCCTCTTGAAAGTGTGTCCCTTTTTTGGCCTGAAATAAAAAGTTGGCAAGCCCTGAAAGGAAGATTGGTTTGAAATATAAAGATGGCACGCACTGACTGGAAGATTTTCCGGAAAGTTTCTACCTTTTTGGCCTGTAATATAAAGTGATGGCAAGGCCATAAAATGTGTCATCTCTTTATTTCAAGCTGAAAAGTCAATTTGCAAAGTTGCAATAAATCTCTGGTGTATTTACTTTTATTTCTGAATTTGGATGCTTGGTCAACATTCAACAGCATCTTGATTCCACCATCTCTCTACAGATTTTTTTTATTTTATAAATTTTGTCCTAATAATGGTCTTTCTGGAGTTGAACATGGACTGGGAATTCTTCGGATTCCCACAGGTCCTGGAGCTGGCCAACTGGAAACGAATTAATTACTCTCTGCCAGTCTTCCAGTTTTTTCAAATAGCCGGCCTCCAGGGCCTCTGGAAATTAAGGAGGCCCCTTTTTTTTTATAGAGAAGCATTGGCAACATTTCTAGTTTTTAGATTTCGCTGGATTCATTCAATAGTCCAAAAAAGAAAGATACCGGGATTAGGCCCCTCCCGGTTATGTCTACTGGACCCAGTGATCCCACCACACCTCGTTTATTCTATTAAAAAAAAAATTATCCTAGATTCAGTTAAAAGAACCAATTTGAACCAATTTCAGTTAAAAGAACCCCCTTAAAACAAAATTAAGCACATAAGGTGAGGGTCTCTCAAATAATAGGACGAGCAACCAGAAGCTGGTAACCTGCCATACAAAATTGGATTCATTCAACCTAGGCCCTAGTTAATAGAGCTTCAAGTTATTGCCCAGGAAGGGGTTAAATCTTACCAATCAGGTCCCCTGTATGTAGTACTGCCGACCTATGTTTGTTTTCACCTTCAGCCCACTTCTTTCTGGGCTCTATTTGGCAACTCTTTCCTCCCCTGGGCACAGTCCATCAATTAAAGTGATTGTCCTGGCAATTGCCCACCCTTCTGTATGCATTGGTTTCTCCTCCTGTCTACTAACCAACCACTTTCCCCTGCATTCCAAGCAAAATACACCCATAGAAAAGACACGTCCACCACCTGGGGAATGTAGAAAGTAACATAAAGTAAGTTTTATCTGCACTGCAAACTTCATTAAAAAAAAAAACTGGGGGCATATGAAGGGATACTTGGTTATTGGGGAACAGCAGTGCCTGGACAATGACTTTCAAGAGCACTTTCCTCCCAACCCTCAGGCTCAGCCTGGAGTACTACAGTACTATCAGTTTCAGAGCTATACGCTCCTGTGTGGATTGTACACTCCCCGCCTGGCCCTGAGAATCCCTGTCTGAATTTAAACATGGGATACTCATGAGTTGTCACCTGATGTGCCCCCTGCCAGTCAAAGAGGTAGTTTGCACTCGCATAACAGGCAGCAGGGACACTCACCAAGGTCGGGCGAGGGACTAATGGCTCTGAAACGGAAAAGCTGCAGCCCGCAAGACTTGATTTGATTAAGTGCATTTTGTTTTTCCCAGCCTGTACAAAATTGAAGGTCCCTTTGATGATTTGCAGCAGAATATTTTGCCTTCACATAGATTAGTATCTGTGCTGTTGTGCTTTAATCAATGCATGCACTGACACTGACCTTCAATAGTATTGATCCGTCCGCTTAATGGTCTGCCCTCTTATAGTCTACAGACCTTTTTTGACATATTTCATGAACACGTCAAACTCCTCACCGCTCGGCCTAAAGCCTTTGATTAGCTGTCCTAACACTAACTAGGCTTAATCTGGCTGATTGTAAACACGAGGACCTTGATTTTTCTTAACCCTTTAAACGCCAGCCACGTAAATTTTACGTGGCTGCCTCTCCAACAGTTAAACGCCAGCCACGTAAAATTTACGTGCCTGACTTTCCCCAGTAAAAAAAAAAAAAGTAAAAATAAAAGACACTTACCTGACCCCTCGTTCGATCCGGTCGGGTCTCCTCTTCAGCCAGAGGGGCTCCGATCGCCCATCGGGGCTCCTCCGGCTGCAGGGGAGGGCCCGGAACAGGGTGCCCCCCCCCCCCGTTTCAGCAGCCGCCCGGTTTACTGTAAAAAAAAAAACAAAAAAAAAAAAAAACAGTCACCTACCTTTGTCCCCGCCGGCTCCCGCAGGCTCTCCTCTTCACGGGGGGGGGGGGCTCCGATCCCCCCCCCCCCGCTCTTCTGTCTTCTGGAGGGGGCATAACAGCCCTCCTCCCTTGCCTCTTCCGATGGCGGCCGCCATCTTGGTGACGTCACGGGGCGGGGCCAGATGACGTCACCGCCGGGTGTCATCGGGGCACCCGGCAGTTCGTTTCTCAGATGCCGGTGACGGCTGGGCGGGGAAGGAGGGAGGTAGGCGATCCTCCGATCGCCTGCCTCCCCCCTTCTCTGCCCAGCCGTCACTGACAGCAGATCGCCGCGGGACACAGAAGATGAAGATCGGAGGTGAGTAAAGTAAAAGTTTTTTTTTTTTTAATAAACTTTTTTAAAAAACGTGTCTTGTCTTTTTTTTTTTACCATTTAACCCTTTGTGAACTGGTAAGGGGTCCATGTGACCCCTTATACCAGTTCACAAGGCTGGGGAGATGGCAAGCCACCTGCGCTAGCGGGTGGCTTGCCATTAACCCCTGGCACCCCCATTACCTGCCTCCCCAAAGGCCAGGGGGGGGCAGAAGAGCCCGGGCCCACATAAGCTATGTGGGCTCGTAGGCTGCAGGGTGGGGGGGCCACATAAGCTGGCCCCCCCACTCTGTGCCTACAAGCCCCCATAGCTGGTCCCGGGCTGGTTACTGTGGGTAAGGGGGACCCCACGTCAATTTTTTTTTTTGATTTTTAAGGGTTTTTAACCCTTAAAAATCAAAAAAAAAATGGGGTCCACCCCCCCTGGGAGGGGGGACCCTATGTCATTTTTTTTTTTTTGATTAACCCTTTGTGTTCTGTCATCCAGCAGCTATAAAAGGCTTCTAGCAAGTGAGCAGAAGCCAGTGATCGCCGAGGGACAGAGTGCTCCAGGATGGATGGGAGGTGAGTACAGTGTAAAAAAAAAAAAAAAAAAAAAAAAATTAATAAAATATTTTTTCTCTTTTGTGTGTCTGTGTCATTTTTTACTTTTAACCTCTTGTGAACTGGTAAGGGGTCCATGACCCCTATACCAGTTCACAAGGCTGGGGGGATGGCAAGCCACCTGCGCTAGCGGGTGGCTTGCCATTAACCCCCGGCACCCCCATTACCTGCCTCCCCAAAGGCCAGGGGGGGGCAGAAGAGCCCGGGCCCACATGGGCTATGTGGGCTCGTAGGCTGCAGGGTGGGGGGGCCACAAAAGCTGGCCCCCCCACTCTGTGCCTACAAGCCCCCATAGCTGGTCCCGGGCTGGTTACTGTGGGTAAGGGGGACCCCACGTCATTTTTTTTTTGATTTTTAAGGGTTTTTAACCCTTAAAAATCAAAAAAAAAAATGGGGTCTCCCTCCCCTGGGAGGGGGGACCCTATGTCATTTTTTTTCTCGATTTAACCCTTTGTAGTGTGGATGGTTTTTGTGTTTTTTTTTGTGAATGTTATAAAATACTTGTTTCAGTTAGGGGGGGTCTCCTGGGCAGGAACGGGGGGCTACCGATAAATATGTGGTACCGTTCTAATCGGTAGAAATGGGGCTTTCACATGCAATATGATTTTCCTTAATAAAATACATTTTTTATTTAAAATAAAGGAGTCAATTTTCTAAAAAAAAAATTTTATTTATTTATTTTTTTTTTCACTTAATATTGTAAAAAAAAAAAAAAAAATTACAAACAAGACATTTCATGTTAAAGTCTAAACTCTGCTGCAAAAAAAAATATATATAATTTTTCTGAAAGTTCCAGCAAAAATGGCGCAAAACATGTCGCAAAACATGACGCAAAATGGGGAAAAATGGCCTGTCAACAGAGGGTGACAAAATCTCAAGTAGGCTGGCAATTAAAAGGGTTAATAGTACCTATGCATGTTGGGTATTGTTCTGTTCGGGGGACCTTGCGCTTTCAGACTTAGCTTGTTTTTTCTGGTTTGCATATTTATATTTTAGGAAAAGGTGTTTTTTATTCAGCTTTTTTATAAATTTTTTAGGGAAACCCTGCGCAACCAAAGAATTCTTTGAGGAATTAATTCCAGAAAGATGAGCCCACTACAGCAAGCTGGGTACCCTTAGAAAGCTTAACGTGTGTACTTTCAGGGAATATATGGTTTATGGGGGTTATTCCAAATGTAAAGGGTTGTTTTGGTTGAAAAATCGCAAGGTGCGCACTTTGTCTGCAGAGCTGAAATTTTCAAGTAAAATTACCGTTACGCACATGCTTTACTTTGGGGTGTTTGGCAACTCTTCCCTTGACAGAAGCTATGCATGTTGGGTATCGTTCTGTTCGGGAGATGTTGCTTTTTCAGATTAAACTTGATTTTTCTTGTTTGTATATAGTTTTTTTAGGAAAATGTGGCTTTGATTCTGCTTTTTTATCCTTTTTTTAGGGAAACTCTTTGCAACCAAAGATTACGTTGAGGGATTACTTCCAGAAAACTATGGCCACATCCACAAGCCTGGTACGCCTAGAAAGCCTGAGGTGTGTACTTCCAGAGAATAT
Source organism: Gastrophryne carolinensis (assembly GCA_027917425.1). Lineage (NCBI taxonomy): Eukaryota > Metazoa > Chordata > Amphibia > Anura > Microhylidae > Gastrophryne > Gastrophryne carolinensis. Next base: position 156,498,217 of record CM051242.1, on the reverse strand, counting down.
ATAGTTTGTTGGGGGTATTTTAAATGTAAAGGGTTGTTTTTCTGGAAAAACCGCAAGGTGCGCATATTGCATAGCATAGTTGTATTTTATCTGAAAATCTCCTAAAGCGCTGTTTCAGTTTGGGGGAGTCTCCTGGGCAGGAAAGGGTGTCTACCTATACATATGTGGTACCGCTGTAACCGGGAGAAATTGGGATTTCACACGCAATAAGATTTTATTGACAAACTTACATTTTTTATTCCAAAAAAAACTACAATATGTAAAAATTTTTTTTTTATTTTTTTTTTTTGCACATATTTCACCCAAAAATATTAAGAATACACCTAACAAATGACAAACAAGACATTTCATGTTAAAGCCCAGACTATGCTGAAAAAAACAATATATCATTTTCCTGGGAAATCCCTGGAAATCCCCTCAAAAATCACAGTTGAACAAGGGGAGCGCAAAATAGTGCAAAATGGTCTGGCAACAAAGGGTGACAAAATCTCAAGGTAGGCTGGCGGTTAAAGGGTTAAATCTAATGAGAGCTGTAAATGAGAAACTTTATCTCTACATTGAAGTGAATATAAAAAAACTGTCATGTAGAAGTGTGGGAAGTAGAGGGTGGAATTACAGCAAGTGAAGTTACGGGGGAGGGTATAGTGAAGTTGCTGATTACTGTGAAATTGTTTAGTTTTAACCATTGGTGCGGTGTGTTTCCCACATCTGTGGCCTGTTCCGCTCGTCTAACCCGATCTGGCATCTGACATATGCTGCGGCATGACCAATTTGACCTGACTGCTAAAATCCCTTGCAGCACTGTCCTTGCCACCAAAAGAATGGAAATGCTATACTACTGTTATGTTGGACTATAAACAAGTGGATGCTATATCTGTAAACTGTAAAATGGACTCAAATGCCAGGGCAGTTTCTAGGCTAAATAGTGCTCAGTACAGGTCTGTGCCATGCTGTGCTTCTGCCTTAGCAGCTAGTGCCCCCTCCCCATGACTGAGCCCAATATGGGAAAAGGAGGGGCCTGTCTTATGGCCTGCGATAGTATGAGTCGCCCTGGCACTTCTGCAGCAAACAGGATGGCTGGGATCAAGGCACCCCTCAATGACCTCGGTGCCAGGGTCATCACCCTGCTCACCCTCTAGAAACAGCCCTGTCATTTGCAACAGTCTAGTTGCCCATGAAATGCCCATGCTTGCAGCTTATCCTCCATTTCAGTGCTGCTTGGATTTACATTTTGCATTATGTTGTAAACCTTACTGTTGAATTGTCCAGCTTTATACTTATACGCGGCTGCTTTCCAGGAGTCAGCTGAAGCAAATTATATTGATCTTGGACAACCAATCTGTGATGTGTTTGTACAGGTCCACCTTGTATAGAGGAAGTGCACACCCTTCAATTTCAATGAATGGAATGGCTGATTGGTGGGTGGCCCCAAATTGGGATGCTTGTTTTTATAAAACCCTATAGGAAGCCTCCTTTCTACATGCTTGGCTTGTGTTTCCATCAGCATTGGCTTCGACATGGCCCAACAGAGCTTTTCGCCCGCCACCAGTCACATTTGATATGCATAGAGCTGGAGTGTGACCTGGATAAGAATTATGATTAATTGTTTCCCCAACAATTAATTTCTTCTGCATCAAATAAACCCCCTGAACCTCTTGATACAGGGTAATAAACTCATTTTCTTGAAGAGTAGGGATTCAAACCTGACAAGGAAAGGTGTCACTTTTGGAAAATAATGATACAGTATTTGAGCGTTTTTTTAGACCTTTATGTGAATGGGTATCCCTAATTGGAGGTGGGTGATTTCAGCAACCCCCAAGGACAGAATTTCACTTTTGGATTTTTGGCTTTACCTTCACAAACTGTCACTCAACAGTGAAACTAAGATAGTGTCTGACCATTTGAAGTCAAATTGAGAGTTTACAATGCTGTAGAGAAAAGAGAGCCTCCAGTCAAATTACTGTAGGTCTGCTGATCCTCCACCTAACCCCTGGCATGTAAAATGTTAGAAGGAAGCCTAAAAATCAGATAAAATAATTTGCCAAACCCATGCTTCCATGCCCCTTTTGCATCCTTCCAGTTGAGGTTGGCGGGTGTGTGCACAAGAGCATAAACCAGGTACAGGTATATAGTTTGCCCCATTTTGGGCCTCCCTTTATAACTTAATGGGGCATTCCAAATTGGAGTGCCCTGATGGTGAGGATGTCTTTTTTTTTTTTTTTTTTTTTTTTTTTTTTTTTTTTCTACTTGATCTCTTTTAGACTGCACTTGAAATAATTCCCCCTCCCATTTCCTGACTGTTAACCTTTAGTGAATACAGGTGTTGCAGAGATGGCAGGGCACATGGAAACCTTTGGCAGCCAGCAGAGCTTGTATAATTCTTGGCATTGGCACTTACCTAATAGGAGACACTAGATGCTTGGCGCCTCCGCTTGACGAATCGTAGGTGGCCAAGATCTGAGCCTGGAGCTTTTTACTTCAGTGCAGTGACATTTGACATACATGCCATAGAGCTCACAAGCTCAACCCTGTCCTCGAGCCACCAACCAGCCATGTCTTGCAGATCTCCACACAGATGCACAGGTGGGGTCATTGGTGCTCAGACAAAGCTATAGAGACCGCTGTATCGAAATCCACAAAACATGACCTGTTGGTGCTCCTTGTGGGAGAAGATTGGACACATGCCATTTAGTCAGGGGTGGCAGCTACTAACGTGGCCTTGGAAAAAGGGGCCTGTTGCAAGCTGCCTCTCCAGAATTTTAGATATATTTACTTCTGGCTCCCTCTGGCCATTTCTTACCCTCGGCTGTCTTGTGTCCTGGGGGGGGGGGGGGCTGTAGTGTCTGTGTGAAGAATGATCTGAATTAGCATCTTCATGAGTAGAAATGCATTGCTTTCCAGGGCAGGATGGTAGCACTTATGTGCACCCCTGCTTCAGTGACTATTTTGTTGAAAGGTGAGCTGGAACGTGACCAAAGTTTTTATTGTACCTAATTTTGAGTCACTTTAATTGTTGCTTATTTCACAAAAGGCTTCTCTAAAATACAACGGGGCAATGGCATGACTTTTGGCTCAGGTAGGAATTGTCGTAGTTGCACTTTAACTAGCTTTGGTTCCTGTTTGAGTTGTTTGAAAAGTGACCTCCGTGCAGGCCGCGCCTTACTTGTCATCGGCCTTTGTTTCGGTCTCCTCTCCCTTTTTCCAGGTGGACCAACCAGGTGAAAGATTTACAGACTCTCATTTCCGGTTTTGCCAGTGGAGGTCACATGACGATCTCGGGCTGCAAAGCTGTCTGTTACGTGGTTGCGATTTAAATGTCCTGTTTTTCCGCCTCCTCTCTGAAAGGTGTTGAGTCACTGACTATGCTTGACGGGAATTTATGGAGATCTAGTGCCTGGAGGACAGCTGGTGAGGGAGCTAGGAATAGCCCTGCCTGCGTGCGGAATATTATTTCGATCTCTCTGCTTCTTCTTATATGTATAATTAACAGATATGTAATAATCCTATTTGCCCTTTGGGCACAATTAGAATTCCTTTCACATGTTCGGAGAATTATGCTGATGTGAGTCAGAGATAATGGCCAAAATTGGAAATGATTTGACAGATGTCGAAACACGCCCTGCATGAGTTACATAAATGCACTATAAATACTGTGTATGATTACTCTGCCAAGCAGGGAACCATCTACTGTATCTTATATGGGCAGCACTGACTTATACTTTAAGGTCCACTTTCTTTACTTAAAAAAAACTTTAAAGATAAAGTCCACTTTTATGAACTTCCCAACAGCCTTCAGTTGGGGGTTGCCATAGAGGCGCTAGGCTCCCCTGCTTATCTTCACTTAGCCAGGTGCCGCAATTCTGTTTCCATAGCTGTGTAGATGGGCATGAGGTGTACGGGGCCAGAATAAGTTGTACATTACTTTCCATGGGCACCTCCGCATAGCTTTGTACATGGCTGTACTCCTCCAGCCAGAAAAAACAAGGACATGTGGGACCTTGCTTCAGAAACAAAGTCTGTAGGAATGTGGTCACCACTGCAGGGCCGGGGTAAGGTAAAGTTTAGTATGGATGCCTTATGCACCTCTGCTGGTAGGTGAGTGTGCCCAGTGTAACAGGCAGGAACACTGTGCCCATTATTTTCTATGTGAGAAAAAGAATAGAGTGCGGTGGTTTGTACTTTTCTTGGACTTTGGCTTTGTTCATGGCCGGGCTCCTCCAGCCATGTAGGGCCGGGTGAAGGTAAGCAGTGAAGACTGTGGTGGCCCTAGTCTGAAAGTCTGTCGATTTTTAAAGTCCACAAAATAGTAAAGCATCCCTGTATATCTGGCAGGAAATCTGGGTACTGCAGATTTGGCCTTCACCGTAATTGTTTTTTTCTTGTATGTAATACAGTGTAAAACATACAGTACATAGGCTATTACAAACCAGATGCTACAAAAGTTAAAGTGAATGCTATGGAAACAGGAGACAATAGGAGAGAACTATTGAAAGTTATAGCAAATGTGTTTTTTGAATAAGGTTGGGTTAAATCAATATGGGAGTGTTAATGGAGTGTCTGTGTGCTGAAAGCATATATTGGTTGTGACATTGGAAAGAATTGAAGGCTAAAATGTCTTTAAATCCGCTTCAACACCAATCACCAGGACATCCTGTTTTGAGATGCCCCCTACTGTTAAAGGTCCCCCAGGAGACTTAAAAATGGGGAATCAAATATGTCCATGTTCCTGGGAACTGCTTCTTGATGTTTGCTGCCAACCAGTCAGGCCATGTCTAGCGAACTCCACTGGTCGCATGTGGGATGTGGAAGCGTGAACTGGGTTGAGCAGTCCCATCCTAGGGGTTTTTAGCCTAGGGGGCAACCTCAAATCATGATACTCCCAGAGGTGGGTGTTGAAAGGGACCTCTTTAAGACACAAAATCTAAAATGTATATAGGAGTTGTTTTCATGTGTGAGAACATCTCTGGGAAGCTATATAAAGCCAAGCGCTTGCTGGAGGACAATAGGCTAATACAGGATATTTATTAAAAGGAACAAACAATGGCTTTGTAGCCCTATTGAGCTTCCTCTTGTTGTTCAGGCCTCATTGATGGCGCACAGAGAAGCCTCGTATAAAAGCGGAGTTCACGACCAACAGGATTTTATTGTGATGGGATGTGGCTCCGGCTGATGGTACCAGCGCAGAGCCGGAGGGGGGGAGGGCTGGGAACTGTACAAGATGGAGAGTTCTGTGCACCAGCAAATAACACGTTTCATCCATTCATGCCAGTAGAAGCATCTAGGTCAATTATTAACGGCCGGATGTAACACAGTTGCACACCAATAATTTTCTCGTCCATCTTGCACTGAATCGCTTCTTTCATTTTTTTTTTTCTCTCTCTTACTAATCTGCTCGGCCCGCGTATTTGTATCAAGGCTATTTCTGGGCTGACCTTGTTTCCTTCTGCTATCTGCTTTCCCATGCTGATTTGATTATGGGCCTTGAAAATTGCAACTTTTTTGATATCTTGAAGTGTGAAAAACTGACTGTTCCCCTGTTTGCAGCATCAAGTGTCTTTAATATCATAACAGTTATGGTAAACCTAAATTATAAAATATTTTTTTTTTTGTAAAGCCATTACAGGTTAGATAGCGGTAGATGCTAATCATGCAGTTCCCACAGATTGTCTAGGGCACAGGTGTCAGACTCCCTCCTGAAGGGCCAGCAACACGCGTTTTTGCGGATCTCCACACAGGTGGAGTAATTAGGATTTTAGAGCAGACTATAGCCTATTGCCCTTTCAGGAGAAAATTTGATTCCCATGGTCTAGGGCTTTAGCTGGATCTAAAGTCAAAAATGACTTTGAGGGCCTGTCCAAGCTACTAAAGAATAAAACCAACTTTACTCTCCTCCCCCTCCCTGGCTGCTGCAGCAGCTGATGGATCCTAGATACTAGTGTAAAACTTACCAGTTCCCCAAATCAACTACCAGTCTAGGACAGATTATCTATGGCAGGTGAAGACGAAAAGGGCACCTATGTTTGTTTTTTTTCGAGTTGTCTTCACATTCACTTCAAAAAATGACTGACCCTCTAGGACAGGCACTCAACCCTGTCGGTATTCGAGGACCAAGAGGTTTTTTTTTTGATTGTTGGTCCTCTTTTTAACAAATTTGCAATTAATTTAGGGGTTTAAAGTGGAACAAAACCAGGGATTTTGACTTTCCTGGCTTTTGTTCATCCTGTTTTCATCCTGTTTTCACCCAGATCACCCAGTTCAACTCGCCCCTCGTTGGTCCAGTGGCACATGCGCAGACACTCAAGACACTTTTTTTATTATTATTGTTTATTTATATAGCGCCATCATCTTCCGTAGTGCTTTACAAAGTAGTAATTACAGACAGGGTAGAAACATACGGTACATATACTATTTCAAATGCAGTTTTACAGATTTGACAGTGGATATTGTATTGTACAAGATACAATAGGGGAGAGAGCCCGGCCGAAACAAGCTTACAGTCTAAAGGAAGAGGGGTGAAGACGAGGGGGAAGGATCACAAACAGTCAATATTGAACTTTGTGGCATGTGCCCTTTAGAAGATTTAGTTAAGCCAGATTATATGCTTGTCTGAATAAGTGAGTTTTAAGGGAACCTTTGAAGGTTTTGAGTGTTGTGGAGTGGCGGATTGGGTGGGGGAGGGCATTCCAGAAGATTGGAGTTGCACGTGAGAAGTCTTGGAGGCGGGCATGAGAGGAGGTGACCAGGGTGGAGGACAGGAGAAGGTCAGCAGCAGAGCGAAGACTGCGTCTAGGTTGATATTGTTGGATTATAGATGAGATGTAGGGAGGGGCCTGGTTAGAGAGAGCTTTGTATGTGAGAGTTAGAGTTTTTAACAGGATTCACCGTGGGACTGGCAGCCAGTGTAGGGATTGGCAGAGAGGCGCAGAACTGGAGGAGCGAGAGGAGAGATGGATGAGGCGAGCAGCAGATTTCAGGAGGGGTGCCAGTCTGTTGGTAAGCCGCAAAGAAGGATGTTGCAGTAATCCAGTCAGGAGATGACCAGGGCATGCACTAGCATTTTAGTGGTGTCAGGTGAGAGGAAAGGACGGATGCGGGAGATGTTTTTAAGTTGGAGGCAACAGGAGGTGGCCAGGGAGTGAATATATGGTTTGAAAGAGAGGGCAGAGTCCAGAGTGACTCCCAGGCACCGAGCTTGGGGAGTTGCTGTTATTGTGTAATTGTTGACAGAAATAGACATGTTAGAGAGGGGAGGGTAGTTAGATGGTGGGAAAATGACCAGTTCTGTCTTGTCCATGTTTAGCTTGAGGTAGCGAGATGACATGAATGAAGAAGTAGCTGCAAGGCAGTTGGGGAGACCAGATAGGAGAGAGGAGAGATTGGGGCCTGAAAGATATATCTAAGTGTCATCCGCATAGAAGTGGTATTGAAAGCATAGTGAAGTTATAAGTTTGCCAAGGCCATAGGTGTAGACTGAGAAAAGTAGGGGGCCTAGGACAGAACCTTGCGGCACACCGACAGAAAGGGAACGTGAGGATGACTGTGTTAGAATAGGATACACTGAATGATCTGTCAGAAAGGTAAGAGGTGAGCCAAGAGAGCGCAAGACCTTGAACCCCAAGAGAGGAGAGAATTTTATTAGAGAGTGGTCGACAGTGTCAAAGGCTGAGGAGAGGTCGAGAAGGATGAGGATGGAGTAGTGACCTTTGCTTTTGGCAGTGAGCAGATTATTGGTGACTTTGGTGAGGGCAGTTTCAGTGGAGTGGTTACGGCGGAATCCTGATTGTAAGGGGTCAAGTAAGTTGTTAGTGGATAAGTATTGTGCCAGTTCTGAGTGGACATGTTGTTCAAGAAGTTTGGAGGAGAAAGGGAGTAGTGAGATAGGGCGGTAACTGGAGAGGGCAGAGGGGTCGAGAGAGGGTTTATCGGAGTAATAACTGCATGTTTGTAGGAGGAAGGAAAGGTACCAGTGGAGAGGAGAGACGCTTAGCTATGTTTGTCTTTTGGCTAACGGCTATTACGGACTATAAGCCTATCTGAATGGCTAGGGTTGGGGCGCACGCACCCATTGACAATGGGAGCCACCTGCCGAATTACATCATTTTAGAGAGCGTCTCTCATTGGACAAGAGCCCACACATGTGGAACGGAGAGTGAGTGTGTGCGGGTGCCCTGGGGAGTTTCACACAGCGGGGCATCCCGATTTATGATGCCCCGGGGGAGAGGGGAAGCCAGTGGCTGGCCCTGGGGTCTTTTAGATTCCAGGCCAGCTGCTGGTGGGTGGTGTTCTTCTTTAAAGGTGCTCTGTAAATGTTGAATGATTTTAAGCATAAATGGCTGTAAAAATTTAATGACCTCCCGGCCAATGAAGTTCAAAGGTGTTTTTCTTTAGGAGTCCCTCTGATGTGATACCTTGTGAAAATAGGTAACTCCAGAAACCTAAATCATAACTGCTATATCTCCTTTGGGCAGTGAAATTGACCAATAAGCTGGGCACTACTCTCCCAATCATAATTGTATTTTTATGAAGGAAACAGGCCAGGCTTAATTACTGCCCTACATATGCCTAAACATGAATCTTTATAAATCTTTACACTTTAAGTGCAGGGTAAGACAAGTATGGCAGATAGGCCCTAGGCTATAAACCATTTAGACAAAATATCAAGTCAAAAATCTTATAAAACTCGGTAGATGCCTTATTTGAAAAAAGAAAAGCAGAAAACAGTTGGGCAAATGTAGACATGTGCACCTGTGGCTCGGATTTTTGTCACAGGGTCAAGTTTAATGAGCGTGGCTGGATCAACAGTGAACTTGGCTCCTCCCGTGTTTTTTGATCAGAACACATTCTTTTAGCACGCCCAAAAACCTGTTTCCTTTGAATAAGATGAATAACTCGAGTTGTTCCATAAAAGTGCTACCAAAACAGGAGCTGGAATATCTTTTCTGGTAAAACGTAATCTTTTGATGAGCATGTGACTCGAGTTACGGGTAACTGGAATACAATGTCAGGTTGGGAGTTATTATTGGCTATGTATACAATAACTGTGTTCTGCAAAATCTGATTTACCACAAATGGACAGCAAGTAAATTTTAGGTGGGCACATAGCTGTCTTACTTGTCAATACTCTTATTTTCCTGTAACCTACTTGGATTTTTTTCATGTGTCCAAAGGAGGACTGGGGCTAAAAATCTACATGCAGGGCGGCAGCCCATCCCAAACCCAGACCCGGTTCAGCAGGCCTTATGATCAGCATAATTTATATATTTTTTATTAGTGCATCAATAATATTGTCTAGGGGTGTTGGCAACCAGTCCCCTGGCTTTCCTAGCACCCTGGGCAAGCCATGCAGGATAGGCAGCCCATCAGGGATTTTTCTGTTCCCGGTGGACAGTCGTCTCATCAAACTTGTAAAAGGAAATCGTAACCTACCTTTCCCTTGTTTTGTGGGAACTTCGTTGGGTGAACGCCAGATGAGGGAACTGCCAATATTGCAAAATGGCAGAGGGGAGTTTAGGTTTACTTTATATGTTTGTGAAGTCGCCTACTGTGAGCACCTTGGTGACCAAGGTTTGGTTTTAGTGGCAGTGATCCAAGGCTATCATTGCTCATCCTGCACTGGTTCTCCTAATTCTATGGCCCTTCTGTAAAGCATATATATATATATATAATATATATATTTGCATTGCAGCTCCTCCACCTCCTGCTGCCAGTTGCCTTGCATTCAGCAGCTCTTCCAGTACAATAATGGTCAGTTGCCCCGAGACTGCAGGCAGTGTACACTATTAGAGAAAAAGACCTCAGAGGATGTCAATAGCTTTTACAATATAAATGGATGAGTTGTCTAGCAGGCTTTTTAATATTTGATGCCACACGTAAGCTTTAAATTCCTAAAGAGGCATTAGAGGTCTGTTCACCCCCCACCTGAAGGCATCCCAAATCCAAATGAATAGGGTGGCCAGTTAGATCCACCAGATAGGCATTTGTAAACCCACCCGCCCCATAAACCCAATTAGATCCACCAATCGGGCATTTGTAAATCCACCCGCCCCATAAACCCGATTGGCCACCAGAGGTCACGTGGGCATAAGAACACGGACCCAGTACTTATTTCCAGTGGTAATCGCCTGCCACTGCCACCATTTCTGAAGCATCTTCCTCTCTCCTGGATGCAGCAAGCTTTATGCTTGTGCCACTTTTACAGCTTTTGGCTTCACTGAGAATATGTTTTGGAAGACTAGACCAAGGGAATGACTAGTAGTGGTCTGCTCATTTCATACGAGGTCAAAAGTCTGGAATTTGACATGGAAATCACTGCACTATTGGTACCCAATGACTTTTCATAGCCTTCTGCTGCACCATGGAAAATGGTGAATTGGCTAGGTCTTCAAGGTACCTACGGTGAATTGGCCAGGTCTCCAAGGTACCTACTAATAGTAATTTCCAAAGTCTTTTTAGTTTAGATTAGCTCGATCTATAGCAGTGGTTTTCTCCCAATCCTTGCGTAGAAAAACTGTAAAGAATTGGAGACGGATTTACCAAAAATCTAGTTGTTTTGATTAACGCCTCTAATTTTGCCTCCGTTTTTCCATTTAGCCGTTTCGATCAAACCGCCCCCTGGTGTTGTACCGTGACTCATTTTATATAGACTGTATAAAAGTCCTCATTTATAATAATTTCTAGATTAAACATGAACACTGTTCCTGTTGTGTGGGTTTTTCAGCGAGTGCTACACATTATTCTTGATCGCTCCTTGTTTAATAACAATAACAGGCATTGCTGTTTGCTTCAATGGACTCATAGTGTTATAATTACTACAGACTGCAAATTTCCACTAAATTATGCAATAAAGGAGAAATCTACAGCAAATGAGTTGCTGTACTGGCAGGGATCATTTGTCGGCTTTTCTGTCATCTGTACACGTCCTGTAATTAGACAATAGGCATGTGTCACGTTGATGTTACTGTTACAGTTGTGTGCTATGTAGTCACATTTTATATGTATCGTGTTGCCTATATTTTTCAAGCATACTATTTAGGGATCCTGCTTCAAGATTATTAGTGTTCTTCTAAACCCCCCCCACCACTTTACTGACCTGGCATGTGCTTAATTGGGAACCTCTTATTTTTAAGACATCCACGTGGAATCTTTTGCATTAGGATGTCCATGTGTTATTACTAGATGTGAAAGGGTCTATAGAAATGTAGGGTTTAGGTTTACACTTAATGTGGCCTAATCTCTCCATTGCAACTCAATTTAGATAATTCTATTGTCTGCAATTTTGTATATTAGATTTTGCAGCCTTCTAAAATTTTTAAAACGTTAATACCTAACCTTAAAGGTGATCATTCGCATAGAGCGTTTTATATGGTTGAGGGGGCCTTCTCCCCACTCTTGAACTACTTCACCCCAGCACCCACTCCAGTGAAAGCATGTTGAAAAAAAGTATTTACTTTGAACCCAATTTGGTGGTGTGATGAAAAGGTTCTCTAAGAAGGTTGGAAATTTTTTCTCCAGCTTTTAACAGCCATAGAATGTGGTTTTTAAATGGAACTTACAAAATATGGGCTGTCGTAAACCACTTGTGAGAAGCGGTACCAGTTTTTGGTTTCACTGATGTGGCTTCTCGGGGAGTGACTTAATTCTGCCAAGGTGGAAGAGAAAGTTCTCCATGTATGGCTTGGGTGGGGGGTTCTCGTAAGTGAGGTTGGAAAGGGGGGAGGTTCTCCCAAGTGAGATTGGTAAGGGGGAAGGATCTCACAGTTAAGGTTGCAAAGAGGGGGGGTTTGACCAAGTGGGGTTGATGATTGGGGGGGGGTTCTCCCAAGGGAAGTTGGAAGGGGATTAGGTTCTCCCAAGTGAGATTGGAAGGGGGTTCTCCATAGTGAGGTTGAGAAGGGGGGGTGGGGGTTCTCCCAAGTAAAACTGAGAAGGGGGTTCTCCATAGTGAGGTTGAGAAGATGGCAGGAGGTTCTACTGAGTAAGGTTGTGAAGGGGAGGGGGGTTCTCCCAGGTGAGGTTGATATGGGGGGGGATTTGACCAAGTGAGGTAGGTGAAGGTTCTCCCAAGGGAGGCTCCTGAGTAAGGTTAGAATGAGGGTGCTTCCAAATAGGCATTAGTAAGTAATTATGGAGATAGTCTTTCCCTCTGCAACTTTAGTTGTCAGCACTACAGTCTTCCAGATGAGTAGCTCCCATACCTTGGCAGTTCAATTCCTTTTCAGACCCCTCTTATCTAGTTACAGCTTCTAATAAAATATATTACAACTTAGATGGAAAACTTTCTGGCACCAAAAATCACCTGCTCTAGCAACTACCTCATTTTGAATGAAACCTTTATTGCTGTTCTGTTTGGGAACTCTTTGCGGATTCATACTCATAGGGAGTAATTTCCATCGGCCATGTGAGACTATTCCCAAAGGGCGACTTAAAATTTTAAAAAAAGGCCGGTCCAAATAATTTTTTTTCTCATTTTCTCTGATCCATTTTTATCTTCAGATTTTCTGTTCATTAATTCCAGATCACCTTGTTTTCCGCTCAGTCTTAAGTGTTGCTTACCATTAAATTGTAAGAGTTGTGGCCAACTGCCAACGCTGATCATGAAGTCATAATGCATGACTGAAAGTGTCCTTATGTTGGATGCGCATAAATTACCAACATTTGGCAAAGATTTTAGCAAATTGTTGGAAATTTATAGTTGACAAGTGGCATTGTGTGATGAGAATGGATGGTTTTATCTGCAGTGTGTTTGCAACACTTCTCTAAGTCAATCAAGTTTGCGTCACTTTCATAATTGCGTGCTTAAAGCTTGTATTTTGTTTGCTGAGGATGTTCCCCATCATATTTGCATGTAATTCATGTCCACACCCATGCTTCCGTTTTTTGTATACAACATGGTTGTCCACTTTATTAGATGGACCTCCAACACTGCATGTTTCTACGTGATGTTTCCATTTTGGTTTGTGCATGTTTTAGAGCCTTAGCTACACTAATGTTGGGAGGGGGCGGGTGGGCTGATGAACTGTTTTGTACTCAGGCAGGCTACAGTATTGCTATGTTTCTCTCGTACCCAGAACACGCAATGCAGACGCAGACAAACGCAGGAGCCATCGCCGGGGGGGTTATCGGAATGATTCTGGTACTGCTTCTTCTGGCAGCCATCATCTTTATCGTCATCAAGAGGAAAGGACTTCACAGCAAACAGGACCGGGGCACCTACAACCCGAAAACTCGAGTTTTTGGAGCAAGCAAACCACCTCAGGAGTTCACCTACCAGGATGACGGAGAGTTGGATAAACCTCTCAAAGGCCCTGGGCCTATGAGAGATAGCGGGTTAAGCCCCTCCTTAGGAGAGGAGGAGGAGGATGATGAGGAGGAAAGGATGAAATATAAAGTTTTAGAAGATGACGAGGAGGAAGAGCGGTTTAACGAGGTGGGACCAATGTTGCAGCTTAGACCTCACCCACATATTGACTCTTATCTGGATGATGACATGGAGTCCCAGACTGATGGCTCCATCATCTCCAGGACTGCTGTATATGTGTGATATACCACTAGGGAGGTCTTGATTGATGTGTATCCTCTGCAAGCACCTGGACTTCAGAGTGTTTCTTATCCGTCCCGTTATATGGACCGTAGAGCGTGTACTCTACATGTCCTTGTTCCACCACCCATCTTGACTTTAACCTCCTCAACATCATGAGCCACCCAGACTACAATTTACATACATCTAGGAAATTCTTCCCAATTGTGTAAGTTTTCAATCAGGTATGTGCAGCCCAGTTTTCTAAAAACAGTATTTTATTGTGTCCAAAATCTCCGGTACTTGTTTACTCTCCCTTCAAAGGCTCCTTTTGGAATCCCACCAGGGACTTTGACTATCCAGCAAAGATGGCATTGGTCTACTCTTCTTCCTAAGAAATGCTATGGACTTGTAATATATGGACTGTTCTGTACATAGACTTTGCCTATATCACTGTGCATCTTCGTGACCCCCCTCTTTGTTATCGGGGGCTGGGTAAGGTGCAGGGCACAATCCCCCCCCACACACACCTTTTTTTTTTTTTTTTTTGGTTCATTTTCAAATCTACAGATGCCATTTGCAGTTTTTACAGTATGTACTGGAGATTTTATTGATGGGGTTTGCACTAATATGAATAAGGAAAGTGAAAACAAAGGCTTAATATGAAGGACTAAAAGGGGTGGGGTGGGAGGGGGGTATGTTTTGATTTTATGCTATTTTTTGTATTTCTGTAAAAAAAAAAAATTATGCAAAGTTTTAATAAACCTTAAGAATATCTTCTTTATCAGACAGTGAATCCTGCAGAATTCATTTTTAACTTGCTTATGGCTCTAAATATATTGCCTTCAAAGAAACATTACAATCAGTAACAGTTTTTTTTTAAAGCTTTTTTTTAAGCTCCATATTCGTGTACTTTTTTGTTACTTTTTGGCAGTGCTGTGCAGCTAAAAAATTAGTAAACTGCCCTTAAACTGGACCAACACCCTTAAACTGGACCAACACCCATTTTACAAGAAATAGGCGTTTGGTCTGCTTTGGGGGGTAACCCAAATGCCAGCCCCCCTCGACCAAACCCCATAAACCTTACCTGTCACCTTGCTCCCTGGGCAACATGCAGCTGTGTGATTGGTTGGGATCACTTGTCCCGTTCTTGCCGCTGCCAGCCAATTACGCGGATGCATGTTGCAGGGAGAGCAAGTTGACAGGTAAGGTATATGGGGTTTGCAGGCAGTTGATCAAGGGGGGGTGGGGGTGCATTGGAGCAAACCAATACCCACATTTGTTTTTTTTTAAATCGTGTGGGTCCCTCTTAAACCGGACCTTCTGCATGATTTAATGAAAAGCCCAAACCCTTAAACTATTCCAGAGCATCTAAAATTTAATATATTTTAAGTATTTAGTCACTTATTATCCTTATCCTGAGGGTTTCACACACACAACCATCCCAAATCGGGTTACTGCTTTGTTACAGTTTGTAGGTCTCGAACCTTGCAAAGTTGCCAGATTGGGATTAGAACTTCTCCCATTTCCACGGTCTTAAGAATAACGTGGTCCAGTCCATATGTACACAGAGTGTGTGTGGCAGACTAAGGGATTCTGGGGATGCCACCAGCATCACTGTGAGATGGGGGAAACAAAAGGGTATCTCTCACAGTGGGGCATCCTTAATCTATGGAGGGCTTTAGATTCTAGATCTGGGCGTCAATGGCTTTGGTCCACTTTCAAGAGCAAGTCACAAAAGGCATTGAAGGTGCCCCTTTGTGTCTCCTCATGCTGCAATCCCAGTACCATCCACCCTTGTACTTTCCCTTCTGTATTCCTTTATTTTATCAGCCATTTAGTGTTTACTCACAGCCAATCAGATGGGTGGCAGAAGAGGCCCAGCATACATGTGTGTCAACATGGTGAACACGATTGGCTATCTGTCATGGGGGTCGATTCAGAGCCACATGAGAATTCTCGCCCCTTCTTTAAGAGAGAAAACTGCCAATGACTTTCATTGTCTACCGGTTGTAAATTTTCATCTGGCTTTGAATTAGCCCCAAGGTAGACAATAAAAGTCAATGGTAAATTTCTTTCCTGGGTCTGAATGGACCCCATGGGGTACAGCAGACTGCCGGCCTGTTCCAATGGAATGCAGAAGTGGTAAGGATGGGGGTACACAAGTAAAGACTCCCCCATTCTGGGGATGGGGGGGGGGGAAGCCATTAATGTCTGTTATGACTTTTCCTTTTCTTAAAGTGGACCAAAACCCAGGATTTTGACTATCCTGGGTTTTGGTTCCTTCCCCCAGGGCACCCCAGTTGGGGGTGCCCCGCTGTGTGAATTCCCCCAGATCGCCGAAACAAAATTACCTCTTCCCAGTCCTACGGTGCACGCTCGGATCCGCTGACGTCATGTCGTCTAAGGCCAGTGGCTCCAAGCGTGCTGACGGCCGCATTCTCCACTACCCTCTAACAGCGAGTGTGCTCGCGCCTGCCATTCACAAGTGCCTGGTGTGGGCACGGCCTTGCTGGACGGATAGCGGGGATGCGGCCGCAGCTCCCGCATGCGCGAGGGTAAGTTTATGGGCGACCTGGGGGATTCACACAGCGGGGCATCCCGATTTTGGATTCCCTGAGGGAAGGGAATCGATCAGTCCAAGAATCTATAAATTTGCTTTGGGTTTTGGTCCACTTTTAAAAGTAATTTGGGATGCTCTGCAGCGTAAAACCCCCCAGTGTCCCTCTAAACTGGCCTTGATCCTTGCTCCCATGGCACAAGCATGGGCCTACGGTGGCATCCCTGCTCTGCACAGACATGGGGGGGGGGCTCATGCTGTGGGGCAAATCTGGATACCACCTTGGACAGGGGAACCGTCATCCCTAAAGTGACCCTAAATGGGTGGGCTAATGCTGTCAGCAGTGCAGCGTATGCTAGTCCAGCAAACTGCGTTTTGTAAGCTTGTAACAAAATCTCAGACAAGATGCAACTGTAATACAAAAAGTGTCCCAGCAGCTTTTTTAAATAATACAAATGCTACAATGTTTCCCATTTTACAAGATTTCATTTGTAGTCAAGGGTTCTTCATCATTGGTCTGGACCCCCTGACCTGGTGGGGCACAGTGCCACTGCCTTTTGTGGTGCTCTTGAGTGCAGAATGGCCACTGTGTGCATTAGTTGATGCTTAGCGGCAATGTAACAAGTGAGAGCATCACTCGAAGGAAAGCCGCTAATGGGAAGGAGGAGGCGAGAGAGGAGACGCGGGAGCCACAAGTTAATAGAGCTCAGAAACCTCTCAAAATCTGAGGAGGAAGGGTTCGCAATCATGGTTCAGGAGGTGCTGGGGGAGTGGTGCCAGGCCACAGAGTTCAGCAGCACCCAGAAAGTCATGCAAAATACCCATCAATGTTCCTGCCGTGATCACATCCTTTTACCACCACTACACTGGGACATGCAGAAGCCACGCCCCTTTTCTGCCTAGTCCAACCAGGAGCAGAAGTAACGCTGAACATACATGTAGCATTTTTGTAAAAAAAAAATAAAAAATTGGATTGTATATGCAAAAATAAAGACACTCGCCTCCCTTCCTGCAGGCTTGATTCCTTGTAGCTTTGGAAGCTACTGTGGTGCGGTTTCAAAGGTATAATCTCCGAAGCTGCCAGTCGCATATGAGTGCACACAGCTGATGGGATATTGGCGTTGAACCTTCATATGAAATGCGCCCGAAGGCCAATCAACGAGGTAGCCTGCTCCCTCGTGATTGGCCATGGTGCGCATCCTGCAGCCAGACAGGAGGTGCAGTATCGGTACTGGAGCTGGCAGTAAGTGTATACCGCATTACCATAGACTTCTATTGGCTTGCCTAGAGTTGCCTTTAAAAATGACGCAACATTTTTCCAAATGTATAGCACTATGCAAATGTGTGAACTAGCCCATTGAAAATAATGGACTGCATTTCCCCTTGCGTTTTGACTGTGTTGCCCAATGCAGTGGACAGGTGTGAACAGAGCCTTAAAGTGGCACAAAATCCTTCCTGGGTCCCCTTCACTCTCCTCACCTACCCGAGTAACTTGAGTGATGTGGCCCGGTTTAAAAAAAAAAAAAAAAAATTCCACCGCCGAGGCCTATTCCTCTTTAGTCTAGGTTGCCCCAATGGATGTTGTATTCTGATTTGGGATTCCCTGCTGTGTGTATCCCTGGAGATTGCCTGTAAATGCAACATTTCCTCATTTCCATGTCGCGTGCGCTGGATGTTCAGCTAATTAGCGTTGCTCATACCGTTCATATTTCCTTTTGCAACGTAGAGCTCAAAACAGCAAGAAAATCTGTATGAAGGGAATGCCGCTGGCCGCATCCCCACTTGCCTCTAGCTGTGGATGTGCTCACGCTGGTCATTCAGGAAGGCCTGGCCCGGTGTGGTATGCTGGGGATGAGGTCATGGCAAAGGCTCATGAAGAGGTGAGTGGGTCAGGCCATCGGGGGGAGGGGTGTTTACACAACAGGGAATGCCAATTCGGGATGACCCATAAAGCGGTAGACCAACCCCCCCCAAGACTCTTCTAGACTTGAGGGGGGTGTTGGTGATTGTTCAGGAGAGGAAGAGAAAAAAATTAAAATGTTTTCACTGTGGACCCAATAGTAAGAAAAATACTTGAACCAGCAGGCCAGTGAAAATACCGGTCAGGTGGCAACCTTACCAACTGCTCCAGATGCCAATCTCCTAGCAGTGAGTACATCCGCCTTTAGCAGAGGAGCTAAAATGCACCAGGTCCTGATGGCTTTATTATCAGAACTTCACCTATTCTCTGCATTCAGAAATTTCAGCAGGTGATTTTCTGACCACAAGAAGGGGCAGGTTAAACAACAAATGTGTCCCTTCCACATGCACAACACCACTAAAATTCTAGAACATTATCACCGCCGAGGCTTATTCCTCTCTGGTCTGGGTTGCCCCGATGAATGTCGTATTCTGATTTGAGATGCCCCGTTGTGTTTATCTCTGGAGATTGCCTGTAAACGTTTCCTTGCCGCGCACGCGGGATGTTCAGCTAATTGGCGTTGCTCGTACCATTCAGATTTCCTTTTGCGGCACCAAGCTCAAAGCGGCAAGTGGATGTGCCCACTGGTCATTCAGGAAGGCCTGGCACTGGGTTCATGCCTAGCTATGGGGATGAGGTTGCGGAAAAGGCTCGTGGAGAGGTGAGTGGGTCAGGCCATCTGGGTTTACACAACAGGGAATGCCAATTTGGGGTGACCCATAAAGAGTTGGACCAAGACTCTTCTAGACTTGAGGAGGGTGTTGGTGAGGCCTAGCACTTTCCATAAATAGCTGGACCTTTTCTTAGAATCCATAATTGATGCCCTCGGAAGACGCAAACAATAATTGCAGCGTTTTTCTATGTGTAATTGTCTTTTCTTTAGTGAATGCTCAACAAAACCTTCAGGCGTTCATCCTTCAAAGAGACCCTTCTGTCTTTTCTATAATGAGCAGCAGCTGCCTCAGCGCTTTTACCATACAATGATCAGAAATGAGCTCTTAAAGGAAGCCGGGCAACGTGGCCTGTGATTGTTTCTAATTTTCCTTAATTACGTCAGCATCGGTGTTACCGGAATATGCCTCCGTTTCAGTTCAGATTCGCAATCTTTTTCTTTCTTTAGACAAATGCACCTTTGATGTTGGGGGGAAAAAAAGAATCCATCTTTTATGGTGCACCTATACTCACAGGGAAGTATATGTAGTCACCACCTACCCCAGACCAGTGCCCTAAAACAGCCTGGGTTTCCTTTTTTTCACCTCAGCCTTTGCCCAATATTTATAACAACTGGATGCAGGCGGCCATATTGCTGAGCAGCCCCACCCCCAGTGATGATGCAATCAGAGCACACACTACTTCCTGTCATTTTTCCCTGGTGATTTTATGGATATTGGGCAAAGGCCGAAGTTAAAAATAAATAAATAAATAAAGAAATGTAGGCTATTTAGGGGCATTTCCTTTCTGAGTATAGGTGCACTTAAAGACTGTATAATTCCCAGGGATTCCTTTTTGCAAAACCGTACATTTTTAGAGTAAAAGAAAAATATTTTCTACTGTATCTTATGCTTAAAGTGGACCAAAACCCAGGATTTTGACTATCCCGGGTTTTGGTCCTTTCCCTGCAGTGACCCTGCTGTGTGAAATGCCCCCCCCCCCCCCCCCCCCAGATCGCCACAGCCAACTCACCTCTTCACGGTCCCATGGTGCGTCTAAGAGCAGCGGCTCCGATGGCCGCATCCTCTGCTTCCTCTAGCAGTGCGTGTGCCGGTTTCCAAGCGGTAGCTTGTCTGCAGTGCTTCATCCCCCCCCCCCTTGAGTACTGCTAGAGGGTAAGCTCAAGTACCACTGGTGGTACTCAAGCTCTCCTCTAGTGGTACTTAATGGGGGGCATGAAGCACTGCAGACAAGATACTTAGGATACCAGGATGCCATGTGCCAATCAACAGGAGTGGAGCATCTTGGGATAACTATATTGCTGGCAGAGGAGCTTGCATGGTTGGGACAGGGCCCTACCCCCTCCCAAAAAAAGGAGGGGACATGCCCACCCCTCTATACGGTCTGTCCATATAATGATAAAACGTCTTTATCAGTGAGCCATATACACCCTGGACATGCAATGTTATATGCCAGGTGTTCCCAATCAGTGTTACTAGTAGCTCTGGTGGTACTCAAGCTCCCGTCTAGTGGTACTCAAGGATGCTGGAAATGAAACACTGCAGACACATTTTAGGTGGCCATGTCAACAGGATTGGAATATCTTGGGATGACTTCACTTCTGTGTTGAGCTTGTATGACTGGGAGAGTAAATTACCTCCACCCTCCTGGAAATGTTTTAATTAGTGGTGGTAGGGGTGGTACTTGAGATAATTGCATAATGGTTGGGATCTACTACACATATTACGAGTCGGATGTGACGGGAATGCACAAAAGCATATTGATACTGAAATACACTAGGGGTGAGGGCCCTGCTGTTGGGAGCTTGCAATCTAAAGAATAAGGGGATGCAGATGTAAGGTAGGTCACAAGTAGTATGTACTAAGCATGATGGCACGTGTTCCAGAGGAACATGGTGGAGCATGTGAAGTTCTGAATGCAGGAGTAGGAGTTGGACGACTTTTGTTCAGACACTGAAGATTTGTTGGTTAATCGATCGCTCGGGCTGTGCACTAAAAGTGCTATTTGTGGACGACTTCTGCTTTCACATTCCAATGATCCAGCGTTAAACAAGAAATTTTAGGTCAGCCGAATCGACGTTCGACCGATGAACAAATTGCAAAGACCATTTCCACAGTGCGCAGTTATCGTTCAGTTGCGCACACTTGAGCAATTTTTTGTTCAATTATCGATCTGCGTAAATGCGCCATGAGAAGAGGCCGCATTGTAGATTAAGTTTACAATTTTAGATGGTGGCAGCCAGTGTAGGTACTGACCAAGGAGCAGAAATGAAAAGAGGTGGATGAGGTGTGCGGCATAGTTGAGAATAGATTGGCGGGGTGCCAGTCTGTTGGTAAACCATGAGCTGGGTTCATTTGAAGCCTGAAACGCGTCACGTGTGGTGGAGGGTGTCTAGGGGGAATCTGCCTACAGCACATGGTTGTATGTACTTGGACCGTTTTTAACCTATCAAGTAAAAGTTATATTTTATTTCCGGCTGGAGTTACCTTCGCTTGCCTTATATGTGGAGAGTTTTCAGGAGTCTCTTTTAAGTCCGTGCCGGAGCACATTTCTACAGGGGTGAGCTGGTTCTACATAACTGTCTGGCATGAGCTGGGTGTTGCTTAAAGTTGACCAACACCCAGGATTTTGACTATCCTGGGTTTTGGTCCACTTCGGCGGGGCACCCCGATCGGGGGTGCCCCGCTGTGTGAAACCCCCCAGAAAGCCCCAAAATCTTACCTGTCCCCGCTCCCACGTGACTGGACGGTCCAATCCCCGCCAACGTCCAGGCGGGGATCAGGAACGTCCAAGCGGCTGCCGCCGCCGCCGCCTCCCTCGCGTCACTTTCGGCGCGCGCGCGCCCCCGCCGGCCGTTGGCAGACGGCCGGCGCGGGCGCGCGCACGCCTACAGGGGCGCGAGGGAGGCGGCGGCGGCCGGCCGCCGCCGAAGATCAGGTAAGCGATTTGGGGTGTCTGGGGGGGTTTCACCCCGCGGGACATCCCGATCTCGGATGTCCCGCGGGGTGGGAGGTGATCGGCCCGGGAATCTTATAGATTTCCGGGCCGATCACCTCTCGGTGTTGGTCCACTTTAAGTCTAGTCGGGATATGATCAGGTTATGCACTAGAATTCTTATGGCGTTTGAATAGGGACAGATGTGGGAGAGGTGAATGAGGTGAGAAGTAGAATTCAGTAAAGATTGGAGGGGGTGCTGATCTGTTTAATGGCGGACCAGAGAGGAGAGTGTTGCCGTAGTCCGACCAGAGAGGAGAGTGTTGCCGTAGTCCGACCAGAGAGGAGAGTGTTGCTGTAGTATAGCTGGGATATGATAATGTTCTAGATTTTTAGTGGTGTCGTGCATGTTAAAGGGACAAAATTGTTGGAAAACCTCCCCCTTCTGGTGGTCAGAAAATCACCTGCTGAAATTTCTGAATGCCGAGAATAGGTGAAGTTCTGATAATAAAGCCATCAGGACCTGGTGCACTTTAGCTCCTCTGCTAAAGGCGGATGTGCTCATTGCTAGAGATTAGCTTCTGGAGCAGTGAGTTGCCATCCCACCTGTATTTTCACTGGCCTGCCGGTTCAACTATTTTGCTTACTATTGGGTCCGCAGTGAAAAAACATACTCTGATGGTGAGATACCAGACCCCTGAATGGCAGTGGCTCTCCCCTGTGTGCCGTACCCCAATAATGTACCCTGGCCGATCAATGATTAGTAGCTCAGTTACCTCCACCCTCTGCATCTGACAGTAAACCACATGTCAGCAGCAGGCATATATGCCACTATGCCCAACCAGCCCCTGCCATTACCCTGCCTAACACCTCCACTCCTGTCCTGCACACCCCACCTAAACCCTCCACTCTAGCCACTGACTTGAACCCCAACTTAACCTGTCCAACCATTGACTTGGGCCCCAACCTAACCGCCCTCCCTAGCCACTGATTTGAACCCCTAACCTAAACCCACACCCCTCACCTATCCTCCCTCCCAAATCATTGACCTGCACCCCTCACCTTTCTTCCCCCTCCCCATTCATTTACTTGAACCCTTTTTCCCCAACTGTTGACCCACACCTAAGCCAATGCAATGTTGTGATCCAACGCCCATTTTTTAAGAACAGGGTTCTATGTAATTAGCCAACTGTGTGTGGACCATACAGTTGCCCTCAAGCATTTAATATATTGTAGCCAATGGAAGATGGCGTAGCAAAGTCCACTCTGGGTTCCGCAGTCAATATGAGGCTGCCGTTCCAACCCCAGAAATAACCCCCCCCCCACTTCAAACACGCGCTTTGTCGCTTTATGCCAGATTTCCCCCCTGCGCATCTCTAAATACTTTTCAATTTGCATCACAGTGGAGATGGGCCGTCTGTATTTCTGTGCCGCGCACTTGCCGGGCGGCTGATTGAATGCTGGCTGTCTGCAGCGCTGTAATTATGGTATAGGCTCACCAGGCACGTGCCGGTATAGACGGGGAGGGGGCTGCTTTGCATTTTGCTTTCTAATAATTATTCCCCCCATTTCTCTGCTTTGAGAGCCCAGCTGCCATTTTGCTATTTGAGAGAGAAAATAAAGATAAAATTCAAAAAACATGTAGATTTCTCAATCTTTCATGCTTCTGTGTTTTTTAAAAGCTTTGTTCACAAATTCAAGCAAATTACAGATGTAGCAAAGCTTAAAGCGAAACAAAACCCAAACGCAGCCGGCCACTGACCTTTCCCCCAGGGCATACTGAATTGTGTGAACCCCCCCCCCCCCGGGCACCCTAAAACTCGCCTCTTTGGGCTGTCCAAGTTCTGCCGTCGAAAGCACGCCCGCTTTTGCTCCTGATTGCTGTAAACATAGCCATTTGCTCGACCTTAAATATGGTTGGCAAACGTTTCTGATTAGATGAGAGCCATTGCCTGTGCCATAGGACTGGGCAACGGTGAGTTTGTATAGGCGATCTGGGGGGTCTCGCATTATGGCACATCCCAAATCCCTTGGAAGCAATTGACAAAACCCTGGCTAGTCAAAACTCTGGGTTTTGTTCCACTTTAACTTGGCAAAATGTGTTGAATAGAAAATGAAAGTCTCATCATGGAAGCTTCACTGCTTTTCAATTACCTCTGTGATGAAGAAACTTACTAGGAACAACAGCCAAAAATTAACATTCTGGTGAGGCTTCCCGATTTGGGATGCTTTGTTGATATCCCCCAGGATCGCCCGTAAACTCACCTTTTCGTCATCCCCACAGCGCAGGCATGGATCACTCTGCTAATCAGCTGTGCTAATTCTATTCATGTTTCCTCTGTCTCACTGACTTGCGGCAAGGAAATCAGATTGGAGCGGGTGCCATCAGTTGAATGCTCGCCTCTAGCTGTGGCCATGCCATTCAGATTCTCTTTACCGCACTGAGTGGAGTAAGCACGCCACATAACTGCTTGCCTCTAGCTGGGTATTCGTCTAGCTAAAGGTACTGTGGGACCATGGTCGCAGCCTGCACATGCGCCATTGAATTGGTGGCTAGGTAAGTTAATGAGGCACCTTGGTTTCAATACAGTGGGCCATCCCAAATTGGGATGCCCCAGGGAGAGGAAATCATTTAGACCCAAGGGTTGACTGAGATCGGGTTTGGTTTGCTTAAAAAATCAGCCCCTTTTTATTTTAGGTCTGATGTTCCTCTTTAATATGCACATAGAGCCTGCACATGAGCTGTGGGGTCGCTGCCTTCTTTGTAGCTTTTAATCCCCTTTTTCTTTTTCCAAACTTTTCAAGACCCCTTAGTCTTCCCTCACTTTGTACCCCTCACACCATTTTCTTCCCAGTTGCCCCAGAGGGATACATCATATTGTTCGATCATGAGTTTCTACTGCATATCTTTTTATAAGGCTGTGTCCCCTCTAGTGTTTAATAAACAGTATAACAGTAGGTGGAATAACACACATGGCTCATTAGAGGGTGCTATTCTAAGTAGGAGGTGCTTGTGATAGCACTGTGGGTTCAAGTCAGCCCTAAAAATGGGCAAAGTGATGCTAAACCCATCGGCACAGGCTGCTTATCCAGACTGAGGGTGCAGATAGGTTGAGTGACCTTTGTAGTTCCGTCACTTTTGGGCTATTCAAGGGCATTAGATTTTTTGTTCTGTGCCCTTACTGGGTGCATGCAGGATGAAGTGCTCCTCAGCAGGAAATTGGAGCAGAATACTATATGGATCTCCGGAGAGGCGATTAAACTAATGATCTGCATTCTGTAGCTACATCAATACAATGCAGCACTGCCAGAGGAGGAATTAATGGCTTCAGCAACCTGCTAGGCCATCAATCCGCTGCCAAGCTCTGTATTTAAGGCACATTCCTCTGGGTCCTCCTTAGTGCGGACATTTCATAAACAAGAAAATGCGAGTCTAAGGCAGCATTAAAAAAATATAGGTACATATCTTAGTCGGTGTACAATTGCACCGTATTATATATACCCTTATTATATCAAATAATTACAATACATAGTCATTCCTAGTCAGGGGGTGGACATTTATCGTGGAGCCTGGCTTTCTCAAAAGTGCTGCTGTGATGAGGTGCAGCCGGCTGGCCACATCCCAGGCTTGCTGTTTCGGGCATTCAGAAGGCTGGGCGCGGAAGCGCGCACGGACGAATATAAGCCGATGCGGTCGCCGGCAGAATCGCAGAGTGGAACCCACCTCGATCACGTAGAAGGTTGCCTTTGGTTTCACACAGCGGGCCATCCAGTGTTGGATGCCCCGAGAGTAGGCTTGCGGCCTTTTAGATTTCAGGGCCTGGCCACGTGGGTTTTGACTTGCTTTAAGTACTTTGTAGGCTGCCACTGGCAGAGCAGTGGATGCGCTGAGAGATGAAGTGGGTGATGTGCTCACGGAACGCGTGGTTCCTGGTGTGGTAGGAAGTGGGGAGACTTCACACGTTATTTTCATGATACCTTGGCTTTATTTCTGGTGATTTTTTTTGTGATAGATTTGTGATATTTTTTGATTAGTATTGTGACATATATCAGTGGTTCCCCTTTTGGAATGCCTAAATAATATATACAGGTGATTATATTTTCATTGGGGAATAGAGTAGATTGATATGTTTATGAGTTGTTATGGTTGGGAATATTCTTAATTGATTGTTTGACTAGTAGCACTTGCACTTTATAAATGTATAGATTTTGTAGTGATCCGGATCATAGGCAGGATTTGCACATGTCTAGTTGCACTGTTGGAACACTATGTTGAATGATTTAGCACATATATCTAGGCATTTGATATCAATTAGTGTGGTGAGACTCTCCCCATCGCCTACACACCTTCATGTTGGTTTGTCCTGTGTGTTATTGTCCCATTTATGTGTTTAAGGGATTTTAATATGTTGAGTGTATTGTATGTAGTGATTATAAATATGTCATTAATAAAAATGTATTTTTTGATCAATTTATGAGTTGAGAGTGCCTCGCTACATGCTTTTTTTGTTCCTGGTTTGAGCTCTTTTACAGCTCTGGGAGTGGCACCTCCTACAGATTTAATAGGGTATAGTGCAAGTCCCCATTTTTTCCTTCTTGATGCGCTGAGCGAGACAAGCAGAGTTTCCTAGGTGGGCATGCACACGCTACACATTCTTGCTCGGCAAAACCCACAGGTGCTGGGCATGTGGGATCCTTGAGCAGTCTGGGCCTAGTAAGTTTTCCCCTTTTGTAGCGGATTTATAGCTGCTAGCCATTTTGGGGGTGTCAGTGAAAGGGCAAATATTTCATTTTAATTCCTGATGCTTGCCACCTCTATAACAAAAGATCTCTTTGTCAAAGCCACCTGCTAACACAGGTGACAATTCTCACCCAGGGCTGCGTGCAAGCCTTGCACCCCAGAAAGGGCCTGGCCTCAAGTGACCTAGCCTGAGATGGAGCCACAGAGTCTCGAGCCCTAAACCACCCCATGCAGAGAACTATCTCCTTCCCACACAATTCAAAGCTTCTTCCAATGCTGACACAAAACTGACCATAACTGGGACCCTGTGTGCCCCAGCACCAAGCCAGATACAGAATTGGAACGGGCCCTAAACAAATCGCCCAAGCATATTTTTTTTCATTGCAGTACAGAGCCCAGAACCTGGTATAATCGGGTTCTGAGCCGCCTTACCCCCCAGTTCTAGGACCAAAAAGATGCGGTATAACTAGCCCACTAGGTTTGACACCAGTACCGGGCTGGCATCAGCCTAGGTTTAGAAGTTATGCCCAAAATAGCGTTTGTAGATTATATACTGGCTCCCCAGCAGAGGTTGGACGCTACCAGAGGGGCGGTAGGAGTGTCCAGCTGGGGGTTAGGTATTTAACCCCATTCTGGGGCAAGCTGTTCCATCTTCCCGGAGTTACCTACATGTGTATGGAGTGGGTCCAGCAGGCTGCTTTATGCCCCAGAGGCCGTCCAGCCTAAAAGAATAATCTGAACGCATTTAAAACATTCTGTTTTGTAATCCACTTTACCTGTAATCTGTATCCCAGAACTAGTATTTTGTCTAGTGCTAACTGTCTAGTGCACCTCCCGCATTAAAATATATATTTAACTTGAACTGTTTTTTTTGCCTTGACCAAAACATGTGTATCCATGGTTAGAACAGACAAGGGTTAGGAAAGCGTGTTGTATGATTCCATATGCTGCGATGTTAGAATGATCACATGGTATGCAGGATTTTGAAATGGAGATCCACTTTACCTGGGGGCATCCCAAAATTGGGTTACCCAGAAAGTGGAACTTTACTTTAGGTCTGCTATAAAAATAAATTACCCCTAAAATAACAACCTTGCCCTATTTCAGACAACACCACCTGATCCCAAAATCAAAAATCTTGGGAGATGTGGTTGACCGGGGATCAAGGGAGTACAGTGAACCTGATTGGTTGGAGTGGCCACTGTCTACTTTAGCAGCATAAGACATGGAGAAAGACTTGACAGTTTCTATGTTGATAAAATAACAAAAGAAAAAGTTGTGGATAGTTGGCAGATGAGCTGACCGTTCTTTCTCACAGAGGCCCACAATGGTGGGAAATGACGTGACGGGCAGTGAGTCACTATATTTAGATAAAGATGTCCTTCATCGGTTGCCTTTGGGGATGTCTCGGAGAGCTGCGTGGTGGTGAAACAAGAGCATCGGCGGCTTGAGCGGCTGCCAGGTTCTCCCCTACACATGGTTTATCCCACAAGAACACCGTTTATCTGTATTGTACAGACAGAAAAACAGCTTTATTGTTCCCTCGAGAAGCCTTGAAAAATGATGAAACACAGAAAAGGGAAGGGCAATAAAAAGTGAAGGGAGGGCTTATGTGGCCAGTACAGATAGTGGAGGTGTGATGCTGGAGTCATTACCCTGCCTTCCTTCTTTCGTATGATTGTTAAGAGCTGCTAAACTTGCTTAAATAAGGGGAGGCAGAACAGAAAAACTATATATAGAAATTTTTACTATCCTGGTGGTAGGTCATTGTCCCAAGGGCATCCTGATTTGGGATGCCCCAATGTGTGAAACCCCCCAGCACTCACCTGTTCTGGGTCCCATAGCGCATGTGCGTATTAACACACAGCTAACAGAGCACGGTATAGCGAAAAGAAAGCGTCCGCACCCCCGGTCTCATTGTCTGAATGATTGTCCTTGGGAGTGTGCCTCAGCCGCAAGGTCCTGGGGATGCAACGTGGCATCACCATAATGGTGAGTGTTTTGCCGTTTCACACACCAATTTGAGATTTGGAAGGAGGTAATTGTCCGTCTCTGGAGTCTTTTCGACTCCAGGGCTCGCAGACAAGCTTATAGGGCCACATTAAAGCGGTAGAAAACTGAATTTGACTTTCCCGGGTTTTGTTCTTTCCCCGGGGACATCCCAAATTGGGATGCCCCGCTGTGTGAAACCCCCTAGAGCGCCCAGTCCAACTCATCTCTTCCTTATTCCTAGGGTGCCGTCTGCCATGTTTACATCCTTTGACAAATGGCAATTCGGGATGCTCCAGGGAAAAGCCCAGGGCCAGCCCCGGAATCTTTAAAGCAGAATTATCACTTTGACATTGGCCCTGGAGTCTGAAAGACTTTAATCCCGACACACCGCAGGAGGACTGAAGATGTGTCTGGTTGGCATGTGTGGGTCCCGGGCTGTGGGACTCTTGGTCAGTGTGGATATGTCTCAGGGTAGTGTTGAGTCCTTAGATGATATATGTGGCCCACAGTGGTTGTAAAAAGAGGTCCTTGGTGAGTAATGGACCAGAAGACTCTTCTTCTTAGCCATAAGTGGGTAGAGGGGTTCTTGGATGCAGGGCCACAGGAATTGTTGGGCCCCGTACAACCACAAAATTTAGGCCCCCATCATAGTAACCTATATGTAATAGCTGGGCCCCTGGCCCCGAGACAATCGTACATCTCAGTATTCAGTCTATATAATAAGTTCAAACTAGGGGCACATATAGTTTATAGTAGGCCCAGACACCGTATATGCTGGTTACCCTTAGGGCCCAGCTAGATTAGGGGTGGAGAACAGCCTCATTCATCATCATCTGTAGGAGCCAACAAGGGCACAAGACAGGGGCTTAACCCACCCCCACCCACTTAGGCCCCATATTGGAGTATTTTCTTGCTGATGGTGGCCCTGCTTGGATACAGCGAAGAAGTGACAGTAGAAACAGTAGAAAGGCAAGGTGAGCCCTTGGATGGTTAGGGAACAAATGCTGTAATGTCTTCATGTATGGAAATAGTGGGACCCTGACAATTTGGCTGTATGGGGCCCAGCAATTTCAGTTAAAGTGGCCCAAAGCCCAGTATTTTGACTATCCCTGGTTTCGGTCTTTGCTCTCGGGATGTGTAAAACCCCGCAGGTCACCCATTAAAACGTACCTTTCCCCTCTTGTCCAAGCAGTGCTCTCTAGTCTAGCCGAAAGGATTAGAGTGCGCCAACGGGCACATCCCCGCTACCCTCTAAAAGGGCGAATGCCCACGATGGCTAGTCACAGATGCCTGGCCGTGCGCCCTGATAAAAGTATAGATGACGGTGACTGCGGCTCACGCATACACCACTGGATCGGGGAGAAGGTTTTAGGGGACTTTGGGTAGAGGGTTCACATACCGGGACATCCCAATACAGGATGCTCCAAGGGGAGCGAAACAGGCAACCATGGGTTTTGATCCACTTTAAGAGAAAATTATAGCACAGAAGAGAATTTGCTACTGAAGACGATAGTTGGGCGTTTCTTTTGCAATTAATCCCATGACATTGCGAGTGTTTATATTGAAATCGGGGGGAAAAAAATCACCCAACACTCCGGGAATGAGCCATTCAAGAGAGATTAGACTCTTTATCCCAAGTCAATGGAGGCATAATGAGCGGCGCTTTCGCCTACGTAATTGAATTGCCGCGCTGCATAATGGAGAGAGGACGATTGTTCATCTGCTCAATTTCATATTTTGCTTTGGGGGGGGGGGGCTTTTTAGAAAGAAAAAAATCAGAGGCAGTAACTGAAAGATCCTCAGACACTTACTCATGCTGATGGCAGTGTTACAGGCTCCTCCCTTCCTCTTACCTGGCCTGAACCTTTACCTGCACTTTCTGTTTCACAGACCATAAATGTGCTAAAACATTCAATACTGGCTGCTATATTAGCAGATATAATATATTTATTCAAATAGGGGCACTTTCTTTAAAGCAGACCAAAACCTAGGTTTTTTTACACACCTGGGGGTTGATCCAGTTTGGGATGCCCCAGGGTGTGGGAGGAGGTCAAATTGACAAGTGGGGCCCTGCTTCAGCTCATTGGCTGTAGTTGATTGGCTGATTATTTTATGGACCCAGAGATATTCATGTTGTGCTTTAAAGTGCACCAAAAACCTGCTTTGGTTCTTGCCCTGGGGGCATACCAAATTGGTTATGTGAACCCCCCCCCCCCCCCAGTTCGACACAAAACGTACCTCTTCCTGGGCCTACGCCACATGTGCGGGCTCCCGTGCGGTATGCCATGCATATTAATAGGGCCCTGCTTAATCAGAGAGGCCCAGGATAGGAGAGTGGGTGCATCCCGTGTTTCCCTGTGGTGTGCGGTGTGCCCTGTCTCCCCCCTCCCATATGAATGGTGGGAGCGCACCTCAGCTACAGGGGTGCAGGGGGTGCAGCCATGGCTGGCAAGCACAGTGTGGGAGTCCCAGAAAAGGTGGGTGAATGCGGGGTGATCGAGGGTGGGGGGCTCACACTGTGGGACATCCCAAAACGGGGAGTCTAGCTGAGCGCGCTGGGGCCACATACCTGCTGCCCTTTTACCAGGTTGCGTGGCAGTGTCAGACATTCACAAATGGCGTGGGTGCACGCCCTGCTAAAGGTATAGCAGGCGCTGGCCGCTACTCACACATGCACGTTGGATTGGTGCAGAGTTTACTGGGCGGCCTGGGTGTTTTCACACAGCGGAGCATCCCAAATCTGAATGCCCCGTGAATGCATAGGGAATCAGGAGACCCTGGAATTCCAGGGCCATCAGCTTTGGGTTTTGGCCCACTTTAATTGTCTGGCAAAACCAGGAGGTTTCGCACAGCAGGGCATCCCAAATCAGGATTCCTCTTTAGGAATAGTGTTGCCATCTGACCGGTATTTTTTCTTACTTTACTGGCCACTGGCCTGGCAGTGCCAGAATTAGTTTTTTTACTGGTAATTATAATTGTGGGTATACTTTTCCCATCCTCAATTACCATACAATAAACATACTGGCAGCGGCCAGTAAAGTAAGGAATAAATATACCGGCCAGGTGGCAACCCTATTTAGGGAAGGTTTTAGCCTGGCTCCTGGAGCCTTTTAGACTCTATAGCGGGTTGACTAGGGTTTTGGCCCACTTTAGAGCTTTCATTTTCAAATGCAATGGTGCACAAAATGTGAGATAAAAACATGCATGCTTTTGAGTTTTGTGCACGATTAGGTTTCTCACCTATGACCAGGGGGCAGTGACCTGTGATGCCCTTCAACCCCTTTCTCTTAGTACATTGTTTATTTTTTGTAAATTTGTCTGGTTAGCCTCATTGTGTTTATTGTCACACAGGCCTCAGATAGGAGCCCCCACCCCAAGCCATGCTGTATGTCAGACAACACAAATAAACAGTCTGTGGCTAGTGATGGAAAGTGAGAGGCAGGGGGGACATTAGGCCGAGGTAATGAGTCATTGGGTGACAGCTCTGGAGGCCATACACCAATCAATACATTGAATGCATCTAAAGGTGAAACCCCTCTAATTGTTTAGCCCATTAGCTGATCCCCAGGGGGCAGATTTGGTGACAGAATTAGTGAAATCCTCACCACACACAAAGCAATGTTTATTTATTCTCTGGCACCCTGTTCTCTTAAACTGGGAGACTGAACCTCACCCTATACCCCCAATGTACAGTGGCCCATTCCATTGTGATGGCAAGACGGAAGGGATACGAAGAAGGGAAATCTGTCTATTCATCATAAAACTTCCTACATACGCAATGATTTTTGTTTTATCATTTATTTGTTTTAGCCTTTTCGGTAGAAACGTTTGACTCGTCTCACGTGGTCTGTTTGAATATATGTCCATGTTTTGCCCTAAATGGCCCTTAAGTCGATCCAAAATTTTAAGAAAAAAAGAAAGTTAACCCTCTGCACACTCATACTAAAAACTGAAAAACCTAGCTAACACTTGTTAAGAACATGGACTGTTAGTTAACATAGATTGCAATGAATGTAAAAGCGAGGTAGCCACGTCAAGGCCGTCCAATTAGTACCCCGTCCCTAACATTACTAAGTTTAAAAGTTTGTGCAGGCATTGCTACTTCTTTACTTGTGTGCGCACAAGCAATGCAATACATGAATCAGCCTGTCTAAAGACATTGCAATAACTTAACTTACTTGCACACACACAATGAAAAATACTTTACTTGCCTGCACAGTGTTACAGTTCAAAAAGGGGGTTTAGGTAGAGGCCAATTGGACTCCCTGTTACATTGGGAGAGCTACAATCCAGCAGATCTGGCCACTGACCTGCAAATGCAACAGCAAAAAGGAAGGTAGGATGTGCTCATCCAGTCAATATATAGCAGTCAAGAGGTGCTAGAGGGGTGTGACCACACACACTAAGCAAAAAAGAAAGTTAACCCTCTGCACACTCATACTAAAAACTGAAAAACCTAGCTAACACTTGTTAAGAACATGGACTGTTAGTTAACATAGATTGCAATGAATGTAAAATTTTAAGAAAAGATTGTTAGAAAAAAGTTTGATTTTTTTTCTTTTTAGATGCTCTAATTTAACACATTTTCTGTTTATCTAGTTTATTGAGAAGGCTGAAAAGTAGTGTTTTAGGTGTCATCTTTGGGGCGTTGTTTGCAGCTTTACCCCCCCCCCCCCTTTTTTCCCTAACCCTACCTATCTCCTTTAATATGAAAAAAATATCATCAATATACCTATGCCTGGTAAAATGGTCAGACAATCTCCACAGTTTCATCTTTGATAAAAATGTTGAATTAAATGATCAATCTAAAGAAACTGAAAGCGGGATAAGTCAACAAAATGGGGTAAGCTTTCCGTCTTATTTGGCCGATGTTCACTAAAGCTTGGCAGATGAAAACCTGCTCGGACCTGGAATTTAAGACTCCAGGACCCTGACCCCAGGGCATCCTATACCAGGATGCCCTGCTGTGTGACACCCCAGGTTGACGCTAAATTCACCTTTTCCAGCGGTCACTCTTAGACACTTGCTGTATTTGTAGAGGTTCCAAATGAATGATCTGAATAAGGTTGGTAGCTACATAAAGCCTTGAATATTTGCCGTCTAGATAACCCCAAAACCATCTCTCCTTATTCCATGCAGAAAAACCAAACTACTCTGGAGCCGGCGCAACAGGCGGAATTATCGGTGGAATCATTGCGGCTATTGTGGGAGTAGCGGTTGTGGTGACTGTAATCATGATCTACCGGCAGCAGCGAAGGAACCAGACTGCTAAAGACGAGGAAGAGTAAGTATGAAGAGCTCCTCATTAAATATCTCCTGAACTTGATAAATTACCCCAGTTTCCTGTTCAGACCTGTTCTACCGCGCCACTGGCGGAGGCGGTGATGGTAATGATGGTAAGTGTAATGCAAGGGCTTCGAGGAGAAAAGTGAATCACTCCCGAAGGGAGCACAAGTATCTCATCAGACATATTGATGTAATGACACGTAGCGAGGCTCAGGTCACAGATGATGTGATGACCTTGTTGCTGATTTCACCATAATCTGACAGAGATGAAAAAGCTTCAGGAGAAGGCAGGGTGCAGCTGGCTGCCGGCTCCTATAGGAACCATCTATACTGCAATCTTGTTCGGGGAATTATTCCCCTATTTATTAACACATGACAGGTGGCGAGTGCAGCGATTTCCTCTCTAAAATCAGATTGCTTTATCTGATTGTGTACAGCCATTACTTAAGTGATTGCAAATCCTCTTCATGATGTAGCTTTGTAATCACTACCCCATCCAGAGTATATATATCTGCTTCATTGCTGACACAGTGGTGGTCAGGTTAACAAAAGTGTGACCCCTGCCATCATCGAGCATTATAAATATCTCAGTTTATCTAGTGTGTACCATAGCTATCCATTTATCAGGCAATTTAGCACCAAATAAACATGGTACCATGCAACTGGTTGTACTAGTGTAGCTCTCCAGGGTTTTGGTACCTATAGATGCTCTTGTTCAGAGCCAGCATCAGAATTGGGGATTCCCGGGCAGGTGCCAGGGAGAGCTCTTCTTTGTTCTAGTCTTTCTCTTTCAAATTATTCTTTGTTCATTTCTTTCATCTGTTTATTCTGCCATTCATTTTATTTCTGTCCTCTTTCCTTTTGTTATTTTTATTTCTGTAATTCATTCTGTTCATTTTGTCATTCCTTCTCTTTCTTTTTTTTATGTGAATCCTTCTATTATTTATTTCCTTCTATCCTTTTTTTCTCCCATTCTTTCTTTCTCGTTCTTTCCTGTTTTTTTTATGTCATTCCTTCAATTCTTTTGTTCTTTATTCCTCTTTCTTTCTGCCATTCCTTCTTTTTCTTTTATACTTTTTATTATTTTTGTCTTTCTTTTCTTTGACAGTATTTACAATACACATTGTACAGCTCCATGGAAGATGATGGTGCTTTATAAAAAAAAAAACTATAGTAATAATATCACCACGTAGGTGGGTTTTGGTCCTCTTTAAGTTGGGAACAGGTTAGGTTGAGGTCTTCGAAAACAAGGTTAAAGTGGACCAAAACCCAGCACGATCCGGGTCGATTGTTTTTCCTCCCCCCGGGGCATCCAAAATTCGGGATGTCCCGCTGTGTGAAACAACCCAGGTCGCTGCGTTCACTTACCTTGCTTCCCAGTCCAGCGGCGCATGCACGAGCCGCGGCCGCATCCCCTCTATCCCTCTAGCAGGGCGCGTGCCTACACCAGGCATTTGTGAATGGCCGGCGCAGGCATGCCAGAGCCCTCCGGTAGACGGGTGACATCAGCAGCTCCACACAGCAGGGGAAAGGACCAAAACCCAGGATAGTCAAAATCCTGGGTTTTGGTCCACTTTAAAAACTTTCTTCCGCTAACTTCTATTATTATTATCAATATCAATTGTTGGCATGATATCACTTTTTTCTGTTTCAGGTTTGAGGGGCCTCCAGCATATAAACCACCTCCTCCATCCATAAAGATGCAGATTGAAAAGGTAAAAGCTCAACAGTTTAGTATATCCTCTAGAAAGGCAGTACAGGAGGCACATTTTATTAGTAGTAGCTCTTTAAAAATAATCCTCTCACTCATTAATCTCATGGCCCATATGGCACAGTGGGAGTCCTTTCAAAGCAAAGCATCTGTGTCCTTCTGTCTGAGAAGTTCAGCTTAAATGATAGCAACATAGCAGGAAAGTAAAATATAAAAATACTTTAGTAGAGGTTGCTAAGAGACCTTGGCCAGAGATATGGCCAGATATATGTGTTGGCGCTGTGTCAATCACTAGGCTTCCACCCTTGTCTATACAGTAAATCACAATCTTGGAGATGTTTGATAAGGGGCTACAGAAGCACATTGCAGTCTGTGTTTCTGGGACAGCAGAGGGGGGCAGCTACTGTTTCGCTGAGTAGCATTTTTGAGACCCAGGCTAGCTAATCCTATTAGCAATGAAGTAGTTAATTTAGACTAGGACTCAGTTGGAGAGGCAGGGATGATAAGAATCTAGGATACTGGGCTGGATTCAAATATATTTGTCATGTATAAACATTACTTACATACTGTGGAAATTGATGTGCCAGGGAGTCTACAACAGGTAGGTGACAAACATTAAAGAGGAACATTGCAGGTATTTAATAAAACGTTAATTAAAAGTTTATAAAAACTCCCCAAACCTGGCTTGCTGGCCCCCCTGCCCCTCTGGTTTAACAATTTACATTTAGAAATTTACCTGTCCGGTCGCATCCCTCGGTCCCGTGCCCTCTCTGTCGGGCAACGCTAGCTTGCTATCCTGTTATGCTTTGCGCTGCTACTCAGATCTCACGCATGCGCAGTGTCACTGCATAGGCTGCAATGACACTCACTGACGCGGCGAAAGGGTAAATATGGCTAAGGCCTTCACTCTGGTATGGCTAAGGGGGGGGGGGTTGCAAAGGGGCCAGGAATGCTGAATTTTGAACACCAAAATCCAAAAGGCAGTGAGGGAGGGGAGAGGGATGTTTAGAGAGGAACATCAGAAAAGGTCTGATGTTCCGCTTTAACATACCAACATTGGCAGACTAGGATTACAGAGACAGGGATTATGATCAGAGAAAAGGACCGTCCATGTACCAAGGACCTCTGCCCGGCTGCAATTCCAAGGCAGATAGTGGGAGCCCTTAGTAGCAGTATATAAAGTACAGCTCCAGAGGTTAAATTAGCAATAAAGGATGGGTATCTCCTAGAAGCCACTTATCTAGGCAGCCATTCAATCCAAAGCACCACTTGGTAGGGTTCTAGTTCAAGAGTGGAAAAGTAGCACAAAGGTTTGGGGGTTTCCAAAGGTAGTCCGTGAAGGTGAAGTTCTGTTGGCCACCCATGTTGGGTAGGTAATATGATCCTACCTAATGATGTTCTGTCATGTTTTTTTCCTATTGGTGACCACACACCAATAAAACAGGACTTGTAAGCACACAGGCATAAGAACTGTACTGAGAAATAAAATCTCACAGTATTGAATATTTTATAGTAGGAAGGCATATTTTTCCCTCCACTGTCCACATCTGTTATCCACTGGGCTTCCATCCAGCTGGACGCTTCTATCTGACTGTAGGGCAGACCCAAGCTGGCTAATCCTATTAGCAATGATGTGGTTA
Organism: Gastrophryne carolinensis; assembly: GCA_027917425.1. Classification (NCBI taxonomy): domain Eukaryota; kingdom Metazoa; phylum Chordata; class Amphibia; order Anura; family Microhylidae; genus Gastrophryne; species Gastrophryne carolinensis. Next base: position 156,461,205 of record CM051242.1, on the reverse strand, counting down.
ATTTAGTATTTTAGACAGTTACAGTTGGAGAAATGCAGCCTTCGATGGTATGAATCAAGCATGCAGGTCTAGGGTAACATACACAAATCAATGAAGGGTTATGATATCATTGGCATGAGTTCTTCTCTTGACATGAATACTTCTGGTCCAACAATTCTTCTCTATGGTTTCTCTAGTTAGTGACCACAGATCAACAAGAAAGTAATGGTAAAGGCAGAGGCTTCAGAAGTCTTGTTTTCTTGAGACATCAGTAAGCTCTATTTGGCTGAAAGGCTGACCCATCTAGCTACAGTATTAGAAATGATGTAGTTCATATAGACAGTGACACATATATGTAAGGAAAGAGATGGTTTGACTCTAGAATACAGTTCTCAGGGTTAGTGACATACCCAGCTTTATGACCAGTTGTGCGTTCATTGATGAGTAGACATGAGTTCAGTCCCAGAGCCTCCTCCATTAGGGTGTCCATTATGTCCCAGAGTCCAAAAATGAAAATGCTTTTTCCAGCTGGTGACCACAGACAAACAAGTAGGGAATGGAAGGGCAGTGATGCACAAATCATCTTGGAGACAGAAGGCTGAGGCTTCAAAAACATATTGCAGTTTGTGTTGGCTGAAGGGCAGAATCAAGCTAGCTTACAATTTATTTCAACATAAGAGTATTTAGGAGTATATGACAAGTGGTAGAGTAGACAACTAGGGAAAATAGAGGACACAGAAGGTGGACCACAGGTCTGACAGATGCGGTTAGTGGGTTTAACCCCGTAGTTCCTACATGCTTGCTTCCACTCCTTTTTAAGTGCCAGGCTCGTAGAATCTACGAGCCTGGCTCCCCTCCGCCCCTGGCTACAGTAAAAAGAAAAAAGAAATGACCCCTTGTTCGATCTGGCCGGGTTTTATCTTCACCCTGGGCAGAGCATCCGACCCCCCTGGGGCTCTTCTGGCTTCAGGAGAGGGCCCAAATGAGCTCCCCCCCCCCCGCTTCCACTTTTGACATTTCTAAAAGAAGAAAAAAAAAAAGACATTTGCTCACTTGCACCATGAACCCTCCTGTCTGGTCCCCTCTTCACCCAGGGGCCTCCGATCCCGCGCTCTTCCGCGGTGATGAGAGGGCATGTGTGTGTGTTTTTACATTTAACCCTTTGTGAACTGGTAAGGTAGACCTCTATACCAGATAACAAGGCCTGGGGGGCCTGACAAGTCACCTGCGGCTAGTGGGTGACTTGCCATTAACCCCCAGTCCCCCATTACCTGCATCCCCAAATTCTAGGGGGGCAGAAAAGCCCGGGGCCGCGACTTCTATGGTGGTTTGTAACCTGCAGGACGGGGGGGGGGGGGCCCGAGGCTGGCCCCCGCACCCTGTTCTATAAGCCCTGCATAGCCGGTCCCCAGGCTATGAAGTCAGAGTGATCAACATCTGAAAGCCCTAAATCATTTTATTGTCTACAAAAGATTCAGGATGGAGTCAATATTCACAATTAGAAACTCGCTCAGGCCGGGGGAACTTTATAGTGAATATCATCCTTTAAGCTGCACATACCCATCTTTCGGGCTCACCGCAGGTTTCTAGATTCGGAAGTCCTGTACTTTCAGTACAGGGCCTTGCCATTTGAAATCTTCTCTGTTCCCAGATATATTCACAAAGGTACTGGCAGAAGTCATGAGTGTCCTGAGGAGCCAGGGGATTTAAATGTTTCCTTATCTAGATGGTCTCCTGGTTACTGGGACCTCGGAGGCCTCTCTTCTTCAGAGTCTCTCCATGACTCTAAAGTTACTACACCGGCTAGGTTAGTAAACCTAGAGAAAGCCAGTCTAGTCTCCTCCAAGAAATGCAGGTTCCTCGGTTTCTACATAGACCGTGCAGAGCAGAAAATCTTTTTACCTCTACCTCTTTACCTTTAAAGTGAGAACCTTCTTCTCTCTTGGGGGGGGGGGGGGGGTGATATGAAAGATCGAGGAAGAAAAAACAGTGATCCTAATCGCTCCTGTCTGGCCAAAGAGAAGTTGCTTCGCAACTCTAAAGAACATGTCCAGGGACACTCCTTGGAAACTTCCACAGACACCAAACCTACTGGCTCCTATTTATTACCCTAATCAACAGAATCTAAATTTAACAGCCTGGATTTTGAGAAGGCACTCCTGAAAAAGAGAGCGCTAGAGACCAGCAATCCTGTCCTGCTCTGCTGAGCTGATTGGGTGACGGGATGAAAAAGAGAATGTCATTGGCTGAACCTGTAAACAGCGATATTGCTGCCATTCTGCTTCAATTTACAAACAAGACACTATTTAGGACAGTGCTAAATGTAGCCCGACGCAATGGTGTAACAATTACACCACCAGTATACTCTACCATAGACATACATACCATTAAGTAGCCTCTGTGGTTAATCTAAGGACCATGGGCAGAAGGCTTTTAGCATAATAAATTAATGTAGTTAATTTGGCCTTCAGTAGCCATATGGCACAGGCCACTAATGATTTTAGGTGACTTGGGAGACACTAGACTATGATATTAGGCCTTAACAACCTCTACAGAGTCTTTTCAGATTTTGCCTCCCTTCTAAAGAAACAGTGTTATTGTGTGTGTGTGTGCCTCAAAGCATCTTTGGTATAAAGACCCAGAGCCTTCTGGTACAAAGAAAGAGCCAATGTCTACCTGTCAATGACCCCAAAAACCTTTTTATAAAGCATGTGTACATCTGATTAGTCCCAACACTCCCTTTAAAAATCCTACACTGTCACTGCAGACAGGTCTAGCTAGCTTGGTCCATACATTCATTCATACAAGTAGAAGCCCCCTGCTGTCCCAGGAACAATGATCGTTGTTCCTTTCTGAAACCTCTTTCTTCTTCAAGATTTTGATTTACTGCACCACTGTCTACAAGGAAAGTCAAGTAGCAGGTAGACAGGTGTGAACACCAAGTAACCGATGAGACACTTATCTCTGGCCATGATATAAATAATTAGCAACCCCTAGAGAGTATTTTTGGATCCTGCTTTCCTGCTATATAACATTACCATGGTTGCCTTCTTGATAATGAAAGAAAAAAGATTTTACTATCCGATTTTGGTCTGTCCACCCCAGTTTGCGATGACCCACTCTGTGAAACCCCCAAGATAGCCCGCTTTTCTTACCTTTTCTTGAGCCCATTGCACTTGCACGTGGGGCAAGGATGCGAGTGATCCCGCCACACATGCGCCGTGGGCTTGTTGGCGACCTAAGCATACTGGGCGACTGGGGGGGGGGGGGGTTCAGACATTGGGGCATCCCAAATGGGACCGGGCCCCCTTTGGAGCACTTGGGGCCAGGGCTTGGGATGCCAGGTCCGTCCCCCCCCCCCCCCCCCGATGGCATGGCAGCCCTGTGTGGTCATCTGTATAAGGAACAGTAGAGGAAAGTTGTTGGACCAGGAGGTTCTGGGACTTGAAGAGAAACCTCTCAGGAATGGCAACCCAAGCCGCCATAATGCTGTATAAGTCACCAAACCCTAGACCACATGTGTCAGACTCAAGGCCAAGGGCAGATGTTGCCATCTGAGCCCTTTTATGTGACCCTCTGAAATGTGCCAAAAGGCAGCAGCTGGGTGGTACCCCCACTAGCTGGCACGATCACTCCTATGTTTCTGACACGAGCAGCACACCTTGTGTGGTGTTCTACTGTGGAGCACAGCACCGCCTCCAATCCTGCCCCCAGGTGCGGTGCCTAAATAAACAGCTGTTGTGTGCCTCTTTAACGTTCTGGGAAAAAAAAGAGTAGTGTTTGCAACTGTTCTGTGTATTTGTACAACCAGTTCTTACCACACAAGGGGGCTGCCTATGCCACCCAACATTTATTGCCAGGTAGGGTGGGAAAAATAATGGAAGGGCTGCCCTGGGCAAAATAATTCTGCGGCTATCCTGGGCAAAATATTTCTGCAGCTGCCCTGGGAACAATTATTCTGCATCTGTCCTGGGCAAAATTATTCTGTGGCTGCCCTGGGCAAAATAATTCTGCATCTGCCCTGGGCAAAATAATTCTGCGGCCGCCCTGGGCGAAATAATTCTGTGTCTGTCCTGGGCAAAATAATTCTGCATCTGTCCTGGGCAAAATAATTCTGTGGCTGCCCTGGGCAAAATAATTCTGCATCTGCCCTGGGCAAAATAATTCTGCGGCCGCCCTGGGCGAAATAATTCTGTGTCTGTCCTGGGCAAAATAATTCTGCGTCTGTCCTGGGCAAAATAATTCTGCATCTGTTCTGGGCAAAATAATTCTGCATCTGCATCTGTCCAGGAAAAAATACATTCTATTACTGTCCATGAAAAAAATAATTCTGTAGCTGTCCTGAGAAAAAAATAATTCTGTGGCTGTCCTGGGAAAAAATAGCTCTGTGTGTGTAGCCATATATTTGAATGGTCATGGTTGTTGTTTTGTTTTGTGTTTAAAGAGGAGTGTCAGAGGCCCTGGAGTCTAAAAGAGCCATCCAAATTCCTGTCCTTGGGGCTTTCCGAATTGGGATGCCTCACAGTGTGAAACCCCCCAGATGCCCAGATCCACTCACCTTCTTCCAAAAGTCCTCACCATGTCTCTGCACTGTGGCTGCATCAATGCACACCTCTAACCATGTCAGTGCACGGCCTTTCTGAATGAGCGGCTTGGCAGTGTACACGGCTCCCTTCGGCGCCGGAAGGGAGCAGAGTTGATAGCAAGTGCGCTGATTGGCTGAGTGGGACACTCAGCCAGTCAGCACGCTCCCTTTCAGCTTGAGCCTGTGTCATGGGAGTGACTGGAAGGTGAGTTGATCAGGCAACCTGGGGGAATACACACAGCGGGGGGGGATCCCAATTCGGGATGCTGATGCACGGAGGAACAACACACGGGAAAGTGAAATTCTTGTGTGTTGTTCCTCTTTAATCACCACCCCCCTCAGTGAAAATGAGTTTGACATCCCTGCCCTAGACCTTTATGCTAGATTCAAACAATCCATTTCTTTACATGTCCAACTGTGCCTTTGTTCAAAGTGATACTGCAGGCAAAGGTAATTGTTACACCATTGCATCAGGCTACATTTGGCACTGTCCTAATTGATATCCTGTTTTTAAACTGAAGTAGAAATGGCTGAGATATTGGGGTTTACATGTTCAGCTAATGACTTTCTCTTTTTCATTCCGTCCCCAAATCAGCTCAGCAGAGTGGGTCAGGATTGCTGGCCCCTCCCTCCTCTGCCTGTCAGCGCAGAGAGCTGATTATTATGTTACATCACAGATCCAGGGGACATGCCCACTTTTTTTTCGGAAGAAAAGTCATAAGCTGAACTTAGAATCCCCAATATCTTTGGCATTTCTTCAATTTAAAAATGGAAAAAAATCAGGACAGTGCCAAACGTAGCCCAACACAATGGTGTTACAATTACCTTTGCCTGCAGTAGCACTTTAAATGAATCACTTCAGGTAGCTTGAATTTGCCTTATTTGAGCCTAGTAGCTGATGATTAGAGGCGGTTTACGGAAATATAGTTAAGGGCTCGGGGGCCCGTTTTAAAGTGCACCAAAACCCACCCTGGAGTCTGAGACTCTAGGGCAGACATACTCGCTCCCCCCGGGACATCCAGATGCCCTGCTGTGTCGAACCCCCCAGGTCACCCGAAAACTCACCTTCATTCCCGGTCTAACGGCGCATGCGCGAGCAGCGGCCGCACCCCCGCTATCCCTTTAGCAGGGCTCATGCATGTGTGAATGGCGAGCATGGGCACGCTCCCTATTAAAGGGTAGCGGGGGATGCGGCCGCCAGCGCGCTCGGATCTGCACGCTCTAAACAATCTCTTGAAGGAAGGGGCGGGAGCAGATCTGAGTGTGCTGACTGGACGAGATGCTATGCATGTGCCGTAGAACCGGGGAGAGGTGAGTTCATTCACACTACCTGGGGGGTTTCACGCTGCAAGGCACCCCCACCGATCGGGATGCTCCGGGGGAAAGGACCAAAACACAGGATAGTCAAAATGGTCTACTTTAAAGGGCACTATAAAAATGTTGCATCATCTGTACTCACACCTCTGCATACAATGTACAATGTAGAGAAGCCGCTAAATCTGCGGCACACAGCGCCAGAGCCGCCTGTACCTTGTACTTCAGCAGCAACAATATATACAACATTTTTTTCTTCTGCTTTAGAAATGGGAATAATAAACATGCTTGCTTTGCACATAGTAAAATAAAACCTTTAACCCACCTGTAAGGCTTTAGTAACCGTATGATGAAACTATATAAAGTATGGAATGCACTTCCTTATACTTACATTTGCCAGGAAATTGTACACATGCAGAAATGCACATCGTTCCCCTGAGATTGTACAGCACAATGTCTTATTTCTGGCGTCATTTTTAACTTGTGGTCTAACATTGTAATGTTGCTCTATTGTTAGTGTAGTGTTTAGATTCCAGCATTGTGTTCTTTGTATATGCAGGTTATTAAAGGGTCTGTCATTGCAGTGCCCCCCCCCCTTCGGAATGGCGATTGTTTCAAGTTACTTTGTTCCCTTTTTTCCTAATCCCCATGGGGCATCCCCGCTCGCTAACCCCTGTGTCTGAGCACCACTGAAAGTAGTAATGCAAACACATATACAAGGCTAACATAGTACCAGAAGCATTAAAGTGTTAATGCAGGCAAAGGTAATTGTTACACCATTGTGTCAGGCTACATTTGTCAATGTCCTAAACTGTTTTCCATTTTTAAACTAAAGAAGAAATGGCCGAGATATCGAGGTTTACAGGTTCAGCTTATGATTTTTCTTCTGAAAAAAGTGGGCGTGGCCCTTACGCTCTGTGATGCTGCATAACAATCAGCTCTCTGCGCTGACAGCAATGTGATAAATCTGGAGGAGGAGGAGGGACCAGCAATCCTGTCCCGCTCTGCTGAGCTGATTGGGGGACAGGATGAAAAAGAATGTCATTGGCTGAACTTGTAAACCCTGATATCTCCAAAAATGCTGCTTCAATTTAAAAATGGAAAACAGTTTAGGACAGCACCAAATGTACCCCAACGCAATGGTGTAACAATTACCTTTGCATGCAGTATCACTTTAAGAAAGTGGGGGAAGCGCTGCAGCCTGATCCACCCACGTTCATAATAGTTATACAAGAATATTGATCTTACAATACAAGTGCATTGAAGACAAAGTAAAAACTACAAAAAACTAAACTAAAAAAGAAAACTAACGTATAAATAGAAGGAATATCACTAATGATGGAGGCAGAGGCGTGCAGGGTCTCGCAACACCCCCAAGCCATGGCTACCACACCATTTTCAAGGGTGTGGTAGCCACAGCCATGCCACTTTCAGAATCCCATGCAGTCATCATCTGCAGAAAAAAAGTAATCCGCTTTGCTATAGTATCCCTATATTCTGCAAGCAGAAATTGATTGCTGGTATGAGCGCCGAGGGATCCCGGGACCAGGTGGGTATTAGAACCACATTAACATACTTCTATAGCTGGATCAGTACAGCACATTGGGTTTGGTTCAGCCAGGTGGGAATTCTCACTCCTTTTTAGGAGTGAAATTTAATCCCAACAATGAATTTACTCCAAGGAAATGTCCTTAGTAGCAGTGTAACACATTAGGAATAAATTGGAGTTTAATGTGATCCTATCTCTGGACTAGACATAGCAACACCTACATATCAAGTGCTTCCCTTTAATAACTTCTATTTCAGTATATGGGTGTTCCACCTACACACACAACCAGTTCTATTAGTAAGTAAATGTGTTAACACCTACAGATGCGCTATTGTTTTAACAAGTATACTGCCGAATGGCGGAAATCTCACAGGCAGGCGCGGTTGATAAAACCCATAGAAGTAGCTTTATCCCTTTCAACAATATCGCATATGTAACAATTTCTGTGTTTACACACAGCTTTCACTTTGCACCCTTAAACTTGGGACTCATTGGTCCTAATTGGTGACTAATGTAGACATTGACCTGCTTTCAGAAATCAAGCTGCCTACTTCAAAAATACCATTAGCTTTTCATTTGTTGCCAGGAATCACACTTTCATATCTGTTATTACAGCCCGCCGAAGAGATGCCTTTAAAAAGTTTACCACCAGAGACCACAGATGATATGGAAATAGAGAAGAATGGAAAGGTGAGTCAAACCATAAAATATTTGTCCATCTAGTGCCCAATAACAACGAGAGGCCACAAATGTAAGCATCACTGATGAGCTTGTGATAGTGGGACACATCATTAAACAATAAAATATCTGCTCTTTGATATACATAGTTACCATAAATAGGTCCTCTTTACAGGAGCAAAGAATTGGGTTTCCTTCTGGAAAACAGACCAAGGTAGCAAAAGCAATATGTGCATTCCACCAACATGCCATCTGTTAATATAGATATGGTTAAAGAGTTCTGCCCTGGGAGCAGTATTCATGTATTCAGCCTTTTCTACTGATGTTTTCTTTTTAACTAGACTTTGGTGGTTGCGTCTAGACTTCAATGGTGACAACTACTACATAGCTAGACCTCATTGAGGTCAGCTACTACATAGCTAGACCTCACCGAGGCCAACTACTACTTAGCTAGACCTCACTGAGGCCAACTATTACATAGCTAGACCTCACTGAGGCCAACTATTACATAGCTAGACCTCACTGAGACCAACTACTACATAGCTAGACCTCACTGAAGCCAACTACTACATAGCTAGATCTCACTGAGGCCAACTACTACATAGCTAGACCTCATTGAAGCCAACTACTACATAGCTAGATCTCACTGAGGCCAACTACTACATAGCTAGATCTCACTGAGGCCAACTACTACATAGCTAGATCTCACTGAAGCCAACTACTACATAGCTAGATCTCACTGAGGCCAACTACTACATAGCTAGATCTCACTGAAGCCAACTACTACATAGCTAGATCTCACTGAAGCCAACTACTACATAGCTAGATCTCACTGAGGCCAACTACTACATAGCTAGATCTCACTGAAGCCAACTACTACATAGCTAGATCTCACTGAAGCCAACTACTACATAGCTAGATCTCACTGAGGCCAACTACTACATAGCTAGATCTCACTGAGGCCAACTACTACATAGCGAGATCTCACTGAGGCCAACTACTACATAGCCAGATCTGACTAAGGCCAACTACTACATAGCTAGATTTCAATGATTTTCAATCATAAGGTCAACTACTGCAGAGGCGTAGCTAGGCTTTTCCTATTGCATGGCACGGCCTGCTTCAAGAAGTCCTTACATATGGGATATTCCGCCACAAGGTGGCGCAGTGTACTGCAGAAGAGTTGTGGCTCCTCCCGGTACCCTATAAAAACAGGATCACCAATAGACCTCCCAGTGTTTCCTCTGCAGTGATACTGCGAAGATAGAAGATGGCTCTCTATATTGCGCAGGTGAGCGAGGCAACCAAGCCTGCGGCCCTGCAGGTCTATTTCCACCCGTTTTCCAGAACCTCTGTGCCTCCCAGCCTCGGCTGACGAATCGGGTGATGGTAGAGGAGCACTAGGGTCAGGTGCTCGAGGAGTGCTGCTCCAAGCCGCAGACCCTGTAACACAAAGGGTGGCCAGCCATAGGCTTTATGGTGAGCCTACTGAGGGATGTGGAGATCCTGCCTTAGCTATTGAGGGGGTGAGTGGTGTTTTGGGGACTGGTGTTGCTGGTTTGTTTCACCTTGTTTTACCTCTCTCTTTCCCCTTGTTTCTGGGGCTCCCGTTCCGCCCCCCTGCCCTCCCTACCCTGGCCCTGCTCCTGCCGCTGCCTGCCCGCTCTTCTCCTTCCCCGCCCCCGGCGGGTGTTCGGGAAGGGGTGGTAGCGGTGGGTAGTTATTTGCCGCTGTTGTTTTCGTCGCCATCGCCGCTTTGTACACCGCTCCACGGCGGGCGGCGCTACTGCTGTGAGGTGTTTTCTGAGTGTAATGGCGCCGGCGCGGGTCATGTGAGCGCTCTTCGGGGGGGGGGGTGCCGGTGGACCCCCACGGCCCGCCCCTCGAGGTTCTTGTTCTGGCACCATTTTGTGGCTGCTGCGTGTCCGGGGCCCCTCTTCCTCCGTGGGCTGCGGCAGTGATCGGTTCTTGAGTCTTTACCATCCGTGGCCTGGCGGCTTGGCGATCTTCGGTGTGTGCTGCACGTCCGGTCTCCTTGGTCCGTGAGTCCCCTTTAGGGATTGCTTATTCCTTTTGGGCATGTGCTGCGGGATGCTTATGTGCTTTTCTGTTTATGTCTTTCAGGCGGGATAACTGTGTGCTGTGGTTTCTCCAGGTCCTGCTCCTCCCCCCCCTCTATCTCCCCTCTCCTGGCTTCTGGGGGCATCCCTTGGGGGGCATCTGTGCTGGCCGATTGCGCCTGTGTTAATCACCATATGGAGGCTGCTGGGGATGGCGTGCTTGGGAGTCCTTCGGGGCAATCCCGGCTTTGTGTCATGTGCGGGGCGTCCCCTTTGAGTGGTGGAGGCACGGTTTGTGTGCCGTGCGCCAAAAGTGTTATTGCGGACCAGGTTGGGTTGAGCGTTTCTCTGCCCAGTTCTGCGCTCCCTCCAGCATCTCCTACTCCCCCCGCACCTGCATTTAGCCCATAGTGAGAGGGATACTAGCAGGGGGTCACACTCTGATCTGGTACTACGTGTGGCCAGCATTGAAAGGCAGCTTGCCAGGCCTGTGACGGGTAAGGCCTCTGGCAAGAAGCGGCACCTTGATCCCACGCCCTCCCTTTTTGCTGAGGAGGATGAGGGACTTGATGCTTTTGGTGGCCGTGACTCCCTAGAGGAGGGGGAGCTTTTCCAGGACTCTGACTCCTCTGGGGACCAGCAGGAGGGGTACGACAGTGACCCTGGGTCTGCTTCCGAGGAGGATTCATGGCTCCCGGATGACACTGATAGACTGTTGTCTGACATTTTCGATACCCTGCACATCGCCACCCCTAAGGTGGCTAAGAGGAAACCGGGCGAGCTCTTTCGTCCTGATAAACAGCGCCTGGAGTTTCCTGAGCAGGGCCATTTCTCTAATATGGTCCTCAAGGAGTGGGAACGTCCTAATAGATTGCCCACGGTGCCCAAGGTTTTGGATGGGAGGTATCCCTTCTCTGCTGACCTGGTCAAGCGATGGTCGTGTCCCCCTGAGGTGGATGCTCCCGTCCTAGGGCTGTCCAACACCTCGGTTATGCCCTCCCCTGACACTACTACACTGCGTGACAGCGCCGACCGGCACATGGATCAGCTGGCCTGCCATGCCCTTACGTTTGTGGGGGCGGGGCTGCGTCCGGTTTGTGCTGCTGCCATCACAGTCATTTCTCTTAAGAAGAAGCTCAAACGTCTCACTGATGGCGCCATGGCTGGTAGGAGGAAGGAGGATTATAGGGCCCTATTGCTTTGCTCTGATTTTGTTGCCTTTGTGCTTACTGCCATGGATGATGCTGTCTGGCTGGGTGGTAGGGCCTCGGCCCTCTTGGTGGCTATGCGCCGCTCTGTTTGGTTGCGTCAGTGGGCTGCTGACACTGCAGCTAAGAAGGCTCTCACTGGGCTCCCCTTGGCGGGGTTGCGGCTCTTTGTTGAGCGTCTCGATGTCCTAGCCAAGGATGGTAGGCTACCTCAGCTTAGGAAGCAGTCTCGGCACTTTCGGGGGCCTTTCTTCTCCTCCTCTTCCTTTCGTGCCTCTAGGAGAGGTCGTGGCTCCCTCTTGTCGGGTAGCCGCAGAGATTCTTGGGGCCGTGGCAGGTCCCGTGGTCGTCCCGGTCTCTCTTGGGGGTCCAAGCCCAAACCCCCTCCCAAGGCCCCTCAGGCATGAGGAGGCGCCCTCACCCATCCGGGTGGGGGGACGGCTTCGGCTCTTTGCTCACGTCTGGGGGCTTCGCGTCTCAGACCGGTGGATTCAGGAGGTGGTGTCCTCCTGTTACAAGATAGAGTTTGCAGCCTGGCCACCCCCAAGATTCCTCAGATCCCGGATGCCTCAAAACACTCTGTCAGCTCAGAGTTTGTGTCATGCAGTTCAATGCCTCTTAGAGTCAGGAGTCGTTTGTCTAGTGCCTTACCAAGAACAGGGTCAGGGGTACTATTCCATTCTTTTTACGGTCCCCAAAAAGGACGGGTCTTTGAGGCCCATCCTGGACTTGAAGGGTCTCAACAAGTTCGTCAGGTTCAAGCACTTTCGCATGGAAACACTACGTTCGGCTGTCAGTACCCTCCGGCCGGGCGACTTCATGACCACTGTGGACATCAAGGAGGCCTATTTTCATGTGCCAATCTTTCCAGGTCAAAAGAGATCCCTGAGGTTCGCTCTGGAGGATCAGCATTACCAGTTTGTGGCCTTACTGTTCGGTATCACCTCGGTGCCTCGGGTGTTCACCAAGGTGCTGGCGGGTGTGATGGCTCTGCTGCGGAACCAGGGCATTCGCATCCTTCCTTAACTGGACGACATTCTGATTGCGGCTCAGTCTCTTCATCAGGCCGAGAAGGATACTCAGGTGGTGACCTCCACTCTCGGGTTCCTTCGATTGGGTGATCAACTATCCCACGTCCATCCGTCTTTAGTGAGGTCCTTTCTGGGCATGACTCTGGATACCTCTCAGGTCAAAGTTTTCCTGCCTCAGCAGAAAGTGGAGGGCCTTCAGAAGCAGGCACGGGCTCCGCTCTTGTGTCCCCATCCCTCCATCCGGCAGGGGATGCTGTTAGTGGGCCTGATGGTGTCCTGCTTCGAGGCAGTTCCCTTTGCTCAGTTTCACATGAGACCTCTTCAGTTGCACCTCTTGTCAGTTTGGGATCGGGACCCTGCGTCCCTAGATCAGGAATTTGCCCTGTCCCCCCTGGTCAGACAGTCCCTCTCGTGGTGGCTGGACTCAAGGAACCTTCTGGTGGGCAGGACCTTTCTGCCTCCGTGCTGGGAAACTGTCACCACAGATGCCGTTTGGGGGGGGGGGGCTTTTGGAAGTCTCTGAAGTTCCAGGATCAGTGGGGCCCCCAGGAGGCCCATGCTCCCATCAATGTTCTGGAACTGCGGGCGATCAGGTTGGTTCTCTCTCAACTGACCACACACCTTCGGGGTCGGGCTGTTCAGATCCGCTCGGACAACCAGATGGCAGTTGCCTACATCAATCATCAGGGGGGGACTCGGAGCAAGCTAGCCCTCAAGTAAGTGTCCCTGATACTGTCTTGGGCGGAGGAGAATGTACCGTGCATCTCGGCGATCTACATTCCCGGGATGGAGAACCAGGAGGCAGACTCCCTGAGCAGGGGGATGTCTCAGCTGGGGGAATGGTCCCTCAGCGCCAAGGTATTTCGCTCCCTGTGTCACCGATGGGGTCAGCCGGATGTGGACCTATTTGCGTCCCACCACAATCACAAGCTTTCAAGGTTTGTCTCCCTGTCTCAGGATCCTCTGGCCGTCGCCACGGACACGCTTGCGATTCCTTGGACAGAGTTTCGGCTCCTTTATGCGTTCCCTCCCTTTCCTCTGCTGGGCAGGATGCTGCGCAAGATAGCCCAGGAGGGGGTACCAGCCATTCTGGTGGCCCCCTGTTGGCCAAGGAGGGTGTGGTTCGCAGACATTGTGCAGTTGGCAGTAGATCGGTACGTCTTGCCCAAGGATCCAGATCTTCTTTCTCAGGGACAACTGTGTCATCCCAATTTACAAACGCTGGCTTTAACGGCTTGGCTGCTGAAACCTCCATCTTAATAGACAAGGGGTTGCCGGCATCTGTTGTTGATACCATAATTCGGGCTCGGAAGAAGTCCTGGTCCTTTATTTACTACAGGATCTGGCATGCTTACATTGCCTGGTGTGAGTCCAAGTCTCTTCCTTGTCGGGTGTTTTCTATCCCCAGGATTCTGGAGTTTTTGCAACAGGGTTTGGATTCGGGCCTTCAACCTAGTACACTCAAGGGACAGGTGTTGGCTCTGGCAATTTTTTTCCAAAGATCCTTTGCCAATCACCGGTTGGTTAAGACTTTCTTCCAGGGAGTTGCTCATGTGCTTCCGCCACGTAAACCCTTGCTTCCGATTTGGGACTTAAATTTGGTGTTGTCTGCTCTGCAGGATCCTCCCTTTGAACCTATCCGTGGGGCTGCGTTGCCCATTCTGAATCTTAAGGTAGCCTTTTTGGTGGCTATTACTACTGTCAGGCAGGTTTCTGAGCTAGCGGCGCTTTCCATTAAACCTCCTTATTTTGAGCGGCATCAGGAAAAGGTGGTGTTTCAGCTTAAGCCGGATTTCTTGCCCAAGGTTGTGTCTGCTTTTCATCTCAATCAGGACATTGTCTTACCTTCTTTGTGTCCTAACCCAGCTAATTCCAAGGGACGGACCCTTCATTCTATGGATGTTGTCAGGGCTCTGAAGTTTTATTTGGTTGCTACTGAGTCTTAAAGAAAATCTGATGCTCTTTTTGTTCTTCCTGCTGGACCTAGGAAGGGTTTGCCTCCGGCTAAATCTACTATCAGCAAGTGGATTCGCCAGGCGGTGGTACAAGCCTATTCTGCTAAAGGGAAGGTTCCTCATTTTCGGATTACTGCTCATTCCACTCGTGCTGTTGGTGCCTCTTGGGCTTTTCAGCACCAAGCTTCTGTTGAACAAGTTTGTAAGGCAGCTAATTGGTCTTCTGTTCATACCTTTTCCAAGTTTGACGTTAAGGCCTCAGCTGATGCTGCCTTTGGTCGCAAGGTACTTCAGGCGGTGGTTTGAACTGCCTGCTGCTACTTTTTGGGGATCCCACCGTGCCATGCAATAGGAAAAATACAATTCTGTGAGTACTCACCTGTAGAATTGTATGGCATAGATTTTAATGGGGACAACTACAGTACTAGACTTCAATAGAGCTAACTACTCCATAGCTAGATCTCCTCGGAGCCTACTACTACATAGATAGACCTCACTGAGGCCAACAGCTACATAGCTAGATTTCAATGGGAGCAACTATTGTATAGATAGAGGCAAATGGGGGCACTACTGCATATGCTGTAAATACTTTCACTACTTAGCTAGAGGGCAATTACTACATAGCTAGACATCAGTGGGGATAACTCAGCTAACACTGTATTTCAGTGTGTACTAACGACTAGACTTTTATGGTTATTTGTACATCATTTTGGGGTGAAACAGAAACAGGGTTAACACAGAGGTCACACAACATAACTGAGCACACTTCACAGATTGACAAATGTATGCAAATTTCAGAAAAATGCTGCCAGACTGGCAGGTGAATGCTCATGGTTTCAGTAAGGTACCCTTAGCTCCAGTGAAGGGAAGATGTACCACCCACAGCCTGCAGTGATACTGCAGTTTTTAGAATATGGCATAGAACAGGGGTTCCCAACCAGTGGTACAAGTATCATGTGTTACTCGGCAAGTTTGTATACTGGTCTGTACCCCAACCTGATCTGCAGCATCTATACTTTACCCAACCTGGATTTGCTCAATGAGTACAAACCAAAAGTTTATATAAAACTGTGCGTTTTATGCAGTTTAAAGGGCTGACAGCCCACACGTATGCCCCAGGTGGTACTTGAGATAATTCGAAAATAGAGAGTGGTACCCTGGCATAGAAGAACGAGTGGTGGCAGAGAACTTAGAACGTATCCTTATCCAGTGGCCCACAGTGAGTTAGGCCCCATCATCCAACACCAGGACAAGACCTCTCTGGTGTGTGAATTAGAGCAAATTACCACAGCCATGCTCAAAACCCCATTGGAAAGCGTTCCCAGGTTAGTGGACACTATTATAGCACCAAAAAAACAAATTCCATAGTAATGTAGCAACAGTGTTGGTAGGGAGCTTCACTGTATATGGATGATTATGCACCCACAAAGCAAGATAGGAAATTAACTAGGTCAACATCAGCACTCTGGTGTCTAAAGAGAACAGTGAAGCCTTCTATTAAAGCAAATGAGGGGACCAACAACATACCGGTGCTTTTAGTTATGGAATTAATGCCCTACAAGCCATGGGCATGGTGTTCATGACACAATCTGCTATTTTTTTTTCTCCAGGTGCCTCCGAAGTACCAGATGACACCAGAACCCCAAAATCATTCAACCTACAATGATGATGACGATTACCTAGAACAGGAAAACCCTATTTACAATGAATTTCACCACCCAGAGAATGGAACTACCCGAGAGGAGCAAGGCTTTGTGATGTCACCTGCTGTGTATGTGTGAAGAACTGAAGAAAGACCTTGTGTGGACAGTGAGGACCTTGGATACACTACATGGTAGAAGATTTAGGTTTACATACCTTTACTTCTGAAGGCCACAGTTATGTGGAGGATCATATTGCACCAGGACAGAGTAATGTGTTGCAAAGGCATTCCAAGATGGACTCCATTGTGTTTCTATTTGAAATGTGATGTATTTTTTTAACAAATCAAGTCCTACAGACAGGTAGGAATGAATTTGTGCCATATGTATTGTATAGGCACTCCATAGGCAATTTCGCAACAGCAGTGGACAGTAAAAGGCTTCAGTATGAGCCGTAGGAATTGGGACCAAACTCAAGTGTCTGAAGGATGAATAGTTGCTCATTGCCTGTACATGATTTTTCAAGTGAAACTCCAGGTATGAATAATTGCTAAAGGGTTTGATTCTCATGAGCTTCTTTGAGACCATCATGCAGTTGGAAAGAGTTTTTGTTGCTTCCTGTTTGTGATCCGAGAACCTTAAGTGGCTGCTGAAGAAGAGCAACTTTGGCAATTAGGTAAGAACCTGGGGGGAGAGGGGGCACATTGAATAAAGATTCCCTTCAAAATCTAGAAAAAAGACTCCATCAAGATACCATAGCTCTTTAGGATTCAAGCAAATTTGACCTTCTTTCCCTAACCTGGCACTTTGAAATCTTCCACAGAGAAGCCAGGAGTTATGTCTAGGTATGTGGCAACAAGTGCAACAATTCGTATTACTGTGGGGGGTTGAGACAGGGGGCCTGAATCATTGCCAAACCCCTTCCTGAGCTGCTCTTATAAATACCGCATACCTACACTGTATTAAAATTCGGCACAAGAGATGCACAAAGTGGCATCCCCACTTCTCTTGCTGTGCCATAGTCCATCGTTGGACTATAGAGCCTGGGCACAGCAGGGAATCAGCAGATACCTGTGTTACATATAAACACGGCCCTGGATCATGGCTTTGATAATTGTTGGGACTCAGCAGGGGTTTGGCTGTTGTTTAGACTTTGGGGGTTTCCCAAAAAATGTTTGCCCCCTAGGAATCTTATTGTCTGGATCAAAAGTCTGACTTTAAAATTCAAATTCCAGACTGTAAGAGGTGCTCACCTTTTTCCCCTGAAGCAGCTCCCGGCCAATCCAGGGCACAGGAACCTCCCGGCTTCTGAGATCAGGTGAGCGCTACCACCACTCTTGTGCACTTGTGCCAGTTACAGTAAATGTGCTGCCCTTTTACTGCAAAGGAATGTAGCTAGGCATGCACAGACACTGTGATTGGGGATTGGGGATGGGGAGTCATGACTAACAGTGAGCGTTTGTTGGGTGCCCAAGGAATTTTGGGGCACGTCCTCCTCTCGGGACTCGTTATCAGAAACCAGGAGCACTAGATCATTCGGGAACTGCTGCTGGGGAAAAGCTTTTTTTCGGTGTACCACACACAGTGTAAAATGATCTAACAGTTACTCAAACCACTCCCTTTTTATCAATTCAACCTTAAAGCGGACCAACACCTGATGTTGCCCATTTTCCAGTGCATAATCACCGCCCAAAACACCCGTTATCCATACCTTATTCTCGAGCCTCGGACGGAAATGGAGCACTGCAATTACCCGTCCACGCTCAATCTTGGGGCTCTATATTCAGCAGAGGCTCAAGCATAAAGTAAGGATAATGGGTGTTCTGGGGGCTTATCCCCAAGATTGTTTTATTGTGCTGGAATACAGACCAACACCCGTTAACAGAAGATAAAGTGGGGTTGGTCTGCTTTATATAATGGTTCTAAATGTCAAATGTTAAAAAAAAATGTAAAGCGTACCAAAACCCACATTTTTACCTAGCATCCCCTCAATTGCCCCCCCCTTGAGGAGTACCTTTTGCTAATTTGTAATGCTCCTACTTCACTCTAATCCCAGATAACGGTGCCTGTTTTAGCTGTAAAGCTCCGCCTCCTCCATTCATTGCCACTGTTGTGTGTGGCAATGATGTCATTGCCACACCAATGCAATGACTGATCGCCTGACATCTTACAGAGAGGGACAGAAAACAAAACAGTGCTCCAGGATGATTGAAAATATCCATTTCAAGTTCTACACCCTAAGAAGGGAGAATCAGCAGGGGCTTTGGTCAAATGTATTTTACAAGTTCAGTGGTCCACTTTAAGGATTTTTTCCCCAGATTGAACGGTTGATCTAAAGAAAAAAACATAAATGTGTTTGGGGTCAGCCTTCGTTTGGACAGCCACTTTAAACACCATGTTTTGGAGTTCCACTTTAAGCCGCACTATGGGAAGAGTATCTTAGGGGCATGAAAAAGAGCTCATTGTGTCAGAGCTGAGGCCTAGTAAGTTTCAATTTGTTAATTTAATGGTATTTCTAGTGTTAAGCACAGAGCAGAATGGGGGTATGTGGAGTGTTTGTAGGTGCGACTGTAGAGTGTTTGTGTAGCTGTTGTTTTGTGTAAACCTTGTACTTTTAAAGTGATTCCATACCCAGTCTGTGTCATTCCTTGTTCATTTTTTGCTGTCTATTTTTGATAAATCATTAAAATCATTTTATATTATTGAATAGTGTTGCTGGAATCTGTTTAGTATTGCTGGAGTTTTGCAAACATTTGGAAGGACTCAACGCTATTTAGGTCTATGAGGGTGAAAATTGGGTTGTGTATTCTGCTCTCTGATCTGAGGTTCTTTAATACTCTCCTATGGGCCCTGGCATTCTGGCAAACTCCATGCTGGGCCCCAGGGATGGATTGGCCATAGGGAGCACAGGGAGAATCACCAGTGGGTCGCACCACTTTGAGGCTGCTTGGCCCATCCACTCTCAGCATCTGAATCCCATCTCAGTCCATGTTCTGTCCATGAAATGCTAGAGCAAGGGTACTCAACCACTTGAAGGTCCATCCTAAGGCATCCGGTGAGAGGTGAAGGTCTGGCTAGAGGGCTGTCATGGGGGGGGGGGGGGGGATAGTTAGGAATCGGCAAACTAAGAGAGAGGCTATAGATTCCCCAAGCAAAACTAAAAAGGGCTGCTTGCCCCCCCATCCCAACTATCCTATTGGGCCCACAGAACCTACAGCTCTGGCCAGCTGCACACTGCTTTAACCCCCCCCCCTTACTTTCTGTGCAGGCCGTGTACAGGGGTGGACTAGGGTCCAAAATGTTACTGGCAATAAGGTCTGGTAACAAGGATGGATAGATAAGGGAGAGAGATGAATGGGAGAGAAGCTGTAAGGAAGAGGGATGGATAGACAGAACAGGAAGGGCAGGGAGGGATGGAGAGAGAGCTGGGAAAAGGGATGGATCGCCAGCACTAGAAAGACAAGAATGAATGGGCAGAGCTGGGGGAGGGGGTCGATGGGCAGAGCTGGAAGAAAGAGTAATGGTTTGGAAAAACTGGGAGGTCAGGAATTGATTGGGGCAGAGAGACTGGGCTGGATGGGGCAGAACTCAGGAGCTAGGGATGGGTTAGGCAAAGCTGGGAGGACAGGTATGGTTGGGGCAGAGCTGGGGGGGCAGGATAGGATGGGACAAAGAGACTGAGAAACAAAGTCATGACACTGGCAGGGAGACTAAGCGCTACATCACCAATCAAGGGGGCAACTCTGAGCACGGAAACAGAGAAGCAACTGAGTGCAGGGCTGTCAGGGCAGGGATCTGGAAATCTGTCACGAGGTCCGCATTTGGACCCCGGTCCACCAGTTGAGTATCGCTGTGCTAGAGCCTTAGCATCATGGCTGTGGAGAACATAATCACCTCTGACACAGTATCTGTCCCTATATTACTACAGCTTAAATACTATTGTAGCCATATCCAGCCCTGTCCATGCAATGCTATAGCCTCAGCATCATGGCTGTGGTGGTCATACCCACCTCTGACACAGTATCTGTCCCTATATTACTACAGCTTAAATACTATTGTAGCCATATCCAGCCATGTCCATGCAATGCTATAGCCTCAGCATCATGGCTGTGGTGGTCATACTCGCCTTTGTCAAAGTATCGTCCCCTACAATACTAAAGCTTCATTACCATTGCTTCAAGTGTGGCCTGTAATGTTTTAGCCTCATGAACTTGTTGACTGACTGGGAAGCACATTGAGGCAGGGTTTGTGGGCTGGCCAGGGCCAGGAAAATCTTGGGCTGTTTTAAGGCCCCAGTCCACACCAAATGCAGGAGCGTAGCGTGGGGGGCAGCAGATTCAGGCGCTGAGTTAGTGGGGCGCCCCAGGGCAAGTTAGATGACAGGGCAGCAGTGCTGTGTGAGGGCAGCATGAAGGGCAAACCAGGCTGTTAATTGTGCGGTCACCCAGGTCGCACAGGCAAAGCTGCACACAGTGTGTGTCTCCCCAGACGCATCATCACTCTGCTGCCTAGTCTCCCGAGCTGTGAGGAGAGAGGAGGAAGTTCTGTTGTAGTGTTGAAAAGCTTCATATACCAACATGTGAGTGTATGTGTGTCTCTCTCTCTGAGTCTCTGTCTGTCTGCCTCTCTCTCTGTCTTTTAGATATTATATGTATTCTTAGTATACAGTACGTCCTGCTCCAAATCTAATACAGTTGGGATATACTCCGCCAGATGGCGCTGGACTGCAGAGACATCGAAAATAGGCTCCACCCGGACCCTCAAATACCCAGGGACCTCCCACAAATCCCCAGAATTTCTCTGCAGTCTGGCTGCGAAGGACGAGAAATTGGCTCTCTACTCGCAGGCGAGCGGGGTTATTAACCTGTGGCCCTGTAGGACTATTCCCACCCGTTCCACTAGTGCGCTGGTCGGGTGAAGGTAGGCAGCACCGCTGTCAGGTGCTTAGGAGCGCTGCTCCACCGCAATCCCCCACCAAAGGGTAGGCGGTTCAGGCATATGGTGAGCCTCTATGGGATGCCCCTCCCGCACTATTGCCCCTTGCCCCTGCCTATCGGTGGGCCCTATTTAAGTGGCCGCCGTCCTCCCTCTTCCTCCTTATAGTCTTCGGGGGAAAAGGGGGGGGTGTGTGTGTATGTGTATAGATATGTATGTTATAGCGTCTGTGCTTTCACCTTTCACATGTCTTTATTCTTGTGTCAGCCGCCGCGCTGACTTTATTGCTTTTAAATTTATCGCTGACGCACGCTGACTTGGTTCCGCGCTGGTGCGCCATCATTGGTTGTTGGCCTTCTGGCTTCGCGCTCTTCGGGGGGCGGGGCCTGTCTTTGGCGCCTTCCGCGTCATCGCTGTTACTGGCCCGCCCCTCGAGGTATACCGACGCCATCTTTTCTGACTTGGTTGGCCTATGCGCGATGGACTCCTACCTACCGCGGTCCGTAAGTGCCCTTCGCGGGTGGCTTTATCTGCTTCACTTTTGTTACGATGTACTTAAGTTCTTGTCTGCTTATGTCTTTCAGACGGGACGAACCCTTCTTGGCTTCTCCCGGCCCTGTTTTAGTATATTACTTGTAGGCCTTGTAAAAATTATACTCCCACGTCCCTAGCGGGTTATTGGGCCATCCAGGGTTGCTATATAGCGTTATTCCCTATCGGCGTATAGCGCCGCTATAATCACCATATGGAGGCATCTCAGGATAATGTTACCAGGGTCCCTTTGGGACAAGACCGGCTGTGTGTAGCGTGTGGGCAGCCTCATGCTGATGCTGACAAGGCGCGGGTCTGTGTACCCTGTGCTGAGCAGGTGCTTGCATTGCAATCTGGCCTGCCAGTGGCTGCACCTCATTTCACTTCACCTACTCCCCCAAGCTTAAATCTCACTCCTACTGAGTTGCATACTAGTGGGGATTCTCAGCCTGATGTGTCTTCTAGACTGGTACTGTTGAACAGATTATTGCTAAGTCCTTAGCGCGTAAGGCCCCTGCTAAGAAGCGGCACTTGACGCCTAATGTCACTGTTTTCCCTATGGGAACTGAGAAGTTTATGAATCTGTGTGGCTATACCCCGTCTGATGAAGGGGAGCTCTTTTCTGATTCAGGCTCATCTGATGAGAGACCAAGGGGTCATGACGATTCTGGCTCTGACCCCTGGGCCCCGGATGACACTGACAGATTATTGACCCAGATTTTTGAGGTTCTCTCTATCTCTCTCACTGTTGAGGCTCCCAGGCAAAGAGGGGAGCTTTTCCATACAGCAAAATCACGTTTGGAATTTCCAGAGCAGGCACATTTCCAAAACCTTGTGCTCAAGGAATGGGAGCGCCCCAGTAAACTTCCTGGGGTTCCAAAGAGTTGGGATAGGAAGTATCCCTTTCCTGCTGAGGTGGTTAAATGTTGGTCACCCCCCCCCCCCCGAGGTGGATGCCCCGATCCTAGGGCTATCTAACACCTCTGTCATGCATTCCCCTGATTCTACTACCCTGCGGGATGCTGAGGACCGGCGCATTGACCAGCTGGCATCCCACGCCTTTGCATGTGCGGGGACGGCGCTGCACCCGGTCTGTGCCTCTGCTATTACTGCTGTGGCCACTAGAACCCTTATCAGAAATATGCTTGATAGTGCCCCTGATGATTTGCCTTGTGAGGTGTTTAATGCTCTCTCCAGTTGTGATGTTTTTGTAAATTTTGTCCTATCAGCATTGGATGACACCATCAGAATGTGTGGCAGAACTTCTGCCCTCGTGGTGGCTATACGCCGCTCGGTTTGGCTGCGCCAGTGGGCTGCTGACAACGTTGCCAAGAAGGCCCTCACTGGGTTTCCCTTTAAAGGACTGCGTCTATTTGGAGACCGCCTGGACCTTTTTGCTAAGGGAGGCAGGTTACCCCAGCGCAGGCGGAACCTCGGCCCTTTCGGGGTCAGGGTTCCTTCTCCTCCCCTTTCCGTGGTGCAAGACAGGGAAGGGGGGTGTCTTTCCCTGGGGCCCAGGGAGATTTCTGGGGTAGAGGCAGAGGACGTGGACATCCTGGCTCCTCCTGGGGTCCCAAAGCTAAATCCTCTCCCAAGCCCCCTCAGGCATGATGGGGCGCCCTCACCCATCCGGGTGGGGGGACGGCTGCAGCACTTTGCTCACGTCTGGAGGCTTCATATCTCAGACCGGTGGATTCAGGAGGTAGTGTCCTCTGGTTACAAGTTGGAGTTTGCTGCCGATCCCCCTCCAAGATTCATCAGATCCCAGATTCCTCAGGACCCTGTGTCAGCTCAGGAGCTAGTGCAGGCAGTGCAAGGCCTCCTGGAGCTGGGGGTCATCTGCCAGGACCCTTTAAGAGAAAAATGCAAGGGCTTTTATTCCAACCTATTCACGGTACCCAAAAAGGGTGGTTCTGTGAGGCCCATCCTGGACATAAAGATTCTCAACAAGTTTGTCAGGGGCAGGCGCTTTCGCATGGAGACTCTGCGCTCTGCCATCAGTTCCCTGCGCCAAGGGACTTCATGATTTCTGTGGACATCAAAGATGCTTCCCTTCATATTCCTGTGTTCCCAGGTCATCAAAGGTTCCTCAGGTTCGCTCTGATGGATCAACATTACCAATTTGTGGCCTTGCCCTTCGGCCTCACTTCAGCTCCCAGGGTGTTCATCAAGGTGCTGGCTGGCATGATGTCTCTGCTCAGATGTCAGGGCGTCCGCGTGCTTCCCTATCTGGACGACTTCCTCATCACTTCCCAGTCTCTACATCAGGCAGAGTTGGATACTCAGCTGGTGGTGTCCACTCTGGAGTCATTTGGATGGGTGATCAACCACCCCAAGTCCTCACTGTCCCCTTCCTTGGTAACTCCAATGAATCTGGATACAGTTCAGGCAAGTATCTTCCTTCCTCAGCAGAAGATGGACAGTCTGATTGCACAGGCTCAGTCCCTACTAGCTTGTCCTCATCCCTCCATCAGGCAGGGGATGCAGCTGGTGGGCCTGATGGTGGCGTGCTTCGAAGCGGTCCCTTATGCTCAGTTCCACTTGAGGCCTCTGCAACTTCACCTATTGTCTGTAAGGGACAAGGACCCAGCGTCCCTGGACAGGGTCTGTGTGCTCTCCCCCCTGGTCAGGAGGTCCCTCTTGTGGTGGATGGACTCAAGGAACCTGTTGGGGGGCAGATCCTTTCTTGCCCCTTCCTGGGAGACGGTCACCAGGGATGCCAGTCTGTCAGGTTGGGGGGGGGTTTCTGGAAGTCCCTGCGGTTCCAGGGGAGGTGGGGCCCTCAGGAGGCCCACACACCTATCAATGTCTTGGAGCTGCGAGCGATCAGGTTAGTTCTGGCTCGCTTGACTACTCATCTTCGGGGCCTGCCTGTTCAGGTGCACTCGGACAACCAGACGGCAGTTGCCTACATCAATCATCAGGGAGGGACCCGGAGCAAGGGGGCCCTCCAGGAAGCGTCTCTGATCCTGACTTGGGCGGAGGCCAATGTCCCCTGCATTTCAGCTGTGTACATCCCGGGGGTGGAAAATCACCTGGCGGACTCTCTGAGCAGGGGGACCTCTCGCCAGGGAGAATGGTCCCTATGCAGCAGGGTGTTTCAAGCTCTGTGTCACCGTTGGGGCCAACCAGATGTGGATCTGTTTGTGTCCCGCCACAATCACAAGCTTCCAGCTTTTGTCTCTCTGTCCAGGGATCCTCTGGCCCTGACCTCGGATGTGCTAGCAATGTCATGGAAGGACTTTCAGTTCCTATATGTCTTCCCCCGAATTCCCCTGCTGGGCAGGGTTCTGCGCAAGATTGCTCTGGAAGGGGTGCCAGCAATTCTGGTGGCCCCCAGGTGGCCAAGAAGAGTGTGGTTCGCAGACGTGGTACAGCTGGCAGTAGATCAGTACGCTCTGCCTAGGGTCCCAGACCTGCTCACTCAGGGCTCACTACGCCATCCCACTTTACAAACTCTGGCTTTGACGGCTTGGCTGCTGAAACTTCCATCTTGATGGAGAAGGGGCTGTCTTCCTCGGTTGTGGATACTTTGATTAAAGCTAGGAAGAAGTCTTCCTCTTCCATTTATTACAGGGTTTGGCGTGCCTACATTGACTGGTGTGAGTCTAAGTCTCTTCCCTGTCGTGTGTTCTCTATTCCCAGGATTCTGGAGTTCCTGCAGCATGGGTTGGAGATGGGGCTCCAACTCAGTACTCTGAAGGGTCAGGTTTCTGCCCTGGCTATTTTTTTCCAGAAGTCCTTTGCTCAGCACCCTCTGATCAGGACTTTTTTCCAGGGGGTCACTCATGTGCGTCCCCCACGTAAACCTATGGTGCCTGTTTGGGATTTGAACTTGGTTCTGTCAGCTTTGCAGGGTGCTCCCTTTGAACCTGTGCAGGATGCTGCCTTGGCCATTCTTACGCTCAAGGTTGTGTTTCTGGTGGCTATCACTTCTGTCAGGCGTGTGTCTGAGTTGGCGGCGCTGTCCATTCAGCCCCCATACTATGAGAGACACCAGGACAAGGTGGTGTTTCGTTTCAAACCTGATTTTCTGCCTAAGGTAGTGTCTGCCTTTCATTTTAATCAGGATATTGTTCTTCCTTCTTTGTGCCCTAATCCTAGCAATGCTAAGGAGAGGGTTTTGCACTCTTTGGATGTGGTTAGGTGTCTGAAGTACTATCTGGTGGCTACTGCACCTTCTTTTTGTGGTCCCTTCTGGTCCTAGGAAGGGTTTGGCTCCTGCCAAGTCTACTATCAGCAAGTGGATTCGTCGGGCTGTGATTCAGGCCTACTCTGCTAAGGGGAAGAATCCTCCCTTCCGCCTTACTGCTCATTCCACTCATGCTATTGGTGCCTCTTGGGCTTTTCAGCACCAGGCTTCTGTTGAACAAGTTTGCAAGGTCGCTACTTGGTCTTCTGTTCATACCTTTTCAAAGTTTTACAAGGTTGATGTTAGGGCCTCAGCTGATGCTGCTTTTGGCCGCAAGGTTCTGCAGGCGGCAGTGGTTTAAACTGCCTGCTGCTGATTTTTCTTGGGGATTCCACCCTACTTTATGGACACTGCTATTGGATGTCCCAACTGTAAGTATTAGATTTGGAGCAGGACGTACTGTATACTAACAATAATACAATTCTGTGATTACTCACCTGTAGAATTGGCATTATGAGTATACAGTACGTCCTGCTCCAACACACCCTTGGTTTGCATTATCTTGGATCCCCTGTATGGTGATTGTTATCATTATTATAGTTGATAGTTTGGATTGTTTAATTCTCCCGGCTTCTCCTTAACTGCTTTTCAATGCTGGGGATTGTGGGAGGTCCCTGTGTATTTGAGGGGCCGGGAGGAGCCTATTTTCGATGTCTCTGCAGTCCAGCGCCATCTGGCGGAGTATATCCCAACTGTAAGTATTAGATTTGGAGCAGGACGTACTGTATACTCCTAATACCAATTCTACAGGTGAGTAATCACAGAATTGTATTTTTACTATTTACTAAAGCACTGACCAATATGGCTACGGTTAGAATGATGGAACCCTGATTAAAGTGGTATGGAATGTAACAGAGCCCAGTACTCAAATTGTAGGGACTAGGATCCCTCCAGCCATACATAGATAACGGCCCTATGCCTTTCAGCATCGGTCTGGTGCTATGCCAGAGGGGCCCCTGAAGGAGAAACAGGCAGGTGTGGATAATAATACTTCGGTATCGGCAAACCACCTGCACACATGACAGGTCATGGGGGTTTATCAGCTCTACTCTATGAACTGGAATCCTTGGAACCTTTTACCTATTCAAAAGTAAAAATTAACAATGACTCCTCCTCTGACTAACCACTTAGGAGAAACGAAAAAAAAAGGTCTGTTGTTTCCATGGTTAATCTGATGTCGGCTCTCAGTCTCCCTGTTGCTAGAAGTCTTCTTCTTTGCTTGGTCCCAGACTCGTCTATCCTTGATTAAACTGGGGCAACTCTGGAATCTTGAGCAAGGGCATTGCCGTGCTTAAAGCGGACCTTCACCCTGAATAAGAGCTTATCTTATATGTTTCCCACACCCTGTACATACAGATTGCTCACATTAAAAATCATCCTACCTGCATCTACTGCATGTTATGAGCCTTTAAACATCCAAGATGGCGGCTCATGGGGAATCAGGCAGCCTGTAAACAGGCTTCTATCTCCTGATTGTGTTGCTCTGGATTCTGGGATTGCTGTCCTTTCCCTGACCCCAGCTCTGCTCTGTCTGTGCAAAGCCCAGCTATAACCCCACCCCCTGCACTTTATCCCACTCTCTTCTCCTCAATATGTGTGATGTCTCTGAGGCAAGATGGAGGCGCCCATATCCTTGAGTCCTGAAAAGTGTTGCAGCCCAGTGGGGAAAAGAATAATAAGTAAGTGTCTAAAAACTTCATAAATACTGGGGAATAGTTTTTATGGGTTTGAGCTTTTCATTAAATCATGCTGAAGGTCCGGTTTAACCACCACATATACCATGTAAATGCATGGGACCCCCAACTGCTAGGGGGCCCCCCAGAGGCAGGGTCAGATCAGTGGCAACTTTTTGTTAAAAAAAATAAATAAATAAATAACGGCACTTGCCGGCCTGCAGCGAGAGATAGGAAGCCACTGTACACTTACATGAACCAGCTACTGCGAAATCAGTGCGCTCAGCTCCATTCAGTGACATCACAGCAGCCGGCAAACTGAATGGTGCAGAGCGGGCCAATGGCTGCATCCCCGCTCACCTCTAGCAGGGGGCGTGCCCGGGCCGACCAATCACAAATAGCTGTGTGCTGTGTCTAGCTAAAAGTATAGCGAGACTTTCATATGTGTCATTGGAACGAGGTTAGGTGAGTGGGTTCAGTGATTTAATGGGGGTTCACACAATAGAGGCATCCTGGTTTGGGATGCCACAGGAAGTAGAAATTGGATGGCCATATGGAAAATTCCCTATGCCATGGATAGACAATGCCAGGATGCCCCCTCACTCGCGCACCCGCAGGCCACGGCTACATACTGACAAGATGCGTTAATACTGTATTGCGCTATACAAAATTTGTCTTTGATTAGGGCCCCCAGACACAACTTTGCATGGGGCCCCAGAAATGATAAGCCTGCCCCTGAGTAGGGGCAATGCATGTCCCACGTGTGAACACTCTAGCTTCCAGATAAAGTATATGCGCTGGAAGGGTTATTTATACTCACCTGGGGGAGCACTAAGACTGATTGGACAGGCAAATATTCCTACAATGCGCCACTGGCCACCCCAAAGTTCTGGTGGTCAACATACTCTCACAACTCTCATGACCAAAGCCTGGTATTGCTTTCTATGTGCAGGTTTTTGTCATAGAAACCCTATTCACAATGAACAGCCTTGTTACATAGAAACATTGACGGGTGACGGCAGAAGGAGACCATACGGTCCATCTAGTCTGCCCTTATGTGTATACTGTATGTTCTCTTTATCTTAGGATAGATGTGTGCTTATCCCAGGCATGTTTAAATTCAGTGACTGTTGATTTTTCAACTACCTCTGCTGGAAGTTTGTTCCAAGCATCTACTGCTCTTTCTGTAAAATAATATTTTCTAACATTGCTCCTGATCTTCCCCCCGACTAGCTTCAGGTTGTGCCCCCTTGTTCTATCATTAAGTTTCTTCTTAAAAACACTTCCCTCCTGAACCTTATTCAATCTTTTCACATATTTAAAGGTCTCAATCATGTCCCCCCTCTCCCTTCTTTCCTCCAGACTATACAAATGTATTCTGTAAGACTGTGATGTATCTTAAACCGGACCAACACCCGTTTTTACTTTAAAAGGTGTTGGTCCCGCTGTCTGTGCTTCACAATAACCTTGGGGGCATCCAGAATGCTGGAGTTCCCCTCGCAGATAACCTAGCAGAACGCTTGTAAAACTCACCTTCATTACGAGCTAGCGTCGGGAAAGGAGTCCTGCGATTGGCCACTGGGTGGTCACGTGGGCCGCAGTCGTGTCCTCTACGCCGGCCACCAGCATGTGACCTCCCTGCGGCCAATCGCAGGACTCCTTTCCCGGCACTGGCTCGTAATGAAGGTGAGTTTTACAAACGTTCTGCTAGGTTATCTGCGAGGGGAACTCCAGCATTCTGGATGCCCCCCAAGGTAATTGTGAAGCACAGACAGCGGAACGAACACCCGTTAAAGTAAAAACAGGTGTTGGTCCAGTTTAAGATACATCACAGTCTTACAGATAGTGGACTGGCAGCATTTGAGGACCTCAAAGCCAAACGTCATTTTCCACGGGGTGAGGGACTTCACTATATCCAGCTTATCCCAACATGGGATAAGTCCCTTGCTAAACTTTAGCCTTACATACAAAAAATGGTCCCCTTTTGAATCCATCTGTGCTAAGAATCCTTTGATCCTGGGCCTTGTTTCATCCTTTTACTCACCCCAATTGATTTTCCCAATCATTTGCGCCACTGGCATGTAATGGACTGAGAACAAGACCTACAACGGGTCAGGAAGACTAGAGAACCACCTGGTCTTCAGTTGCCAAATGCTCTATTAAATTCCTCTCCCTGGAAGCCACGTATAAAGTTGCCATGAATCTCTCAACAGAGGGATTCCTTTAGTAGTAATAACCAGTAATAAGGCTGAGAAAAAAACTGAAATGCGGCAAACCGTGTTTAATCATGACAGTGAACAGATCACACACACCAATCAGACTGCTATACATATATACATGGAACATAAAACTACTAAGGTGACTATACAAGAATCAAGGTAATCACGGCTGTACAGATAAACTGGAAAACATGAAACGCTCAGATTGCTGTGAAGTCAGGAAATATACATACATAGGAATTCAAGGAAAAGTCCAAAGGCAGAGACTGAGCTGAAACAGGAAAAGTAAACACAAGGGCTATGGCAGGGATCCAGGTTTCAAGGTTCAAAGTCCAAGGTACAGAGTTCAGGGTCCAGACAGACAAAGTCACATCAATGCTGATCCATTAGCTGAATGGGCGGATCAGTTTATATAGCCTAGGAATTGCTAACACCTTTGCAAGTGAGGGCCATCTGCTGGTGGAGCAGGATATAGCAGGGAGAAAGTCTAGAGAAATAAGCCAGGAACTCCACACCTGACAAAAGTCTTGCTCCATTGGTACTTGGTGGCCAGTTGGATCCATACATTTCATCCTGCATACCCAGATCTTTGTTTCAGAGACTGTGGAGTGAGTGGGGATGTTTTTCACACATGGTGGACTTGCCCAATGCTTGCTAGATTCTGGTCGAAAGTGTTCAGAATGGCGACTCAGGTATTGGGTAGTCTGATCCCCAAAAAACCCGAGGTAGCCCTTCTTCATCAGAAAGTTCCTGAACTCACCAACAAACAAAACACATTTCTTACCTATTCATTTCTTACGACTTATTTTACTAGCTGCAAAACAGACAATTGCAAAATCATGTAAACAACAATTTGTGTTTTTGGAAGAGGTTAGGACTAGGATCAATAGGGTTTTTATTAGTGAAAATTTGGCGAGCATTCTCTTTGATTCCCATGAAGGGGGATTCCTATTGGTTTGGTAGTCATGGAGGACGTTTGCCTTCTTGTTGTCCGCCAGAGAATCAGTCAATTGAGTGGGGGCAGGGCTGGTTAGAGCGGGATCACAACTTTTTTCTTCTTTCCTTCTCTTGTTCTTTTTTTCTTCTTCTTATCTCCTCTTTGCTTAGTTTGTTTTATTTTAATGGCTTGTGGAAATGTCTGTAATGATTTCAATTTACTTGATGTTCTTTCTAGCCTATGAAGAGGTTGCATGTGTTAACCAATCTGGTTTTGCCTGCCATTTATAATGTAATATGTAAAGGTGAAGTCTTGACACTTTCAAATGGGTCACTGATTAGTGTGTTGCATAACAGCAATGTGTTTTTTCTCTCCATTTCCGCCCCCCATTAGGGTGGGTAAGACTGTTTGAACTACATAGTAACCTGTAATCAGTAGCGGACAGGGGACACAGTTCACCCCGAGAATTTACCCGGTCACCTGACCTGCCCATGACCAACCAGTGGCATCTCAGCTGCTTCCTGGCCAACCATTGTACTCCAAGACTGAGGATATATCATTAAGGGGGGGGGGGGGGGGGGGCATTGGGCTGGGGATGCTTGGGTGAGGGGGTTAAGTGCGGAAGGGGACAGGGGGGGTTTGGGATTGAATGGGAGTGTTAGTAAAGGTAGCAGCCCAGACTGCCCCAAAGCAGTGAGGCATACCAGGCATTTACCTGGGTCTCCCTATGGCCAGTCCTCCTCTGCCTGTAATGTTACATATTCATCTGTAAATGAATGAATAAAAAAGTATTGAAAGAAACAAATATCCTGAATCGATTTATTGTAACAGTGACATTCTATTCTTCATCTATTTTCTGGAACTTGCATGGCTGAACGCTCGATTTTATGCTCATGTTAGTAATTAATTACCCAGCCTTTAATTAGAAAGGGGTGACCACATAGGGGACCTTTAACCTATTGCATTTGTGTTTTGCTTTAACCAGCATCCTTCAGAGCAGGGTCCGGAGATGAATGGATATCGGATGCCCTGCAGAGTAACACATGAAGGTTACAGAAAGGATGGCGCATGCAGCACAGCCCAGGTACAAGCCACACAAAGGCATTGTAGCAGGAAGCTATTTATCACAGCAATAACCTAACCAAAAGGCAGCGACGGGCAGAGAGTCACTGCGCAGAGCTGAAGGGATGTGAGCTGCATGTAAAGTGGCTGCAGAGTTCAGGCAGCACACACAGAGGACTAACCTGGCGCATTGCCTGCGAATCACACACACAACGCAGTGGGGGGGGGGGGGCACAGCGCGGGCATGGCGGGGGAGCAGCCCATCTGTATATAAACACTGGAGGAGAAAAGAAAAGATGATGAGATCATACTGGATGGAGAAGACCCTCCCTCTATAAGAAGCTCTAATCAGAGGGAGAATTGTTCTCCTCCTATTATTCAGCATGTGGTTTACAACCAGTGTCACAGTGCACAATAAGCAGCAGCACGATTAGGCTCTTAGAATTGTCAGGATCCCTCTAGAACTTCTATGTTTTCACACATATACGTGTGGTATCCTGGATTCCATCCCAGCAGGCAGCCTGCTTCCAGGACTTCTTATGTGGTCACATCAGTGCAGAGGCCTGGATCCCATCCCAGCAGACAGCCTGCTTCCGGGACTTCTGGCATGCACACAACCATGCAGAGGCCTAGATCTTATTGCAGTACGTAGCCTGCTTCTGGGACTTATTGCATGCACACATCTTGCATAGACCTGGGTCTCATTACAGCATGGTATATGCATCTGGGATGTCTAGTATGCACACATCTGTGCAAAGGCCTGGATCCCATTCCAGCAAACAGTCTGCTTCTGGAACTTCATGCAGGGGTAAATCTGTGCTAAGTCCTGGATCCCATTAGAGCAGACAGCCTCCTTCCAGGACTTCTAGCATGCACACATCAGTGCAGAGGCCAGGATCCTGTTACATCAGACAGCCTGCTTCTGGGTCTTCTAGCATGCACACATCCATGCAGAGGACTCGATCCCAATCCAGCAGGCAGCCTGCCTCTGAGACTTCTTGCATGTGCACATCTGTGCAGATGGCTGTATCCCATTCCAGCAGGCAGCCTGCTTCTGGGACCTCCTTACTGCATGTGCACATCTGTGCAGAGGCCTGGGTCCCATTACAGCAGCAAGCCTGGTTCTGGGACTTCTCACATGTGCACATCTGTGCAGAGGCCTGGATCCCATTACAGCAGCAAGCCTGGTTCTGGGACTTCTCACATGTGCACATCTGTGCAGATGCCTGGATCCCTTTATAGCAGGCAGCCTGGGTCTGGGACTTCTCACATGTGCACATCTGTGCAGAGGCCTGGATCCCATTACAGCAGCAAGCCTGGTTCTGAGACTTCCCACATGTGCACATCTGTGCAGAGGCCTGGATCCCTTTATAGCAGGCAGCCTGCTTCTGGGACTTCTCACCTGCAGGCTGTAGTTTAAAATGAGTACCTGACATCATCACAGTGCTACCTGATACTCAGCTATTCCTGGCTTTGCTTTACACTGATTTCACGGCTTAAAGCGGACCAAAACTCAGGTATTTAATAACCCGGGTGTGGGTCTGCTGGATGCCCCTGTGTTTGATACCCTGGGGATTGCTGGATGTCTTACATTGCTCCACGATCCCACTTCATAAGAGCAGGCTTACAGCCAATCAGAATAGGTAGCCATGAATATTAATGCCAGGCAATCTATTCTGCATGAATAGTTGGTTGGGAGTTGATGATCTGAACTAAGTCTGGTTCACTAGTCTGTAAAATGCATTCAAGAATCTCGCACAGAGATAGATGCAAATTGCTTTCATATGAGCTCCAATGTGAGACAGCTGTGCTGTGGCTTCTCAAGCTACAATAACACACAGGCTGAATGTACACTGGCAGAGCTAGGCTTTCTTCTAATAAGGCTGCAGTAAACAAACACACACATGCTGATGTGCTCTATAGCTGAGCTGCATATAAAGGCTGATGGACAATGTTAGCATATGAAAAATGAATATGAATTTTTACTTTTCCGACTCACCAGATGGCAGTAATGTAGATCCTAGAGACAGCTTCACCTTGTGTACGTCTGTATCGGATGTGTTCTTATTCCATAAGGCTTGGCAGATAGCTTACTCGGCTGATGATGGGGCAAGAGATAAGTTCCTGAATAACTTTGTTTCAGCACAGAATCTTGCAATAAACACTTCTTACAGCAGGAATCTTGTAACGTACACCCATAACAGCAGGTAAAAAGACTGTTGACTGCAGGAGGTCGCAGCACAAGCAGCACACATGTGCACTGCCTGAATGCAACACATATAATGGATGAGGGGAGAGGGGAGGAAGAGAGAAGCTGCTTGCATCACAGATAGACAACAGGGGCTAGGAAGGGACAAAAACAGTTAAAGGCACATTGCTCAGCCTATGTAAATATACTTTATAGCAGACATTTATCCCGGGTAAAATAAAACACAGGTCAAGGGAAATGACACGCACCCCCTTCTGCCAAGGCTCCCCCATAAACAACACATTGCAATGGTGACCCCCGCCAAGCACCGTAGCACCCACAGCAAATATCTAAGCGGAACAAAGCCCAGTGCGGCTAGCCCTGGAATCTAAAAGATTGCCTGGGGCATCCCAAATCAGTATGCTCTGCTGTTTAAAACCCCCCAGATCACCTATAATAACTCACATTTCCCCAGTCCTACAGCGCATGTGTGGGCGATCCAATCAGTCCAATCAGAGTCATTTGCTGTGCATACATCATTCAGCAAACGGCTCAGCCCTTCTAGAATTCGGAGCACATACGAGCAGAGATGCGGGGATGTGGCGGCTTTCAGAAGGGCAGAGCTGTTTGCCGAATGATGTATGCATAGCAAATGTCTCTGATTGGACAAGAGCCAGCTCATGCGCCACAGGACCGGAAAAGGTGAGTTTTATCAGGGTGATCTGAGGGGTTTGATCTCAATCCTCAGGGGTTTCACCCCAATTTGGGATGCCTGTGGGGCAAGGAACAACTCCCAGAATATTCCATATCTGGGGTTTGGTTTCCTCTTAAAGTTTTAGAGGCACCCATCAGGAACAATGGTGGGGGGGGGGGGTCACAGGTTGCTAACTCATTGGAGTACCTACCACCCGGGACAAGAAATGGCCCTGTCTGGAGCTCTGACCTTGACAGGGACCTTCAAGTCCTGGGACCCCAGGCAATTGCCAGATTTGCCCTTGCAAAAAGGTTTTTTTTTTTAAACTGTAACTAGGGGTTACTTTTGGTGTAGGGCTCATATTTAAATCATCCTTTGAAAAGTCCTGAAAAATCATGCCAGGTTTTATTTGGGGGGGAATTGTGGTTGCTAGTGTTGGGTGAACCCAAACCGCAAAGTTTGGGTTCCCAGAAGCATACCTCCCAACTTTTTAGGGTAAGAAATAGGAACAATTGGTAAATTAAGCCACACCCACTGATTGCATACCCACCTGTCCACCCGCTTGCCCACCTACCTGCCCGACCACCCAGCCACCTACGCTTCTGCCCACCCACCTGCCTGCTGCCCAGCTAACTATCCACCTACCCGCCTGACAACCCAACCACCTACCCATCTGTCCATCTTGCTTACCTACCTGATGCCCATGCACCTACCTACCTCCCTGACTGTCCATCCACTCCTCTGCCCATCCACCTACCAGCCTACCCACCATTAATGGGTTAAAAAGAATTTCAGAAATCAGAAATATGCACCACCTATTCAAATAAGACATAGATTCCAGATCTGCAATAAAAAACAAGACATTTTTCATGACCGCTTCTTAATTTTTTATGTGTCAGTTAAGTGGTTAAGGGAAAAAAATGAATAGCAGAATAATATGAAGAAGGTGGCTACACCTGTCCCTGAGCAATGTCAATAAGCGATAGTGGTTACTGGCCTCAGTGTCAGGAGGGTATCATGACTGGCAGGCTGCCCATAATGGCGCTTATACTACCCTCAAAAATAAAGTCCTGCAAATCAGCTCCAGCCTGACCTACATCACCTGCTGCTAGAAGAACGCTCCTGGTCATATTCCGGCTGCATTACCTGGGCTGGAGTAAATAATTGATCATGAGGATGTTTTATCATGAAATATTAACTCCTGTCAGGGGGAATTAAACTCAGAAGTCATGGGGCAATTTAGGTCATCGATGAGTCAGCTTGGACTTGTTAGGGGATCTCGCCCTAAAATGCTTGCAAGTTATAAATTCTAAAATCAAAATTTTATTTAAAGGGACATTCCTGGCAAAGAAGTATATAGCCTGCACTCTGCCCTCTCCATGCTGACTGTTATAGGTTGTACCCTGCACCTCAGCTGTGCTTTACATCTCTTGATAAGCCTTAGTAATCTCTCCTTTCTGCTGGGCCTCCTCATGCAAGCATAAGTCATCCCTGTGCTGTTTCAGACTGTGAAGGACCCTGACAAGTGTAATTACTGAAGAGTGTTTGTCAAAGTCAGCAGAAAGGAGCAAGTTAGGGCTATCAGAAATAGTGGAGAAGACAACGAGGCCCAGAGGAACATCAGCAACAGTGAAGAAGGCAAAGAGGACCAGAGAACAATCAGCAATAGTGGAGAAGACAATGAGGCCCAGAGGACAATCAGCAACAGTGGAGGGAGCAACTAGGACCAGAGGACAATCAGCAACAGTGGAGGGAGCAACTAGGATCAGAGGACAATCAGCAACAGTGGAGAAGGCAATAAGGAGCACAGGATAATAAGCAGGGACGGATTAAGTGTGGTGGAGGCCCCTGGACAGAACATCTGGTAGGTAGGTGGGTAGGCCAGTAGGCAGTTGGATAGGTAGGTAGGTTGGTCAGCAGGCAGGTAGATAGGTAGGTGAGTAGGTGGGTGAGTAGGAGGTGGGTTTGGATTCACCCAACACTAAAGGTGACCCTAAGTATTTTCACGAATAATATTGCAATTGTTCTAAGAAGTTTTTGTATAAATGCATACAGTTAGAATTTAATCAGTGGGTAGTTCAGCCATTGATAAATTATCCATCCAGTTTTTTTTTAAGAAAGCAAAACTCTAAAAGTGCTACTTTCCAGTTACCTCCCTGTCACCCCTAGCAACCAAGATTTGTGGCCTACAGCCAAGTCCAACACCTGTATCCAGCCCTCGCCTGACTCTGATGCACATTTCCAGCACAGAGAATCTTACCTGCTGTTGCCAACTAGAGCACCATATATGAGAGTCTAATGGTCCAATGAGGAACAGAGGATAATCAGCAACAGTGGGGAAGGCAACAAGGACCACAGGACAATCAGTAACAGCTCAGAAGGCAATGAAGACCAGAGAACTATCAGCAACAGTGGAGAAAGCAACAAGGACCAGAAGACAATCAGCAACAGTGGAGAAAGCAACAAGGACTAGAGGACAATCAGCAACAGTGGAGAAAGCAATGAGGAACA
Source organism: Gastrophryne carolinensis (assembly GCA_027917425.1). Lineage (NCBI taxonomy): Eukaryota > Metazoa > Chordata > Amphibia > Anura > Microhylidae > Gastrophryne > Gastrophryne carolinensis. The sequence goes on along the minus strand of CM051242.1, from coordinate 156,424,264 downwards.
GAGGAAAATCATCAACAGTGGAGAAAGCAATGAAGACCAGAGGAAAATCAGCAACAGTGGAGAAAGCAATGAAGACCAGAGGAAAATCAGCAACAGTGGAGAAAGCAACAAGGACTAGAGGACAATCGGAACCAAGGGAAGAAAGCAATGAGGATATATAAAATATATGGCCATATAAAATTATGACAAACTATGGTTGTTAAAACACACATTGTCAATTAGAGGCATGCTAGTACATTTGTCTGGAGTTACCAACAGGGAGCCATTTACATATGACAGGACAGAAGAACAAGCCACTTTACAGCCCTGCGCTAAATGCCTGTGCTAACTAAGCCTCCTGGTGACCCCTCCCTATGGGGTAATTGACATCTACTTACTACAAAGCAGTGAATGAGACATGTGCTGCACACCCCTCTTCAAAAAAAATTTAAATCATAACTTTTACAAGGAAACGCCCCTGACACACGATTAGATACATCCAGCATGCTGCCCGCCCCAATAACCAGTTTAAAAATGAGAGAGTTGGGCACAAATAGTATGGCATGCCAGGGGATTGCTTCCAATAGGTAGGCTGTTATCATTGCTTTCCGTGTACCCCTCACAACAAGACATTATCTTCAAAAAAGGTAATGATCTGTTTATTTCTTCCTTTTATTTTATAAGCATCTTGCCGTATATTGTATGTCTGTTACTTTTATTGTACATCTTTGTTTCACATGCACTGCCCCTTATGGGTGAATTAAATCCTAAAGATTTATAAAGTGGTCTTCTGTGTGCTAACTAGCTAACTTCAGAAGGGACATTATATGTGTGCTAAATCTTGTGCCCTGTGTGCTTGCTTATTGCTACCAGTGTGACTTTATTGCTGTATAGTCGGGCCTAGGACCTTATCGTGTGATTGGGTATATTAACTGCATAAGGTGAGACCTTGGCTTGAGATCTGTGTGTGTATGTAGTGTCTGGCTATTAGGGCCAGGTCCCAAAAGACTGTGTGTGTGTAAACGATTGTTTGCAGTACGATCAAAATCCGGTCTGGATTAAGGCATAAAACCTCCTTGATTCATGACAAAATTGGCGGCAGCTTGGTGGGATCTATAGCTTAGTACATTAGTGCACTGTTTAAAGTCATTTAAGCGTGTACTAATAGGCTGGAAGCTTGCTATAAGTGACCGGCCTACAGAAGGTCACTCAGTGCATTGTATTTTTATTTTGTATTTTTGAACAGACATACTTGGCTTTTGCTTCCCCTCCCCACTCTTGTTTTTCTTTATATCTATCTTTTATTTGGCATAATGGCTGAGAGTGTAAGCAGTTATAAAAAGCACAGCCGGGATAACCTAATCAATCTGTGTGAGGTCAGGAACATCTCCACCACAAGAGGACAATCAAAGGAACAATTGATCTGTGCGTTGGTTGAATTTGATTGAGCAGAGCAAGCTCAAAATGTTTCTCAAGAGACCCCAGAGGAAGAGCAATCCTCACCGCCACAGGACGCAGGGGGACGTAATGTCTTGAGATACCAACCCGAGGACCAGATGTCGTCTTTGGAAATGAGCCTACGACTTTTGGGCTCCGATGACCCAGTGCTACGTCTCCAGCTGATTATGCAGCACCACCAGGCCCAGCGAGAGGAACGGGTCTATCAGCTGGAACTAGCTAAATTACAAATGCAGCAACAGGGGTCTGCTAGCCTCATGGAGTCTGGGGGTGAACGACCCCACAAAATCCCTTTGGATAAATTTCCGACCATGGAAGGAGATAACTGTGTGGGCTCTTTCTTCCAAGCCTTTGAAAAAATTTGCAGACAATATAGCCTGCCAAGAGAGAAGTGGGCTTGTTACCTCACTCCAGGACTGAGGGGGAAGGCCCTAGAAGTTTTTGTAAGTCTCCCAGAGGATCAAGTGCAAGATTATGATGCTTTAAAACAAGCCATTGTGAAACGCTACTGTCTCACACCTGAAGTTTATCGCAAGCGTTTCCGGACCCTGCAGCGAGGCCTTGCTGACAGCTACATGGACCTTGTTTTTAATCTGCGTGCTGCGTTTCAGCAGTGGCTCAAAGGACTGTCTGTGGACGCTTTTGTCAACTTACAAGAGCTCATGATTAAGGACCAGTTTCTCCACACATGTCCTGTGGATGTCAGACTGTTTTGGATCGAGCCCCCAAGACAGCGGCAGAAGCAGCCAAGATCGCCGATTCCTATGCTGCCAACAGGATCCCTCTGCCCAGCAGGACTGCTCCCCCCAGCTGGAAAGAAGGAAAAGCCGCTAGACCCTCTGCCCCTGCCCACCAAAGGAGCCAGGTATCCAGGTCTTCAGGAGACCCACCATCAGCTGTAGTCCCCCCGGAGATGTTATATTTGCAACCAGGTGGGTCATCTCAGCATGACGTGCCCAGAAAACAAGAAAACAGCCCCCACCTATAAGGACAATGGTGGGGCCTCTTCAGTTCTGTGTGCCTCCAGGACAACAGGTAACCTTGCCGAAAACTTGCAACCTGTCACTGTAGGGAACACAGTTACCACTGGGTTACGGGACACTGGGTCTGAGGTCACATTGGTCCGCCCTGAGCTTATAAGCCCCGAAGATCTGATTCCAGGCCGGACCATGGCAGTCAAGGGGGTTGGAGGCTTAAACCCTTCAGTTCCCACGGCCTGCGTCTTCCTAGACTGGGGGGCTGGGCGAGGCATAAGAGAGGTTGAGGTCACAGATAACATCCCAACCAATGTACTATTGGGCACTGATCTGGGGCGATTGGTGGCCCGTTATGAGCCCATGCCTGTGGCTCAGGACCCCTCAAAAGAACTGGTGAGGGACTCGGGGGCCTTGAGAAATTCCGAAATAACTGTGTGCCGAGCCATAATTCTAGTGAGTCCTATGAGTTGAGGCCTGATCGAGGTCTCACTAAGAAGTATGTTGATCAGGATATAACAAATGTATGTGATGCAATTTACACTGAGGACAACCCCTCTGCTGCAGTGGTGACCCGCAGCGGATACCGTTACTCCTCTAACCGGCCGCTGCGCGCCACTGCTGAGGCACAGCCTTCTCAAAATACTAATGAGCATGGACTGAACCCACCCACTGCTGAAGGGCTGGAGCCCGGCCCCTCTGTTTTCCCTCTGGTGCCTGTCACAGATAGCTCTGAATTCTCTGAGGCTGTCAAAACTGATACCAGTCTGGAGGAGTTCAGGGATCGGGCGGATAGGTCTCCAGAAGGAGATGGGAGGATGAGGGTGTATTGGGAACAAGGCAGATTGTACAGAGAGGCTATCCCCTCTGAACCGTCTGACCCAGAAATGACTGACCGACAGGTGATAGTACCCCACAAGTACCGGGAACATCTGTTGCAAATCGCTCATGAGATCCCGCTTGCCGGGCACTTAGGGGTACAGAAAACTAAACCCTGTCTCATCCACAACTTCTACTGGCCACACATGGGTTCTGACATTGCCAATTATTGCCGGTCCTGTGTTGTGTGCCAGCGAGTCGGCAAGACAGGAGACACAAACAAGGCCCCCTTGAGGCCTTTACCCGTTATTGAAGAGCCTTTTCAGAGGGTAGCAGTAGACATCATTGGGCCCTTAGCCATCCCAAGCAGTTCTGGAAAAAGGTTCATCCTCACTGTAGTTGACTATGCCACCCGATACCCAGAGGCAGTAGCCCTAAGCTCCATCAGAGCTGACAAGGTGGCAGATGCATTAGTGAGTATTTTTACGAGAGTAGGATTTCTCCGTGAGATGCTCACTGATCATGGCACACAGTTTGTCTCTCGTCTGATGCAGTGCCTCTGTCAGAAAATGCAGGTGGCACATATCTTGGCAAGCCCCTACTATCCCCAGACCAATGGCCTATGTGAACAATTCAATGGCACTTTGAAACAAATGCTCAAAGTAGGGACTGGGAAAGATATCTGCCCCACCTGCTCTTTGCCTACCGGGAGGTGCCCCAAGCATCTACTGGATTTTCCCAGTTCGAGCTCTTGTATGGGCGGCGTGTTAGAGGACCCCTTGATCTCATTAGAGAGGCTTGGGAGGGGCAGAGCATGGGTCCAGGAGTCTCAGTTGTGGAATATGTTCTGGACACCCTAGTGGGACTGGTGCGAGAGAATCTTACCCAGGCCCAAGCCTCCCAAAAACAGTGGTATGACCGAGTCTCTGAGCAGTTTCTTGCCACCACCCCAATGCGCCCAGCCCTCAAACTGTGGCAGATGTAGTCTGCTGGACCTGTAGACAACGTGACCATTTTGCCTGGAACTATCCCATGCCTCAACCCCTTCGGCGTGGGGCCCTGTTAGACAGGGGCACCCAGGAATAGTGACCTGTCATCTATTTCATTGTCCAGGTTGGGGGGATCAGTATTACTCGCCCATGTGTTTAGTCTTCCATATAAAGGTCCGCAACACAGTGGCATAACTAAATATGACGGGGCCCTGGTGCAAACATTAAAAAGGGCCCTGTCATGGCTCATACAGTGACCCTTTTCTGTTATTTCAACTCAATTAGATACAACTAGATAACTAGAAAACTTAAGGCTGCCACAGCCAAGACAAATGGTCTCTTTTTCTATTACATGATTTCAAACGAGCACAAATCTGATAAATAAGGTGGGGGAGCAACAATGATCTGACCCTCTGGGCCCCAGTGCAGTCTGACCCCCTATAGTTATGCCCCTGCTGGCACATAATGACTTCTTTCAAATTAATTGGTTTAAAACATGGAGAAAAATGGGGGGTGGGTCCACTCTGACTGCCATGGGTCACGTGATGTCCCTAGGGAGGTTGATGGATCCTCTAATACCTTATATTCACTCACTGTTGAATATTCTTGCAAACACTTTATTTACAATTTTTTTTATATAAAAATTTCAGTAATTCAGAAAGAAAACATATGCACATTAGCACATAACATACTAGTGTTAATAATAGTGAGAAAACAACTTATGGATTCTAAAAGTCCTTATAGTCCAGAGGGCCACCAGATGCGGCCTATTCCAGTTTACATACAATAAGGTCCATGTACTTTGATACCCTTTGTTTGTAGCAAAAATTGGGTTTCTGTTTCTTTGTAGCAAGACGATACCCTTTTGAATTTTGTTTGAGGTCCTGTCACAGATGCGTTTCGCTGTAGGGCTTCCTCAGTGTGTGGAACTATTGTTTTAATAACAACATTATTGCCTATTTTTAGTTGTATATCATAGTTTGGTTTTAGGTATTATATTGATAGAGCAAATATACAGTACTTACATAACCCAAAAGTGTGCCCAGGCATCTAGTGTATGGTCACCCACTTGCTGGCGGGTCCTTCTTTTTGGTGATCCCCTACTGGTAATCCCTATTAACTGTCCTATGTATATAGAGAGTGAGGGTTTTTAAGAGAACAGTGTGTGCGGCGTGTGCCATGCATGGAAGGACTGTAAGGACTTTTAAAATTCATAAGTTGTTTTCTCACTATTATTAACACTATATGTTATGTGCTAATGTGCATATGTTTTCTTTCTGAATGATTGACATTTTTATATGAACACAAAAAAGAAAAATGTAAATAAAGTGTTTGCAAGAATATTCAACAGTGAGTGAATATAAGGTATTAGAGGATCCCCCAACCTCCCTAGGGACATTACGTTACCCATGGGAGTCAGAGTGGGCGCCACCCCCCTTTTTCTCCTAAGTGCCTAATAGGCCTGAAACACCTTATCACCACTGTAACATTAGGGACTGTTATCCCTAATCACATGAGACAAATTCCCTTTATCCCTCTTCCCCCCCTCTTCTTTTGGTTTAAAACATGTCTTCCCTGCTAGACTTGCAATGGCTGCTGGTTATTCCTGCCAATGTTAGGTGCAGTAGCTTAACTAGAGTCAGCTGGGCCCTAGTACATTATACAAAAATTATATTTAAGTATACCAAAGGCCATTTCAGATGCCCTTATTAAGTGGACCAAACCCCAGGTATGTGAGAAACTATCACCAGGATTTTTAATATCCATTTTTATATTGCTCCTCTCCAATAATTCTAACCTCGCTGGCGACCTCATGGCACATGTCCGGACGCTCATATATGGGGCTCTAGTTGGCAACAGCAGGTAAGATTCTCTGTGCTGGAAATGTGCATCAGAGTCAGGCGAGGGCTGGATACAGGTGTTGGACTTGGCTGTAGGCTACAAATCTTGGTTGCTAGGGGTGACAGGGAGGTAACTGGAAAGTAGCACTTTTAGAGTTTTGCTTTCTTAAAAAAAACTGGATGGATAATTTATCAATGGCTGAACTACCCACTGATTAAATTCTAACTGTATGCATTTATACAAAAACTTCTTAGAACAATTGCAATATTATTCGTGAAAATACTTAGGGTCACCTTTAGTGTTGGGTGAATCCAAACCCACCTCCTACTCACCCACCTACTCACCTACCTATCTACATGCCTGCTGACCAACCTACCTACCTATCCAACTGCCTACTGGCCTACCCACCTACCTACCAAATGTTCTGTCCAGGGGCCTCCACCACACTTAATCCGTCCCTGCTTATTATCCTGTGGTCCTTATTGCCTTCTCCACTGTTGCTGATTGTCCTCTGGTCCAAGTTGCTCCCTCCACTGTTGCTGATTGTCCTCTGGTCCTAGTTGCTCCCTCCACTGTTGCTGACTGTCCTGTTGCTGACTGTCCTCTGGGCCTCATTGTCTTCTCCACTATTGCTGATTGTCCTCTGGTCCTCTTTGCCTTCTTCACTGTTGCTGATGGTCCTCTGGTGCTCCTTGCTTTGTCCATTGTTGATGATTGTCCTCTGGGCCTCGTTGTCTTCTCCACTATTGCTGATTGTCCTCTGGTCCTCCTTGCTTTTTCCCCTGTTGCTGATTGTCCTCCGGTCCTCCCTGCTTTCTCCACTGTTGCTGATTGTCCTTTGATCCTCGTTGTCTTCTCCACTGTTGCTGATCGTTCTCTGGTCTTCACTGCCTTCTCAACTGTTGCTGATTGTCTTCTGGTCCTCATTTCCTTCTCTACTGTTGCTGTTTGTCCACTGGTCCAAAGACCATCTCTGAGCAGATCTGCACACTGAACATCTGACTCACTTGTCTGATGGATGGGAATCATCCTGTGGAGCTGTCTAGGCACCAGCCCTTTCCAAACATCAACATCAAGCAAACTATGCACCTTTGCATCAGAAAAGGCAATATTTGCCCAAATTTTAATAGAAGGCTGAAGGCTGAAAACAGAAACAACTATCTACCAGTATATCAGCTTCTCTGTTCAAATGCAAAAGAGCCTCAAGTGAAGAACCTGAAAATCTCTACCGCAAACCAGTCTAGTCTCACTCAGAGAGTACAGCAAAATAACTGTCAGGTGTGTGTGCTTAGCTGCTACTTTATATTAATAGTGCTTATAGTGGCCATTGTGTGCGTACGCACATATGGAATGTTACCTGACTACACACACAGGAATTACACAAAGTGGACATACCAGTGAATAAACACCATATCACTGACTACACACAGGCAGGGCCGTATTTGCCACTAGACAAATGTAGGCACTAGCCTAGGGCAGAGCTACGGTGGAGCGGGGATAGGGGTGGTAGCCAGCAACAATTTAATTTAAAGAAAAAAAGAAATTCCATCTATCAGTAATGAGGCAGCTCGGCAAACAGCTCTGATTGGACCCAGAGCATGCTCCTTTGAATCGAGGCAAGGTGAGTGAGTATCGGTGACCTGGGGGTTTTCACACAAAACCAATATTACTAACCCCTCACTAACCTCTGGATCTCTTGGCTGCAGCCCTCTAGTTTCAGAACAGTCAATTCTAATCACCTAACGAACCACCCGCTCCCACAGAGCTGAGAATTCCTTTCCTCACCTGGGATCCAGTGACATGAATAGACGGACAGGGCCGCGCACAGAGAGGGGGAAGCCTGTGCTGCAGATCCAAGATTCCCTATGCATTGCTGTGTCTATTCAGCTACATAAGGCAGTGGGGGGGGGGGTGCAAAAATTGTGCCTAGGGAAGCATGAACCCTAAATACGGCCCTGTACACAGGTGATTAACACACTAAGGGGCAGTGAGGTGCAGATATGCCTGGAGCAGTGGGCTGCCCTAAGCGCCTGAGGAGCAATTGGGGGTTAGGTGCCTTACTCAAAAGCACTTCAATCATGTCCCATGGCTGGGAATTGAACCTGCAACCTTCCGGTAACTCCAATGGTTCTCAATAAGGTTGAGGTCAGGAGAGGATGGTGGCCATATACATGAGTTCATATCCTTTTATGGACATAACAGCCAAGGAAATTGGGCATTGAGGTTGATGAAAAGACAATGAAAATAAATTGCACTTTTCTCTTCTAAAAAAGTGAGTTTTCACACCAGGCTTTGAATAAACTCCATTGCCATGCCTCAAGAAGAGTTTGCTATGGAAGCTATAGTCATTTTCACACCTTCACACTGCACTAACTCTCCCTCCATGATTCCGGTCCAAAACTTGACTCCGCCGCTTGTTGGGGCATGGTGGCCATCCACCATCCATCCACTACTCCATCTATCTGGACCATCCAGTCTACACCATGAGGTTTGCGGGAATCCAGAGGCACCAGCAGCTTTAAATATCTGTTTGCTGCTTTGTAATGGTGTCCAGTAGTGCCAAAACATTTGCATACAACTGTATATAATATGTATACACATACATATTCAAGTGGACCAAAACCCACATTTTTAACTAGCCTATTTTCACTGCTCCTGCTTAACTCTAATCCCAGATAATGGTGCCTGTTTTAGTTGTAAAGCTCCGCCTCCTCCATTCATTGCCACTGTTGTGTGTGGCAATGATGTCATAAAACAAGTAAACAAAAGACCCCAGTATTTTGTGCCCCCACCGAATCCCAGAAAGGAAGGGTAAGGGACAAAATCCCTATCTAAATAATTTACTATAGTCAAGGGGTTCTACAACCTTATAAATACAGAAATAACGGAGCTCATCTCAAAAAGAAGACAGAGGAATGACATCTATTACACACAAGGCTTTGGTGTTATGTCCATGTATTTATACAGTGTGTTTCTGGAAATTATGTTTTATATAATATTCTACAATAACAGGTTACCAAGTGAGAAGCAGTTACTTAGATGATTGTGTCATTATGAAACCAGTTGGCGCAGAACTGACGATAATGTTGGGTGGAAACGGAAATATCAGCCAACGTCCTTCTAAAGGTTCCTCTGTTTTCCTGCCATGCCTCTGGGAAAAACGAATCACCAGAATTATCAAATCTTTTTCAAGTGATGAAGGTGAGCATGTTCCTAAGAACTGTTGTTTGGAGACACCCTGTGCCCGGAGACATGAGATAATCACCCATCTCAACACGCCAAATGATCCTAAAGCGAGTCCACACCCTGGATAGGCTTCACTTTGGCACTCTAAACATTCCCTACCCCATTGAGTGTTAAAGCAGACCAAAAGTCTAATAATACAATAATAATAATATGAGTTGTTTGACCCCCACCCATTCTACAGCTGTAGTTGGGCACCTGTGTCCCGATTTCTTCAGCTTTTCTCCAGCTGCCAAAGCAGCCATGTAGTGTAAAACTTCTGGTCCCTGATTCGGGACCTTAGCACAAACACAACCGAGTTGGGGTCAGGGCAAGATGCCATCGACACTTCTTTTATTGACAGGCATGTCACAACCCTCTGGAGGGTTAGGCCACGGTTCTCCCCATCGGGTAGAGGTTACAGGGAGGCAAGCAGAACTAAGCACTGGCTATCTGGGATTTGGCCACTCAACAGGGGATTTGGCAGGAGTGGTTGACCTTACCAGAGGCAGAGCAGAGGGCTGGCTGGGCTGTTGCTCATCAGTCCTCAAGTTTGGAGCAGTGGTTTGCTCTCCTTGAGCCTCTTGAGCAGGTCAAAGGAGCTGTGTCATCTCCTGAGTCTCCTCCTTCTATTATATACTGCGGACCCCATCCTTGCAGGTGATGAAGTAAACTTATAGACAAGCATACAACCTGGCTTAAGCAACTCCTATTACCTTCAAATGGCACATGCAACTCAACTCAAGCTTTACCACTTGTGAACCCGCCCCTTTGTCTCCACCCCATCCTTTAGACTGTAGGCTCGCGAGGGCAGGGCTCTCACTCGAATTGTCATGTGCTCACAACACTTGGTTTAAACTGCATAGCATCTAGTTTGTATTGTTCCTTGTACTATACATATATATATTTTATTTAAATATATTTTTATTGACATTTTGCAACCAAGTAAGGCATAAGATACAAAACACAAAGCTGAGACAAAGTATACAAGGCGACTCGCTAACACAATACATCTTTTTGCATCCTGACTGCACTACTGGGAGCCGCTTAATGGTAATCTATGAGCGCCTAGAGTCCGGAGCTTGCCCCGAACCCCAGATTGGGCCGTCAATGCCAGGGCAGGTAAACTAATCTGGACCAGATATCTACGGTGGAGGATCCCCCCCGCTCCCAAGCAGCCCCCTCGAGCATGGAACTGCAATATGTGTCGGCCTTGTCGCCCTGCCTGTCTCTCAAACAAAAGGGAAGAGCAAGAGAGGTAAAGAATAGTAGCAAAAAGACTCATAACGGTAAGAACTAAGAGAGAGCAAGAAAGACCCAAGCCACGAGATCCAGGACCCCGGGACCCGCCGCCCATACCCCACCCACCGCCCCCTACCCCACCCGTCACTCATCTGTCCAGTTTCCACCATGAGTCAGGCTTCAAGAGTCATGTTCCAATAGGGCCTGAAAGCCCGGGGAGACCCGCGATACCCCCCCTTCAACCCTGTCTAATGACAGTTCCTCCATCCTCTTTATGTTCTCCAGCTCCCCGTACCACTCTATCAGGGAAGGTGCAACATTAGTCCACCAATGCCTCGGTATCACGGTTCTGGCAGCCGTAAGCAGGTGTCTCAACAAACCCTTTTTACTAGACTCCACCGACCCCGGGCCATTGAGAGAAGGGTCGTCTGGGGTGTGTTCGGGATACTTTCAAGCGCCAAATTCCCCAAACCCCTTTCCAAAAGGTCTTCACAACAGGGCATCCCCACCAAATATGTGCCATGGTCCCTTTTGTTTCGTTACATCTCCAGCACAACCCTGACTCCGAGCCCCTGAACCTCACCAGATCTGCCGGGCACCTATACCATCTGGAGAGTATTTTATAGTTCCTTCCCTGCGCCCTACACTCCATGGATAGTTTGTGAGTCAGGGCGAAGGATTTCTCCCAGTCACTCATCTCAAATGTCTGACCCAACTCCTCCTCCCACCTCTTAAAAAATTGGGGTAACTCCAGACCCCCCCCCCTTTTTGGAGAATTTTGTACAACAAAGAGATGGTGTGTTGGGGAGGGGTTGAAGCTCTTAATAATGTTTCCATAGCCGTGAGGGACCGAGAGAAGTCTGTCCCGGGTGGGTGCGAGTTAATAAAAGCTACTAGTTGGGCATGAAGAAACCAAGAGATTCTCTCTCCTCCGCCCCCCATCCGGAGATCGCTGAAAGAAGGAGGACCAGATCCCGAGACCACATCTCCCATTCTTGTGTCCTGGGAGGCCACCCATGTTAGAAACGTCTTAGAGCCCACACCCGGGGGGGAACACCGGATTATCAAATAGAGGGGTGAGAGGCCCAGGCCTGTGAGACAGTTGCTCCTGCTGCAGGAGCCGGTCCCACACTGTCAGCAAGGGGCCAGCTAAGTAAGGAAGCACGTCCCTCCCGGGCCGCTGGGAGGGGTTCACCCACGGCAAGGCTGTCAGACTGATCGGAGACGTATCATTTTCAATACTAACCCAGGTTTTATTTTCCTTATTATGGAACCAGTCCGACATTTGCACCAATACGGCCGCAGCATGATACGCCCTGAGATCGGGGACCCCCAACCCCCATCACATTTGGGTCTACATAGGGTAGCTCTTCTCACCCTGGGTTTCCTGTTGTCCCAAACAAACTTGAAAAAGACATCCTGTAATAATTTGAAGAAACCCCGCTCTGGGGCAATCGGAAGGGATTGAAACAGGTAAAGGAAGCGAGGCAAGATATCCATCTTCAGAATACTGATTCGCCCTAACCACGAGAATTGTTTTTTACTATAAGACTCTAGGTTAGTCGTTGTATTATTCAGGAGCGGGGCGTAATTAAGTTTGAATAGTTTACCCAGATCCATAGATACTTGGATCCTCAGGTATGTTATGGCCTCCTTCTGCCACTTAAACGGGAAGTTGGCCTGGAGGAGATTTTGGGACTGCATACCCAGAGAGACATTTAGGACCTCTGATTTGGTAAAATTTATCTTGAAGTTGCTGAGTACACTAAAGCGTTCGAATTCAGCCACAATAGAGGGCAAGGAGGTGTGTGGCGAGGATATATACATAAGGAGGTCATCTGCGAAGAGTGCCAGCTTATGTTCCCCTTCCCATAGGTGATTCCCTTAATGGAAGGATTAGCCCTTAAAGCATTGGCAAGGTGTTCCATGACCATGACGGAGAGCAAGGGGGACAAAGGGCATCCCTGTCGAGTCCCGTTCCTTATATTAAATGGGGCTGAAAGGGAGCCATTGATTTTAAACCTCGCAGTGGGGTGACAGTACAGGGCCGTAATTCTATCCCACATAACCGGACCAAGCCCCGCCTGAGTCAAGGTGGCCCCGAGAAATCCCCAGTGCACCCTGTCGAAGGCTTTTTCGGCGTCCACCGACAGAATGCAGGCTGGGATCGCCCGTGTCTGGGCGTGGTGCATCAGGGAAATTGTTTTAATCACATTATCCCTTGCCTTTCTCCCAGTGACAAACCCCACCTGGTCTTTACTGACCAGAGAGGGAAGCAGGGGCTGTAGCCTGGATGCAATGATTTTAGCGTAAAGTTTGATATCAATATTTATTAATGAGATTGGTCTGTAGTTTCCAGGCAGAGTCCAGTCCTTACCTGGCTTCGGAATAACTGCGATATAAGCCTCCAGGGCCTGTCTCAGAAAAGGGCAACCACTCGAGACCGAATTAAACATCTTGGTCAGGAAGGGGGCAACCAGGACCCCCAGTGTTTTGTAAAACCTAGGAGTAAATCCATCAGGACCCGGACCTTTGCCCACCGGGAAACCCTTGATAGCCCTATTGACCTCTTCCAATTTAAAGGGGGCCTCCAGTGATTCCTTCTCCTCCAGGGGAATGGGAGGAATATAATCCACTCCTCAATATAATCCACCAAGGATTCGTTCAGGACCGGCTGAGACCCCTGTTCCCCTATATTGTACAGTTTGGAGTAAAAAGCTTGTAATTCACTTGCTATCAAAGGAGTCTTATGGACCTCCTTCCCATCCACATCTCTAATGGTGGGTATAAACGCACCGCCCTGCCTTGGGTGGAGGGACTGAGCCAGCATCCTACTGCATTTGTCCGATTGCTCATAGAAATGCGCTCTACCCCTATCCCTATATCTGAGGAAACATTGATCATATAACCCTCTCAGTTTTTGCCTGGCCTCCAATAACTCTCTCAGGTCTGCATGGTCAAGGGAAGCCTTGTGGGCCCCTTCTAACTTGTGGATGCGCTCCAGGATAGTTTTGATCTGTTGTGCTTGTTCCTTTTTAAGCCGAGCCCCGTGCTTGATAAAGATCCCCCGTAGCACGCACTTGAGTGCCTCCCACTGCAACGACAGTGGTGTCTCATCATTGTGATGGTCTGAATAGAAATTGGCTATAGCGGTTTTGATCTCAATCAGACATGGGATAACCTTTAGCAGGTTATCGTTGAGACGCCAAGTGCAGTCCCTGGGGGGGGGGGGGGGGGGGGCGCTGGGAATGGGAGGTTCAGGAAAACTGGAGCATGGTCGGACCAGAGTATCTGTCCAATAGAGGTCTCGGGGTCACACGAGAGCACGTGGTGACTGAGGAAAAAATAATCCAGTCGACTATATGAGTTATGAGCATGGGAGAAGAACGTGTAATTCCTGGCACCCCCATGGAGAACCCGCCAAACATCCACCACCTGAAGCCCCGCGAAATCTGTTAAGCTTAGCATGGGGGACTGCCGACCTACCCAAAGAAGAATCTAACCTCGGATCTAAAGCCAGGTTGAGGTCCCCTCCCACAATTATAGTGCCCTCCGCAAACTCCTCAAGGAGGCGCAGGAAAACTAAGCCAACCTCCACTTGCTCCTGTTTGGGTAGATAGAGATTAGCCAGGGGGAACCTTGTCTCACATATTGTGAATTTAATAAATAGGTATCTACCCTTTGGGTCCGTTTTGAAATCTAAGTGTTCTAGGGGGAAATTCCTGTGTATAGTGATGGAAACCCCTTTAGTTTTGTTAATTGGGTTTGGGCTGTAAAACCACCTATCGTAGTACTTATTTTTGATTGTCGGCATCTTACCCTCACAAAAATGTGTCTCCTGAAGCATGACAATGTCCACCCTCTCTCTATGGAAGCCATAAAGACTCTTTGCTAGTTTTTCAGGGATATTCAACCCTTTGGCATTAAAGTTACACATTTTAACACCAGCCATTAAGATGGGAACTTGGGGAATGGGGGGGACCAAACTGCTATAGAGTAGGTGTGAGGCCTAGACAGCACCGGGGCCCCGGAAACCCACGCCCAGCGGCCGGGTCTCGAAGGAAGGAGGAAAGAAAGAAGAGGCAAAACAAAAAAGAGAGAAATTAACTTTCCCGCTGTTCTGAAGCCGTCCGCGGCACAGAAGCGAGAGAGTTTGAGAAAAGTGGGAAAAAGAACTAAGGAGCCCTAACTTATAGAGGAGGGCTACCAAGTATGGGAGAAAATGTCCGCGTGATTCCGTAGAACACGTATCCCACTGGATAGCGTGGGAAGATTATTGGGGGAAAGTGGCCTCGCAACAGGGGAGCGAGCTCCCGACAGCCCGCTCACAAACACAGTGTAGCACCCATCACAACCCCCGCCGAGAGGGCGGGAACATCCTTCCAACTTTCACCTGAGAGCATCTTGCCCAACTCCCGATCCCCCACCCCCCCCGACCCATCAACCAGTACGAACCTAGAAAACCCACAACGGTAAAACTATTAAAGAAACACAATGACAATTTAAGCAATTAAAGTGAGTGATCGGAGACCTGCCCCCGATCAACCCCCCCCGATCTCCGCGCCCATCCCAGCAGGCCAGGCAGGCCGCCCCCCCGACACCCCGACCTGACAGTCACAGGGGCGTAGGGGGAAAACGCCCCCCAACCCACGGCAGTCAAGACAGGAGCAAAGTTCACAGTCCAGCCCTGTTCCCGAGTCCACCGGGTCGCCCTGCGAGCATTCAACCATCTAGCGACGAAATGGGCAGGGGCCGCCGAGGAGGGCAGCAGAAGTTCGGGGGCAACAGATCAGACATGAGATCAATGGACCAGGTTCCTCTAGGGGGCGCCTCTCCCGCATCCACCCTGGCCGTCGGGGAATTCTCTGGGGCAACGGCGGCGGCGGGCCGAAAGCCAACCAGTTCTGGACTGGGAAGGGCTCTATGCCCAAGAAGTCAAACATGCTTGCCAGATCTCGCCTTGGACCTGAGCACAAACGTAGAGTTGTCGGGGTGACCCCATTTGTAAGAGGCCCCCATCTCCCGCAGTCTATCCAGGAGGGGCCTCAGTACATGTCTCATCTGCCGCTCCCAAGCGCGACGAAGAATGTCCTCCTTGATGGTGAAAAAGTGGATTCGACATAGAACATCTCTCGGGGCCTGAGGATCCCCCGCCGGACGGCCCGCCACTCTATGGATACTATCGATAATCATCTCCGCCTCCGCTGGTCTCCCCAACATGGAGTTGAATAATTCAGTTGCCATCATGATCATGCGCAGCGCTTCAGCTCGGACCGATTCAGGATCACCACGAATCTTGAGGTTGTTACGCCTGTTCCTATTTTCTTAATCGTCCGATTGTAATTGGAGCTCGGTCATCTGTCGTTGGTGCAGTTCCTGGATCCTCTCCAAATTTGCCGACCGTGTTTCGTCGTCAGCACGGCTATCTTCAAGTGACACGACCTTGGTTTCCAGAGCAGAGGATTTTTGTTGAATGTCCTCGATCTCTCTGCGCAGCGCTCGCTCAATTCTGATTGCCACCACCTCCAGGTCTGCTTTGAGCTCTGCTTTAGTTGGAAGGTACTGCAGGATAGCCTGGAGACTAACATCAAAATCTGGTGACGGAGAAGGAAGATCAGCACCCACATGGGAAAGGGGCATCCCGAGTGGGGATCCAATGGCACGTGAAGCAGCAAGGCCGTGGGAGGCAGCTCCGGTTGCACTCGTGCCACCCGTATGCCCCATCCTGGGGACACATCACTCCGGGAGTCCGCCTCAGAGCCGGATGACCAGTCTGGGTCCAGGTTTCTGGGAAGGCCCCCTGGACTTACTTGGGAAAGGGCAACCCTTCCTGGGGTTCAGCTCATTTCCAACTTCATTGATCGGAGTATCCCGGATTGGGGAGACCTGACTTGAGGGTGAGGGGCTGTAAGAGGTTTGCCATGAGGGGGTAACCTGCCCATCCATCTCTTTTAATATAGACTGCTGGAGCCTCACAAGGCCCAGCTTCTCTCCTCCACCATCTGGGACTTCAAATACTCTTCCTGGAGCGGCTCTTCGGTCCTGCAGCCCAGCCAGAGACTCCTCTGCCGTGTTTGGGCTCTGCTGTGCCCTCACCCCACATCCGCAGCTCTCCTTCTCCGAGCCGGCAGCCGCGCTGACAGGTGCCGTTTCCTCAGGGCGATCTTCACTTTCTTCGGCGGCTCCCCGCTTCGGGCCCCCGCCTCCTCCCACCTGTGCGCCACTTATCATAGAGCCGGCAGCCCCCATTACAGTCGGCGCTCGCTCTGAGCCATCAGCAACCTCTCCTCCGCGCTCCACTCGGCTCTTCACCCGCCACAGCAGGCAGACCGCTGGTGAGCGCGCCGCTGCCTCAACTTCAATCGGGGCTCTGGTTCCACGCTTCCCGTCTGCAGCCAGGGTAGGTGACTTGTTCCGAGCCTCTCGTGGCTCGCCATTGCGGTTCCCGCTGTGCGCGGCGGCGGCCGGCATCTTGGATGAGGAGGCCCTCCGCTGAGTCTTTAACTTTAAAAAAGTCATTAATGGCAGCCTTGGGGGACTTTTTAGCGGCAGTTCTCCTTTTCTTACTGCCCCCAATCTGAGTGAAGTAGGGGTAAGATATGGGCGCAGATCAGCTGAAGGTATACGGGCTGTACGGGAGCTCTGGTTCTTGCTTCCTTACTCCTCCATGCCAAGGCCACGCCCCTTGTACTATATTTTTTACCTTTCTGTAATAATACCTTGTAAAGTGCTACGGAAGATGATGGTGCTATAATAATAATAATAATAATCTTTCTATCTGGGTATAGGTGCACTTTAACTATGACTTTAAAGGTAGTTCCAACTTTCAACAATACAACTCCTTAGCAATTATTCCAGTGACACAGGCACAGAACATTCTCCTTTACGAGCCCCCTCCACTTTTAGTATCTCTAACTGGAACACCACAGCCCAACTTGTACAATTAGGTTTTACTCCCAGAACAATTAATGAGCTGGTTGTGATTAGTTCCTTACTTTGATCTTTGCTCTGACCGCACCCAGCTACTGCAATATTGGAACATTAGCATAGCAGGCACATGTTTAGGAAGATGCCAATCACAGAACATGGTATACACCAGAAACTGAGCATGCTCATTGGAGGTTTATATGGCCTCCACCTGGGAGCTCTGCCAGTGTGACATGTCTGGACAACTCGGATTCCATTTTTTATTAATGTACTGGATAGTTATGGTCCAGCCTGGAAAGATTAAACCCTGTTCCGTTACTGAAAGCGGCACTATAGTAAATTTTATTTTATGGCTGCCAATCAAGTGGTAACCAACTGGGTTTTCCAAGTGGGTTTGCGCAACAAACCTGAATGGTTGTTGGTGGTTACATTTTAGGCTGCCATTGTAACAGACATAAATGGGACCCTATGTGTCACCCGTGCTACACAGAAAAATATGGCAGGGGCCAGAACAGGGGAAAAAATCAGATGCTAGACGATAGACTCCAGTCATACATAACGTTGACCTTGTCTGGGAAAGTACCCTATATACTCGAGTATAGGCCGACCCGAATATAAGCCGAGGCACCTAATTTTACCACAAAAAAATGGAACAAGTTATTGACTCGAGTATAAGCCGAGGCGGCTTTTTTCAATTGGAATTGGAGTTGACACACAGAGAGACACACACACACACACAAAAAGGGACACACACACAGAAAGAGACACACACACAGAAAAAGAAACAGACACACACACACACACACACACACACACACATACACACACACACAGAAAGAGACACACACACACACACACACACTGTGGGTGCCTGCTGCTGCTGCCGCCGCTCTCAGACGCGCAGGTGTCGGGGGTCAGGGTTTGGCCGAGGTTACCCTGCAGAGGGGCAGCGGGGTCCCCCTCCCCTCCTCCTCCTGCTGGTCGCTCGGCACACAACACCCTCCATTCAGCTCCACCTGGCAGCCGCCAGCCGCCGCCGTTCTCATACACACACCAGCACTTCCTGGCTGTTGCTCACTGGTCGTCGGTGGGCGTGCCCCATATGGCCGGCATCCAATGAAAACATGGACGCCGCCCATTGACGACCAGTGCGCAGCAGCCTGGAAGTGCCGGTCAGTGTGTGAATGTGTGTGCGTGTTTGTGTGTATGAGAGCGGCGGCGGCGGCAGCAGCGGGTACAGCAGGGACCCGCAGCGGCCGCCCCTCACCCTCCAGCATCTGTTGGGTTCAGAGTTGCGGCCTTCCCTGGCAGTCCGCCCCTGGACTCGAGTATAAGCCGAGGCGGCTTTTTTCAGTCCAAAAAGTATTCCACTGCACCATGGGAGGATGGCCAGAGTGACAGGACCCTGATACCCTACCTGGAGGAGAGAGAGATTTGGTTCCTACCCTCGAGACCACAAGAAACCTACTAGCTCCTGTTCAAAATTCACCAGACCAAGCACCCTAACCTTTGGGAAGTCCCATATGAGTGACTGTAAAGTAGGTTGGCCTAATGCTGGACTTCTGAAAGTCAGATGTATTTTCTACTGAGAAGCAAGTGTGCAAAGAGCGCAGGAACTGAGAGAGAGAGGAAGGGCCCTATGCTGTAAAGGAAGAAGAGATCCTTCCACCCTAGCCTATGGGAAGGCCTATATGAGTGACTGTAAAGTAGGTTGGCCTACATGCAATTTCTTGGAATATCATGGTGCAAGGACTGTGCCAGGAGTTTCTGTTGCAGAATAAGTACTGCTGGCATACTGGGCCTGAATTAAAGTGGCTTGCTGGGCCATGAGTGCCAGGGAAGAGAAGGGTGACAGCAGAGGCCTCTAGAGATCCCTCAACCCTCAGGAGTGATCCTGTAAGCCAGGAAAAGTGGGGTGGCCTGCGAGCCCCCAAAGAAATGTGTGTTATAGGGGCCACGTTACTGCACTGTTTGAGATAACTGGATTGCAATATTTTATTCCCTCAACCAAAGAGACTCCTGTGTCAAGACCTATCATTCTACCCCCCACTTAGGGTTTGTTACACCAATTTCTATGATTACTTGACTGTAGTTCCCATCTGTGGATGTAAAACTTTAATAAATCTCAAGTTCAGGAATCAGTAAAATAAGATTTCAGTGTATGTACTACAAAATCCTTTTCCAAGTAAGGTAGAGAAAAAAAGCTATCCATGTCAGGCAGTGCAAATAGCTCTCCTAGAGAAAAACAAGTTCTCTGAATCAAGTGGAGGAAAAAAATCCAAAACAGGCAAGAAAATAAGATCTCCAAATGAGGTGGAGAAAAAATAGCTTCAAGTGGGACACAGAAATATTTCCTCAGGTCAAGCGAAAAAAAATCTCCAAGTCGAGGAGTCCTTCAAGACGGATGCAGAAGAAATTTCTCTAAATGAGATGAAGAAAAATATTCTTCTAGTGAAGTGGAAAAATAATTTCTAAAACTCCATCTTTTTCCTCCATCTCAGAACCATTTTTTTTTTTTTGCTATGCTTGACTTGAAGAGTTCAGAAGAGTTCTTTTGTCTTGTCTGTTGTAGAACTTCTCCTAAAGGGCAATTGCCTGAAATTGATTGAAAGTTCTCAATGTGAAGTTGAGAATCACAGAAAATTGTAATGGTAATTTTCCTTTCCTGGCGCCTATCCATGGCGGCATGCTATGGGTTAATTTCCACCCCATTAACTCTTGCTAGGACCACCTTATTTATAAATTTTGGCACCAGCCTAAGCACTTGATGGGTGGGACCGGGCTTGCCCGGTGCTGGCACAGGCCCTGCTCGTATGCTTTCTTAACTATCCATGAAGCCAAGGTTCTTATAGTTGGAACATGGCCTCGCCTGTTACTGCAGGTATTTTTTATACAAAGTATGGCTCCCAGAACAGCCAAAACGCACCCTTAATATAAATGCCGCACACTTAGGATAAAAAATCAAACTTTTATTCTAATAAGCGCATACCAACAAACATGTAAGGCACACATTTAAAAAACACAATAAAAATGGATGTATCGGACCCCTTATCACAGATATCAATTAATATGGGTGTTCCCTACGCCAGTTATTTGATTTAGAAGAAAGTGCTAATATAAAGTGCTAGAGAATATCTATATACACATTTACCAATACAAATATACAATTAATAAGAAAGTGACCTGTGCATGTAAAGTTATTTGTACAATCCAGCATAAGCTAAATTCATAAACATTAATCTAATATATATATCAATGTGAAAACCCTATTAAAACGCATATTTAAGAATGATGTGAAGGGAGAAAGGAATCGAGTACAACAATACTTGGACTGGGGGAAAACGTGTGCAGATGGGTGGGAAATTGGCTTAATGATCGGAAGCACGGAGGTTATCAATGGTACACACTCAGATTGGGGTCACTGTTACTAGTGGAGTACCACAAGGGTCAGTTCTGGGACCAATTCTCTTCAATATATATATATATATATATATATATATATATATATATATATATGACATTGGGTATGGATTAAACAGTAAAGTATCAATCTTTGCAGATGATACTTAGCTGAGTAAAGTAATTAAAACAAAAGAGGACAGCAGGCAGCTACAAACAGATTTAGATAAATTGGATTCATGGGCAGTTAAATGGCAAATGAAGTTTAACACAGATAAATGTAAGGTTATGCACATGGGAAGGAGAAATCTGTGTCATGATTACACAGTAAATAAAGAAACGCTTGGTGAAACAACAATGAAAAAGGACCTAGGGGTTTTAGTTGACAATAAGCTCAACTGTAGTAATCAATGCCAGGCAGCTGCTGCCAAGGCAAATAGAATCATGGGGTGCATCAGGAGGGGCATAGGTGCTCATGACCAGAGCATCATTTTCCCCTGTACAAGTCACTGGTCAGACCCCATATGGAATACTGTGTACAGTTCTGGGCACCTGTGCTTAAGACGGACATATCAGAACTGGAGCACGTTCAAAGAAGGGCAACAAAGGTAATAAAAGGAGTGCAGGGGCTAGAGTACCCAGAAAGATTGTCCAAGTTAGGTTTATTTAGTCTAGAAAAAAGACGATTGAGGGGTGATCTAATAACTATGTATAAATATATTCGGGGTCAATACAAAGATCTGTCCAACAATCTATTTATACCCCGGAGTGTAACCATAACCCGGGGGCATCCACTAAGGTTAGAGGAAAGGTGCTTTCTCCACCGACATAGGAGGGGATTCTTCTCTGTAACAGCAGTGAGACTATGGAACTCGCTGCCAGAGGAGGTATTAATGATGGATACAGTAAAAACGTTCAAAAGTGGCCTTGATGCCTTCCTGGCATGTAATAACATTTCCAGCTATGGCTACTAGAACACTGGAAGGAGTTAAACAGGCTGAACTGGATGGACTAAAGTCTTTATTCAGCCTTACATACTATGTTACTATGTAATCTATACCCAACAAAAACCAATATATACAAGTGAAACACTGGTTGCATGGGAACTAATCAAGAAAAGAATCAGTAAATTATATCACCATAATTAATGGAGCCGATGTCCCGGAGGGGGAAGAACAACAAAAGGAAGAGGAACAGGTGGGGATTTACGAGATCCGGGCCCATGGGAATACAGTCGCCTCAGACCGAGGGAAGGGAAACACAGGAGAGTGTCCCCAACCAGGAGGCAACAAAACTGACGCTAGATCTGGAAATAATAAACCTCTCAGATGTCCCCCTAACCAATCTACAGAGATCCGTATTGGCGAAGGGTTTAAATTTTGCACCCACACAATTGATCAATAAATTTAGTGTAATCAAAGATTTGTATCTTTTCTGTAGACGTCTCGCTTTGAAGAAACATTTTCTCAATCCAGATCAACATACTAGCGAGCCTACTTGGGATGAAATGGAAGGAGTTGCCTTGGAGAACTTGATTAGCCTATTGGAGGAACAAGAACCGAGATCGGAACAAACACCGTTCTTAAAGAAACCATCTACCTATACCCTGGACGAACAGCCCGGCTATCCAGATGTTTTTCTCCCTGGCGACATTCTTGGATTTGGACCTACACCTGGAGGATGACGTTACTATCCAAACAAAATTACATCATAAAGAGGCGGCAACCAACAGCCTACTCCATTTTACAAGCTTCCATTTGAAGAGTCTAAAGGAGGGGATCCCGGTGGGACAGTTTTTGAGAGCAAGGAGAAACTGCTCAGCTGAAATTGATTACTGCAAGGAAGCCAAGAAAATGGAGGAACGTTTTAGAAAACGTGGATACCCCAAGAAAGTGGTGCAAAAGGCATCCCATAGAGCATTGGAGACACCAAGAGAAAGCCTACTACTTTAAAATAAAAAGAAAAGAGACAATAGTGAGATTGCTAATAAGGATCTTGCCCCTCCCTCCAAATAGTGGGATTCAGAGATTGTACTAGAATGATGTAGAAAAAGGTGAAGACTGTGAAGCAAAGTAAATAAAGAAAGAAAATATCCGTTGAGAAAACTAAAAGAAATAGATAATAGGAAATAACATACTCCGGGACAAGAATGAATTAGATCATAATGGAGAAGATGAGGGTCACAATTTATATATTTTTGGCATGAGATAATATGTGTATATATGGACTTGGATATGTTGCATGCATCATATGCTGTGCATGACAATTATAGACCGTTATTAATTAGTCCCCAATAATAGAAGTGATATTAATAATACTTACTCATCTTATTACTTTATTTGAAGAACAGGTATAAACACTTAACAATTCAGATAGTATATAGCGCATATTGTAATGCAGTAATATTGTATTATTGTTTCGAATTTAACTCCCCACCCTCCTTTAGTTGTCCAGCAATGCACTGTCAGTGTTCTTCACTGACAGGCGACCATCACTTGCTGGCGGGGAGGCGCGTGACGTCGGAGCATGGGGGCACCTCCCACTGCAGGGGAGAGCGCTCACATGACCCGGCGTCGCGCATGCCTCGCGCCACTTCCGGCAGCGTGCGTTCCACCTGGCGGAAGGCGGAAGCCATGCACCGCGACCCCTGCGATTACTCGGACGGGGCGCGTCAGCGCGGGTGGACGCCTGCGCCGGATGTTGGAAACACACGGCACATATAAGGTGAGTGAGGGGCCCCTAGATACACCTTGATGAAGTAGTGGGGTTGCCACTACGTAACGTGTTGGTGGGACTGGTGGACATCGGCTCCATTAATTATGGTGATATACGGTAATTTACTGATTCTTTTCTTGATTAGTTCCCATGCAACCAGTGTTTCACTTGTATATATTGGTTTTTGTTGGGTATAGATTGTTGTACTCGATTCCTTTCTCCCTTCACATCATTCTTAAATATGCGTTTTAATAGGGTTTTCACATTGATATATATATTAGATTAATGTTTATGAATTTAGCTTATGCTGGATTGTACAAATAACTTTACATGCACAGGTCACTTTCTTATTAATTGTATATTTGTATTGGTAAATGTGTATATATTCTCTAGCACTTTATATTAGCACGTTCTTCTAAATCAAATAACTGGCGTAGGGAACACCCATATTAATTGATATCTGTGATAAGGGGTCTGATACATCCATTTTTAATTGTGTTTTTTAAACGTGTGTCTTTCATGTTTGTTGGTATGCGCTTATTAGAATAAAAGTTTGATTTTTTATCCTAAGTGTCCGGCATTTATATTAAGGGTGCGTTTTGGCTGTTCTGGGAGCCATACTTTGTATGAATGATACTTATCCCTAAGTGGGTACGCACCTTGAGCCAGCACCTTCCTTATATTATTGTAGTGGTGCAGGTCTCCTCTTCTATTTTTGTTACTGCAGGGAACACAAGATTGTTTGACTTCCTAACATCCTTAAAGAGCTTTAGATATATTTTAAGGCAAGATCCAATGTCTAATGATTGTTGATCCGAAGAGTCTTCCTCCGTAAACGTAGGCAAATGGATTTCTCTATTAAAGTGGAACAACACCCGTGCGGTGCAAGTGTTGGTCCCCGCTGCTATAACATAAGCTGGGGGGAAATTCGGAATGCTGGAGCCCCCCCCGCACATAACCTACATAACACCCTTAAATCTCACCTCAACCTCACTCCCCCGCCGGAAATCCAGTGCAGTGATTGGCCGCCGGAGCGGACATGAGCAGCCCGTTTCCGCGGCCAGAACAATAGCAGCACTGGCTGCCCATGTGTGCATGGGCAGCCAATCGTTGCACTCGATTCCTGGTGGAGGATCAAGTATAAGGTAAGCTTTATGGGCATTCTGGGGGGTTACGTTCAGGGGGGCTCCAGAATTCTGGATTCCCCCCAGCCTATCTTATAGCGATATACAGGAATAACACCTGTGCGGCTGTTGGTCCACTTTAAGATGAAGGCTTGTTGGATAAAAACTCAAACAATCGTGACAAATCTCATTGAGGCACATTAGGCCTCTTAGGAGGTCTGCTTTTGAGGACAGCCTTTATGAACTTTTGAGTCAATGGGACATCAGCCCATCTCTTCTATCCTCTGCTGCGATAGCAGAAATCTGATTTTGATAGTTCTCAGGCTAAGGCCCTTGTCCAGACCCGCTTCCAAAAAGTCGAGAATGTGAGCTGTTCCGTAGTGTTGGTCTAAAGACTAACATGTTGATTCTTGATTCGAAGAAACAAAAAGCATATTATACTGTACCCACCATTAACTGCTAAGGCATCAACATGATATTCCATGTTACTTAGCTAACTCTTTTCTGCTGCATTTAGCTGCAAAGGTAGGAGGGTGATACATCTTAAGAGTCATGAAACAACAAGGCCAATGTGAAGCCACTCTTTATGTGATGCATTTACCTGCAAGAGAGCATTACAGTCCATTTCACATACCTTCAAAGACTTTCCAGAAAGATTTCCATCTCTGTTGGTCCACAAGTAGACGCCTAAAAACTCAGCTTTTAGCTGTCCATGTGCAGCAGTGACCATCTTGGATCTTCTATTAGTCAACAGCAGCGACAGTAGCAGTGTCCAATACTCTCCCCTTTGGGGGTGCACACAAGCATCTAAATCGGTAAGCCTTTAAAACCATATAACAGCACTTACAATTGCACCTTCCACAGTCTTCCACCAACGATGTACAGATCCGTTATTATTGCAGACGCATTGCTCTGCACAACTTACCTGCTTAGGCAGAGCAGTATCAGCAGGGAGAAATGGAGGAAAAAAAAGGCAGGAGGAATAAAAATTGGTCTCATCAAGGTGGAGCAAAAGTAATGCACCCAAATTCTTCAATGTAAGGGGGAAAATCTTCAAATGGAGAAGAGGAAAAGGTTCCCCAAATAAAAGAAAAAAAAGTTCTCCAATCAGGTGCAAAGTTTCCCAAGTCAGATGGAGACAAAAGTTATGTAGGTCACAGGTAAAGAAATTCTCCAAGCAAAAAAACAGTAAAGTCCACCGTGTAAGATTAAGAAATATATACAAAAGCAAGAGGGACACCCTATGAAGCACCACCTTGAATCATTAATAGAAGGGTAGGTAGTGTGCCAAATCTGTAACCCAAATTGCCACCGCAATACACATGCAAAGTTTCTATGGTTCCAGCCCACCACAGACACAGTTACTTAGAAGCCACCATTCCAACCCAAAAGTGAATCAATCAATAATACCAACTGATCTTAATATTCATTTTAATTAATCAATTCATCTACAATTATAAAGACATACAACAAATCTATACAACACCATGACAAACATTTAAAAACATATATACACAACATATCTACAACACATAGCACCAGCAGGAGCGAGCCATATACCCCATATTAACCATATGTACCCAAGTATCACCCTACAATTAAAGACCTATCCCTAGTTAAAGTACCAATCTCTAAAGTGACCAGTGCAAAATATGATCTATGAGCCAATGTAAACAAATTATTAAATCAATAATGATTCACCTCTATGTGTGCGGCAATCATCCCCTGCTGGGCCGATCAAAACACCAAGATTAAGAAATAGGTTTTGCAAATAAGGTAGTAAAAACGATTATTTTTATCAGTTTAAAAAAGTATAAATGTGTAAAAGGGTTCTTTGGGTTGTGGAGAAATATATTATTGAAGTGCAGCATAGTGAAACATTCACCAATTTAGAAAGAAATACAAGAAGGGTTTGGGAAGTAGTACATTATGCTAGTTGAAGATAAAGTTCTTCAGTTGTGTTGGGGAATTACTTATCCAAATGAGAAAGAGAAATTAGTTCTCCATCTAGAGAAAAATGTTCTCCAAATATCTAGGGTACAGAAATTAGTTCTTCAAATCTTGTGGAGAAACAAGTGCTGTACTGCAGGATAAAAAAGGAACAAAAATGTGGAGCAAAAATGTTCTCACAATTTCTCCAAATTAAGTATAGTAAAAGAATCTCAAAAACAGAGGAGAATAAGAGCTTAATAGATTGGAGAAAAGGCAGATAAATTATTTACCCAAGTAAAGTACTACAAGATCAACAAAGGCTTTAGGGATAAACATTTTACAAGATGCACAGGGCTGTATTTACCATTAGGCAAACCTAGACCTGTGCCTAGGGTGGCCACCTGCAAAGGGGGGGGGGGGGGCAAATGTTACAGCTATAGTAAAAAAAAATTGTTGATGTGTTAATGCCTCCTTAGAAATGCTCACATTTTGTGAGTAGAGGGGGGAGAGGGCACAATGGCTTAAAGGCAGTCTGCAGTTTCATCCTCTCCTCTTGCTGTGGCCATGTGACGCCTGTGTGTTGGGAGTCCGGTAATATATAATAGAATGCATGGTCCTCTGCATTTCTCCCCTTAAAACCAAACATTTATTTTTTATATTGACGGACCATGAAGTCAGGGCAGGCGTCAGCACTGGGCATACCCAGGCAGGTGCCGGGGGCCCCTGCACATTCATAGGACCCACCTTTGTTTCTTTCCTTTTATTCTATTCTTTCCATGCGTTCTTTTTTCATCTGTTCTTTCTGCTGTTCCCTTTCTTTTTTTCATCTTCAATTCTCTTATTTTTGTCAGCCCTTTTATTCTCTGTTTCATTCATTCTCTTCTTTCCATCTATTCATTTTATTTTATTGTCTTTCATCCATTATGCCATTCCTTTTCTTTCTTCTTTCCTTCTATAATTTTTTTCTATCAGGCCTTCTATTTTTTTTTCTCCTTCCAGCCCTGCTCAACGTCACCTAACAAAAGGGGGCGCCAGCACTTGTGCCTTGGGCAGCATGAACACTAAATACGGCCCTGAAAATGTGTTCAACTTAATGTGATCCCACACCCAGGGATGAGTATCTGGATTCTTCAACTTAAGTGGCAATAATTTCCCCCAAATTAATGGGGGAAATGTCAAATTGAAATATATATATATATTTCAATTTGACAATGTGACCTGGCAGCAGGTCACACCCTTCGGGCAAGGAAGTAATCCCAAGTGTAAGGAGGGTCTGGAATAGATCAGAAGAAAAAGAAAAACAGCCTCGACTGCTATGCCATCACCCCTGATTCAATAATGTTTCTGATTTTAACATATATAGGTGATTTAGCATACAGTAAATCAAGGACTTGATACTTAGACATATATTGGAGTTGCCAGGCTATGATCCATACCCTTGATGCTCCTGCTTCAACCAAAGAAAGCTCCAGTTGAAGGCACTTGTTTACAAATTTTGGTGATATAGAAGAAGGAGGTTACTGGGATTTATCTCAAGTGGAGTTTGCAAGGAAAGAAATTACAACCCTAAAAAGGAGGAATTTTTGTGAAAACATCAAATCTAAAAAGACGATTGATTAAATCCCCCTCTGGTAAGAGCACAACCTAGGAGGTGGCGGGCACGTGTATAGGTGATTTGAAGATCTTTCTAATCACGGTGACATCACGCTTGAACCCATGGGACATTAAAGGGACTTTATACCAATGTTTTAATGATCAATTATGATGTCAATCAATGAACTGCTCTGTGTGATACTATTTATTATTTCTTTTGCTACTAAGATCTGTGGGATGTTCAGATTGTGACACGTTGAGCAGTGCCACTCTGTAAAAAGAATTTTATTGGAACATATAAATTTTTAGCGCGGTAATCTTTTTTAATTTTTAACTCAGAATGGAGGTGGTGGTGATGTAGAGGAGGAGTGGTGTGGTTCTGGGTCCATAGAGTGAATTCAGGTTAAATTCGCTGCAGACTTAGAAGGAGTCAGACTTGGAAAGGAGTCTGAATTGCAGCCTTAGTGGCTTTGCAGCCACTGCCACTCAATATGAACAGTCTCTATCCTAATCAAGTAGAGAAAATAAATCTCAAGTAGTCAAAGATCAAGTAGCAGAAATATTCAAATGGATATAAAGACCTTCAAAGTAGAGAAGAAACATTCCCTAAGACATAAGAGGAAGAACAAATCAAGTGTAGAACAAAGATTCCCCATTATCAGGTGGAGGAAAAAAAGAGAAAAGTGACATAGATGGAAAAAAATGCAATGGGCCTGAAGAAGAAAAAAAAGAGTTCTTAGAAAGTGAAAAGTGAAAAATCCTCCAAGCCAAGTGGAAGAAACGTTTCTCCAATGAAAAAGGCAGAAAAAAAGCTCTAAAAAATTTAAATAGACAAATCAAGTGAAGAAAGATGTTTCCGAAATGAATAGAAGAATAGGCTCCCTGAGTCAAGAGAAAAAAGCTCTCTAAGTGAAGTAGAGATAAAAAAAAAGGTTTTCACATCAGGGATTGAAAATGTTTCGAAACATTTTTCTTCCTGCTTTGGAGAACTTTTTCTATTTCTGACTACTTCTCGTTCTATGTGCTATAGAAAACTTTTCCCCTGCTTGATATAGGAAATATTTTCTGCAATTCATTTAGTGAACATCTTCCTTTACCTGTATTTTTTAAAATGTTTATTCTCCACTTGACTTTCGAATTCTTTTCTCAGCTGGAGAAAAATGGTTTCAAAGCAAAGGGGAGAAAACAACCTCTAATTCATGTGAAGAGAAAAAATTGAAGGCAGGTGGCAATAAAAGTTCTCCAAGGAAAGTGGAGAAATTAATTCTCTAAGTCAAGTGGAAAAAAAGTTCTCCGAAGTCATGTGGTGAAAAAAAAGGCAAGTATAAAAGTTTTCTAAGGCAAGTGTTGAATACAAATCTCCAAATCTTGGTTTTTTTTCTTCAAGTGGAGAAAAAAGGAAATATTCAAGTCACATAGAGAAATAAATTCTCCATGGCAAGTGGACAACATAAGGCAACTGGAGAAAAAATCTCTCCAAGGAAAGTAGAGAATACAAATCTCCAAATCATGTTGAACATGGGGAAAATGAAAATAAGCTCCAAGTAAAGTAAAGAAAAATATTTCTAAATCAAGTGGTTACAAATTTAAAGTGGACCAACACCCACAAAAACAACTTTGCTTTAAACAAACATAAAAAGACACTTACGTTTTGATGATCCCGGCAGCCCTCTGTCCTTCGCAGCGTCTGCTTTCTAGAATCACCTTCGCCGGAAGTCCCGCCCTACAGCGCTTGTCCGTGTCCTTTGACTGGCATCTGCACTGTTTAGACGTGCATACCAGTCTCCAGGGATCGCGTGATTTCAGTTTCTTCAGGAGTGATGTCATCATGGTGGGCGTGGCCTCTGTCTTGCAGTCACTCCCTCCGCCTTTCAGCCTTTCCCCTGCTCTGCAGAGCACGCTCCTGTAAAGATAAAAAAAGCACGCATGCGCAGTAGCGCCGCTTAGGTAAAGTGAAGCGCCGCTTGCATCGGGACAGAGCGGCGCTTCACTTTACCTAACGCGGCGCTACTG
Source organism: Gastrophryne carolinensis (assembly GCA_027917425.1). NCBI lineage: Eukaryota > Metazoa > Chordata > Amphibia > Anura > Microhylidae > Gastrophryne > Gastrophryne carolinensis. The sequence continues at coordinate 156,394,036 of CM051242.1, read as the reverse complement.
CGCATGCATGAGATTTACAAGAGGAAGAGGTCAAATGAACTCTTCCTCTTAGATGAAAATCAAAGATGGCGGCGCAAAACAGAAAAAGATGCGACGAAACGCAGGATCACCGAAGGTACGTTTTTTTTTTTTATCATTATGGTTAACGGGTCCTGGGGCATGGCATGGATTATTACTTGAAGGAAAAAAAACAAAAAAAAACGTCAGTGTGTTGGTCCACTTTAATGTGCAGAAAAAATCTCTACAAATCAAGTAATGAAAAATGTTACCCAAGTAAAGGGAAGAAAAAACAGGAACTGATTACACTCACTCTATCAAATCTCTATCAAAATACACTTAGGTGCACAGCTCAGCACCGAGGCAATTGCCACACTGCTTTCCAGGAGATCAGACACACAAAAAAAACTAACTTCTGCGCTTAAAGAGGATCATCAGACCTTTTCTAATCATCTGATTGGCTGAGGCAGAGACAACACTCTACACTCCTGAGCTCACAGGTTTAACCCCTCCTGCTCTAATTCATCCTCTTCAGATGAGGGGATCGAAATCTTGTGTTCCAGTAGCTAAACCTGCGGAGGTCATTACCTTCTGCTTGATTTTTCCAAAGCAGCTGATGAGCTCACCTGTTACAGTGGAAGGATTCGGGATTTTTTAGGCAGATGCTATAATAAGAGCTTTACTCAAGGCCAGGAAAGCCACGCCCACTGTAGCAACACAAACACACAGGAATATAAGAAACTTGGAAACAGCATGCTAATAAGCAAATCACAGGTCTGGGGCACAATGTCAACTTTAACATAAAATATAAAGCAGAACACCAGAAACCTGACAAAGGTGAGATTTTCTCTAAAGTGGACCTTCAGCATCATTTAATGAAAAGCTCAAACCCTTAAAAAACTATTCCCCAGCATTTCCCCAGTTTTTAGTCACTTACTTTTTATTCTTTCCCCCACTGGCCTGCAACTCTGTTCAGGATACAGGCCCCGCCATCTTGGCTAAGTAACATCACATACTGCACAACCAGATTGAAACAGCTGTCTCGAGCTGCTGAACGGCAATGGAGGAAAACCAAATCCAGTTGTGACTTTCAATTCTATAAACAAGCCCTTCAGGAACTCAGGACGGCCCTTTCATCTGCTAAGCAAGAATATTTCTCTTCAATGATTTCTGCACAAGCCCGGAATCCCAAACAACTCTTCAACACTTTCAGTTCCTAACTCCGCCCACCACCGCTTCCTCCAACCTCCCAAATAACAGCAGAAGAATTTTCTACATTCTTCAAAGAAAAAAATGACAACATTCGACTTGGCTTTGCCCCTCAGAATCCCTCACCACTTCAAACAATCCCCCCGCCTTACTCTCTTACTTTTTTCACTCCAATAACTGAGCTTGGACTAACCTCTCTCATTTCTAGGGCCCAACTGACTACCTGCTCCCTCGATCCTATTCCATCCCACCTTATTCCTCAACTGTCTCCATCCCTCACTCCAGCCTTAACCTCTATATTCAACCTTTCCCTCTCCACTGGTACCTTTCCTTCTTCCTACAAACATGCAGTTATTACTCCGATAATCAAGAAACCCTCTCTCGACCCCTCTGCCCTCTCTAGCTATTGCCCTATCTCACTACTCTCTTTCTCCTCCAAACTTCTTGAACAACATGTCCACTCAGAACTGGCACAATACTTATCCACTAACAACTTACTTGACCCCTTACAATGAGGATTCCGCCGTAACCACTCCACTGCCCTCACCAAAGTCACCAATGATCTGCTCACTGCCAAAAGCAAAGGTCACTACTCCATCCTCATCCTTCTTGACCTCTCCTCAGACTTTGACACTGTCGACCACTCTCTGCTTCTTGATATTCTCTCCTCTCTTGGGGTTAAAGGTCTTGCACTCTCTTGGCTCACCTCTTACCTCTCTGACAGATCATGTGTATCCTACTCTAATGCTGTCTCATCCTCTCGTTGTCTTTCTGTCGGTGTGCCGCAAGGTTCTGTCCTAGGCCCCCTACTTTTCTCAGTCTACACCTATGGCCTTGGCAAACTTATAACTTCACTAGGCTTTCAATACCACTTCTATGCGGATGACACTCAGATATATCTCTCAGGCCCCAATCTCTCCTCTCTCCTATCTGGCCTCCACAACATGGACAAGACAGAACTGGTCATTTTCCAACCCTCTAACTCCCCTCCCCTCTCTAACATGTCTATTTCTGTCCACAATTACACAATAACAGCAACTCCCCAAGCTCGGTGCCTGGGAGTCACTCTGGACTCTGCACTCTCTTTCAAACCACATATTCACTCCCTGGCCACCTCCTGTCGCCTCCAACTTAAAAACATCTCACGCATCCGTCCTTTCCTCTCACCTGACACCACTAAAATGCTAGTGCATGCCCTGGTCATATCCCGACTGGACTACTGCAACATTCTTCTCTGTGGCTTACCAACTAACAGACTGGCACCCCTCCAATCTATCCTGAACTCTGCTGCTTGCCTCATCCATCTCTCCCCTCGCTCCGCCAGTTCTGCGCCTCTCTGCCAATCCCTACACTGGCTGCCAGTCCCACAAAACTCTAACTCTCGCCTCGCCTACAAAGCTCTCTCCAACCAGGCCCCTCCCTACATCTCATCTCTAATCCAACAATATCAACCTAGACGCAGCCTCCGCTCTGCTGCCGACCTCCTGTCCTCCACCCTGGTGACCTCCTCTTATGCCCGCCTCCAAGACTTCTCACATGCAACTCCAATCTTCTGGAATGCCCTCCCCCACCCAATCCGCCACTCCACAACACTCAAAACCTTCAAAGGTGCCCTTAAAACTCACTTATACAGACAAGAATATAATCTGGTTTGAACAGTTTTCAAAAGGGCACATGCCCAATAATGTCCAATGCCACAAAGCTCAATATTGACTGTTTGTGATCTTTCCCCCTCGTCTTCACCACTCATTCTTTAGACTGTAAGCTCGCAAGGGCAGGGCTCACTCCCCTATTGTATCTTGTACTCAGAATATCCATTGTCCACTCTGTAAAACTGCACTTGATATATTATATGTACCGTATGTTTCTACCCTGTCTGTAACTACTACTTTGTAAAGCGCTACGGAAGATGGTGGCGCTATATAAATAAACAATAATAAATAAATAAACACTGAGGAGAGGCGAGAGGTCAAAAGAGCAGGGTGGCGGGGTTATAGCTGTGCTTTGCACAGACAGAGCAGAGCTGGGGTCAGGAAAAGGTCACCAATCCCAGAATGCAGAGCAGCACAGTCAGAAGACACTTCCAGTTTGAGACTCCACAGGCCGCCATCTTGGATGTTTAAAGGCTCAGAAAATGCACTAGGTGCAGGTAGGATGATTTTTAATGTAGGCCTGGGCGAAATATATAAGATAGACTGTTATTCAGGGTGAAGGTCCAGTTTAAGTGAGAACACATGCTCGTGCTTTAGGGACAAGATGATGCACCGTGCCTCACTAAATATGGGACAAAATGAGTCCCGCCATGCCAGATCCTCTATTATCAGCATGGCCAGTCGTCTATCTGCAGAAGTTTTAGCTGAAACAATCCTTGGAATGAGAAGATGTCTGAAGGGTTAGGAAAGAATGTATATACTGTATACATTTTCCTCTGCTGAGTCCCTCCCAGTGCATGGAAAGTCCTAATTGTTACTCTACATGCAAGGCCACTGTGCTGGAACAAGCATGCTGCTAGATGATGGAAACAAGTCCTGATCTGTTCTGCTTCTCCAAATCTATGGGGGTTATTCACGAAGGTAATGCCTCGTAGCGGCAGGCAGTGTCTGGTGAACGCTAGGCGCTGTACGCAAAAACACATTTATGAAAGTGAACCTGGTGAGCGATTCTAACAGCGCCATGTAGCGTCTGATGTATTATAACAGGCGGCTCGGTGTATAGTGCCGGCACTCTAACTTCCAGAGCGCCAGGTATTACCTTTCGCTCAGTGTCGCTCTCCCATACATTTCAATGGACGTTCATTTGCTTGTGTTTAAACAGCGAGTTTGACATTTTTTCTTTTTTTTTCTTTTTGCTCAAATCATTGTGTGACCTCTCCTGGCTGCAAACAAACACTTTTATACATTTTTGTTTTAATATTTTTATGCAGAATTGTCATTACAGGTCTGGCTGTTGATGTGTTATGTCCCAGTGTTAAAACAATGTCATTCCATGTGTTTTCGCTTTGTTACTGTTGGATATGTGTTCAAAAACAGACTTTAATCACACAGCGTCTGGCGCTCTATGCTACAGCACCCAGATTTAGAGCGCCAACCCCGTTTGTGTGTCCTTTTTTGAGTAGGAGCGCCAAGAGTGTGGAGCGCCGAGAGTTGGTCGCACTGAGCTGGCGCTACCTTTCGCTCCTTGCGGCGCTGTACTGGTGTTAGAGCGCTCAACATACATCACATTCATCAATGCGGGCCAGGTTACAACAGCGACTGAGGTGCTCTGTTACAGTGCTCGATACCCGCTTACAGCGTCTACTAGCAGTTGCTCTAAGCGCCGCTATACAGACGCTCATCTGCCAATACCTGGCGCTAGTAATGAATCACCCTCTATGCCTCTCTAAATATTGCTGATGGGGTGTGTGGGGGGCATGACAGAGAGTCTAGCAGCACATTTTATTACCCTTTTAATAAAATTAAAATGATCTTACCCCTTCCCCATTTGCTGACAAAAGAGCTGTGATCATACAATGTGAAGTTTTCATAGTGAAAGAGCGCCATCTGCAGTCTGAATAAGAGAAGTGACATTTGTAAAGAAGGTCATATTGCAAAAAAAATGGCCGAAATAAATAGGATAGACTGCAAATAAGAGATGTCACCTATACACAGAGATGCCAAGTCACCCGGTTTTGACCCCCCCCCACCCGATCACCCTGTCAAACTACAAAATCACCCTGCAAAACAGGAATTTCTCCCTTCTCCACACTGATTGGCTGAGATCTCCAACCCATGTGCTATTGGATAGCAGACGCCAGGGCCATCCAGCCCCTCACTGTTGGCTGCCTCTGGCTCCTATTAAGTCCCTTAAGTGTGTGGCAAGGATAGACTGTCAGCCTTGGAACTGGAGGAACAGTCCAAGTCACCCTGTTTTCCCGGGAGTCACTCGGTTTTAGCCCTCACTCACCCGGTCAAACTGCCATCACCAAACCATGTGCTATTGGCTAGCAGACACCACTAAATGATTGTCTGGCCTCCAGCCCATAACTGTTGTATATATAATCCCATTTATTGCTATCTAGCATGTATGAATTGGTTTTTATATGCGACCATTTTTGCAATAGAGCTCTTTAAAGTGGACCAAACCCAGGATTTTGATCGGGGTGCCCCACTGTGTGACCCCCCCCACCCAGATCGGTGAGCGCAACTCAACTCCTCCCGGTCCTACGGCGCATGTTCGGCCGCTCATCCAATCAGTGGGCTCACAGCCACTAACCTCACACCGTCTAGACCTTCGTCTAAGGCCAGCGGCTCCGAGCACGCATCCCCCGCTTCCCTCTAACAGGAAGCATGCTTGCGACAGGCATTTGTGAGCGTCCTGCTAGAGGGATAGCGGGGATGCGGCCGTGGCTCGCACATGCACCGTTGGACCGGGAAACAAGGTACGTGTATGGGGCAACCTGGGGGGTTTCACACAGCGAGGCATCCTGATTTTGGATTCCCCGGGGGGAGGGCATCGATCGGCCCTGGAATCTTATAGATTCCCGGACCGATTATGCTGGGTTTTGGTCCATTTTAAAGCAGAACTTTGACTAGCCTTGGATTTGTTCTGTGCCCCGCTGTGTGAAACCTCCCCAATCGCCCATAATAACTTACTTCCTACCGGTCCAATGACTCACGTGTGGGCTTTTGTCCAATCAGAACCGTTTTCCACGATTATGTCTGATTTGCTTTAATGGGGAGCGCAAGCCGCCACATCCCTAGCAGTGCTCGTGCACAGCCCGAAGATGCAGGGAGCCCTTAATCAAATGACATAAGGGTCACATGGTCGTGCACAAACAAATTTGCACACTTTTTTGGGAGTGCCAAGTTGTACTCGGGCTTCAACCTGATTCATGATCATCAACATGGGATGTGCATTTGTTTTTGTGCCAATTTGCGCACTAGAGTTTGCCAATGCGCCAATTTGTGCCATTTTGGCGCACCACGCTGTCTCCAGCACCTGATTTATGGTATGTTTAAAAGGCAAAAACATGCAAATGTGGCAATTTGAAGACTGAATTTCCTCCAGCAAATAGGTGGAGGAATGAAGCTTATTTCATTCCAAAAACACATGCCGGCAGCGTCCGGCTTGTTTTTGAACAATGAAAGTGTCAGCCACAAGTTCTTTTTAGGGATTGAAGTTTTTGGATTTAGTTCGAAAAAAAGTTGTCCAAAATCACAAAAATGAAGGTCAAAACATCAAAAATGTGGATATTGGGCCCCAAGTTTAGCAAAAACAAAACAAAAAAAAAGTTGAATTATTAAGCATCAACATGCAAACCAAACAGGGCAGGGAGGGTTAAAGAGAACATGTGGGACAAAACATTGGGCAAAAAAAGTGTTAAATGGAATCAGAATATCCCCTAATAAAAACACTCCAAAAAAAACACAGGTTCTCCAGAGAATACACTCCGAAATGTTGAATAGAGCTTCTCAGAAAACACAAAAGTTGGAGAAATCAAATTGCTATGGAGAAACAGTAAAGGAAAGGGGAGAAACATGGGGAACCATTGGGAGCAGTTAAGCGCTTAGCCGGCTGAATGTGCATGGGGCAGGGCCATATGCGCTTCAAAACAGCAGATTTTCCTTGCGGAAGGTGCAAATTGATGCAAGAGGCAATTTTCGCTTCTCCCGCTCGCTTGCCATTTGGTGCAATTTGCATGTGTGCCCGGCGTACAAACGCAGCCATGAATCATGCGTCTAAGGGCATGTGGGATCGTTTGCGCTCCGTCTGAATGTTTTTGTGCACCAACCATGAATCGACCTTCAGATCCTCAACAAGGGTTACACACTGGGCCCCACATCTACGTGTGGACTCAAAAACTTGGCTGCTACCTGAACGTTTTTGCTCACCGACCATGAATCGACCCTAAAGCCCACAGCAAACATCATTTGACAACATTGATTAGATGAGAGCCTATGCATACTCCGTTGGACTGGGAAAAGGTTAGTTATTATGGGCAATCTGGGGGTTTCACACAGAGGGCCATCCCAAAATGGGATCTTTTAGATTCCAGGGCTAGTCGCTCAGGGTTTTGCTCTGCTTTAAAATATTTGTTACCGTTGTAAAAATCAGATTTTTTTTTTTTCGTTTTACAGACAATAGGAGAGTAGAGAAGTGGGGATGTTACACTTGAAATTAATGGTTGTTCTTGGCAAAAAAACTCTACTTATACTTAGATAACTATTCAGAATTCTTTCCTTTTAAGACCTTTCCCAAAAGTACCATATTTTTCACCCCATAAGATGCACTTTTCCCCCCCAAAAAGTGGGGGGAAATGTTTGTGAGTCTTATCGGGTGAATTCTAAAAAAAAAACAATAAACATACATTTCCAGAGCTCCCACCGCTGGTGCCACATGCGCTTTCCGGTCACCGCCGCCCGCCTCTGCCGCCACACGCGTTCCCGGAGGTAGCACTGGTTCCTGGTCGCTGGTGGGTGTGGCTTGTATAGGGCCAGCTTCCATTAATACCAATACAGGCGGGATCACATGCAGCAGTGGAGGCAGTTGGCGAACTCTGGTAAGCTGTGCATCTGTGTTTGTGGTCTGTCCCAGGAGCAGCGGCAATGGGAATGTTGGGGGGAGGGGAGAGATGGCGCACAGGTTGTAGTAGGGAATGCTGCTCACCTGCCTTAATGGGGCATGTTGCCCACTGACTGCATGGGGCATGCTGCCCACTGGCTGCAATGGGGCATGCTGCCCACTGGTTGTATTGGGGCAAGCTGCCCAGTGGCTGTAATGGGGCATGCTGCCTGCTGGCTGTATTGGGACATGCTACCCACTGGCTGTAATGGGGCATGTTGCCCACTGATTGTAATAGGGCATGCTACCCACTGACTGTATTGGGCATGCTACCCACTGACTGGGCATGCTATCCACTGACTGTAATAGGGCATGCTACCCACTGACTGTAATAGGGCATGGTACACACTGACTGTAATGGGGCATGCTGCCCACTGACTGTAATAGGGCATGCTACCCACTGACTGTAATAGGGCATGCTACCCACTGACTGTATTGGGCATGCTACCCACTGACTGGGCATGCTATCCACTGACTGTAATAGGGCATGCTACCCACTGACTGTAATAGGGCATTGTACACACTGACTGTAATGGGGCATGCTACCCACTGACTGTAATAGGGCATGCTACCCACTGACTGTAATAGGGCATGGTACACATTGACTGTAATAGGGCATGCTACCCACTGACTGTAATAGGGCATGCTACTCACTGACTGTAATAGGGCATGCTACCCACTGACTGTATGGGGCATGCTGCCCACTGACTGTAATAGGGCATGCTACCCACTGACTGTATGGGGCATGCTGCCCACTGACTGTAATAGGGCATGCTGGCCATTGACTGTAATTGGGCATGCTGCCCACTGACTGTAATAGGGCATGCTACCCACTGACTGTATGGGGCATGCTACCCACTGACTGTAATAGGGCATGCTACCCACTGACTGTAATAGGACATGCTACCCACTGATTGTATGGGGCATGCTGCCCACTGACTGTAATAGGACATGCTACCCACTGACTGTATGGGGCATGCTGCCCACTGACTGTAATAGGGCATGCTGGCCATTGACTGTAATTGGGCATGCTGCCCACTGACTGTAATAGGGCATGCTGCCCACTGAATGTATGGGGCATGCTGCCCACTGACTGTAATAGGGCATGCTGGCCATTGACTGTAATTGGGCATGCTGCCCACTGACTGTAATAGGGCATGCTACCCACTGAATGTATGGGGCATGCTGCCCACTGACTGTAATAGGGAATGCTACCCACTGATCGTAATAGTGTAATAGTGAAATGCTACTCATCAAAAGATACAAAAGATACAAAGGAGAGGTGGCGGACATTTTTGACTCAGTGTGCTGCACTTGAGGTTATAGGGCAACCTCAGGTAAGCTGCTCCCAATTTATCCATTGCATTGTATGTCCCTTTGGGGGCTCTCAAAGATTAGAATTAGAACTGCACCTCACAGAGGCACCTTGGCGCTTGGTGGTGCAACTCAACATACTGCAGATCTGTGTGAACCAAGACCTCAGTTTTTAACCAGAATTTGGAAACAGATTATAGGCTTGGTTGCTAGATAACAGGATTGAGTGGCTCCTTTAAGATTTGTGTATTCTAATTGCCCTTTTCACGTGCACCTCCAGGTTAGTTATAAATTGGTCTGAGCAGCTGTCACCCCTCCTTTAGATCATTTAGCATGACCAGGTTGAGTCCCTTAGCGAAGCTGTAACACGAGGGATGCAATAATACATGCTCCCTGCTTAGTATGACCATACATAGAATGCCTCTGACCATTGTGACAGCATGAAAGATTTGGTTTGGCTCTATCTCTTTAAGAGTTTAACAACCTAAAACCTGAATTAAAACTGTTTGTAGGAACTTCAACCGGAATAACACCCTCAAACTAACTTTTGGGTATCTTGATTGCGCACACGCGGTATCCAGATTGCTGGCAATTTCAAAGCACTCACCTTTTTATTTTTCACAGTCAGCATTGCCCTGCTGTGTATCACTGCCGTCAAAAAAAGGAACCAGGTGCCGGGATACTCACCACTTCTGGGCCTCTTCTGCAGTGGCTGCGGTGCAACCTATCAAAATCGGGGCCAGTGCTGATAGGCTCGCCTGCTGGCCGCGATTATATGCTGCTCACGTTAGCGCTCCCACGTGACTATGGTCTATCTATCATGACGATTCTGAAAAGGCCTGGAAGTGGTGAGTATCCCAGAATCCAATTTATTATTTTAAAGCGGACCAAAACCCACATTTTTAACTCACATCCCCTGAATTGCTCCCCCCCATGAAGAATACTGTTTGGCTGTTTTATTGCTCCTGCTTCACTCTAATCCCAGATAATGGCGCCTGTTTTAGCTATAAAGCTTCGCCTCGAATTATTGCCACTGTTGTGTGTGGCCATGATGTCATTGCCACACCTATGCAATGACTAATCACATGCCATCTTACAGAGATAGACAGCAAAAAGAGATAGACAATTCGAAAAAGAGAAAGTATCCATGTTTTAGTTCTACATCCTAAGAAGGGAGTATTGGCAGGGGCTAGGGCCAAATATATTTCACAAGTGGTTTTTGATCCGCTTTAATGCAGCAATATGCAGCGGGGTCATGCTGCCTTGCTGCTAAGTAGTATCGGCATGTCCCGTCCACGCCAGGCCCACCCCCCTTACAACTGGGCATGTGCCAGCAGCGATATTAGAGTCTGCGGGAGTGTGCCGCTCTCTCAGGTGCTTCCGGATCCCATGAATTTTCCCATGAACACTATATATTGATTGCATTGAATGTCGCAGAGTGTGAGTGCTGGGTGCAGTACAAATCCAGAAAGACAATAGTGGTATAACAGCAACTTGGTTTACTGGAGCATGAACTCAGTAAAAAAAATGTCACCTTAACATGGTGGCTAAAAACACAGAGACAGGAAGGAACTTTGCAGTAATAGAGATTACGGCTCGATATACAGGAAGTAACAACACAGCATTAAATTACATAGCAAACTCTACAGTTGCGCATTGATCACAGCGCCATCTAGTGTCATAACGTGAAATAGCTGCAAACTGCAATAAATACAACAAAAGTCATTAAAGTGGACCAACACCCAGGATTTTCACTATCCTGGGTGTTGGTCCACTTCCGCGGGGCACCCCTAAAATCTTACCTTATCGGCGACGGACATGCGACGGATAAGCCGGCGCCGCCTCTCGTGCGTCCCTCTTACAGGGCGCGCGCCCGCGCCGGCCACTCACAAATGCCCGGTGTGGGTGCGTGCCCTGCTAGAGGGACGCGTGGGAGGCGGCAGCTTATCCGTCGCTGATAAGGTAAGTTTTTAGGGGCTTTCTGGGGGGTTTCACACAGCGGGGCATCCCGATTTCGGATGCCCCGCGGGGAGGGAGCTGATCGGCCCGGGAATCTTATAGATTCCCGGGCCGATCAGGGGTGGGTGTTGGTCCACTTTAATCGCTTTCAAAGACAAGCTGTAAGCTGTTGCAAAAGTATCATATCTCCAATATTGAAGTCAGTTTGTTTTCACTAAATCTTGTGGTGAATGCCCTGTTTTTTTTTCTTTCTCAACAATTCTTGTTTACTAAGTCTATTCCGCTGCAGGGAGGGGCTTTGAACCCAGTGAGTGAATGACATCAGCTCATTGCCCCAGTATAAAAGGCCACTCTCTGTAGGGAGAGTGAGTGTCAGAATCCTGGAGTGGTCAGTGTAAGTAGTAAAAGATAAGAAATGAATAAAGGACTTTGAAAGTGTGTGTGCGTTTTTTAGTCCTTGAGACCCCTATACCAGTTCACAGGACAGGAGAGGCCATCCATGGAATACAATGGATGGCAATCTGTTCTCCTTTTGTACAAAAGGAGAACAGATTGCCATCCATTGTATTCCATGAATTCCATGGAATACAATGGATGGCAATCTGTTCTCCTTTTGTACATGCGGTGGGTCCTGATGAAGGGGGCCCTAGTGCACCCCGAAACGTCGACTCACTTCCACTGCTGAACTATGCTTAAGATATAGCAATACAACGTTTTGCATGAACTTTTTTGGAGTGCTGGTTCTTCACGAATAGACTGGTCAATGGTGACAGGCTTGATTGCACCGTGCGTTATCGCACAGTACCCCTCCTTTTAAAGATTGGACTTTTTCCCAAGAGAATATTGAGTTTTACGTGCTCCCTCATTGTACCTCTCAGATTCTTCTTGGCCTACCCTGGCTTCAACGTCACGATACCACTCTTGACTGGAATACTGGCGATATCAAGAGTTGGGGTGCAGCCTGCTTCAAGAGATGTTTGAAGTCCGTTCCTGCCAGACCTGTTCCTGCTTCTGCTCCACTTCCCGGCCAGCCTGCGATCTATCAGGCCTTCTCTGATGTATTCTGCAAAAAGCAAGTGGAGGTACTTCCGCCTCATCGACCCTCATCGACCCTATGATCGACCTCTTGCCGGGTACCACTTCACCTCGTGGCAGAATCTATCCTCTCTCGACTGCTGAGACACAGGCTATGTCAGAGTATATACAGGAGAACCTCCTAAGAGGCTTTATACAGAAGTCTTCCTCTCCAGCAGGCGCAGGCTTTTTCTTTGTGGCCAAGAAGATGGCTCTCTTCGCCCTTACATTGACTACCGTGGCCTCAACAAGATTACCGTCAAAAATCGATACCCTCTACCTTTGATTTCTGAATTATTTGATCGACCTGAGAGGGGCCTATAATCTGATCTGTATACGTGAGGGCGGAAGACGGAATACTTAGTGATGCTCTTTGGACTTTGCAATGCACCCGCTGTATTCCAGGAATACATGAACGACATATTCCAGGACCTGCTTTACTCCTGCGTGGTAGTGTATCTGGATGATATACTCATCTTCTCTTCTAATCCCAAAGAACATCACCGCCACGTTCGGCAAGTCCTGTCTCGCCTCCGCCTACATCGCTTATATGCCAAGCTGGAGAAGTGCATATTTGACCATACCACTTTACCATTTCTTGGGTACATCGTTTCTGGTCGAGGTCTCCAGATGGACCCCAGCAAGTTAAAGGCAGTGTTGGACTGGCCACGTCCTTCTGGCCTACGGGCTATCCAACGCTTTTTGGGCTTCGCTAATTATTATCGCCAGTTCATTCCCCACTTTTCGACTATAGTTGCGCCTATTGTGGCTCTCACAAAGAAGAACGCCAATTCTAAGTCGTGGCCTCCTCAGGCTGAAGAGGTCTTTCATACATAGATGCCTCCGTGCTTACTCAAAAATCCGCTACTGGCAGGATTCTCACCTGCGGTTTATTTTCAAAAACGTTTTCTCCAGCAGAGAGGAATTACTCCATTGGAGATCGGGAATTACTCTCCATCAAGTTAGCATTGGAGGAGTGGAGACCTTTTGGAAGGTTCTGCCCATCTTGTTTCCATCTTTACCGACCACAAAAATCTGTCTTACTTACAAACTGCCCAGCGGTTAAACCCTCAACAAGCACGATGGTCGTTATTTTTCGCCTGTTTCAACTTTCAAATCCACTTCCGTCCAGCCGCCAAGAACATCAGGGCGGACGCCCTTTCTCGCTCTTCAGACGTCTCCGCGTCAGAATCCACTCCACAGCATATTATCCCTCCTGAATGCCTAGTCCACTCTGCCCCCGCTACTCTGGTACAGGCACCACCTGGAAAGACCTTCGTGCCTCCTCGCCAACGTTGCAGAATATTAAAGTGGGGACATTCTTATCATGTAGCTGGCCATGCTGGTATCAGAAAATCTTGTTCTCTCATTTCCAGATATTATTGGTGGCCCTCTCTAGGGAAGGATGTGACGGAATTCTTTCAGGCTTGTACCATCTGTGCACGTGACAAGACTCCTCGCCAAAGACCTGCAGGCTTACTTCTTCCCCTACCTATTCCAAATACTCCATGGTCACACATTGCTATGGACTTTATTTCTGACCTCCCTTCTTCGCATGGCAACACCGTTATTTGGGTGGTAGTGGATAGGTTTTCTAAGATGGCGCATTTTACACCTTTGCCTGGCCTTCCTTCGGCTCCTCAGCTGGCGAGACACTTCCTTATGCATAGTTCTGGAGGGCTCTTTGTAAACAAATGAAGATTAAGTTGGACTTGGTGGAAAGAGTTAATCAAGTCCTCGGCCATTATCTTCGCCATTTTGTTTCTGCGCGTCAAGATGATTGGGTCGACCTTCTGCCCTGGAGGGAGTTCTCATATAACTTCAAGGATGCTGAATCTACGAGAAAATCCCCATTTTCTGTGGTGTACGGTCGTCATCCTCTTCCGCCACTGCCCTTGTTCACGTCTTCTGAAGTACCCGCCGTGGAAGAACTCACACAGGATTTTTCCACCATCTGGCAAGAGACTCAACATGCCTTTTTTCAAGCTTCCGCTCGTATGAAAACTAGCGCTGATAAAAAGAGAAGAACTCTTCCTGTTTACTCTCCTGGAGATAAAGTGTGGCTTTCGGTGAAATACATCCGCTTCCGAATTCCCAGCTACAAACTGGGTCCCCGCTATCTGGGCCCTTATAAGATCAAGCAACAGATCAATCCGGTTTGCTATAAGCTTCACCTTCCAGCATCTCCTCGTATCCCCAACTCCTTCCACGTCTCTCTTTTGAAGCCAGTGATTTGCAATCGTTTTTCTCCAAAAATCTTGGTGCCTGCTCCAATCTCTGGTACCGCGAACACTTTTACCGTGAAAGAGATCGTGGCCTCTAAGGTCTCCAGAGGCAAAAGATATTTTTTGGTCGACTTGGAAGGCTGTGGCCCAGAGGAAAGATCTTGGGAACCCGAGGAGAACATTCTGGACCACAGTCTCATCTCGGATTTTCTTGGTCCCAAGAAGAGGGGGAGACCCAAGGGGGGGGTACTGTTAGGGCGAGTGCGCTGGCTTCCTGAAGTTTAAAGGGCTGGTACATCACTGATTGGTGCCCAGTCATCCAATCCTGTATCCACTTCCCCTATTTAAGGGGCACTTCCTTTCCATCAGTGCCGGATCTTGGTCTTCCTATGTATGCAGAAAGTCCGTTGTTTACAGGATTGCTCACCCGTGTACCGACCTTTGCCTGTCCCCGACTCTGAACCTTCGCTGCCCGTCCCGATCTTGGCTACTTATCTTCGATCTCGAGGTTATGCTGCCAGTCCTGACCTCTGCTTGCCTCCTTCCACCATGCAGTACCTCGGCTGACTGTGTGGCTGAGCCGCTGTTGGGGGGTAGCGACCTGGGGGTCACTCGCCGCTACAAGACCAACCTGCCTTGCGGCGGGCTCTGGTGAATACCGGTGTCCTCTTAGACTCCGCTCCCCTGACACTGTACTCGCTATCAGTACCACAGTCACAGCGGATCCACACCAGTGCCGCCACACCCGGTCCGTGACAGCGTCAACACTGGGGATACCCGGCAGCCTGCACCTTGGGATTGCCCACCTCATTCCCTCTACCCTGAGCAGCCTCAATGCAGGACAAAGGGCCATGCAGTAACAGGGACTAAGGACTGTCAGCCAGGGCCAGATTGGCCATTGGGAGCCATTCTTTCTTCCTGTCACTCCATTTATTCTTTGTTTCTTTCCTTCTATTTTTTTATTTTTTCGTCCTTTCCATTTATTTATTTTTCTTTCATTTGTTCTTTTGCCCGTTCCTTTTCTTTTTTTCTATTATTTCTGTCAGTCCTATTAATTGTTTCTTTCCTTTTAGTCCTTTTCTTTCTTTCCATCTATTCTTTATTTCTTTCATCTGTTTGTTCTGCCATTAATTTTCTTTCCCTCTATTATTTTTTTCTGTCAGTCATTCTCTCTGTCTTTTTTCTGTCTTCTTTTTTCTGTCATTCCATGTATTCTTTGTTTCTGAAATTCATTCTATGCTTTATTATTATTTATATTTCTTTCCATCTACTCTTTTTTGTCATTCCCTTTCACTCTTTCTTTACGGCTTTCATTTTTTTTACTCATTCCTTCCTTTTATTTTCTTTCTATTCTTTAGCAGTATTCACCATACATGCAACTTTATTACCATGTGTGGAGTATCATACCACACTGCAAGGAGCCCATGGAGACTCTATCGCCCAGGGGCCCACATAAACCTGGACCTGGCCCTGCCTATGGGGCATCTTGATTCAGGATGCCCCACTATGTGATCCCGACGGATCATCAGCAAACTCTTTACCTTTCTGCCGATCGCTTGACGTGATTTCAGGCCGCATCCCCGGCATTCCAGCAGCTATTTGGATAGGCCCACCGCTCATTCCACAGGGAAAATGGGTATGAGGCAGACCATACTGCCTATGCCCATGCCAAAAGAATGCTTTATGCCGTGCATTAGAATGCACAGCATAAAACGCTGATTGCATGGGAGCACGCGCAGGTGCTATGGGAAAGGTGAGTGGTGTGGGTGATCAGGCACTAGTGAATGGCCCTGTTTAAGAGTAGTGGGGATGTGCCAGCCGGTGCACTAGGCTCTTCTCGGGTAGAATTAGCCAATTTTGCCAAGCGCTGATGTAATTTGACTCTCTCAAAATGACTGTTGTGACGTGGTGTAGCCGGCTGGCCGTTTTCATTCAGAAAGGCTTAGTGTGGAAGCGTGCACACCCCCTCACCAGCAGAAAACGCGTCATCTGGTAAGATCTCCAGATCCCCGGGGGGTTTCACACAGCAGGACATCCGTTGTAGGATGCCCTGGGGGTAGGCTAGTGGCTGGGCCTGGAATCTCTTACATCGCAGGGCCCGGCTGTGCAGGTTTTTGATTTGCTTTAAAGTAGACCAAAAAACAGGATTTTGACTATCCTGGGTTTTTGTTCTTGCTGTGTAAAACCCCCCAGGTTGCTCGAACCAACTCACTTTTTCCCGGTCCTATGGCGCATGCGCGGCCTCTTGTCCTTCAGCGCACTCAGATCTGCTCCTGCCCCCTTTGTCTAGACCTTCGTCTAAGCACGCTGGCAGTTGCATACCCCGCTACCCTCTAACTGGGAGCATGCCCACGCCGGTCATTTACAAATGCCCTGCTAACGGGATAGTGTGGATGCGGTCACTCCTTGCACTGTTAGACCGGGACAGAAGGTGAGTTTAGGGGCGACCTGAGGGATTTTACACAGCGGGTCATCCCGATTCTGGATGCTCCGGGGGAAGGAATCAGACGGCCCTGGGTTTTGGTCCACTTTAAACCCGGGATAGTCAAACTTCGGGTTTTGGCCAACTTTAAGCCAGTATTCCGTTGATTCAGAACTGTATGTGGAGCATGAAAATGAGAGCTGGTGCCTGTGCCGTGGGATCAAAGTGAGTGAAAGGGCTGAAGGGGGAGTTTCATACATCGATTGGAATGCCTCTGTAATACGAAGCAAGACCCAGGGGAGGGAAACCCCTTTTTATTTTTTAGTCTGCTTTAACCCTTCCCCCCATACCTCACAACCACCACAAATCCGATGGGGCGGTCCTGGATTTCTACAGCTGTCCCGGTGTCCCGAATAGGCTGATGGTGTCCCAGGACAGCAGATCCGGGATGGCTGGAAGCAGCCCTGTAGCAGTTTGGGTCGCAGTTGAGTGGCGTGACGCATCTGTAGGGAACAGGGAGGAGGTCGAGTGGCAGACTTGCAATACAGCGGGGCCCAGCCAGCATAAAAATACACAGAGAGCAGGGACTTTTTTTTATCTGTTTCAGCTGGCTGGGGCGCGCAGTGCTTTATACCTTGGCATCTGTGAGATAGCGGCTCTTCCCTTCAGTCACTCCCTCCTCCTTGATGTGAGTAGCTAGGCTCTTCCCGTCACCTCTCATCAGTCCAGTGAGAAAGCAGGGGGCTGTGTATGAGCAGCATTACAGAAGTCCCGCCCCTGCGATGCACATCGCCCTCCTCTGCGCATCGAACAGAGCAACTTGCTGCCCAGGCAACTGGAAGGAGAACAAGCTCTGCATGAGGTTATGCCAGTGTAAAATATCATTATTTGTGATATTTCCTTCCCTTGTTTTCCTTAACAAGGACTGTTTTGGGCCATCCAGTATCTGATCTCAGCTATAGTAATTTAAGCAAAGTATTGCCCAAAACCAAAAATCGATAAATGGATTTAATATAAATAGAGCTGATTACAGTACAGGAATATAATATGAATGGTATAAATATGATATGAAGTTGCAAGCAGAAATGTAAGCATTTTCCATAGGAAAATGCAGCAGACTAATCAAACTAGGGTCTTTGTCTCTCTCGCCCAACCCCCACCATACTGGCCATGTGGCGATCTCTTACATGTTGTCTGTTCAGAGGCCCAAAGCAAAGAGACCCAAGAGAAGAGAAGAAAAGAGAAGAGTGACCCCTTCCCCCACATTCTCCTCCTTAAATGTTATTCCTAAATCTCTCCACCTCCAACTGTCCTCCTATTACAAAGAAGCAGTCATGTAGTACAAACATATGGTTTCAGTTAAATGGTCGAAGTTAAGGTAATTACTAGGAGAAGCTAACCCAAACATTACTTGAGTCTGTGTATACACATACACACATATATATATATATATTGAACATTGAGGCAATTAACCAAAATTAACTTATATTACATTATATGTGCATCAGCCAGCCCTGGATCAGAATCATAATAACCAGGTAAAAATCCACAGACTCCATTCATCCAAGTTACCTATTTTCCAGGAATATTAGTGATTTAATAATAATTCATTAATAATTGAGATCATAAACCTTTTATTCCTCTGGAACCTTCTTACAGCCAGGCTGCAGCAGTTTCCCATCTCAGGGCATCAGATTTCCCTTCTAAAGTGGATTTAAAGTCAATGAAGACTTTTGGTCTGCTTGAATGTCTAAAGCATCTAAATGTGGGATGCCACATAGTGTTTAAAGCAGAGTAAAACCCTGCACAGGCAGCCCTGGATCCTAAAAGACTCCAGGGTAGGCCACTGGCTTTCGCCCTGGGGCATCCCAAATCAGGTTGCCACCAAACTCACCTTCTTTCTGGCTCCCCTGTTTACATCAGCGGCTGCATCCCCGGCATCTCTGGGCTCTGGAAGCAGCAGCATCTGGGGATGTGGCCACTTTTGATCCCGATTGCCGAGCATTAATATGCATGGCATATCACTCTGATTGGACAAGAGCCCCGCACATGTGCATTAGGACTGGGAAAAAGTGAGTTCTTATGGGCGATCTGTGAGGTATCACACAGCAGGATAGCCCCAGGGCAAGGAACAAAAGTCAAGATAGTCAAAATCTCAGGTTTTGTTCCACTTTAACCCTAACGACCCCTGCAAGTACGATTCATGGGGGCATTCCAATGCCCTGTGCATCCAAGCAGCTCACCAACCCTATTGGGATCCAATGCTAATCACATTCAGCACAGGAAGTGTGCACAGGGGCACCTCCTACTGTGCCCACTGAATGCGCACACAGCTATGAGGCTGCGGCCCTTGTGCTCAATTTAAAGTGGACCAAAACACAGAATTTTAACTATACCGGATTTTGGTCCTTGCCCCCGTGCCTCCCCCCTATCGGGGATGCTCCGCCATGTGAACCCCCCTCCCCCAGGTTGCCTGCACTTCCTGGTCCTATGACACGAGCGGCCAATCAGCCCGCTCGCATCTGCTCAAGACCCGTAGTCCAGGAGCTTGTCTAATGCAAGCTGATCCGAGAGCACTGGCGGCTGAATCCCCCACCTCCCTCTAACAAGGAGCGTGCCCATGCTGGCCATTCACAAATGCCTGGTGCGGGCTAAAGGGACGCTAAGAGGGGATGCGGCGCAGCTCGCGCATGCGCCATTGGACCGGGAGAGAAGATGAGTTTCCAGGCAACCTGGGGGGTTTCACACAGCGGGGCATCCCAATTCCGGATGGCCCGGGGGAGGGAATCCAGTGGCCCTGAAATCTTATAGATTATGGGCCAATAGGGCATAAGTTTTGGTTCTCTTTAAACCAGACCTTCAGCATGATTTAATGAAAAGCCCAAACCCTTAAATAAACTATTCCCAGCATCTAAAATGAATGTATTTTAAAGTGGACCATCACCCTCCCGTGATCGGCCCGGGAATCTATAAGATTCCCGGACCGATCACCTCCCTCCCCGCGGGACATCCGAGATCGGGATGTCCCGTGGGGTGAAACCCCCCAAATCCCCTTACCTCGCGCACGCGCCGGCCGTCTGTGAATGGCCGGCGCGGATGCGCGCGCGCCAGGAGTGACGCGCGGCCGTTGCTGTCAGATCGCTTGTCCGTCCGCGCTGACTGGACGGCGCGGCCACGTGGGAACGGGGAGAGGTGAGTTTTCCGGGTGATCGGGGGGGTTTCACACAGTGGGGCACCCCGATCGGGGGTGCCCCACCGAAGTGGACCAAGACCCAGGATAGTCAAAATCCTGGGTGTTGGTCCACTTTAAGTTTTTAGTCACTTACTTATTATTCTTTCCACTGGGCTGCAACTCTGTTCAGGACTCTACGATACAGGCATCAGTAGCATCACATACTGAGGAGAGCGGGATAAAGTACAGGGGGCGGGGTTATAGCTGTGCTTTGCATAGACAGAGCAGAGCTGGGGTCAGGAAAAGGTCAGCAATCCCAGAATGCAGAGTAATACAGTCAGAAGACACTTCATGTTTGCAGGCAACCTGAAACTCCATGGGCCAGCATCTTGGATGTTTAAAGGTTTAGAAAAGCAGGTAGGATGATTTTTAAAGTGGACCAACACCCACCCCTGATCGGCCCGGGAATCTATAAGATTCCCGGGCCGATCAGCTCCCTCCCCGTGGGGTATCCGAAATTGGGATGCCACTGTGTGAAATCCCCCAGAAAGCCCCTTAAAACGTACCTTATCAGCGACGGATAAGCCGCAGCCACAGCCGCCGCCTCCCGCGCGTCCCTCTAGCAGGGCGCACGCCCCGTAAGAGGGACGCGCGAGAGGCGGCGGCTTATCCGGCGCTTGTCCGTCGCCGATAAGGAAAGATTTTAGGGGCTTTCTGGGGGGCTTCACACAGCGGGGCACCCCCGATCGGGGTGCCTCGCGGAAGTGGACCAACACTCAAAATAGTGAAAATCCTGGGTGTTGGTGCACTTTAATGTGAGCAATCTGTATGTACAGGGTGTGGGAAACATATAAGATAAGCTCTTATTCAGGGTGAAGGTCCGCTTTAAAGAACAACACTGAGTCCTGGTAATGTGCATATGCTGGGCTGCGGAGGGTCTCAAATCGGGATGCCTTCTAAGAATCCTGTTCGGACTTTGACTCCAGGTCTGGCCGATTCTGCTGGGTTTCTCAGAGCAGGGCAACCCCCTGGTTTCTTGATATCCCACGGTGACATGATCTGCGCATGCACCACTCTAGGAAGACTGGAATGCCCGAGAGAGCACATATGCCTTCAGGTGCTGCAACCATGATGAACTAGATGTATCAGGGGAATGGAGGGCATCCCAAATTCAGCATTCTGCAATCCAGTCCTAGGATCTTTTGGACTCTAGAAGCAAGTTGCATTGGTTTTGATTCACTTTAAAGAAGGCCTACACTGGGGATTTTAAAAAAATAACGGGTTTAGGTCTGAATACCTCCCAACTTTTCAGGGTGGGAAAGAGGGACAGTAGTTAAATGAAGCCACGCCCCCTCATTGTGGGCTGGATAGGAGATAGGTTGTAACAGTTACAACAATATACATACCTCCAGTGTCCCCCTGCTCCTAGTTGTTCCCAGTAAATGATTAATTTGTCTATTCAAAGTGTTTATATTGTTGTAACTTTAACATCATATCCCATAGCCATCGCTGAATGAGGGGATGTGGCCTAATTCAACTATTGTCCCTCTTTCCCACCCTGAAACGTTGGGAGGTATGATATCAACACCATACTTCCCAAGTGTCCCTCATTTGGAGAAACTGTCCCTCTTTTGACTCCAATGCCCATTCCTCTGTCTTTTCTGTCCCTCTTTGAGGTGTAACATGCGGATCTGCAGCAATAAATGATTAATTTGCCTATTCAAAGTGTTTATTTTGTTGTAACTGTTATGCCCTATCTCCTACCCATCCCTGAATGGGGGGGGGGGGCGTGGCCTAACAATTGTCCCTCTTTCCCACCCTGAAAAATTGGGAGGTATGATATCAACACTTTGAATAAGTAAATGAATCATTTATTAAAAAAGAGTGAGGGATTGGGCGATGTCAAAAGAGGGACAGTCCCTCCAAATAAGTGACACTTGGGAGGTTTTTCTTGACCATCACAATTTGTGTAGGCATGGCTGCACACATACCTATCAATATTTCAGGGTGGGAAAGAGGGACATTTGTAAATTAGGCCACGCCCCTCATTGAGGGATGGATAGGAGATACATTGTAACAGTAAAAACAATAGAAACACTTTGAATAGGAGAATGAATCAATGATTAATGCGAATCTGCATGTTACACCTGAAAGAGGGACAATGAGAACAATGAGGGACAGGGAACTTGGACTCAAAATAGGGACAGTGTTTCAAAATTAGGAGGTATGCTTCCCCACTCTATCCAATAAAAAAAAAAACATTCACGGCCACTGAGCGTTATCATTCAATCACAGATCTTGAATCCTTTTATCAGGTGCCATTTATAAATCATCACGTCATCTCTAGTGGCCAAGTCACGTCACTGTCTCCATAACAACCCCCCCTAAAAAAATGGCGGCCGTGCAATGCAAAAAACGCGTGGAACTACGGGGCGGCTCACACGACCTTGCACTACGACCTCGGCGCCGGTTACAACCAATAAAAAGCCAAGGTTGCCGGGCCAGGGCCAATCATTGGTGAGCTGACATTAAGCTAGGTTGCGCAGCGAGAAGCCGGGTGACTGACAGGAGGAGGGAACCAATGGTGTAAGCGGGAGTGAACGGGATAGAAGGTTTCTGTCAATGACGAGATTAAAGAGGGCGGGATTAACTCTGGCAGCGGGTTAGGTTGCTCTTGTCGTGTGTGTGACTGGATGTGAAAAATCCCGGGGAGCACCGGAGAGGACAGGTGAGGCCGGCGGGGGGCAGATAATGGCGGGAGGCGGAGTGGGGCCCCGGGGGCAGCTGTGCGGGGGTCGCCTGAGGGGGTTGGTGGCCTGGCGGGGTCAGAAGGGGGCGCCCTGTGTATGAATGGGAAGGTGAATGAGCTGTCATGCTGCTGGGGTGACCGGGCCCCGTCATCCTATGTGACTGCTCTGTACCCGGATAGCATGGCTGCCTATTAACCCCATACAGTCTGATCTGTACAATTTCTGCCCCATATTCTCCCTCATACACGACTGCCTACATTGCCCAGTGTCTTCATACAACAGGACTTTGCACTAAATCACTTTAAAGCAGAACAAAACCCAAGAGGGCTGTCTCTGCAATCTTAAAGTGGACCTTCACCCTGAATAAAAGTCTCTTATATGTTTACCACACCCTGTACATACAGTTTGCCCACATTAAAAATAATTCTACCTGCATCTACTGCACTTAATGAAACTTTAAACATCCAAGATGGTGTTCCATGGAGTGTCAGGCTGCCTGCAAACCTGGTGTCTTGTGACTGTGCTGCTCTGCATTCTGGGATTGCTGGCCTTTTCCTGACTCCCAGCTCTAATTTGTGCAAAGCACAGCTATAACCCCACCCCCTGCATTTTTGACCCTTCTCTCCTCAGTATTTGATTCTACTGAGACAAGATGGCGGCACCCCTTTCCTATAGTCCTGAACACAGTTGCAGCCCAGTGGGGGAAATAATAAAAAGTGACTAAAACGTAAAACATTTATTTTAGATGCTGGGGAATAGTTTTTTTAAGGGTTTGCACTTTTCATTAAACCGGACCTTCAGCGTGATTTAATGAAAAGCCCAAACTCTTAAAAAAATGGTTCCCCAGCATCTAAAATTAATATATTTTACGTTTTTAGTCACTAACTTTTTATTCTTTCCCCCACTGGGCTGCAACTCTGTTCAGGACTTTAGGATACGGGCACCGCCATCTTGACTCAGAAGCATCACACTTACTGAGGAGAGGAGAGTGGGATAAGGTACAGGGGGGCGGGTTATAGCTGTGCTTTGCTCAGACAGAGCAGAGCTGGGGTCAGGTAATGGTCAGCAATCCCAGAATGCAGAGCAGCACAGTCAGGAGGCACTTCCTGTTTGCAGGCTGCCCACATTAAAAATCATCCTACCTGCATCTACTGCATGTTATTAGCCTTTAAATGCCTTTTATGGCAGCCGCCATCTTGGATGTTTAAAGGCTCATAACATGCAGTAGATGCAGGTAGGATGATTTTTAATGTGGACAATCTGTATGTACAGGGTGTGGGAAACATATAAGATAGACTCTTATTCAGAGTGAAGGTCTGCTTTAAATGATGCTGAAGGAAAGCTGCTGCCCCCCCAGGGCATCCCAAAAATGATAAACTCGCCTTTTCCAATGGCTGCCATGGCTATGTAAACATTGGCAGCTGCATCTCCCAATCATTCAGATAGATTGGGGGCAGGAGTGTGCTACAAACCCGTTGCCGAACATTTAATATGCACGGCAAATATACTGCTGGAACAAGGAAAAGTGGCTTTACTGAGGGGTTTCGCACAGCGGTCAGAATCCTGGGTTTTGTTTCGCTACAAAGCGGATCAAAGCCATTGCCCTTATTCATCAAGCGATAGCGCCAGGTAGTGTCTGACGAGCGCCAGGTAGCGGCAGCTAACGGCGACTACCGACTCAAGTACGCCCGACGGCAGTCACAATGACGCATTTATCAAGCAAAATGAGGCTAGCGCCGGCGAGAGCGACGGCTAGCGCGGCATTCATCATGAAGCCGCCTGGACCGAACAGCGCCGCTGCAAATTCCCTCACAGCGCCAGGTATGAGCTGTCGCTCCCTGGCGATGTCCAATGCATTTCAATGGAGCAATCTATAATTATTCCTAATTAATTGGTATTATTTTTTTTTTAATTTTTTTAATGTCAAAAAATCGGAGACCACTTCTGCAATGTTAGGATTTATTTTTAAGTAAAAAAAAAATTAAAAAAAAAATATGTGCAGAATTGATCTAACAGGTCTGATATTAATGTATTCATATTACAAAATGATTCTAAAAACATGTATAATGTTACATTCAAAAAATATGGTTGTTTAGGGGTTAAAAACTAGTTAATACACATCGCCGCCAGCGCTCTGGGGTTTAAACAAGGAATGGACAGCGCCAGCACATTCGGAGCGTGATTTGTTAATGAATATGAAGCTAGCCGTTCGCTCTGGCCATTCGTTGTCAGGCGCTCACATACAACGCTGGACCTGTGAAACAGCGACCCCCCAGCCCGTATTCAACATTACCGCACACCGACTGAGTCGCTGTCATAAAGCAAACGCCGGCCAAGCACAGCGAATACTGGCTGGCGCTGTAAAAATCACGCTACAGTCGCTCATCTGTCGCTACCTGGCGCTATTAATGAATCGGCCTCCATGTGTGGCCAGCCCTGGCATCTACCAAATTGGGATTCCCCGCTTTATGAAATCCTGTAGGTCCCAGCAAAGCTCAATTACTTTCATGGCACCCTGACTGATGTAAATCAGCAAAGCATACCCAGCATCTTTGGGCTGCGCGCACGCTCCCTTCCTTGGCCTTTGAGATATTCTGCAGGGGATGAGGCCACTCTCGGTCCCAATTGGCACAGAGCCATTCGTTGAACATTAATGTGCACGGCTGATTGGATGAGAGCCCCTGCATTCCCAGTCAGAGGTTTTTATTGGCGATCTGGAGGTTTCCACACAGAGAGGGCATCCCAAATAGCAATGTACGGGGGACAAGGAACAAAACCCGGAATAGTGAAAATCCTGAGTTTTGTTCTTCTCTATAATTTCTATATGATCTTACCCCCACACATTTTAAGAAGGATCAACACCCGGGAATTTTAATCTCCTGGGTTTTGGGATGCCCCTCTGTGTGTGTGTCCCACTCACCCTAAAAAAAAAAAAAAAAAGCAGTAAAACCAGCACGCCAAGTGATAATCCAAAAAGAATGTATTCAAGTCAGTTGCACAAAATTCAACGTTTCGGGGGTTACAGCAGGCCCCCTTCATCAGGGATAACTAACAACAAGTGCACAGGCATAGCAAGTGTTAAATAGACATAATTAACCAATGATAGGCAAGGGAAATTCCCGCCTGACGTCACTAATGATGTCACAGTATGTCCATAAATCATATACAGTGTGTAAACATTCCATCCGAAAACAGAGGTAAAGAATATAAATGATAGTACATAAGGATAAAAGTATACTTACCTAACACAGCCCTCCCGCAAGTCTGCAGCTCTGGCCACTCACCCTAGACTCTCCTTCCCGTTGTTCCCACAGCGCAGGTGCTGGTGAAACCGAGGCCACTCGATTTCACACGGCGTCCTTCAGCTCTGCTAGCGGCTCAGCAGTTGATGGAAGCTGAGCGGGGCAGAGTGTTGCCGGCAACATCCCCTGCTCCATCTCTAGCAATGGCGTGCCCGTGCCGCTCGTGCAGAAAGGCCTAGTTTGGGTGCATGCCCAGCTGGAGATGAGCGGGGATGCCCCCGCAGGGAGGGCTCCAGGAGCAGGTTAGTGATATCGGGAATCCGGGAGTTTTCACACAGTGAGGCATCACAATTTGGGATGCCCCAAGGAGTGGGACTCGGGTGGTCATGGAGTCTTTTAGACTCCAGGGCATCATTGTTCCTCTTTAAAGTGGACCAAAACTCAGGATTTTGACTTTCCTGCGTCTTCATCCTCACCCCCCCCCCAGGGCATGCCCTGCTGTAACAATCCCCAAGGTTGCCCATAAAAAATAAAAAAAACTCCCCTTTCCCCCTACAGCATTTTCGGTTCAGGGCTGAATTGAGCCAAATGCGGCCAAGCACACTGATGGTAGCATCCCTGTTAGTCTCTAGCAGGGGCCGTGCCCGCGCCAGTTATTCACAAATGCCTTGCGCAGACCCAACCCCCCAGCGGTCCCTGGGAATAGCTTTAGAGAAGTAAAAAGCTTATTTGCATTGCCTGCAATCCTTAGTTTGTATGCAGCATGTAAATATTTTCTCATTTAGGAAAGCATTATCCGTCTAATCTGCGCAATGTCACACATACTTTCCATCTAATCTGCCCAGTCTTTATACCATGTTACCCACACAACCTTCAATGAAATGTGTCCAATCTGTATAGTCGCACACATCTTTCCCTCTAATCTGTGCAATCTCACTTATATGCCTTTCAATCTAATCTGCACAATCTTCCCCACATACATGTTCAGTTTCTATAATACCCACACTCCTTTCAATTGAATCTGTCTAATATGTATACAGACCTACACACCTTTCACTCTAATCTATGCAATCTTACCTACACACCTTTCACTCTAATCTGCCTAATCTATGCAATCTTACCTACACACTTTTGGATCTAGTCTGTCCACTCTCTATACAATCTTACCTACACACCTTTCATCCTAATTAGTTCAATTTCTCGATGATCTTACCCACACACTTTTCAATTTTGTCTGTCCAATCTCACTCATACATGTTTCAATCTAATCTGTCCTGCCAGGGCAGGCTCCAATCTTATGGGGGCCCTTGGGTGACAGTTTCAGGGGGGCCCCTTTGCATTGTGCCATGAGACACATGGCGGTAAAAGTGCAGATGTGGTCGATATTGTCTCTTGTTGTTAAAGGGAAAGTCTGCTTTCATAGACTTACCCCAAAGACCTCAGAGCAGATGATGCCAACAGGTGGCAGTTGAAAGAATAAAGAAATAGAAGGGATGACAGCAAACGATAGAAGTAAATAAGGGATGAGACAAAGAAAAGAAGGAATGACAGAGGAAAAATGCATTGCATGAAAGAAAGGAAGAAAATAAATGAGACAGAAGGAAAAAAACATATTGACAAAGAGGAAAAGAAGACATGATAAACAGAGAAAAAGAAAGAAATGTGGGAAAGATATAAAGTGACACAAATAAAAGAAGGAATGCCAAAGAGAGAAAAATTGGGAAGAAAGCAATGACACAAAGTAAGAAAAAGGGGAATGTGAAATAAAGGAAAGAACTGAAAGGAACAATATAATGGATGACCGTAAAAATAAGGAAAGTCAGAAAAAAGAACAGAAGGAAAGAGCGGGAAAGAAACGGTCTTGTGATTCCTAGTCCTGGTTACTGCACGCTTCTGTCTTGGGGACGTGAATGACCTGCTCACCATTGGGGTGTCACATGATCACTATATGTGGTGGGGCCCTTCCAAGTTGCAGGGGCCCTGGCACCTGCCCTGTTAAGCCCACTGCTGACGCCGGCCCTGTGCCCAGCTTTCATACAATCATACTAACATGCCTTTCAGTCGAATCTGCCCAATTTCTCTACAGACTTGCCACAATCTGTCCAATCCCACAAATACACCATTCTAACTAATCAGTGGAGTCTCTATACAATCTTACCCTTGCTCCTTTCAATTGAATCTGGCCAATCTGTATACAGTTGTACACAATTTTTACCAAGTACATTAAAAACTGAATTGTTCAGCGTTTATACGATCCTACCCCTGGCCAATCTGTATACAGTCCAACCACCTTTTACTGTATTCGGCCTAATCTATTCGATCTTAACAGCACACCTTTCAATTAAGTCATATACATGTTTCAATCTAACCTGTGCAACTTTTATACAATCTTACTAACATCTTTCAGTCGATTCTGCCCATGTTCTGTACTGAATTGCCACACACTTTTCTATCTGATTTGTAAACTTTTTGCCACACGGGTATAAGTAAAACCAGCTTGAAAATGGGGGGGGGGGGTTACTGAGGCAGAGCTCCTGCTCATGGAGCTCGGGCTATGGGTTGCCAGACAGGCAAGTGGGGAGTGAGAGGCCGGAAGGGGAACAAGGCCTAGATCTGACTGCTGCTGGGGAGAAGTATTTTGTCCAATTTTATGCTTCCTTTAGATAACTTCAGATACTCACCAGCAATCCCCCTGAAGCAGTTTGCAAATGGTCTGGCCCTCCGAAAACTACTGGTAGGTTGGATCCCCTGGCACTCTGGCACAGTCCCTGCTTCCTACAGAGTGCCAGTGCCTGGCATGCCTTCTATCCTCCAATGAGTTGGGTGTGATTTATTAACTGTAACTGCAGTGGGAATGGAGCCACGTCCCTCGCTTTGTTGGTGGACCACACCTGAGGAATCCTGGGCCAAGCACAAGCCTTGAGTCATGCTGGTTCAGTGCCCAGATACGCAGTTTAAAAATGGTGACATGCTAATGAAAATACCCTTTTAACTGGTTGGGCATCCCAAATCTGAAAACCCAGGGGTGGGGATCTATATGATTCCTGGGCCGAATGATCCCCCCCCCCCCCGGCATCCAAAATGGGATGCCCCACTGTGTGAAACCCCAGGTCGCCCCATACACTTACCTTGATTCTCGGTCCAACAGTGCATGCGCGAGCTGCGCTGCATCCCCGCTATCCCTCTAGCAGGGCGCGTTCCCGTGCCAGGCTATTGTAAAAGGCCGTCGCGGGCACGCTTCCTGTTAGAGGGTAGCTGGGCATGCTTAGACAACGTGACGTCAGCGGCTCAGAGCGCGGTTATTGGACGAGTGCCCCGTAGGGCCGGAAAGAGGTGAGTTGGCTTAGGCGATCGGGGGGGTTTCATGCTGTGAGGTACCCTGGATCGGGGTTCCCCGGGGCAAAGGACCAAAACCCAGAATAGTCAAAATCCTTGGTTTTGGTCCACTTTAAAAGGACCCAGCAAAAATTAAAAAAAAAAATAAATGTACACCCTTTTTTCGCCTGGTCGCTGGAAAATGGGCCAATGGGACTCGATCTTGTGATCCATCAACATCGAGTCCCGTGGGATTTGGTCCACATCTGTGTAGTGGTTATTCAATCTTACACCACACAATCTAATCATATTGCAGTCTTAAAGTGATTGAACACCCAATTAAAAAAAAAAAAAAAAATGTCCCCTTGTCCTAGTCCAGCACTTTATCTGATTGCTGGATTGCATCCCATCCTCCGCCTTGGACCCAAACATTTACCAGCACTTCCTTGTCCATCTCACTACAATGGAGGGGACGTGTCTGACTGCAGAAAACTCCTCCATTGCAATGAATTGAGAGGGTGTGGCAGAGCCCCTGTGACTGACGGCCGGTCGTGAGCCTGACACAATTAGCCACATTAGGAGGGGTGGGTGAGGTGTTATAAACTACTTGGACTTCCTATTTAATTTCTGTGGTTTGCTGACCCCGCCCCCCCAATCATACAATATTGCATGCCTAAATTTGGCTTCCACTTAACTGTATGGGCGTCTCAAATCGGGATCCCTTGACTGAATTTGGGACTCTACTGCGGAAGAGATCTCTGCTACACTTGTTACGTGCGTGATGTTTTAGTAGCATTATTTGCGCTATAATTTATTCTCTGTTTGCCTTTGCAGTAATCATGGGGAACGTCTTGGCTGCCAGCTCTCCTTCTCCGCCTCCTGCAGGCTCCCCTCCCGGCCCCGGCTTAGTATCTGTCCCTCCTGGATTCACTATGCCCCCCGTGTCCAGCCTGGGCCAAGCAGCAGAGAAAAAAGAAACGCAAGAAGAGCGCTTACCCAACCCTGGCACCTTCGAGGAGTGTCACCGCAAGTGTAAAGGTGAGTCTTCAGCTCTGAGGCCTGCAGCGAAATCTACAAGGCAATGTGAAGCTGGGCAGGTCCTGGGCTCTCTATAGGGGTTTTCAGGCATGAGATATATATATATATATATATATATATATATATATATATATATATATATATATATATATATATATATATATATATAATATATTAGTGTTCTGTGCTAAACTGAGACAATGGCAAGAACTAGCAAAAGATTTTATTTGACCAACGCTTACAGCTGGGCATCACATCAGCATTATACAGTGGTGCTTGAAGGTGTGTGTACCTTCAGATATACTCCTCCATAAATGTCACCTAAAACTACACCAGAAGTCCCAAAAGTAGATACAAATAACCTAATCTAAGAAATCGGTCACAAATATTTAGGGGTGTCAGAAAAAATCGATTCTGTCAAGTATCGCGATATTTCATTAGACGATACTAGGATTGATTTTTTTTTTTTCTTGTATCGATTCTGACCTCCCCCACTACGGTAAAAGAAAAGTAAAAAAAACACTTGCCTGACTCCTTGTTCGATCTGCCCCAAAAAGCCCCAAAAACTCACCTGTCCCCTCTCCCACGTGACCGCTGCAGCCAATCCCCACCGACGGACAAGCGAGCGCGCCTGCCGCCGCCTCCCGCGCGTCACTCTTACAGGGAGCGCACCCTGCTAGAGGGATGTGCGAGCGGCGGCGCCGCTGGATCGAGGAGCAGGTACAGATTTCGGGGGTTTCACACAGCGGGGCACCCCCGATGCTGATCGGCCCGAGAATCTTATAGATTCCCGGGACGATCAGCATCGGGTGTTGGTCCACTTTAAGTTCCACTTTTAAAGTGAATATTCAGTCAAAACAAAAAAAGCTATACTCACCTTTTCTCCCACACAGACCATTGCTCCGAGTCCGGGGCCGCAGCACTAATTCGAAAAGCTTCATCCATGGCACCTCGTGCAGTGCCGCTCTCTCACCAGGCTTCTCTTCCTGTCTCCCTCCGATGTGGCGACCCCCCCCCCACCATCAGTCAGGGTGAGCTACCAGGCCTCCCTCCGTTTACTGAAATGGCAGTTACAGATGAGGGGGGGGCATCGCCACATTGGAGGGAGACAGGAAGAGAAGCCTGGCAAAAAATCAGCGCTGCTCGAGGTACCTGAATGAATCCTTTAAGGGGAGCACTGCAGCCTCCGGACTAGGAGCGACGGGCTTTTTTTTTTTTTTTTTTTTTTTGTTTTGCCAAAAAATGTACATTAATTAGTCCTGCACTTTGTCTTGAAGGAATTTGAGTCTGTTCTCGCATGAGCTGCTCGTTTCAGGTTCTTCCACAAAATTTCTGTTAGATTAAGGTCAGGACTTAAATTGGCCTTTACATTTAGACTTCCATTTTTTTTTTTTTTTTTTGGTTAAATTATTTGTGTTCTTAAAGAGGAATATGGGAGGCCCTGGAGTCTAAAAGGCTCATGAGTTCCAGTCCTTGGAAGATCACAAATTGGGATGCCCCACTGTGTGAAACCTCCCGGAACACTCACCCACTCCTGGAGCCCTTGCCACGTCGGTGCGTTCCAGCCGCTTCTCCGCTCACCCCTAGTCATGCCTGCGCCCGGCCTTCCTCAATGCGTGACTAGAGGACGGAAGAGAGCCGAGTGATAGCGAGCGTGCTGATTGGCTGAGCGAGCTGCTTGCCCGAGTCTGCTCCATGAGAGCGGAAAAAAAGGTGAGTGAAAGGGGGGTAACCTGGGGGTACACCCAACAGGGCACCGCAATGTGGGATGCCACCGCAGAGAGGAACAACACACAGGAAAGTCAAAATCAAGTGTGGTGTTCCTCTCTAAGGTGGTTGTCTTTCTGACCAATGTTCGCTTCAGTTGAAAATATCTCCTGGGTAGCCGTACGAATGAGACACTTGCCGATTCATATAGTGGCAATTTCAAAGGGTATATTACCCTCAAATGTGCGTTAAAGTGGACCAACACCCTCCCAAGATCGGCCCGGGAATCTATAAGATTCCCGGACCGATCAGACCCCTGACTGTGGGGCACCCCGATCGGAGGTGCCCCGCTGTGTGAAACCCCCCCGGATCCCCAAAATCCCTACCTTATCCTCGATCCAGCGGCGCCCGCCGCGTCCCTCTAGTCACTGTGAGAGTGACGCGCGGGAGGCGGCGGCGGGCGCATTCTCTTGTCCGTCGGCGGGGATTGGCAGCGGCGGTCACGTGGGAGCGAGGAGAGGTGAGTTTTTCGGGGTTTCTGGGGGGTTTCACACCTATCGGGGGTGCCCCGCCGAAGTGGACCAAAACCCAGGATAGTCAAAATCCTGGGTGTTGGTCCACTTTAATGCGCTCTATTCAGTAAGTGCAGTAGATGTAGTTGGCCACAAGATGGCACCAGAATGCTCACTTTACTGAATCCATTCATATTGTTCAAGCTGAATTCAGACAGGCTGATAAGTCTAATAATGTCTAGCCACTATATGGTGATAAAGTAGAACATACGGTTAATATGTATAAGTTTAACTCTTGGTGCGATTCCCCCCAACATTTAAGACCTAACTGGTCCTTCCTCAGGCTCTAGCAGGAATTGTGCCTTTTTCAGGTTGGTTTGTTAATCTTGGCTTATGATGCTTCTGTATACCTGATACACTACATTGAATTCTTACTCCTTGCTCATACCAAGTTCTATCATTAAAATTTAGAATGGCCAACTTTATTTGTTTGACCTATTTTTGGATATTAGTTTGGGTAAATAAGTAAAATTAACAGATGCTCCTTGTACCTGGAGAAACTTTATGAATTTTAATTATATATTTTAAAGCTACTTTTACTAAACTTATAATTTTTAGCAGGTCTTGAGGGGGGGTCATAAGGTGGGTTTACTACCTTGTTGCCTAACCAAGGAAACACCAGGAAATATTGACATAAATGGGGATGTGACGGATCCATTGCAGGAAGTCAATTTATATCAATTTTCTTTTCTCCTTCATAGAATTATTCCCCATGCAGATGGAAGGTGTGAAGCTGACTGTAAATAAGGGATTAAGTAACTATTTCCAGGTAAGCATTGCTAAAGGTTTACTCTACTTAAAATTGCCACAATAAAGCAAAAGGAGGCAAGGGCTTCCATCCTTCAGCTTGGAGGAATAGAATCGTGTTGCTGCCAGGCTTGCAGTCTTCTCAAAGATGAGATGCTCTAAATGAAGGCGGGACCACCAGGGATTCGGGGGATGGGTTGGTAGTTGGCCAGTTGTACCCCAGCCTTGTATCTGTGCATATACTCTTCAATCCTTCTATGGAGCATCTGAAGTCTGTCAGTATTGTAAGCAAAACAAAATAGTACATTGGAATTGTAAGACACTCACACAATATGACCACAGACCCGACTGGCACATTGTCTGCTGCTCCTCCAGTGATCGTGTACTGTGGACTTGGGGGCATACCCCCTCCATTGCAGTGATTGGAGGGGGGTGTTCCATAGATCCTGTAACGAATGGCACAGGGTGGTCCATTGGGTGTTGCACAGAGGAGAGCGGTGTGACGATTGAGCTGGCGGCGCAGGACATGGACCAGACAAGCGCTGGATTAACAGTGCTGGTTTGTGGGGGATAACGGGTAAATGTAGAGTTTATTTTGTTTGACTGTAGAATGATTTTAAAGTGGACCAAAACCTGCGATTTTTACTATCCCAGGTATTGATCTGGGGCACCCTGGTGTGGGGTGCCCCCCTGTGTGAAACCCCTCCAAGGTCACTGAGATCACTTACGCTCCTCGAGCCCACGCTGATATCCTAGCAGCACTTGCATGCGGCATCACTCGGCTGCCTTTAGCTCTGTATGGACCCGCACAGCCATTCAGTTGTGGTAGGCAGGGCTGCGCACAGCCGAGGAGGAAGCGAGTGGTGCCGGTGCCACACATGCGCCATGGGCTCTAGGAAAAGGTAAGAATATCAGGTGACTCGTGGGGTTGTCGCAGAGAGGGGCATCCCACTTCAGGATGCCCCCATGGGAGGTAGTAGGCCTGTCCTAGAGTCTCATAAACTCCAGGGTGGACTTTGGTCTGCCTTAAATATCAGAGCGCCTAGGGGGGATAGTCTAAATGGGGATAAAAGGTTAGTATAGTGTTTCTTGTTATCGTGTCTGCACAATTACTTTAAAGAGGAGCAACCACCCCCACTCAAGTGGAGTTGGCCTTCCTTTTGAGGCATCCTGAATTGGGATGCCCCACAGTGTGAACCCGCTCCCATTTTCATATACTTACCTTTTCCCTGAGCTCTGTGCAGCCATATCTCCAGCATACCTTTATCTGGGGCGCGCTAGGCGTTGACGTTCTGATTGGCTAGCACGGGCACGCCCCTGGCTTGAGGCGAGTGGCGATGCCGGCAGCACTAGCTCTGTGCAGATTTCTTTGCTGTGCTGAGCTCAGTGGTTGCCACTGATTGGTTGAGTGGTTGCCACTGATTGGTTGAGTGGTTGCCACTGATTGGTTGAGTGGTTGCCACTGATTGGTTGAGTGGTTGCCACTGATTGGTTGAGTGGTTGCCACTGATTGGTTGAGTGGTTGCCACTGATTGGTTGAGTGGTTGCCACTGATTGGTTGAGTGGTTGCCACTGATTGGTTGAGTGGTTGCCACTGATTGGTTGAGTGGTTGCCACTGATTGGTTGAGTGGTTGCCACTGATTGGTTGAGTGGCCCACATGGGAAACAGGAAGAGGTGAGTTTTTCAGCAATCCCTGGGGGATAGACACAACCACGCACCAGGAAGGAACAAAGTCCGGTGCCCCGCTGTGTGAAACCCCTCAGGTCAGCGAAACAAACTCGCCTCTTCCTAGTCCTACAGCGCATGCACGGGCGCTCGTCCAGTCGGTGCGCTTGGAGTTGCTGACGTCGCATTCTCTAAGCCTTCGTCTAAGGCCAAAGGCTCCGAGCGCGCTGGCGGACGCATCCTCTGCTACCCTCTAACAGGGAGCGTGATCGCACTGGCCATTCACAAATGCCTGGAGCGGACAAGCACCCTGCTAGAGGGATAGTGGGAATGCGGCCGCGGCTTGCGCATGCGCTGTTGGACCAGGAAGCAAGGTAAGTGTAATGGGCGACCTGGGGGGTTTCACACAGTGGGGCATCCTGATTTTGGATGCTCCAGGGGGAGGGAATCGAGTGGCTCGGGAATCTTATCAGGGCTGTGGAGTCTGAAGAAATGTGTCATCTCCAGCATAAGAAAGACAATCTCTAAATAGTATTGTATAATTAATGAAGCTTTCATAAGAAGCATAAAATGTTAGATTGATAGAATATAAAATATATCTATAAATAAGACCCATGTTAGACGGAACATTGGCTTACCGAACCCAAGGCCTGAATCTTATAGATGCCAGGGCCGATCGGCGAGGGTTTTGGTCCACTTTAAAGCGGAACTTCAGTCAATGGTCAGCCATTTTAAAGCATCAATTTTAGCCAAATGGTTCCTGCTTCCAGAGGCAGACAGAGTGCGAACAGATGCCACTGACAAAATACTAGCAAAAGCAAACCCACGTCTTCTGTTCATGTACTAATAATTCGAGGCGTGTCTCTATTGTGAGGCTGTAGGGCCATGACTGAGCAGACCTATGTAGTGGCTATTCCCTATATCCAGTCCAGGTCGTCCCAGTGATGACATGTGGGTATTCCGCCCCCAGGGGCGCTTGACTGCAAGATCAAAAAGCTGCAGCTCCTCCCGGCCTATAAAGGCAGGTGTCTCTCTGGATATGGCCGCTGAGCGGGGCCTCCTAGCCCGTCGGCCGCTGCGGGCCCTATTTCCACTGATCCCACCAGACCCATTTCTGCCTCCCAGCCGCTGGCTGCTACGGGATCGTGACGGTAGGGTGAACGCCGGGGTCAGGCGTTCGGCAGAGCTAGGTTCTGGGCTGCAGACCCTGTCTAAAGGGTAGCCGGCCATAGGCTTATGGTGAGCCTAATGGGGGAACCACTTTCTAGGGCTTATTTGTGCCTGTATTACCCTCCCTGCCCACAAGCTTTAATTTTGTGTGCTGTGTGTTGATTTGCACTGCTCCTCGCTGGCTCTACTGCCCTGGAGCTTTGGTCATTCTTACCTCTCTCGCTCCCTCGCTAGCTGTGTCTGCTCTCACTTCATCCTGACTCGTCACACTGTGATGGGGTGGGGGGGAGGATGCTGCTCATGCGGCGCGTTTTGGCGGGCAGGCGGCGCTGTTATGAGCGCCACGCTGTCTTTGCTGTGTGGCCGCGGTGTTTTCTCTGTTGGCCGCGCTATAACATGGTCCCCTCACTGCTGCTCCTCGTGAGGGGATACTGGCCGCGCTATAAGGATGGGCGGGTGCTTTTTTCGCGCCACCGGCGGGGGGCGTAGCCGCACAATGACGCGTATCGCGGCATCACGATGCGGCCTGCCCTTCGAGGAACAAGCTGGAAGCTGTGCTGCGTGCTGCGTGCTCTGCGCTGTTCCTGTTGCCACCTTGCTGCTGTCTGCATCGCTCTCTCGAGACCTGTCAGTGCCGGGAGTCCCTCTTTTGAATGTGTATATTACTTCTCATGCATATCTCGGTTTAGGGATCAGACGGTCCTTTTTCCTTTTGTCTTGCATAGGTCATGGGGTTAGTGGTTGAGGGTTGTGGTTCCTCCCGGTCCCCCCTTCCTTTTTATTAAGAGGGATCATATAGGTTTGGGCCGTTAGTGCCTTGTAACCTTCATTGCCAATTTTTTCCTAATCACCATAATGGAGGCATCTGGGGATAGTGAGCTGGGGGCCCCATCTGGGCGGGTGAAGCTCTGCCCCTTGTGCAGTGCAAGTCCTCTGGGCGTTTTCAGCACTGTTTGTACCACTTGCGCCAAGAGCATCATTTTGGACCATGGCCGGGCGGGCGTCCCTGCCCCTAGTCCTTCAGTACCTGCGGCTCCTCCGGACCCTCCACTGCTGCACTCAGCCGTCAGTGGGGGGGAAGCCAGCCGGGGATCCCAGGTTGATTTGGCGCATAGGGTGGTCAATCTCGAGAGACGAATCTCGCAGACGGCTCCTAGGAAGGCCACGAGTAAGAAACGGCACATCGAGCCTGTTTACTCGGATAATGACGATCTTTTTGATGATCTGGGCTCTGTGGAGGAAGGGGAGTTGCCAGATGATCCCCGTTCCACTGCGGATTATTCTGCTGGCGATGACAGTTTGTCTGGTTCTTCCTTGGATGAGGATGCGCCCTGGTGATACGGAGAAGTTGCTTGCCTCAGTTTTTGAGACTTCACCGAGATCGGGATGTCCCGCGGGGTGAAACCCCCCAGAAACCCCAAAAACATCTTACCTGATCCGCCGCCTCCCGCGCGCCCCTCCAGACGTGCCCGCGCCGGCCCTCTGTGAATGAGAGTGACGCGCGGGAGGCGGCGGAAGCGGCTTGGACGTTCCTGATCCCCGCCTGGACGTTGGCGGGGATTGGCTGCGGCGTTCACGTGGGAGCGTTGAGAGGTGAGTTTTTTGGGGTTTCTGGGGGGTTTCACACAGCGGGGCACCCCCGATCGGGGTGCCCCGCCGAAGTGGACCAAAACCCAGGATAGTCAAAATCCTGGGTGTTGGTCCACTTTAAGTCTGAAAGACAGAGGCGAGTCTTTCTGGAGCAGGCCCATTTTTCTAATGATTTTCAAGGAATAGGAAGGGCCTAACAAGCTACCGTCCGTGCCTAAGGGCCTGGATAGGCGGTATCCCTTCCCTGAGGAGCTGGTCCGGCTATGGTCTCGTCCTCCCAAAGTGGATTCCCCTGTGCGGGGTTGTCCAACACTACGATTATGCCTTCACCTGATACCGCTTCCTTACGTGACCCGGCTGTCAGACCAGTTGATCCATGCGCTTGTCATGCCTTCACCTTTGCCGGTTCCTTGTTTCACCCTTTGTGTGCCGCGGCTCTTGTCTCCCTGCCCATCAGAAGGAAGGTGAGATGCCTTGTGGATAGCGCTAAGGCTCGCAAGCGGGCGGAGGAGTATAAGGACCTCAATGCCTGCGTGGATTTCATTGCCTTTGTTGTCTCTGCCATGGACGATGATGTCTGGCTTGGTGCCAGGATTTCGGCCCTGCTTGTTGCACTTCGCTGCTCGCTCTGGTTGCGGCAATGGTCGGTTGATGCCGCGGCCAAGAAGTCGCTTACTAGTATCCCCTTCGTAGGGCACAGGTTGTTTGGGGAGCGTCTGTACCTTCTGGTCAAGGATGGTAGACGGAAGCCTGCTCGGCCTTTTCGGAAACTCATCTGCCTATCGCTCCTTTCGAAGAGGAAGAGGCTCTTCATTTTCAGGTGGCCGCAGAGATACCTGGGGTAGAGGCAGGTCCTGTGGCCAACCCAACCCCGCTTGGGGAGCCAAGTCCAAGCCCCCTGCCAAGTCCTCTCAAGCATGAGGAGGCACCCTCACCCATCCGGGTGGGGGGATAGCTTCTGCTATTTGCTCATATCTAGAGACGGCACGTCTCGGATCGGTGGATTCAGGAGGTGGCGTCCTCCGGTAACAAAGTAGAGCTGGCAGTCAGGCCGCCCACAAAATTTCATTGGTCTCTGTTATCCCGAAACCCATTGAAGGCACAGAGCCTGAGATTGACCGTGCAACACCTCCTGCGGTTAGGTGTGATTTGCCCTGTTCCTCGTCAGGAGCAGGGTCAAGGTTTTTACTCCAACCTGTTCACGGTTCCCAAGAAGGATGGAACTTTAAGACCAATCCTGGACCTGAAGGGTCTCAACAGGTTTGTCAGACATTTCCACATGGAAACCTTACTGTCAGTGGTGAGCTCGCTTCGGCCCGGCGACTTCATAACTGCGGTGGACATCAGGGATGCTTATCTGCATATCCCGATTTTCCAGGCGCGTCAGAAGTTCCTGAGATTTGCTCTGGAGGATCAGCATTACCAGTTTGTGGCACTTCCATTCGGGATATCCTCAGCCCCCCGTGTCTTCACCAAGGTGCTGGCAGGCATCATGGCTATCCTGAGGAACCAGGGCATTCGTGTGCTGCCCTATCTGGATGACTTGCTGATTGCAGCCCAGTGCTTGCAGCAGGCCGAGAGCGATACTCGGACGGTATTGTCAACCCCGGAGGCCTTCGGCTGGGTAATCAATTACCCAGTCTCTTAGCAGTCCCTCAACAGTGAGGTCCTTCCTGGGCATGGTGATAGACACACAGCAGAAGGTTTTGGGTCTAAAGACACAGGTGCGGGCTTTGCTGTCCTGATCCGTCTGGGGATGAGATTGGTGGGCCTTATGGTGTCATGCTTCGAGGCAGTGCCCTTTGGCCAATTTTGCATGAGACCTCTTCAATTGAACCGGTTGACCAGCTGGGACCGGATGCAGGAGTCGCTGGAACAGGAATTTTCACTGTCCCCCATGGCTAGGCAGTCCCTCTTGTGGTGGTTGGACTCCAGGAATCTGTTGGTGGTTAAGTCCTTTCTGACTCCCCATTGGGAGATAGTTACCACGGATGCCAGTCTGACCGTATGGGGAGGTGTTTGGCAGACTCAGAAGATCCAGGGTCAGTGGGGTCCGCAGGAGCTGGAGCCAAATCTCTTGGAGCTGAGAGCGATCCGGTTGGTGCTTCTTCGCTTGTCTTCGCACAACTTAAGGGGTTGTGCGATCTAGGTTCGCTCGGACAATTAGCCGGCTGTCGCCTACATCAATCACAAGGGCGGAACTCGGAGCAAGCGAGCCCTCAAGGAGGTGACCCAGATTCTGGCTTGGGCAGAGGAGAATGTTCCCTGCATATCGGCGGTCTACATCCCTGGGGTGGAACACCAGGAGGCAGACTCCCTGGGCAGGAGCGTCTTGCGTCTGGGGGAATGGTCTCTCAACAGCAAGACCTTCCACGCTCTGTCTCCGCTGGAGTCAGCCGGATTTGAACCTGTTTGCGTCCAGACACAATCACAAGCTCCCAAGGTTTGTCTCCCTTTCAAGAGATCCTCTGGCCTTTGCCACAGACGCTGTGGCAATTCGCTGGATAGGGTTCAGGTTTCTTTATGCATTCCCTCCGTTTCCACTCCTGGAGCTGCGCACCATCCAAGGGGTACCATCCATTCTGGTGGCTCCTCGCTGGCCGAGAAGGAGTTGGTTTGAGGACATAGTTCAGATGCCGGTAGATCGCTACTTCATGCCCGACGACCCAGGGCTTCTCACACAGGGGTCGCTGCGGCACCCCAATTTACAGACGCTGGCTTTGACAGCCTGGCTATTGAAACCTCAATCCTGACGGAAAAGGGGCTACAGTTGTGCATACCATGATTCAGGCACGGAAGAAGTCTTCCTCCATGATATACTACAGAGTTTGACACGCTTATATTGCTTGGGGCGAGACCAAGAGTCTCCCTTGCCGCACATTTTCTATTTCTAGGATTCTTCAGTTTTTGCAACACGGCTTAGACTTGGGTCTCCAGCTGAGCACCCTCAAGGGCCAGGTCTCTGCCTTGGCCATCTTCTTCCAGAGATCCATTGCCAATCATAGGTTGATCAAAAACTTTTTCCAGGTAGTCACCCATGTCAGTCCACTGCGTAAGTCGGTGATACCGGTGTGGGACTTGAATTTAGTACTATCTGCTCTTCAGGGTCCTCCCTTCGAACCATTGTGCGATGCTGCATTGCCTATTTTGGCTCTCAAAGTGGTCTTCTTGGTAGCGATCACCTCGGTGCGTCGCGTATCAAAGCTGGCCGCACTTTGTATGAAGCCTCCCTATTTTAAGCGGCATAAGGATAAGGTGGTTTATTGCATTAAACCTGATTATTCTTAGTATACAGTACGTCCTGCTCCAAATCTAATACTTACAGTTGGGATATACTCCGCCAGATGGCGATGGACTGCAGAGACATCGAAAATAGGCTCCTCCCGGACCCTCAAATACCCAGGTACCTCCCACAAATCCCCAGAATTTCTCTGCAGTCTGGCTGCGAAGGACGAGAAATTGGCTCTCTACTCGCAGGTGAGCGGGGTTATTAACCTGCGGCCCTGTAGGACTATTCCCACCCGTTCCACTAGTAATATGTCTCCCAGCCTTGGCTGCGCTGGTCGGGTGAAGGTAGGCAGCACCGCCGTTGGTGCTTAGGAGCGCTGCTCCACCGCAATCCCCCACCAAAGGATAGGCGGTTCAGGCTTATGGTGAGCCTCTATGGGATTCCCCTCCCGCACTATTGCCCCTGCCTATCGGTGGGCCCTATTTAAGTGGCCGTCGTCCTCCCTCATCCTCCTTGTAGTCTTCGGGGGAAAAGAGGGGGGGGTGTGTATGTGTATAGATATGTATGTTATGCAGTCTGTGCTTTCTCTTTTCACATGCCTTTATTTTTGTGTCAGCCGCCGCGCTGACTTGTCTTTACTGCTTTTTAAATTTGCCGCCGCCGCACGCTGACTTGGTTCCGCGCTTGGCGGCGGCATTACCTCCGGCGCTGTTGCGCCATCATTGGCTGTTGGCCTTTCTGGCTTCGCGCTCTTCGGGGGGGCGGGGCCCGTCTTTGGCGTGTTCCGCGTCATGGCTGTTACTGGCCCGCCCCTCGAGGTATACAGATGCCATCTTTTCAGCTTGGTTGGCCTATGCGCGACGGACTCCTACCTACCGCGGTCCGTAAATGCCCTCGCGGGTGGCTATATCTCCTTCACTTTTGTTACATGGTACTTAAGGTTTTGTCTGCTTATGTCTTTCAGGCGGGACGAACCCTTTTTGGCTTCTCCCGGCCCTGTTTTAGTATATTACTTGTAGGCCTTGTAAAATTTATACTCTCACTTCCCTAGCGGGTTATTGGGGCATCCAGGGTTGCTATATAGCGTTATTCCCTGTCGGCGTATAGCGCCACTATAATCACCATATGGAGGCATCCCAGGATATTATGACCGGGGTCCCTTCGGGACAAGACCGGCTGTGTGTAGCGTGTGGGCAGCCTCATGCGGACGCTGACAAGGCGTGGGTCTGTGTACCCTGTGCTGAGCAGGTGCTTGCATTGAAATCTGGCCTGCCAGTGGCTGCACCTCGTTTCACTTTGCCTACTCCCCCAAGCTTAAATCTCACTCCTGCTGAGTTGCATACTAGTGGGGATTCTCAGCCTGATGTGTCTTCTAGACTGGCTACTGTTGAACAGATTATTGCAAAGTCCTTAGCGCGTAAGGCCCCTGCTAAGAAGCGGCACTTGACGCCTAATGTTACGGTTTTCCCTATGGGAACTGAGGAGTTTTGGAATCTGTGTGGCTATACTCCATCTGATGAAGGGGAGCTCTTTTCTGATTCAGGCTCATCTGATGAGAGACCAAGGGGTCATAACGATTCTGGCTCTGACCCTGGGCCCTGGATGACACTGACAGATTATTGACCCAGATTTTTGGGGTTCTGTCTATCTCTCTCCCTGTTGAGGCTCCCAGGCAAAGAGGGGAGCTTTTCCATACAGCAAAATCACGTTTGGAATTTCCAGAGCAGGCACATTTCCATAACCTTGTGCTTAAGGAATGGGAGCGCCCCAGTAAACTTCCCGGGGTTCCAAAGAGTTGGGATAGGAAGTATCCCTTTCCTGCTGAGGTGGTTAAATGTTGGTCATCCCCCCCCTCGAGGACCAGTGGGTTGCTGACAACGCTGCCAAGAAGGCCCTCACTGGTTTTCCCTTTAAAGGACTGCGTCTGTTTGGAGACCGCCTGGACCTTTTTGCTAAGGGAGGCAGGTTACCCCAGCGCAGGCGGCAATCTTGGCCCTTTCGGGGTCAGGGTTCCTTCTCCTCCCCTTACCGTGGTGCAAGACAGGGAAGGGGGGTTTCTTTCCCTGGGGCCTGGGGAGATTTCTGGGGTAGAGGCAGAGGACGTGGACGTCCTGGCTCCTCCTGAGATCCCAAAGTTAAATCCTCTCCCAAGCCCCCTCAGGCATGATGGGGCGCCCTCACCCATCCGGGTGGGGGGACGGCTGCAGCACTTCGCTCACGTCTGGAGGCTTCATGTCTCAGACCGGTGGATTCAGGAGGTAGTGTCCTCTGGTTACAAGTTGGAGTTTGCTCCCGATCCCCCTTCAAGATTCATCGGATCCCGGATTGCTCAGGAGCTAGTGCAAGCAGTGCAAGGCCTCCTGGAGCTGGGGGTCATCTGCCAGGTCCCTTTAAGAGAAAAAGGCAAGGGCTTTTATTACAACCTATTCACAGCACCCAAAAAGGATGGTTCTGTCAGGCCCATCCTGGACTTGAAGATCCTCAACAAGTTTGTCAGGGGCAGGCGCTTTTGCATGGAGACTCTGCGCTCTTCCATCAGTTCCCTGCGCCCAGGGGATTTTATGACTTCTGTGGACGTCAAAGATGCTTATCTTCATATTCCTGTTCCCAGGTCATCAAAGGTTCCTCAGGTTCGCTCTGATGGATTAACACTACCAGTTTGTGGCCTTGCCCTTCGGCCTCACTTCAGCTCCCAGGGTGTTCAACAAGGTGCTGGCTGGCGTGATGTCTCTGCTCAGATGTCAGGGCGTCCGCGTGCTTCCCTATCTGGACGACATCCTCATCACTTCCCAGTCTCTACATCAGGCAGAGTTGGATACTCAGCTGGTGGTGATCACTCTGGAGTCATTTGGATGGGTGATCA
This sequence comes from Gastrophryne carolinensis, assembly GCA_027917425.1. Lineage (NCBI taxonomy): Eukaryota > Metazoa > Chordata > Amphibia > Anura > Microhylidae > Gastrophryne > Gastrophryne carolinensis. The sequence continues at coordinate 156,350,174 of CM051242.1, read as the reverse complement.
ACCACCCCAAGTCCTCACTGTCCCCTTCCTTGGTAACTCCATTCCTAGGAATGAATCTGGATACAGTTCAGGCAAGGATCTTCCTTCCTCAGCAGAAGGTGGACAGTCTGATTGCACAGGCTCAGTCCCTCCTAGCTTGTCCTCATCCCTCCATCAGGCAGGGGATACAGCTGGTGGGCCTGGCGGTGGCGTGCTTCGAAGCGGTCCCTTATGCTCAGTTCCACTTGAGGTCTCTGCAACTTCACCTATTGTCTGTATGGGACAAGGACCCAGTGTCCCTGGACAGGGTCTGTGTGCTCTTCCCCCCCCTCCTGGTCAAGAGGTCCCTCTTGTGGTGGATGGACTCAAGAAACCTGTTGGGGGGCAGATCCTTTCTTGCCCCTTCCTGGGAGACGGTCACCACGGATGCCAGTCTGTCAGGTTGGGGGGGCTTCTGGAAGTCCCTGCGGTTCCAGGGGAGGTAGGGCCCTCAGGAGGTCGACACACCTATCAATGTCCTGGAGCTGCGAGCGATCAGGTTAGTTCTGGCTCGCTTGACTACTCATCTTCAGGGCCTGCCTGTTCAGGTGCGCTCGGACAACCAGACGGCAGTCGCCTACATCAATCATCAGGGAGGGACCCGGAGCAAGGGGGCCCTCCAGGAAGCCTCTCTGATCCTGACTTGGGCGGAGGCCAATGTCCCCTGCATTTCAGCTGTGTACATACCGGGGGTGGAAAATCAACTGGCGGACTCTCTGAGCAGGGGGACCTCTCGCCAGGGAGAATGGCCCCTATGCAGCAGGGTGTTTCAATCTCTGTGTCACCGTTGGGGCCAACCAGATGTGGATCTGTTTGCATCCCGACACAATCACAAGCTCCCAGCTTTTGTCTCTCTGTCCAGGGATCCTCTGGCCCTGACCTTGGATGCGCTAGCAATGTCATGGAAGGACAAAGAACTAATATGGTGCACCACTAGTAATAAACAAATATAGGCGTGCCTCCCGCCCTGACTGTCCTCCCTGGAGATTGACTTTCACGTTGCTATTTAGCTGAGTATCTCGCCTTGTTTTGTTATTGTCACTTGTTGCATTTTTACATTTATACATAGTTACCATTGCACAGCCATGATGGCCAATGTATTCTGAATTGTATTGTTCTTTGATGTATGTTACTCTTGCACTCAGTAAATAGTTTGTGGTTTATTTTGCACAATGCACATGTCACTTTGGGCTTTAGAATATATTAGGTAGGGTTTAATTATATATTATATAGGTTTGATATTATTTAAATTATTTTTTTGTGCCGGCACAAATACATTTATATACATATCTATTTATATATAATATTATTTTTTTGTCTAATAGTAAGGGGGGGGGGGGGTTAGACTATATGGGGTAGATACTCAGGCTTATATTCTTATAACATCTTGCTATTTATATGGGCACTGTCAGGACAGGCGTTTATGCATTCTTTCAGGGCAGGTAGAGGCGGTTTTAGTTCTGTGTTTTGTAGTTGTGGTTTTTAATATGTATGTGTTTTTGTATTAATTGAATAAATTGAGCATGAATTGATTTTGGTGGTGCTCCTCTTTGTGACCCTCTGGCTTTGCACCATAGGGTTAAATAATGTCATGGAAGGACTTTCAGTTCCTGTAGGCCTTCCCCCCCCCCCCAATTCCCCTGCTGGGCAGGGTTCTGCGCAAGATTGCTCTGGAAGGGGTGCCAGCAATTCTGGTGGCCCCCAGGTGGCCAAGAAGAGTGTGGTTCGCAGACGTGGTGCAGCTGGCAGTAGATCAGTACGCTCTGCCCTTGGTGCCAGATCTGATCACTCAGGGCTCACTACGCCATCCCAATTTACAAACTCTGGCTTTAATGGCTTGGCTGCTGAAACCTCCATCTTGATGGAGAAGGGGCTGTCTTCCTCGGTTGTGGATACTTTGATTAAAGCTAGGAAGAAGTCTTCCTCTTCCATTTACTACAGGGTTTGGTGTGCCTACATTGACTGATGTGAGTCTAAGTCTCTTCCCTGTCTGGTGTTCTCTATTCCCAGGATTCTGGAGTTCCTGCAGCATGGGTTGGAGACGGGGCTCCAACTCAGTACTCTGAAGGGTCAGGTTTCTGCCCTGGCTATTTTCTTCCAGAAGTCCTTTGCCCAGCACCCTCTGATCAGGACTTATTTCCAGGGGGTCACTCATGTGCGTCCCCCACGTAAACCTATGGTGCCTGTTTGGGATCTGAATTTGGTTCTGTGAGCCTTGCAGGGTGCTCCCTTTGAACCTGTGCAGGATGCTGCCTTGGCCATTCTTGTGCTTAAGGTTGTATTTCTGGTGGCTATCACTTCTGTCAGGCGTGTGTCTGAGTTGGCGGCGCTGTCCATTCAGCCCCCATACTATGAGAGACACCAGGACAAGGTGGTGTTTCGTTTCAAACCTGACTTTCTACCTAAGGTAGTGTCTGCTTTTCATTTTAATCAGGATATTGTTCTTCCTTCTTTATGCCCTAATCCTAGTAATGCTAAGGAGAGGGTTTTGCACTCTTTGGATGTGGTTAGGTGTCTAAAGTACTATCTGGTGGCTACTGCACCTTTCAGGAAAACTGATGCTCTTTTTGTGGTCCCTTCTGGTCCTAGGAAGGGTTTGGCTCCTGCCAAGTCTACTATCAGCAAGTGGATTCGCCAGGCTGTGATTCAGGCCTACTCTGCTAAGGGGAAGAATCCTCCCTTCCGCCTTACTGCTCATTCCACTCGTGCTATTGGTGCCTCTTGGGCTTTTCAGCACCAGGCTTCTGTTGAACAAGTTTGCAAGGCCGCTACTTGGTCTTCTGTTCATACCTTTTCTAAGTTTTACAAGGTTGATGTTAGGGCCTCAGCTGATGCTGTTTTTGGCCGAAAGGTTCTGCAGGCGGCAGTGGTTTAAACTGCCTGCTGCTGATTTTTCTTGGGGATCCCACCCTACTTTATGGACACTGCTATTGGATGTCCCAACTGTAAGTATTAGATTTGGAGCAGGACGTACTGTATACTAAGAATAATACAATTCTGTGATTACTCACCTGTGGGTGGGTGGGGATGTGGTCAGAGCCATTAAGTATTACCTGGTTGCGACTGAATCCTTCAGGAAATCGGATTTGCTCTTTGTCCTAACAGCGGGCTCTAGGAAAAGTTTGCCACCAGCCAAGTCCACTCTCAGTAAGTGCATCAGACAGGCGGTGGTGCAAGCATATTCTGCCAAGGGGAAGGAACCCCCCTTTTCGGATCACAGCTCATTCTACCAGAGCTATTGGTGCCTCCTGGGCTTTTCAGCACCAGGCATCGGTTGAACAAGTTTGTAAGGCCGCCACTTGGTCTTCAGTTCATACTTTTACAAAGTTCTACAAGGTTGATGTTGGGGCCTCAGCTGATGCTGTCTTTGGCCGAAAGGTACTTCAGGTGGTAGTGAAATGAACTACATGCTGTTCCGCACTGGGGATCCCGCCCAAATGGACACTGCTTTTGGATGTCCCACATGTTATCACTGGGACGACCTGGACTGGATATAGGGAAAAATACAATTCCGTGAAACTCACCTGTAGAATTGTTTTTGAGTATATCCAGTCCAGGTCGTCCCACCCCGCCCTTTGTTCATTATCTCTTGTTTGCCTGTTATGGTTATTACCATTTTTTATTCATTGGACTTGTATCCTTAAGTCTTGTTAGAGAGAGTACAAGCTGAAGCTATGTGAAGTAACATGTTTTCTGGGCCTCCCGGCCTGTCCTCTTTTTGTTTACTGCTTTTTAACCACTGGAGAATCATAGAGGAACACCTGCCTTTATAGGCCGGGAGGAGCTGCAGCTTTTTGGTCTTTCAGTCGAGCGCCCCCTGGGGGCGGAATACCCACATGTCATCACTGGGACGACCTGGACTGGATATACTCAAAAACAATTCTACAGGTGAGTTTCACAGAATTGTATTTTTACCTCCACGCCAACCCCCACCTCAGGGCAGAGCAGCGTTGCTCACTTTAGGAACTAATTCAATTTTTTAAAAATAATAAATGAGAGCAGCTTTTGTCACTGCAGTGCTCAGTGTTCAGGTTATAAATACTCTGTTTGGAATGTCTCTTAAGAAGCCTTGGCTCACGCCAAATGCACTCATCATGTGACTTTTAATTTTCAGGTAAACCATACAATTACTCTTAGTACGCTCGGTGAATCAAATTATCACTTTGGTGCCACATACGTTGGAACGAAGCAACTAAGCCCCACAGAGGTGAGAATGTGAACTATGGCTCTACAGCTATGGATGTGTTATCCCATCCAAGGTACAGTAAACATTAGGAATAGTTACATTTGGGTAGCAAATTGAAGTGAAATAAGTCAACACTGACAGAGAGAGGGGGGCTGCAAACCTCATTAGAGGGGGAAGGGTAAAATTGCTCATTGATATGACCTACATAGGGTGAATAAGAAATCGATCCACAATGGCAAAGTCCTCTTGCCCTCCTACAGCACGTGGGCATCTCAGTTTGGAATCCCTGCTGCGCATCCCCCTACCTGGTAGCTCAACATGGAGCAAGTTTATACTCGTCTCTTCTGTGTTCCCCGCATGACACCAGCAATCCTTTAGGTTAAATATTGTTGTGCACCAGGTGGCCCAGAGGTTAGATGAACTGAAGCCATTGAGGGAACATGGAAGTGTTGAGTATGAGCTGCCTGGTCTCGGGCTTCCTGATGGAGGAATGTGCAATGGGGCATCCAAATGGGGTTGTAAGGACCTCTGGTCAGCTTTGATTGTAGGTCCTCTTTAAAGGCCCATAACTATGGATGTTAGTATAACTTTTAATAAATCTTCTAAATTAAAGCAAAGCAAAAGTCAAAAATGACTTTAGGCCCCTTTTTAGCATTCAACCCCATAGCCCCTTTGCCAACCGCTAAAGAACCTTAGAGAGCTGAAATTTCATGACGGGACAGTAAATAACTGCACACTGCAGAGCAGCATGACTATTTTTGGAAGAGGTGCAGTAGCCATGTGTGTGCAGCCGTCTCCTGCCTCAGTTGGATGGATAGGAAAAGGTGGCTATTCTTCGAATTCAGGGCTCAAGAATGCATTGGTTAGGTTAGTGTCCATGTGAGTTGCCAGGGAGGGTTTAGACCTGCTTTAATTAATGAATTCCCAGGATGCCCGCTGTGTGACCCCCCCCCGACACGCTCCCTGTTAGGGGGCAGCAGACATGTGGGCGACGGGAGTGCGCAGCAGAGCTCATCTGGAACTCGGCTCCCTAGACGAGCCTAGATGAGTTTGCGTTAGCCCAATTGAGCGTGCTGTTTGGACAGGAGGCTGCACACGTGCCGTAGATCCGGAGAAAGTTGAGTTAGTTTGGGCAACCTGGGGGGGGGGGGGGGTGTCCACATGGGCTAGAACCAAAGCCCAGAATAGTCAAAATCCTGGGTTTTGGACCACTTTAAGGCATATGCATTGATCAAAGGTTAAGCTATTTGTGTTTTCCCGTTGCATGGCATGGCCTGCTTCATGAAGTCATTACATCTGGGTAATCCGCCACAAGGTGGCGCAGTGTACTGCAGAAGAGTTGTGGCTCCTCCCGATACGATATAAAGACGGAATCACCATAGACTTACCCAGTTTTTCCTCTGCAGTGATTCTGCGAAGATAGAAGATGGCTCTCTATATTGCGCATGTGAGCGGGGCAACCAAGCCTGCGGCCCTGCATGGCTATTTCCACCCGTTTCCGGACCCTCTGTTCCTCCCAGCCTCGGCTGACGGATCGGGTGAGGGTAGAGGAGCACTAGGGTCAAGTGCTCAAGGACCGCTGCTCCAAGCCGCAGACCCTGTACCACAAAGGGTAGCCGGCCATAGGCTTTATGTTGAGCCTCCTAGGGATGCGGAGTTCCTGTCCTAGCTTCTGAGGGGGTGAGTGTTTTTTGGGACTGTTTACTTGTTCTGGCTTTTTGTGCGAGGGTGTTTTTTGCTGTTTTCAATCTGTTTTTTACTGTGTGTTTAACTTTTTTCGCCACTTTGTACTACGCTCAGCGGCAGGTGGCGCTATATCTGTGAGGCATTTTTTCCTACTGTGTGGTGACGCAGGCGAGGTCACGTGAGCGCCATTTTCATGCTCTTCGGGGGCGGGGCCGGAGGATGACTCGTATCGCGTTGTCCTCCTGCAGCCCGCCCCTCAAGGTTCCTCTGCCGGCGCCATTTTGATTCTGCTGCACGTCTGGGGCCCTTCTTCATCCCGGAGCTGCGGCGGTGATTCCTGTCTGTTGTCTCTTCCTCCTGTGGCCTGGTGACTGGTGCCCTTGCCCTGCTTGGTCCGTGAGCTGGTGCCCTTGCCCTGCTTGGTTCCTTGGGGCATGTGCTGCGTGATGCTTATGTGTCTTTACTTATGTCTTTCAGGCGGGACAACTGTGGGTTGTGGTTTCTTCCGGTCCTACCCCTTACCATCCCTCATCTTCCCTTACTGGTTGCTGGGCGCATCCTAGGTGGCTCTTAATAGCCTTTACCCTGTGCTGGCCTGTTGCGCCTGTGTTAATCACCATATGGAGGCTTCTGGGGATAGCGTGCTTGGAGGTCCTTCGAGGCAATCCCGGCTGTGTTCCATGTGTGGGGTATCCCCTGTGAGTAACAGTGTCACGGTGTGCAGGCCGTGCGCCCAAGGTATCCTTGCGCTCGAGGCTGGGCTGACTCCTCTGGAGACCAGCAGGAGAGTTATGGCAGTGACCCTGGGTCTGCGTCTGGGGAGGACTCCTGATTCCCTGAGGACACTGATAGCCTGTTAGCTCACATTTTTGAAATCTTGCACATTGACCCCCCTGAGGTGGCTAAGAGGAAGCAGGGTGAGCTCTTTCGTCCTGATAAACGGCACCTGGAGTTCCCTGAGCAGAGCCATTTCACTAATATGGTGCTCAAGGAGTGGGAACGTCCTAGTAGATTGCCCCACGGTGCCCAAAGGGTGGGATAGGAGGTATCCCTTTCCTGCCGACCTGGTCAAGCGATGGTCGTGTCCCCCTGAGGTCGACTCTTCTGTGCTAGGGCTGTCCAACACCTCGGTCATGCCTTCCCCTGACACTACTACACTGCGGAACAGCGAGGACCGGCGCATGGATCAGCTGGCTTGCCATGCTTTTACGTGTGTGGGGGCTGGGCTGCGCCCAGTCTGCGCTGCTGCCATTACTGCTATTACTGCTATTGCCCTCAAACAGCTCAAGCATCTCCTGGAGGGCGCTACGGCTGGTAACAGGGGGGAGGATTATAGGTCTCTTTTGCTTTGCACTGATTTTGTTGCCTTTGTTCTTACTGCTATGAATGATGCTGTACGGATGTGTGGTAGGGCCTCTGCCCTTTTGGTGGCTATGCGCCGCTCTGTTTGACTGCGTCAGTGGGCGGCTGATGCTGCCGCTAAGAAGGCTCTCGCTGGGCTCCCCTTTTACGGGGCTGCGGCTCTTTGGTGAGCGTCTGGATGTTTTAGCCAAGGATGGTAGGCTGCCTCAACGTAGGAGGCAGCCTTGGCCTTTTCGGGGGGCCCTCCTCCTCTTCTTCCCGCCCCTCCTTTCGTACTCCCAGAGGAGGTTGTGGCTCCCTCTTCTCGGGTACCCGCAGGGATTCTTGGGGCTGTGGCAGATCTCGTGGTCATCCCGGTCTCTCATGGGGCCCCAAGCCCAAACCTTCCCCCAAGCCCCCTCAGGCTTGAGGAGGCGACCTCACCCATCCGGGTGGGGGGGCGGCTTCGGCTCTTTGCTCACGTCTGGAGGCTACGCGTCTCAGACCGGTGGATTCAGGAGGTGGTGTCCTCCGGTTACAAGATAGAGTTTGCAGCCTGGTCGCGCCCAAAATTCATCAGATCCCGGATGTCTCAAAACCCTCTGTCAGCTCAGGGTTTGCGGCTTGGGTTTCAATGTCTGTTGGAGTCAGGAGTCATTTGCCTGGTGCCTTTTTAGGAACGGGGTCGAGGGTTCTACTCCAATCTGTCCTAAAAAGACGGGTCCCTGAGGCCCATCCTGGATTTGAAGGATCTCAACAAGTTTGTCAGGTTCAGGCATTTTCACATGGAGACTCTACGCTCGGCGGTCAGTACCCTGCGCCCGGGCGACTTCATGACCTCAGTGGACATCAAGGATGCCTACCTTCACATGCCAATCTTTCCAGGTCATCAGAGATTTCTCAGGTTCGCTCTAGAGGATCAGCATTACCAGTTTGTGGCCTTACCGTTCGGTATCGCCTCGGCTCCTTGGGTGTTCACCAAGGTGCTGGTGGACATGATGGCTCTGCTGCGGAATCAGGGCATTCGTATCCTCCCTTACCTGGATGTCATTCTGATTGCGGCTCAGTCTCTTCATCAAGCCAAGAAGGATACTCTGGTGGTGACCTCCACTCGAGTCCTTCGGCTGGGTGATCAACTATCCCAAGTCTTCACTGTCTCCGTCTTTGGTGAGGTCCTTTCTGGGCATGACTCTGGATACCTCTCAGGTCAAGGTATTCCTGCCTCAGCAGAAAGTGGAGGTCCTTCAGAAGCAGGCACGGACTCTGCCCTTGTGTCCCCATCCTTCCATCCGGCAAGGGATGCAGTTAGTGGGTCTGATGGTGTCCTGCTTCGAGGTGGTCCCCTTTGCTCAGTTTCACATGAGACCTCTTGAGTTGCACCTCTTGTCAGTTTGGGATTGGGACACTGTCTCCCTGGATCAGGAATTTGCTCTGTCCCCCCTGGCCACACAGTCCCTCTTGTGGTGGCTGGACTCAGGGAATCTTCTAGTGGGCAGGACCTTTCTGCCTCCGTGCTGGGAGACTGTCACCACGGATGCCAGTCTGACCGGTTGGGGGGGCTTTTGGAAGTCTCTGAAGTTCCAGGGTTGGTGGGGCCCCCAGGAGGCCCATGCTCCCATCAATGTCCTGGAACTGAGGGCGATCAGGTTGGTTCTGTCTCAGCTGACCACACACCTTCGGGGTCAGGCTGTTCAGATCTGCTCGGACAACCAGACGGCGGTTGCCTACAACAATCATCAGGGAGGGACTCGGAGCAAGCGAGCCCTCAAGGAAGTGTGTCTGACACTGTCTTAGGCGGAAGAGAATGTCCCTTGCATCTCGGCGGTTTGTTTACATTCCGGGGCTGGAGAACCAGGAGGCAGACTCCCTGAGCAGGGGGACGTCTCGGCTGGGGGAATGGTCCCTCAGCAACAAGATTTTTCACTCCTTGTGTCACCGCTGGGGTCAGCCGGATGTGGACCTGTTTGCGTCCCGTCACAATCCCAGGTTTGTCTCCCTATCACAGGACCCTCTGGCCTTCGCCACGTATGCGCTAGCAATGCCTTGGACGGAGTTTCGGCTCCTCTGTGTTCCCTCTGCTGGGCAGGGTGCTGCACAAGCCCAGGAAGGGGTACCAGCCATTCTGGTGGCCACTTGTTGGCCAAGGAGGGTGTGGTTCGCAGACGTCGTGCAGTTGGCAGTAGATCAGTATGCCCTGCCAAAGGATCCAGATATGCTCACTCAGGGACAACTGTGCCATCCCAATTTACAAACGCTGGCTTTAACGGCTTGGCTGCTGAAACCTCCATCTTGATGGATAAGGGCTTGCCGGCTTCTGTTGTTGATACCACGATTAGGGCTAGGAAGAAGTCCTCGTCCTTTATCTACTACAGGATATGGCATGCTTACATTGACTGGTGTGAGTCCAAATCTCATCCTTGTCGGGTGTTTTCTATCCCTAGGATTCTGGAATTTATGCAACATTAGTACCCTCAAGGGACAGGTGTCGGCTCTGGCAATTTTTTTCCAAATATCCTTTGCCAATCACCGGTTGGTTGAGACTTTTTTCCAGAGAGTTACTCGTGTGTGTCCACCAAGTAAGCCTTTGCTACCGGTTTGGGACCTGAATCTGGTGTTGTCTGCTCTGCAGGGTCCTCCCTTTGAGCCTATCCGTGGGGCTGCTTTGCCCATTCTGACTCTTAAGGTGGCCTTTTTGGTGTCCATTACTTCTGTCAGGCGAGCTTCTGAGCTGCCGGCTCTTTCCATCAAACCTCCTTATTTTAAAAGGCATCAGGATAAGGTGGTGTTTCGGCTTAAGCCGGATTTCTTGCCTAAGGTTGTGTCTGCTTTTCATATCAATCAGGACATTGTTTTGCCTTCTTTGTGTCCTAACCCTGCTAATTCCAAGGAGCGGACCCTTCACTCTTTGGATGTCAGGGCTCTGAAGTTTTATTTGGTTGCTACTGAGTCTTTCAGGAAATCTGACTCCCTTTTTGTTCTTCCTGCTGGACCTAGGAAGGGTTTGCCTCCGGCTAAATCCACTATCAGCAAGTGGATCCGTCAGGCGGTGGAGCAGGCCTATTCTGCCAGGGGGATGGTTCCTCCTTTTAGGGTTACTGCTCATTCCACTCGTGCTGTTGGTGCCTCTTTTCAGCACCAAGCTTCTGTTGAACAAGTTTGTAAGGCCGCAACTTGGTCTTCTGTTCATACTTCTTCCAAGTTTTACAAGGTTGATGTTAAGGCCTCAGCTGATGCTGCTTTTGGCCGCAAGGTACTTCAGGTGGTAGTGGTTTGAACTGCCTGCCGTTACTCTTTGGGGATCCCACCCTACCTTATGGACACTGCTTTTGGATGTCCCAGATGTAATGACTTCATGAAGCAGGCCGTGCCATGCAATGGGAAAAAGACAATTCTGTAAGTACTCACCTGTAGAATTGCTTTTACCATGCATGGCACGGCCTGCTTTACCCCCACCCTTGTTATCGTTATTCTTGGTTGCCTCTTTATAGTGATTGTTCCAAGTTAGTTGGGGTTTTTGTTACCTTTTTTACCTTTATTAGCTCCCGGTTTCTTTTCAACACTGGATAAGTCTATGGTGATTCCGTTTTTTTTTTTATGGTACCGGGAGGAGCCACAACTCTTCTGCAGTACACTGCGCCACCCTTGTGGCGGATTACCCAGATGTGAAGACTTCATGAAGCAGGCCGTGCCATGCATGGTAAAAGCAATTCTACAGGTGAGTACTCACAGAATTGTCTTTTTTGCAGCCGATTTGAAGTAGGACAATGAGACAATGTCGCCCTTAGACCAAAAACGTTTGTGCCCCCTTGCCCTAAAGGATGGGGACAAGGGGCCGCCTCAGGAGCTGATTGGCCTCTTGTGCAGTTAATTGAGGGTCACAACCTTGGCATGTTAGTGGTGGAACAGAAAGCAAATGGTTATTCGCTGCTAATGTTAGCTCATCCATGAGGCCTCACATTGATCATTCTAAAGTACACTTGTCTTGGGATATTCATGGGTTGCTCTACTGAAAATGATTATTCTAAGTATGTCACACACCCCGCTTCAAGATATTCATAACCTGTGGGTAATACTGACCTGTAGAGGGCGATCTGCAGAGATGACAGGAAGAAAGCCCCTCCCGGTCCATAAACACCTGGGACCTCCCACTCATTACACAGTCTTCATCTCTGCAGACGGCAAGCAAGTCAGAAGATGATGTCTCCTCCTTGCACAGGGGGATTTTCAGGTAGCCGGGAGGATTCCCGGCCAGTTATTCAACTATTTCCGTTCGGACCCTTTTCCTTATAATATACATGCCTCCCAGCCGTGGCTGCTGCTCTGGACGAGGGTAAATCGGCACCTCTGGTGCTCAGGAGCAATGCTCCACCGTGAGACCCTATACAGAGGGTAGACGGTTACACCGGGTTGGTGACCCCGGTTTGGGATGCCCTGTCCCTTAGTTTTAAAGTTGGGGTGGCCCTTCTAGGATCCCCTCTCCTAAGTGGGGATGGGGGGTGGGGGTCTCCTCTTTATTTCTCCTTATTTCTTCTTATTTTCTATGTTTGCATTGTAGTGTGTTTGTCTCTTTAATTGTGTTGTTTACTGCCAGCGCCGCGGCCGTTATTACCTTGCCGCGGCGCCGTTTTTTTTTCCTGTGAGGTAATGGCGGCTATGTACTCCCTCAATGAATTGCAGAGTTTTACCTCGCGCACTGTCGTGGGGGGGGGGGGGGGGGGCGGGGCCGGACTTTCGGCGCGAGGCCGCAGCCCGCCCCTCCTTTTATTGGGTACTGGGGTATGGGTGCGGGTACCCCTCCGGTGGACGGGCCAAGCGCCGCGGTCGCATAATCGGCGCGTCGCCGCGGCCCGCCCCCATCTATCTCTGGCGCCGCTGCGGAGCTGTTTCTTAGTATAGCCAGGGGGCGGAGCTTGACGCCCGCGCTGACCACGCCCCCTTCTCCTCTCGGTCTGTCACAAAGGTCTTTTCCTCACGAACCAGGACGCCATTACACTCTTCTGCGGTACTGTGAGTGGCCTGTTGGCCCCCTCTCCCCCATCCTTCTATTGTATTGCATGTTGTTTGTTCTGTTTGTTCTGTGTCTTTCAGGCGGACCCACAGTGGCAATTAGGGGGTTTCTCCCGGTCCTAGAGTCCCTGGGTTATTTAATTTTAGAAGCTTACAAATCCTCCCACTTGGGACATTAAAAGGGCATCCCGGGTTGCTTATTAGCGTAATTCCCTCGGTCATAGCGACTTACTACAAGTTCACCTTATGGAGGCATCCCAGGATACCGGGCTCCCCTCGGGACAATCCCGGAAGTGTATGGGTTGTGGGGTATCCCTAACTGGGGATGACTTTTTTCTATGTATAACATGTGCACAGCAGACTATTACACGGCAGTCCGGACCCCAGGCTTCTGGGTCAGCACCGCCGGCTTCATCCCCTCCCCCTCCCATTTTGACCCGTGCCCCGTGTGACGTTTTCATGGGTGGGCAGTTGCAATCTGATGTGTGTGCTAGATTGGCCAGTATTGAAAAATTTATTTCTACCGCGGTCGCCAAAAAGGCACCGGCTAAGAGAAAGCATTTGTCTCCGGTCACACCGGCATTTGAATATGATGCTGGGGATGGTCTGGATTGGTCAGATTACTCTCCACCGGAGGATGGGGAGTTGTTTGAGGATTCGGATAATTCAGATGATCAGCAATTTGTGGGCGCTGATCCCGAGCGGGGGTCAGGGAGTTCTTCGGATACTCTCTAACGTCCTGGCTCAGATGTTTGAGGTTCTGGCTATTTCTCCTCCAGAGGTTGCTCCTCATCAACAAGGGGAGTTTTACGAGGAATCCAGGCCGCGTTTGGAATTTCCTAATCAAAAGCATTTTGATAAAATTATTTCTAAGAAATGGGAGTGGCCGGCTCGGCTCCCAGGCATTCCTCAGAGTTTGGATAAGATATCCTTTCCCTGTGGATACGGTTAAGCGCTGGGCGTCCCCTCCCGAGGTGGACGCACCAATTTTGGGGTTATCCAACTCAGCCGTTTTGAATAACCCTGATTGTTCCTCTCTTAAAGATGGTGAGGATAAACGCATTGACCAGATGGCTTGTCATGGTTTTGCCAGCATTGGGGCAGCCATACGGCCTGTTTGTGCCTCATCTCTCTTGGTGGTGGCTACCAGGACGGTGGTCAGGGACTTGTTATCCTCTTCCAGTTTGGATCCGGACAGTGACGAATTTCTTGGACTTAAACGATGTGAGTTGTTTTTGTCCTTCATGTTAGCCGCTTTGGATGATTCCTTGATGATGAGTAGCAGAGCTTCTGCTCTGATGGTGACTATCAGGCGTTCAGTTTGGCTGCGCCAGTGGGCGGCTGATTTTGGGTCAAAGAAGTCGCTGACGCCTCTCCCCTTCGTGGGGTTACGGCTTTTTGGAGAAAAATTGGACTCTGTAGCTAAAGGTGGTAAGTTACCTCAACGCAAGAAGCAACGACGTCCCTTTCTAGGAGCGGCTTCTTTCACTCCTTCCTTTCGGGGATCTAGAGCGGGAAGAGGATTTGCCTTCCCTTCTACAAGAGGAGATTCCTGGAATAGGGGCAGAGGACGTGCCCGTTCGGGATTCAATTGGGGCTCTAAACCCAAACCTGCGGCCAAGCCTGCTCAGCAATGAGGGGGCGCCCTCACCCGTGTGGGTGGGGGGACGGCTGCGACACTTCTCCCAGATCTGGATTCAGGAGGTTTCGGACAAATGGATCCGGGAAGTGGTGTCATCCGGCTACAAGCTGGAGTTAGAGTCCCGCCCCCCCCCCCCCCCCGCGTTTCTTCAGGTCTCGGGTGTCCCCGGACGCACTGGCCGCGCAGGGGCTCCGGGCGGCGGTATCGAGTCTTCTGGAAATGGCGGTCATTTGTCCAGTGCCCCCATTAGACTGGGGTCGGGGTTTTTACTCAAATCTGTTCACGGTCCCCAAAAAGGATGGTTCTGTCCGGCCCATCCTGGATCTGAAGATTCTCAACAGGTTTCTCAGGCTGCGAAAATTTCGCATGGAAACGCTGCGTTCAGCTATCCACTCTCTTCGTCAGGGGGACTTCATGACGTCCATAGACATCAAGGACGCTTACCTCCATGTTCCAATTTTTCCTGCGCACCAGAGGTTTCTCAGGTTCGTGGTGGAGGATCGGCACTTTCAGTTTGTAGCTCTTCCTTTTGGTCTCACCACAGCTCCAAGGGTCTTCACCAAGGTGCTTGCTGGGGTGATGGCTCTCCTCAGAGCGCAGGGAATTCGCATAGTGCCATATCTGGACGATCTCCTTATCATGGCGTCGTCATTCAGCCAAGCAGAATTGGACACCAGGACGGTAATATCCACTCTGGAGAGGTTCGGCTGGGTGATCAACTACCCCAAGTCCTCCCTTTACCAGTCCAGGATAGTATCCTTTCTGGGAATGTCTCTGGATACAGATCAGGCCAGAGTGTTCCTTCCTCAATCCAAGATCCTTTTGATTCAGGAGTTGATTCGGTTGCTCATGTCCATTCCTCGGCCGTCCATCCGGCTAGGGATGAGACTGGTGGGATTGACGGTAGCCTCCTTCGAGGCAGTCCCCTTTGCTCAGTTTCACACAAGGACGCTGCAGCTCCATTTATTGGCTGTCTGGGACAGGTCTCCTCTGTCGCTGGATCAATCCTTTCTGATGTCTCCCCGAGTTCGCCGCTCTCTTCGGTGGTGGCTGAACTCAGCCAATTTGGTGAAGGGCAGATCCTTTCAGACTCCTCGTTGGGAGGTGGTCACCACGGATGCCAGCCTCTCAGGATGGTAGGGCTTCTGAAGGGATCTGCAATTTCAGGGTTTGTGGGGACCCATGGAAGCCCATGAGCCTATCAATGTTCTGGAATTGAGAGCCATCAGGATGGTTCTTTTTCATTTGACTCATCACCTGCGGGGCTTGCAGGTTCAGGTCTGGTCGGACAATCTGATGGCAGTTGCCTACATCAATCACCAGGGAGGGACTCGCAGCAGGAGTGCCCTCAGGGAAGTGTCTCTGATTCTGGACTGGGCGGAGAGTCACGTCCCGTGCATCTCGGTGGTTTACATTCCGGGAGTGGAGAACACGGAGGCGGATTCTCTGAGCAGGTTGTCAGCCCGCAAGGGGGAATGGTCTCTCAGTCCCAAGGTTTTTCACTCGATTTGTCTCAGGTGGGGGTCACCGGTGGTGGACCTCTTTGCCTCCTGTCACAATCACAAACTTCCGGCATTTGTGTCTCTGACGAAGGACCCACTGGCTCTCGCAACGGATGCCATGTCTCTGAACTGGAGGGATCTGGGGTTTCTGTACCTGTTCCCTCCGTTTACCATGGTGGCCAGAGTAGTGCGCAAGCTGGCTCTGGAGGGAGCATCAGCAATTCTGGTGGCCCCAAGGTGGCCAAGACAGGTTTGGTTTGCAGACGTGGTAAGGTTAGCAGAAGATCAGTTCGTTCTGCCCCTGCTGCCAGATCTGCTCACACAGGGTCATCTACGTTACCCCAATTTACCAACGCTGGCTATGACGGCGTGGCTGCTGAAACCTCCATCTTGAAGGAGGAAGGTCTTTCTGATGCTGTGATTCGGACTCTTATTAGCGCTAGGAAGAGGTCTTCTTCTTCCGTTTACTATAGGACTTGGAGGTCTTATATTGATTGGTGTGAGACTAGGGCCTTCCCTTGTAGGGAATTCTCTATTTCTAGAATCTTGGAGTTCCTGCAACACGGTTTGGATCTAGGGCTCCAACTCAGTACTCTGAAGGGGCAGGTGTCTGCCCTGGCGGTGTTTTCCAAAGATCCTTTGCGCTTCATCCGTTGGTTAAGACCTTTTTCCAGGGGGTTACGCATGTGCGGCCTCCTAGGAAGCCTCTGATTCCGGTTTGGGATTTGAATTTGGTTCTTTCTGCTCTTCAGGGTCCTCCTTTTGAGCCTTTGCATGATATTGCCTTGTCTTCCCTTACACAGAAGGTGGCCTTTTTGATAGCTATCACTTCTGTTCGGCGTGTTTCTGAGTTGGCGGCTCTGTCTATTCAAGCTCCGTATTTTGAAAGACACCAGGACAAGGTGGTTTTCCGTTTCAAGACGGACTTCCTTCCTAAGGTGGTTTCTGCTTTTCATCTAAATCAGGATATTGTTCTGCCCTCTCTCTGTCCTAATCCCAGCAACGACAAGGAGAGGGCCCTGCATTCCTTGGATGTGGTTCGCGTTGTGAAGTACTATTTGGTGGTAACGTCTTCCTTTCGCAAGACTGATGCCTTCTTTGTGGTGCCCTCCGGGCCCAAGAAGGGTTTGGCGCCCGCCAAATCTTCCATCAGTAAATGGATTCGTCAGGCCATTGTTGGGGCCTATTCTGCTAAGGGGAGGAATCCCCCCTTTTCGTGTTACTGCTCATTCTACTCGTGCGGTTGGTGCTTCCTGGGCTTTTCAGCACCAGGCCTCTGTTGAGCAAGTTTGTAAGGCTGCTACCTGGTCTTCTGTTCACACCTTTTCCAAGTTTTACAGGGTTGATGTTCGGGCCTCAGCGGATGCTGTTTTTGGCCGCAAAGTTCTGCAGGCTGCAGTGGTTTAAGTTGTGCTTTATGCCTTGTTTTGGATCCCCACCCCTTATGGACACTGCTATTGGATGTCCCACAGGTTATAAATATATTGAAGCGGGGTGTGTGACATACTTAGAATAATACAATTTTGTGAATACTCACCTTGTAAAATGGGTATTATAAGTATGTCACACACCCCGCTTCACCCCGCCCTTTTGTATTCTGGATCCTTTATATTGTGAACTTTGCGTTGTTATGACTTATATTTGGCTCTTCCTGGTCCCTTACCTTACTGCTTTCTTTATACTGGGTAATGAGTGGGAGGTCCCACGTGTTTATGGACCGGGAGGGGCTTTCTTTCCTCCAATCATCTCTGCAGATCGCCCTCTACAGGTCAGTATTACCCACAGGTTATGAATATCTTGAAGCGGGGTGTGTGACATACTTATAATACCCATTTTACAAGGTGAGTATTCACAAAATGGTATTTTACTGGACCGTCTCTCCCGCATTAACACCTTGTAATGTGCTGACCTGGAACCAGCATGTTGCCATTACATTCTGCAGAGAGACCCCGTCACACCTTGTCCAGGACCTTGACCGCTTAGTGATGGGGCCACATGTCAGCCAAGCAGCTAATCTGGTTTAATTGGTAACATACTGGTACATATACCCTCCTAAGCTTACCTAAAATGTGCTTTTCCCTTTCTATTTCAGGCATTCCCTGTGATGGTGGGAGATATTGATAACAGCGGCAGCCTGAATGCACAAATAATCCATCAACTCACTCAATGTGTTCGCTCAAAGATTGCATTACAGGTGAGAGAAGGAAAAGTGAAGTACTTATACACCTCTAGTTCCTTTGTGCTAGGCCCGATTTGGGCATTAACATGAGCTAGGGACCTTGAGTGACAGGCCAGTCACCCCATCCGTGGAGCATTGCGGCCACTCGTGTCTGGCAGGGTCAGTGGTGGTAGCAGTGAAACCGGACCTTCAGCATCATTTAATGAAGAGCCCAAACGCTTAAACTATTCTATTTTGTTTTTAGTCACTTGCTGGGCTGCAACTCTGTTCAGGATTTTAGGATACAGGCGCCACCATCTTGCCTCAGAAGCATCACATAATGAGGGGGCAACAGTGCAGGGGGTGGGGTTATAGCTGTGCATTGCACAGACAGAGCAGAGCTGGGGACAGGAAAAGGTCAGCAATCCCAGAATGCAGAGCGACACAGTCAAGACACTTCCTGTTTGCAGGCTGCCTGGTGTTCCATGAGCCGCCATCCTGGATGTTTAAAGGCTCAGAAAATGCGGTAGGTGCTGGTAGGATGATTTTTAATGTGGGCAATCTGTATGTACAGGGTGGGGGAAACATATACGATAGACTCTTATTCAGGGTGAAGGTCACATAAAAAACGCATACGGTCTTTAAAGCGGATCCATCCCCAACCTTGCCAGCCCCTGGGGCATCCTAAATTGGGTTGATGCAAAACTCACCTTTTCTGGTGGCTTACTTGATGCGAGCGGCCGCGTCTCTGGGCTGAGGTGCGCTCCTGTGTCCAAATATTTGGACGTGCCTAAGCCCAAGTCTTCTTTAGAGCCGCTTTAATATGTTTTACTTTAAAGACTGCTGTTCTGTCTACACATGTCAGTGCTGAATTGGAAAGTCAGATCTTCTCCCATAACCCTCCATCGTCTTTCCCTAGACTCAACAGTCCAAGTTTGTCAACTGGCAAATAGACACAGAATACAGAGGAGAAGACTTCACAGGCGCCATCACGCTGGGCAACCCCGATGTGCTGGTGGGATCTGGTAAGAAGAATGAGCTTTTCTGTTAAATAGTAACGGTAGACTCCTTTCTAATTAGGAGGACCTAAAGCTAACTTTGGCTGGCTCTAGTGACTAGGGTGGGGTGATTTAGGATGTTTCTGGATGATTCCCCCTTTATAATATTCTTGATCTTTGACCCCACAGCACATGCACAGGCCTCATTTGCCATGCTCCTAGGACTTAAATATGTGTCTGAGTCCTGCAGAATGTTGGGATGTGGTGCTTTGGTGTCTGTGAAAGCTTTACCACACCTAGAAGAAAAAAAAAAGTAGGTTAAACTGGGACAATAGTGTCTACTTACCCGTCTCCCCCCCAACCCATCACTGATTTAAAGACCTGCTGCAGGCACAAAACAAAAAAAACTATACTCGACTTCCATCCTCCCCATCAACCATGTTGCCGTCTGTTGGAGGAAGAGAAGCCGGCAGCTCCAAAGACTGCACCGGGAGGATTGTGGGATGCATACTCCCGGGTGCAGCAAGATGGCAGTGCAGGAGCGAAAGGTCCGGGAGCCACCGGCATGGTGTGGATCGCTACTTGACCTGGACAATCCTAGGGGTTATTTGGGGGTCATACATTCAGGTGATGTGTTTCACAATGGAGTTTGTTTTCCTTTTTCTTCTTGCCACATTGTGTTTTTAAATAGATAATTGCACAGTAGCACTTATGCCCTTCGGCTTATTGTAACATTGGCACTGAAACATTGTTATTATGGGATGGGATATAGGTAAAATTGGGATGCCCCTGGGAGTGTACGGTCCAGTTTTTGATGTTTTTTAATTGTCTGTAATATGATTTATGTGGGTAAATAATGAAAAATAAAATGTACCTATGAATTTATGATACAAATTTAGTTGTATCATTTATTACTGTGGAGGAGGTGCGGTGTTTTGGGAACTATTCAGGGTGAATTGCTGGATTCACCATCATACATTAGAATACCATTTCAGGATTGAGATAGTCCCTCACCACTGCACGGCCACAGTTACTTGATTTCAAATATTAAAAATATTAAATTTGTGGTGCGGAATCAATATACATAGTTCTGTGTAGTGAGTAGGTCATAGTGGTTTGCATGCTTATTATTGACCATTTTTTATTTTTAAGTTAAATAGAAAAAAAAAAATATAGACTCTAGGCCCGCTTTAAAACGTTATGGTTTGTTATAAAGCTGTGTAAGTTTTTCCTAATGATCTGCTTTTCTTTCATGGTCTCCAGGCATTGTGGTTGCACATTACCTGCAGAGCATCACGCCACATTTAGCACTGGGAGGAGAACTCGTGTATCACCGGCGCCCCGGCGAGGAGGGAACAGTAATGTCACTCGCAGGAAGGTACACAGGTATGTATTTCCGTCAGTCTGTCACTAGTGTTTTCAGCCATGGGAACCATTTCAGAGGACCAATCAAAACCTGATGATTCCCTCTCCCCAGGGATGCCCTGCCCTGCTTTAAGTTATCAGATATCGCTACCTGTCTGACAAGCCCACGGTGCATGTGCAGCTGACGCACAGCTAAAGGATGCGAGTGATGCTGTGTAGCGCCAATGTGTTCGCTTGGGATTCCATTCAGCTTCTTCAGCCACACATTAATATGCGTGGCCGGAGACGCTGATTGGATGAGAGGCCACACGTGCACTGTTGGACGAGGAGAGGTGAGTTTACTTGGTGAACGAAATGGTTTCACACAGCGGTGTTTTCTCAAACCGAGGTGCCCCAGGGGGCCGAACCAAAACCCCGGATAGTGAAAATCCTGGGTTTTGGTCCAAGGATTCCTTAGCCTGAAATTGGGCAGAATTGCTGAAACCTCTGAGCTTCCCTGCTGTTACAATCTATGCGATTCCCAGCAGCCAATAGGGTTTCCTGGCAACACATCCCCATGCATGGCATGGGCACCCGGTGAACCCGATAGCTCGCTGATAAAGAATAGGAAGCATGGCTGCCAATCTGTGCCCAGTTTAATGCTTTAAACAAAGGATTCAGTTATACTGCTTTCTGCTCACCAGGGGCAGTGTCTTTCCTTCAGAAGCACTTTTTTCCCTGATAAACTTACCGTATATACTCGAGTATAAGCCGAGTTTTTCAGGCCACTTTTTGGGCTGAAAAAAGCCGCCTCAGCTTATACTCGAGTCCAGTCAACCCAATAGATGCTGGAGGGTGAGGGGCGGCCGCTGCGGGTCCCTGCTGTACCCGCTGCTGCTGCCGCCGCTCTCATTCACACAAACACGCACACACATTCACACACTGACCGGCACTTCCAGGCTGCTGCGCGCTGGTCGTCAATGGGCGGCGTCCAATGTTTTCATTGTTTCATCGGCCTATACTCGAGTATATCCGGTACTCCCTCCTGCTGACCCTCTCACCCAGTGTGGCTGCATCCATCCCATGCTGCTCCTAAACTCCTTGTATGTCCCTAACTAATGTAATGCTTTGAAGGGACGCCGCATGAGGGTGACAGTTCACTAGGGCTTATCTGGAAACATAATATGCTGACAGCATGTGGTGAGCAGAAAGCAGACTAATTTGAAGGGACTGTAAACTTGCTCCCCCACAGCATATCCTTGCCGGTCCGCCACAAAGAAACCTCTAAGAACCAGGAGGAAATCAAACACCCCTAATGTAGAAAATAAAAGTGAATGGCTGTTTTCTATCCACAAAAAAGTAGCACATTTTTTTTTTCCCACCTGGTGCTGAATCGCCCCTAAATTTAGCGCCAGGTGTAAAAAGAAGTGTGCTACTATTTTAGGAGAGAAAACTGCCATCCATTTGCATTACATACCGTGGGGGTTGATTCAGAACCAAGTCTAAATTTTATTAACGTAGTTGCCCTCCTTTGAACATGCTCCAGTTCTGATAAGTCCTTTTTAAGCAAATGATGCTCTGGTCATTAGCATCTATGCCCCTCTGCTCTCCATGATCCTGTTTGCTTTGGCAGCTGCTGCCTGGCATTGATTATTGCAGTTAGGCTTATTGTTAACTAAAACCCCCTTATATAATGTATATAATATATATTATATATAATGAATATTATTGAGACCATGTGGTCATCCATGTGATTTTAATTGACCAGTGTGTTTTTGTGTATTTTAAAAGTATCTCCTTTTTCATAATAAAGAATTTTGGATCCCTATTGATATTGGTGCTCCTTTTTGAAGAAAGGTGTGTAATTGGACACGTCCACTTCAGTCTTGTTTAAAACCCCTAGGTCAGGGGTACTCAACCACTTTTTGTATAGGTCCATTAACGGGCATCCCATAAGAGGTGAAGGTCCGGACGGGGGGGCTGTCGCGGGGGGTGGATAGTTAGAGTGCAGTGCAGTACCTAATATGACAATGCCAGGTGCCAGGGAGACTAAGCACTACATCGCTTATCAAGGGGCAGCTGATCAGGGGGCAGCTCTGAACATGGCAACACATAAGCAACTGAGTGCAGGGCTACATGGAAGGGGTCCGGAAATCTGGCACTGAGGTCCGCATTCGGACCCCGGTCCGCCAGTTGAGTACTGCTGCCCTCGGTCCTTTTCTATTGTTTTACTAAGTGTTTCTTTATGTATGTATGTGTAATCATGGCACACATTTCTTCTTCCCATGTGCATAACCTTACATTTATCTGTGTTACTTTGTAGTAATGTTTTGTGCTTTTCTCTCTAGCTCCAAACTGGATAGCAACACTAACTCTAGGACAAGCCGGAGCACATGCCACATATTATCATAAAGCCAATGATCAGGTACATGCTTAAACCGGCCCTTCACCATGATTTATTGAAAAGCCCAAACCCTTAAAAAAGAATTCCCCAGCATATGAAATTAATATATTTTAAGTTTTTAGTCACTTATTATTCTTTCCCCCACTGGGCTGCAATACTGTTCAGGACTTTAGGATATGGGTGGCGCCATCTTGACTCAAAAGCATCACACTTACTGAGGAGAGGAGAGTGGGAGAAAGTACAGGGGGCGGGTTATAGCTGTGCTTTGCTCAGACAGAGCAGAGCTGGGGTCAGGAAAAGGTCAGCAACCCCAGAATGCAGAGCAGCACAGTCAGATGGCACTTCCTGTTTGCAGGCTGCCTGATGTCCCATGAGCCGCGATTTTGAATGTTTAAAGGCTCATAACATGCAGTAGATACAGGTAGGATGATTTTTAATGTCAGCAATCTGTATGTACAGGGTGTGGGAAACATATAAGATAGACTCTTATTCAGAGTGAAGGTCCGCTTTAAGGAACTGTGTGGTGTTCGGTGGGCTGCCATTGTGGGACCCCCATTTTTGAAAAGCGTTGAGCTCAGTATTCAGAGGCTTATTGCTCACCCCAAACCTTCATTGCCTCATTGCCAGCAGCAATTTTTGCTGGGTTTTGGTCCCCCCCCCTCCAGATCTCCCATATCAACTCACCTCACCGCGCTCCTGCAGCGTATGCACGGCCACTTGTCCAATCCACGCGCTCGGAGCCGCTGAGCTATAGACGTCTAAACTGCCATCTTAGCAGAGCGGCTCCGAGCATGCTGGCGGCTGATTCCCACGCTTTCCTAGAGGGATAGCGGGGATGTGGCCGCGGCCCGCGCACGCATCATTGGACCGGGAAGAAAGGTAAGTGTAGTGGGTGACCTGGGGGGTTTCACACAACTGGGTGTTTTGGATTTTGGATGCCCCAGGGGGAGGGAATGGATCAACTCGGCCCTTATAGATTCCCGGGCCGATCCGCCTAGGTTTCAGTCCACTTTAAAAGGAAATGCAACTTTCTCTTCTCCTCAGAGAGTCCATATGATGGGGTACTTAACCCTCTGTCACTGATGTAGTCAGACTTGAGCTGTAAATTATGCAAGGCTGGATTCCTCCTCCTGTTGGCCCCTTTTTAATGGCTGGATACACTTCAACCCAGTGTTCAGCTAAACGTTTCAACTTACCTGCTACCAATCCAGTGGCCTCTCTTGCTGTTCTAGAAGTCCCCAGCATCTGATACTTCCTCGCTGGGTCTGGCATTTCAGTCAGAGACGTCTGAGACCAGCCGGTTTTTGGTGTGGTGGTGGTTGTTTTGTTTGTTTCTATTGGAAGGAAGATGAATCGGGATAGAAGGGTTTGGAATGTACCATTCTGCTTTTACAGGGGAGAGCTGCCCCTTTCCCCCTGCCCTGTGAACCAACCTGTGTTAAAATAATGGCTTACAGTTCTTTTAATGTGTATAGATGCTTTTTTTTTTGCCTGTAAAGTTGGAATGGTACCTTGAAAGAAAACTTACGTAGGGGACCCTTTTTATTTTTTTATTTTTTATTTTTTTTTGTTAAGGAAAAAACCTGAGCCTAGCATGAATTTCTCTCTCACAGGACAGACATGTAATCCATCATTTTTGCTTTCTAGCATGTTTTATGGATTTTTAATACTAAGGTGCATGTAGCTTTTGAAAATGCGCCATTTACATGTGAAGGTGAAAAAACAAATAGTCAGCTAGTAATGGTATCCTTCCCGGAGAAAATGGTATAATCCGGCAACGAGCGCTCCACTCCAATGATGTCAACAAAGAAACATACGGCCAGCCAGGAGTTCCAATAAAATCTATGCAAAAATGTATTTCATATATCCATAAAATCACAGTAAAGGAATTTCCCAGTTAAAATTCCAAAATGTCTACACCTTTCGGACCTTGGTAGGTCCTTACTCATGAGTAACAACCAAAATGTCTACGCGTTTCGGACATAGGTAGGTCCTTACTCATGAGTAAGGACCAAAACGTCTACTCATGAGTAAGGACCTACCTAGGTCCGAAACGCGTAGACTTTTTGGAATTTTAACTGGGAAATGCCTTTACTGCGATTTTATGGATATATGAAATGAAGTTTTGCATCAATTTTATTGAAACTCCTGGCTGGCCTCATGTTTCTTTGTATACATGTGAAGGTACCCAATGATTTCCAAGTTTCTCGTCCTGATTTAGTGGCATTGGAATATTTTTACTCCAGTGCAGCCCCATCAGGAAAGTGTGATCAGGGCTTTAGACTCATTTTTCAATAGTTTTCTTGGCAATTTGCTGTATGTGGCGCTGTCCTTCATCGACACTTTTCTTGTGTTTCTCTTTTAGCTACAAGTAGGAGTGGAGTTTGAAGCCAGCACTCGAATGCAGGACACAAGCGTCTCCTTGGGTTATCAGCTGGACCTACCCAAAGCCAACCTACTGTTTAAAGGTTTAAGCATTTTTTTTTATCACTAGAAGGCAATATGCCATAAATGTTTTATCATTAAAACTATGCATAGATTATCTGCTTAAACAGGAGCAACCACCTCTTTGTGGGGTCTTCTGATTTGGGAAGCCCCCAGGATGACTAAAAAAAACTCACCTTTTCCACCATTTCCATGCCGCATCCCTGCTTTACTTTCAGCCTAGGTACACACCCTATTCAGAAATGCCTGGTGCGGGGTTGCAGCCAGCAGCACGCTCTCAATTCAGCCTTGAGCTCAGGCGTCTTTGAATGGCTGATGTCGGGAACGTGGAGGAGCAGGGAAGTGTCCAGCAGTACTCCATTCAGCTTTGGTCATTTATAGTGGCAAAACAAAAGCTGAATGGAACATGAGCCAGCGATTGGCTGACAATTGCCATGGAATCGAAGATTAGCTGAGATTTTGGGGGGGGGGGGGGGGGGGGGTGGAGGCTACACACAGCGAAGCATCCCAAAACAAGCTTCCGAGGCAAGAGGAACATAGCATGGGATAGTGAAAATGACAGGTTTTTATTTCCTCTTCAAAGTGGACCAAAACCTATCCTGGGTTTTGTTCTGATTTGGGATGCTCTGCTGCTGTACCTGGTCCCACGCCACATGCAAGGGCTCTCGTCCTATCCGCTCCGTATACGGTACATATTAAAGATAGATATACCTCCCTGTTTAAACAGAGAGCCCAGAATAAGGGAACGTGAGCGGACGCATCCCCGGTTTCCCTGCGGTTGGCTCACGTTAGCAGCTTATGTGAATGACTGGGCGGCGGGCGTTTGTGGGAGCCCCAGAAAAAGTGAGTGAATTGTGGCGCTCTAGGGGGCCCTTGGGATGCCCCACTCGAATCAAGCTTACTAAAAGACTCCAAGGGGTCACACCAGCTGGGTGGTTCGCTTTAAAACGGACCCCAGTTTTTGTTTTGTACTGTAACGAGGCCACTTTATTTGGTAAACTGGGTTTAACATTGACCAGCAGTTCCATGGCTGCAATCATACAGACAGCTGAACGTGAAAACCAAAAATGTGCCCTTAATGTTTTTGTTGTTTTTTTAATTTTCCCCTTTTCTTTTCCCTGCAGGGTCAGTGGACAGTAACTGGGTAGTCGGGGCAACTTTAGAAAAGAAGCTTCCCCCGCTTCCTCTCACGCTAGCCATGGGCGCCTTCCTCAACCACAAGAAGAACAAATTCCAATGTGGCTTCGGCCTGACCATCGGTTAACATCATGGCTTCTGAGCACAGCTTGTGATCTCCCCTCCTCACCCAGACATACGGCATCTCCTTCTGGTTCCCTGACTGCCGCCTTCTTCATATGGTTTCTTAACTCGCTCTTCCACCCCAAAACTCCTGCCAGGCACATTTTTATAAACTTTATTTTATCTTTGGGGTCAGAGGGGCAGTAAAGGAATTGTTGATGATTTCATGTTGGTCCTCCGCAGAGAGAAGACGCCTGTCCTGTCCTCGTTGGTTTTGTCTCATGCTGACAAATTGTCTAAAGGATGAATTGTGTGCAGGATTATAGATCTTTTTTTTTTTTTTCCTTGTTGTGAGAACAGTTTGTTCTTTAGACAAATTTGTGATGTTTGAGTTCTGTCCTTTTTCATTGGGCCCCCTTTTTGTTATTTGTTACACCCAAGCTATATTCTCAACAGCTCTATGACTGGAATGTGGCCTTCTGTGAAGTGGGGTCCTGCATCAGTCTGGTTCTCCATCTTGTTCTAACGTCTGGGGTAGGGAGGTGTCATGTCTAGGAAGAGGGACCTGCCTGAGCCCTGTGTTCTCATAGGCTTTGTGCTGCTGTTGGGAGGGGGAAACGAAGGGCAGACCTGCTGCCTCCTGACCTCCCTCTTTGGGGGCGTGGATGTAAATCATGTTTATAAGTTATAAAGCAAAAATTACACTGATCTTTTACACAAAACAGACGTGGAGCCCAGAGCGGAGTCATGAGTGGGCGTGTACAGTACCAATAAAGTGACTTCTGCAATGGGATTATGTTTCTTATGGTCTTTTTATTCTCAATGTCTCAAGTCTTGCCGCAACATTTGTGATCATGTGAATGATCCAATCAAACGCAGTTTCTTTTTTTAATCAATAGTTGAAGAATTAGCTCAGAACAGGATATACATGCAGTTAGTACATTTTGTTTATAAAAACCACATCTTAAACATTATACTGAACCAACCACACTAGGGGGCACGTCCCTGGTCTGCTAACTGTTAGTAAAGTAACCCCTAAACCGCCAACGTTCCTATCTAACCACTCCGGTCCGGTTCCAGACAGAATATTCTCTCACCCAGCCCCGCAGGCCAGCTGTAAGTATCCGGAGATGTGTCAAACACAATTTTCTCTTCCATCCAGTCCAGGCCGTCCCGATATCTTCACGATTGGGTGTTCGCCCCTAGGGGGCGCTTGACTTCAAGATCAAAGATGTAGCTTCTCCTGGCCCCATATAAAGACAGCTGTCCGTCTATCATTCCTCAGTTGCTCATCTTGCAGTTGGCTGCATAAGATCATTACTCACGCTCTCTGAATTTGGCTGCAGAGTGGGGCCACCTAGCCTGTCGGCCGATGCAGGACCCTATTCCCGTGGATCTCTCCTGACCCATCCTGCCTCCCAGCCCTTGGCTGCTACAGAGATCCGTGACGGTAGGGTGAACGCCGGGGTCTGTGGCGTTCGGCAGAGCACATGCTCTGGGCCGTAGACCTTCTTATTAAAAGGTAGCCAGCCACAGGCTTATGGTGAGCCTGATGGGGAACCACTTATATTTATTTTTTTTATATATGTTCCTCCCTGCCCACTGCTTTATTGTTATGTGTGTGCTGCATGTTTTGGTGCGACTGTAACACTGTGCGCTCCTCACTGGCTGTGCAGCGAGGAGCCGTCTCCGCTCTCCTTAACTCACCCCCTGCGTTCCGTCAGTGCTGGCCGGGGCGCGTGCCTCTCGCTGGCGGTCGCACCCCGCCATGTGCGGCTCCTGCTGAGATGGGGGGGAGGGGGTTCGCCGTCATGATAGGCGGCGTTCTTGTCGTGGATGACGTGACGGGGGGGCGGGGCCGGCGCGTAGCTGACGTCGCGCCGGTGGCGCCCCCCCGAGGATCCTTCTAGTAATCGCTACTGTAGCAAGACGCGCTGCTGAGGCCTTGGTGCTGGGAGACAGGCACTCAGGTTTTTTTCCTTGCTGCGGAGCGCTGACTGTGATCCCTCTTCCGGTTGCGGTGTCGTGAGTCCCTCCTTTTGTTTAGTCTTTGCGTCTATGCCATATGTCTTCTATGTTAAGGTCTGACATGGGTTTTATTCTTAGTATACAGTACGTCCTGCTCCAAATGTAATACTTACACTAGGGTTATCCTCCGCCAGATGGCGCTGCACTGCAGAGACATACAAAACAGGCTCACTCCTGGTCGGTTGAAGGTAGGCAGCACCATGTGTTCTTAAGGCGCGCTGCTCCACCACAATCCCCCACCAAAGGGTAGGCGGTATAGGCTGATGGTGAGCCTTTATGGGATGCCCCTCCCGCATTATCGCCCCGTGTAGCGGTGGGTCCTGTACAGAGGGCCGCTGTCCTCCCTCATTCTCCCTGTAACCTTCGGGGGGGGAAGAAGGGGGGGGGGGGGGTGTGGGTGAGTGTGTATTGTGATTCATGCATACGGCATATTGTCTGTTTTTGACTAGTATATGTGGTGTCAGCCGCCGTGCTGACTTGTTCTTTTTACTATTTGCAAAATGCCGCCGCCGCGCGCGTCTTTTCCTTCATTTGGATGTTCCACGCCGGGCGGCGGCGTTACCTCAGACGCTTTTGCATTCTCATTGGCTGCTTGTCTGTGGGCTTCGCGCTCTTCGGGGGGGGGGCTGGCTTGGCGCGCTCTGCGTCATGGCTCGCTCTGGCCCGCCCTTCGAGGTACTCCCGGCGCCATTTTGTCTGGTCGTGCGCGCGTGTGTGACGCTTCTACTTACCGTGGTCCGTAAGTGCCCTTGCAGGCGGCCTTATGCTCATTTTTAGTGTGTATGGCTCTGACTCCTTCTTTTCATTGTGTCTTTCAGACGGGAGAACCCACTGGTTTCTCCCGGCCCGGTGTAAATTGATAGTTGGGCCTAGTATAATTACTCCCACTTCCCTAGCGGGTTATTGGGGCATCCAGGGTTGCTTTATAGCGTCAATCCCTACTGGCATATTGTGCCTTATAATCACCATATGGAGGCATCTCAGGATAATGGATAAGGACCGGGGTTCCTTCAGGACAAGCCCGGCTGTGTGTAGCTTGTGGGGTATCGCCTATTAGCGGTGACAATGCACGGGTCTGTGTTCCTTGCGCACAGCAGGTGCTAACGTTGCAACCTGGCCCTCCTGTGGCTGGGCCTGCATCTCGTCTCACTTCACCTACTCCCCCAAGCTTGAGTCTCACCCCCACTGACTTGCATACAAGCGGGGATTCTCAGCCTGATGTGTCTGTTAGACTGGCCAGTGTTGAAAAATTGATTGCTAATACCTTAGCGTGCTAAAAAGCGTCACTTAACCCCTGATGTCACTCTTTTTCCTATGGAATCTGATGAGTATTTGCATTTATGTGGGGAGCTGTTCTCCGATTCAGGGTCATCTGTTGAGAGACCCAGGGGTCATGACAATGGTGGCTCTGACCCCTGGGCCCCAGATGATACTGACAGACTGCTGGAACAGATTTTTGAGGTTCTGTCCATCTCCCCCCCTGTTGCGGCTCCTAGGCAAAGGGGTGAGCTTTTTCATACTGCTAAGGCTCGTTTGGAATTTCCTGAGCAAGCTCATTTCAATAATCTCGTGCTTAAGGAGTGGGAACGTCCCAGTAGATTTCCGTGTGTACCTAAGAGTTGGGACAGAAAGTATCCCTTTCCTGCTGATGTGGTCAAGTGCTGGTCATCCCCTCCCGAGGTGGATGCTCCTATTCTAGGGCTGTCTAACACCTCTGTCATGCACTCCTCTGACTCTACTACTCTACTACGGGATGCCGAGGACCGGCGCATTGACAAATTGGCGTCCCATGCCTTTGCATTTGTGGGGACGGCGCTGCGCCCAGTCTGCGCCTCGGCCATTGCATCTGTGGCGCTCAGGTCCCTGATCAGAAGTGTACTTGATGGTGCTCCTGATGATTTGCTACCTGAGGTATTTAATGCACTGTCTAACTGTGATGTGTTTGTAAATTTCATCCTATCTGCCTTGGATGATGCCATTAGGATGTGTGCGAGAACTTCTGCCTTGGTGGTAGCTATACGCCGCTCGGTTTGGCTGCACCAGTGTGCTGCTGACAATGCTGCAAAGAAGGCCCTCACTGGACTTCCATTTAAGGGGTTACGCCTGTTTGGGGACCGCCTAGACCCTTTTGCTAAAGGAGGTAAGTTACCCCAGCGCAGGCGGCTGCCCTTTCGGGGCCAGGGCTCCTTTTCACCCCCCTACCGTGGTGCTAAACAAGGAAAAGGGGTGTCCTTCACGGGGGCTCATGGAGATTCCTGGCATAGGAGCAGAGGACTGGGTTGTCCTGGCTCCTCCTGGGGGTCTAAACCCAAATCCTCTCCCAAGCCCCCTCAGGCATGATGGGGCGCCCTCGCCCATCCGGGTGGGGGGACGGATACAGCACTTTGCACACGTCTGGAGGCATCACGTCCCAGACCGGTGGATTCAGCAGGTAGTGTCCTCTGGTTACAAGATAGTTTGCTGTTCTCCCCCCCCCCCAAGATTCATCAGGTCCCGGATCCCTCAGGACCCTGTCTCAGCTCAGGTATTGGTGCAGGCCGTGCAAGGCCTTCTGGGTCTGGGGGTCATTTGCAGGGTCCCTTTAAGAGAAAGAGGCAAGGGGTTCTATTCCAACCTCTTCACAGTTCCCAAAAAAGATGGCTCAGTCAGGCCCATTCTGGATTTAAAGATCCTCAACAAATTTGTCAAGAACAGGAGTTTTCGCATGGAAACTTTGCGCTCGGCCATCAGCTCCCTTCATGACGTCTGTGGACATCAAAGACGCTTACCTTCACATCCCTGTGTTTTCAGGACACCAAAGGTTCCTCAGATTCGCGTTGGAAGATCAACATTACCAATTTGTGGCCTTGCCATTTGGTCTCACTTCAGCTCCCAGAGTGTTCAACAAGGTGCTGGCTGGGGTGATGTCTCTGGTCAGGTCAAGGGGCATCCGCGTGCTGCCCTACCTGGGCGACATACTCCTCACCTCCCAGTCTCTACAGCAGGCAGAGTTGGACACTCAGCTGGTGGTGTCCACCCTGGAGTCCTTCGACTGGGTGATCAATCACCCCAAGTCCTCTCTGTCCCCTTCCTCGGTGACCCCGTTCCTGGGAATGATTCTGGATACGGTTCAGTCAAGGATTTTCCTTCCTCAACAGAAGGTGGAAGCTCTAGTTGCGCAGGTGAGGTTACTGCTGTCGTGTCGCCATCCTTCCCTCAGGCAGGGAATGCAGTTGGTGGGCCTGATGGTGGCGTGCTTCGAGGCGGTGCCTTTTGCTCAGTTCCACTTGAGGCCTCTACAACTTCACCTTCTGTCAGTTTGGGACAAGGACCCAACGTCCCTGGACGAGGTCTGTGTGCTCTCCCCCCTGGTCAGGCGGTCCCTTTCGTGGTGGCTGGACTCCAGGAACTTGCTGGGGGGCAGATCCTTTCTGGCCCCCTCCTGGGAGACGGTCACCATGGATGCCAGTCTGTCAGGATGGGGGGGATTCTGGAAGTCCCTGCGGTTCCAGGGGAGGTGGGGGCCTCAGGAAGCCCACTTACCTATCAACATTTTGGAACTACGGGTGATCAGATTGGTTCTGGATCAGTTGACCGACCACCTGCGGGGTCTGTCTTTGCAGGTGCGCTCAGACAACAGGACGGTGGTTGCCTACATCAACCATCAGGGAGGGACCCGGAGCAGGGGGGCCCTCCAGGAGGTGTCGCGGATTCTGACATGGGCGGAGGCCAATGTTCAATGCATTTTGGCTGTGTACATCCCTGGGGCAGAGAATCTACTGGCAGACTCTCTGAGCAGGGGGACCTCTCGTCAGAGAGAGTGGTCCCTCTGCAACAGGGTATTCCTGAGATAACAGGGTAAGTTCCATTAATTTTCTAGATTTAACCATAGAGAAAGTAGGCACTACTCTTACCACGTCCACCTTTTTCAAGCCCACGGACCGAAATGGCTTTGTTCCCCAAAACAGTTGCCACCATCCAAATTGGTTGGGAGCCATACCCAAGGGGCAGTACATGCGACTTCGCAGAAATTGTAGGCATATAGACACCTATGATGTTCAGTCAGCAGTTCTGACGAACAGGTTCATTGAAAAGGGATATAACCCCCAAACCATTAAGGAACAACAAGTACTAATTAGAGAAAAAGACAGAACCCCTTTGCTAGCCTCTAACAGGAGAACATCACAAGATTCCAATCATAACTTGTCATTTATTACTGACTACAGTATGCAACATAAGGTCTTTAAGAAATTACTTCAAAGACACTGGCATATACTGAAGGATGACACAGTATTGGGCCCCACATTGCCTGAACGCCCACGAGTAATATATAGAAAAGCCCCAAATTTAAGGGATCTTTTAACTCGAAGTTATGTCGATCCCCCAAGAAAAATACCGCTTACCACCACGAAATTAAGTGGATTTTACAAATGTGGTAACTGTATGGGGTGCAAAACGTGTTTGCCTAATACAAAGCCAAAAAAAGAATTCACCGCAAACACCACTAAAACATATACAATAAAAACCTTTATATGCCGGACACAGTACGTTGTATATTTGATATGGTGTCCATGTAAACTATACTATGTAGGACGTACTACAAGGGCCTTGTATGTGCGAATTAGAGAACACATCTATAACATTAAGAAAGGACTGGAAACCCATAGTTTATCTGCTCATTTTAAACATACACATGCCAGCGATCCCAAATGCATGTCATTTCTAGGTATCGATCATGTAGAAATGCACTGGCGGGGGTCAAATTTAACTCGTGAGATCTCCAAACGTGAGAGTAGATGGATATATGAACTTAACACACTCACCCCAGTAGGTTTAAACATAGAATTTGATTTAAATTGTTTTACTGACACAGCCTAATCACTTATTTTTGGAGCACTATGATCACAATTGTGACACTACTTTCGATATATATATTGTATGTAATTTCACATGGTATGTTATTATTTGACTTATATGGTCTTGTAAAGGAGGGGGTCCTTTACTCATCCCTCTCCTTCCATGTCACTGCCTTTTTTGTCACATTAACTCGTTCTACTAAAGGCAGCCTTTGGCCACTATCTCTCACTCTTCTCAACCACAATCCCTAAATAGGATTTCTTCTTTTTTCTTTATTCATAGAATCCCGCCTCACAGGTGTGAATTTTTATAAACGTTTTTCCCCATATTGGCACCTTGGAATCAGGTTTAGAGACTATAACAGGCTCTTCTCACATATTCCTTCCATTCTGTAGGGTGCATTGGAGCACTAATTGTTTCTCTTTTTAATAGTGGTTTCCCAGAAGATTGCATCCCTTTACTTCTGACAGTCTGTGCACATCCTGCATAGGGACAGATGTGCAGTTAGAGATATACAGTACACCTATGACATATAGATTCTAAGGTCCATATCTCTATGTCCTGATGGGCTCAGTATGTCCCATTTTTGATAAAGAAGGCCCACACCATGATATATACAGCCCTGTATGATTATGTACTGTAAGTTAGCATAGTACATTCTTCACTTTCCACCAGCGAAATGGTCCATCGCTGCGTGGCCTGCTATATTTATGTTTCCCTTTGACATATAAATACAGTATTCACATCAGTGCCTAGTAGTAAAATACACCCCGCCCCCAATAGCGAACGTATTAGCTGCGGTCTGGTCCGATGGAGCCAGTCCCGCCTCTGCTAGCAATCATGCAAGATACATGACCACTTTCAGGTATTCTGTCCAGAGATTCCTGATGGGGCTTTGCTAGATTCATCTCTGACAAGCGACATAACCCCGCCCCCATCAGCGATAGTGTGGGCTGCGGCTTGGCTTGATTTAACCAATCTGGCTTTTAACACACAAACAGCAATATTCACACTGGCTTAGCTTTACATATTATTCTGCCCCCAGCAGCGAAAGTGCTGTTAGCTTTGTGGCCCGTCCTAATCAGCTTGACTTTGTGAACCAATCAGCAGCATTCACACTGGTGTAGTTTCACACAACACTCCGCTTCCAGCAAAAACGTAATGGTTACTGGCTGACCCGTTGGAGCCAGCTCCACCTCCGCTAATGAATATGTATGACGCCAGTTCATTCGTATGCATCCCACCTATAGACCTCTGACGGGGCTGCGTCATATTCATTGTAGACACGTGATTTAATTACATTCACTGCCCTGAGTTTTTATTGGTCTAGGGCACAAATAGGAGGATTTTTGCGCGTCGGAGCCAGCTCCGCCTCCACTAATCAATATGCATGACGACAGTTCCCTCTTATGTATTCCGCCCACAGGGCTGCGTCATATCCGCTGTAGACACGTGATTTAATCATATTCACTGCCCTAAGTTTCTATTGGTCTAGGACACAAACAAGGAGGATCTTTGCTCTCTATAAAAGACCTGTCACTAGCCGCGCCGCTCATCCTTTGAAAAAGTTGCGCACGCAACGAAACGCGTTAGGAGATGAAATAGGAGACGGCGGCTACCTTTTTACTTCACTCATTTTAAAGCTTTGACGTCCAGTTGAACAGTCACAAGGGCCAAAGGGAAAGAAAAGGACTCCCTCCCCACCTGTGTATTCATATTGGCGTGTTTTACTTCAAAGAATATGTGAGTGTATTTCTGTTATTAAATAGTCATTTTTAGAAAAGTTCCCACGGGGTTGCACTAGATTCTTTCTATGCTTTTTTACAATACATGAACGGATTCCATTAAGTCCGGGATGAGTGTACAATTAGTGCACTGAAGCATTCAAGCATCGGAAACCTTCTATGAAACACTAATTGGTTCAAGGCTTGTTGAATTCAGCCATCTGGTAAGCGCACATGTGTGGAGGTGACGGGCACGTGTGATATTACCACCATTTTTTGTGAAGTGCATGCACCGTGGGACAAGCTCTTATTCTGCATTTTAAAGACTGTTTCCTGTGGCTACATTATACAGTGCCCTGGTTGCTCCGTGTCTATCAATTATACTCTTGTTCTGGGACTTTTTTTTGAATGAAAAGTTTTTTGACACGTTGTAGCAAATTTCTAATAATTGTAAATATTTGTGTTGATACATAAGAAATCATAAGAAAGTCTACTACAAGTCTTTAGCGCGGTGTAAATTTCCAGATACTTTAACAGATTGCCCGTAAACCGTGTATATCAGATAATCAAAAACTTCAGTTGTAAAAAAAAAAAAAAAAAAAAATGTCTCCGAGCAAAAGTCAAGAAGTTCATGGGTTGTGTCCTAAAGAGGAATCCGCTATGGGATCAGCTGCTTAGGAATGGCCGCAGGCAGGTGTCGGTGCATCTGCATAAACAGTAAGGTAAAGGCTTTTGGAGGCTGAACTGGGGTCAAGACTAAAGATGCCACTTCTGTAGGAGGTAAAGGGACTCTTTTTGCCTAAGAACACAGCTATAAAGTCTGAGAACTAAATATCCTCCTGCAGCAACTTCTTCCCTCATCCAGTGATTAACAATGATGTTCCCAGTGTCATGGAAACAGCACCACCCCACAGCAGTGGCGGACTGGGGCCAAAAATCAGCCCAGGATTTTACCAGCCAGTGTCATCTCTGCTGCTTCCTGGCCAGTCAGCCATTGTGCTCCAAGGCTGAGGCTATAACATTAGGGTGAGGACATGGGCTGGGGTTGCTTGGTTGAGGGGATAGAATGGTGAAGAGGATGAGGGCCTGGGATGGGATGGGAGTGTTAGTAAAGGTAGCAGCTCAGACAGCCCCAAAGCAGTGTGGTCTTCAGGTCTCCCTATGGCCAGTCCACTCCTGCCCCACCATGCCACAAGTTAAAGATGTTATCTGACTTTGTGAACAAAACATTGAAATGTAGGGTCCATGGCACGGATACTCCCCATATTTCAATATCCCATAATTAAAACATGTATATGCCCTTTAAGCGGACCAACAACCTCTGCGGCACAGGTGTTGGTCTCTGTCTGCTGGGGGGGGGGGGCATCCAGAATTCTGGAGCCCCCTACACATAACCCCCCAGAATGTCCATAAATCTCACCTTTCCTTCAGGACAGTGACTGGCTGCCTGGCACTTACGTAGTTAGTGACGTTCCGGATGCCGCATGTCCTGAGTGATGGGCAACCGATCGCTTTGCTGGATTTTCGTTGCTGGACCAAGGGAAAGGTGATATTTACGGCCATTCTGAGGAGTCATGTGGGGGAGCTCCCCCTACAGTGTCACTTATGGGCAGCGACCAACACCTGCACCAAGGAGGGTGTTTGTCCTCTTTAATTCTCAACTGGAACAACACCATGAAGGTACATTTTTCTGTATCTGCATAGCGCGCCCACCGGACCCTCACCCTGAATAAGAGCCTATCCTATATGTTTCCCACACCCTGTACATACAGATTGCCCACATTAATAATCAACCTACCTGCATCTACTGCATTTTCTGAGCCTTTAAACATCCAAGATGGCGGCTCATGGAGTCTTAGGCTGCCTGCAAACAATGTCTTCTGACTGTGTTGCTCTGCATTCTGGGACTGCTGGCCTTTTCCTGACCCCAGCTCTGCTCTGTCTGTGCAAAGCCCAGCTATAACCCCGCCCCCTGCACTTTTGCCCCCTCTCCTCTCCTCAGTATGTGATGCTTATGAGCCAAGATGGCGATGCCCGTATCCTAGAGTCCTGAACAGAGTTGCAGCCCAGTGGGGGAAAGAATAAACGTGACTAAAAAACATACAAATATATACATTTTAGCTGGGGAATAGTTTTTTAGGGGCTTGGGCTTTTCAGTAAATGACGCTGAAAGCCCGCTTTAAGTTCATATTTTGTAGGCTAATGGCGCCCCCTGGGTGCACAGTGGTCTGCAAAGCAGAAGCACAGATCAACTCCCCAACAAGTGGCGCACTCTAGCTGTCTCTGAAACCA
Organism: Gastrophryne carolinensis; assembly: GCA_027917425.1. Lineage (NCBI taxonomy): Eukaryota > Metazoa > Chordata > Amphibia > Anura > Microhylidae > Gastrophryne > Gastrophryne carolinensis. Next base: position 156,313,324 of record CM051242.1, on the reverse strand, counting down.
CTGGCTTATTGAGACTGGGCAAACAAAGTCCGTTCCTTTATAGCCTGCGGGAGCTCGCTGATTGCTTGGAAGGTGTGAGCCCAGGGGCCGCTATTAGCATCCAAAATATGAGCTTTATCCAAACGTACTTTCAGGGTGATATATATATATATAACTTAGGAAATGTGTGGAATTGTGCTTCAGTATAACATAAAACCCTCTGAGTAAAGACTAAAAAAAAAACACAGAAGCCAAAAATACAATTCTGTGAAACTCACCTGTAGAATTGTTTTTGATTATATCCAGTCCAGGTCGTCCCAGTGATGACATGTGGGTATATCGCCCCCAAGGGGCGCTCGACTGCAAGATCAAAAGTTGTAGCTCCTCCCGGCCGCCTATAAAGGCAGGTGTCCCTCTATCATTCTCCAGTGGTTAAAAAGCAGTAAACAAAAAGAGGACAGGCTGGGAGGCCAAGAAAACATGTTACTTCACATGGCTTCAGCTTGTACTCTCTCTAACAAGACTTAAGAATACAAAGAACAGGCAAACAGGAATAATGAACAAAGGGTGGGGTGGGACGACCTGGACTAGATATAATCAAAAACAATTCTACAGGTGAGTTTCACAGAATTGTATTTTTCCCTATATCCAGTCCAGGTCATCCCAGTGATGACATGTGGGACATCCAAAAGCAATGTCCATTTGGGCAGGATCCCCAGTGCGGAACAGCATGTAGTTCATCTCACTACCGCCTGAAGCACCTTTCGGCCAAAAACAGCGTCAGCTGAGGCCCTGACATCCACCTTGTAAAACTTCGTAAAAGTATGTACAGAAGAAGTGGCGGCCTTACAAACTTGTTCAACCGATGCCTGGTGCTGAAAAGCCCAAGAGGCACCAATAGCTCTGGTAGAATGAGCTGTGATCCGAAAAGGGTGTTCCTTCCCCTTGGCAGAATATGCTTGCACCACCGCCTGCCTGATCCACCTACTGAGAGTGGACTTGGCTGGTGGCAAACCTTTCCTAGAGCCCTCTGTTAGGACAAAGAGCAAATCTGATTTCCTGAAGGGCTCAGTCGCAACCAGGTAATACTTAATGGCTCTGATCACATCCAAGGCATGGAGGGTACTTTCCTTAGATTTAGTCGGTGCCGGACACAAGGAAGGCAAGACAACCTCCTCATTAAGGTGAAAGGGAGAAACGACATTAGGCAAAAAATCAGGCTTAAAATGAAAAACCACCTTATCCTTATGCCGCTCAAAAAAGGGAGGCTTCATACAGAGAGTCAAGATAGACAATGCAGCAAAACTCCAGAATCCTAGAAATAGAAAAAGTGTGGCAAGGTCTCTTGGTCTCGCACCATGCAAGATAAGCGTGCCAAACTCTGTAGTATATCATGGAAGAAGACTTCTTCCTTGCCTGAATCATTGCCTGCACAACTGTGGGCGACAGCCCCTTGTCCATCAGGATTGAGGTTTCAATAGCCAGGCCGTCAAAGCCAGCGTAGGTAAATTGGGGTGCCGCAGCGACCCCTGTGTGAGAAGCCCTGGGTCGTCGGGCATGATGTAGCGATCTACTGACATCTGAACTATGTCCGCAAGCCAACTCCTCCTCGGCCAGCGAGGGACCACCAGGATGGTTGGTACCCCTTCCAGGGCTATCTTGCGCAGCACACTGCCCAGGAGTGGAAACGGAGGGAATGCATAAAGAAGCTTGAACTCCGCCCAGAGCGTCTGTGGCAATGGCCAGAGGATCTCTTGAGAGGGAGACAAACCTTGGAAGCTTGTGATTGTGTCTGGACGCAAACAGGTCCACATCCGGCTGCCCCCAGCGGAGACACAGAGTGTGAAAGGTCTCGCTGCTGAGAGACCATTCCCCCAGGCGCAAGGTGCTCCTGCTCAGCGAGTCTGCCTCCTGGTTTTCTACCCTGGGAATGTAGACCGCCGAGATGCAGGGAACATTCTCCTCTGCCCAAGTCAGAATCTGGGTCACCTCCTTGAGGGCTCTCTTGCTTCGAGTCCCGCCCTGGTGATTGATGTAGGCGACAGCCGTCTGATTTTCCGAGCGAACCTGGATCGCACAACCCCTCAAGTGGGAAATCAAGTGAAGAAGCACCAACCAGATTGCTCTCAGCTCCAAGAGATTTATGGGTAAGCTGTTCTCCTGCAGACCCCACTGACCCTGGATCTGCTGAGTCTGCCAAACGCCTCCCCAGCCTGTCAGACTGGCATCTGTAGTAACTATCTCCCAATGGGAAGTCAGAAAGGACTTTCCCACCAGCAGGTTCCAGGAGTCCAACCACCACAAGAGGGACTGCCTGGCCAAGGGGGACAACGAAAATTCTTGTTCCAGAGAATCCTGCATCCGCTTCCAGCCGGTCAGCAGGTTCAATTGCAGAGGTCTCATGTGAAATTGGGCGAAGGGTACTGCCTCGAAGCAGGACACCATTAGGCCCACCAATCTCATCCCCAGACATATTGACAGCCGCTGACAAGACAGCAAGGCCTGCACCTGCGTCTGGACACCCAAAACCTTCTGCTGTGGCAGAAAAACCTTGACCTGAGCGGTGTCTATCGTCATTCCCAGGAAAGATCTCACTGTTGATGGATTGATAAATGACTTTGGGTAATTGATTACCCAGCCGAAGGCCTCTAGGGTTGACAACACCGTCCGAGTATTGCTCTCGGCCTGCTAAAAGGACTATTGTCCAGATAGGGCAGAACACGAATGTCCTGGTTCCTCAGGATGGCCATGATGCCCGCCAGCACCTTGGTGAAGACACGGGGGGCTAAGGAAATCCCGAAAGGAAGTGCCACAAACTGGTAATGCTGATCCTCCAGAGCAAAACTCAGGAACTTCTGATGCCCCTGGAAAATCAGGATGTGCAGATAAGCATCCTTGATGTTCACCGTGGTCATGAAGTCGCTGGGCCGAAGCGAACTCACCGCCGACCGTAAGGTTTCCATGCGGAAATGTCTGGCTCTTACAAACCTGTTGAGACCCTTCAGGTCCAGAATTGGTCTTAACGAACCGTGAACAGGTTGGAGTAAAAATCTTGACCCTGTTCCTGCCGAGGTACAGGGCAAATCACACCTAAATGCAGGAGGTGTTGCACGGCCATTCTCAAGCCCTGTGCCTTCAATGGGTTTTGGGATATCCGAGACTAGAGAAATCTTGTGGGCGGCTTGACTTCCAGCTCTATTTTGTAACCGGAGGACACTACCTCCTGAATCCACCGATCCGAGTCGAGCCATCTCCAGTTTTGAGCAAACAGCAGAAGCCATCCCCCCACCCAGATGGGTGAGGGCGCCCCCTCATGCCTGAGGGGACTTGGCAGGGGGCTTGGATTTGGTTCCCCAGGAGGGATTGGATCGGCCGCGGGACCTACCTCTACCCCAGGTATCTCTGCGGCCACCTGGGAATGAAGAGCCTCTTCCTCCCCGAAAGGTGCAAAAGGCAGAGGGATTCTGAAAGGACCGAGCAGGCTTCCGTCTGTGAGGGAGTCTACCATCCTTGACCAGGAGGTCCAGGCGCTCCCCAAACAGCCTGTGTCCCACAAAGGGGATACTCGTAAGTGACTTCTTGGCAGCGGCTGCAGCCAGAGCGAGCGGCAGAGGGCAACAAGCAGGGCCAAAATCCTGGCACCAAGCCGGACCCCATCGTCCATGGCAGAAGAAAAAAAGCCAATGAATTCCAAGCAGACCTTGAGTTCTTTATACTCCTCCGCCCGCTTGCGAGCCTTAGCTATATCCACAAGGTGTCTCACCTTCTTTCTGATGGCTAAAGAGACAATCACCGCGGCACACACAGGGTGAAAGAGGGCATCAGCAAAGGTGAACGCATGGCAGACCAGCTGATCCATGCGCTTGTCAGCCGGGTCACGTAAGGAAGCAGTATCAGGTGATGGCATAACAGTAGTGTTGGACAACCCCGACACAGGGGAATCCACTTTGGGAGGACGAGACCATAGCCGAACCAGCTCATCAGGGAAGGGGTACTGCCTATCCAGGCCCTTAGGCACCGACGGTAACTTGTTAGGCCTCTCCCATTCCGGAAAGACCCGCCTTTGTCTTTCGGGCCTAAACAAATCACCCTGCTTCCTCTTAGCCGCTCTGGGAGGAACAATGTGCAATGTCTCAAACACTGAGGTAAGCATTCTCTCCGTATCATCCGGGAGCCACGCATCCTCATCCAAGGAAGAACCACACATACTGTCAGCGCCAGCAGAATAATCCACGTGGAGCGTCAATCATCTGGCAACTCACCTTCCTCCACAGAACCCAGATTATCAAAGAGATCGTCATTATCCGAGTAAATGGGCTCGAGGTGCCGTTTCTTACTCGTGGCCTTCCTTGGAGCCGTCCGCGAGACCTGTCTCTCGAGTTTGGCTGGCCTATGCGCCAATTTAGCATGGGACCCCCTGCAGCAGCGGAGGGTCCGGAGAGGTCGCAGGCAGCGAAGGGCTAGGGGCAGGAACGCCCGCCCGGTCATGGTCCAAAATAACGCCCCTGGCGCAAGTGGTGCAAAAAGTGCTGAATCCGCCCAGAGGATTCCTACTGCACAAGGGGCAGAGCTTTTCCTGCCCAAATGAGGCCCCCAGCTCACTATCCCCAGATGCCTCCATTATGGTGATTAGAAATCGTCAATCGATAAGGTTACAAGACACTAACGGCCCAAACCTATAATGATCCCTCTTAATAAAAAAAAGGGGGGACCGGGAGGAACCACAACCCTCAACCACAAAGCCCATGACCTATACAAGAGAGGGGAGAGAGGCCCATCAGAATAAGCAAAGGCAAGGCAGTATAGCATAATAAAAACAGTCATACAAAAAGAGGGACTCACGACACCAACAGAAGGACAATCCCTGGAGCCGTCGCAGCCTCCGAGGATGGAAGATCCCCCAGCAGCAGCAGTAGGAGGGACGCAGAAAGCAGCCAGCGAGAGCAGGCCCCACCGCAGCAGCAGCAACGAGCACACGCAGAGCAGAACCTTCCAGCAGCGTTCCTCGAGGGACGGACGGGGCCGTGATGACTCGGAACATGTCAGCGCCCAGCTCCGCCCCCTCTGGCGGCGTGAAAAGACACGCCAGCCCATCGTCACCCTCATGCTGCACGCGGCTCCCATAGCGCCGCTCCTGCGGCACACACACACCTCACAGCGCCACAACAGCTGCGTCTCTCCCCCCCCATCATGGACAGCACCGCAAAGCAGCGAAGCGGAGGCCCACGGGGTACGGCAGCCCCTCAAGCAGGCAGCGACGAGGGAGCAAGGGAGGTAAGTATGCTCATGCTTCAAGGCCCAGCTGAGCCAGCGAAGAGCCAATAGTGAAAACAACACAGTCAAACACTCAAACACAAGTGCCAAGACACCAATAAAGCTTGTGGGCAGGGAGGGTACATATAGACAACAGTGGTTCCCCTCACCAGGCTCACCATAAGCCTGTGGCTGGCTACCCTTTAGTATAGGGTCTGCGGCCCAGAGCCAAGCTCTGCCGAACGCCAACTGACCCCGGCGTTCATCCTATCGTCACGATCCACGTAGCAGCCAGAGGCTGGGAGGCAGGAGTGGGTCAGAAGGGATCAGGGGAAATAGGGCCCGCAGCGGCCGACGAGCTAGGAGGCCCCGCTCTGCTGCTATTGTCTGAGAGAGTATTCAACGATCTTCTGCAGCCAAGACTGCAAGATGAACTGGAGAATAATAGAGGAACACCTGCCTTTATAGGGGTCCGGGAGGAGCTGCAGCTTTTGATCTTGCAGTCGAGCGACCCCTGGGGGCGGAATACCCACATGTCATCACTGGGACGACCTGGACTGGATATAGGGAAAAACTGTATTACTGTATTAGCCATGATAGAAAACACAAGCCACTGTAATGGTATAGCAGTAAGCAAGCAAAGCAACATTCAAAGATGTCACTAGGTGGCGCATTTGGGCAATGGACTGTTAGCAATATAGTGGTGTGATGTTCTGTACGTTGAACAAGCAGGCAGTATGTACAGCAAGGCAATGTGCAGGATAGAATATGTATTAGAGTGGATCAAAACCCATAGTGGAGGCCCTGGAATCTTTAAAGCGGACCAAAACCCACTGAACTTACTGAAGTACTGAAATACATTTGGCCGAAGCCCCTAGCGATACTCCCTTCTTAGGGTGTAGAACTAGAAAAGGATTTTTGCCCTTCGAGCCGTCCTGGAACACTTTTCTCTGCCATCCATTCCAGGCCGTCCTGATATCTTCACGATTGGGTGTTAGCCCCTAGGGGGCGCTGACTGCAAGATCCAAAGATGTAGTTGCCAGATGATTCACTCTCAGCGGCGGAGCTGCTTTCCGCTGGTGACAACAGCATCTCTGGTTCCTCCTCGAAGGAGGATTCTTGCCTCCCGGATGACACAGAGAGTTTGCACTCTTCCGTGTTTGATACCTTGCACATTGCCCCCCCCCCCCAAGAGTGGCTAAGAGGAAGCAGGGGGATTTATTTCGGCCTGAGAGGCAACGGCGGGTCTTTCCTGAGCAGCCTCATTTTTCTAACATGATTCTTAAGGAGTGGGAAAAGCCCAACAGATTACCGTAGGTCCCTAAGGGCCTGGATAGGCGGTACCCTTTCCCTGCTGAATTGGTTCGGCTATGGTCTCACCCTCCCGAGGTGGACCCTCCGGTGTCAGGGTTGTCCAACACCACTGTTATGCCATCACCTGACAATGCTTCTTTACGTGACCCTGCAGACAAACGCATGGATCAGCTGGTGTGCCATGCTTTCACCTTTGCTGGTGCACTCTTTTGCCTTGCGTGTGCCTCGGCAATCGTCTCACTAGCCAACAGGAGAAAGGTTAAACACCTTGTGGCTAGGGCGGAGGAGTATAAGGAACTCAAGGCCTGCTTGGACTTCATCGGTTTTGTTGTTACTGCCATGGATGATGTGGTCAGGCTTGGTGCCAGAATTTCGGCCTTGCTTGTTGCTTTACACCGCTCGCTCTGGTTGAGGCAGTGGTCGGCTGATGCGGCTGCCAAGAAGTCCCTCACAAGTCTACCTTTTGTGGGAAGCCGGCTGTTTGGGGAGCGCCTGGACCTTTTGGTCAAGGGTGGTAGGCTCCCGCAGAGAAGAAAACCTGCTCGGTCCTTTCAAAACCGCTCTTCTTAACGGTCCTTTCAGGGAGGAAGAGGATCTTCATTTCCAGGTGCCCGCAGAGATACCTGGGGCAGAGGTAGGTCCCACAGACGGCCCAACCCCTCCTGGGGAGCTAAGCCCAAACCCCCAGCCAAGTCTACTCAGGCATGAGGGGGCGCCCTTACCCATACGGGTGGGGGGACGGCTTCTGCTGTTTGCTCAGATCTGCAGACGTCACGTCTCGGATCGGTGGATTCAGGAGGTGGTGTCCTCCGGTTACAAGATAGAGCTGGCAGCCAGGCCACCCACGAAATTCTTAGGCTTTGAGAACAGCTGTCTAACACCTCCTGCAGATAGGTGTGATTTGCCCTGTGCCCCGGCAGGAACAGGGTCAGGGTTTCTACTCCAACCTGTTCACGGTTCCCGAAAAGGACGGAACGCTGCGGCCGATCTTGGACCTGAAGGGTCTCAACAAATTTGTAAAGGACAGACATTTCCGCATGGAAATGTTGCGGTCGGCGGTGAGATCGCTTCGGCCCGGCAACTTCATGACCACGGTGGACATCAGGGACGCTTATCTGCACATTTCGATCTTCCAAGGACATCAGAAGTTCTTGAGGTTTGCACTGGAGGATCAATATTACCAGTTTTTAGCACTCCTATTCGGCATCTCCTCAGCCCCCCGTGTGTTCACCAAGGTGCTGGCGGGTATCATGGTTATCCTGAGGAGTCAGGGTATTCGTGTGTTACCCTATCTAGATGACCTGCTGATTTCAGCCTGGTCCCTTCAGGAGGTACGTTCGTTCGCGCTTGTGCGTATATGCGCTTTCGATGAACGAAAGTAAATCGGATCATTTGTGTTAGTTTGGATAATTTTCCCATCTAAATCTGATATTTTGCGTTCGTTTAGATAACTTACGTTATTGGTATGGGGTTGTGTCTCATTCAGAGAGCTGATTGCCGAGGGACCACCACCCTATAAAACTGTTTCCTTTGTGATCCACTTACGGGACCATTTTGACCTCGGATACCTTGCTTTCACCATGTTTTGTGCCTTTGTGGAGGAATATCACCAACTCCAGCTAATAAGCATTGAATGTATCAGCAGGGCCGAGGCCAGATTGCACCGGCGACGCATGCATATCGATCGCATGCATGACGTTGAGCTGTTCGAGCTGATCTGACTTAATCGCGCTTCCCTCCATAAATTGTATAGCGAGCTGAGCCCATGGTTAGCCCGCACCACAAGGAAGGGGCAAGCAATTTCAGGTATGACCAAGATGCTTGGCTGCCTGCAATTTTTGGCGAACGACTTGTTCCAGAGGCTGGGTGCCCTCTCCGTGGGGATCTCCCAGCCTACCCTGAGCCGCGCGCTATCCAAGTTTTTGGAAGGAATGGCTACCATTAGTCAGAAATATATATATATTTTTTACAGCAGCTCCAGTACAGTATGTGTCCTCACCCTCCCTTACAGCCGTGACGCGTGCTCACCCTCCTTTACATTCGTGACGTGTCCTCACCCTCCTTTACAGCCGTGACATGTCCTCATCCTCCTTTACAGCTGTGACGTGTCCTCACCCTCCATTACAGCCGTGACGTGTCCTCACCCTCCTTTACAGCCTTGATGTGTTCTCACCCTCCTTTACAGCCGTGACATGTCCTCATCCTCCATTACAGCTGTGACGTGTCCTCACCCTCCATTACAGCCGTGACGTGTCCTCGCCCTCCTTTACAGCCACAATGTGTCCTCACCCTCCTTTACAGCCGTGATGTGTCCTCACCCTCCTTTACAGCCGTGACGTGTCCTCACCCTCCTTTACAGCCGTGACGTGTCCTCACCCTCCTTTACAGCCGTGACGTGTCTTCACCCTCCTTTACAGCGGTGACATGTCCTCACCCTCCTTTACAGCCGTGATGCATCCTCACTCTCCTTTACAGTCGTGATGTGTCCTCACCCTCCTTTACAGTTGTGACGTGTCCTCACCCTCCTTTACAGCCGTGACGTGTTCTCACCCTCCTTTACAGCCGTGATGTGTTCTCACCCTCCTTTACAGCCAGGGAGTAGGAATCGATTGGCCCAGGAATGTTATAGATTGCCAGGCCGATCACCGTGGGTTTTGGTCCACTTTAAAGTCTTCATCCAATATTCATAACAACACAAACTGGATGCAGTCATCCATATCACTCCCTGGTCGAGCAGCCATGCTCCATGGTGCTTCCCAGTGATGATACATTCAGTTACAGTACACACAGCTCAGCAATGGGGAGCACCTCTACACAACTGCCATTATGTGACAGTTTAATTATATGTAAATAAATTAGCATATGGCTGCCATTCATCATCATACTGCTTGCGGGCTGCCACATTTCAGTTTTAGCTCCATTACCGCTCGCTTGGAATTTAAAGAGGACCAAAACCCACTGAACTTGGGAAATACATTTGACCAAAGCCCCTGCCAGTGTAGAACTAGAAATGGATACACAGTTTTTTTGCTCTCCCTCTCTGTAGGATGGCAGGCAATCAGTCATTGCATAGATGTGGCAATGACATAATTGCCACACACAACAGTGGCAATGAATGGAGGAGGCGGGGTTTTACAGTTAAAGCAAGGGACATTATCTGGAATTAGAGTGAAGCGGGAGCAGTAAAAATAGGAAAAAATTACTATTTATGGGGGAAGCAATTCAGAGGATGCTATTTAAAATGTGGGTTTTGGTCCACTTTCATGGGGGGGGTTCGAGTCTGGAGTGCTCTGTCATCACTGGAGCAGACAGTGCTGAAAGAAATCTATGGGGTCGAGCCTGCTGGCTGGCAGGTAAGTGCCCCTTCCTGGACTGGGATTTTAACATCCCTCTGTGCCAGGGAGGGTCCTGGCTTACATGGACACTAACTAACCTTAAAGCGGACCTCCACCCTGAATAAGAGTCTATCTTATATGTTTCCCACACCCTGTTCATACAGATTGCTCACATTAAAAATCATCCTACCTGCATCCACTGCATTTTATAAACCTTTAAACATCCAAGATGGCAGCACACGGACTCTCAGGCTGCCTGCAAACAGGAAGTGTCTTCTGACTGTGCTGCTCTGCATTCTGGGATTGCTGTCCTTTTTCTGACCCCAGCTCTGCTCTGTCTGTACAAAGCACAGCTATTACCCCGGCCCCCCTGTACATTTGCCACCTCTCCTCTCCTCAGTTTGTGATGCTTCTGGGGTAAGATGGTGTCCTGAACAGAATTGAAGCCCAGTAGTGGAAATAATAAAAAGTAAATGGCTAAAAACATAAAATATATTAATTTTAGATGCTGGGGAATAGTTTTTTAAAGGTTTGGGCTTTTCATTAAATTATGCTGAAGGTCCGGTTTAACCTATCAATTCATCTCATTGGTGAACCCTACCTTAAAGAGATGCATTTTCCTAGTGGAGCTCTATCTGGTGGGGGACAGGGAACATCTACACACATTCATTATACAGAGCGATGTATGGAAAAGTTAGGTAGACTAAAAGCCTTGTGGACCCCTCCCTACTGAGCAGCCAGGAAGGGCTTAGGTCTGCTGTACTCATGGTCAGCTCATGTGGACACATTGGACCAGCACTTCCCCTCACTCCGTGGTGGACTGTAACCAAAAATCGGGCCAAGATTTTGCTGGCACCAAGCCCCCAATTAGTCCCCCTCCCGTTAAGTCAACAAGTGAGATCATGGGTGGAGGCTGTAGAAGAACTAGTGTGACTAGGATTGTTAGATGAGTCCCAAAGAAGGATGGACACCTTGTGGCCAGTCCACCCATGCTTTTACATATATGTTTTTTAAATAATTGTATCTGAGCTGATAAGCTTTTGGCTATTTGACTTATAGTCATATTTGTTTCATTTCTTTTCTTTTGCAGGGAAATATTGAGCAAGCCGAGGTAACTACAGGTTATGATGCCTCAACTTTGGCCGAATAGATAAACAAGAGCAAACTCTGGATCACATGGACTCTCTGCCACGTCCCAACCTTTCCCTGTATTTATCGTTTCCAGAGGGCAAATTCCAACTGCTCTGAGAAAACAAGTCTGTGCGTTCAGCAAATTCCACCATCAATGTAGCAGCAATACCCCAGAAGCTTGTATTTTCTTCTAGGGCTTCTGTAGACCTTGTGTTGGACTTGGGCGAACTCCTGGTTGCTGTTCCTTTTGAGCATCACCTTAGTTAAACTTGTTTTTTTTTTAATTAAAGGGGCATTAAAGGCAAAGCTAAAAAATAAAAGGCAAAAAAAAGCCCACAGCCTTCTGCAACACCGTCCTTTGGGTCCACCGATTGATAACTGCTTCTCCTATAAAAGCAAAATGCCCCCCCCCCCCCATCTTTTTTACTCCAGTAAACATGCTTGGCTGGAATGTTTTTGATGCTTGGTGTATAAGCGACCCAACCCCTCTTATTCCAAGTATACAGCACTGTTCCAGAATATTCCTTACACATGGGTTATACATCCACAAAATGGCGCTGGACTGCAGAAAAAGACTTGTGGCCACTCCCGGCCCCTTAAATAGCCAGGAACCCCCCACTAATTCCCAGTTCTTATCTGCAGTCTGGAGTGTGAAGATAGAAGATGGCTCTGCGCAGGTGATCGGGGCTTATTAGCCTGCGGCCCTGCAGGACTATTCCCACCCGTTCCGAACCCACTGCCTCCCAGCCTCGGCTGACCGGTTCGGGTAAAGGTAGGTTTAGCACCAGGGTCAGGTGCTGAGGAGCGCTGCTTCTACCGCAGTCCCTGCTCTGACAGGGTAGGCGGTTAGGCTTATGGTGAGCCTTGTGGGATGCCCCCCCCCCCCTGTACTCTGGGTTTTGCTTTAACCCATATCCCTCTAGGTGCCCCCCATTCCCCCTCCCTTCTCCTATTTTTACTTGGGCCGCTGCTGCTCTCCCTTGCCTCGCTCTCCCCCGGGGAGATCTCCGGGGGGGGGGGGGGGTGGCAGTGATCACTTTAATTGAGTGTGTCTTGACTTTATTTTCAATTTGTGCACTGCCGGTGCACGCTTGTACAGCACTCTGCGGATGGCGGCGACATTTCCTCAGATGCTGCGGTGCCGTGATTGGCTGGCCGGATCACATGGGGCGCGATTCGCGCTCTTCGGGGGGGGGGGGGCGTTCTCTGTGGACTCTGTGATCCTTTTGCATCACATCTCCATGGCCCGCCCCTCGAGGTCTATGCGGGCACCATTTTCCCCTCTCTGGTGCTGCATGTGCCGCTGGCTCCCTGTGCGGTCCATGCGTCCCCCTGCGTGGGTGTTTTTTTTCTGTGTATTTTTTCTTTATTATACTTATGGGGTTGTCTCTTATGTTTTTTTCGGGCGGGGTGAACTTCAGTACTGTGGTTTCTCCCGGCCATCTCCCCTTGGCAATCTCCCACTTCCCTAGAGGGATTTTGGGGCATCCCGGGTAGCTATTATTAGCGTTAACCCTATACTGGCCTGTTGTGCCACTCAAATCACCATATGGAGGCTTCTGGGGATAATGTGCTTGGGTTTCCTTCGGGACAAGCCCGGCTATGTGCTGCGTGTGCGGTATTCCCTATAAGTGATGATGTTAGGGTGTGTGTACCCTGCGCCCAGCAGGTGATTGCGCTGCAGTCTGGGTCCTCTGTTTCTGGCCCTGGGGCTGGGCCCCTCTGGCTTCGTCTACCTCCTTGCCCTTACATTTGACCCCCAGTGAGGGGCATACTAGCGGAGAGTCCCAATCTGATTTGGCTGCACGGGTGACCAGCATTGAACAACATATTGCTGGGTCAGCCTCGCGTAAGGCTTCTGTCAAGAAGCGGCATTTATCTACCGCTGTTTCCCTCTTCCCTGTTGAGGCTGAGGAATTTTTTGACATTTCTGGTTATTGTCCCCTTGAGGAGGGGAATTATTCTCTGACTCAGAATCATCTGAGGAACAGCCTAAGATTTATGGTGGTACCGGGTCTCCCTTTGGAGAAGACCCATGGTCCTCAGATGACACTGACACTGACAGGTTGTTGTCTCACATTTTTGAAGTGCTTTGTATCTCCCCTCCTGCAGTGGCTCCGCAGCAGGGCAAGCTTTTTTCATACAGTTAAACCACGCTTGGAGTTCCCTGAGCAGTCTCACTTTAATTATCTGGTGCTCAAGGAATGGGAACGGCCTAGTAAGTTTCCTGGGGTGCCAAGGAGTTGGGACAAGAGGTATCCCTTTCCTGCTGATGTGATTAAGCGTTGGTCTTGTCCTCCCTAGGTGGACGCGCCGTTCTAGGGTTGTCAAATACCTCTGTCATGCATTCTCCTGACGCTACTACCCTGCGGGATGGTGAGGACCGGCGCATGGACCAGTTGTCCTGTCATGCTTTTGCCTGTGTGGGGACTGCGCTGCGTCCGGTTTGTGCCTCTGCCATAATGGCTATTGCTGTTAAAAGTCTGCTTAAGTGTCTCTTAGATGGGGCCTCTGATGACGCGGGAGGAGAAGACTATAGATCTCTCCTGCTTTGCTATGATTTTGTTGCTTATATCCTCTCTGCCATGAATGATGTCATTAGAATGTGTGGAAGGACATCTGCCCTTTTAGTGGCTATACGCCGCTCTGTCTGGCTGCGTCAGTGGGTAGCTGATAATGCTGCTAAGAAGGCTCTCACTGAGTTCCCCTTTTAGGGGTTGCGCCTCTTTGGTGAACGCTTGGACCTGTTTGCCAGAGCCGGTAGATTACCCCAACGCAGGAGGCCGTCTCGGCCCTTTCGGGGATCTGGTGCCTCTCTCCCCTCCTTTCGGGGCTCCCGGGGCTGGACGAGGGGTCTCTTTTACTGGAGCATGCAGAGACTATTGGGGCAGGGGCAGGGGAGGTGGCCGCCCCGGCCTCTCCTGGGGTCCCAAAACCAAATCCTCTCCCAAGCCCCCTCAGGCATGAGATTTCGCCCTCACCCATCCGGGTGGGGGAACGGCTTCGGCTCTTTGCTCATGTCTCGAGGCAACGTGTAGCAGACAGGTGGATCCAGGAGAAGGTTTCCTCCAGTTAGAAGATAGAGTTTGCAGCCTGGCCGCCCCCAAGATTCATCAGATCTGTCAGCTCAGAGCTTGTGTCTTGCTGTCCAAAACCTTCTGGAGTTGGGGGTCATCTGCCCAGTGCATTTCAGGGAAAGGGGCAGAGGGCTCTATTCCAATCTCTTCACGGTCCCCAAAAAGGACGGGTCCCTCAGGCCCATCTTGGATTTAAAGCGTCTCAACAAGTTTGTCAGGTTCAAGCATTTTCGCATGGAAACCTTGCGCTCAGCGGTCAATTCACTGCACCCGGGCGACTTCATGACTTCTGTAGACATCAAGGATGCTTACCTTCATGTACCAATCTTTCCAGGTCATCAGAAATTCCTCAGGTTTGCTCTGGAGGATCAGCACTACCAATTTGTGGCCTTGCCTTTCGGTATCACCTCGGCTCCCAGTGTATTCACCAAGATGCTAGCGGGCGTGATGGCCTTGCTGAGATCTCAGGGCATTCGCATCCTTCCTTATCTGGACGACATTCTCATCATGTCTCAGTCCTTCCATCGGGCCGAACTGGATACCCAGTTGGTGGTGTCCACAGTAGAGTCCTTCGGCTGGGTTATCAACCATCCCAAGTCTTCCCTGTCACCGTCTCTGGTCTTTTCTGGGCATGACTCTGGATACATCTCTGGTCAAGGTTTTCTCCCTCAACAGAAGGTGAAGAGTCTTCAAGTTCAGGCCCAGTTCCTTCTTTCTTGTCCTCATCCCTCCATCCAGCAGGGGATGCAGCTGGTGGGCCTGATGGTGTCTTGCTTCGAGGCGGTACCCTATGCTCAGTTTCACATGAGACCTCTTCAGCTTCGCCTCTTATCAGTATGGGATCGGGACCCGGTGTCCCAGGATCAGGGGTTTGCTCTGTCCCCCGTGCCAGACGGTCCCTCTCGTGGTGGCTGGACTCAGGGAACCTGTTAGTGGGCAGAACCTTTCTGCCCCCTTCCTGGGAGACTGTCACCACGGATGCCAGTCTGACGGGTTGGGGGGGCTTCTGGAAGTCCTTAAAATTCCAGGGTCAGTGGGGCCCTCAGGAGGCCCATACCCCTATCAACATTCTGGAACTGAGGGCGATAAGGTTGGTTCTCACCCATTTGACTCCACACCTTCGGGTGGGGCTGTTCAGATCCGCTCGGACAACCAGACGGCTGTGGCCTACATCAATCATCAGGGAGGGACCCGGAGCAGGAGGGCCCTCAAGGAAGTGTCCCTGATTCTGTCATGGGCGGAGTAGAATGTTCCCTGCATCTCAGCGGTGTACATCCCGGAGGTGGAGAATCTGGAGGCGGATTCCCTGAGCAGGGGGACGTCTCGTCTGGGAGAATGGTCCCTCAGCAGCAGGGTGTTTCGCTCCCTGTGCCACCGCTGGGGTCAGCCAGATGTGGATCTGTTTGCGTCCCGTCACAATCACAAGCTTCCAGTCTTTGTCTCTCTGTCCCAGGACCCTCTGGCCTTAGCCATGGATGCCCTAGCAATGTCTTGGAAGAGCTTTCGGCTCCTCTATATGTTCCCTCCGTTTCCTCTGCTGGGCAGGGTGCTGCGCAAGATAGCCCAGGAAGGGGTACCAACCATTCTGGTGGCCCTCTGCTGGCCAAGAAGAGTGTGGTTCGCAGACGTCGTGCAGCTGGCAGTAGATCAATACGTCCTGCCCAAGGATCCAGACCTGCTCACTCAGGGACAGCTACGCCACCCCAATTTACAAACGCTGGCTTTAATGGCCTGGCTGCTGAAACCTCCATCTTGATGGACAAGGGGCTGTCTACCTCTGTAGTTAATACCATGCTTAGGGCAAGGAAGAAGTCATCGTTCTTTATCTACTATAGGGTATGGCATACTTACATTTCCTGGTGTGAGTCTAAATCTTTTCACTGTCGGATGTTTTCTGTTCCCAGGATCCTGGAGTTCCTGCAACATGGTTTGGACTTGGGTCTTCAACTCAGTACCCTCAAGGGACATGTTTCAGCTTTGGCCATTTTCTTCCAAAGATCATTTGCTAATCATCGTTTGGTTAAGACTTTCTTCCAGGGGGTTACGCACGTGTGCCCCCCAAGTAGGCCTATGTTACCAGTCTGGGATTTGAATTTGGTCTTGTCTGCTATGCAGGGTTCTCCCTTTGAGCCTCTGCGTGCGGCTTCTTTGTCCATTTTGACTCTTAAGGTAGCATTTTTGGTGGCTATCACTTCTGTTAGGCATGTTTCTGAGTTGTCGGCGCTTTCCATCAAACCTCCTTACTTTGAGAGACACCAAGACAAGGTGGTGTTTCGGTTTAGGCCAGATTTTGTGTCTAAGGTTGTGTCTGCTTTTCATCTCAATCAGGACATTGTCTTGCCTTCTTTGTGTCCTAACCCTAGTAACCCTAAGGAGAGGGTATTACATTTATCTGGTAGCTACTGAATCCTTCAGGAAGACTGATGCTATTTTTGTTCTTCCTTCTGGACCTAGGAAGGGGTTGCCTCTGGGTAAATCCACCATCAGTAAGCGGATTCATTAGGCGGTGATACAAGCCAATTCTGCTAAGGGGAAGGAACCTCCCTTCCGCCTTACTGCTCATTCTACTCGTGCTATTGGTGCCTCTTGGGCCTTTCAGCACCAAGCCTCTGTTGAACAAGTTTGCAAGGTCGCTACTTGGTCTTCTGTTCATACCTTTTCTAAGTTTTACAAGGTTGATGTTAGGGCCTCAGCGGATGCTGCTTTTGGCCGCAAAGTTCTGCAGGCGGCAGTGGTTTAAACTGCCCGCCGTTACTTTTGGGGATCCCACCCTATCTTACGGACACTGCTATTGGATGTCCCATGTGTAAGGAATATTCTGGAACAGGACGTGCTGTATAATTGGAATAATACAATTCTGTGAGTACTCACATGTAGAATTGGTATTATGAGTATACAGCACGTCCTGTTCCCCCCGCCCTTTGTTATCATTGTTCTTGGTTACCTCTGTATGGTGATTGTTCATTTTGGATTCTTATTCATTTTTGATTCTCCCGGCTTCTTGTTAACTGCTTGTCAATACTGGGAATTAGTGGGAGGTTCCTGGCTATTTAAGGGGCCGGGAGTGGCCACAAGTCTTTTTCTGCAGTCCAGCGCCATCTTGTGGATGTATAACCCATGTGTAAGGAATATTCTGGAACAGGATGTGCTGTATAATCATAATACCAATTCTACAGGTGAGTACTCACAGAATTGTATTTTTGCTATCTAGCATAGGTATGTGGATTTTTATTCTTGGACCATTTATTTTGCGATACTGCTCCTTTAAAGTGGACCAACACCCAGGATTTTGACTATCCTGGGTCTTGGTCCACTTCGGTGGGACACCCCCGATCGGGGTGCCCCGCTGTGTGAAACCCCCCCGATCACCCGAAAAACTCACCTCTCCCAGCGCCGACGGACAAGGAATCTGACAGTCCCGGACAAGCGGCTCCTCCGCCGCCGCCTCCCGCGCGTCCCTCTTGACATGCGCACGCCCGCGCCGGCCAGGGCGCGCGCACGCCTAGAGGGGCGCGAGGGAGAAGATAAGGTAAGGGGGTTTGGGGTGCTTGGGGGGGTTTCACCCCGCGGGACATCCCGATCTCGGATGTCCCGCGGGGAGGGAGGTGATCGGCCCGGGAATCTTATAGATTCCCGGGCCGATCACCCGTGGGTGTTGGTCCACTTTAAGGTTGCTGCACTCCTGCATCGAGCTGCCCTAGGCACAGGTCCTGTTATTCTACTAGTTAGACATATGTGTTTGCTTCATACTTAGAGGAACATCGGACCAAAAATAAAAAGGGGCCAATTCCCGCTCCCCCACCGACCCCTACTTACCTTCTGGAAATCTTGTGTCTTCAGGGCACAATCCTCATCCCTGCCGCCGGCCTAGCCATCTGCAAATGACAGCACCGCTTTAGATGTGCTCTTCAAAGTCCTGCGCCGCTCAGCAAAGTTTTGTGGGATTTCGGGCAGCCCCATTGCAACCCATTCATGGGCACTGCGCAGGTGTGAGATCGGGGGCCGCGCACAGTGCCTGATGGGATGCAAGATGGTGCCGTCTGCCAGGAGGGTTGCCCGGAATCCGAGGGACCCAGGAGATGGATCCCCCGCGAGTTGAGCATTTAGTGCCCAGGGGGTACAGATAGGTGAGGTTTGGGGGAGGTTTTAACCTCCTACGATGTTCCTCTAAAAACAGGCCTCAGGAGAGGTTCTACTATGTTCTTCCCACATCAGCTACAATTTTCCCAGAACAACTTGCCACTTTCCTTCTACCACCCAATAAAGAAATATTCAGGTGGGGGTGGGCCAGATTTAAAGAGAACCTGCTGCATACTGGGTGTACTCAACCTAACCCAAGGGTTCAAGCTATTCCAGTTGTAGAATTTTAGAAATGATATTACTTTCCCTCAACCCCTTAGTATGGAATGCCTGGCCGTGTCTCTCCCAACCAAAGGCTCAGGACTACCACGCTGTCCCAAACTTACCACTTCTACTTTCCATCAGAACATGCTGACAGTCTGCAGCATCACTTGACTGCTGGTGACCAGTTTGGTTGTCCCCCTGTGGGTGTGCAGAAAAACAATTTACAAATCCATCTCTAAAGACTCTGGACATCACCAATCCACAGTCAGACAGATTTTGTACAAACGGAGGAAATTCATTATTACCCTCCTCAAGAATGTTCAACCAAGAGCGAAGCGTATAATAGTCTGTAAGCTAACAGAGGCAACCTCTATTCTTTTTTTTATCATTAGCTAATGTTTATGGTCATGAGTCCACCATCAGGGGACACTGAACAATGATGGTGTGTGTTAGGTCCCTCCACCAGGCCATTGTCAGAGGTGTGAGGAATGAGGAAGGTTCTTTGGACATGGAGTTTGTGACACTTGGTTGAACCTGATGGTTCCAAAGATGATTTTAGCGAAGTAAAGGAAAGGAGCTAGGGCTACCCTTGAATACTACTTACTGTATCCAATTCTATCACAGGTCCTCCTATTTGCACTTCCAGTCATGTGTCTCACGTGGGGTCGTGAGGTACTACACGTGCTATCAATGACCCAGGGCACCTGGATAAGCTGGTTACAACCGGTTCTCTCTGGAACTGGATGTTCAGAGCTTTACCTCCAAAGGAAAGTGATCTTTTCCCCACCTCCAGTAAAAGTCTATGGAGCCTGTTATTCCCTATGGAGGGTGATCTCTCTTCTGACATCTAATGTCTAGATTCTAATACAAAAACATGCCTTTTCCTATTGTAGTCTATAGGGATTAATTAACCAACTTACTAAATGATCTCCTACGGCTCTACTGCTTCTCATTTGTAATTTCTAATTCGTTTTAACCTTTCAACCTGTTACATGTGCATGGCAGGATTGCAAGGAGAAAGCCCTTGTTCTCTGCCACTGTCACATATATGATGCTGAAGCAACAAATAAACAATCACCCATATAAAGAGTTTGGATCCGCAATCCAATTATGTACAAAATGAGGAAATTCAAGACCAGCAACAATCACGGCAAGAGCAAGGCATATAATAGTCCATGAAGTCACAAGGGAACCCAAAGTAACCTAAGATACTATACCTAGTGCAATCCAACTAAATAGCTAGTAATAATGTTCATGATTCCACCATCAGGAGGACACTGAACAACAATGGTGTGCAGGGCAGGATTTCAAGGAAAAAGCTGCTGCTCTCCAAAAAGAAACATGGCCACCTTCTTTTAGTTTTCTACACTGTAGGTCATGGAAAATAGAGACCGGTTTGTTCTCTTTATCTACTTTTGGAACTGTGTGAAATCCTGTAGTTTTAGGTCACATTTATGCAGAAATATAGAAAATTCTCACAACTTTTCAAGCGCCACTGTATCCAAACTTCCCAGGTTCCCAATACCATTGCTGTTTGCCATGTAAAAGAGAAGTGGTGTAACAGCTGATATGGCAGTGATGTCATGAAATAATGTTGAGGTGATCTCTAACTAATTCTGACAGGTTTTATCCTCAGGCATCATTTTCGTGGAAATTCAGGAAATTCAGGAAATTCTTCAATGGTGAAAAGTAAAACAAGCCGATACTTGTTACATTCCAGATAAGAGGCATTTTGATGTATAAAGGTCATTCTGCTCCAAGTATTGTGTATTGTGTCTTGACTTGGATTTGATTGGCTCCCTTAAAACTCCATAGGGCACCGGTGGGGTGCCTTCAGGAAATTCTGGGCCCCATATAGACCAATAGTCAGAGGCCCGTTGTATCTACACTTATTTCCAGCCAAGATGACAGAGCAGGAATGCATTCCTCCATTCTACCGCATTATCCTGCAGCTTTATACCAATCAATGGTCCCACATACAGTATCATGCAAAGCCTCCCATGCCAATTCTGGGCATAAACATACCGGCCATACCGACCCCTCATCCAAGGGCGGACTGGGGCTAAAAAACAGCCCCGCTGCACTGCCTCTGGCCCAGTATAGTATCGTAATGTCACATTATATATAAACCTTTCTTTACGTTCCACAGCACGCACCCAGGGTTTAGAAGACAAAATAAGAAAGAAAATATTCTGAACCAAATGGTGTGATAAAGTCCCCCCATTACAGTCAGTGAGCGGCATCCCTCATTACAACCATTAAGTAGCATCCCTCATTACAGGCAGTGTGGGCATCCCTCATTACAGGCAGTGTGGGCATCCCTCCGTACAGGCAGTGGGGGCATCCCTCCGTACAGCCAGTGGGGGCATCCCTCTGTAAAGCCAGTGGGGGCATCCCTCAGTACAGCCAGTGGGGGCATCCCTCAGTACAGGCAGTGGGGGAATCCCTCAGTACATGCAGTGGGGGCATCCCTCAGTACAGGCAATGGGGGCATCCCTCAGTACAGGCAGTGGGGGCATCCCTGAGTACAGGCAGTGGGGGCATCCCTGAGTACAGGCAGTGGGGCATCCCTCAGTACAGGCAGTGGGGCATCCCCGAGTACAGGCAGTGGGGCATCCCTGAGTACAGGCAGTGGGGGCATCCCTCAGTACAGGCAGTGGGGGCATCCCTCATTACAAGCAGTGGGGGCATCCCTCCGTACAGGCAGTGGGGGCATCCCTGAGTACAGACAGTGGGGCATCTCTCAGTACAGGCAGTGGAGGCATCCCTGAGTACAGGCAGTGGGGGCATCCCTGAGAACAGGCAGTGGGGCATCCCTCAGTACAGGCAGTGGGGCATCCCTCAGTACAGGCAGTGGGGCATCCCTCATTTCCCCCTCTGCTTTACAAACACACACACTCACCCTGGTTCCTGGTGGGCGGAGGGCCAGTCTGCCCTTCACTGCTGTTCCGCAGCTGCCGCCGAAGCCGTGCATAGGCTGAGAATGACAGATGCGGGAGGGTGGGCGGTATCTGCCGTTTGTGGCCCCTCACTACTGTTCCCCCTGGCCGCCGCTCCCGTCGCTTTCAAACACACACATACACACCCTTACCGGCACTTCCTGGTCGGTGGGCGGGCCCCAGATGGCCGGCGTCCAATGAAAACAATGGATGCCGCCCATAGACGCCCACCATGTAACAACCAGGAAGTGCCGGTAAGCGTGTGTATGTGTGTTGTGTGTGTGTGTGAGAGCGGCAGTGGCGGCCGGAGGAACAGCAGTGAGGGGCCGCGAATGGCAGATGCCGCCCACCCTCCCGCACCTGTCATCCGTGACCTATGCTAGTGCCGGCCTACCGGGATTTTGCCCGGTATGCCCTATGGCCAGCCCACCCCTGGTTGTGTGTGTGTGTGAGAGCGGCAGCGGCGGCCGGAGGAACAGCAGTGAGGGGCCGCTAATAGCAGATGCCGCCCACCCTCCCGCATCTGTCATTCGTGGCCTATGCTAGTGGCGGCCTACCGGGATTTTGCCCGGTATGCCCTATGGCCAGCCCGCCCCTGCCCTCATCCAACTCTGTGTACAACACATACAATCCTTGGATGCCACACTCACCCTACAACTAACACTGCCACCCATACACTCCAAAAAGCCACTCAATACAACCAGGGTTGGATTAAGTGTGGTGGAGGCCTCTGGGCACAAAATCTGGTGGAGGCCCCAGATACTGTATGTTTATTTTTCCTTTAAAATAATAGTCCTGCCAAGTAACTTATTGGTGGTTGTCTGGCACCCGCCTACTTACTGGAACGTCAGATTGAGTCCCTTGTGTCACCCTTGTGTGGGTGCGTGCTGCTCGAGAACTCCTGCTTTGTTATTCTGGGCGGGTGGTCCAACAGAAAACAGTTCCCTGCAATGAGCTGCCAGCGGCTGTGCTTGGTGGCTTATGTACAGTGAACGGCCGCCAATGACACCTCTGCACCCATCACTTTAGCTTTGCTGCTCCAGACTCTCCGTCCTGTCCGCTGGTGGCTTTGGCTGCAGGTTTTCAATAACAGAAACGATGTGGGAGGCCGCCACTGCCGCCAATAGCTTTGTTGCTGGCCCCACGGTTCATCAGACCAAAGACTGAGAATCCTCCTGGACCAGACCATAACCTAAAGGTTGGTAGAGGCCCCCTTTGCAAGGTAAGTGGTGAAGGCCCTGGAGCCGCACCCCTTGCACCCCCTCGTGCTCTGGTCCTGAATACAACACTTAGACCCATCTACTCCTCTAAGGGCTTTCAAGGACCTCTGTATACAACTCTATGTACCATGTGTACTATCCTAGTGTCAAAAGATCAGCATAATTTTGCGTATGTGCGTATGTGCACAGAGATGTGTGCAATGAGCATCCCTGGTTATTGGTTCCAATGCACACATGCAGTGGATTAGTGCACCTGCTTGGAGATACATTGCCGGGTATCAGTTAAAAGGTGAATGTACGCATGTGTGAACACCTATAAGTAGGAATTTGAGGCACCAAGATGGTGCCAAAAGATAATTGTAATTACTCCTGCTGCATTCTTAAGAGCCTGCGTCTAAGGTCTACCTTTTAATACAGACTTTGAACCTTTGCTGACGACCTTCTTGCTTTTTGTTTGGACTTTGAATGCCTCTGACCTCTGCCTGAACATTTGACCACAAACCTTGCTGCCTGCCTTTGACCTTGGATTGTTTATTGACCTAGAGTTCCATCCTTCCCACTACCGGCTTTGCCCCCTGGATCATGTAGTCCTTGTTTAGCAGATTGTGGCCACAAAAACTGTTGGGTTTTGAGACCATTGCATTCGATAGTCCTCATTCTGTTCACTTTAGCACAGTACAGGAAAGCTGCATTATTAGGGCATCACCCAAAATGTTGCTCCATAGAATTCTTACCTTACTATTGGAAGTTAAAAAGAGCAAGTACAACAAATACAGTATAAACTGCACAAGACCTAAACAATCTCTCCCCATATACCAGACCTCACTTTATTATTACTTGCAATGGTTACCTATGTTTAGCCTTCTCTATAGTCATGACTTCCTCAATAGGATTTGTTCATCTTTTTATTTATAGGAAATGATGCAAAACTTAAAGATGATAACGCAGACGAAACAAGAAGTTGTGGCTGTGTCTTCACAGACAGAGGCATGATAAACAAGTGAAAATAGAGTCATCACGCTCGGTGATCATGCTCTGTATTGTTAGCACTTAAAGAGTTTAATGCACTCAAGTCACCTACTGTCTTAAAGTCAAAAAAGGAAATTTAAGTAAATTGCTCCCCTCTGGCAAAAACTATTTGAAATGGCTTAACTCCATGCAGATGTTCTAGAAAAACAGGCCGCAGAACTGTATAGGAGCGGCCATCTTGTCACACACATAAGCATGAGGGGAGAGCTGTACCAGAAGCAGCCCACACCAAACAGAGAGATAAATGCCTTGGCATGGACAGCTTGTGTGTTATGTTATATAAACACACACACTGAATAACCAGCTGCTAGAGGGATTATGTGTGTGAGAGGAAAGCGGCAACAATGTTTCTTTATCCTTGTTCACTGCGGAATCTGAATTTACCGCACGCCATTCAGTCAGTGTAAGCTTATGTATCTTATAAAATGTTACAATTCCTTTAGCTGGTTTTCATAAGCTGGACTCAAGTGTGTGGCAAGATGGCCACTGCCATGCAGTTATGCAGCAAGGAATCTACCTGCTATTCCATAACATCTGCATGGAGTTAAGCCCTCTCTCAGTTTATGTCACTGATTGCCAGAGTGGAGCATTAGGGGAGCAATTTACAGAACTTGCTTTTTTGACTTTTGGTCTGCTTTAGTGTCATAAAGAGTGTCAAGAAATATGTACACTCAGTGCTCTAATTTATATTAAATCCATTTTATTATTTGCTGAGTACGTTTCATACGGAGGCAAAAGGACCATTCGGAACATGGGGAAACTTCCAGGTGAGCTGCACTGCTTTTCGGCCACCTTGGCTAGTTGCAGCCCTTATTATATAGCCCACCCATAGATTCTGCACTGCTGCTTCTAACAGCTTCTTCCACTCCCTGCCTCCCAAGACCCTTCTCCTCATATCCAGCAGCACTTTACCACCCCCAGCCCATGTTCTGTTCCTGCAATGCTACTGCCTCAGCATCATTGCTGTGGGGGGTTATACCCACCTCTGCTACCGTATCTGCCACTTCAATACTAAAGCTTCAGTACCATAGCTGTACGAGAGGAGATATCCACCCCTGTCCACTGGCTTGGTCCACACTGGGCGATGCGATTCAAAGGTGTTATTGCTATTGTGACTTTTTTTAATCGATCGGGCAATGATTTAAATTTGCCCAACTTTTGGATGTCTGGATTTGGCCAACTTATTGAGACCTCCTCAGCACACCATCACTCTTCCCCAACTAGCATCCTCGTCACTACCCTTATAAGCCTTCAGGACAGAATGTCCTTCAGGACATTCTGCATTGTGGTGCTACTTAGATATACTGCACTGCTACCTGTGTTGCGGCAGCCCTCCAAACCGTTACCAGTGGTCTTCAATGCCTCATCAGAATTATTGATAGTCTCTAGTCCTCACTGCCTCTTGTCTGGCAAAACAACAAAACCTTCTGCTGAGGACCAGAGGCTGTAATGAGGATTGCAAGGTGATGGCAAGGACCTGGGGTAGTGGCAAGACCTCCTGTTGAGGACTAGAGTTGGCAGTGAGGATCCCAAGGTGGTGGCGGGGAATGGAAATGGTGGCAAAACCTTCTGATGAGGATTGGAATGGAGTTAGATGTAAGGATAGGAATGAAGCAACAAGACTATCCGCTGAGGAGAACAGACCTTCTACTAAGGATGGAGGTGGTGAAGATAGCAGTCAGTAAAGCTACAGATCCTGGTCAGTGAAAGCCACTGCAGCCACAATGCAAGTAGGTTCAATCTGCAATACACTGCAGTGTAGGTAAAGTGTTATTGTCCTGCAAGTAGGGACTTCTCTGCATTTGATCCAAACAGGGCTTGCATCAGGGCAGTACAGGCAGGGCCCATATATGGCCCTACCATGAGCGTGGGCCCCACCAATATCCATGATAGTAGCCCTGCAGCAACATTTTCTAGACCAGCTCCAGTTGCTCCTAGGTCCTAGGATTAATCATGTAGTCTCCACCACTTACCCACCCAGCTCCACTTATGCAATTTCCCCCCAGCTCAACCTATCCACCCTCCAGCTCCACTCACCTATCCTTCCTCCCAGCTTCACTCACCCACCCACCCTAAGCTCCACTTATCCACCCTCCAGCTCCACTCACCTATCCTTCCTCCCAGCTTCACTCACCCACCCAGCCTAAGCTCCACTTATCCACCCTCCAGCTCCACTCACCTATCCTTCCTCCTAGCTTCACTCACCCACCCACCCTAAGCTCCACTTATCCACCCTCCAGCTCCACTCACCTATCCTTCCTCCTAGCTTCACTCATCATCACCCCTCAGCTCCACTCATCCATTCTTCCTCCCAGTTACAATCTTCCACCCCCCCAAAGCTTGATTTATCCAACCAGTTCCACTCATCCACCCTACCTCCCTGCCCCAACTAGGACCTGTGTGTGTGTGTAATCTAAGGGCAATTCAGCCAAGTTATTGCCAGCCACAGCTGGGGCTTCTGTCAAGGTATCTGCCAGTTGCTCCTAGGTCCTAGGATTAATCATGTAGCCTGTCTCCACTATTCACCCACCCAGCTCCACTTATCCAATTTCCACCCAGCTCAACCTATCCACCCTCCAGCTCCACTCACCTATCCTTCCTCCCAGCTCCATCCATTCACACCCCAAGCTCCACTCATCCATTCTCCCTCCCAGTTACAATCTTCTACCCCCCAAAGCTTGATTTATCCAACCAGTTCCACTCATCCGCCCTGCCCCACCAAGGACCTATGTGTGTGACCTAAGGGCAATTCAGCCAAGTTACTGCCAGCCACAACTTGGGCTTCTGTCAAGGTCACATCTGCCAGAGCGCTGCTTTAACCCCTCTGTAGCGGTTGTCATGCTGGGGCCCCCTACTGAAACAATGCCTGTACAGCCACGATAGCCCTGTATATGACCATGGACATGTCTGCCCTTATCAGAACAACTTTATAGCCTCTGGTCACGAAAGTAGCTTTTGGTCACTGAAGTGGTCAAATATTATTATTATTATTGTTATTGTTTATTTATATAGCGCCATCATCTTCCGTTAAAAATTAAATCAATTAAAAATCATTACCTGGTCACTGGTCACAGAATGAAGCAGTAATCAGCAGGGCACCGTATACATAAATGAAGCACACTTAAATCAACCAGAAGAAATATTTGACATCCCATCCATCACATTTACAATCATGTTCACTCCCTGGCCTGGGGGGCTTCTTAACATACGACCATAACTCTAATGCTGACTTCTGCTTTATTATACATATTTAACCTACTTAATAAATGTGGATTTTTTTAACCTTTTAATGAATATGGTATTTTTATTTAAATGAGAGTGACAATGTCATTATAGAAAGTGTATATTTCTTGTGCTAAAATAATGTTCTTAAGGTGTTGAGAATATCTAGTATTTTTTTTTCTTGTTCGCAAATATTTGTTCTATGGAAGCAGTTTTCACTACCTCCAATCTTTCGACAACTATTGGCAACTGTACACCAAAAAAAGTGATCTCTGTACACACAGTGTAACACTGCTTCTATGGCAGCTGCTTAGGTGAAGGAGCTCACTAAACCATACACATGCCCAGCAGCAGTGTTCTGTGTGTACAGGACTCGCTTCTCTCTTCTTGTAGATCTTGGCGTAAGGACTTGGTGTACGGTTGCCAATAGCAACAGATTGCTTCCATAATGCACATTTGCTAACGTAAGAAAAAAAATACTAGTTAAGCTCAGCACTTTGAGGACTTCCTTTTGGCTCACAAAAAATATACACTTTCAAAAATGCCATTGAGAGTGGACTTTCCAATTAAAGTGGACCAAACCCACATTTTTAACTAGCATCACCTGAATTGCTCTCCCCATGAAGAGTACCATTTGGAAATTTTCGTGCTCCAGTTTCACTGTAATCCCAGGTAATGGCGTCTGTTTTAGCTGTAAAGCTCCGCTTTCTCCATTCATTGCCAATGTTTTGTGTGGCAATGACATAATTGATCGTCAATGATGTCATTGCCACACCTATGCAATGACTGATCTCCTGCCATCTCACACCGAACGGACAGCAAAACAAAAGTGTTCCAGGACGATTCAAAAAGCAAATATATATATTTTTAGTTCTACACCCTAACAAGGGAGAATCGGTGGGGACTTTGGCCAAACTTATTGTGACAGACGCTCTGCCTTTTGGATGTCATCACTATTCAATTGCCCACCGGGTCATTCCCTGGCCTTTTCTTAATTAGGTTCCAGACAATTGTCATTGTATTTTGATACTGTTACAGGCAATGTCATTGTAGTTTGGATTGTATTACAGGCTGCCATTGTGTTGATTGATTACGTCACAGACAATGGCATTGTTCTGATTGATTGTGTTACAGACGTCTATCGTGTTGCTGATTGCGTCACCGCCAGAGTTGAGGGATTATGTGCCCTGCTGCTATTGGTAGGTGTGTGTGTCATGCAGTTCTCCATCAGGTCCACCTTGCATGGAGACTTGTGTATATAAGGCCTAGAGTGGCACTAATAAAGGCAGTTCACCTTCACCCTCAATACTGAAGTTCTGTCTCTTATTGGGGGAAACGCTATATTACAATTCACTAGCCCTTGTAAGGGCTGTTCCTGTTTCCTCACGGACGACTCTGGAATTCCAGCAGCACCTCTTACGATTGGGAAAAGGACGTCTCGGGCGGTGAAGCCCTCCGGCGATAAGGGTTATCGCTACACTTATTTCATAAGTTCAGCAGGTTTTGGTCCGCTTTAACTGCCAAGCTGATCTCACATACTTTCTGGATAAATATGTTGTGTACCCATTTTTGTGATTAATTACAGACAGCTGTGATTCTTTCATAGGAGATCTCCTAGAATCTGCGACATTAACCTTTGCTCTGGCAACAGCTTCAGGGCAATTAAACCGGACCAACATCCGTTTTTTCTTTAATGGGTGTTGGTCCCACAAACAGAGAATAAGAACAAGATCTTTCTGGATGCCCCCGAACATAACCAGAACGCCCCTGATATCGTTACCTTTACATCGGATAAGAAGTCACAGTATTGGCAGCTTGGTGGTCACCTGGGTTATGGTCGCGTCTTCGACGCCAGCCATGGGAATGCCCCGCCCATAAGACCGCCCAGCAGCCAATCGTGGGACTCCTTTCCCGATGTAAAGGTAAGGATATTTGGCATTCTGGGGGGTTATTTTTGGGGGGGCTGCAATATTGTGGATGCCTCCCCAAGCTGCCATAAAACTAAACTGACCATTTTCTGTGGCCCTCAAAGTGGGGCAATTTAAGTTTGTGGGTGATGGGGGTGGTAGGTGTGTGGTTTAGCTTGTGGCTTGATTATGGGTCACATGCTCTAGGAATAGTTGGTCCATAAAAGATGCTGATGGAGCCAACTCCACTACAACCATTCAACCAAAGAGTGAGAGCAGTTGTAAACCACCAGACATCTAGCATTTTGCATTTGGGGGGCCAGTCTTCCCCATGTCAGCAAAGTAGGACATTTAGGTGTTTTCAGAGCTTTCAGAGTGTCAGTGGGACTCAGAATGGGACTGCCCCACTGAAAGTGGGACATCTGGTCAGTTTACCTTAAATTCACCTCTGAAACTTTGTGCTAAGGAGGGTCCTGGTCCTCACACCATCAATGAGCCCTGGATTAGAGTAATACTCATCTTTTCCTAAAAGAGATCCATCTGATGGAGGACAGGGAACAGCACACACATGTGGCGCAACCAGGGACGGCGTCAGCAGCCCACAAGGCGGGACAGCTGCCAGGGGGTCCCACCCTCCAGGGGGCCCACTGACAGTGTCTGCAATGGTGTTTGATCATTGGAAGACTGGGAGGGCACCGCCACAGCTGGTGGCCACATCTCCTTGTGACGCGCCAGCGATGACCGAGGTGGCGGGACAACACTATGCAGCAATAAGTTTCGGCTGCTGCCTGTGCTGTCCTCCCCTCCGGAGAGATAGGAAGGGCCCTCCACACCACGTGACAGGCAATCAACAGCAGGCAGAAACAAGGAGACCGGGAGTGCGAGCCAAGCCGGAAAGCACTGTAGAGGTAAGATTTTTTTAAATGTTTTCTTTTTTCTTTTCACCTAAGTCCATAAGGAGGTGGGATCAGGTTTGCTGATGATGGCAAGTGGCCATACACGGAGGTCTGGGAGATCAACTAGGCCCTCAAAATAAAGTTGACCAAATCCAGCCCTGGACAACGGAAGGATGCGCGTGATGCCATGTGCCGCTCGTATGTGGGGCTGGGATTCCATTTAGCTTCTCCAGACACACAATAATATGCACAGCCGGAGAAACTGATTGGACGAGAGACCACGCATGAGCCATTGGACTGAGGAAAGGTGAGTTTACTGGGAGAATGACGGGGTTCTTGACAATGGGGCATCCCAATTCAGATTCCAGGGGAGGAAGTACTGGGTTTTGTTCTGCTTTTAAGTTGCCCACCCCAGCTGATTTCCTGGAGTATTCCAATCTGTGAGAAACCCCCTGAGATCGCTGGCATACCCACTATGCAAGCAATTCCACCCCTGGGTTTTGGTCCACTTTATGGGGGCATCCCAGTTCGAGGAAAATAATGAACAAAGAGGGGGGGAGTCACACACAGGGGCATCCTAAATCAGGATAATCTAGATTCATATACACTCGAGGTCAGGATTACAGGTATTTGGTGCGCTTCAAAGTACACCAAAACAACAGTTTTGGTCCAAATAGCATTATCCTTAGGGGGCATCCAGATTTGGGACGTCCCTCAGTGATGTGATGCGACTCTTCACCACAAAGGCGCCCACTGAGACCATGCCGCCCAAGGGCCCATGGAAACTTGGAGCTGGCCCCTGGGTGCAACCATACACACGTGGCACTGCAGCGTGTCTGGTTCTACAAGGTGAGTATCTCCTGATAGCAGGAGTATTTTGGTTGGAGTCCTTACAGGTTTACCCCCGAGTTTTGGCAGTAGGCTAGAGCAAGAGAGGTATAGACAGGGCTGGCTTTGTGGTTTACAGGTGGTGTGCCCAGATAGGGTCCTGGTTTCTTAAACTTGTCAAAATCTTTAAACGGGACAGGCCATCAGGGCAGGACAGCCCAGACTTCACTATGAGGGTCTGCATAAAAGGGGGGCCCAGCCGCATGGCTGGATTAAGTGCTGCCACATTTACTGTTGGTGCTGATATTGACATCACTGGGCCCCCCATAACCTATTTGTGATGGCTGGGAGCCTTCAGATTTCTACATAATTTAAACTGGGCCCCAGTGCAACCAGGCTAGGAAACTGAAGTTCCAACTAGAGGCCCAGCCATCACATTATAGGGTTACTGGTCAACCAGACATTGTGCTTGTATAGGGCCCATGATTCCCTGCAGTTGCCCTAGCCTTGAAACCTAACCAAATCTATTTTGTAGCATTACATTTCGACAGAAAGCTGTGTTATAGATCAACCATTAAGGCAAACATTTGGATTTTTCTGAATTTTTGGACTTAAGCCAGACCTTCACCCTGAAAAAGAGCTTATCTTATAGAAACATAGAAGGTTGACGGCAGAAGGAGACCATACAGTCCATCTAGTCTGCCCTTATGTGTATACTGTATGTGCTCTTTATCTTAGGATAGATGTGTGCTTATCCCAGGCATGTTTAAATTCAGTGACTGTTGATTTTTCAACTACCTCTGCTGGAAGTTTGTTCCAAGCATCTACTACTCTTTCTGTAAAATAATATTTTCTAACATTGCTCCTGATCTTCCCCCCGACTAGCTTCAGGTTGTGCCCCCTTGTTCTATCATTAAGCTTCTTCTTAAAAACACTTCCCTCCTGAACCTTATTCAATCCTTTCACATATATAAAGATCTCAATCATGTCCCCTCTCTCCCTTCTTTCCTCCAGACTGTACAAATTAAGTTATTTAAGTCTCTCCTGATAAGTTTTAAGTTTAAGTCCTTCCACCATTTTTGTTGCCCGCCTTTGGACCCGTTCTATTTGAATAATGTCTTTTTGCAGGGAAGGTCTCCAGAACTGTACACAGTATTCTAGCTGTGGCCTCACCAGGGCTCTATACAGCGGCATCACAACCTCCCTCTTCCTACTGGTGATGCCTCGAGCTATGCAGCCGAGCATCCTGCTTGCTTTTCCCACTGCCTGGCTACACTGTCCACTCATCTTGCAGCTATCAGTAATCAGTATCCCTAAATCTCTCTCCTCCGAGGTCCTGGGTAACACAGTGCTGCCCATACGGTGCTCAGAGCAGGGATTCCTTCTACCCAAGTGCATGATTTTACATTTTGAGACATTAAACTCTAGTTTCCACAGTTTTGACCATCTGTCCAGTAAAGCTAAATCATTTTTCATGTTGCAGACACCTCCCGGAATATCCATCCTATTACTAACCTTTGTATCATCAGCAAACAGACAAACCTTTCTTACCAAGCCTTCTCCTATGTCACTTACAAATATATTAAAAAGAATGGGGCCCAGGACAGAGCCTTGCGGCACACCACTTGTAACTCGCCTTTGTTCAGATTGCACACCATTTACAACAACGCTCTGATACCGATCCCTCAGCCAACTGGAAATCCACTGAACTATCCAGGGATTGAGTCCTATCTTCAATAACTTATCTATGAGCTCCTTATGTGGTACAGTGTCAAAGGCTTTGCTAAAATCCAGATAGGCGATATCCCCAGCACCACCTTCATCTAACACTTTAGTGACATTGTCAAAGAAATCAATAAGATTGGTCTGACATGATCTGCCCTCAGTAAAGCCGGGCTGTTTTGGGTCCAACAGGTCATTAATTTTTAGATGGGAAATTATCAGTTTTTTTAAGAGTGTTTCCATTAATTTGACCACTATAGATGTTAAACTAACTGGCCTGTAATTACTGGCTTCTTCTCTACTCCCCTTTTTATGGATTGGTACGACATTGGCCATTCTCCAATCATCTGGAACCTCACCAGTTGAAAGGGGATGGTTAAGTAAATCAGTCAGAGGGGCTGCAATCACAAACCTAAGTTCCCTTAGAACTCTGGGGTGGATTCCATCTGGACCCATCGCCTTACTTACCTTTAGATGTGCCAGCTCGGATAGGACATCAGCCTCCAGAAACTCCGGAGTTGTACTCTCCCAGCTGGATGTTGTGCTATGACCATGCCTGCTACTATCTGAAAATACCGAACTAAAGTAGCTATTCAGATGGTCAGCCACAGCCTTATCTCCGTCAATATATTTATTTTCCCTATTTCTAATTTTTGAGACTGCATTGCTTTTCTTCTTTCTGTCACCAATATATATCGGGAAAAGGTTTTATCTCCCCTCTTCATAGATTTGGCCATTTCTTTCTCCTTTTGCCCTTTAGCAGCCCTTATAATCAGTTTTGCTTCCCTCTGTTTAATTTTATACGCCTCTGTCAGCTACACTTCCACTTACTTTATATGTTTCCCACACCCTGTACATACAGATTGCCCACATTAAAAATCATCCTACCTGCACCTAATGCATTTTCTGAGCCTTTAAACGTCCAAGATGGCGGCCCATGAAGTCTCAGGCCGCCTCCGCCCAGGAAGTGTTTTCTCACTGTGTGACTCTGCATTCTGGGATTGCTGTCCTTTTCCTGACCCAGCTCTGCTCTGTCTGTGGAAAGCACAGCTATAACCCTGCCCTCCACAGTTTCTCTCCCCCTCCTCTCTTCAGTATGTGATGCTTCTAAGGCAAGATGGCGGCGCCTGTATCCTAGAATCCTGAACAGAGTTACAGCCCAGTGGGGGAAAGAATTAAAAGTAAGCGACTAAAAACATAAAATGTATTAATTTTAGATGCTGGGGAATAGTTTTTAAGGGTTTGCGCTTTTCATTAAATGATGCTGCAGATCCGGTTTAAAGTATCCCTTGAAAATATTGTCCAAAAAGCTAGGAGAGCCAGTTTGGCAGATGTATTATTCATGTTGGATTTGGGTCAGTGGGTCAGTGTGTATGGCAGCAAAACAATGGAGACTCTTATTCCATCATAGAAGCTGAGCTTTGTTGGTGGCTCAGACCTTCTTATCGGTGACTCGTCGCATTTCTTTTCTATTTTAGGTGCAAAACCAGCAATATAAGTACCACTGGCTGATGGCAAGTCATGTGACTGGCTGCCCAGGGAATGTGCAATGGTGGGGGCACATTTTATGGGGATGCTTAAAGGGTAATTCCACTTTCGATTAATAATTTTCCATGATTGTGTGCCAATATGATGTAATCAGTGTGCTAAGCTTATCTGTTTTCTAGCAACAATGTGTTTACCTTATCTATGTACATCAAAGTGGTGTGTTAAAAGTACAGATCAGACACTTCTAGACTCTAGCTTGCTAATCATCTGATTGGCTGAGGCAGAGATAAGAGTATGAACCCCCTTTGCTCTAATTCAACCTCTTTAGATGGGAGGTAAAAAAATCTTGTGTTTCAGTAGCTAAAGGGTTACTCGCAGCATTCTTAGTTGGAGAGATGATTGCTACTGTGTGATTTAGCCAAAGCTTCTAATAAGCTCACCTGTTACACTAGAAGGATTGTGGGAGTTGTGGTCTGAAAGGATACGGGGAGGCCGATTTATTAATAGCGCCAGGTAGCGACAGATGAGCGACAGTAGCGTGATTTTCACAGCGCCGGCTAGTATTCGCTGTGCTTGGCCGCTGTTCGGTTGTTGACAGCGTCGGTGTGCGGTAATGTTGAATACGGGGTTAGGAGTCGCTATTTGATAGGTTCCGCGCTGTATGGGAGCGCATGACAACGAATGGCCATAGCGAACGGCTCCCAGCATATTCATTAACAAATCACGTTCAAAAATTTCTCGCGCTGTGAAATGCTTGTTTAAACCCCAGAGCGCTGGCGGCGATGTGTTAAAAGTAGTTTTTTAACCCCCAAACAACCTTATTTTTGGAAAAAAATAATAAACAAGTTTTTTTAAACATTTTGTAATATGAATACATTAATATCAGACCTGTAATATCAATTCTGCACAAATTTTTTTTTTTTTTATTTGACCTTAAAAAAAGATATAACATTGCAGAAGTGGTCACAGAATTTTTGACATTTAAAAAAAAAAAAAAAAAAAAAAAATATCAATTTATTATGAATATTTAAAGATTGCTCCATTGAAATGCATTGGAGAGCGCCAGGTAGCGAGAGGTCATACCTGGCGCTGTGATGGGATTAGCAGCGGCGCTGTTCGCTGAAGTCTGCAACATGATGAATCCCGCGCTAGCTGATGCTCTCGCCGGCGCTAGCCTCATTTAGCGTGATAAATGCGTGATTGTGTTCGCAGCCTGGCGTTCTGGAGTCGGTAGCCGCCGATAGCTGGCGCTACCTGGCGCTAGTGAGACACTACCTGGCGCTATCCCTTGATAAATAAGGGCCTAAGAGTTTTACTATAGGGAAACAAAGCCACTCCTGTGTTACCAAGACAGAGTCCGAGAAATATAAGAAACATGGAAACTGTATGCTGATAATTAAATCACAGGTCTGGGGGCACAATCTTATCACATAGGTTAATTTTACATTACAGAAAGGCAAAGAACACCAGAAACCTGGCATAAATGGAGGGGTTGGGGAAAAAGGCAAAAGGCTGTTCACCATTTGGGTCCACTATAAAGCCCAGGCTGAAATGCTTATGTTGTCATGTTTGCTGTCAGTGGGCTCCTTGTGGGTGTTAGCCTATGGAAAGATAATCTATAATCATAAAGTCATAGGGGGCCACAGGATATATTTTGCGCTGGTCATCACCAATCTATCCCTCAGGGCTGCCATCTAGGCAGCACAGCCATGATTACAGTTTGGGGCCCAGACAGTGCCCCCAATGTCTCTAGCTATTTCCCCCAAATGTTTTTATTTTATGGGTGCACTAGGGACTAGGCACTGTGTTGGCACCAGAGGGTCTAGGGGTTCCTTAGTCTTATGGGTGGCATCAAGGTGGGCAAGGGAACCCTTAGTCTTATGGGTGGCATCAAGGTGTGCAAGGGAACCCTTAGTCTTATGGGAGGCACCAAGGTGTGCAAGGGGACCTTTAGTCTTATTGGTGGCACCAAGATGGGCAAGGGAACCCTTAGTCTTATGGGTGGCATCAAGGTGGGCAAGGGAACCCTTAGTCTTATGGGTGGCATCAAGGTGGGCAAGGGAACCCTTAGTCTTATGGGAGGCACCAAGGTATGCAAGGGGACCCTTAGGCTTATGGGTGACACCAAGATGGGTAAGGGGGCCCTTAGTCCTTATGAGTGGCACCAAGGTAGCCAAGTGGGCTCTTAGTAACTATGGGTGGCATTAGGGTAACCAAAGGGGTCCTTAGGGACTTTGGGTGGCACCAGGGTGGCCATGGGGGCATTGAGAGAAATGTGCCACTCTTTGAATAGAAATAACATCCAGTTTCACACTCCTGGGTAATGTCCCTCTCAGACAGGGCATCATGATTTTGAGATGATGATGATTTTGAGATCGCCCAAAAAATCACTGTTCCCCCATTGCAAGAGCGGGCAACTCAGCCAATCAGTGAACTCATTTTTGCTAAGCTTCTTTCCTCTCTGCAAGCCGACGTGACTATACCTCTTGTAAGTGGGAAGACAAAGAGGAGGGATCACAAGTGGTAAAGATTAAACTTGTTAGTATGAGCCCTGAGAAGATTGTAGTTACTAAGAGTTACTTAGAGGCCGATTCATCAATAGCGCCAGGTAGCGACAGATGAGCGACTGTAGCGTGATTTTTTCAGCGCCAGCCAGTATTCGCTGTGCTTGGCCGGCTTAGCTTGATGACAGCGACTCAGTCGGTGTGCGGTAATGTTGAATATGGGCTGGGGGGTCGCTGTTTCACAGGTCCAGCGTTGTATGTGAGCGCCTGACAACGAATGGCCAGAGCGAACGGCTAGCTTCATATTCATCAAAAAATGACGCTCCGAATGTGCTGTCGCTGTCCATTCCTTGTTTAAACCCCAGAGCGCTGGCGGCGATCTGTATTAACTAGTTTTTAACCCCTAAACAACCATATTTTTTGAATGTAACATTATACATGTTTTTAGAATCATTTTGTTATATGAATACATTAATCTCAGACCTGTTGGATCAATTCTGCACAAATTTTTTTTAAATATTTTTTTTACTTAAAAAAAAATCCAAACATTGCAGAAGTGGTCTCCGATTTTTTGACATTAAAAAAATTAAAAAAAAAATGATTACCAATTAATCATGAATTATTATAGATTGCTCCATTGAAATGCATTGGACATCGCCAGGGAGCGACAGCTCATACCTGGCGCTGTGAGGGAATTTGCAGCGGCGCTGTTCGGTCCAGGCGGCTTCATGATGAATGCCGCGCTAGCCGTCGCTCTCGCCGGCGCTAGCCTCATTTTGCTTGATAAATGCGTCATTGTGACCGCCGCCGGGCGTACTTGAGTCGGTAGTCGCCGTTAGCTGCCGCTACCTGGCGCTCGTCAGACACTACCTGGCGCTATCGCTTGATGAATAAGGGCCTTAGTCCAGGTTATATGTTTCTTGGAAGATGTGCACTTTGAAAATGCTTTTGAAATATTTTAGTGTTGTGGAGTATCAAATTTAGCGGGGGAGGCCATTCCAGAGGAGTGGAGAGGCACAGGAGAAGTTCTGGATGTGGTAGTAAGAGGAAGGGTTGTGCATGCAGGACAGAAGAAAGTCAGGGGCAGAGCAGAGGTTGCAACTGTATATGTTAATATTGCTAAATTAGGAATGAAGTGTAGGGAGGAACTGGGCTGAAGAGAGCCTTTTAGTTTAGAAGTTTTAAGCTGAGGTCTCTGTGAGATTGTCAGCCAGTGGAGGAATGTCCGAAGGAGTATGTTGAGTATAATAGTTTTATAGCCATAGTTGTCCTTTAAAGTGGAACAAAACCTTGGATTTTGACTATCCTGGGGTTTGGTTCCTGCTCTGGGGGCATCCCAAATTGCGATGCCCCACTGTGTGAAATCCCCCAAATCACCCAGATCAACTCACCTTTCCTTGGTCACACAGTGCATGCGCGGACTCTCGTCCAATCAAAGCTGTCCCGTTCCGCTTTGGGAAAAGAACAGTCTGGCCACATCTAAGTCAGGCGAGACTTTGTACACACTTTCACTTGTCATATTTCACAGTTATCTGTCGCACTGGAGATGATAAAGTGTATTACACCATAAATC
The DNA here is from genome assembly GCA_027917425.1 of Gastrophryne carolinensis. Classification (NCBI taxonomy): domain Eukaryota; kingdom Metazoa; phylum Chordata; class Amphibia; order Anura; family Microhylidae; genus Gastrophryne; species Gastrophryne carolinensis. Next base: position 156,275,563 of record CM051242.1, on the reverse strand, counting down.
TACAGCAAGTCAGCCATTGCAAGCTAGGGAAGTTTGAAAGCTGATAATGAAAGTTTCAGACAGTATATCTAAAGGGAAACAGAACAGTAACTGTACTTGACAAGTGGTAAGGGTGGCTGCTATACAATGTAACCCAACAGGGCCGGCCCTTGTAAACAGCCACTACATGCTTGGCTGGTATAATGTAACACAGCAAAGAGCTGGCTAGTGCTTTGTAATGTAACAGAGGGGCACAAGTTTAATTACAAGGAGTGATGCTGCCTCTGTACATTGTAAGGAAGCACATGATAACAAGACAGGTGAATTCACACTCAAACAATAGCTGCATTATACTTACTATACGCACACATCAACCTATGGTAAATAGGTAAGATTCTTCTCTTTGGTGGACAAAGGAAGGGGCACTAACTCAAAATTATAAATAGGAGTTTTGGATTAAAAATATTCTTACCCAGTCTGCTCAATGGAAAATCACGTCCTGCACCTTCGGCCATCTGACTGGAGGATCATTTAAAACAGGCAAACAAACATATTTTCTTGTGGGGTGGCCCACCAAGTAGTGGCATAGTGGCATGTCAAAGTGGTGGGATCTTCAAACAAAAGGGCAGAATGGCAAAGTGGTGATACTGTATCTTCATCTATGTCTCCTATCCAATGGGTATAATATTAAAATTCTATTATTTTCTATCTAATGGTTAGGCGGCAAAAGTGGTGGAATCCCCTATATCATAAGGTGAAGGGTAGAATATCAAGTACCTTTTATCTTAGACTGCCAAAGTGGTGTAATCTTATATATCCCCCATGTGAAGGTTAGAAGTTGTGGCGCCTTTTATCTTAAAATCCCCTATAGGCCCTATGTGAAAGGTAGAATAGAAAAGTCGTAGTGCCTTTTATTTTAGACTGCCAAAGTGGTGTAATCTTATATATCCCCCATGTAAAGGGTAGAATATAAAAGTTGTGGTGCCTTTTATCTTAAAATCCCCTATAGGCCCTATGTGAAAGGTAGAATAGAGAAGTTGTAGTGGCTTTCATCTAGGCCCTTATTTAACAAGGGATAGCGACAGGTAGTGACTGGTGAGCGGCCGGTAATGACAGGCACCGCCACGAGAACGCCGGCTCCCCACCACAATCACACATTTATCAAGCCAATCCTGCTTAGCGACTGAGATAGCGCCAGATAGCCACTCATTCATCATTATTCCAGCCTCAGCCCACAGCGCCAGCGTCCGACCTTGAACAGTGACAGGTATGACCTCTCGCTACCTGGCGTGCTCCAGTGCATTTCAATGGAACAATTTTTATATATTCATAATTAATTATTAATTTTTTTTTTTTTAAATGTGAAAAATTCTGTGACCACTTCTGCCATTTTAAATATTTTTTTTAAGGTAAAAAAAAAAAATGTACAGAATTGATATTACAGGTCTGATATTAATGTATTCATATTACAAAATTATTTTAAAAACTTGTTTTTTATTGTTTTCCAAAAATATGGTTGTTTGGGGGTTAAAAAACTACTTTTAACCCATCGCCGCCAGCGCTCTGGGGTTTAAACATGCATTTTACAGCGCGAAAATTTTTTGAGCGTGATTTGTTAATGAATATGGTGGAAGCCGGTTGCTCTGACCAGTCGCTATCATGCGCTCCCATACAGTGCGGAACCTGTCAAATAGCGACTCCTCACCCAATATTCAACATTACTGCAAACCGACTGAGTCGCTATCAACAACCGAACAACGGCCAAGCACAGCGACAACTAGCGGGCGCTCTGAAAATGCCGCTACAGTCGCTCAACTGTCGCTACCTGCCGCTGTTAATGAATCGGCCTCCCCGTCTCCTATCAAATGGGTATAATATTAAAACTCTATTATTTTCTATCTAATGGTTAGGCGGCAAAAGTGGTGGAATCCCCTATATCATAAGGTGAAGGGTAGAATATCAAGTATCTTTTATCTTAGACTGCCAAAGTGGTGTAATCTTATATATCCCCCATGTGAAGGTTAGAAGTTGTGGCGCCTTTTATCTTAAAGTGGACCAACACCCAGGATTTTGACTATCCTGGGTTTTGGTCCACTTCGGTGGGTGAAACCCCCCAGAAACCCCAAAAAACTCACCTCTCCCCGCTCCCACGTGAACGCCGCAGCCAATCCCCGCCAACGTCCAGGCGGGGGACAGGAACGTACAAGCTGCTTCCGCCGCCACCGCCTCCCGCGCGTCACTCTCGGCGCCCGCGCGCCGGCGGTGGCGGAAGCGGCGGCGGATCAGGTAAGGTCTTTTTGGGGTTTCTGGGGGGTTTCACCCCGCGGGACATCCCGATCTCGGATGTCCCGCGGGGTGGGAGGTGATCGGCCCGGGAATCTTATAGATTTCCGGGCCGATCACCCCTGGGTGTTGGTCCACTTTAAAATCCCCTATAGGCCCTATGTGAAAGGTAGAATAGAAAAGTCGTAGTGCCTTTTATTTTAGACTGCCAAAGTGGTGTAATCTTATATATCCCCCATGTAAAGGGTAGAATGTAAAAGTTGTGGTGTCATTTATCTTAAAATACCCTCTATGCCCTATGTGAAAGGTAGAATAGAGAAGTTGTGGTGGCTTTTATCTTAGACTGCCAAAGTGGTGTAATCTTATATATCCCCCATGTGAAGGGTAGAGTATAAAAAGTTGCAGCGCCTTTAATCTTAGAATCTCCTATATGCCCTATGTGAAAGGTAAAATATAAAGGTTGTAGGGCCTTTTATCTTAGACCGCCAAAGTGGTGATATCTCTTAATGAAATGGTAGAATGTCAAAGTGCTGCCTTTCTTCAAACCAAAGTGGTGGTATCTCAATGACTGTACAATATCTGTTTTTCCCAAACTGTCGGTCCAGTTTGTGTTTTACGGACTGCTACAAAATAATGATAAAACTGCTGCTTTTAAAGGAAAAACTGACCAGCCATGGCAGGCTCCTGTATGCTGAAAATGATCACCTCTGAGACCTGAGCATCTCACTATGCTGCATCCCTTCTCACCAGTCAGAAATGGAGCCTGCTTCTTCAAGACTGGAGGCAGTGGTCCACCATGGAACACCCTGTCATCACTAGGGCTAACAGCTGAAAAATGGCAGCAGTTGGGATCCCAGCTGTGGACCAGGTGAGTATAGCTTTGCTTTGGGGGAAGGGGGGCAGAGTTGGCCTTTAACAATGGGTACCATATATTTTTCATTTAAATGAAAAAAATGAGTTCTCACCTATCAAACACCCATATACCCAAATCACATTATGTTATATAGCCCTAATTGTTCCTGAGGCCATATTTTAATCCTAATTTCCCTCCATTAACTTTTTTTTCAAAGTAAAAAAAAATGCCGGGATAGGATGATCATCTTTCATTGTTAAGAATGTCTTATCAATTTGGAATATTTCCCTTTCCAGGCAGTGCGGGGTTAAGTCTGCAGAGTAGCATACATTGCTCAGTAGACTTCGCCCCCTCCAACCTAATACTGATCATGTGTCTGCCTCTGGCTTCAAGGTGCAAGAGTGCAACCCTTACAGCTCCCAGCCTGCTGCTTATATAAAGACAGGGGAAGAGGGGGGAGCGAGATTACTGCTACTGACAAGGTGAGGGCGATGGGCAGGGGATTGGGATTGGGTCTGTTTTGGCTATATTAATCAGGGGATGGGCACTTAAAGGGCATTAACCCAAAATGATTTTTTTAATGCTGTTAGATAATTGCACCGATCGCTTAATAACTTGCCAAATATATTGTTATTTTTTGTTCATACTTTTCTTCTTTAGTATTTGTGTATTACTTTCACTTTACAGAGGTTGTTAGAGATGTTAAACTCACCAATGACAGGATAATAATAGGAAAGAAAGCTGAGCCAGGAATTCAGATGCTGAGGTCTCACCACTAGAGTGGCCCCAGATAGAAGGGGCGAGTCAACTAATCACAATTTAAGAGCAAGATTTATTTAGGGTTGATGTATGTTAATGTGGTATCTCTTATTTGAAGGGTAGAATGCCAGAGATGTGGTATCTCTTATTTGAAGGGTAGAATGCCAGAGATGTTGAATCTCCTCTATGAAGGGTAGAATACCAAAGTTGTGGTATCTCTTCTATGAAGGGTAGAATGCCAGAGTTGGGGTATCTCTTCTATGAAGGGTAGAATGCCAGAGTTGGGGTATCTCTTCTATGAAGGGTAGAATGCCAGAGTTGTAGTATGAAGGGTAGAATGCCAGAGATGTAGAATCTCCTCTATGAAGGGTAGAATACCAAAGTTGTGGTATCTCTTCTATGAAGGGTAGAATGCCAGAGTTGGGGTATCTCTTCTATGAAGGGTAGAATGCCAGAGTTGGGGTATCTCTTCTATGAAGGGTAGAATGCCAGAGTTGTAGAATCTCCTCTATGAAGGGTAGAATACCAAAGTTGTGGTATCTCTTCTATGAAGGGTAGAATGCCAGAGTTGTGGTATCTATTCTATGACAGGTAGAATGCCAAAGTTGGGGTATCTCTTCTATGAAGGGTAGAATGCCAGAGTTGTGGTATATCTTCAATGAAGGGTAGAATGCCAGAGTTGTGGTATCTCTTCTATGAAGGATAGAATGCCAGTGTTGTGGTAGCTCCCCTATGAAGGGTAAAATGCCAGAGTCGGGGTATCTCTTCTATGAAGGGTAGAATGCCAGAGTTGTGGTATCTCCTCTATGAAGTGTAGAATGCCAGAGTTGGGGTATCTCCCCTATGAAGGGTAGAATTCCAGAGTCGGGGTATCTCTTCTATGAAGGGTAGAATGCCAGAGTTGTGGTATCTCTTCTATGAAGGGTAGAATGCCAGAGTTGTGTTATCTTTCTATGAAGGGTAGAATGCCAGTGTTGTGGTATCTCCCCTATGAAGAGTAGAATGCCAGAGTCGGGGTATCTCTTCTATGAAGGGTAGAATGCCAGAGTTGTGGTATCTCTTCTATGAAGGGTAGAATGTCATAGTTGGGGTATCTCTTCTATGGAGGGTAGAATGCCAAAGTCAGGGTATCTCTTCTATGAAGGGTAGAATGCCAGAGTTGCGTTATCTTTTCTATGAAGGGTAGAATTTCAGAGTTGGGGTAGTTATTATCTAATGAATAGAATGCAAAATGTGGTGTCTTCTATCTTGTCTATCTATCTAAATGCCAAAAATGCAGTATCACCTATCCATAGGGTAGTGGTGGTGGTATCTTCTATCTGAGAAGTACAATTCTAAAGTGGTGGTATTGTCTATCTGAAGGATAAAATACAAAATTGGTGGTATCTCTTATGGGTAGAAGGCCATGGTAGTGGTATCTCTTAATTGATAGAACTAAAGGCTAGTAGTAGTGTTTTTTAATCAAAAAATAAAATGTCTAATTGATGCCATCTCCTCATATAATATTAAAATGCCAAAATGGTGGCATCTCCAAAATGAAGGGTGCAATTCTCTAATTCATTTCTAATTCATTTATCTTTTGCCGTAGGTTCAGAAAAATGAAGGTGATTTTACTACTTGTGGCCATTGGGCTCCTGGCCGGTAAGTCATTTTTTAAAATCTTGTGTAAAGGAATACATAAAGATATGAAAATGGATAGTGGGCCTAAATAGCGTGGTAGCCCAATAGCTATGTTGATTGTTTATATGGGGTTTATATGGGGTTTTACTCAAAGTACAGCACTAAAAGTGATAGAACCCAAATTTATCATATATTTGTAGTGGACCAACAGTCGAAAATGACTTAAACCAGACCAACTCAACAAACAGTGCTCATATGCATCCCCTCCCCAGGGCAATTTAGATTGCTGCACAAAATAAGTATATCTCATTTACAGAACTTTATAAAGCACCTTCATTTAAATTTTACTGAAGGTCCACTTCCTCCTCCTCTCTAGGGTCGCTAATGGCGAAAGAATTAACAGAAGCCTAAAATAATAACTGGGTCCAATCTTCTTCTTGGCACCTAACCACAACTTTTAAATTTAGGGTGTGCACCCACTTAAATTTTCTGTTTTCCAGCCAACTACGGTGAAACTTTTTTAGCGCGATGGATAAGCTCTCTACATTTTAGTAGATCTCCCCCCCACCGCCTATAAATACCCTAGCAATAAATATATAAAAAAATTCTAGACATTAGCACTCAATCATGTTAGCCAATAACCATTCCTATAATTTGTCTCTAAAATCTGATTAAAAACAGACATCTTTCTTGACACCGCTGCAGCGCCAAACATCACGGTGCCTCTGTATAGGCGCATTTGTAACATTAATCTATGAGAACCCTTATTGGAATATAGTATTAGATAAAATGGTGACTGTGCTGAAATAGTAACTTTTGTTTTCTCTACAGGGACCCAGGCCAAATCACTATACAGAGATAAACCCAGGACAAAATGGGAATCAGCCTTGGACAGCTTTTGGCAGACCCTCAACAAGATGGAGGAGGCTGCAGACGAAGCCACATCAAAGATGAAGGACTCTCAACTTGGCAAGGAACTTGAGTGAGTAATCTTCCATAAAAGTGAACTCTGTACTGCAAAGCAGTAGTCACATAGTCACCATTAGAGATGAGCGAACTTCTCAAAAATTCGATTCGGGCGATTCGCTGAATTTCTCAAAGAAATTCGGGCTCGTCCGAATCGAACTTTAGCGAATTGCTCATTTCTGGTGGGAGCGGGGAGGCCGGCTGCGCTGTCAGCGGGCGGCAGAGGACGAGTCATCAGAGGAAGCCGGCATTTTCTTTTCCATTTCACGGCTTGGTGGGAGCGGGGAGGCCGGCTGCGCTGTCAGTGGGCGGCGGAAGCCGGCTTCCGCCGCCCGCTGACAGCGCAGCAGGTCTCCCCGCTCCCACCATGCCGGCATTTTTTAAATTTTATTTTAGGGAAGAGTCGGTCAGCACGAACCACTAAAAATTCGGGTTCGTGCTGAATTGAATTTTCCCTGAAATTCGGAGCGAATTCAGGTTCGTTAGAGCCGATTCGCTCATCCCTAGTCACCATCCTATTACTGGAAGGAAAAAATGGGGACTTGCACTATACCCTATTCAATCTGTAGAGGTGCCACTCCCAAAGCTGCAAAAGAGCTCAAACCAGGAACATAAAAAACCTGTAGCGAGGCACTTTCAACTCAAAAATTGATAAAAAAAAAAATTATTAATTACATATTTATAATCACTACATACAATACACTCAACATATTAAAAACCCTTAAAAAAACACATAAATCGAACAATAACACACAGGACAAACCAACATGAAGGTGTGTAGGCGATGGGGAGAGTCTCACCACACTAATTGATATCAAATGCCTAAATATATGTGCTAAATCATTCAACATAGTGTTCCAACAGTGCAACTAGACATGTGCAAATCCTGCCTATGATCCGGATCACTATAAAATCTATACATTTATAAAGTGCAAGTGCTACTAGTCAAACAATCAATTAAGAATTAATATTCCCAACCATAACAACTCATAAACATATCAATCTACTCTATTCGCCAATAAAAATATAATCACCTGTGTATATTATTTAGGCATCCCAATATCACAATACCAATCAAAAAATAATATCACAAATCTATCACAAAAACATCACCAGAAATAAAGCCAAGGTATCATGAAAATAACATGTGTGAAGACTCCCCACCGCCTACCACACCAGGAGCAACGCGTTCCGTGGGCACATCACCCACTTCATCAGGCTGATCTCATGCTGGCTAGCTGTAGCCAGCATGAGATCAGCCTGATGATGCCAGCATGAGATCAGCCTGATGAAGAATCAGCCTCTACAATACTAAAGGTTGAGTACCATTTCTTTAAGAGTGTCCATTTCTACCCCGTCGATGATCTGTAATGTGCCATAGTCTCAGCTGATGAATGTTGAGCAGCTTGGAAGCTTTCTAAGGATGGGGCTCAGCAGCTTATGGGCTGGTTTTGGGCCGACCAGTAAATTCCTAGAGTGATGTTTGGCCTCAGTCTGCCGCTGGACCTATATACATTGAGCAAAGGGGGTGGGAGTACCTCCATCACTATTATTTATATAAAATCATCATCATTATTATTCAGGGCCTGGGAACCAATTTACCGCCCAGTTTAACCCTCTCATCATCTAAGTATTAAGCACCAAACATGTCTAGCTATGTGGAAGCACAGAGATTTGGTTGCACATATCTGCAGATACATGTGGAATTATATACATTATTATTTATAATGAATACATCTGCTGCTTATGTCAGGTATATACTGTATCAAATATACAGTATTTAGGCTTTGGGAATAATGATATAGGTATGCAATTGGCCACCGCTCTTGACTGAGCGAAAACGTCATAATTAGAGATGAGCGAATTTCCCCAAGAAATTCGGGTTCACCCGAATCGAACTTTCACAAATCGCTCATCTGAAAAAAAAAATGCCGCTGACAGCGTAGCCGGCCTGCCCGCTCCCACCATGCCGGCATTTTTTTAAAAAGCAAACACTTACCTGCATGGTCGGAGCGTGGAGGCTGGCGCCACTCTCAGCTGTCATCAGAGGACGCGTCATCAGAGGGCGCCTGAGAGCGGCGCCGCCTCCACGCTCCGACCATGCAGGTAAGTGTTTGGTTTTTAAAAAAATGCCGGCATGGTGGGAGCGGGCAGGCCGGCTGCGCTGTCAGCGGGCCGGCTTCCGCCGCCTGCTGACAGCGTAGCCGGCCTGCCCGCTCCCACCATGCCGGCATTTTTTTTTTCAGATTAGCGATTTGTGAAAGTTCGATTCGGGCGAACCCGAATTTCTTGGGGAAATTCGGCGAATCGCCCGAATCGAACTTTCAAGAAGTTCGCTCATCTCTAGCCAGTAACCATTCCTATAATTTGTCTCTAAAATCTGAATAAAAACAGACATCTTTCTTGACACCGCTGCAGCGCCAAACATCACGGTGCCTTTGTATAGGCGCATTTGTAACATTAATCTATGAGAACCCTTATTGGCCTGCCCGCTGCCACCATGCCGGCAATTTTTTTTTTTTTATTTCAGGGAAAATTCGATTGGCAGGAACCAAAAAAAATTCGGATTCGTGCCGAATCGAATTTTCCCTGAAATTCGGAGCGAATTCCGGTTCGTCCGAACCGGTTCGCTCAACTCTAGTCATAATCTATAGAAATACCTTAGTTTTCTTATAATTAAATTGCAAACGTATCTCACGGAAAGTGCGAAAGAAGTAATAAACTGAAGATTTCAGTGGCAATGTTTTATGGAGCTATTGGGATGGATACATTGCAGGATATGCTGATACATGCATTGCCTCAAATTTAATAGGTGATACGCAACTCTATAAAACTTTTTTGCTCTTTAACTTTTTTCAAGTTTATTCAAGTTTTTCTGCTGAGCTTTATGAAAAGTTGTTACGAGTTTTTTTTTTTTTTTTTGCCAAGCTGACAGATGGGTGATGAATGCAGCGCAGGAATGACCAGAGCAGGAGCAGACATGCGGGGCTGAGGGGTTCATGTTCAAAGTGTGTGAGAGTAGCCTGTGGATATGCTATAAACTATTTCCACTGATGGCTTCTGACAGCTCATACAACACCTGTCTGCATGTAACCCGACTTTTAGTTCCCCGCCTGAAATATTAACATGGCCAGTTATATTGGTTATTCACTCTGGATACTAGGGTCAGATCATCAAATGGAAACATCGGCTGCCAACCACACAATGTTCAAAGGATAATTATAAATATAAAACCTTTTTAAATATTAACACACACAATTGGAAAAAAACAACTAAACACCCTAAACACCAAGACCCCTTCTCCTAGCAAAACTCCTTCATTTAAACCATAACAGTGGAGAACTTAGGCCCTAATTTAAGAAGGGATAGCGTCAGGTAGTGCCTGGTTAATGACAGGTAGCGACTGATAGCGACTGGTCAACGCCGGACACGGCACGCAATTACACATTTATCAAGCAGAATCTGTTTAGCGACTGGAATAGCGCCATGTAGCATCTGATTCATCATTTTCACAGCCTCAGCGAACAGCGCCAGCGTTCAGCCTTGCACAGCGCCAGGTATGACCTCTCGCTACCCGGCGCTCTCCCATACATTTCAATGGACGATCCTTTTCTTCTCTTTAAACAGGGTTTTTTTTTTTTTCAAAAAAATCACAAATAATTCTGTGACCTCTCCTGGCATTGAAAAAGCAGTTTTTTCATAATTTTTTCATTTTTAAAATATTTCCTCAGAAATGACATTACAGGTCTGGCATTAAAGTGTTCATGTTACAATGTTGTTACAAAGTAATTCCATATGTTTTCGCTTTGTTACTAGTTGATAGATGCTGGAAAACAGACTTTAATCACACCGCCTCCTGCGCTCTGGGCTTCAAACAAGTATTTTTCAGCGCCAGAGATTTGTGAGGCTGTTTTTTGCTGAATATGGTGTGAGTCGGTCGCTATGAGCAGTCGCTAACATGCGCTCCCATACAGCGCTGTACTGGTCAAATAGCGACTCCTCACAATGTATTCAACATTACTGAACAGCGACTGAGTCGCTATAAAGTAGCGACTCACGGCCGAGCTCTGCGACTACTAGCGAGTGCTCTGAAAATGCCGCTACAGACGCTCATCTGTCGCTACCTGGCGCTAGTGATGAATCAGCCTTAAAATAATGGGCCGATCATAGCCAGTATCATTGTACAGTGTCGAGCCAATACTAAAATAATTAATACTAAATGATAATAGTAAATAATGTATATGATTAATTTATATTATTACTAAATAGCTCATTTTATAGCACTATATAAATAATAAATAGTGCTGTAGCATTAGCAAGTACTGGCTCTAATTTGCTGGTATTTGTAAAAGATCATATGTTTAGGGTCATGTTGAAAGCTCTTTAGATGCCTTCTACTAATAGACATCAGGCAGGCTGATTCATTACTAGCGCCAGGTGACGGCAGATGAGCGTCTTTACAGCGGTGCTAAGAGCGACCGCTAGTGGTCGTTCAGAACGGGCGTGAGTCGCTATTACAGAGCGCCTCAGCCGCTTTAGTAACATTGCCGTCATTGATGAATTTGATGTGTGAGTTGCTATAACACCAGTACAGCACTATATGGGAGCGAACGGTAACGACTGGTCAGTGTGAGCGACTCAAACCATATTCATCAAAAAAACAGCCTCACACAGCACTGGCGCTCAAAATTGTGTCGCTGTAGCCTAGAGCTCCAGAAGCGCCAGTCCGTTTTTGAACACATATCCACTAGTAACAAAGCAAAAACATTTAGAATGACATTGTTATTACATTGTGACATTAACACTTTAATACCAGACCTGTAATGACAATTCTGCATAAAAATATAAAAAATCCAAAAAGTTTTCAAAAATGTATTTAAATAGGCCAGGAGAGGTCACACAATGATTTGATACAAAACAAAAAAAATTATTAAATGAAAACCCTGTTTAAAGAGAAGCAAAGTCCATTGAAATGTATGGGAGAGCGACAGGTAATACCAGGCGCTCTGAAAGCCAGAGCGCCGCCGGGATCCGCAGAGCCATCTGTGATGATGAATCGGTTGCTATGTGTCGCTGTAAGAGTCGCTCACCAGAATTGCCTTCATAAATGTGGTATTGCGTACAACACCCGGCGTTCACCTGCCGCTACCTGTCGCTTACAAGGCACTACCTGTCGCTATCCCTTGATGAATAAACCCCTAAGTGTTTGGAGAACTGCACAGGTTAGCCATTTCCTTATTTAAACCAGACCTTCACCCTGAATAACAGTCTATCTTATATGTTTCTCCCACCCTGTACATAAAGATTGTCCACATTAAAAATCATCCTACCTGCATCTACTTCATTTTCTGAGCCTTCAACCATCCAATATGGCGGCCCATGGAGTCTCAAGCTTTGCTCTCAGGATTGCTCTTTTTCCTGACCCCAGTTCTTCTCTGTCTGTGCAAAGCACAGCTATAACCTGCCTCCTGCACTTTTGCCCCCTCCTCCTTTCCTCAGTATGTGATGCTTCTGAGGCAAGATGGCGGCTCCCTTATCCTAGAAATAAAAGGAAATGGGGACCCTAGACACGCCCCCAAACCCCTATAATCCTGCCGCACACTAAAACTTATATAAATATGTATTGACTCAAAATTGTATGGAAAAAATTATGTATTAATTTATTGAATCAGGACTTATAAAAATATGAACACAAACAATATTTACACAGACAATACATCAAAAAACTCATTAAAATACATATGAACACACAAAACTGAAGGGTGGACCCTTAGGGTGGCTCTAAATATATAATAATCAATTAGTTTAAAATGACAAACAATTAATAAATGGTGAAATGGCAGAGAAATTGAGAATAATGACACAAAAAAAGTGCAAGAGTGCTAAAGTGCCCTATCTATACTAGAATGCAAAACTAATGAATCATAATTACCAAAAACATTATGTTAATCCAACCTTATTAAAAAAAACCTAAACAACACACATAATCATGTAATTCAATAAAGTGCAAACTGCTGAGAACAGTCTGGGAAGTCCTATTGAAGCTGCCAATATACATTCCAAAGATAAACAATAAAGCTAATGGAAAAGATTTTTACATCACCAAATCATTGAGCCTCCGGAGTCCCCTACAGCAGCCCGCCACCGACGCGTTGCGTGGCCTGTCGCCACTTCGCCAGGGTGAATGAGCTGCTGTGAACACCTCCTCCCTTTTAAGCTCACCTGCCATATCCCTTATCCTAGAGTCTTGAACAGAATTGAAGCCCAGTGTGGGAAAGAATAAAAAGTAAGTGACTACAAACATAAAGTATATTCATTTTAGATGCCAGGGAATAGTCTTTTAAGGGTTTGGGCATCAATCAGAGCTAGCTAGGCCCAACAATACATTATTTGACATCATGAACTAGACTAGAGTTGGATTTAGGTACTGAGTCTCATAACAGTGACACAGTTCCCATTTGTTCCTGTGATACTGTCTGGAGGAGCATGGCAGTGATTTATTAGCCCAACTTGCCATGTAACCTATCATTTAAAGGAGGTGTATCCCAAAATTGTGTAATATTAAAAACCCATATAAACATGTTGGCTAATGAGAGTTGGGGTCACCCGACCTGAAAAAAACTCCTGCCAAGCTTGTGGTTTTCTTCTCCTGGTAGGAATAAAATCCTTGATGGTCGGTTTAGTGTATTGGGGTGACAGAACCTGTCACCCGATTTCCTTTTCCTTCCATTAATAAAAATAGATAGGTCCAGCACTGTTCTCCAGGGCACTGAAAGCAGCCGCACAGACAGACCCAAAGTGGGCATGAGCGAGCAGGGAGCCAGGGGATGGTGCATTGTGTCTGTCTGTGTGGCTGCTGCCTGTGCCCCAGGGATCAGTGCTGGATCGTGGCTGAGGTAAGGTTTTTTTCTTTGTAACCCACCACCCCTCCCTGCCTCAGTGCCAGGAGAGGACTGCAGAGAGGTGGCGGTTTCTTTCTTTGCAACCGCTGAGAAAGACTCAAAACGGCATCCCCCGGCTCTGTGCATGCCCATTCACGTAGCTGGGGGATGCTGCCTTGTGTCTTTCTCCGTGGCAGGCCACACAGAAATGGGAGAACGATAAGGGCCGAGGTTAGGGTTTTTTCTGAGTAAACTCCCCCATCTTGCCTTAGCACCAGGAGTTTATGGCAGGGAGGAGGAGGGTTGCTTTTAGACTGGAATTACATCTCGATTCACTATTGTGGGGTCATAGCTGGCAAACTATTAAATGTGCATAATAATTCAAAATGAATAAATACAATATAGAAATATTTATTTTATTAATTCGATGATGGCTTATATGTTTTTTTTAAAGTGGTCTTATCAAAGAAACCATGGAGGAACTTAGCAATTATGCTGACGATGTAAAGAGCAGGATCGGCCCCATGGCTCAAGATGCCCAACAACGTTTTACTGATGAGGTCTCCGCTCTGGCTGATAAGCTCAAGAACGATATGGAAGACACCAAGACAAGAGCAATCCAGTATTCTGGAGATCTCAGATCCATGTTTGATCAAAATATTGAGGATGTCCAAGGAAAGGTCAGTATGTACATGAAGAAGCTGAAGAAACGTCTTGCAAAGGACAGTGAAGACCTTAAGAGTAAAATGAACCAGTACGGAGATGACTTGAGCAAGAACACCCAGGAGAAGGTAGAAAACCTCCGCAAGTCCGTTGAACCCTATGTCAAAAACCTGAAGGAAAAGGGTCAAAAGCGCCTTCAGTCTCTGAAGGATGCCATGGATGAACAAGGCAGGCAGCTCAGAGATCGTTTTGCCTCAGTGGCCAAAGATGTCCAAAATAAAGTTAAAAAGATGTCCGGAGATGTGAAGACCAGTATGGACAAGCTGTCAGACCAGATGCGCAAATGGTTCAACCCCTCTATAGAAAACCTTCGTAAGCAGATTCAGACCCTGGCCAACAGCTTGCAGGCTAAAAAGCAGTAGATCTTTGACCATCCTTCTCCTGTTTTGATCAACCTTTCAGTTGTAACAATTATTCTGATTGCTGCTACTCTTAAACTAAAAGCTTGCCATCCAGGTGAGGTTGCAGATTCAGAACCATAACATTACACACACCAACTCCACCCTCATTCCTCTGCAAAGACCTCAAAAGCAAGAGGAAAAGTTCCAGCTGTAAGAATTGAAAGCCCTGAGACTATGACATTCGTTCAGCTATTAATTGAATGGGGACATCTGAATTATAAGAATTGTAGCCTTCAAGCAAGCCTTCGAAAGAACAGCCTAAAAGCAGATAACATCTTACAAAATGTACTTAACCATAACTACCAACACAAGATCAAGCAACTTGTTAATAAGTAGACACAAATCTAATACGTATGTCAATAGCTTCTACTTTTGGACCAATCTTCCATGTTATGCTCTATATGTAGAGCCATAGAGTTATACCTACATTGCTCTTCATCAAAGGGAATAATAATAAATCCAAAAGCTGATGGGTTCATGAGACCCTCAAAGCCCAGATAAACCCTCAAACTTATTTCTTAGACCAAACTCGTCTCAAAACCTTCTATTTGTGACTTGTATAAATACACCAAAAGCTTGACTCCCGGGTAAGGTTTTAGTTTAACAGTCACACAGGTAAACAACTTTTTGTTGAAAAGTAGTTCAAATGTACTTCCAGATGGGAATAACTACAATTCCTAAAACCATACTATTAGTATAATAATAGGCTAAGGACGTCTGAAGATTTCTAGTCTTTTAAAAAAGTGCCTTTAATCCTAGAGATGCTAAAATGTAAGGACCACATCAACTAGCTCCTAATTAACCCAAGATCAAACACACTTCTTGAGAAAATCTTGGCAACTGTGGCTTCAATTATTAGGCCGCAGGCGAAGGTTAAGCACTAAAATGCTAAAACTTTTAGTATACAGCTGTTAACTCAAGAAAAACAACCCGAGCGCCTTGTTCTCTATGCAGTGCCTGAGGCTGCCTAAACCTCATGCTGGATTTTGGAACAACAACACAGATGCTAGAAGCACTTGACTTTAAACATATCCAGTAAAAATATTTTTTTTCCCGATAGATAATACATTTTCAGTAGAAAAAAGGAGAGTGAATTTCTACTTTCAGATAGTTAGACATAATTTCTGTAACTTTTAGGCAAACCAGGGTTGGGACAACTTGTAGACCTGTTTTTGGTTGAGCAAAATGACTCAAAATTCAGCTTCTAGATAGATTTAAAAAGAGAAACAAGAGGCTTCTTAAAATTGAGTCTATCTTCAATCCAAATAGACAAAGACGTCTAAATTAATTCCTTTATGACCATAAAGGCCAACCAAGCAAGCAATTAACCTTTATTCCCCTAAAACTCGACCAAGGGTTTTAGGTTGTACACATTTTGACATCGACTGGAACTGTCTAATATAAAGCCACACATCAACAATAGAGGGATGTAAATAACACGTATAGTAACAAGACACCATCCAATTCAAGCTTAGTAACCTATTGTATTCTAGGGAAAATAGAAAAGCCCCCTCCCAAAGCCCCATAATTCCACCAGTAGGGTACATTAACCTGAACAGTATTCTGTGTATAATTTTATATTTGTAATACCAATGTCTCTTTCTAAATATATATTCTTATGTTTTGTAATAACCACAATGTTGTGTCAGCTGTATGATGTATTTTAGTTCCATTTCATACTGTACAATCTTTTATAAATAAAGGGAACAGCTGATGATCTTGGTTGTCTCGTAAGATAGGATAGTTTACATTGCAATAGAATGTATTTGTCTTTTATGTGCTTTGTTAGCGTATAGGTCTCCTTTATTTCCATTACAGAAGACTTTGCAAGCATTGCAACTACCCACAAAGAGAGTGATTGCTCCATGTTATCTGATAACCTCATCCTCTGACCACATCCTTGTTTCACATGGTGAATACTGTATGTGCAGACCTATTTTTTTTTTATTTTTTATGGTTATACATTTAGAGTAGCCCTAAAACCAAAATGCCCCATGTTGCCATTTTATACCACTACCTGGGCTAGCCGATTTGGAATCCCTGAGTCAGTTGGAAATGCCCCAAATCAGGAAATTATAATTTTCCCTTTTCCTGTTACTGCTGGGGACCAATAAGGTTCACTGGGCAGACAAGCAAATTCTGTACAGGGTGCGGTGCACATATACCTAACGCACCCTATTGGCTATAGGCAGTCACTTGGGACCAGTTTTTGCTAGGACACATTGTAAATGGTCCTTTTACATTGGGATGCCCAGAAGGTAGGGAATACAGCGGCCCTGGTGATCGCTGTGTACATTTTGAGTTTAAAGCAAACCCCAACACAGCCACTCCAAGATTTTCAGTCCGCTTCTGATTTGGGATACCCAGCTTAGTGAACTCCCCTGGTCTGATACCGTCAATTGGGGGGATAGGGAGGAAAATTGTTTTACCTAATTAAAAAAGGAAATATAACATATTCCAAGAATGAAGATATTTCATCCCAATTTCATATTTCATCCCAATTTGGGAGCAGCCACGTCTCCATTCAACTCCATTTGAGGCATGTACCCACCCCAGCCATTTCTGAAATGCTTTGTGGGGGAGTGGTGGGAAAGGCCAGCAGCCTACCATGCATTTGTTTTTTCCGTACATTACCATAAATTTGGAAATAAAAGCGGACATCCACTTTAGGTACAAGATTTTTACTTTTGCCTAGAGTTCTTTAACTCAACTTTAGCCAGCACTTGGTATGGTAGTTTTGAATATTGTTAAAAGAAACAGGCCATGCAAAAGCAATATTAAGACAGCAAGGTGGTCGCTTGAAGAATATCCCATGTACCTCTCCTTCGTTTCCTGCAAAGTGCTGTAGATGCTGTAGCAGGTCTCCACAATTTTTTCCTTCTTTCCTTTCCATTTTTTCATGACTTCGCTACAAATGCGGGCGCGTGCAGATTCATCAATGACAGAGAGCGGCACTCCGATGTCAGTGATGCACTGTGCATGCTGGCTGCGGAGAGTGGCGGCTTCCGGATCACAGTACAGGTATGAAGGATTTTTTTTACACTAACTTGATTCAGCAGCAGTCGGGCATTGAGGGATCTGCCACACTACCTTGTTATGGGGGTATTCTGCATTACCCTGAAATGAAAGAGACTATGTTATGAAGCTTTCCTTTGCTGTTGTTAATAAAGTTAAAGCAGACCCCCCGGTGAAAGAGACTCTCTTGTCACATTCTGATGTATTCAGCACCATACATATTGAAGGATAACCCTGCTCGCTACTGCTGTATTACAACAAGTGGCGTCACGAACAGTGTTCAGCCATGGAAGCTCCACCTACCTCCCCCCCCCCGCCCCATTCTGCTGCTCCAACAACCCAGGGGTAATTGCTGCCCTTTAGCCCAAATGTGATGGCAGGAATAAGACTTTGCTAGATTGGACTGAGAGGGTCAAGGGGATGGTGAGGGCCTACTACCTGGATATAAACCTACAGGTGGAGGTGGCTCTAAGGGGGTCGGGTGGATTCTCGCCAGACAGTTCTCCATGCTGGACCAGAAGACTGAGATACCATAGAAAAAGGGCAGTGGTGGCCTACAGGTATGTATACCTCTTAAATTTCCAGGGTGGGAAAGAGGGGCAATATTTAAATTAAGCCACACCCCCTCATTGAGGGATGGATAGGAGATAGAATGTAACAGTTACAGCAATATAAACACTTTGAATAGGCAAATTAATAATTTACTGATGCAGATCTGCATGTTACACATGGGCACAAACAAGAACAACAAGGGCTAGGGGGACATGGACTCAAAAGAGGGACTGTCCCTCCAAATCACGGACACTTGGGAGGTATGTATGGAAGAGGCCTTGTGACATGGCTGGGACATGACATAAGTGCTTTTGAGCAAGGCACCTAACCCCCAACTGTTCTCCGGGTGCCATTGCTAGCACTGCTCCGGCCTGTGTTTACTCACTGCACGGATGGAATAAATATGGAAGATAAATTCCGATGTGTACGCAAACATATCATGGCCATCTATGTCGGGGAAAAAAATGTATTTTTCGTTTTAAAGGATATTTCTGGGTGGCCCTGCTCCCTACTGCTGTATTCCACCGCACATATGGAAACAAAGATTTCAGCATGTGTTTAATATGATTTCAGAGGCTGGAGCCCAACACCTTTCATAAGAACATCTCAAATGTCTAATCTTGTAATCCTATCATCTGTCATGGCGGCCCTCCCCCATTACACAGCTTTATCCCTCATTTAGCTGGAGTCTGGTGTCTGGAGCAGTGTGAAACTCACAGCACTTACATCCCGTCCTGATTCTGCTGCTTTGAGGACAACTTCAGTTTAAATGTTATTATTTGATAGAAAAAGAAATGTCATTAATATACTTTATTCAAAAAATATCTCCTCCTCTGCATGGTGCTGCATGTGATTGTGTCTTAAAGTGGACCAAAACCACGGAGATCGACCTGGTAGATCAGCCCGGGAATCTATAAGATTCCAGGACCGCTTGATTCCCTCCCCGAGGCATCTAGAATCAGGATTCCCGCTGTGTGAATCCCCCCAGGTCACCCATAAACTCACCTTCTTTCCCAGTCCAACAGCGCATGTGCGAGCAGCGTCCGCATCCCTGCTATCCCTCTATAGCAGAGCGTGTGCCTGCGCCAGGCATTTGTGAATGGTTGGCGCAGGTACGCTCGCTGTTAGAGGGTAGCGGGGGATGCGGCCACCAGCACGCTCCGATCGCTCGCCTTAGACGAAGTGGAGGGAACGGATCTGAGCGCACTGATTGGTCAAGAGGCAGCACATGCATCGTAGGACCAGGAAGAGGTGCGTTTGTTCGGGCGACCTGGGGGGGTGTCACACTGCAGCGCATCCCTGGGGCAAGGACTAAAACTGAGGATAATCAAAATACTGGGTTTTGGTCCACTTTAAAGTTGCCCAAAACCCAGGATTTTCACTATCCCCGGCTTGGTCCGTACCGTTGGGGCATCTGGATTTGGGATGCCCTGTTGTGTGAAAGCCCCCCGAAGTCAATATAAGTACCTTGCCAGCGTATGTCTCTGCTCCAACCAGTGTCACACTTGTAGGGATAAATCGTGGCAGATGCCTTGCTGGATGAATGGGACCTGCACAGACACCGGGGCCAATGTGAGTCATGAAGTGATAGGGGGACTGTAGGTATGAAAAGGGAAAAAGTAATAAAGGGGGAGGTGTGGGATGAGGAGTAATAGAACAGGGCAGTGGGTAAGGGGTGGAGGATGAAAAGTGATGGAGAAGGGGCAGGTGTAGATAGAAGGGCACCATGGTGGGATGAGGTAATGAAGAGGGGGCAAATGTGGTGGGGTGACAGTCCATGACTCCCAACTGTCCCGATTCTTCTGGGATTGCCCCGATTTTCCCCTTGATCCCGTGGTCGCGGGTGTGGCAGAGGGTGTGGCCAGGGGCAAGGCCTGTCCCTCTTTCATATCTTCAAAAGTTGGGAGATATGGCTTAGCCATTCTCTGGATCGGCGCATGGCACCCCTTGAAAATGTCTGCAGTGTTTTCCAGTCATCTCCTCGTGATGTTGAGGGCAGGAGCTTGTTCAGTAACCTTATGACTGTGAGGAATGTGTGTTTTTGCTGTTTTTGTATCATGTGGTTCTGCAGAGAAGTCCCAGCCCTACAATCGCCATGTCCCTTCCCACACAATACAGTGCATTAGTGTAAAATGTAGGCTATTGCTCCTCAGTCCCTTACTTATTATTCCATTTAGGGAGTGTCTGAAAATGTCACAGCACTGCAGATGTTTGAACCCATTCTGTATAATATACTGACTTGTGTAATATAAAAAAAATGTTCCTTAATCTCAGTACAGTACTTGTTACATGTCGGGAGTGCAAATGACAGTTTTTAACTCTTCTCCCAGCCTTAAAACCACAATGTCCCTTTCTACACAATGGCCTTGAAAAATTCCCATGGTAGTAAAAAAAACTACTTTATGAGAAAAAAGCCTGAGAATGTCACTGTTACTGAATCACCAGATAGGAAGACAATAGAAGGCAATGGAACGTTTTACTACAGTGTAAAAGGGGGCAAAAAGTTCTCTACTTTTCTTGGGAGTGAAAAAGTGCCATTGACTTTCATTGTCTTCCTATCTGGTGATTCAGCAACAGTGACATTCTCAGGCTTTTCACTCATAAAAAAGCTTGAAACATACAGCCTTAGGTTTTGACAGCCTTAAAGAGGACCAAAAGTTTATAAGACTCCAGGGCCGCCTGATTCCTTCCCCCCTGGGGCATCCAGATTCGGGATGTCTCGCTGAATGAAACACCCCAATCCAACTGTAAGCTATGCCATTAGCCGGACATGTCTCCGTGCCAGACCTTTGTAGACGGCTGACGCAAACAGGCTCTGTTAGAGGCTAATGGACACCTGCATGCTAGGAGAGAGATTGTAACAGTTACAACACTTTGAATAGACAAATGAATCATTTATTGATGCAGATCTGCATGTCACACCTCAAAGAGGGACAAGTGAGACCAACGAGGGACAGGGGGACATGGACTCCAAAGAGGGACAGTCCCTCCAAATCAGGGACACTTGGCTCTTGTCTTTGATGTGAGGAAGCTCACAGCCAGAGGTCACATCGGCTTCAGACCCATCGGGGCCTTCCCGGCCCAGAGGTGTGAAAGAATCAGCAGGGAGTCTGTGATCTGCGCTTGGCTCAGCATATTAATTACTAGAAAGCCTTAATGCTACAGAAGGAAATAAAGGGGGAACTTGTATCCGTGGGTTTTTTACATTTAAACTGGATCTTTTGTTCACAAAAACAATGAAAGTCAACGGTACTTTTTTACTCCTGAGAAAAGTATTGAACTTTTTACCTGTAGTAAAAAGTGCCATTGGCTTTCATGGTCTTCCTATCCAGTTCTTCATCAACAGTGAATTGAATTTTTTACTACCACAAGATTTTTTGTCCAACTCATATGTCCCATATGATTGAGGCTCTTTGATTGGATGCTGGCGGTACTCTCTCCCATCCGCCAGTCCAAGCCGGCCCACATTACCACTGGCTGCCAATAATGGGGTCGCATTTCGGCAAGAGATTGAGGTTCAGATAAAGATTGCGGAGGGTTGGGGTAGGACCTTTTCTATCTGATGGGGGACAGTGAACAGCTGCATCTCCTCCAATAGGGGCCCTCACCGAAGTCTCCCCCCTTTGCTCAGTTCTTGCCATCCACTCATTCCCCTTTACACCCAAGCACTCCCACCTGCAAGGCCTGGCAGCCCGCCCCCCCTGCAACCTTCCAGTATCCTGCTAGCTACTCTTGCAAGGAACCCCCCAATTCCAATTATCCTGACAGCTCCTCTGCACCCTAAAAGTACCCCTGAATTCTGCCTGCACTACACCCCCAATTACCCTGGCAGGACCTCCGCTGTACCCCATTGTACTCCAGCAGCCTTCCCTGAAATACACACTTGGCACCCACTCTGCAAGTACCCCATCATCTCTTTCCTGCAATGCACCCCTGAACCTTTTGCAAGACCCCCTGCACCCTCCAAGTACCCTGGAAGTCCTCCCTGCATCTCCAAGTTTTCTAGAATTACCCCCTCTTCACCCCTAAAACTACCCTGGCAGGAGCCCCTAAGTACAAGGGCAGCCCTCCTGCACCCCCCAGGTTTCAGAGAAGGACCCCCACTACACCCCTTGTACTACCTTGGCAGGACCCCCCACACCGTCCTGCACCCTCCATGTACCCCAAAAAGTCTGCTTGCACCCTTAAAGTGCTCTGGCCGCCCTCTTGCAAGCTGTAGCTTGAACCTGAAATCTATTTGATTCAAAACCTAGGGTGATGGTCTGCTTTAAAGTGGACCTATCACCGGTAAGGCCAGGCCTTGAGTCTTTTAATCTAAATTTCCCTGGGGCATCCTGATTTGCAGGGCCGGCTCCAGGTTTGTGGGGCCCTTGGGCAAGAGAGTCTTAGTGGGCCTCAAAGTAGTGAGTCACATGATGTCACCTTTCAACTCCACTGCCACAAATGGGTCGTCTCCTGCTGCTGATCACTCTCTAGTCCTTGTCAGCTGTCACCTGGTTCTCACCACCTTCTGCTCTTCCATCAATTGCCCTCCATTCCAGGCCACCTTCTTCATTGTTGCTAATCATCCCCTGTTGCTGAGGTCAGCCATGAGCAAGTCTGCACACAGCACCCGGCATTCGATGGTTGGGTCCACTGGTAAATAATACCATGGCCAAGTGTGAGTCTGAGTGGGTCCCTGAAGATGCCAAGGGCCCTGGCAATTACCCAGGTTTGCCCTGTGCTGGCGCCGGCCCTGCTGATTTGGTATGCCCTGCCGTGTGGTCCCCCCCATGCAGGCCTGTAACTCTTACCTTTCCAATGGTCCCACACCACAATTGTGGGCCACAGCAGCATCCTGGGCATCCCTGCAACTGAAAAGTGGTCCTGCTCCCTATGACGGCACTCAAAACAATGCTTTATAGCATGCATTAGTATACACAGCTCTGATTGGAAGAGAGTCGGGGGATGGGAATAGAGGAAAGTGTGTTGTGGTGCTGAACTGGGGGAGTTACACACACTGGGGATTACTGTGACTGCTGCCATATTGTCTAATATTGAGATATATAATACAAAGCACCCCCTCACCCTTCTCCTCCCAATAGAAGTCAATGGAGCACCATGCTGCAATAATGCCATCAGGGCTGCTTCTATGAACAACAAGAGTTATTTAGACTGAACTGTCCCTTTAAAGTTAAAAAGTTTACAAGATGCACATTACAGTTCACACCCAAAGTTAAACAAGTTAAACTTGTTTATCAAAACTATTGCAGAAAAACTTGTTTAAAAAACTATTGCATGACCTTCCCTGGTCCTTAGCCTCAGCTTTCCTGGCAACAGAGTAGGGAGTAATTGCATACCTCCCAACTTTTCAGGGTGGGAAAGAGGGACAATTATTAAATAAAGCCACGCCCCCTCATTGAGGGATGGATGGGAGATGTAACAGTTACAATAGGCAAATGAATAATTTATTGATGCAGATCTGCATGTTACACCTCAAAGAGATCAACCAGGGACAGGGGGACATGGACTCAAAAGAGGGACAGTCCCTCCAAATCAGGGACACTTGGGAGGTATGTAATTGGGAAGTGGGCGGTGGAGGCTGAGCACCAAAGAGGATGTCAGTGTGACACTGCAGAACTGCTGGGCGTTCTGTTTTAATGATGATGATGGCATTTAAAGTCACAGCAGTGTTTTAAATTCACCACTTTATTACCCACTGAGTGGTAGTTATGGTTGGCCTGGTAGCATTCAGCCGTCCTGGGGAAGAGGGTTGTGTCTCTCTTGGTAATTGGGAAGAGGGGGGTATCCTGGGAGGAGGAGGCTGAGCACATAAGAGGATGTCAGTGTGTAATCGCAGGATCACAAGCTGTTTGTCTCCAGCCAGGTGAGTGCTCTGATCTCTGTACTCTGTACTGTGTGGGGCAGGGTTCAATGCCTGCAGGGGGCCGCTCTGTTTACTCGGGACTGCAATCCTGGACACAGGGAAAAAGTAAATTCCATTACAGCCTAAACTTTAACTTAAATTGTTTATTATATAGGTATTAACTATGCAATTTGCCATCAGGTTGGGTACAGATTAGTTAGTTTTACTTTATTTATTTATTTATTTTAGATTTTTTTTTTTTTTTTTTAATATTTGATCTATATATATTTTAAATAGATTTAAATAGATATTATATAGATATGAGTTAGGAAATTTGGCACAAATCGAACTGTATATGAGTCTTTTAATTTAGAAACTTCAAGTTCTGTATGTTTGTCTTTAGTATTTTTTAAAAATTATTATTATTATTATTATTATTGTTTATTTATATAGCGCCATCAACTTCCGTAGCGCTTTACAAGTTAAGAATACAGACAAGGTAAAACATATAGCACAGAGAACAATACAAAATTAGATGCCACAGGTTAAAACCAAGTGTTGTGAGCACAGGAGACAATAGGGGGGAGTGTTTTTTAAAAATTATTTATATTTGTACTTGTATTTTTATATTTGGTAAATTTGCTTTATTTAAAATAATATTGTTAGTATTATTATTATAATTATAATAATACTCTTTCCTCGTCCGGTATCCAGCACAGCCCTCCTGGTGCTTTGAGTCCTGGGTGCCCCCAACTTGGACAGGAAGCACAGAGTGGCATCCTGCTCTCTTTGTGTGGGCCATTCAAGTGGAGGATACCGCCGGTAACATTCGGCCAAAGTTTTTTTTCTTGTAACCCCCTGCCCTGCCTCAGTGTCGGGGAACAGAGGTAGAATGGGGGGGGGGAGGTACACTGGACTTTCACTTTAATACTAATAAATATACTAATATAGTTGAGGTACTTGTAATAAGTAAAACGTAGGTTGACTGAAACACAATGAGCCCGCTGTACTTCTTTTGGTCAACATATTGTAGAAGTGTTCTTCCCCTAGTGTTTAGTGTGCAGTATGACAGAAGAGCAGTTCAACATGATAAATCTGTATTCTTATTGATATTTCATTATAACAAACACACATTATATAATAATACATATTAAAACCATATTCCTTACCAGTGGTACAATTGTGATTTAATGAGTAAAAATATTTCGTTTTTGTAAAATCAATTTTAAATATTATTATTTATCGCCATCTTAGTACCAAACTTTGTGTGTTATGGCATCCAAAGAGTTCAGTTTTGCTCCCCTCTGACCAGACTATATTCTCACAGGCTTGTCTAAATGTTGTTAAAATGTTGTTAAATGTGCTTCAACCTGCTTTTTCTTCAGCAATGGAGCCTTGGGTGGTGAGCGTTGAAACAAGCCATGGAGGTTGAGTGCATTACTTTTGTACCTGTTGGTTACAGGTCTTTTTGTAGCTCTCAATCCACAGATGGCTCTTGGCTCTTAGAAAACTCTTCTGATAATGCTTTTTAAGCAGAACAAAATGCAACATGTACTGCCCCTTAAATAAAAAAAAAATCCATGCCTGGCTGCTGGCCTTCCCAGGGGGCATCTTGAATCGGGAGACCCCACTGGGTTAAAGTCCCCTCCCTCGGGGGGCCTGCTTTCTGGTGCCCTCGGCGATCTAAACATCCAGTGCCTGCATCTACGGGCTGTGAGTGCTGGAGTGTGCGCACTGCTCTAGATACGTCTGCTGCGCTCCCATTTGTCAAAGCCCTGCATGTAAACAGAGCTGCTTGCCAAGCATTACATATGCACAGCAAATGGTTCTGATTGGACCAGAGCCCACACATGTGCCGTAGGACCGGGGAAAGGTGAGTTTATATGCACATTCTGGGGGGTTTCACACAGCAGGGCATCTAATTTCAGGATGACCCGGGGTACGGAAAAAACCAGATGTCAAAATCCCAGGTTTTGTTCTGCTTTATCTCCTCTGACTAAAGCCATGTGGGGAGCACCTGGCCATGACTGGTTAATGGTAAAATGTTGTTCTTTTTACTTCCAGAACATGCCCCAATAGTGCTTACTGTGACTTTCAGTAACTTTTCTGTAACCAATGACATCAGTACATTTTGGTTAAGGTTGCAAAGGTTTTGAGAGAGCTCACTGGTTTTATCAGGAGAGGTTTCTTGTGTGGTAATGAGACATTTTTTTTCATAGTGCCAGTTCAACTGATGGCCTGTGTGGCAGGATTGGTTCCTAATAACAACTAGATATCACCTGGTGTTATGACTTTCCATGGCTTTTTACACCTCTTTCTTCATGTGTTCTCTACTTACCCTATGTCATTTCTCATTATTTAACATCATTTATGTGCATCTTTGGTTTTGATTTCTTTGCCTGTGGATAGGTTGCATGTGGGTGCATTGGATTGGTTGCTACCAACTTCTGGTGAAAATATCACGTCAATAGCACCCTTAGAAATAGGTTTACTTCAAGAATTGTTGACTGGTTCTTTACTTTAACTCGCTGTTTGTATAATTATATATAATCAATAGAGCTTTCTTGTAATCACAACCTTCTTCTTTTAATGTCCTTCCAGATATAAACCTTACCAGTGGTGAAGATGAAGCTTTTACTTGCAGTCTCAGTGGTCGTCCTTGCTCTCTTTGTGTTGGCAGGTATAGTATGAAGATCTGCAGCTTGTAATCTCATTATTTTAAGTCAAACTTCAGGTATTTTTAATTCTGCATAAAATAGCTCATTCAATGCCTTAAGAGTCTTTGAATCAATTATGAAACTTCACTTTCTGCTCTGGTTGACACACATGAAGTCTATCTATCATAAAACCCATAAGTATCCAATGAACAGAGTGATGTCTCTGTTGGCAAAACCTCATATATTTGGACCATACCCACCCCTTCTCCGCATCTAATGGAACAATTAGGTGATTGCACAGATTAATGGGTTCTTCTGTGATCTATAGATGGAATAGGTGTCTGCTCTACCCAGCTTGAGCTAGAATTCCTTTTCTCAATTGACCTATTTGTGTCCACCTCATTGGAAATCTTTTGCAGGCCATCTAGAGAACTTCACCACCTTGAAAACCAATAAGGAATTCCCACCATGATTTCATCCAATGGCGAGTCCTTAGATAGTTTCAAGTGTGCCAGACAAGCAGGTCAGAGGCCATGGACACATTCAGGACACTTCAATTTAATTGGGTAGCCACAGCCTGCTACCGCCATTCCTGTGCACAGATGACACTAGACGGGAGTGTTCAAATCTTGGCCCCGACAAGCCGTTGGCGATGGGGCAGTGCTTTATATGGCAAGTCTCCCTTCTGTGTCAATGACACCATTTCCCAGCTGTGTTTAGAAACTCTCATGTTCCTGTATCCAGCTATCACGGTCACGTGTACTGCTCTCGGGCAAAGCAGAAGCCAGAAAGCAGGGCACGTGACAGCTATCACCAATATTAAGCCGGGGGAGCGAGGTGACAGGTAATGTTTAGAGCGTTTTCAGGGGGGTGCCCAGGAAGTTGGGATGTCCCCCTGGAGCAGACCAACACCCATTGTTTGTGAAATGGGTGTTAGTCTGGTTTAAGCTATGCTTGTCATAGTGGGGCTTCTTGACTTCTCATTGGCTTCTCTGTAGGCTCGCCAAACATTATGAAATACAGGCCAACATGTGGAGTTGTTCCCCACTGAGATGAAGACACTGTGCACACATTAGTATATATCCGCCTAAATACTGGCAGCTTGGCAAGCTATTATACACTTCAGATATCTGCCAAGCACTTATAATGCTTCAGACTCATGTGCTTTTTGTCTATAGAAACTTCTTTTAGGCAGCCAAAGTATGCTGGTGTAATAGTACAAACCAGGGTTGTCTGAGAAAGATAGATAAGAACGAGTGAAAGAATAGATAAGCAATATATAGAGTAGATAATCAACCATAAAAACGGCCACTAGATGTCACCCTACTCAGGTATATAAGTTTAGGGTTGCTGAGCACATGGCAGAGAGTTCGATTTCGGAAAGCAATCAGGGAGGTTGCATGCTGGAAGGAGAGGAAGGTCTTCAGAAAAGAGTTCTGTTGATCCTGAGACAAGAGATTAGCAGCTGAGAGGCCTAACTCAACAACTGGTAGTTGCATTGAGTTGAGAAGCTAACGGGTGGGAGATTCTGCTGGGGAAAGGCTGGCTGGGCAGGAGGAGGAGAGAAGTAAAGGGTACACTGAGTGAAGGGGAGAAGTGAGTCCCTGTGTGCAGAGGGATCCCCCGAAGCATCTCCAACAGAACGGAGTAGGTATTGGTCCTCCATATAGCTCAAGCCACCGTGAACTTTTCCCGCCATCCCCTCGATTCTAAGAAAGGGATAGATTGCTGTGCCTGGGAAGCTGTAGCACCCTGTGTGGTTCTAGAGGTCCCTAGATCCAGCGTCCATGCCAGTGTTCTATGCCACGCTTTGCTCAGGACCGCCCTTTACTGGTGTTGTTGCAGTGCGGTGGCTGGCACCTTAAGCGACCCAGAGAGACACTGGCAGCTGAATGTTGTTCTGTGTTCAGGGTTGTTGAAGTGAAACCTGTACCAATTGTTAAATAAAACTGTTTGGGGATGAGGAGCCTGTTTTTAAGTATTGAAAATTAAGTTTACCTTCACTAATTTGTGTTGGTGTGCACTGACTACAGTCTCTTGGCCCCCCGCCGGGGACAAGTAGATTACATTAGTTTTTACTACTACTTTTTAGATATCACTAGGATTAAAGATTTAGCCTTTTAAAGTTGTCTAAGATCTCATGGCTCAGAAATCCTTTTGGGCTCTGTACATGGTTTAATGAAAGGTGCAAATTCATTTTTTTAATCAACGTGTTTTATTTTTCAGAGCCTAGCTCAGCTGAACCAGAAGAACAAACCTTAAAGGAGAAGTTTAATGCTTTCGGTGACAAGGTTAAAGATGGTGTCTCTAAGGCACATGATAAGCTCAAAGAAGCAATAAAGGATATTCGTGAAAGTGCTGCTGCTACTAAAGTTAGGTAAGAAACCTCTTCATGTCAGTGGTGTAATAATGCTTTAGAAAGTGTACTTAGACCCAAAGAGGTTCTTTAAAAGGTGCTAGGGCTTTAGAGGCACCTAGATTTCCTGTATCTATAAACAAAAATAGCAACGTTTAGTTAAAAAAGGGACATGTCCAATTGGGGATCTGAAAATATAGTAGAGCAGAGTTCATGATTTCACGGAATATGGCTTTATCACGAGTTGGGAAACCTTTAACAACCCGTACTCAGGTTAGCAACTCTGTAGCTGTTAAAGGGAGCTAGGCTCTATTTAATACTGACTATTCTATTACATTTATCCGATTAATATCAACCATAGCATTTAGGATTTGATTTAGAACTATTTTTTAGGACTGAATTTAATTAAATCCAAATAGATTTGCTAATCCCTTGTCCGTTGTGTTGTCTTTACATATTGCACTGGTTACTGATGTTTAAATAATTTACATGCATTACTTTGAGTCTGTAGATGACAGATGTAGAACATGTCTGTCTGTCTGTCTGTCTGTCATGATATCCACTAAAAAGTAGACTATATACAGTACAGAGACTTTAAATATTTGTCATCTAAAAAAATATATCCTTAGAATTAGGCATGAATAGGTTGGCATTTGCTGGGGCTACATTGGATTCCATTGCTGTACCCAGCTGTTTCTTTGATAAAAATATTATTTTTGGAATTGGTCATGCTGCCCAAGGCCTTCTTGTTGGTGCCATTTTGAGGAGAGGGCTGCTGTAAAGGTTCTTTATAGGACCTGTCTACTCATAATAAAATATACTCCTCTTTCCTCCTCCACAGCATATTGTGTCCAGTCCAGATATTGGTCACTTACCCAGGCACAATACACACTTATAAATCTAAGGAGAAAGTGAGCAGTAAGGTGGGGGTGGGGGGGGGGAGCAGTAAGGTGGGGAGGGGCACAACGCTGAGTCTTGCCTTCTTGCTCTGAGCATGGCACCCCTGCATTCTGCTGATTTTGCCCCCTGCCTTGTCCTGGGGCAGTGTGTAGAGAAAGGAGGCATGGCCCTGACAGAATCCAAGTGTTGCTTACAAGCATGCCATTGTACCCATCCAAACTAGTGGCATAAGCTTTCATAATGCCTATGTCACCTGCCTGATTTGTGCATACCTCACAACTGTGCCGATTTGGGAGGGACAGTCAAGTATTGGTGAGACATGTCCCGCAATGCTGCTCAGCTGGACACGGGGTCCCGGGACACGGGAGCAGTCCCAATTAATGTGTGAAATTCCAGGGATCGCCGAAGAACAAAAGCCTGTCATTTTAGACTCCAGTGCTGATTGCCGGCCTTTCAAATCCGGATGTCCCGCTGTATGAAGCTGAAACAAATCGGGATGTCCCGCTATATGAAACTCCCCCCTGGTTACAGCACAACTCCCCTTCTCTGGCAGCTCCCTCAGGAATGTGAACTTCTCCGGCCGCATCCAACACATCTGTGTGCTGAGGTGTGCTCCTATGTCCAGCCATTCAGAAATGGGGAATGCGGCTGCTCTTGCTCCTGATTGCCAGACTCTGTGTATAAACAGAATCATAATGACATTCATTATTATGCATGGCCTACCGTGCTGATTATACAAGAGACCAGGGAAGGGTATGTTTTTTTTGAGCGATTGGGGGGGTTCATGCAGCGGGGCATACCAAATTGGGATGCATCAGGGGCAAGTATGAAACCCTGGATGGTGAAAATCCCAGGTTTGTTTTGCTTTAATACCCAGCAATTCTGAATTAATGGATTTCCAACTGCTTTCCTCCCAACTGTGCATGGCTGTGCATGCATGAGCCGGAGGGATGCCACCATGGCCGGCACATACGCCATGGGATCTTCGGAAATGTCTTACATCAGTTTCAGGGGATTCGACACAGAAGGGAGAGGAAATCAACCAGCTCAAACAGGTTTTGGGCCACTTTAACTAACCTGTTCCAACAACCAAATGAAAAGCCCCTGCCCCAAATCTTGATTAAGGGTGCTGGGGACAAACTTTGTTTAATCTGGTACTTGTTTCATGTTACCTAATTCTGTGGTAGCAGAGAAGTCATTAAAGTTGACAAAAACTTTGGATTTTGTCCTCATGTTACAGGGGCGTTCCAATTTGAATGCCCTGCCATGTAAAACCCCCCAGTTCACACAATACTCACCTCGATCCTGTGATCCCACATAGCATCTGTGGGCCTCCGTTGGCATCCCTGAGCTGCGCCCTCTCCAAACCAGGCAGATTTAAAATGGACTGTGTGAACCCCCCACTGGGTAGGCTCGCAAATCCCTCACCTTTCTGCCGGTCCCGAAACACGATTGATGGCTACAGTTGCATTCCAGCATCAGTGCAGCTTCACGCTCCTGCACCCAGCCATGATGTTCCTCTTTAAGTAGTAACAGTGCAGTGTACAGCTCCCCCTGCAGGTGGCTGCCCTAGACACAGGCCTAGGGTTGCCTAATGGAGAATACGGCCTGCCCCAATTCTATATTTGTTAGTTCTCTAAAGTTTAAAATAGACCTCTGCTTCTCAAATTGTCCTGGAACACTGATCTATTTGCTGTCCCTCGGAGGACGAGAGGCGATCAGTCATGGCATAGGTGTGGCAATGACATCATTGCCACACACAACAGTGGTGGTGAACGGAGGAGGGCGGAGCTTTACAGCTAAAAGATGATCTGGGATTAGAGTGAAGCAGGAGCAGTGAAAGCTGGCAAAAGTTTCTGTTCATGAGGGAGCAATTCAGGGGATGCTAGTTAAAAATGTGGGTTTTGGTCCGCTTTAAGGCCTGCTCCAAGTGTGCAGTCATAGGTGTAGTACCACACACTAAACACTAGAGAGCACACACTGCTACATGATGCAAAGTAGCTCAGTGTTTAATTTTTTTTTCTTTTTGCCAGATATCTTGGGCGCATTGTAACACTTGCTTATTTACAGTGACAATCTTAAAGTAGAATTATATAAATTATATATTAAGCATAAATGATCAATATCTAACCCAGTTTCTCTTCTTTTCCACCAGTAATTGGTTTAAAAACACTGCGGATAAAGTAAAGAGTGCATTCTCCAATAAATAAAACAGAAGAGCCTTCGTCATGAAAGGTCCAAGCATCCGGCCATTTATTATTCCTAAATGTATTAGCTCTCATCCTTGAATAAAGCAAAAATGATTCCCCGATTCTTGAGAAGCTAATAAACAGTGTTTTATCCTTGTCCTGTGTTGGCTTTATTGGAAGTGTTGGTTTTCTGTAAAAATGTGTATGGCCAATGGGTCTATATTCCTGCTGGGCTGTCATGGGCCAATGTGACCCTAAAGGGTTGCACAGAGGGGATTGGGCGGCAGAACTGGCTTTATATTCTGCAGGGCATCAATAAGCCTCTTATAATACTCAATGAGTGGAAGCGGAAATAAATGGACCTTGGAACGTTCATCGGTAAAAATACATTTGCGGGTTAGAAATTGCAGGTTTTGAATTAAAAATTACTCCGGCAGGGCATATCTAAAGGGCGTGTAGAGGTAGCCACTGTCTCTGGGCCCATTGCTGCCACTCCATTTTATTTATCCAAATTGTGACATCATGTACACAGCACAATTACATACCTTCCAACTGTTCCCCTTGTCACTCGTTATCATTTGTTCCTTTTAAAAAGTAGATCTGCATCAATAAATGATTAATTTACCTATTCAAAACATTAATATTGTAACTGTTAAAAATATTGATTTCTTTTCTTCGTGAGGGGGTGTGGCTTAATTTAACAATTATCCCTCTGTATGAAAACTTGGAAGGTCTGCAAATCGTATTTGCTGCTTCAAGGGTTAGTAATACAGTGGCGGACTGGGGCCAAAAATCAGCCCTGGATTTTACCAGTCCCTGGTTGGCCAGTGAGTTCCGTGCTGAGGCTTCCAACCATCATGCCAGGGTTATAGCATTGGGGGTTGGGGTTCCTTGGCTTGTGAGTACAGTGGGGCTGGGTACATGGGGCTGAGAGGGAGACTGAGGGGGCAGGGATTGATTGTGAGTGTTAAAAGCAGCAGCCAAACTGGCTCCAAAGCCGTGCGGGCCACCAGGCTTTGTCCCAGGTCTCTCTATGGCCAAATTCTAATTTTGCTTTTATTGTTAAAATAAAAGCTGACTCCCACTTAAAACAGACTCTTGGGTTTCAGCCTACTCCGTTCAGGTATACAGAAAGATAACCCTCACTCCTCTGAATTGGTATAGGAACTTCCCAAGCACCTAAACCTTCAAAAGTGCCCTCAAAATGTACAAACCCATCGTCTAGCTTAAGCATCCCACTTCACAAGCTTAACAACCTTTTAGAGCACTTGCCACCATGCTTAACACACACTACTTGTGATCCAGTATTATTTTTCCACCCTTATCCTTAAAATTGTAAGCTGACAAGTGCAGGACCCTCACTCCAATTGTACTTCATTATCACCTTGAATTTGCAGCATCTCTGTCACAACTGACCCATAAGTATATTATTCGTTTTACCCTGTCTGTAATTTCTACCTGGTATAGAGTCATGAAAGATGATGGCACTAAAATAACAAAATTAATAACAAATAATTGTATTCACATTCAAAAAGTTAGACATTTTTTTTCATTTCATTAGAAAACAGTAGTAATTTATAAAATGATGGCAGCAAGGTTGTAATAGGGCAATTTCTACCATTGTACAGCAGCTTCTAATTGTATCTAATTTAGTTAAAAGGATTGTCCAGGCTAAGTGTAAAAGCAAATCATGAGCAAACTAGTGCTCCATATTATCTCCCACTACTAACCCAAATACCCATCACTTCCTTTAAATAAAACCCCCTACACCATCTTATCTTTGGAATGATACAAATTTAATCGGCCACAGCTTAACAAATAAAATACAATCACATATCAAAATTTTTCCACCCCAATTTCGAGTCTGTATGGTGTGCCACGCATTCTAACCAAAAATGATGAAATAATGATCCAAGGAACAATATCCTCCATCTTTGCCTTCCCTGCACTGAACCTTTAGCCTGCCATACACCTTGTAAAATCCTTTCATCCTGCCACACAGGCGAAGACATCTTGAACAAATAGGGAATGGTAATTAATCCCCATATACCGTATATACTGTCCAGGTCTGTAATTATCCATGGAAGCACGCACTTTAACCTAGGACGAACCACTTTGCATCTGAAAGTCTTTCCCTACAACTCCACAACTACCACCAATGATCCAAACATGCCAGGTTTTACAGTAGAGCGAAAACTACCCCCTTCTTCGCTCAGCACCCCTTTTCCACAAAGATATCCTGACTCCCCTTTTAGGATCCATTGAATAGGCCAGGCAATTAAACATAACACTCGCACCACCCCTATATACTCTGTTGCCATCACCAATCAACCTGATGTGGCTCCCAAACCCCCCCTCCCGGGGGTTAGCGATCAGCGCTACATCACAGCCTGCAACCGTATATATCACCAACTTGCAGATACTGACTGCTATTGCTGCTGTTCAATCCTCCTCATGGCTGGAGTGCTTAACTATCTATCCACTAGCTCCACCACCTTGCCCGTCAGTTACTCCAAGCTGGTTTCCGAGCTCCTTGCTTATTTCATTCCGAAATTCCGAAAACACATGCTGGCAGCATCCGACATGTTTTTGAACAATTAAAGTGTCTAAAAACAACAAAAATGCGGATATTGGGCCACAAAGTTTAGCAAAAACAAAACAAAAAAATATCTAAATTATTAAGCATTAATATGCAAACTAAATGGGAGGGAGAGTTAAAGAGAACATCTGGGATAAAACATTGGGCAGGAAAGTGTTAAGGGTTTACTGGAATCATAATATCCTCCAAAAAAACATCCCCCAAAAAATGGAGAACACAGGTTCACCCCGATATGGCGAATAGAGCTTCGCAGAAAAGACAGAAGTTGGAGAGATCAAATTGCTATGAAGAAACAGTAAAGGGGAGAAGCATGGGGGACCACTGGGAGCGCTTAGCCGATTTTGTGGGTGCAAATTGGCGCAAGAAGAGGCAATTTGCGCTTCTCCCGTGCGTCTGCCATCTGTTGTAATTCGCACTTGCACTAGTCGTGCCCACGCAGCCATGAGCCATCAGCGTAGTATAGTACTGCATTTTTCTCACCATAAGAGGAACAAAAGTGTGTGTGTGTGTGTGTGTGTGTGTGTGTGTGTGTGTGTGTGTGTGTGTGTGTGTGACTGTGTCATAAGGGGGGTGAATGTAAAAACAAACAAACAAACAAAAAGATAGAGGAGGTGGGCCAGCTGTACCCCCCCACGCTGCTGTTCCTCTGGCGCAGTGTGCACACACTCGTAAGCACCTAAGTCTGTGCAGCGGGTGGCCATGAAATCGGGGAGGGGGGTGGTCAACAGTGGCCAGGGATCAGTTACCCTGCCCTCTCCCTGCTCGCCCGCCGTTTCTCCATTTTCTGGCCCCCGAGTGGCTGCGGCAGCCCGACCAGCAGTGCAGGAGCGCCAGTTATTTAGGTTTACTTTTTGTTTGTTTGTTTTCTGCCACACTGCCAGCCACCTATAGGAAAAGGGAAGAGTGATGCCTACTGCCTATGGGGAATGGGAGGAGGGATGCCCCACTGCCTACAGGGAATGGGAGGGGGGAGGCCACACAGACTATGGGGAATAGCAGTGGGGAATGCCACACTGCCTATGAGGAATGAGAGTGGGGAATGCCACACTTCCTATGGGGAATGGGAGGGGGAATGCCACACTGCCTAT
This sequence comes from Gastrophryne carolinensis, assembly GCA_027917425.1. NCBI lineage: Eukaryota > Metazoa > Chordata > Amphibia > Anura > Microhylidae > Gastrophryne > Gastrophryne carolinensis. The sequence continues at coordinate 156,239,897 of CM051242.1, read as the reverse complement.
GGGGAAGGGGAGGGGTAAATGCCACACTGCCTATGGGGAATGGGATGGGGAGATTCCACACTGCCTTTAGAGAATGGGAGAGGGGAATGCCACACTGCCTATGGGAAATGGGCTAGAGAAGAATGCCACACTGCCTATGGGGAATGAAAGAGGGGAATGCCACACTGCCTATGGGGAATGGAAGAGGGGAATGCCACACTACCTATGGGAATGGGGTGGGGAAGAATGCCACACTGCCTATGGGGAATGGATTGAGGAAGAATGCCACACTGCCTATGGGGAATGGGATGAGGAAGAATGCCACACTACCTATGGGGAATGGGATGAGGAAGAATGCCACACTGCCTATGGGGAATGGGATGAGGAAGAATGGCACACTGCCTATGGGGAATGGGAGGAGGGAATGCCATACTGCCTATAGGGAATAAGATGGAGGACAATACCACACTGTCTATGGAGAATTGGTGGGGTGGGGGGAATTCCACACTGGCTATGCGATGGGGAATGGGAAGAGGGAATGCCACACTGCCTATGGGGAATAGAATGGGGAAGGATGCTACACTGTCTATAATGGGGAGGGGATGCCCGACTGCCTATAATGGGGGAATGCCCCACTGCTATAATAGGGGGGTGTCACACTGCCTCTAACTGGGGTATTCAGCACCTTGCCTATTATTTAGTACTTGGGGGATGGTGTTTTGCATTTAGTTCAGAGTATATTTTTCGTATGTGCGTTTGATAGGCAGGCGCATCTTATAGGATGAAAAATACAGTAGTTACTTCTTGGTCTATAGTTGTCTGAACTGTCTGAACACATATTACTTCACCTGTTCATCAGTGTGGAGACCTGTAAAACCTAGCCTGTTGATGGCCCTTGAGGAGTAGGGTTGAACTTGTGTGCTGCTACACCTAAAACACTAGTATTTGGACCTCTCCAGAGAGTCCACACCCAACCAACCCAACCAGGGAAGTCAGAAAGCCCCAAACTAAGGGGACCCACAACCTTTTATAGGATGGCTTCAGAACATTGGAAAGGCCCCCCCATGAGGCTTATGTAACAGACATGCAACTGCCTAGTGAGGATCAGGAGATACTTTGGACCCCGGGGCACCCGGTGGCAGTGTCTGAGGGGTTAGGCAAGTGTGGTGTAGTACAGTCCCAAGTTACTGCCATGCACCAAAGCAGAAATATGGCTCCTCATTATTAAAGGCCACAATGATTCTTTGTTCTCCTTGAGGAACAGGTTTACAGTTGCACTAAAAATTTTATAGGTTCCATGCAGCAGATGTTACACTCTTTTTCTAGGGTGAAGGCTGGTCACAAACTAAACTTAGGGGTGGTTTAAAGGTGTTACTTATTTAATTGCTTTTAGGTACAAATATATACAGCTCTAGGGATCATCGGTCCATAAAATATGTTGGTGATTGAGCCAATGTTTAGCTTATCTATACATTCCTCTACTACCTTTCAGTCAGAACAGTTGTAAACCACCCAGACATCCTACATTTGGTGGAATGGTCTTCATCCATAATGGCAGAAAAGTGGTGCATTTAGGTGTCCCCAAAGTTTTCAGATGGACATTGGGCCGTTAAAGTGGAACATCTGGTCTGTTTAGTTTAGTGACACTTGCATGTGAGCCCCCTACTTGCACCTGAAGACCTGATCAAGCCAGTTTAGATTGCTTCTTGTTTAATTTGACTCATATGCACAGCACATGTCTGGTTGGTTGAAAGCCTGCAAATGCACCATAGGACCGGGAGGAGGTATGTTTTACAAGGACGGGGGGTTGGCAGTCACACAGCTGCCAAGGGGCAAGGAACAAAGCCCGGGATGGTCAAAATCACAGCGTCTCAACTTTTTTGAATTCAGGTTGTAGATATATAATAAAGAAAAACACCATTGTCTAGGATTTCTTGGTTTGCTATGGGCTTGCCTTTGTCTGTTTGTCTGATAGTGGTGTGACCTATAAAGTATGTAATTCTCATAAGTGCAGGTTTTAATTTGCAAAGTGTAATTATAATATTGGGTTTCATGTAGCATTAGGTTCAATCTGTTGAATATAAAAAAGTTAAAGGTTAAGTACAAAAGTACATATTACAAAATGCGGAGACATTTTTTTTACGACTGCCCAGTGATACAATTTGAGTAATATGATACAAAAGAATAAGTATAAAGGTAGGAGGATCCCCTCCTGCATTACCTGCCTATAGTAGCCTATGGGCGATTGCGTTTTCGCTGCAGTCACAAACATTTTTGCCTGCAGTAGTTTCGCAGAAAAGTGTTTGCAATTCCAGTTTCTTGAACTGGAATCTCAATTGCTTATCATTGCCCGATCACAGTGATCAGCGTACTCCCCCTATGACCCTTGGGAGAATCTGAGGGAGGCCACACCCTAAGGTATAAATGCTCCTTCCAGCATCAGTGAGCTCTGCCCCCCCCCCCCCCCGTGCTGACAGAGGGTCACTAATGAATGCAGCAGCAGGAAGGAGGTGATATCCTCCACCTCACTGTAGCAGTCACCACACTGTTCCTCCACCTTTAAGGCTAACAGTGAATCCTTGACATAACTCTAAGGACAAATCTAGCCAATCAGACACTTAGAAGAAGTCAGAGTCAGCCAATAGAGAGGGGCTGGATGGCTGGCCAATCATTTAGAGTCAAACAGTGGGTAGGAAGAAGAAATTCACGTTTTGCAGGGCGAATTCCTAGTTTGACAGGGTGACCAGGTGAGGGAGGATCAAAACCAGGTGACTCCCAGGAAATGGTGACTTGGGGCCCTTATTTATGAAGGAATAGCGACAGGTAGCGACTGGTGAGCGGCCGGTAATGACGGGCCCCGCCAACGAGAACGCCGACTCCCCACCACAATCACACATTTATCAAGCCAATCCTGCTTAGCGACTGAGATAGCGCCATATAGCGACTCATTCATCATTTTTCCAGCCTCAGCCCACAGCGCCAGCGTCCGACCTTGAACAGCGACAGGTATGACCTCTCGCTACCTGGCGCTCTCCAATGCATTTCAATGGAACAATCTTTAAATATTAATAATTCATTGTTATTAATGTTTTTTTTTTTTTTTAAATGTGAAAAATTCTGTGACCACTTCTGCCATGTTAGATAATAAGGGAAAATAAAATTTGTGCAGAATTGATATTACAGGTCTGATATTAATGTATTCATATTACAAAATTATTTAAAATTTATTTATTTTTTTTTGGTTTTCAAAAATATGGTGGTTTGGGGGTTAAAAAACGACTTTTAACACATTGCCCCCAGCGCTCTGGGGTTTAAACATGCATTTCACAGCGCTTGAATTTTTTGAGCCTGATTTTTTGATGAATATGGTGGGAGCCGGTCGCTCTGACCAGTCGCTATCATGCGCACCCATACATCGCGGAACCTGTCAAATAGCGACTCGTCACCTTGTATTCAACATTACGCCACACCAACTGAGTCACTGTCAACAACCGAACAACGGCCAAGCACAGCGACTACTAGCGGGCACTGTGAAAATACCGCTACAGTCGCTCAACTGTCGCTCGGTGTATAGTTGCAGTATCGGGGGGTCCGGAGCTCTAGGATTGGTGATGTTCATTGTTCAATAATTGATTTTTACTGTTGAGACTTTGTGGCTATCATGTTGGCGTGTGCACCATTTTACCTATATTAGGCTGAGCACTTTTCCACCCACTCATCTTTTTGTGCACTGTCTATCTCAGCACTCATTGATTTTGACACTCTTTCTCACCCCTTTTTTTTCACTTAGGCACTTGGCACTTTACCACAATGTATTGATCTCAGCTTATTTTTCTTTTTTTTCTTTCTGCACCCCTGTGCACTTATACACCTTTCATCTTCACACGCCACCATATAGCCATTTAATGTCATTTTAGATATCAAATACACTGATTAATGAATTCATATTTATGTGATAGATGATCATTAATAGCTCTTAAACAGGACCTTCCCATTCCCCCAACAATTGTGTATATGTTTTTTAATTAAGTCTTGTTGTGTCTTTGTTGTTCTAAGAAAGATTTAATAAATTCATACTTATATTTTTCTATATCATGGTGGTGTGCAGTTCAATTGCATAGGGACCTTGTGGGCTAGTCTAGGGCCAAGCTTTTTGGGTCAACTGTCGCTACATGTCGCTATTAATAAATCAGCCTCTTGGTATCTTTGCATTTCAGCAGGTGGGTGTTTTTCCAGGAAAGGCTTGAATCCCTACTCCAGTTTGTTGAGTGTTGAGGGGACTGTTGTGTTAAAAGCTGATCAGCTGTCAACAAAGAGCATTTTAACATAATTCACCCTCCCCTTTATCTAGATATGAATGTGTTAAATGCAGCAAATGAGCAATGGCATTATCCTTCAGTTTCAATGGTAGCAGAGTAATGGCAAGTTATGGTATGTACTAGGGATGAGCGAACCGGTTCGGAATTCGCTCCGAATTTCAGGGAAAATTCGATTCGGCACAAACCCGAATTTTTTTTGGTTTGTGCCGATCAAATTTTCCCTGAAAAAAAAAAAAATGCCGGCATGGTGGGAGCGGGCAGGCCGGCTACGCTGTCAGCGGGTGGCGGAAGCCGGCCCGCTGACAGCACAGCCGGCCTGCCCGCTCCCACCATGCCGGCATTTTTTTAAAAAGCAAACACTTGAAATTCGGGTTCGCCCGAATCGAACTTTCACGAATCGCTCATCTGAAAAAAAAATGCCGGCATGGTGGGAGCGTGGAGGCCGGCGCCGCTCTCAGGCGCCCTCTGATGACGTGTCCTCTGATGACAGCTGAGAGCGGCGCCGACCTCCACGCTCCCACCATGCCTGCATTTTTTTTTCAGATGAGCGATTCGTGAAAGTTCGATTCGGGCGAACCCGAATTTCTTTCACAATCTCTTTATTGAAAGATTCAGATTAGACAACAATGCAATAGTACAATAGCATATCGTAACATATCTTAATATCAGCAGCATAATAATCACAAATCCGAATCAGTATTTTTACCATTTTTTGTAACACTTACAACGGATAAAAAATAAAAAAAAGAAGCAGAACATTACCTAAAGATTGGAGCATGGACCAACAAGACAAACACCAGATCACATGGGGATTGGTGAGGGAAGATGCTAGACAAAGAGGATAAGGAGGAAGGAAGGGAAAGCCGGGAAAGGAGGAAGGGGAGGGCGGGAGGGGGGGGATGGAACTGCTCAACCCATTTAAACCCAATGACCACTTTGTCCCTAGTAAGTTAGTCTCCTGATCATTTACTTCTGGCACCTTTGGGCGCAGTACTTCTGCCATGGATCCCAGACCGAGTCATACTTCTCCCTCTGCAGATTAGCTACAGCCGTCAACTGTTCATTAACCATTATGTTAGACATTCTGGCCTCTACCTCCTTCCACAGTAACTTCGGGGCCTTCCAATTTGCAGCTATTGTGAGTCTGACCGCCACCAAGAGGTGCTTAGTCAAGAGCCACTCATCCTTGGAGAGGGCATTCTGCTTCAAAGATAATAACACTTCTATTGGGTTAGGGGTGCACATTTTCCCCACCATCTGGGATAGGACTGCATATGCTCTCTGCCAGAGCGGTCTGACCCTCGGGCAAGCCCACCACACATGGAGATAGTCCCCCACCTCCCCACAGCCCCTAAAGCACATGGGGGAGTGTGAGGCAGAGCACCTATGGAGCCTAGCAGGGGTATAGTACCATCTCAGCACCAGCTTGAAGGCATTCTCTGTTGCCAACACATTAAGTGAGGTGGAGCGAACTGATTTCCAAATTCTCCTCCAAGACACATCATCAATTGTCACCCCAAGCTCTGCCTCCCACCTCGCCATATACCCATGCCTAGGCGGGTCCACCTGATTGACCAAGGTCCCATAAATATGCGTAATCACTCCTGTAGCATATGGCTGTTGGTAACACATCTGTTCCAGGTATGTCTGCCGGAATGGTTGGGAGCCCCTTTTCAATATGCCTCTAACAAAGAGAGAGAGAGCTGCAAATACCTAAAAATCTCAGATGGTGGAATCTGTTTAGTTTCTCTGAGGTCTTCAAAGGATTTCATACCCCCGACTGTGCATAAATCCTGCACCACCTCCAGGCCATTAGCTTTCCACCAACTGAAACCTGGGGTATGTGTCACGCCAGGGGGGAACAGGGGATTGTTAAAAAGCCTCATCAACCGAACCCGAATTTCTTAGGGAAATTCGGGGAATCGCCCGAATCGAACTTTCAAGAAGTTCGCTCATCTCTAGTATGTACGTTAGAAGTGGAGTGGCTGTTCCAGGGAGAAGTTGAATATCTGTGTGAACAATGGTGCCATCTGGACGGCACAGGCTCTTATGACTCTGATGTACCATCCAGTCCTGCATGTGTAGGTGTTTACTAGTGATGAGCGGGTCAGTTGAAATTCAGGTTCGCCGAATTCGGACGAACTTGTCGCCATGGCTTTAAATGGCTTTAAAATGAGGTCAGCAAGGGCTAGAGGGCTGAAAATTGAAGGTAACACCTGGGCGATTGCCCTGCACAAAATGGGCTATGGAAAGTACTCAAAATAATCACTGAAATAAAAAAAAATTAAAAAATACACAAATAAAAAATAAAATGTTTTTTGGGGAGTGTTGGAGACTGAATTAGGGGGGGAAACACAAATAAATAAATAAAAATATATACATAAATAAATACATATACAAATAAATAAATACATATATACATCAATAAATAAATATATAAACAAATAAATATATATACATCAATTTATACATATATACATTAATAAATAAATACTGTGTTTCCCCGAAAACAAGGCAGTTCTTATATTCATTTTGCTAGGTGCAAGGGCTTATTTTCAGGGGATGTCTTATAGCTGGCTGACAGCTGGAAAGTTTGTGGTGGCAGTACAGCAGCTTCAGTACAATATGTGCACAGAGCCTGCTGGGGGGGGGGATTCGGCCGTATGCCCTGGGGTGGAGCAAGCTAGATCAGATATTTTACTCCCTACAGACAAGCTTACCTGGGACTTAAGTGTCCTCACCCTCTTTTACAGCTGTGATGTTTCCTCACTCTCTTTTACAGCCGCTTCCGTCTCTCTGCTAAAGCCCGGCAGCTGGATTATGAATTGTAACTAGGCTTATTTTCAGGGAGAGCTTATATTTCATACATTAACAAAATATGCTAAAAAATCTTACTAGGGCTTATTTTCAGGGTAGGCATACATATATACATAGTATATACATCAGTCTATAAATATATATACATCAATAAATAAATATATACACAAATAAATGTATACATCAATAAATAAATATGTATATCAATCAGTACATAAATAGATCAATAAATAAATATATACATCAATCAATATATAAATAAATATATATATATTGTCAGGATCTGGGGCCAACGGCAATGACTCTGAAGACAGTTCTTAGTCAAATAATAAGTGATTTATTGAAAACAAAGTTCAATAGGCAAAATCTCTTAACTTCAAAGTATGATGCAGGATACAATACAGTACAGCAAGCGGTTACCTTACCACCTTTAGCAATATCCAGTGTATGATAATTACAGCGTATTGCAAGTCCTTGATATCACAGGTCCTCTTTCGGGGCATACAAGTCCAGGCTGGTAATCCACAGGTTCCAAGAACAGATAACACATAAAGTCTTTCGGATGCAATTCAGCACTGTCAGTATTGGGAGCAGCAAGGCACAGGCTCCTCATCCCAGCCTTTCCATCTCCACACTGGAAGCCTCAGCCACTGCTTTCATAGGGCTTCCTTCCTTTCAATTAGTCTCATCACCTGAGAAGACCTGTGAGTAGGGGAAAAACCCGTAGAGGACCCGGGATGTGGATTAGATCTCTGATATCCCAGCATGGATCTTGTTTACCTGAAAAACTCATGGGAAATATAGACCCCATCCACCACTTTTCCATACACTTTATCACTATATATATATATATATATATATATATATATATATACACACACAAATAAATAGATTTAAATATTATGTTTCTTTTTACAAGATTCTTTTTATGTTTTCTTTTTACAAGTGTTAGAGGTCCAGGGTGGTGGTGGTGGTGGGGGGGGGGGGGGGGGGATGTGGCGGTTTAAGCGTAAGAGGTGAGGGAAGAAAAGGGGTAGCAAACACTTTGACCACTCACTCAGGTGCTGTCACACCCAAGTCCCATGGGATCCATGCCTGGTTCATCTTAAGGAATGTAACAATTTCCACATTGGCTCTGGATTGGCGGATCCTATTGGTAAGGACACCCGCTGCGGTGCTGAACACACCTTCTGATAGGACACTTGCTGCAGCACTTCCAATGCATAGAGGGCAGACGCTGGCTATGTGTCCAATTTAGCGACCCAGAAATTGAACACAGAGGACCCATCGCTCAGTACCAGGAGATGCATGGACAGGCAGTCATCCACCATGTCAAAGTCTGCCTCCTGGTACTACCGGCCATAGTATTCGAGGGTGGTGGATGTGAAGGACAATGGAATAAGTTGTTCCACATTGTGGCCATGCTCACCCCCTCCTGTGAGGTGCTGCCGGAGCCCATGCTGTGTTGGTGTCTTGCTCCTTCTTGTCCCACCACTGAGCCCGCTAAAGTCAACTGCTCTGCCAGTAGTGTGTCCACCAGTGTGCATATGTACTCTTTAATTTTTAGATCCCGTGCCAGTGTTGGAATCAAAGAGGTGATGTTGTTCTTATAGCGGGGATCAAGCAGGGTGATCACCCAGTAATCAGCATTGGTGACTATGTGGGCAGCTCTGTGGTCGTTGCGCAGGCACTGGAGCATGTAGTGGCTCATGTGAACCAGGCTGCCCTGAGTCAATGAGAAGCTGTCAGGTGTCTCCTGCTTCTCCCTACAGCCACGCTGCAGTGACTTCCGTGAGCTGAGCTTGGTGCCACCCTGCTGTGAGAGAAAGTGGTCCCCCCCCCCGATTCCTCCATAACTGTCCTCTGGCTGGATATTGGCATACCTAGCTGCTGTCGGACCAGTAACCTACCCCATGAGCCACGTGTGCACTGCCCTGACATCGGGGGGAATGAGCATTCCGCTTCTGCTTCCTCCTCCTTAGTCATGGCCTGAAGCAGGCGGAGGATGGGGATGATAGCGTTGACGATGGCATCATCAGCGCTGACCATATTGGTGGTGTACTGGAAGCACTGTAGCACCTTGCAGATGTCCCTCATGGAGGCCCACTCACTGGTGATGGAGTGCTGCTGGTCTGCACTTTGACTCACCTACTCATATAGTTGTAGTATAACAGGATACACTCACCCTAATGCTTCAAGCAAGTTGTGATATAACAGGGTACACCTCAGTGCTTAGACCAAGTTGTGGTACAACAGTGCACACTCACCCCAGTGCTTAGAGCAAGTTGTGATATAACAGGGTACACCCCAGTGCTTAGAGCAAGTTGTGATATAACAGGGTACACCTCAGTGCTTAGAGCAAGTTGTGATATAACAGGGTACACCTCAGTGCTTAGAGCAAGTTGTGGTAAAAGGGAACACAATCACCTAGTTGTTTAGTTGACATACATATTGTATAAGGGGACACATTTAACCCAATATTTACAGCTAGTTGTGGTATAGGGGGACACACTCACCTTAGTCTTTACAGCTAGTTGTGGTATAAGGGAATACACTCACCCCAGTGCTTAGAGCAAGTTGTGGTATAACAGAGTACAGTCATCCCAGTACTTTGAGCAAGTTGTGATATAACAGCATAAAATCACCCCTGTGCTTAGAGCAAGTTGTGGTATAAGGGGACACAATCACCCCAGTATTTACAACTAGTTGTGGTATACGGGGACACACTCACCCTAGTCTTTCGAGCTAGTTGTGGTATAAGGGGACACACTCTCCCCAGTTCTTAGAGCAAGTTGTGGTATAAGGGGACACTCCCACCCCATTTTTTACAGCTAGTTGTGGTATAAGGGGACACTCCCACCCCATTTTTTACAGCTAGTTGTGGTATAAGGAGACCCCAGAAGAGACAAGCCAGTGGTATTAGTGCAGCAGTAGTGAGTCCAACCCTACTCTAGCCCTCACTCCAGCCACTATCCCTGGCTGTAGTTTGCCCTGAAAAGGGCAGTTTTTTAGTGTATATAAAGCCCTATCTGTCCCTCAGCAGCAGCACCTCTCCTTAACTAACACAGAGTGAGTATCGGCATTGTGCGGCATTTTGTAGACACCGCCTTTTAGGGTCACATGTGCCGTGGGGCCAATGGAGGGAGGGGAAGGAAGAACTCCGGTCCGAACTGAATGTGCACACAGATTTCTGGTTGAAATCCATGTTCGGCTTGGGGTACTCGAACTCACAAAGTTCGGTATAGATCCGAACTTTGCCGTTTAAATCTGCTCATCACTAGTGTTTACTCATAGATACATAAAAGGTTGGCGGCAGAAGGAGAATATATGGTCCATCTAGTCTGCCCTTATGTGTAAATGTTCTCTTCATCTTAGGGTAGATGTATGCTTATCCCAGGCATGTTTAACCCTTTGCCAGACCATTTTCACCATTTTGCGCTATGTATGTTTAACAGTGATATTTGATATTTGAAATACGAGGATACAAATTTAAAAAATGCTATTTTTTATGTTTTGGGGCTTTTTTAAAATGTAATTTTTTAAAGAATCATACTGCATGTAAAAGCCCTATTCCTACTGATTACAGCGGTACCACATATGTATTGGTAGACAGGAGACACAGCAAACTGAAACAGTGATTAAAGAGATTTTTAAATGAAATATGACTACTATGGGTACCTTGCAGTTTTTTCCTTTATATTTGAAATACTCCCCAAATTATATATTCTCTCAAAGAACACACCTCAAGCTTCCTATGTGTACCAGGCTTGCTATGTCATAGGTGCAATTTTTTTGATGCAAGCTCTCAAGGAATTCACTGATTTTCCTAAAAAATATTTAAAAAAGCAGCATAAAATGTTGCCAGACCATTTTCACCATTTTGAGCTATGTTTAACTGTGATTTTTTTTAAAATGATATATTGTTTTATTCATCAGAGTTTGGGCTTTAACATGAAATGTCTTGTTTATTCAGTGCATTCATAACATTTATGGGTAAAAAAAAATAATACAAAATATTTTTAAAACTTAGTCTAGTTTTTTTTTTTAGACAAAAAAATTATTTGCCGCCCGATTACAAAAGTACCCTATATGTATAGGTAGACCCCCGTTCCTGCCCACGAGACTCCCCAAACTGAAAAGAGTGCTTTACGACATTTTCAAATGAAATACAACTACTATGTGCAATATCAAGGGTTAAATCTTCCTGGGGGGGGGGGGGGTTATACCCTTGAAATGAAAAATAAAACATGGCATGGGGTCCCCCCTATCCAAACAAAACCAGGCTGGTCACCAGCTATGGGAGCTGGTAGACCAGGGTGTGGAGGCCTGCAGCACTTAAAGTGGACCAACACCCAGGATTTTGACTATCCTGGGTTTTGGTCCACTTCGGTGAGGCACCCCGATCGGGGGTGCCCCGCTGTGTGAAACCCCCCAGAAAGCCCCGAAAACTCACCTCACCCCGCTCTCACGTGACCGCTGCAGCCAATCCCCGCCGACGGACAAGCGAGAGGCAGCGCCGGACAAGCAGAGCGCGTCCGTCACTGCCTCCCGCGCGTCCCTCTTACAGGGAGCGCACCCGCGCCGGCCCTGCTAGAGGGACGCGCGGGAGGCGGCGGCGGAGGACGCGCATGCGCCGCTGGAACGTGGAAAAGGTAGGATTGTGGACTTCCTGGGGGGTTTCACCCCGCGGGACATCCCGATTTCGGATGCCCCGCGGGGAGGGATCTGATCGGCCCGGGAATCTTATAGATTCCCGGGCCGATCCCCCCTGGGTGTTGGTCCGCTTTAAGGCTACCAGCCTGCATAGCCCTCACGGAATTCCACGTGATTGGCATTCAAAGGGTTATATTCACTTACTGTCAATTTTCAACTACCTCTGCTGGAAGTTTGTTCCAAGTATCTACTATTCTTTCTGTAAAATATTATTTTCCAACATTGCTCCTGATCTTCTGGTTGTTCCAGTTTAAGCACAGCTAATTGCTTTCAGGTGTCCTGCTACCTCTAGCTATTGAGCAGACAGAGCCACCTGCTGGTGGATACTAATACTGAAGTGGGCATAACGTTCAGCATATGGAACTGTATAATTATAACATAAAATATCTTCTGTGTAGGTTATTTTAGCGTTATTAAGGTAAATATGTTTTGTTGTTTTTATTAATGAATAGTTATATGTATATATATTGTGGAGTGTGAGTTTGTATGAATACAATGCGGAAGGATACACGCGACTGTAATAAAGTTTAAATGCTTAAATCAAGTGTATTTACAAAAAATTAAAGTGTCACACAAAAGGTATAGCACATAACTAAGTCACATAAATTTTTTACAAAAGAAAAAGGATACAGGTAGTATGAATCCAAGAAGTCTATCCAGCCCGAAGGGTACAGCACATTGTTCAGTTCATAGAAAACTCATAGTTATATAGTCAAAGAAGAGTATCTTTAAAGAGGAACTTCATCCGAGTTCCACTCCTTGTGGCATCCTGAATTGGGATGCCCCGCTGTGTGAAACCCCTCAGATCTCCCGTTTCACTCACCAAATCTCAGCCGAGCAGCCACATCCCTGCCCTCCTCTAGCTGTTCGCTTACCCGCACCAGCCAGAGAGCACTGATTGGCTGGGCAGGCCACTCAGCCAATCAGGGCGCTCGGTTTCTGCCATGTCTGTGCTTTGGGAACGTCAGGATAGTAAGTTTCCTCTGCTAACCATGAGGAAACACACAGTGGGCAATCCTAAATGGTGATGCCCCATCTGAAAGGAATAATACCCGACAGAGTGAAATTCCCAGGTATTGTTCCTCCTAAAAGCAGAAAAAAACAAGGGCAGTTGGCCCTGGAATCTAAAAGCTTCCAAGGTTGGTTGTTGGCATTCTCCTGTTTGGGATGCCCCGCTGTGGGAAACAAGTACTCCCCTAATCTTAATCCCATTGAGTTCTTGTTGGAATTGATTAGGCAAGAATAGGTTTCCATAAGTCAGGATTTGGCCCAGAAGCATTGAGTCTATGCATAAGCTTGATGTTTTTGTCAATAAAATGTAAAAAAATCTTCTGAAATGTCTTATAATTCTATTTTAGTACACAATAGAAACATCTGACTAAAAGATCTAAAAACAATGAAGCAGCAAACTTTGCCAAAAAACAATATTTAACCATGACTTTTTAAAATACAAAAAAAAGAGTTCAGTCCCTAAAAAGAACTTTCAGCTGACACTTTCATTGTTCAAAAACATGGCAGGCACTGCCGGCGTGTGTTTTTGGAATGAAATAAATCTGTTACTCATTGGAATCGGCAGTTTCCTCTTCAACCTGTCACAAGCTTTTCTGCTCTCCAAATATACCATAAATCAGGCGTTGGAGACAGTTTGGTCGCCAAATTGTGCAAGCAGAAAATTTCAAATGCAAATTGGTGCATTGGCGAATGCTAGTGCGCAAACTGGCTCAAAAAACAATGCGCATCCCATTTTGACAACCATGATTCAGACGGAAGCCCAATCGCAATTTGGCGCTCCAAATAGTGTGCGCAAACTCACCAGAGCACGACCATGAATCAACCCTATAATGGCGTATTTGCATCTATTGTGAACCCGACTGTTCACAAACAGAGAGAGGGGGGGCACATGGGCTGCGGCTGCCATAGCGCAGGAACACAGAAACGTGAGTATCAAAGGGATCCTATACTCAGAAATAAAGTTTCTGTCCCCAGCCCAGTGCCCCAAAGCAGTCTGTTTATTTTTTTATTTTCTTACTAAAGCCTTTGCCCAATATTCATAAAAACATGAACTGGATGCAGTCTACTGTTCGAATGGTTGACCATATTGCTGGTGCTTTCCAGCCATGATACATTGAGGTAAACACAGCTCAGCATTGGGGGTCAGCCTTATCAGTTATAATAACTGCAATAAATCTGAAAGCACTACAAGCTTAATGGCCATTACATGGCAGTTTACCTTGGAACTTAACACTGAGGCCCAGCCACAGCATGTATATTTGTTTACATTGCATGAATATTAATATTAAACCGGACCTTCAGCATGATTTAATGAAAAGCCCAAACCCTTAAAAAACTATTCCCCAGCATCTAAAATTAATATATATTTTAAGTGTTTAGTCACTTGCGTATTATTCTTTCCCCCGCTGGGCTGCAACTCTGTTCAGGACTCTAGGATACGGGCGCCGCCATCTTGACTCAGAAGCATCACACATACTGAGGAGAGGAGAGCGCGATAAAGTACAGGGAGGCGGGTTATAGCTGTGCTTTGCACATACAGAGCAGAGCTGGGGTTAGGGAAAGGACAGCAATCCCAGAATGCAGAGCGACACAGTAAAAGGTACTTCCTGTTTGCAGGCTGCCTGATGACACATGAGCCGCCATCTTGGATGTTTAAAGTCTCATAACATGCAGTAGATGCAGGTAGGATGATTTTTAATGTGAGCAATCTGTATGTACAGGGTGTGGGAAACATATAAGACTCTTATTCAGGGTGAAGGTCCGCTTTAAGCAATTACTAAATGGCTGCCTTGTGACATCATACTTCCTCCTGTTAGTGTTTTTTTTATAAATATTGGGCAAATGCTTCAGTAGTAAAGGAAACCCAGGCTGTTTTGGGGCTCTGGGCTGGGGATAGGTGAAGACATTAACTTCCTATCTGGGTATATGTACACTTTAAGGACCAGTTTGGGATTTCAAGGTATTGCTAACTAGCAGGGGGGAGGTGTTATCGGACCTTCAATCATTTTTGACATGAGGTCTGCTTTAAAGGAAAACAACCTTTTTTGTCAGGTTTTTGTGTTCTGCCTTATTGTTTTCCTCTTCTTAGATGTAAAATAAACATGTGTGCTAAACCGAACCAACAGCCTGGCACAGTTGGAAAAGCAAGGTAGCCATACCTCCCAACTTCTGAAAATGTGAAAACGGGACAAGCCGTGCCCCCGGCCACACCCCCGTCACGCCCCGGCCACACCCCCGTCACGCCCAGGCCACACCCCGTCACGCCCCGGCCACACCCCCGCCACGCCCCCGTCACGCCCCGGCCACACCCCCGTCACGCTCTCCAGCTCCAGCAATGTCGGCTGCCTTCACCCCTGCATGCGTACGTATCCCCAACCCAGCATACCGACCGCCCCCCCCACCCCCGTGCGCCTGCCCACCCAACCCCGTGCGCCCACCCCACTCTCTCACCCCACGCGCCAGGAAGTTATCTTCGCGACATTGCGGCCCTGGGCACAGTACACTGTCACAGCGCAGGGCGTCCCGGGACATTTGTTAATGTTCCGGGACCGCGGGATTCTTTGCAAAAATCGGGACAATCCCGGGAAAATCGGGACAGTTGGGAGGTATGGGTAGCGGCCATTTTGAAGCATCCTCTCCCAACCAACAAAACTGACAGCACTTCCTGTTTGCAGGTGGCCTGCAAATGCTCGAGCGGCCATCTTGTTTTTTAACATTTACCTCAGCAAGAGTTAGAAAAGGGTAAATTAATTTGTATGTGCAGCAATCTAAATTGTCCCCGGGAGGGATGCATATGAGCACTGTTTGTTGTGTTGGTCTGGTTTAAGTCATTTTTGACTGTTAGTCCGCTTTAAAGTGGACCAACACCCAGGATTTTGACTATCCTGGGTTTTAGTCCACTTCAGTGGGGCACCCCGATCGTGGGTGCCCCGCTGTGTGAAACCCCCCAGAAAGCCCCAAAAACTCACATGTCCCCGCTCCCACATGACCACTGCAGCCAATCCCCGCCGGCGGACAAGCGAGAGGCAGCGACGGACAAGAGAGCGCGCCCGCCGCTGCCTCCCGCGCGTCCCTCTTACAGGGCGCACGCCCGCGCCGGCCATTCACAAACGGCCGGTGCTGGTGCGCGTCCTGCTAGAGGGACGCGCGGAAGGCAGCGGCAGGCGCCACTGGATCGAGGAGCAGGTAGGGATTTAGGGGTGCCCCGCAGTCAGGGAGCTGATCGGTCCGGGAATCTTATATATTCCCGGGCCGATCATGGGAGGGTGTTGGTCCACTTTAAGCTTGTGATTTACTTATCAGCATGCTGTTTACAAGTTTCTTATATCCCTGTGTGTCTGTGATCATAAAGTGGGGGCGGCTTTCTTGAGTAAAAGCTACATGTCCCAGAATGCTTCCACTGTAACAGGTGAACTCATCAGCAGCCAGTAACCCTTTAGCTAATCATCCACAAGATTGCAATCCCTTTATCTGCAATGTTTGAATTAGAGGAAATAGGGTTAAACCTGTCATCTCTGCCCCAGCCAATCAGCGTCAGGAAGTCTCCGATATGCACTCGAAAACACCACTTTGGTGTAAGTTGCTAATATAAACATATTGTTGCTACAGAAAATGGTTTCAGAGTTGCAAACAAACAAAAAAGGAAAAAAAATCACAGATAAGTTCAGAACATTCATTACATCATTTTGGCTCACAATAATAAAAACTTTTAAAAATGCCATCAAAAGTTTAACTAAAATTAGGGTATATATACACACGGGCCGCACCAACTACTATCAAATTACTCTATATCAGTGTGCTATGCTCAGTACTGGTGTGTAAACCAATTGTAATCAAATAACAAAACCGGGGTCCCACAAACCCCAGAAATAACACACCACCCCAGAGCAAAAAAAGCACCACTGAGGGTATACAAAAATAATAATCTTTATTTGGTTTGCACTATTTACATCTACATATGTACATTGAATGTAGATGTAAATAGTGCAAACCAAATAAAGATTGTTATTTTTGTATACCCTCAGTGGTGCTTTCTTTGCTCTGGGGTGGTGTGTTATTTCTGGGGTTTGTGGGACCCCGGTTTTGTTATTTGATTAAAATTAGGGTATAACAGGGGGGGGGGGTGTCTACAAGGAACTGTGGACCAAAACCCAGCGCGATCGGCCCGGGAATCAATCGATTCCCTCCCCCCGAGGCATCCAAAATCGGGATGCCCCGCTGTATGAAAGCCCCCAGGTCGCCCCATTCACTTACCTTGCTTCCCGGTCCAATGGCGCATGCTCGAGCCACGGCTGCATCCCCACAATCCCTCTAGTAGGGCATGTGCCCGCTCCAGGCATTTGTAAATGGGCGGCGCAGGCACGCTCCCTGTTAGAGGGAAGTGGGGGATGCGGCCGCCAGTGCTCTTGGAGCCGCTGGCCTTAGAAGAAGGCTTAGACAACATGACATCAGCGACTCCGAGTGCACTGATTGGATGAGCAGCCGCACATACACCATAGAACCGGGAAGAGGTGAGTTGTGTTCCGCGTTCTGGGGGGTTTCAGACAGGAGGAAAGGACCAAAACCCAGGATAGTCAAAATCCTGGGTTTTGGTCCACTTTAAACCAGACCTTCAACCTGAATAAGAGCTTGTCTTATATGTTTCTCCCACCCTCTACATACAGATTGCCCACATTAAAAATCATCCTAACTGCATCTACTGCATGTTATGAGCCTTTAAACACTCCAGATGGCGGCTCATGGAACATCAGGCTGCCTGCAAACAGGAAGTGCCTTCTGACTATGCTGCTCTGCATTCTGGGATTGTTGTCCTTTTCCTGACCCCAGCTCTGCTCTGTCTGTGCAAAGCACAGTTATAACCCGCCCCCTGTACTTTATCTCGCTCACCTCTCCTCAGTATGTGATGCTTCTGAGGCAAGATGGCGGCGCCTGTATCCTAAAGTCCTGAACAGAGTAGCAGCCCAGTGGGGGAAATAATATAAACTAAGTGACTAAAAAAGTAAAACATATTAATTTTAAATGCTGGGAAATAGTGTTTTAAGGGTTTGGGCTTTTCTTTAAATGATGCTGAAGGTCCGGTTTAATATTAATATTCATGCAATGTAAACGAATACTGAAATGTCTGCCATACTGTGACTGGGCCTCAGTGTTATTTGTCGGAGGAAGATGAAAGCTCACAGGAAAATTAATCATTTCTCGGATTGCAGTTTAGGAAATCCTTTGTGTTTGTCCGTGAAGTAATCTGACCTGAAGGTCCATGGAACAAGCAAACAATGTTATCTGCCTTGCTGATGAAAAGAAAATAGTCCCTGCTCTGTAGACTTATTTTTATTCTCTCCATAGGACCAGCAAATATATGTCCATTCATTAAATAATACAAAGGTAGGAGGGGCTGATTCACAGCAGTCATGTGACTGAAAGGAGCTCGCTGTCTAATGTCATCTGTAAATTCCCACAATAGTGTTTGTATTAGCTCTGATATATTCACATTGTTAAACAGAAACCGATTAGACAATCCCCCGCTCGTTACATAAAAGGAGCTTAAACTGGTCCTTCAGCATGATTTACTGAAAATCCCAAACCCTTAAAAAACGATTCCCCAGCATCTAAAATTAATATATTTTAAGTTTTTAATCACTTAATTATTATTCTTTCCCCCACTGGGCTGCAACTCTGTTCAGGACTTTAGGATACGGGCACCGCCATCTTGACTCAGAAGCATCACACTTACTCAGGAGAGGAGAGTAAGATAAAATACAGGGGGTGGGTTATAGCTGTGCTTTGCTCAGACAGAGCAGAGCTGGGGTCAGGGAAAGGTCAGCAGTCCCAGAATGCAGAGCAGCACAGTCAGAAGGCACTTCCTGTTTGCAGGCTGCCTGATGTTCCATGAGCCTCCATCTTGGATGTTTAAAGGCTCATAACATGCCTTTAAAAAACTGTGTACAGTTCTGGGCACCTGTGCTTAAGAAGGACATATCAGAACTGGAGCGCGTTCAAAGAAGGGCAACAAAGTTAATAAAAGGAGTGCGGGGACTAGAGTACCCGGAAAGATTGTCCAAGTTAGGTTTATTTAGTTAGGAAAAAAGACGATTGAGGGGTGATCTAATATCTATGTATAAATATATTCGGGGTCAATACAAAGATCTGTCCCACAATCTATTTATACCCCGGAGTGTAACTATAACCCGAGGGCATCCACTAAGGTTAGAGGAAAGGTGCTTTCTCCACCGACATAGGAGGGGATTCTTCTCTGTAAGAGCAGTGAGACTATGGAACTCGCTGCCAGAGGAGGTAGTAATGATGGATACAGTAAAAACGTTCAAAAGTGGCCTTGATGCCTTCCTGGCATGTAATAACATTTCCAGCTATGGCTACTAGACCACTGGAAGGAGATAAACAGGCTGAACTGGATGGACTAAAGTCTTTATTCAGCCTTACATACTATGTTACTATGTAACATGCACTAGATGCAGGTAGGATGATTTTTAATGTGAGCAATCTGTATGTACAGGGTGGGGGAAACATATAAGATAGACTCCTATTCAGAGTGAAGGACCGCTTTAAAGCGGACCTTCACCCTGAATAAGAGCCTATCTTGTATGTTTCTCCCACCCTGTACATACAGATTGCTCACATTAAAATCATCCTACCTGCATCTAGTGCGTATTCTGAGCCTTTAAAGTGGACCAACACCCAGGATTTTGACTATTCTGGGTCTTGGTCCACTTCCCCGGGGCACCCTGATCGGGGGTGCCCCACTATGTGAAACCCCCCAGATCGCAAGTAAAGACTCACCCCGCTTCCTACAGCGCATGCGCGGCTGCTCGTCTAATCAGCGCGCTCGGAGCCGCTGTGGTATGCGCGTCAATGAGACATCTTACCACAGCGGCTCCGAGCACGCTGGCGGCCGCATCTTGCGGTTCCCTCTAACAGGGAGCGCACCCGCGCCGGCCATTCACAAATGGCCGGTGTGGGCACGCGCCCTGCTAGAGAGAAGTGAAGAGATGTGGGTGGCACCAACCAACAGCCTTAATAATGTGGTGCACTGCCCCTACACAGTTCTCCCAAACCACACTGAAGTCCCAAAGTTGGGGGTTACCTCCACCCCCCGTGAGAAGCCCCGGGGACTAACAATTGCACTCACTACATAAGTAATATCAATATATAATTTTTATTTTCAATGCAGCAAAATCGTTAGTTAAAAACACATAAAATACTATTCTCTTACTTACAAAATGCGCCACAGGGGGGAGCCATTCTATACATTTGTATTATCATATATATTATAATCAATCCTATTAACCCTCCTTAATTAATTCCTCAATTTTTTAAAGTGCATGTGCCTAGTAAATAGTGCATCAGTATCCAACACAATGTGCAAAATATACAAAAGGTCTGAAGTATCGGCATAAAGTCCATGGACTTACTTATGCCTTGAGAAAGAGACCCGTGGGAGGTCTCGGAACGCGTGGGTCTCAGCAGCCGCAGGGTCGCCATTCTTTTAATAGTAAGGAAAGATTTTGTGTTGTTTTGTGGTTGTACTTTTGCTGCACTTTATGCCTATACTTCGGACCTTTTGTATATTTTGCACATTGTGTTGGATACTGATGCACTATTTACTAGGCACATGCACTTTAAAAAATTGAGGAATTAATTAAGGAGGGTTAATAGGATTGATTATAATATATATGATAATACAAATGTATAGAATGGCTCCCCCTTGTGGCGCATTTTGTAAGTAAGAGAATAGTATTTTATGTGTTTTTAACGAACGATTTTGCTGCATTGAAAATAAAAATTATATATTGATATTACTTATGTAGTGAGTGCAATTGTTAGTCCCCGGGGCTTCTCACGGGGGGTGGAGGTAACTCCCAACTTTGGGACTTCTGCTAGAGAGAAGCACGAGATGCAGCTGCGGCCCGCGCACGCGTTGTTGGACCAGCAATCAGGTAAGTGCAGCGGGGGTTTCACACAGCGGGGCACTCCAATTTTGGATGCCCCGCTGGGAGGGATCAGATCTTATCGATTCCCGGGCCGATCATGCTGGGTGTTGGTCCACTTTAAAGGGACTGTCCAGGCTAAAACAATAAACAAAACATACTCACCTATAGTCCTGCGCAGCTGATCGGCCCTATACCAGGAATTTGAAACTTACCTTTGTCGGAGATCCAGATTATATCATCCCAGTTCATGAGCACGGCATTAATCATGGCGACTGGCCACACCTGCTACATTCATTTCAATGGAGGCGGCGTGTCGAGTGCTGGCACGTCCCCTCCATTGTAGTGAATAGAGCAAGCACGGTCACTCACCATGATGTTCAGCTATTGGCCTCTGGGATGGTGGGAATAAGATTGCCGATGCCAGTAAGTTTCAAACTACCAGTATGTGTTCCTTTTGGCAAAATAATAGTGATTACTGTTGCAGAGTGGGAGTGCTGGATGCAACAGAATCAACTGAGACAGACATTGTGGAGGAACATAAACTGGCTTTTACTGGAACATGCGTAGCATGGAGAATCATACAGACAGCAAAAAGAAATCAACAAGTTCACCTCGATATAGAGGAAATATAACATGCAGTAGAAAATGCACAACAGAGACTACATATAGATATTTGTAACAGCACCATCTACTGTCATGGCTGTAAACTGCATTAACTCAGCAATGTAGATGCTAATCATGTACAGTGACAAGCTGAATGACTTGTATGGGAATTATCCATCCTCCCATCTTCTTAGACCTGACTTTTCCTTGACATCTCCTAACTACCTTACTCTAGTCTACAACTACCTCCACTTGTAATTGCTACCCTTTGTGACGATTGCACAAGTTGATCAGACCTCTCAATCGTTCATCTGATCAAACCGGCCAATCATACTCCACGTGTGTCACCGTTAGACATCATTCAATTGGCAACACGCGTGGCTATAAAATGCTGCCACCAGAACACGTGTTCGCCACACACAACATAATCAGATCGAACGAATCGATCGACAACTTCCAGGCAGGGGGGGCGATCGAGCGTCCTAGGCAAGTAAGGTAGCCAGGCTCTTCAGAACTAGCGGGAGATTTTTAGATCCTTAATTCAGAGCATCAGTGACCCTCAGCTGTATTTTCAGAATTTATTTAAAAAAAAAACACAAAAACAACAATAAAAACTGTGCAAGGTAATAAAACAGAATTAACTATAAAACACGGTACAAATAAATAGATAGCAATACAGATAAAAAGGGGAAAATACTTAAGAGTTTGTCTGGGCTGCAGTTCAAACAAAACAATTGTCTGTCAGTCCTCACACATCTCCCAGTGACCAATGGTTCCTGGTCTCCTCTTTGGATGCTACAATGGAGCCTGTGTCACCCTTGATGGTAAGGTTCAAGGGTCTCCCTCTGGCCATTCTGAGGCTCACCTTATTCCCTCTAACCAGGGGTCAGCTTCTGACCCCTCCTATTCTGACTCACCAGATGGCAGCAAATGGAATCCTGTAGACAGCTCCACGTATATTTGTGTATGTCTGTGCTGGATGTTTTCTTCGCTCCATAGGGCTTGGCAGATAGCTCACTCAATTGTTGGTAGACCCGTGATAAGTATTCAAAAGCTTTATTTCGGTACATAATCTTGGTACAGGAGACATGTACTTTCAATGCAGCTGTAAACTTGTGCTGAAATCTATACAGCAACAACAGGTGAAAGAACTATAGCTGAAGACGGCAGCAGCAGCTGTGCACTCCTTGGATGTCAGGGTAAGAATGGCCACCAGGGAGAGGAAGAGGGGAGGAGTTACTTACTTCAGAGGAAGACTAAGGGAGCCTGGAGGGGACAAGGGGAATTAAAGGCACAGTGCTGAGCCTATGCAAATAAACATATATATTAAACTATTACCCTGGGTAGAATGAAATGTAAGTCGTGGGACATGACACCTCCTATTGGGCAGAGCCCAATTGATTGGTGCATCTGGGATTCTTCATCTTGAGTATCTGAAAGTTGGTCCATATGATATCCCCCCATCTGTCCTGGAGTTCCAAAGGGAGGAGGGATGGAGGACATTCCATGGAAGGGGGGCAGGATATAGGCCCTTTCTCTGCTTTCCATGGCTGGGTGATCTCTGATAATTCTGATAACCCTCACTCCATTACTTTCTTTATGCTGGGGAGTTTTATGAGGGGAGAAAGTGATCCCAGCTGACCCTGTGTGCATGCAGGGGGTTTTATGGCAGGCAGGTAGGAGGGGGGAAACATAAGGAGAGGTATACAGAGCAGAGGGGTCATCGAGGCCGAAAAATACAAACTATCTGTATATGTCTATGTAGGCGTGTGTGTACATATACACACACATACATTATCCCCTCGATTCAAAGAGCAAAAGTTAATTGATTTCGGATCGAGAATCGTAAGTTTGGGTGGGTGTTAGTCATTTTTTCCTGTTTTTTTGGCCATTTACGACTCGCACGAGCCTACGTTCGAATGCGTATATGCTCTTACGATCATCGCAAGTTCGTTCCTAAATTTTAGGATCAAAACGTAAAACTTAGGATCAAATCCTAAAACTTAGGATCAAAACGTAAAACTTAGGATAATCGAATGGGTTTAGGTGTGATTCAGAGAACAGTTTTCCAACCTCTAAAGACGTTTTAAAAGAAAGCCACTGCCGACACCTTTTAGCAGTCGGATTGCTGTTCTTGAACAGGTTTTTTGGCTATGTGGAGGAGTCTGCGCGTCTTGAGCTACAATGAACTGCATGTATCAGCATGGCCGAGGCCATAAATTGTATGGCAATGCATACCTGATTCATGTATGCCTTATAAAAGCATTTTAATGTGGACCTTAATTAGTCCTTTGCATGTAAACCTTTATTTTGCAATCTATTTGCGTTAATTAAAGAAACTTATGTCCTTTGTTATTTAGTTTTAAATTGATGTACTAGAATAATATTTTTAGATTGCATTTATTGGTGTAGTTGTTTACCTTTGCTTTGTTTAATTATTTAAGCACATCTTTGGTCAGATGCATCACACTTACTGAGGAGAGGAGAGCGGGATAAAGTGCAGGATGTGGGTTACTGCTGTATTTTGCACAGACACAGCAGAGCTGGGGGCACGGAAAGGTCAGAAATCAAAGAATGCAGAGCAACACAGTCACAAGGCCCTTTCTGTTTGCAGGCTGCCCGATAATACCTGACCCGCCATCTTGGCTGTTTCTAGGCTCATAACATGCAGAAGTTGCTGGGTGTTTTTTTATATTTGAGAGCAATCTGTATGTAGAGGGTGTGGGTAACCACACACAAAATTTTAATTTGTACCATTTGAAGCCTAAATATTAAAATTAAATCCACAAGTAAAAAATGCAAGTTAACTAAAAATTAAACAAAGTAAGATTTACTTATGCAAATGCATTCATTAATGGTTGGTTACTACAAAATGAATGAAATAAAGAAAAATAAAAGACCAAATATTTAGAATGCACTTTAATGAGGTAAGTTTGTAGTGCGCAGCCGCAAGATCAGAAGGATTTACGTCCAGACAAAAAAGGAAAAAGGGCAAAACCAATGTGGCAACCTGAGAAATGAAACGGAAAATTCAGGATGGAAACTGACATAGGTCTGATTCCCGAACTGCCATACGAACGGACGTATATTTTAGGATAGAAACGTATTTGCTTATAGAATCACTCGCAAGTTCATACGAACGCACGAGCGGACGTGAAAAATAGGATGATCGGCACCCAAATCCAAGCTGTTACATGTTTCTTTGAATCAACCCATATATATATATATATATATATATATATATATATCCAACATACACACATAGAGAAATAAACTACACATAGGATATGTTCTGTCACACCCTTGCTTACCATTTACAACTTATTGCTACTTTACTCACCACTGACAACCCTTTACTGCCTTCACTGTTGATTCCTGAGTCCCAACTACCCACGTTCCTCACTGACTAACTGTAACTGCCTTAACTCCTGACCGTTAGTGTCATGAATGTTCTCACTCCCCATGAATATCTACTAATGTCTTTCTAATTGCCTGGAACTGGTCTGCTCAACCCTCTTCCTCAAGGACCACCAACTACAGATTTCCACACTGATGCACGCTGTTAGGGCAAGCGCTGCACGCCCATCTAGCAGCACTTCACTTACCTCCATGGCTGCATCCAGCCGTCATCCATTTTGCAGCACTTCCCTCATGGCTGTTCCCAGCTGTCTCCCTTCCCCCAATGCTTCCTTCTCACTAGTGGTCCACTTCCGTCCACTAGAGGGCGAGCGCACTGGATTCCTGAGGTTTAAAGGGCCTGTACAGCACTGATTGGTGCTTGGTCATCCAAGCCTGCATCCACTTCTCCTATTTAAAGAGGCACTTCCTTCCTTCAGTGCCGGATCTTGGTCTCTCCATGCTTGTTGAAAGTCAGACATTCTTGGATTGCTCACCCGTGTACCGACCTCTGCCTGTCCCCGACTCTGAACCTTTGCTGCCCGCCCCGACCTCGGCTACTCACCTTTACCGCGAACCTGTGCTGCCAGCCCCGATCTCTGCCTGTACTTACTACGCCTTTTGCCTGCCACTTGTGTACCTCGCTGAACCTCGGCTGACTGGGACTGGGCCGCTGTTGGGGGGTAGCGACCTGGGGGTCACTCGCCGCACAAGACCAACCTGCCTTGCGGTGGGCTCTGGTGAATACCGGTGGCCCCTTAGACTCCGCTCCCCTGACACGGTACCCGCCATTGGTCCCAAAGTTAAAGCGGATCCACACCCGAGTCCGCTCCACCCGGTCCGTGACACACGCGTTTATTAATTGGTCCTCAGACAAAGCTGTAGACTAAGCACTAATAATATCACATGTGCATCTACGTGGAGATCTGCAGAACCTGGCTTCTTGGTGACCCTTGAGGAAGAACGTTGAGCACCCCTGGTCTAGAACTACCCTGGTTCTCCACTGACAACCTGTGATTGAGATGATTGATAACCCACCACTCTTAATATGAAATGACTTTGTACATTATTGAACTGGCCCATTGGGCCCCAATGCCAATCCCTGCTCCCGGGTGATAATCAATGATCGCCCCTTACTCTCCTTCCAGACTGGCTGTTCTTCTCAATCTGCCCTGGTAATGCGTCATCCGAGGCATGGAAAGCATGGGATTGTGGCTTTGGTGTGTGTGTTGAGGGTATCATCCCTTGTTTATAGCAGGCTTGGACACGGTACAAGGTTATGCAGCTTACACCCTCTCCCTCCCAGACTTTGCATGTGGATAGTTATTAGCAGTAGGGGATTTTTATGTCTATAATTGATTATTCAGCAGCGCCCATTGTTGTTTTTAATTGTGTGTAGCTGGTTATTGTATTAGAATCCAACAATAAAAGCACTATCTTTTAAAATATTGTGGAGCTCAATGGTGCTTGTGCCTCCTGACCTCGTAGTAAGTAATATATTGTATATTGGAGGACCTCCTATATAATTGTAGGTTGACCTGTTTTGTTTAGAGAGCACACGGGCCACCTGGCTTATACTTTTTAGTGGTGCATGTGCAATTTTGTTTGTATACGGCCACCCATTGACACCTACTCCTCATCAGTGGTGGACTGGGGCCAAAAATCAGCACTGGATTTTACTAGCCCCTGGCTGTCCCAAGACATCCCTGCTGAGGTCCCCCCAGCCATGATGCCAGAGCTATAGCGTTGGGGGGCTGGGATGCCTTGGCTTGTGGGTACAGCGGGGCAGGGTACAGGGTGCGGAGAGGGAGACTAAGGGGGCAGGGATTAAAGCAGACCCTGAATAAGAGTCTATCTTATATGTTTCCCACACCCTGTACATACAGATTGCTCACATTAAAAATCATCCTACCGGCATCTACTGCATGCTATGAGCCTTAAACATCCAAGATGGCGGATCATGGAACATCAGGCAACCTGCAAACAGGAAGTGTCTTCGGACTGTGTTGCTCTGCATTCTGGGATTGCTGTCCTTTCCCTGACCCCAGCTCTGCTCTGTCTGTGCAAAGCACAGCTAAAACCCCACCCCCTGTACTTTATCCCTGCTCTCCTCTCCTCAGTATGTGATGCTTCTGAGTCAAGATGGCGGTGCCCATATCCTAGAGTCCTGAACAGATTTGCAGCCCGGTGGGGGAAAGAATAATAAGTGACTAAGAGCTTTAAATATATTAATTTTAGATGCTGGGACATAATTTTTTAAGGGTTTGGGCTTTTAATTAAATCATGGTGAAGGTCCGGTTTAAATGTGGGTGTTAAAAGCAGCAGCCTAGCTGGCCCCAAAGCAGTTCTGCCCACCCGGCATTGTCCCAGGTCTCATTATGGCCAGTCCGCCCCTGGCCATAATGACTTACTCAGGCATTGCCTCTGCTGCCTTCTAGCTTGGGCACCACATATTTCATGTTAATCTAAGTTTTCTCACCATTGTCTTCTTACTTTCCAAAAGCCGCTGGTCTGTGGCGTCTTTTATCATTCACTCTTCAGGGGAACATACTCTCCCCCAATTTCATTTCTGGTTCCCAGGCAGAGAAATGACATTACTGCCTTGGGAAGAGGATTTTATATCTAGTTGTATGGCTTCCTGTGATTCCTCTGATGTCACCTCCTTTTTTAATCTCAATGCATTACTTTTTTTTTATTTTTTCACAGCTACACTAAGTGAGTTTGTATGTTGTATGTATGTTGAGCATGCCATCAGATCAGCATTTTTAATAATGTGTCTCAGATTGAGAGTCAGGGAGTGATATCATTGCTTTTATGTGTGATCGATGGAATGGAGCTAATGTTATATGTATATTGCTCTCCTTAAGCCACTATATTAAAGTGATACTGCAGGCAAAGGTAATTGTTACACCATTGTGTCGGGCTGCGTTTGTCGTGTTTTCCGTTTTCAAATTGAAGCAGAAATGGCCGAGATATCGGGGGTTTACAGGTTCAGCTTTTTCTTCTGAAAAAAAAAGCATGGCCCTTGGATCTGTGATGCTGCGTAATAATCAGCTCTCTGTGCTGAAAGCAGTGTGATGAATCTGGAGCAGGAGGCGGAGCAGGAGGCAGAGGAGGGAGGGACCAGCAACCCAGGATGACATTGTCATTGGCTGAACCTGTACACCCCAATATTTCGACCATTTCTGTTTCAAAAAAATACGCAAGCTGTCACTTTTTCAAGGCAGTGTAAGAGCTCTCTTACACTGCCTTGAAAAATTGACAGCTTGTGGTCATGAAACGCGTAGGCTCATTTTCTAGTAGGGACGCTTGCTGCCAATGGATACCATGGATATGTAAGATGGAACATTTATTGTGTGGCATGTACTTTTTCTTTTGATATTGCGTTTTTGCCCTTAGTTGATAATGAACTGATGGAGATGTATGCACTTTTTGGAGCACAGGCACTGTATATGATATAAGAGGTATTTATTGTGAATTATATTAATTATATGGATATTATATAGTCTAATTGTGATTTAGTTAGTATATTGGATAACAGAGCCCCCCCAGCAGATTGTGAGAATACAGTGTCTTCTATGTTTTTTTAATGCACATTTTTTGTATTGTCTAGTTTGGCTTAATAAAAATATCTTTGTAATATCAGTCATGTTTGAGTGCAATTGTTAGTCTCTGGCTGTAGGTCTTCATTTGGGGATTCTGGGGCATCCCCTTTTCTTTTTTAATAGAGTGTTTTGCATTTAGGGCATTTATCAGAGCAGTACACTTGGATCATTATACAACTGTTGGTGCCGCCCCCTCTTGTTTCAATTAGAAAACGGAAAACAATTTAGGACAGTGTCAAATGTAGCTTGACGCAATGGTGTAACAATTTCCTTTGCCTGCAGTATCAGTTTAAGCGTAACACGGCTTGCTCTTCTGTTATGACACTTTCAATTCTTGCTCTCCTTTTAACTATCAGTTCTGGCCTTGTGCTGATGAGGGCCACTAGCACAAAACACATGTTAACAAGTAGTAAGTGATGGCTGTGTAAACATTAGAAGATACTGTATACTCAAACATGGTGTGCCCGGTGGGCTCTTTCTGGGTGCTTGAGATAAAGACGGATGATTTGCATTGTATTGCTCTGTCTAAGGTGAGGAATCATGGGTAAACCTTGTTAGTATTGGTCTGTATGAGTCATGAAAATATTGCTGCTTTCAGAAAGTGCCCTTTACTATATTGCTAAAATGAACAGACCATGATCAGACACATTTGTATTTGGCAGACCATGGGTTGACTGCAATTCAAGTCCTATTAGCCAACAACGGTAACAAACCTCACCTGATGTTGTGTTTCCATGGTAATGTTCTAAATTGTAACAGAAATCCTCCTCAGAAGAGTGTTTTAAACAGTGAAAGAGCATGGAAAATCGAGTCTACTGAAATAGATAATTTAGCAAACATACAGAGGAGACAATTTCAACATTCTTTTCCATCCAACAGAACAATGCACACATCACATTGCACTGCAAGCTATCTACATTCCATTAATATGCACATGACTGCTTCAGAGTCGCAGCTGATTATAAAAGAAACAATTAAGATAAATGAATGAATTGCTATTTGGCTTAAATAATGTAACACAATGGACCTCTCAGCAGGGATCTGGCAGGCTTTTCAGAATGACTGATCTTGTTTGTTACAGCCCCAGGGAGAGATAACTCATCCCAAGGTTTTATCTCCCATCCTAATATTTGGCTCTCTGAGTTTTGTCGCCTCTGTAATAGATATGATGCTCATGTGCTTACATACATTTGTCCATCTAGCTGTCTAGTGTCTTTCCTTCCAAATCCAAAACACGGAATCACCACTGCAGGATACAAAAATGTAACTAAAGTCACTCTGTTGGAGTTATGGTGTAATGAAATATAATTTTCTGGGCC
Source organism: Gastrophryne carolinensis (assembly GCA_027917425.1). NCBI lineage: Eukaryota > Metazoa > Chordata > Amphibia > Anura > Microhylidae > Gastrophryne > Gastrophryne carolinensis. Next base: position 156,210,189 of record CM051242.1, on the reverse strand, counting down.
GGGTCTTGGTTAAAAATGCTGGAAAGCTGCATGCCGTGGTCCTGGAGTCCTGAGCCGGCTGTCGGGTCACCGGTAGCTGCCATAGCACTGTCTTTACCAGCGGCTGCCCGATAGTTGAGGCATGCTCCTGCCCCCATCCATTCGATGGCCAGTCTATGGTGAAGTCAAGGATGTGGTCAGTAGGCAGGTCATGTCAGCTGGCACTCTTGAGATCAGCCAGTCTTCGATCTAAAAAATACCAGGTGGACATGGCCTTGGTGGTGGTGGCATCTCCCGAGGTACTCTGCCAGGGAGTTCACTTATGAGCTTGTGCTGCTTGGTCAACACACCTACTCATCATCACTACTAATAGCAAGCAGGGGGACAACTTCAATCAAGATGTAAGGATGTAAGATGTTAGGGATGTTTACCAGAAAGAGAGTGAGACTGGGTTCACACACGGGCGATGTGATAATGGTTTCTTAAAAAAATAAGCCTCACATTTTGGGATCACAATTTCGCAGTGATTTAGTGCTTGTGATTGCCCTTCAATGGAACTCAATTGCTATTGTTCACAAATTGGAATGCCCAGAGATGAGGAAATCAGCTTCTTTAAACCGGAACCCTGAATAAGAGCCTACCTTGTATGTTCCCCCTATCCTATATATACAAATTGCCCACATTAAAAATCATCCTATCTGCACCTAGTGCATTTTCTGAGCATTTAAACAACCAAGATGGCCGCCTGCAGAAAGGAAGTGTCTTCTGACCGTGCTGCTCTGCATTCTGGGATTGCTGTCCTTTTCCTGGTCCCAGCTCTGCTCTGTCTGTGCAAAGCACAGCTATAACCCGCTCTCCTGCACTTGCCCCCCTCTCAGCATGTGATGCCTCTGAGGCAAGATGGTGGCTGCCATATCCTGGAGTCCTGAACAGAGTTTCCCCCACAGTCGGAGAAAAGAATGATAAGTAAGGGACTAACTTAAAACTTTACTTAAAACTTAAAATATATTAATTTTAGATGCTGGGGAATAGTTTTTAAGGGTTTGGGCTTTTCATTAAATTATGCTGAAGGTCCGCTTTGAGGTTAGTAAAAATAGAGAGCGGGGCAGTTATGAGGTAGGTAAGGAGGCAGGCTTGTGACCAGAAGGTGGTAGTTTCGATTTCCGACTATGGGACATAACTAAGTTGCCCTTGAGTAAGGCACCTAACTCACAATTTCTCTAGGAGCTGAGTTTAAGGCTGCCCACCGCTTCTGGCACGTGTGCACTTCACCTGTGTGTTGTCACTTGTATGGTGTTTATTCACTGGTATGTTCACTGTGTGTAATTCACTTGTGTTTATTCACTGGCGTGTTCATAGAAATGTGTTGTTCCCAATTGCCAGGATGGGAAAATGCCACTATTTGCACTATAACTATTACTTTTACATTAATGATGCATTATGTAACCACTAGATGGCATTTGTACACATTAATAGTAATTAGTACATAGTAATTGTTACATAGTTTATGTTAGAGAATATGGTGTTGGTTTAGACACAAACATGTTAAAGTTTAATACTGAAACCAGGTATATGATTTGTGGGACTATTATTTAATTGTTTAAATAAGTCAATTAGTTAGGAAGTCAGAAGTGAGTCAGTAAACAGTACAGTACAGTAAAAATGAAGCACTGTAGTAAGTATAAAACTAATTAATAAATCATTACAGGTGCCCAGGTAATAAAAATGAGTTAGACAGTGAACATTTGGGCTAACTTTGGCCCTTATTCATGAAGGGATAGCATCAGGTAGTGGCTGGTTAATGAGAGTTAGCAACATGTAGCGACTGATGAGTGCCGGACACGGCACGCAATTACACATTTATCAAGCAGAATCTGTTTAGCGACTGGGATAACGCCATGTAGCGTCTGATTCATCATCACAGCCTCAGCGAACAGCGCCGGCGTTCAGCCTTGCACAGCGGCAGGTATGACCTCTCGCTACCTGACACTCTCCCATACATTTCAATGGACGATCCTTTCCTTCTCTTTAAACTGTGGTTTTGTTTTTATTTTTATGTTTTTAAATATCAAATAATTCTGTGACCTCTCCTGGCATTGAATTAGCAGTTTTTTCACATTTTTTTTATTTTTTATATATTTCTTCAGAAATGACATTACATGTCTGCCATTAAAGTGTTCATGTTACAATGTTGTTACAATGTAATTCCATATGTTTTCGCTTTGTTACTAGTTGATAGATGCTGGAAAACAGACTTTAAACACACCGCCTCCTGCGCTCTGGGCTTCAAACAAGTAATTTTCAGCGCCAGAGATTTGTGAGGCTGTTTTTTTCCTGAATATGGTGTGAGTCGGTCGCTATGAGCAGGCGCTAACATGCGCTCCCATACAGCGCTGTACTGGTCGAATAGCGACTCCTCACAATGTATTCAACATTACTGAACAGCGACTGAGTCGTTATAAACTAGCGACTCAGGGACGAGCACAGTGACTACTAGCGGGCGCTCTGAAAATGCCTGCTACAGACGCTCATCTGTCGCTACCTGCCGCTAATGATGAATCAGCCTGATAGTTATATTAAAACTGTCAGGGGATGGAAGGTGCCTTAAAATTGTATGTGATAATACTCTTAGTACAAAATTTAAAGGGAAACACCTATATAATAAGGGTGCTTGGTTGCTGTGACTTCACAAAGTACCTAAATCTGCAGCCTAAAGCAACTAATCAATGTTTTTTGCGCCCTCAGGCGTACTATACCCGTCTTGGTGATAACCTGTTTCTGTGCAGTACGATAACAGACTGTCAAGGATGACCTTTAATTTAGTGAGGGAAGTTTAGTGAGGAACAGGTAAGATTTATTAGGGGACTTCTAAGCCTAAAAGAAATACTAACCCATAAGAGTCAATTCAGCACCAGGCAGAAAACTGCCATTCATTTATATTGTTCACCTTGGGAGAGATTAAGCACCAGGGTTAAATTTACATCCTGTTGCTGAAAGTGAAAGGCAGCCTTCTCTCCTAAAAAGTATTGGAGTTTTCTTACCTGATCCTGAATAGACCCTCTAGAGGCTCTACATATTACACTATGTAAGTCACTTATTAGGTAAGTCTAGGCAAACTATAGAAAGATGCCCCCCTAAGTGTGTGGTGTAACATGCAGATCTGCATCAATAAATTATTAATTTGCCTATTCAAAGTGTTTATATTATTATTATTGTTCATTTATATAGCGCCATCATATTCCGTAGCGCTGTACAAAGTAGTAATTACAGGGTAGAAACATACAGTACATAGACTATTACAAAGGCAGTGTTACAGAGTTTACAATGAATATTCTGAATACAAGATACAATAGGAAAAAGAGCCCTGCCCTTGGGAGCTTACAGTCTAAAGGATGAGGGGTGGAGACAAGGAGGAAGGATCACAAATAGGCAATATTGAGCTTAATGGCATGTGCCCTTTAGAGAATTGTTTAAGCCAGATTGTATGCTTGTCTGAAAAGGTGAGTTTTAAGGGCACCCTTGAAGGTTTCGAGGGTTGTGGAGTGGCGGATTGGGTGGGGGAGGGTATTCCAGAATATTGGAGTTGCATGTGAGAAGTCCTGGAGGCGGGAATGAGAGGAGGTGACCAGGGTGGAGGACAAGAGGTCAGCAGCAGAGCGAAGGCTGCGTCTAGGTTGATATTGTTGGATTAGAGATGAGATGTAGGGAGGGGCCTGGTTGGAGAGAGCTTTGTAGACCAAATTTTCTAGTGGCTGTCGCACTCTTACTCACATGTATCCCATGTCGGGTGGGTGCGCGGTCCGCGGAGACACCGCCAAAGTCCAAGAATTTTGTAAGGAACCAGGCAGCACTCCAATGCAAAGGTAAAAGTAAATGAGCTTATATTTGCAATTCAAACACCATAAATCGTGCAAAACAAGGATTGGTTTCTGGTCGACGTTTCGGCGTGACAATAAAGTTTCAGTTGTTTAAGAAAGAACAACTGAGTTTCTTAAACAACTGAAACTTTATTGTCACGCGGCTGAACAAAAGCACACGAAATTTACGAGGCTTCCTTCTCGCAACGCTTTTCTCAAAAAGAGCCGCCTTCCGGTATCGCCGCCGGAGCATAGGCCTCTCCCCCTGTACTCCACGCTGCACTCACAGCTCTAGGCAAAGGCCATTTTCTCAGGGTCCCCTTTTTCTGAGCATGGTTCTGGATTAGGAGGTTGATGATTTCTCCTTACAAGTCTATGTTTTAAATCTGAGCCCTTGGAGGCTGTGTTGATGATCTGGAGCGAACCTAAGGAAGACCAGGATCTAATTAAGAAATTACATCTTTTGCCGATTTATATTGGCCATCTGGTAAGAGGCTTGAGTGATTGGTGGCGGATTGTCCAGTCTGTGGAGAACACGTGTGGATTTGCCTATATCACGGTGGACTATTAAGAGCTCTGTGTAACCATATATATATGACAATTGTTAACTTCTTTGTAGGGATTGGAATCCTACACACCACACGTTGAGCTCTACCTTCCTTAATACAGTGTATTATTACATTATTTCTGTGAGCAGCGCGGTATTACATTTTCGATTAGTGAATAGCCATTATATACAAAAAGGGGGCCTACTGGCCCATAACCATTCAAAAATTCGCGCCTGACGTCATCAATGATGTCACCGGCGCTCAGAAATTAGCATATCAATAAGAATCAATCAATAAGAACCCCCTGCTGACAATAGTGGCAGGGGCGCATAGCAGAAGTAAGCCGGGACCTCAAGGGGCCCCTCGATTGTCATTTACAGCATTAATTTACATTCTTATTGATATGCTAATTTCCGAGCGCCGGTGACGTCATTGATGACGTCAGGCACGAATTTTTGAATAGTTATTGGCCAGTAGGCCCCCTTTTTGTATATAATGGCTATTCACTGTCTGTTCTGGTTGTATGTGGTTGGTCCTGAGGAAGGGGGCCACAGTGCACCCCGAAACATCGACCAGAAACCAATCCTTGTTTTGCACGATTTATGGTGTTTGAATTACAAATATAAGCTCATTTACTTTTACCTTTGCATTGGAGTGCTGGTTCCTTACAAAATTCTTGAGCTTTGTAGACCAGGCGAGAGTTAGAGTTTTGAACAGGATTCGCTGTTGGACTGGCAGCCACTGTAGGGATTGGCAGAGAGGCGCAGAACTGGCGGAGCGAGAGGAGAGATGTAGGAGGCGAACAGCAGAGTTCAGGATAGATTGGAGGGGTGCCAGTCTGTTAGTTGGTAAGCCACAAAGATGGATGTTGCAGTAATCCAGTTGGGAGATGACCAGGACATGCACTAGCATTTTAGTGGTGTCAGCTGAGAGGACAGGGCCGGATGCGGGAGATGTTATTGAGTTGGAGGCGACAGGAGGTGGCCAGGAAGTAAATATGTGGTTTGAATGAGAGGGCAGAGTCCAGAATGACTTCCAGTCACTGAGCTTAGGGAGCTGCAGTTATGGTATAATTGTTGACAGATATAGATGTGTTAGAGAGGGGAGGGGAGTTAGATGGTGGGAAAATGACCAGTTCTGTCTTATCCATGTTTAGCTTGAGGTAGTGAGATGACATGAATGAAGAAATGCAAGGCAGTTGGGGAGGCGAGAGAGGAGAGATTGGGGCCAGAAATATATATCTGAGTGTCATCCGCATAGAAGTGGTATTGAAAGCCTTGTGAAGTTATAAGTTTGGCAAGACCATAAGTGTAAACTTAGAAAAATAGGGGGCCTAGGACAGAACCTTGTGGCACACCGACAGAAGGAGAACGGGAGGATGAAACCGTGTTAGAATAGGATATTGTTGTACCTGTTACACCCTATCTCCTATACATCCCTCAATGAGGGGGTGTGGCTTCATTTACATATTTTCTCTCTTTCCCACCCTGAAAAGTTGGAATGTATAGTAAAAATAACATGTTTTTAAACTAGTTTAAAGTTCATTGAAGATAGCTCATTGAAGTTCACTTATCAGATAGAGATATGATAAGGTTTTTTTTTGTCATTGCATTCTATGTCATTTCAGACTTTACACTGCCTAACTTCATCACCCCATTTGTACAGGGAGAGATGCCAGAGTGTCAATGTTGACATCCTATTGCCCTGTCTCAAAATTTCAAGCCAGGTTGTCTCCATAGTCTAAAGAAAAACCTGGACTGCATATCGTAGTCTGTTTGCCTAAGAGGTCAGGGACTGGACTTTGATATAAATCTGCTGGTGGCCCCACAGTTCAAACAGTAAAAGCTGTATGTACACGGGACGGGAGAAAGATTGTCAGGAAGAGAAAGGTAAGAAATCCTATTTTGAATAAGTGCATAATTATACCTGTAAAGTGTGATGCCTCCTTTCTGATGCTAATTGTATCTGTGCCTACAGACCTCTGACTACTTTAGTCAAGACTGTTGGGGTGGTATAATTCTCAGTACATTCAGCCAATGCCAAAATGTCTCCTGAATGTTCTGTATAACTCTTGGCACCCCAGGACATCCCTGATATAGGCTAGCTACCATGTCCCATGTACCATGTTTTTGGTTTAAATGGTCAACTCTCTCTTGTCACAGACTGAGACCAGAATAAAAAGGATTTGCTGCATATATTTGAGCTTTTACAATAGATGCATACATTTACCAGCTGCAACCCAAACCTAAAGCAGTGGCCACAGATGTTTTTAGAGTTTGACCCTAGCCTACATGTCTTACATTTCTACAATGTATGTTAGTCTGGCCAAAGCAAGTGCTTTACTCATGGTAAGTTACCAGAAGATACATGCTATGTGCTGGCTGTAGATTGCAGAGCTATAGTACATGAATGAGCTTATTGGCCATACGTTAGAAGGTCCTCTGTGCAAGTCTGAAGGATGCTGCCCCCCCCAGGAAAAAAAACACTATGGCCCTTATTTATCAAGGGATAGCGAATGGTGAGCGAACGGTAATGACGGTCGCCGCCACGAGCACGCCGGCTCCCCTCCGCAATCACACATTTATCAAGCCGATCCTGCTTAGCGACTGACAGAGCGCCAGATAGCGAATCATTCATCATTATTCCAGCCTCACCCCACAGCGCCAGCGAGCGACCTTGAACAGCGACAGGTATGACCTCTCGCTACCTGGCACTCTCCAATGCATTTCAATGGAGCAATCTTTAAATATTCTTAATTAATTAAAAAAAAAATAATAATTTGGGCAGAATTGATATTACAGGTCTGATATTAATGTATTCATATTACAAAATGTTTTGAAAAACTTGTTTTTTTTTTTTTCAAAAAATATGGTGGTTTGGGGGTTAAAAAAACTACTTTTAACCCATCGCGCTCTGGGGTTTAAACAAGCATTTCACAGCGCGAGAATTTTTTGAGCGTGATTTGTTAATGAATATGCTGGGAGCCGTTCGCTATGGCCATTCGCTGTCATGCGCTCCCATACAGCGCGGAACCTGTCAAACAGCGACTCCTAACCCCGTATTCAACATTACCGCACACCGACTGAGTCGCTGTCAACAGCCGAACAACGGCCAAGCACAGCGAATTCTTGCGTGCGCTGTAAAAATACCGCTACTGTCGCTCATCTGTCGCTACCTGGCGCTATTTATGAATCGGCCTCCCCGTGTGTGCCCTCTAATAGAACCTCACCCCAAAAAATAATCTGGCAAAAGTCATAGTGAGTAGGTATCGCCCTCTACCCCCCAAGACATGAATTGTTTGGGCGGATTGGTAGGTTGTCCATTACAGATATTGTGTTTTTAGTCATAAATGGAGGAGCACCACCTGATAGCTTTGCCAAATGATATCTTTAGGGGTGGGGTTAAAAATGAATCTGTCAGAGGTATGCAAGCGACGCCCTCCTTGGTACAAAACAATTACAAAACAATTAACAATTAACCCCCTCTCCCCCCAAAAATCAAAACAAAATTGCATTTTATTTTTGAGCTATAAAGTAGGGTTGGGAGGGGGTGGGTCGTTAAAATGACGGATTTTTACAGCTGCCCATTAAATACTTAGTGGAGATAGTTGGTATAAACTTGGCAAGCCCTCCATCTACACACATTCACGTGTATTATTTTACTAAATCTGAGTTCTTTAAGAAATTCTTTAAGTAAGGGGGATGCCTTTTCCGAAAAGACCATTTCATCAACTTAGTAAATAACCTTCTATAGGTAACATTTGGAACTAGGGGGCTGCATACTGAATAGGACAAGGTTCACACTGAAATTTCTAACTAGCTTTTTTTACACTTTGATGCTCTTCTGTTGGTATCCATTCAAATGCTCAAAGTCTATGCCCATATTCATACAGACACCTGGACCCATGGGTCACCCAAATCTGCTCCCAGTCCTTGTCTAAACCTCTTTTTGTTCTAGGGGTGCCCACTAGGAAAGGAACATGTGCCAAACAGAGAATGTGGCTGAGCTATGACCCAAATATGGGATTCAGGTGATGCCAAAAATAATTGCCTTTCCTCAGTCTAGATATCAGAAACAATCCCCAGGTCTATTCTGGGTGTAGCATAGAGTGTGGCTTATGTATTCCCCAGCTGCCATTTGGGTGACCTTTCTAAACTCTTTAAGGCCAGAGACCTACCCCAAACATCCTGAATCATGAACTTGCAGCTCCAGTGCCCAGAGGAGTAGCTAGGCTTTCTGGCACCCATGGCAAATATTCAAAATTGCGCCCCCACCTGTGCTCAGGCCACCCTTTTGCTCTTACCTGTTACATAGTGATGGCCTGGCTGCTGTTTGCCACTAAGCACCCCCTGATGGAAATTGCAGTTGTGCCATGCTCAAGAGTTCCACAAAAGGTGACTGCAGTGGTGCTGTTCTCTATCAAGTCTGGAGTTCAGACCTCTAGATCCCCCTCCTTGGGTGCTTCCCTCTTTGGCTGTAAAATGATTTACATAATTTTGTAAGATGACATACACACATTTATTTTATACAGCTTGTTTTTTGGTAAATTCCTATTTTGTGTTGTTCTCTTTCCTGTACAGTAAAGTATGTCTACTTAGGTGAGCTTGTAATTGTGTGTAAAACTTTTCTTGCTGTTCCAATCTTGTTATATATCACCTTAATAGGCTTCCTCAGGGGAAATTAGATTTTCTCAGAGGAAGATAATTGTTAAAATTCTAGCTATAACTGTAGTCAGTAAATACTTATTTATCTCATGTGGGCACAGAACGCTGGAGGCTTTCTTAAGAGGAAGTCTCGGTTGCAGATGAGGTGGTGTAACAGAGGTATAGTTGCCAAAAAAAAAGCTAGCGATAAAGAAGATGTAACAGAGGTATAGTTGCCAAAAAAAAACTAGAGACAAATATATTGGTTTCAATGTTATTCTGGGTACAATTTTCAAAATGAAACTCCTTTAGACCAGCTTCCATGGTAATCTGAAAAGATTCTTGAGAACTAAACCCACTGATTTGAGTCTTTTTTTTAAACCTACCCACGAGATCTAGGTCTCAGCTTGCAAGTACTCTCCTTTACATGAAAGCAGTACCTGGCACACCCCTACTGTCTGAAGCTCTGCCACAGACTAGGGAAGGGATCTGTCCTCCACTTTGCTCTTGAAAGTGGTGGACAGATCTTTAGAACAGTTAAATATACAAGATTCAGATGGGTTGCAAAACTGCTGCAGTAGGTCAAAAGTGAATATAGCTTTTTTGTATTACTAGATGGGTCCTTTAAGAATATCAAAAATATTTAGCATAAATTAGCATCAAATGTTTATTTACAATGAGAAACACTGTGAGAAGCTTGGCTTCTTATTAATACATAGCTGATGATTTATGGCGTTAGTCATTAAACTGTTAATCACTATAAATCTCTGCGCGCTTTATTGTATACCACATGGGCAGTTTTATTTATTAATCTGTAGAAAAGATGTCTAGCTCACTGGAAATTGCAAGCCCCTCCCTTGAGGTCCAAATAAATGGTCATTTCCGAGTCTCCTTTCATGGACTAGCCATGGTCTTTTTTGTAAAGTGCTTGTGCCAAGCTTTTAGGAGAACATTTCTCCTATTCTTAGGCATAAAGGCCATAGCTAGTCCATGGAGGAGGAGAGAAAGGAGAGAAGCAGCTATCCTGTTACATTTATTTTGATTGCAAGTAGTTTTAACTGCCCAATACATTCTCAGGATTACTAGAAAACTGCTCATCTAAAGGGGGATTTATAAGCTTCATATGCTCCCCCCTACAAGGTCCGAACAATAAAAATAAATGGACTTGCTTGTTGTGTTGGAGACATATCTAGGCCCATATTTATGAAGAAATAGCGACAGGTAGCGACTGGTGAGCGGCCGGTAATGACGGGCCCAACCACAAGAACGCCGGCTCCCCACCACAATCAAACATTTATCAAGCCAATCCTGCTTAGCGACTGAGATAGCGCCAGATAGCGACTCATTCATCATTATTCCAGCCTCAGCCCACAGCGCCAGCGTCCAGGTATGACCTCTCGCTACCTGGCGCGCTCCAATGCATTTCAATGGAACAATCTTTAAATATTAATAATTAATTGTTATTAATGTTTTTTTTTTTTTTTTTTATGTGAAAAATTCTGTGACCACTTCTGCCATTTTAGATGTCCGACGCGTTTCGTTGCGCTCCCGCTCCCAGTCTTGGATAAAGTTGCGGGAGCGCAACGAAACGCGTCGGACACGTGCGGCAAGGCGGTTAACTTCAAGTCAGCATCTAGCATCATTACAGCGAGGACCCACACACCCCTTCTTCCCCTCCAACATTGGGACATCTGCGGCCGCGGTGTGAGAAACGGGTGGTGAGATCCTTCCCTGTTAACCAATGCTGATTGTATTTTTATGAAATGTGAGTGCGCATTTTATACGTTTTATAACAAAGGTTACATTAAAAGCGGTATGACGCTATTTTAGTCTATTCTTCCCTTTTATGTACTTTTTTACCAACACATCTACTGGGAGGCAAGATTCTGTATTAATGAAAAATATTAGATTAAGTATCATGGGCAAAAAAACCTTTTGATTGAAGAAGATTCAAAGCATTTGGTGAGGACAGATTGAAAGCATTATCTGAAAAGCTGAAGTAGCTCAGCCATCTGGTAAGAGTAAATAAACTAGGTGGTGGGCACTTGGTGGACGAATTGCGGCTATACCCAGCATATTTATTATATACACCTATTGGCACTGATGGAATGGAGAAACAATGATGTACAGTAATCAGCAAGATTAAACTATATACACATCTTTGGGACTTTGTAGAAAAACAAGCCTTCAAATTTTATCTCATTTCAATGTGTCACTAACTTTTTAAAATCTTTGTGGATAGATGTCCATCAATGATCAATGACAATGATGGTCCCTGATGCAGTCACACCCCTGCCCCTCTATACTTACACCCCTGTTTATAACATAGCTGTTCTTGATAAAATAAAGCATCTGCAGTAAAACTGAAAAATGAAGCATCCATCACAGTAATACACTTTTCCAACTTTTTTTTTTTCAGGACAGAATTTGACAGAATGAAAATCACAGTCAATGTTTGGCAGGTAGCCTTGGTGTTTGTTTTGGGTAAGTTATATATGAGTTACATAGTAACCATCTAACTAGTGTTTTTGCAAACCCAAACTGCTAAGGTTCGTAATGAACTTTGCGAGTTCAGGTTCCCAAACCCGATCACGGATATCAGCCAGAAGTCCATGTTCGAGTTCAGTGTTCAGCCGAACCCAGGAAAAGCTGGCTGAAAGGCTGCTGAGCTGGCTTAATCTAATTCAGTGTTTGCAGCAGCAGGAAGTGGTTGTACAACTTACCTGAGCCCCACAATCTGGTCGGCGGTCCGGCGTTCTTTCCTGTTAAAATGTCCATGGCCTGGGCTTCAAAAAGATGGCGGCACCCATAAGTGAGGACACCGGCAGCAGCTTACAATGTAAAGTGACCTCAGTCATGGGGGTGGTGATCTTTCTGAAGCCCCGGCTGTTGACATTTTGACAAAGATAAGAACGTCTACTGCATCGCAGGCCTCAGGTAAGTTGTACAGCAGCTTCCTGCTGCTGGACACCAACATGGTGCCCATTTTTGGGTCCCAAAGTTTAGGGTCAGGTCAAGTTTGGTACCCGAACACGAACTTTTGGGCCACTGTTTGGCCGAGCTTGCTGAACCCCAACTTATAGGGGTTCCCTCAACACTACATCCAACTACTTGCATGTGAATTGTGTGTATTTTTTCAGACTATAGACACCTGATCTAGAGAAATGCCAAGAACCCTCATGGACTCAATACCCCACCCCACTGCACTTGAGGGCAAATATATTTTTCCAGACTATAGACGCCTGATCTAGAGAAATGCCAAGGACCACCCATGGACTCAATGTCCCACCCCACTGCCAAATGGCAGCCAAATCAATTAATTACACCAAAAGACTGGTCATGATTTGGGTCTGTCTCCATTTACACTGGGAAGCGAGGGCTACGGTGCGGGCTTAGATCCAGTCAGGGGTGTACATATGTTTCACAGGCAAAAAGTCATAGTGTGCCCCCCCCCCCCAGGGCCAGCTCTGAGCATCAATGAAACAGCCAAATATGAGGTTATAGCTTGCCGCAAAAGATGTCTATACTTACCTGGTCTCCAGAATACAAGCACTGGAAGCCACAGAACACCACTGTGGCAAATGTCTCTTTCTCAAGTAGAGAGCACTGGCAACTTCTGTTCTCCTTTTAACGCAGAGACCAGGTGAGTATTACCAAATTTTGGGCCATGGGTGTCAGGATGCAGTGTTTTACAGAGTTGCAGATCCGCTTTTCTTTAGAGTAATAGTGTCGATCTGGACCCTTTGCGGTGATTGGGGGGCTCTGGGTATTTGTCCACACTGACCCTGCTTATGCTGGCCCTGCCCACAGCACTAAATAAATAGCCTCCACACATATAGCCCAACCCCCAGCATTATGTAGCATACTACTAGCTTGCAGGTAGTCAGGGAATGAGAAGAACATCCGTCATCTGCCTGAGATGCTGGGCCAATGTGCAGCAACTAGTATAGAAAATAGCACCTGCCTTGGCCCGCTGTCTGTAGCTTCCAGGGGCCTGTCATTGCCGACCTCCATGGCAACAGTGCTCCCCTGCCTGGAGCCCATCAGCGGATTCACTGTTGGGCCAGTCTTGGTATTGCCACTGGTGCTTTAAGGCGAGGGAAGGCAATGTGCACTGGGTCCCTTCTGCCATGGGCCCGGTAGCTGCTGCCCCATTTGCCTCTGTTGTATGTACACTACTTTAAACACTATTTCAGGTAGAATCCTCTCTAAAGACAAGGGGGCACTCCCTATGAAAAAAAAGATTCAGTCTCCAGAGGTGCCAATCATTTTTTACCATAAGAACTATAAATCTGTGGAATAGCCCCCCCAAAAAAGCTTGTTACAGCATCAACAACTGACAGCTTCAAAAAACGATTAGATTCTTATTGAGAAGAAAAAAAAATAACAGTTACTACTAAAAATAAAAATAACTTTCCCCAGCCCTTGGTTGAACTTGTTGGACATATGTCTTTTTTCAACCGTATTAACTATGTTAATATAGAGGTGGAGTACCTGCTAATTTTTTTGTTCATTAGGGACAGACCATCGTCGCGTTGGGGACCTGTAGTCCTGAACCCTCTTGGTATAGTGGAAAAGTCTGGCGGGGATTACTGGTGTTCACCTGTAGGCACCTGTCTCAGCTAATTGTCAGTCTTTAAAACTTCTTTTTGGTCAGTTTTTTTGTGCTGTGCCTTATTTTTTTCCCTTTTGGAATGTAAAAAATACCTGTGTATTAGGATTGTGATCCCATACCTGTGATTTACTTATCAGCATGCTGTTTTGAAGTTTCTTATATTCCCATGGCTCTGTGTTGCTTACGTGGGAGTGGCTTTACTGGCCTTGAGTAAAAATTACCAACTTCAAGTCTCAGAATTCTGGTGAGCTCATTAACAGCAGTAATGACCTCCCCAGGTGAAAGCTGCCAGAAACTCTTTAGCTAGTAGAACAGAAAAGTGTGATTCCCTCATTTGAACAGGCTGAATTACAAAAGGAAGGGTTAAACTTGTGAGTCTCTGCTCTGTACATCAAACACACTAGTTAAAGTTAAACACATTGTAAATACATAGAGAAAACTGTTTTCTTCTTTAACACAGACAAACCAACAGAAAATAATATTAAAAAATCTCTGATAAGTTCAGCACCTTGAGGACATTACATTAGCACACGATAATGGAAAGTGGAATTACCCAGCCCCACAGACAAACCTCACGGCTCCAGTATCTGATTTTCTCGCTGTGATCTCGGCCTGGACAATCAGTAAAAAAATGTTTTGGGCCTGGACAATCATTTTAAAGGGACTGTCCAGGCAAAGGGTTAACTAAGCGTGCTATCTCGTGTTTGTGTCAGGGGCTGTGTTTCCTTTTTTTGAGTCAGATCTTCCTTCCAACTTCTGACTGCGCTGTGCAGGGGACACTAAATGACACTCATTGAAACATCTGAAAACAAAAGCATTTTAGTGAAAAAGGAGAACGGTCAGACCTTCCCGGCTTTAAAAACACAAACATGAGATAACGGGATAACGAGATAGCACCATCAGTTAAAGGGATACAAAAGACAAAGATAATTGTTAGACCATTGTGTCGGTCTACATTTGGCACTGTGCTAAAGTGGTTTCTGTTTTTAAACTAAAGAATAAATAGTCGAGATAGCAAATTTACAGTTTCGCCTTATGACTGATCTTTTGAAATATGTGGCCGTGGCCCTTGGCTCTGTGATGCCGCATAATAATCAGCATCATGGGCGGGGTCTGTAAGGCATTCTTATCACCCTGACTGTTCTTCCTCTCTCTCAGTGTCCACAGTCTGATGCTGCTTTAGATCACCAGCCTAGCCCTATGATTGGTGGTCTACGGCAAAGGAATTCAGGGGGTGTGCCACTACTCTTTGCCTTGCTTCTATTTGCAGGAGCAGCTATGTTCTGACAGGAAGGGAGAGGGCAGCAATGATGAGGTGAGTTGCTGAATGACAGTTTATGCACTTTGCATGCACGTTTCAGACGCCTTCCAAAGCAAGGCAGACCCTGTCATCTTTATACCTCAGTTCTTCCTTGTAAATCTGATTATGCATACACTTAAAGAGGAAACAAACCTGGGATTTCTATTATGCTAGGTCTTATTCATCCTGCCTGGGGCATCCAGATTTTGGAAACCCTGCAATGTAATCCCCCTGGGATTGCCTGAAAACACACCTTTTGTTCCTGCTTCTCATGTGTGGTCATCTTAGCCAATCAGTGGCTTCAGACCTGAATGAAAATCTGAATGGAGCGTGTGCTGCTGGCCAAACTGATGTTCATCTGCGTTCCTTCGCCAGCCACCCAGAAGTGCCTAGCCGAGTATGCTTCCATGCTAAACATATAACTGGGATGCAGCCATGTCCCAGGGATGCAGCGTGGGGTGGCCATAGACTTCTATAGGCTCTAGTAAGGTGGTTGTTCCTCTTTAATACACATTTTGTAATAAACAAAAAAATGCAAGAAAGTACAAAAAGTCTGATTAACACGTTTCATCCATGTTTAGTGACATCGTCAGAAGCTTTGTTTCCCATTTATTATTTCATCTTTTGGCTTTGTTTTTTTTCAACAAAGTGCACTAATTCTATAACTGTGACTGTGGCAATCAGTGGCTCACATTTCCTGCTGCTCTGAGCTCAGAGTTGGAAGAAAAGCTGAATGGAGCATGTGCTGCTGGCCACACTGATGTTCTTCTGTGTGCCTGCGCCAGCCACACAGAAGAGCCTGGCCGGGTACGCTTCCATGCTAAACATATAACTGGGATGCAGCCATGTCCCAGGAATGCAGCGTGGGATGGCCGGTGAGGGGAGTGAACTGGGCGATCCCCGGGGATACACACAGTGGGGCATCCAATAAAAAGTGAGGCCACTGACTCTGAGCTTCTATAGGCTCTAGGAAGATGGTTGATCCTCTTTAATACACATTTTGTAATAAACAGAACAAAAAAATACAAAAAAAGGACAAAAAGTCTGTGTTTAAAAAATGTTTAAAAGTAGGTTGATACTTTCAGTCAGATTAACACGTTTCATCTACATGTAGTGACATCATCAGAAGCTTTGTTTCCCATCTATTATTTCCTCTTTTGGCTTTGTCTTTTGGGCTGTTTTGGTTTGTTTTTTTTCAACAAAGTGCACTAATTCTATAACTATAACTATAAGCTCAAGTAATTTTTTGAATCCTATTTGTTCTGCGAATAGCTTTATTTCAGAAAAATATATTTTTTTGCTTTATCTATAGATTTATTTTTTTCACAATTTTTAAATGAATTAGCCAGATTTGGAGCTTCATTTAAAATAATAAATCTGACTGGTTGGACTAAACCACAGCTCCAGCAGTGTGTATCAAGCAGGATGATGCCTGATGTTTTCCCTTATTTCCCATTTTCCCCTGCAGCATGTTCTATAAGCCTTGTTTCTGGAGTCCCCACTGAAATGCAAGCCGATGACTGGAGCGCCTCCACTCTGCTGGATGGAGCAGTGACCAGCTATATCAAACCTTACACAGGCCCAATTGTAGAAAGGGTCACCAACTCAACTGCATGGGATATTTTTGGGTGAGTTACTAGCCCTTTATTCTACAGATCAGGTTTATGGAGAACTTCTGGTAGTTTGGATTGCTAATTGGTTTGATTCACATCTTTCGGTTCGGTTCAAGTCTTTTAGGTGGCGTTTTAGGTGGTTGGTAGTCTTTTGGAGCAAAACCCTGATGTGGGATACCTTACTGTGTGAAACCCCCCAGGTCACCCACCAGGTCACCTTTCCCCGATCCTCCTGCGCAGCCTCTCGTCCAATCATTAAATAGTCTAAACCAAGTCTAGTCAAGTCTAGCTGAGCACAGCCAAGCATGCTGGCACCCGCATCTCTGCTATACTCTAACAGGGTGCATGTCATTCATTCATAAATGCCTGGTGCGGGCACACGCTCCCCCAAAGGTTTAGCAGGTGGCGGCCACTGCTTGCGCATGGGCTGTTGGATCAGGGAGAAGGTGAGTTTGCTGGGCGACCTGAGGGTTTTTATACAGCTGGTATCCTAAATATATATGCCCCGGAGGGAGGGAATCAGGCCACTTTTGGTCCCCTTTAACGCTGTCAAGGCTTGGAGAGGGGAAAGGAGAGGAATCACCCAGCAGCATGGCTCTGTTAGTGAATGCTGGAGCCTCACATTTTCACATTTTTAACACTCCCCCGGGGGTATCCCACTTTGGGATGCCTCCACAGTTAAAGATCCATAGGAAGCCAAAACTGTACAAGCCCTTTATGATGTATGAGCTACAGAGTTACACACATGTGCATGGCTATTAACTGCCCCCCAGAGGATGCAGCTAGGTACAAGTCAGTATCACTCTAATGCAAGGCTCATTGATGGTGTGAGGGAGTTGGTTAGACATTAGTTATTTATGCTTCTTAGTGAAACAGGATCCCCTCTGGCACATAGTTGCAAGGGACAGTGTAGGTCTGCTTTAAGATGCTGTGTGGTGTTGAGCAACCATAGATACTTCTGTTTCTTGCTGCTCTTTTGCAGGAATATGATGACTTTTAGTAGAAGGCTGAGCCCTCCAACCATGATGCTGGGGCTATAGTATTGGGGGCTGGGGTTCCCTGGCTTGTGGGTACAGGGGTCTGAGAGTGAGACTAAGAGGGAAGAGATTGAATGTGGGTGGTAAAAGCAGCAGCCCAAATGGCCCCAAAGCAGTGCGGTTCACTGAGCATTGTCCCGCATCTCCCTATGGTCACTCCACCCCTGGCGGGACATCTCAAAGGCCGAAGGAACAAGACACAAGACTGATTAAACAATATGTATATATATCAGGGTTTAAAATTGGCAACATACTCACCATGCTCAACGACCTCCTAGCTGGGTCAGAAGTACTTCTCAAGCTCATATATAAGCGATAAAAGGCAAATTCTACATCCAGCCAACCAACCTATTTGACAGTCAGGACAGATTTCTCTTGGGCAGTGTACATACATACGCCCCATGGGTGAACGACAACTCTACTACTCAGGGATCTCTTTTATACACCCAATACATGATGAAAGGATGAGACTTCATAAGTAGTATTGATTGTTTATAGGTCGCCTATTGAACAAACCAACCATACCTTGGAAAGATGGACACAACTTTATGTTAACGCTAGAACCATAACAATCTCCCTCAACTTATACCGTAGTTCCACCAACAACTTTCATTAACCTTTCCTAGGTATACGCATAGTCAGTACTACAGCATCCCAAACTGGGATGCCTCTAAGCTGCAAGGTCTAAAGTCCTGGAATTAAGATCTTGCCCTATTATATTATTTGAATTGTTATTATAATATTAGTTTTTTTTTTTTTTTGTTTAGGAGAGCAGTAAACAGGGTGCAAGGAGCTATCAACCTGACTGGAGGATTCTTGTACACGTATTATGAAGATCATTTAAAGGATCGAGTTGAAAACAGCGTGCAATGGGTTAAAGATAAAACCAAACCCATTGTGGAGCAAGTCCAGAACCGCTTTGAGAAGAAGGAGCCATAAAGTATCTGAAAACATTAATCACTTACAGGAGAGACACAGTGAGACACATCTCACGGGGGGCGAGGGCTGAAAACAACACCCAACCAGGAGCAAATCTCTTTTTAAACAGAGAGTGTCCGCTAAGTGACTTCCTTGGGATTTATTTAATAAAGGTTTATTGTAACAAAACAGAAATGTCTCAATACATTGGGGATTCTTTTTTAGCCAGGAGTAGCAATCCCCTGGTGCAAAGCTCGATTTAGGGGTGAAAAATAGATTCACCTGTGTGTTGCCAGTCACCAGTTCCCACAATGGAGTGGCAGTAAACTGCTGCAGACTCACTCAAGTTACTCAAGCCCAAGATGCTGGAAGCAGAGTTTTACAGCACTGCGCTTGTGCCAGGGGCTTGGCCCCCCTGTGCCCCTTTTTTCCCCAAAACAGCTTTACGAGGGGGGGGGGGGGGAGTATAGGGATACCCATAGTTTCAGAGCGCCTCAGTCGCTGGCCTGCATTGATGAATATGATGTGTGAGTCGCAGTACTATGCTGTATGGGACGGTAACGCCATCTTAGTGCTACTGACTCACATCACATTCATCAAAAAAACAGCCTCAAACAGAAACGATGCTCAAAATCATGTAATTGTAGCCCATAGCGCCAGAGGCTGTGTGATTAAAGTCTGTTTTTGAACATGTATCCACTAGTAACAAAGCGAAAACATATGGAATTACATCGCTATAACATTGTAACATGAACACCTTAATAAAAGTTTCAAACATTATGGGAAAGAAAAAGCATCAAATAGTGCAATGTCTTGGACAAGGAATATAAACATTAGATATATCACAAAAACTTAGGCATGATTATCATGCTCTGAGAAGATTTTGTGGCTGATTCAGAGCACATATGGGTTAGTGCAGATAAAGGCATAATACTTTATTGGATTAAAAGAGCAGCTGCTAAAATGCCATTAAAAAGCAGACAACTGGCATTTGAAGCTCTTGAGTCCCACGAACCTCAAGGAGTAGGATCCTCCAGAGGCTTGCAGTTGGGAATAAACCTGCTAATCAGCCACCCCCTAACCAGTGCTCACATGATCAAAGCCATGGCGATTTCTGTTTGTGTGTCTGGCAATGTTTTTTTCACATTAAACTCAAAGTTTCTATCTTGGAGTGAGATTGCTGGACTTCCAGTGCTCTCTGTCAACATTAAACTATCCCTCTCTCCTCATCCCCTCACTCATAAAAATTAATTATCCCTCCCCTATTTCTTTCAAACATAGCAACATTTAATTATCCGCTTTACCATCTACCCACCCAGAGCCAGAAGCATCAATGTGTAAACAATTTAATAACGAAAAATCATAACCAATATCTTCTGTCTCTGGCTAGTCCAAATATGTAAACAATTATATCTCCTGAAACCAATATGGCAAAATTTGTCAACAAATATTATTATAAAAAACATTAATAAAAATATCAATGATTAATACAATAATAACTCATGCCTGTCTTGGCTAATATATGATATATATTATTAATAACTGGCCAATAGTAACGCAATATATAAACACAAAATGTTGCAGTTCTTTAGATATCCTT
Source organism: Gastrophryne carolinensis (assembly GCA_027917425.1). Classification (NCBI taxonomy): domain Eukaryota; kingdom Metazoa; phylum Chordata; class Amphibia; order Anura; family Microhylidae; genus Gastrophryne; species Gastrophryne carolinensis. The sequence goes on along the minus strand of CM051242.1, from coordinate 156,190,079 downwards.
TATTTCAAAGAAATCACTGAGATAAAATGGTAAATAAAGACCTTTATTGGGGTACAATAATACAAGATGCAATCAAATCTTACAAAACAAGAAGGTACAACACACTAGGATTGAGAGTTATATATCAGACATATGTATATACAGTAGTTAATGTAGACTTAAAGTGGACCAACACTGTATCCTGGGTTTTGGTCCACTTCGGTGGGGCACCCCGATCGGGGGTGCCCCGCTGTGTGAAACCCCCCCAGAAACCCCCAAAAAACTCACCTCTCCCCGCTCCCACGTGAACGCCGCAGCCAATCCCCGCCAACGTCCAGGCGGGGGACAGGAACGTACAAGCCGCTTCCGCTGCCGCCGCCTCCCGCGCGTCACTCTCGGCGCCCGTGCGCCCGCGCCGGCCATTCACAGAGGGCCGGCGCGGGCGCGCGCACGTCTGGAGGGGCGTGCGGGAGGCGGCGGCGGCGGAAGCGGCGGCGGATCAGGTAAGGTCTTTTTGGGGTTTCTGGGGGGTTTCACCCCGCGGGACATCCCGATCTCGGATGTCCCGCGGGGTGGGAGGTGATCGGCCCGGGAATCTTATAGATTTTCCGGGCCGATCACCCCTGGGTGTTGGTCCACTTTAAAGTGGACCAAAATCCACGCCCATAGGCATCGGAATCTATAAGATTGATTCCCTCCGCCAGAGGCATCCAAAATCGGGGTGCCCCACTGTGTGAAACCCCCCGGGTCATCCCATACACTTACCTTGATTCTCGGTCCAACTGCGCATTTGCAAGCCACGGCCGCATCCCCGCTATCCCTCTAGCAGGGCGTGTGCCCACGCCAGGCATTTGTTAATGACTGGCGCGGGCACGCTCCCTGTTGGAGGGAAGCGGGGGATGCGGCCGTCAGCGTGCTCGGAGCCACTGGCCTTAGATGAAGGTTTAGACGACGTGACGTCAGCGGCTCCGAGCACGCTAATTGGATGAGCGGCTGCGCGTGTGCCACAGGACCGCGAAGAGGTGAGTTGACATCAGCCATCTGGGAGGTTTCATACAACGGGGTACCCCCAATCGGGAAGGAACCAGTTACCCAAGTCAAAATCTTGGATTTTGGTCCACTTTAAGGATCCAGGTTTTTCCACAGGTGTTAAATATGTTACACATTTTGAAAGCCAAATGGCAAGCAAACATAGACTGTTGTTCACAAACCATGACTGACATCTTGGTTGAACACTACAATGAAGCACATAAAGTGGACCAAAACCCAGGATAGTCATAGTTTTGACTACCCTGGATTTTGGTCCTTTCTCTGGGGGTACCCGGATCGGGAGTGCCCCACTGTGTAAAACCACCCAGATCGCCCGAACCCAGCTCACCTCTCCCGGTCCCACGGTGCATCTAAGAGCAGTGGCTCTGACGTCCGCATCCTCCACCTCCCTGGGAGCGTGCCCGCGCCGGCCATTAACAAATGCCTGAGGGACTGCTCTGTGTGAAACTGCTCTTAGATGTGCCGTGGGACCGAGATGAGGTGAGCTGGGTTCGGCCGATCTGGGGGGTTTCACAGGGGTGCCCCCGGGGAAAGGACTGAAATGCAGGATACTCAAAATCCTGGGTTTGGTCCACTTTAAGAGCATTCAAAAAAGACCTGACAAACAAACAATATATTTACTCTTCTGACAGCGGAATCTATAAGTGGACCTCCATGCTGGCAGCTTCGGCCTCCTCTGCCTGGCCTATTAAAGTGCTCTCTCCTTCTCCTAGGGCCCTCCTCGCTCTTCTGGCCCCGTCAGTTATACTGCCATATTCCTTTGATGTCCTGACCTGTCCTCCCAGTTTCGCTAGCCTGAAACTTGTGAAATCCCCCTTTGCAAAGAAATCCTGGTATTTCTGAAATCCTAAATTTGTCTTGCCTAAAAACTGTGCCAACTGTCCTTCGCATTCCAGGATATTCCCCAGAATCTGCCCCCAAACCTGCATTGCTTGTTTGGTTGAAACTGATTTTATTGTTTAGTTTCAGAATGCTGATACTAGCTAATACAACTACAATGTCTGGCCTAGCTGCTCTTTGTCCAGGCTGCTAAGGCCTTTCCGGATATTTATATAATAACTGAGCAATACCAATATGTGTGTCGTGTGTGTGTGTGTGTGTGTGTGTGTCGTGTGTGTGTGTCAGGGGGCAGTTGTGTATGTGTCTATGTGTGGTGGGGTAACAGAAACATGTGCAAGGGGAGGGTCACAGATCAAGGGGATTGTGAGGTGGTAGATTGGTGTGTCTGTTTGTGGGGGAGATCAGTGTGTGCAGGAGAATGGCAGGCCGTTGTGTGTGGATGGGGGTGACCGGTTAGTATGTTGGGGGGGTAGTGTAGTGTGTGTTTCTGTGTGGGTGGGAGTTAAAGATTAGTTTGCGCCTTATGCAGGGGCAGCTGAGTGTGTGTATCTATGGGGGGGGGGTGGTCAGCGGAACATGTGTTCCTGTGTGGGTGGGGCACAGCTGTGTGGGGGGAGTCAGTGTGTTGCAGGGGAATGGCTGAATGCTGTGTGTGGGGGTGGTAAATTGATGTGTGTGGATGGGGGGGGGGGGGGTAGCTTGTGTGCCTGTGCAGGTAGGGGTTACAGATGAATGTGTGTCTTATGCAGGAGCAGCTGAGTGTATGTATATGTGTTGCAGAGATGCCAACCTTGGAGACAAGTTAACACTGACAGGGGTGTGTTTTTTGTATCAAACATTTTTCTTATCACCCCCATGACAATTTGCCATATATACGTTGCATGGTGTAGGGATATACTCAAGGGCATCCCAAATATTCTGGAACAAAATTGGCCTTAGAATATATAAGACACTAGGGCTGGTGGTCTCTTTCTGGGGCATGCTGATCTGAAATCACTTTGAAAATCTTTTTTGAAACCTTTTCTGGAGATTCCACATGCATGGGCCACATAGGCACCCCTGGATTTCCTCCATGCCAGGCCTATCTAAGGCTGATTGTAGGAGTGGCTGCACATCTTCTGCTTTTTGGGGGGAGGCAGCAAAGGCAAATGAACGGCCACGAGCGGCACTGCAGCTCCCAACTTTTAAGAAAATAAAGCCAAGAGCATGGCTACAAAATGATAGCAATCGCGGCCACCTGGCTGCAGGGTGAAACAGAATAGTGACCGCATGAGGGAGGGTGAAAACCAGGTGACAATCATTTATTGTCAGCCAGTCAGTGGGGAGAAGAAAGGGATTTGGTAGTTTAACAGGGTGATTTGGTAGTTTGACAGGGTGACCGGGAAAGGGGGGGATCAAGACCGGTGTGACTCCCTGAGTGACTCCAGGTTTATGTGGGCCCTTGGGCGGCATGGTCTCAGTGGGCCCCTTTGTGGTGAAGAGTCACGTCACATCACGGAGGAACATCCCAAATCTGAATACCCCCTAAGGATCATACTATTTGTCAGTGGGCCCCCTGGAAGCTGGGGGCCCCCACCGCTGCTCTGCCTTGCCGGGTGCTGACGCCAGCCCTGCTTGGCATCTCTGGCTGAGTGTGTGGGTGGGAGCCATGGGATAACCGAACAGTGTGTGTTTGTCAGAGGGTGGCAGATAAGTAAGCATGTCTGTGCGTGGAGAGGTGGCGGATCAGTGTGTGTTTATGTGTGGGGGATTGCTTTGTGCGGGAAGGTGTTAAAGATTGGTGTGTGTGTCCTAAGGGGTGGCAGAATAGGGTGTGTGGGTGGGGGCCAAAGGTTATTGTGTGTGTGGAGAGGGACAGGCCAAAGTTTGCTTTGCGGCTCATAAGAGTTAGCTTCTGTTCGGGGCGCTGCACACCCTTAAATGACCTGGGAGTCTGCCTGCTGCAATCTGTCCCTCTAGGCACATCTCCTCCTGTTATATTATGTGTGCAACAGAATGCTGATCCCAGTAATTTTCATGGAGTGTATATGAAGTCTTCAGCAGGCTCCCAGTGCTAAATGCACCATGTACAACACGTGTGCTATTGTCAGCTGGGCAGCGTACACAGTATGTGCAATAGTCTGTCGGGCCCAGTGATTTCTGGGTTGCAGATACTGTTTTAAATCGCCTGCTGGCTCATCCGTAATTCATACCTGGTTGCTTATTACATGCACACAATAGTCTGCTGGCTCTTAATGTTTTCCTGGCAGCATCAAATGTTATATGCGCAATAGTCTGCTACCCTCCAGTGTTTTCTTGGTAGTTAATATTAGGTGTGTACATCAAAAGTTTAAGTGGATAGAACAGATTCATTAACAACCACTCTAGTAAATAGCTTTATTAAAGCGGACCAACACCCAGGGGGGATCGGCCCGGGACCGATCAGATCCCTCCCCGCGGGGCATCTGAAATCGGGATGACCCGCGGGGTGAAACCCCCCAGGAAGCCCACAATCCTACCTTTTCCATGTTCCAGCGGCTCATGCGCGTCCGCCGCCTTCCGCGCGTCCCTCTAGCAGGGCGCGCTCCCGCGCCGGCCGTTTGTGAATGGCCGGCGCGGGTGCGCTCCCTGTAAGAGGGACACGCGCTCTGCTTGTCCGGCGCTGCCTCTCGCTTGTCCGCCGGCGGGGGTTGGCTGCAGCGGTCACGTGGGAGCTGGGAGAGGTGAGTTTTCGGGGCTTTCTGGGGGGTTTCACACAGCGGGGCACCCCCGATCGGGTTCCCCACCGAAGTGGACCAAAACCAAGGATAGTCAAAATCCTGGGTGTTGGTCCACTTTAAACAATAGAGAGCACTATTCACAAAAGACACATTAAAAACACGGATATGGGGCCAATCTATCCAAAAACATTAATCCTCATAAATCACAATGCCATTGAATAATAATCAAAAAGAGCAATAATCAAATAAAGTGAATTCAATTACAAATCCACATACCGTATATACTCGAGTATAAGCCGAGTTTTTCAGCCCACTTTTTGGGCTGAAAAAGCCGCCTCGGCTTATACTCGAGTCAGTGAAAATTTGTGCATCCAGCAAGATGGCGCCTATGCCGGAGAGTGAAGAGGAGAGCGCGGCGGAGGAACCTCGACTTACCGGTGCGTCAGCTGATGTGTCGGAGACTGAGCGAGGGGGCGGAGGAAGCGCGGTGTGGAGATCGGCGGAGGACGCGGCGGAAGAGCCGCCTCGGAGGCTTCAGAACTCGGCGGGGAGATCAGTAGACCCAGCGCGAGGTGGGTGTACCAAGATGGCGGCTGGCGCGCTCAGCGCCGGCACGTCACTGAGGCCCGGGCCACAGGCGGGGATATCTGGCAGCTGTCAGCCGGCCGGCCCAGACGCAGTATGGAGCCGTGAGTGTGGCTCATAAGAAGCAGAAGGCGCTGATATGAGCAGCGGCATGTCATCAAAACAAGTAATTGGAGGGGGGGGATAATTGATCACTGAAGACCTATTGACAAAGATAAGCTGTCTCTGGGTCATTCCCTATTAAATCTGTGGCCATTTCTACATGTCATAGCTGGAACAGCCGGTTCTCCTTTATGTCGCACAGAACACTGACTGGGGGGAGAGGAGCGGGGGGGGGGGGGGGGAGGCGGAGTACAGGGTAGATTCAGCCCCAGCCCTATCAAACCAGACAAGGGGCCATCCCCATTCATTTCCCGCCCCCGTGCCGGCTCCCGCACTCACCCTCTGTCACTTCCAGCACTTTCAGCTGTTCCTCCGCTGCCGCCCACAGCAGACCAAAATCTGTATCAGCCCATTGATTCCTCAAATCAACTCCAATTCCAATTGAATAAAGCCGCCTCGGCTTATACTCGAGTCAATAACTTTTCCAGTTTTTTGTGGTAAAATTAGGTGCCTCGGCTTATATTCGGATCGACCTATACTCGAGTATATACGGTACATCAATATGCGGGATGCCCAGTTATATGTTATACAAAGAGCTACTGTGCTGAATCACTACTATGATCCTGATTGATAAAGTGCAGATGTGTATAATACAAAATCCGATCCTCAGAAAGGTTCAACAGTGTCAAGTAATATCCAACATAGGGTAAACCTTAACTATAAAGGGCCAAACTGCCAATTACAAACTAATATATATCACAGACAATAACACCATAAAGTCACAGACAATAAGTCACATACAATAACACCATAAAACATACTCAAACCTCAAGATTACATTATTAATGAACTCAGGGGAAAAAAAAACAGAAAAGGGAATATACCTGCCCATAGGATGCACCTAGGAAGTGGAGGAGGAAAAAAAATATTCTGAACCAAATGTGCTAAAACACCATCCTCCAAGAAAAAAATAATAGGCAAGGTTCAGAATCCCCCCATTGGCTGTGTGGCATCCCCCCTCCCATTCCCGTAGGCAGTGTGGCATCCCCCCATACCCCATAGACAGTGTGGCATTCCCAAAGAAAGTGTGGCAATCCCCCAATTCCATTCCCATAGGCAGTGTGGCATTCCCCCTCCCATTCCCATAGGCAGTGTGGCATTTCCCCTTCCCATTCCCATAGGCAGTGTGGCATTCCCCCTCCCATTCCCATAGGCAGTGTGGCATTTCCCCTTCCTATTCCCCATAGGCAGTGTGGCATTTCCCCCTCCTATTCCCCATAGGCAGTGTGGCATTTCCCCTTCCTATTCCCCATAGGCAGTGTGGAATTTCCCCTTCCTATTCCCCATAGGCAGTGTGGCATTCCCCCCCTCCCATTCCCCATATAGGCAGTGTGGCATTTTCCCTTCCTATTCCCCATATAGGCAGTGTGGCATTTCCCCCTCCTATTCCCCATAGGCAGTGTGGCATTTCCCCTTCTTATTCCCCATAGGCAGTGTGGCATTCCCCCCCCTCCCATTCCCCATATAGGCAGTGTGGCATTTCCCCTTCCTATTCCCCATATAGGCAGTGTGGCATTTCCCCCTCCTATTCCCCATAGGCAGTGTGTCATTTCCCCTTCCTATTCCCCATAGGCAGTGTGGCATTTCCCCTTCCTATTCCCCATAGGCAGTGTGGCATTTCCCCTTCCTATTCGCCATAGGCAGTGTGGCATTTCCCCTTCCCATTCCCCATATAGGCAGTGTGGCATTTCCCCTTCCTATTCCCCATAGGCAGTGTGGCATTTCCCCTTCCTATTCCCTATATAGGCAGTGTGGCATTCCCCCTCCTATTCCCCATAGACAGTGTGGCATTTCCCCTTCCTATTCCCCATAGGCAGTGTGGCATTTCCCCTTCCTATTCCCCATAGGCAGTGTGGCATTTCATCTTTCTATTCCCCATAGGCAGTGTGGCATTCCCCCTCTCATTCCCCATATAGGCAGTGTGGCATTTCATCTTCGTATTCCCCATAAGCAGTGTGGCATTTCCCCTTCCTATTCCCCATAGGCAGTGTGGCATTTCCCCTTCCTATTCCCCATAGGCAGTGTGGCATTTCCCCTTCCTATTCCCCGTATAGGCAGTGTGGCATTTCCCCCTCCTATTCCCCATAGGCAATGTAGCATTTCCCCTTCCTATTCCCCATAGGCAGTGTGGCATTTCATCTTCCTATTCCCCATAGGCAGTGTGGCATCCCCCCCTCCCATTCCCCATATAGGCAGTGTGGCATTTCCCCTTCCTATTCCCCATAGGCAGTGTGTCTTTTCCCCTTCCTATTCCTAATATAGGAAGTGTGGCATTTCCCCCTCCTATTCCCCATAGGCCGTGTGGAATTTCCCCTTCCTATTCCCCATAGGCAGTGTGGCATTTCATCTTCCTATTCCCCATAGGCAGTGTGGCACCCCCCCTCCCATTCCCCATATAGGCAGTGTGGCATTTTCCCTTCCAATTCCCCATAGGCAGTGGGGCATTTCCCCTTCATATTCCCTATATAGGCAGTGTGGCATTCCCCCCCTCCAATTCCCCATATAGGCAGTGTAGCATTTCCCCTTCCTATTCCCCATAGGCAGTGTGGCATTTCCCCTTCCTATTCCCCATATAGGCAGTGTGGCATGTCCCCCTCCTATTCCCCATAGGCAGTGTGGCATTTCCCCTTCCTATTCCCCAAATAGGCAGTGTGGCATTTCCCCTTCCCATTCCCTATAGGCAGTGTGGCATTTCCCCTTCCTATTCCCTATAGGCAGTGTGGCATTTCCCCTCCCATTCCCCATAGGCAAAAAAAAAAAAAGTAAACTCACATTTCCATCTTCCCGCGCTGCTGGCCAGGCGGCCACTAGAGGCCAGAAGATGAAGAAGCAACAGGTGGACGGACAGGCAGGAAGGGCAACCGATCCCTGCCTGCTGCCTCCGTCTCACGTGCTGTCCCCGCTGTATCTGCTACCACCACTGCTTCATCTCTGCAGCGCCTGCACACATGGAGCAAACACCTGGCTCTGTACAGCGGGTGGGCATGGGCAATGCTCGAGCTTTGTGTGTGCAGGCGCTGCAGAAGCGGCAGAAGCTGCAGATACAGAGAGGGCGGCGCGGACAGCTGAAGCAGAGGAGGTAGCAGGCATGGGTTGGTTGCTGCTTCTCCATCTTCTGGCCTCCCATGGCGGCCTGGCCAGCAGTGCAGTAACGATGAAAAGGTGAGTTTCTATTTTTCCTTTTTTTTCACATTCGCCCAATAAAATGCCTCAACATTTACCCCTCACTTTTGGGGAAAAAGAAGTGGGTGTTATAGGGCGAAAAATACTAATCAAAGAGGTATACTAACCATCAGATTCAATTTGATCACTGGCCTCCACAGAACAATACCATCGCTCCACACAGGTACTCCTAGACTGATTGACCCCAACATCAGAATATGGCTCCAACGCGTTCCGTAGCACTCCCAGACACTGCATCAGGGGCTCTGTGGGGGATGTGAAGATTGGGGCTCAGCACCCTAATTTGGTAGAGTGGGTCTGTGCAAATACATCCCCACTTGCTAGAACAGTCATTTACTTGGTGGACTGTGCATCTAGGTATTGTGAATAGAATTAACAGCAGCATCTAGGTACATATAAATAAGTAGTGCACACTTGTAGTTCAATTAATTGCTTATTATATATTTATAAATTCAGAAAAGTGATAACAAATCAGCTCACATGACCCAAATTTCTGTAGGTAAGTACAATACCACACAGATTGAATGAAAAACAATGCAGTTCAGTATGTTGTATTTTAGATCCACTTTAAGGTGTTATATATAATATATTAAAAATATAATCCAAAGCTATGTTGATTAGTATAATTTCACATGCTTGGCATGTAGGCATTTTTGGCTCCACTTTCGGGTAAATCATCAAAGAAAAATAAAAGCACCAAGTGATTATATGCCAATAAAATGTGCTCAGGATCAATCAACAGTGAAAATCAAGATAATACAGCCTCAAGAAGGAAAAAAGTATCCATGCATGTTGGTTTGGGTCTGCATGAAGGTATATAAGATCAAAGCTTATATTAAGCCAGGATTTTAGTGCAAACAATAGTTAAATACAATGAACCAGCAAGCCCAAACTACAAATCAAAGATATAAGGGTTGATTCAGAGAGACAATCTGTTTTTTTTTTTTCCCGCTCTCGTATGAGTGTACGAGTGATTCTATGCATGCATCGTAAGCCTTCAGTAAAGTCTTCGTCCGTTCGTATGCCAACGAGAATGTCATTTTCCAGCTTTCGTTTTCCGTTTAGGTTACTCATGTTACAACGTCGGCTTCTGTTTTTTGCCCTTTTCCAACGTCGCTTAAAACGAATGATTTACGTTTCCCGTTAGATTCTGAATTCCTTTTTCTATAAATAAACGTCCAGAGGGAAATCTTTCCGACCTTACGCCTGCGCACAACAATATTAACTCATTAATGTGCTCATCTCCATATTTTGATCACTCACTTCTGCTACAATGATTACCTCAATTCCATTGCGGTTACATTCTTCTTCATTTAGCGCACCTAATGCTTACCTAAATCACATAGCGGTCTGGATAATCTTCATTTAGCGCACCTAATGGTTACCTTAATCACATCGCGGTCTGGATAATCTTCATGTTGCGCACCTAATGCTTACCTCAATCACATTGCGGTTTCATTCTTCTTCATTTAGCGCCCTTAATGCTTACCTTAATCACATTGCGGTTTCATTCTTCTTCATGTTGCGCACCTAATGCTTACCTAAATCACATCGTGGTCTGGATAATCCTTATGTTGCGCACCTAATGCTTACCTCAATCACATTGCGGTTTCATTCTTCTTCATTTAGCACCCTTAATGCTTACCTAAATCACATCGCGGTTTCATTCTTCTTCATTTAGCGCTCCTAATGCTTACCTAAATCACATTGCGGTCTGGATAATCTTAATTTTTTAATTTTGGTTTGTTCCTACGTTTTGCTGTAACCAACCCTTAATGAATGTATTTTGAACAGAAAATGACACAGAAACAAGTTTTAGGTTTGTTTTTTTTACTAGCAACTGGCAATTTTTGTTGCCTTTTTTTTTAAAGGTTTGCAAATGTTTGCAAGTACATTTTTTTTTTTAGGTTGTAAAAATGTAAAACTTTATAAATAGTAACATTTTTTAAAAACATTTTAAAACAATAAAACTATATACAAAGCAATGGCAGGCCCCAGATAATTATTTTTCATCTGTGGTCCCCAACAAATCGCGCAGCTCCTGCATCTCGCCCACCAATCAAAACACCGTGGCACTGATTTGTGGCAATCTCGCATGTGCGGTGTCTGCAAAAAAAAGAAATTAAAATTATTGTTCTGCAAATACATGTTTACCAGCTGTGGATGGAATGATTATTAGGTTGCAAGCTAACTCATGAGGCCATATGTCATTATGCTAAGGCATTTCTTAAAGGAAGAGGCCATATGTCATTATGCTAAGGCATTTTTTAAAGGAAGAGGCAATATGTCATTATGCTAAGGCATTTCTTAAAGGAAGAGGCCATATGTCATTATGCTAAGGACATTGACAATGGATTTAGGTTGATTGGTGATGATGTTATTTTACACATACTCAAAATATTTACATTACAACTTACTTCGGTGGTGGGCAACCTCTGCTTAGGGGACCACCCTACGGTCTGGGGCCTGCCACTGCTGGGAATGTGAGGCTGTAGAGACGTTTAAAATAGGCTCACTTCTAATGTCTGATTCAACAGTAAGCAAATGACACTTAGAATGTGTGTGGGACATCACCCACCTTCTCCATGTTCCTCCTGGGCATGATTTGCTGCAGTCTCTGCTCCAGATCGTTCACCCGCTACATATTCATCTATAAAAAGATAATAATGGAATCAGCTTTGGTTTAAATAGCATGTATGTGTGTGGGGTTACATTAAGAGTCACATACCAGAGGCTAATGGCTCAGTCGTTTGGTACGACTCCATGCCCATGCCGTGACGCCCCTCCTCTGTAGAAAGGTCCAGGGGCTGGTCTGACGCAGCTACAGAGGAGGGGTAGGAACTTGGCCCTAGAGATCCACCACCTTCACTTGTTGCTGCAGATTAATGCCGCACTGGCCGGACTGCACGCCTCCGGGTGGGTCTAATGCGATATTCCATTTCCGACACTAGAAAAGAAAAGCATTTATAAATAAAGGCCTACCTTCTGTATTAGTTACATCTAGCATGCAATCGTTATGTACTTACTTGGGAAATGGTTTGCAAATAATCGCCGCACCCGGGGCATGTGCATGATCTGCGTATGGGTGAAGGTGGTGTCCTTTCCTGTTGGGTCTGGGCCACGATCTCCAGGGCCACGTTCCTCTTCTCAAATGCATTGGGCAGGTAGTCATACCTGCGCTGACGCATGGTCTAAAAACACAAAAAACAAAATAGTTGTTAGATCAAACAGCATACAAATATCATTCACAATTAGATCAGTTGCCTAAATGACATTCCCAAACACATTTCTAGCCTTAAACTATCCTTCAAGTGAGTTGGTTCGCACATGTGTGCACTAACTTCTGTTTGGCACGGAGTTTAAATCACTTTTAAAAACATCTGTTTCTTCCTGCGCTTCCTTAATGCCTAGGCCTGCATTTAGATGTCAAATCAACATCCTTACAATATACTTACGAGCATAATCAGTTCTTGTTGTTGGTGGGTGAAGATCGCGGGCGCCATCTTTCTTCTTGTCTGCAGCAGATGGTAATGCCCCAGCGGTTTCCAGGTTCTGCACGGCTGGACGCACACGTACGCAAACACGTAAGCGTCATACCCAGTCATTTGTATTTAAAGGGTAATGGACACACAGCTCATTCTATTTGATCTTGTCATCAAGGCACCCAAAAAAGCTAGCGCAAAGCAACCAGCAGCAGGAGGCCAAGACCAAAAGGGCAGAGCGGCATGAGGACACTTCATCCTCCAGACCGAGCACTCGGTCGCACAAATCTACTACAAAGGTGCCTACAACATGGAGAAAAAGTGGCCACCACAAGGCTACATTGGCCACAACTCCAGGCCCATTAAAAACATCAAGCACCCACAAGGAAGGATCCTCCAAGAAAAAGGCTCTCCGCGCAACCTCAACCACAACAGCAAGGTAGCACAAGTTCCAAGGGGAAAAGTAAGGACATCCATGGCATTTCTGCAGGTTAGTAATGTTTGTTTTAATGTGAACTATTGTAAACTTGTGAAATGAGGCTCACAGGCAGATATGAACACAGGCCCCTGGGGAGTGGCTTTGAGAGGAGGTTACTGTTTTAGGTGGGTGTTTAATGTCTGAGGAATGGCCTTCATGATGGACACTCTCCCAGGGTGCAGTAGTTAAAGGTTTGCAGGCCATACATGACCTTTGACAGTATTTCTGCTCAATATTAATTGATTTATCTTACCAAAGCACTGCATGTGATGGGAATATAGTCAATAATAGACAACACTTACTTCTTTGTCTTTCTACCACTGGGGTTGTAGGTGTGCTTTGGTCAGACAAACTTGAGCTGGGGTCAGGGAAAGGTCAACATTGCAAGAATACACAAGCAGCATACTCTGAAGCCAAATGCTATTTGCAAGCTGACTGTTGGCCCCTAAGGCGCCATTTTTTTATGTAAAGCCTCATAACATGCAGCACATGCATGTTTGTATTATTTAAGGTGACCAATCTGTATGTACAGGGTGAGGCATACATAGAAGATAGACTCAGATTCATTGTGTAGGTCAACTTTGACTGTTGGGGGAGTTGTCATTCCTGCTTACCCTTGTGTTTCTAAAGCATATGTACTCATCAGGCTCATCAAGGTATGTTTGTGTGTTTATGTGCCTTTTACTTTTTAACACAGCTCAGCATCCAGCCCCTGGAAGTGTGGAAGCCTCCTAAAGTTTGAGCATGCCGTCTACTTCCCTGCTGCCTAGGACACAGGACCAGCTATCTAGGGTAAGTGGACATTGCTGAAACTGGTGATGCATGTGAATGCACATGACTAGTTTTGATCTCAAATATATTTAGGCCCCCCTTTTTCACATGTTCCAACAGACTCCCACACTAATGGATGTCATCCATGAGATGGAGGAGGAGGATGGCAGCCGTATTGGACCTCGCAAATTACCCCCCTGGAACCTAATCTGCCACTGCCCCAGCATCCTACTGCAACAAATCCTCTGCAGCAGAGTGAAGCAGGACGCATGCTGCCAGGCCATCGTGGGCAGCAGGCTGAGACTGAGCCTACAGTCCCCAGTGCTAGCTCTGCTGCAGAGGTTTTGCCAAGCACATCTGGTACTGTTGCTTGCCCTAGAACTTCAGCATCTGCAGGCGCACAAACCCGGGGAAGTGGAAGATGCAGTCAACAACGTTGACCAGTTTCCCAGGGGAGGCGAGTGCCGATCCTGGAGTCAGCATGGCGCCATGACAGCCGTTACTTTAGGCAGGTGACTCAACAAACAACAGAGCAGATTACTGCACAATTAGAGACCTTCAATACTACATTCACCACCATGATGACTGATTTTAGGACGAGCAACAGCCAGATGGCTGAACAAATGGCCACCTTAAACTGCCAGATGGCTGAACAAATGGCCACCTTAAACAGACAGATGGCAGAACAAATGTCCACCTTAGACAGATGGCAGAACAAACGGCCACCTTAAATGCAAACTTCACTGCCATGCTAGATGCATTTCGAACTAGTAACAGACAAATGCTGGAGCAGTGGCAGATTATGAATTCCACACATGCCCAGGTGTTGGGCCACCTCCAAGGCCAATCACAACCTTATTATGGGCAACATCAATATTAATCTCAATTTGACCTGGATCTGCTAAACATCTTTCTTACATCTCAACTCTATTTATCTGTGTGGTGAGCGCAACCAAGATTGTGTGGTGTATGGCTTTGCTGGTTTGTTTTGGAATTCGCCCATATAGCTCATTAGAGTGCTCACATACCCCACTAGCCAATGGCTGAGCTTAAGCCTCACTAAAGCGGCCGCTCAAGCTCCCACGCAGCAGGCTAGGGCCTAAGTAAATGCTGGCTGCCTCATCATGTTTGTTGCCAATATTGGTGGAAATTCTTGGCTGGCAAAAAATAAACATTTGCCCATGGCAAAGATTGGACTGGACTGGCATGGGGTCTGGCTGTCATAGGCAGGGAAATTTAGAAGCAGGAGAGGGTGTGTATGTGGCCCTATGTATTCCTGGCCGACAATTCCCCTTGAAATTATTGCTCCCTATGGATCTTGATGTTGGTGGGCGGGGAAACTTCGGCCTGGAGTCAGTTACCTTCGAACTCCTGGATGTGGCCAATTGCTAGGGACCAGGAGTCTGCCCTAATTTCTAGTTATGTTTTAAAATGTATGTACATGTGAGTGCCATTCAAATATAAATTGACATATTTCCAGAAAATATATTGAATGTGACTTTAGCTGTTCCTGCCTAAGTTGATGCATTAATGTTTGTGTTGATTTTATATTAATAAAGGTTTTTAATGACAACCATAAGAAAATAAACTGCATGAGGCTCAAATCAGGTGTTACATTTTTAGTAATTAAATCATTACTATTTTTTTTTTTTTTGGTTAAAAAAAAAGGCCTTCACAGAGGCAAATAAGATTCCAAACACACAGAAACATAAACAAACAAACCAAATGTTAAGAAAAATATGATGAAATCAGATGTGCACACACAGACTGGCCAAAGGCACTAGGGGTGCCGTCATAAATGTCATCTGCCTCCTGGCTGGGTGGAGAGGGGGACAGATCGACATAACAGGGGACACGCTGCATGATGGCAAAATTATGCAGCACGCAGCATGCAGGTATTATTTGGATGACCTTGTTGGGGTCATATTGCAGTGCCCCCCCGTATGGTCCAAACATCTAAATCTGGACTTCAGGAGTCCAAAGGCCCTCTCCACTACGGCCCGGGTCTTCCGGTGGGTCCGATTATACAACTCCTGGGCCTCATTCTGCGGGCGAAGAACGGGCATCAGGAGCCAGGGCATAAGCGGATAGCCAGAATCCCCTGAAAGAATCACAAAATACTTACATAAATTACATATTCTAAGCAACATTATTGTTTAACATGTCATCAAGGGAAAAAAACAGCCATAGGTTAAGACATGGGTCATCAACTATATTCATAGGCATACAGTGAAAAGGGAATGATGGAATTTGAGCAAACGTACCCAGGAGCCATCCACCAGATAATTCTCCAGACTCAAACCGACGAAATAATCCGGAGCTCCGCAAGATATAAGCATCATGTGATGAGCCTGGATACCCGGCGAGGACACTAAGAAATCGCATGTCCGAGCCAACCACTGCTTGGATATTCAGTCAGTGAGTGGCCCATCTTGCTGTTCCCGAAACAAAACATAAAAACATTTCAGCAAGCCAAGGTAAACAACTCAAACACTAACTCCTAACACCCAAAAAAAACCTGTTCTACAATGCAAAAAACATTAACAAAGTACATAAGTAGTTTAAATAACCAATATTATATGTATGTGGTAGAAAATAAAGATTAACATGCTAATGACTAATTAAGGTCAGCATTAAAATGGTTTGATAAGGCCTACATGAAAATATTTGATGAAGGTATGCATTTTAAACTGTTTCACAGGGACACTTTAGAAGGAGGGATTAAGGTATACATTTTAAACTGTTTCACAGGGACACTTTAGAAGGAGGGATTAAAGTATGCATTGTAAACTGTTTCACAGGGACACTTTAGAAGGAGGGATTAAGGTATACATTGTAAACTGTTTCACAGGGACACTTTAGAAGGAGGGATTAGGGTATACATTGTAAACTGTTACACAGGGACACTTTAGAAGAAGGGATTAAGGTATACATTGTAAAGTGGTTTCACAGGGACACTTTACAAGGAGGGATTAAGGTATGCATTGTAAACTGTTTCACAGGGACACTTTACAAGGAGGGATTAAGGTATACATTGTAAACTGTTTCATAGGGACACTTTAGAAGGAGGGATTAAGGTATACATTGTAAAGTGGTTCACAGGGACACTTTAGAAGGAGGGATTAAGGTATACATTGTAAAGTGGTTCACAGGGATACTTTAGAAGGAGGGATTAATAGATAGTTACAATACAGTTTGGCAAAACAAAATAACAAAATGACCTAATTAACTTACCTATAGATGTACTCGTCGGCTGCGGGAGGGACCAATGCAACGTGGGTGCAATCAATCGCACCCATGATGTTGGACATGTCGGCGATATTAAAAAAACCCAACTTAAGCGCGTTCCAGGCTACCATGTTGTCAGGAAATGAAATATATTTGGGACTAATGGTAGCCATGCCATCTAGAAACTTGGATAGCGCGCGGCTCAGTGTACGCTGGGACATCCCCACGGAGAGGGCACCCAGCCTCTGGAACGAGGCGTTCACCAAAAATTGCAGGCAGCCAAGCATCTTGGTCATACCTGAAATTGCTTGCCCCTTCCTTGTGGTGGGGGATAACCATGGCCGCAGCTCGCTATACAATTTATGGAGGGAAGCGCGATTAAGTCGGGTCAGCTCGAACAGCTCAACGTCATGCATGCGATCGATATGCATGCGTCCCCGGTGCAATCTGGCCTCGACCCTGCTGATACATTCAATACACTGGAGCTGAAGGCGCTCATATTCCTCCACAAAGCCGCAATACGTAAAACGTAAAAAACAAAAAACAAGCCAAACAGTCAAAAAAATACACAGACACATGAGAAAGTCCATGCGTATCTGTCTCTGAATCAACCCTATAGTGTCCGAAACTTACGTCCAGTTGGTGGCATTCTGAGGTACATTGCTGGCACAGTGCTTTCCAAGCATTTGGTCTATTTTTGCTCTGGCTGCGTGGACTTCTGAGCATTGGCTCCATTACCAACATCTTTTATGGAACAAATAGTCCTAGAGCATGTGACCCGTAATTAAAGCGGACCAATACCCCCTGCTTAGGGTGTAGAACTTGAAATGGATATTGTTGCTTTTTGAATCGTCCTGTAACACTTTCTTTTTTGGTGTTTCTCTCAGTCATTACATAGGCGTGGCAATGAAATCATTGCCACACACAATAGTGGAAATGAATGAAGGAGGCGGAGCTTTACAGCTAAAACAGGCGACATCATCTGGGATTAGAGTGAAGCAGGAGCAATAAAAAAATGGAAAAAAGCACTCCTCATGGGGGGAGCAATTCAGGGGATGCCAGAGGTGGCATAACTAGGCTTTCTGGCACCCAGGGCAAAGATTCTAAATGGCGCACCCCACCTGTACTCAGGCCCCCCTTTGGCGCCCCCCCTGACCTGCTGCACCCGGGGCAAATGCTACCCCTGCTCCCCCTTAACTACGCCCCTGGGGGATGCTAGTTAGAAATGTGAGTTTTGGTTCACTTTTAACCACACATTAAACCACACCCCTACCACGCTCATCACCGACAAACTGGTTTAAACTGTCCCAGTCAGTTTACCTGAATGTCCCTCTAGTTGCCAGACAGTCCCTTTGAAGATGATTTATTTCCCTCTAGTGTGCTATTCCCGGGATCGCAGCACTTACTAACCTTTTGCATGTACAGGTGGGCAGTCAATCAGCTTGCTCCACTACATTCAGCTTTCGCTAGCTGCTCCAATGACAGAGCTTCTGGCGGGCTGAATGGAGTGTGAGATACTGACTGGCTAGTTGCCCATGCATGCACCAGCAGCCGAAGGCGTCGCCAGGCACTCATGTTGCATAAAGTGGACCAAAACTTTATACCTGGAGGGGTGGAATGACGTCATCCACCCCTCCAGGTATAAAAAACGCTTATGGCAGTCGCTTGCAAGATGCTGGTTGTGATTTGTGGAGGGCAGGTGTAAGATGGGGTGTGAGGGTGGGGGACCGAATACCCAGATGGCGTTAAGTAGTGGAGATAAGTAAAAAATGTATTATTTTTAATAAATGACATTTCTCGGCTGCGTGTGTTTTTTTACATTTAACCCTTTGTGAAATGGTGAGGGATCCATGAGACCCCTATACCAGTTCACAAGGCACCTGTGGCAAGCAGGTGGCTGGTCATTAACCCCCCATCCCCATTACCTGTCTCCCCAAAGCCCTGGGTGCTTGGGCAGAAGACACCATGGCCTACAAGGGCTATGGGGGCTTGTAGCCTTCAGGGCTGGGGTCCACCCAAGCTGGCACCTGTGCCCTGGTCTACAAGCTGGAGTCTGAAATATTCCATAGCCGGCTGCTGATCTTCCCCTGGGGCATCCCAAATTGAGATGCCCTGCTGTGTGAAACAAAACTCACCTTTTCTGGAGGCTCCCTCAGCAATGTAAACAATGAGGAGCGAGAGCGGCCACATCCCCAGCATCTCTGGCTAGGACGTCCCCCGATTGCCAAGTGCAGAGCTGTTTGCCGAGCATTAATATGCATGGCAAATGCCTCTGTTTAGACGGGAGCTAGAGCAAATACCATAGGACCAAGTAATGGTGACTTTTTACTGGTCAATCTGGGAGGTTTCACACTGTAGGGCATCCCAAATCGGATGCAAGTGCTTTTGCTCCCAATTGCCGAGCACGGAGCCTTTTGCAGAGCATTAATATGCATAGCAAAGGGGTCTGATTGGATGAGAGCCTGTGCCAGCTCTGTAGGATGCCCCAGGGGCAAGGAACAAAACCTGGGATAGCCTTTAGACTGTAAGCTCCCCGGGACAGGGCCTTCTCTCCTAACAAGCTTGTGTATTAATGTGTTGTTGCATTTGACTCATAATACTGTATGTATTACATGCATTCACCGTTGTATAACTCATAATGCTCTGTCTATTATATGTTATTTGTCCCACCCTACTGTAATTTATACTTTGTACAGTGCCACAGAATAGTATGGCGCTTTATAAATAAACAATAATAATATTCAAAATCCCAGCTTTTGTTCTGCTTTAAGACTGAAATATCATATAAGAAAAAAAAACTTTTGCATGAGAGAAAAGACAGATCACAAGATAGAAAAAAAAAGAAGAGAAAGAAATAGTGTAAAAAAGAGGGGGGTTATGTCACACTTTACTTTACAAATCCACAGGGGTTACGTGTTATGTGTAGGCGATGAGACATGACAGACCCTCTGAACTAGTGGGTTCAGGTCACACATTTCCAACCTCTGAACGCTGAGCTCACTGTTTGCTTGGACTTGGTCCTCTGTCCTGACAACATATCAGGAAGAGTATATAACTAGGAGAACCATGATCTTTCAGACTGCTAGAGACTGAAAAGACAAGGTAAGCATGGGAGTGTGGGGCTCAGGGAAACTGGGAATGTTATGGAATATTTGCTAAGAAAAAAGCTGGCCATAGAAAGATATCAAAGATGAATTTTCTCAAAGCCATGAGCAATGCCCTGTATTAAAATCCCCTAATGTAGCAGAAGTTGGTTGACACAATTCACTTTTTATATTCTTACCGTATCTCTTGGTAATAGTAGTTGGTTTTGGTAATCTTGGTTATGGTTATTGTAGACAACTAACAGCACACAGTGTTGTCCCTTCACAAATTTTCCACCTCCCTTGGAGAAAATTCTCACCTTACTTGAATAACCTCTCCAACTCAGTAAAAGATGTAACAATGCATCTGTATATGTGTGTGCTTACTGATCTGTTAGTAATAGTAGTTGGTCTTGGTAATCTTGGTGATGTAATTGTAGACAACTAACAGCACATAGCGTTGTCCCTATACCTCACTGGAATATATTTTAGCAAGTGTGGAGAACGTCTTCACTAATTCTCCACCTTCCTTGGGGAAAATTCTCACCTTACTTGGATAACTTCTCCAACTCATTTAAAGATGTAATAATTTCTTTGTGTATTTGTGTTCTTACCATATAGCTTGGTAAAAGTAGCTGGTCTTGGTAATCTCGGTGATGGTAATTGTAGACAACTAACAGCACATAGCGTTGTCCCTATACATATAACAGACACCTTTGACTCTTCACTGGTGTATATTTTAGCAAATGTGGAGAACGTCTTCACTAATTCTCCATCTTCCTTGGGGGAAATTCCCACCTTACTTGGATAACTTCTCCAACCCAGTAAAGGATGATTAGTTGGTCTTGGTAATCTTGGTGATGTAATTGTAGACAACTAACAGCACATAGCGTTGTCCCTATACATATAACAGGTATGTTTGTCTCTTTCTACCTGACTTGTGGAAGACACACAACATTTGGAACGTGTAAGAAGGAAAATACTTTTTTTTTGGAAGGGGGGATAAGGTGGTGAGATAATAGGCTGTCCACTAGATTGTGGCATACAGGGTGGGCATTTCCAAAACAAAGAAACCTCAATGAGAACATTCTAGGTACTATTCGGTAACTGTGGAGACTTCTCTGAGAATGAAATTGACTAATCTATGGAATTAAGTCTCTAATTAATTGTGAAATGTCTGCACCTCTCCTGGAGAACCTCTTCATCTCAAAACCTAATACACAATCATTTTTGGACCTTTTTTTGTGTAGGGGTGTAGTTGCTATCCAATGAAAATGGAATGCCCTTCAGTTAAAGTAGAGTTTCTCCACACTTTATTAACTCGACTGGAAAATCTAGCACATGGATGACAAAACTCCCTCCTGAAGTGGCAGCAACAGGTCAGGTTTTGCGGATCTCCACACAGGCCACAGGTGGAGTAATTAGTGCTCAAACAGGGCTATAGAGTCCACTATGTGGAGATCCACAAAACCTGTCCTGTTGCTGCCCCTTCAGGAGTCAGTTTGACACTCCTGATCTAACAGCTCCAATAGTGTCCACCAGCAGTTCTATATAACAACCAGGCCAAAGGGATTTACTTTCACTTTTGGCCTTTTTTTATATGTATCTTTTAAAGTGAGAGAGCTGCCCAAGTTCAAACTCTTTCCAGCAACTCAAAAGATTTGGCTAACATACAAACTTGTTTAAGACATGTTTTATTATGGGGGAACTTACCAAAAACCAAAATTCAGATTTTTCTGATGTCATATAAAAGTTTATTATATTGCTGATTTCATGATTAAATGTGATTTTTTTTTATTATGTTTTCTTGTTGCCAGCATATTTTGCTCTAATGGGTCAACTGATATTTGTACCCAACTATGTATAGTGGATGCACTGGGGGTATATTTTAGCAAGTGTATTTTAGCTTACTAGGATAACTTCTTCAAGCTATCAAAAGATTTAATAATTTATTTGTATATCCCCTACACCTGATTGGGTGTGAAGGTGGAGAGGTTTCCCGAGTGAGCTGGGAAGTTCTTTCTGTTTTTACGCTTTCATGCCTTAGAATATACTCCCCTCTCTCAACAACCTTGTGTGTCTTTGAAACAAGAACCCTATCCTTATACTCTGTATCTAAGAAGGTCTAATGTGGAAATGTCCTTCAATACATAGAATATATTCTCCTCTCTCAAGAACCTCTGTGTGTCTGCGACATGACCTTTCCCCTCACCCGATTTGCATATTTTAGATATTTTAGAATTTAAGAAGGTACATGGTGTTCCAAAAAGTAGAATATACCCTTCTTACTTAACAATCCTTGTGTGTCTGTGTGGTGCACCCAGTCTTAGCTATATGCGTGCTATATTATTTTAAGTCCACTTGTAAGATCCTAACTATGTATTTAGGAAGGTACATGGTGGAACATGCAACTTAGAAAGTAGCAAGATGTCTGTATGCTCTTTTTTATGCTTTTGCAAATGAGGTAACTGTCAAGGGTAATTAAAGGGTTATTACTCATTAGTACTGTCCATCCACAGCAGATAACCTGCACCCACAGAGGGACAATCTCCCATTTTATGGTGTCACCTGGTGGTACACAGATGCTGATACAGCAGAATAGGTATCAATGACAAAGGTGAGGACACATGCAGAAGGGGAGCTCTGGGAGCATGGACAACTGCTCTTTAGAAATGAACCACAGGCTATCATTATGGGCTTCTCTTGTTCAATTTCTTTGTAGGACTGATCACTTTATTGCATTAAATCTGTTGTCAAATCACAAAATAATATATAGGTGACCATAGTGGTTGGGGGTGAGCTGCATGCCTTGAGGGCTGACTGGGATGGGCATAGTCCTCAGCTGGATTCCTACCTCATCCAATTCCTGTGCCGGAATTCACTCTTCCCTCTTCCAACCACCCCTTCACTCCATGCAACCCAAGTGTCCTTAAACCCCTCACCTTGAACTAGGCCCCAGAACTGCCCCCCCCCCCCCCGGCCATGGTACGCAGTACATGACTGGCCAATGCAATGTCTTATCCTCAGCATCACGGCTGTAGGGGGGGGGGGCATACCTGCCACAGTATCGGACCCTACAATACTAAATCTTTAGTACCATTTCTTTAAGAGTGGAGAACGTCTTCACTAATTCTCCATCTTCCTTGGGGAAAATTCCCACCTTACTTGGATAACTTCTCCAACCCAGTAAAGGATGATTAGTTGGTCTTGGTAATCTTGGTGATGTAATTGTAGACAACTAACAGCACATAGCGTTGTCCCTATACATATAACAGGTACGTTTGTCTCTTTCTACCTGACTTGTGGAAGACACACAACATTTGGAACGTGTAAGAAGGAAAATACTTTTTTTTTGGAAGGGGGGATAAGGTGGTGAGATAATAGGCTGTCCACTAGATTGTGGCATACAGGGTGGGCATTTCCAAAACAAAGAAACCTCAATGAGAACATTCTAGGTACTATTCGGTAACTGTGGAGACTTCTCTGAGAATGAAATTGACTAATCTATGGAATTAAGTCTCTAATTAATTGTGAAATGTCTACACCTCTCCTGGAGAACCTCTTCATCTCAAAACCTAATACACAGTCATTTTTGGACCTTTTTTGTGTAGGGGTGTAGTTGCTATCCAATGAAAATGGAATGCCCTTCAGTTAAAGTAGAGTTTCTCCACACTTTATTAACTCGACTGGAAAATCTAGCACATGGATGTCAAAACTCCCTCCTGAAGTGGCAGCAACAGGTCAGGTTTTGCGGATCTCCACACAGGCCACAGGTGGAGTAATTAGTGCTCAAACAGGGCTATAGAGTCCACTATGTGGAGATCCACAAAACCTGTCCTGTTGCTGCCCCTTCAGGAGTCAGTTTGACACTCCTGATCTAACAGCTCCAATAGTGTCCACCAGCAGTTCTATATAACAACCAGGCCAAAGGGATTTACTTTCACTTTTGGCATTTTTTTATATGTATCTTTTAAAGTGAGAGAGCTGCCCAAGTTCAAACTCTTTCCAGCAACTCAAAAGATTTGGCTAACATACAAACTTGTCTAAGACATGTTTTATTATGGGGGAACTTACCAAAAACCAAAATTCAGATTTTTCTGATGTCATATAAAAGTTTATTATATTGCTGATTTCATGATTAAATGTGATTTTTTTTTATTATGTTTTCTTGTTGCCAGCATATTTTGCTCTAATGGGTCAACTGATATTTGTACCCAACTATGTATAGTGGATGCACTGGGGGTATATTTTAGCAAGTGTATTTTAGCTTACTAGGATAACTTCTTCAAGCTATCAAAAGATTTAATAATTTATTTGTATATCCCCTACACCTGATTGGGTGTGAAGGTGGAGAGGTTTCCCGAGTGAGCTGGGAAGTTCTTGCTGTTTTTACGCTTTCATGCCTTAGAATATACTCCCCTCTCTCAACAACCTTGTGTGTCTTTGAAACAAGAACCCTATCCTTATACTCTGTATCTAAGAAGGTCTAATGTGGAAATGTCCTTCAATACATAGAATATATTCTCCTCTCTCAAGAACCTCTGTGTGTCTGCGACATGACCTTTCCCCTTCCCCGATTTGCATATTTTAGATATTTTAGAATTTAAGAAGGTACATGGTGTTCCAAAAAGTAGAATATACCCTTCTTACTTAACAATCCTTGTGTGTCTGTGTGGTGCACCCGGTCTTAGCTATATGCGTGCTATATTATTTTAAGTCCACTTGTAAGATCCTAACTATGTATTTAGGAAGGTACATGATGGAATATGCAACTTAGAAAGTAGCATGATGTCTGTATGCTCTTTTTTATGCTTTTGAGCTGCAAATGAGGTAACTGTCAAGGGTAATTAAAGGGTTATTACTCATTAGTACTGTCCATCCACAGCAGATAACCTGCACCCAAGACCACCATTCCTGATTGTACAGAGGGACAATCTCCCATTTTATGGTGTCACCTGGTGGTACACAGATGCTGATACAGCAGAATAGGTATCAATGACAAAGGTGAGGACACATGCAGAAGGGGAGGTCTGGGAGCATGGACAACTGCTCTTTAGAAATGAACCACAGGCTATCATTATGGGCTTCTCTTGTTCAATTTCTTTGTAGGACTGATCACTTTATTGCATTAAATCTGTTGTCAAATCACAAAATAATATATAGGTGACCATAGTGGTTGGGGGTGAGCTGCATGCCTTGAGGGCTGACTGGGATGGGCATAGTCCTCAGCTGGATTCCTACCTCATCCAATTCCTGTGCCGGAATTCACTCTTCCCTCTTCCAACCACCCCTTCACTCCATGCAACCCAAGTGTCCTTAAACCCCTCACCTTGAACTAGGCCCCAGTACTGCCCCCCCCCCCGGCCATGGTACGCAGTACATGACTGGCCAATGCAATGTCTTACCCTCAGCATCACGGCTGTAGGGGGGGGGGGGCATACCTGCCACAGTATCGGACCCTACAATACTAAATCTTTAGTACCATTTCTTTAAGAGTGGATATATCCTCCACATGTGTTGACCAGCTGGGAAACACATTGCGTGCTAGGCTCAGCAGCCCATGGTCTTGCCATGGGCTAGCCATGGCTGGTCAAATCTCATGTTGGTTTTTGGCACTAGTCTCGCCGTGTCTCTAGGTCGGAAATATAAAAAGAGAAAAAAAGTACAAAAAGTGGAAGAAATCGGGGTGTCATGAAGGGTAAGTGGAAGATTAAGGGAGCTAGTAAGAGGGCATAGAGAGGTTATAAGACGCTATAGAGGAAGGTGCAGACAACTCTCATGTTTTCATTTTTTAATAAGCTAAAACTAATTACAGGCTGTGCCAGGTTTCCTCCATGGATATTTTTTGGACACCTTACTGGTGCACTATGTGTCATTTTTTAGCCAATGAGAAGCCAGAACCAGTCTACAAGGACCTTATTTTTATAGTAGAGACAAGTGTTTCCCTATGCAAGCCATTAATGCCCTAGAAGGGTATAAAATGCAGGGCCCTCATCCTGAGGGAAACTGCTGTGGCTTCCTATTGGTTTGTGATGTGCCATCATAAGGCAAGATCACATTATCTTACCTTATTCCTAATGCCAATATATAATAAAGTGATTCTAAAGGCAAAGGTTAAAAAAAGAATAAACAGCAGCTTACCTTGCCAAACGTTCCTCCAGCACTGTCATTCTTCTCCTTTTCCTCATCTGCAGCTCTGGTCACACCCTGCATATGTGGGCCACCAATCGTCTTCAAGGTCCCATAACAAACCATGCCCCCTCCCCCACCTCTGGCTTGAATGGCACTCGGAGCAGCCATGAAGCTTAGGTAACCCCTCCCTCCTCCCCTGCCCAACCTCCTCCCCCTGCTCAGCCTCCTCCCCCTGCCCAGCCTCCTCCCCCTGCTAAGCCTCCTCCCCCTGCTCAGCCTCCTCCCCATGCCCAGCCTCCTCCTACCAGTGAGCTCTCTCTTAGTGGCAAAAGCTGCCCCCCAAGCTCAACCTGCAGGGCAAATATCACTGGGAGCAGGAGGTGTGGGCAGCAGATCCCCGTCCTCCACTACTATGAAGCCACTCGCCAATTGAGGAGCCTCGCCAGAGACAGATGGAGATGGCCCGATATCTCTGCCACCGCCGCTGCCACCACACAAGCTGTGGAGGGAAGCCACCATCACCGCCAAATGCACCCACCAGGCCTGCAGGTAGGAATGCCCATCCACAGGCCATGTTTGGCAGTACGGGAGTGCATGCATGTGATTGGAAGTGCATGCATATGTTTGTGAGTGCGGGGGTGTGTGTATGTGTTTGCGAGTGCGTGCCTGTGTTTGGGAGTGCGAGGGTGCATGCATGTATTTGGGAGGGAGGGTCTAGGCACCCAATGTCGCCAAGCAACAGGGGGAGAGGGGAGGAGCACAGCCAGGGTGTCTGACTATTATGCAGCATCACAGCTCCCATGGTCGACCACTTTTTCATCATATGGTGAAACTGCAAACCTTGATATCTCAGCCATTTCTTCTTCAATTTAATAACAGATAACACTTTAAGGACAGCACCAAACGTAGCCCGACAAAACGGAGTAACATTTGCCTTTGTCTTTATTATCACATAGGACAAAATACATTGGATTGTGGATTATGGATATTTAAAAATCTACACTCTATGTTAAAATGCTGTGCTAGACAACCAGCACTTGCCAGAAATAATTGCAGCTCCTTTAGTCTTTCTGTCAGCCAAATCTTCTTGTCTTTTCGAGCGCGCTGATTGGACATGCATTGTATGACCGGGAAGAGGTGAGTTTGTTCGGGTGACCTGGATGGTTTCACACAGCGGGGCACCCCCTGGGGCAAGGACCAAAACCCAGGATAGTCAAAATCTTGGGTCTTGGTTCACTTTAAATGTGGTTGGCTAATTCTGAATACAGCCACATCCCCAAAAATTATTTTTTTTTTTATTTTATATTTCCTTCCTCCAAACAATTTCAGTTTGTTGTTCAATAGATTAAATTAAGGGTCACATCAAAGGTGCAAAACATTCAGAAATGATTCTTCTTGGTCTGATTTATTTTACATGACATAAACCTGCCATATTAACACGAGGAGAGGGGGGAGGGTATACTTTTTATATCCACTGTATAGAATGATTTGTATGCAGTGTCCTACTAAATCCAAACGTATGTGTAAGTCTTCAGTATGCTGGGATCTGTTCCAATAAGTGGAACTATAAATATTCAAATCAAACAAAGCTGAAGTATAGATTTCCAATGGCCCAGAAAAAAAATATAACACTATTTGACTGGAGACTACAGTGCAGCCATAAAAAATGAAAAACGCTGTACTGAACAAAAAAATAAAACAGAAAGAGCTTAGCATTTCAAAAGATCCTTATCATCTAATAGGAAGGCTGTCCCATCGGCATCACATAGGTCACTGTTTCCCAACATTTTAACAGTAATCCCTGGCCATAACAGATCAGATGTACCCCTAATAGGTAACTAGTTGAGAAGTGTAGAATTTTTATTGCATCCCTGGTTGGGAGCAATCAAGTACATACATGACCTACCTCATATGTGTTGTGCACACAGTGGGCTGGGAAGGGGAAGGAATAGGTGGGATGTAATTAGTATAGAGCAGGTCAAACTAAGTGGTTCTCCACCACATGGAATACAAGAAAAGAGAGTGGAGTTAAGACCAATCCCCACAGGTTTGGTCTAGGAAAACTCAATAGCGTTGACCCCGCTTCAGTATATAAGTAAACAGTGTTTAGATTATATAAAAATACAAATTTATTACAAGAAATCTAAAAGTTGACAAACATTTATAGAATGTCAATAAAACGTGGACATAATATAGGTTTTACATTTATCATACACGGTAGACCTTGACATGGCTTTCTAAATCAACTCCCCAAGCCGTCCAATGGCGGACTAATTTCGCCTGAAAAGGCTTCCTCAGCGCCCTTGGTTAGAAGGTCCACATCTGCATAATAGTCATACATATGTAAGTACATAATTGGGCTGTACATGAAAATAGACAGGTTGATCTGTATACATATATCTACCTGTGTCTACTAGGCATCATAATTCCATCATACAGAAGAAATGGGCGAAGCCCACTAGGCGTCATAATTCCATTATACAGAAGAAATGGGCGAAGCCCACTAGGCGTCATAATTCCATCATACAGAAGAAATGGGCGAAGCCCACTGGCAAAATAGACAGAAAAAAAAAACGTCCCCTGGACTCCTTAGTGTAACAGCAGTGGTGTCAGGATCTATAATGTTTTTTTAATCAGAAATTTAATAAATTGTAATAGACATGCTTATGGTGCTGTCTCTCCCATGGAGAGGGTTAAATGGTGACTCTCCAGAGAAAAGAAAAGCCCCAAGCCAATATACTTGCATATACATCATGTTGTCTTACATAAATTCTGATGTTGGGTCCGCTATGGAAGCTGAGAAGTTGAGAAGTGAGTTACTCAGTTCTAGAACAAAACTAGATTAGCTGTTAAATAGGCTCCTCCATTTTGAGACCCATGATATGTCCCCAACTCATGTCCATAAACTATAACTTCTTTTGCTCCCCAGTTTCTTTTTTTGTTCAACCTGACATGTTTGTATTTTGAACCCTACCTGAAATCTTCTACTCCCCCACATAAAAGAAGGGTGAATATTAAAATTGGGCTTTAAAGTGGGTGTTTGGCTATTGTTGTGCTACTTTGGTGGTGCCACGTCAACAGCTTTCCACTAACACCAGAAACTGGAAGACGGCTGCATGGGAACTTTGGGGCACTGAAAAAGATATTCAATACATACAGGTGCCAGTTGCTTTGAGTATATTTATGGTAGAATGGAGGTAGTTCCACAACCTCAAAGTAAATTCAATAGAAGAAGAAGAGCAGATTTAATTTGGGATCGTGATATCACACATGTAGAGCCCTGATCCTCAATCTGTGGTGCACGTACCCCAAGGTGTATGAAAGGATTTTCAGGTGTGTACCAACAGGAGGGTCTGATGGGCAGGGCCGTATTTGGTGTTCATGGTGCTCTAGGCACTTTAAGTGTTTGCGCCCCCTTTTTTTAAGCTGGGTCACTGTCCATATAAAAAAAGTGTGTAGAGGGAAAGGGTGCAATGGGCTAGATGCAGAGAATGTGTGTGGAGGGCACAAGGGGGAAATGCAGAGAAGCAGACAAGCATTTTCCATCGTTTACTGCATTCTGACATACAGGAATCACATGACCACACCAATGGAGGGGAGATGCTCTGGCCTGTGTTCTTGCCCCCCCCCCCCACCACATAAATACACTTTGCATCCTTCTGTGGCTGGGAGGGTGTGCTTGTTAGGGGGCATTAATGTTCTGGCAATGGGATTTTTAATTTATTTTCTTTAATACAGTAGTAAGGGTAGTGTCCTCTCCCCCCTTCCAGGTTGCCGCCCTAGGCACGTGCCTAGGGTTGCCTAATGGTAAATACAGCCCTGCTGATGGGTCCGGTATAGCATTTCAACAGTAAAACATTTTTTTTTATTGCTTTAAAAATGCTATGAGGCCCATGACCTACTTAAGTTGGTAACTTTATAACTTAGCCCTTACTTGGTGGTACGTGGTGTCAAAATTTAAAAAAACACTCTCATTTTAACAGGACTAGACTGAACTCAGGGGTTAATTTGGCAGATAATGATCCTTTTTTGGCTTAGGCACCTTGGACAGATTCCTAGTCCCCTCACTCGGGGGGTGTATATGCTGTATGTTTCATGAGTGTACTAATGGGGGGGCATGATCGGTGCTAGTCTGGGAAGAGAGAAGCGTATGGGCCCTGGGGGCCTGTTACACCGGCTGCTGCTTTCAGCCTTGCCGCTGTTCTGCTGGAGCAGGCCCGACTGCAGGAGACATCAGCCCGGACAAAGAGCTGTCTCTGCATCCATACCATAGGGGTGGGAGGGGCTTCCTTCTGCCATGAGCCTAGAGACAGCAGCTTTCCCCGTCTCTATGGTATGCTCACCATTGCCTTCCCTTCTTTGGCAGACTTTAGCTCTGCTTATATGCCAGCCCCAGGAATCCTGATTTGAAAAGCTTTTCTCCAGTTAATGGTCAAAAGAGTTACTGTTATAATAGCTTTAAAGCGGACCAACAGTCAATAATGACTTAAACCAGACCGTGCTCATATACATCCCTCCCCAGGGCAATTTAGATTGCTGCACATAGAAATTCATTTACTTTCTCTAACTCCTGCTATAGTGAATTTTAGAAACACGATAAACAAAGGAGGGGCGTCAGTCGCTTAGACCATTTTATAACTAACCTGGGAGGTGCACGTTAGCAGGGCAATTAGGATACAAAAGTTTTAAAGGAGCCACAGCACTCAACCCTGTTAGCTTGCAGACCAGCCTACAATCTGTCTCTAAACTTGTTTAAAAACAGAGGGCTCTCAGAGATTAGAGTTAGGACTGCACCCCACAGAGGCACTTTCGCGTGGTGGTGCAGCTTAAGCTTACTTCTGCAGATGTGTGTGACCGAGCCCTCTGTTTTTAACCAACTTTAGAGACAGATTGTAGGCTGGTCTGCAAGCTAACAGGGTTGAGGGCTGTGGCTCCTTTAAGACTTTTAGAAACAAGATGGCGGATCATGCATTTGTAAGCCACCTGCATACAGGAAGTGCTGCTGGGCTTCCTGTTGCTGTGCATTGTCAGTTATGTCAGTTGAATCCAGGCAGCAGCATGGCTGAGATGCTGGGAGAGGAAGCTCCAAAATGGCCGCTACCTTTCTTTTCCAACTGTGCCGGGCTGTTGGTTCGGTTTAATGCAACAACGACATCCTGTATGTGACTGCTGGCTTTTTATACTATTGATAAAGTTAGTTCAAAGAAAAATACTAGGAAGTCTTAGACTGACCATGTGACTGTATGCATAGTGTATTAACCTGCTAATAGAAAGGAGCTGTTTCTGTTGCTCCATGTTGAGATGTGTTGCTTATGTATCATGCTCACGTTTACATTCCTGATTGTTACTGAAATTACAGCCGTTGTTCCTGTACGCTAGGAGAATGCCGTGTACAATCCGCTGCCAACAGTTACCATGCTCCCGCACCATTTGGCATATGGCTGCCAAAGATGAAGGTGGGGCATCAGTAATCAGGATTCCCCTGAGCTATGATCAGGAGAGATCAGCACTTATTTTTTTAATGGATAGGCTGAGTTGACCCAGGTGGGTGAGGAAGGGTGGGGGGCAGAAGGGTTCCCAGAGGCAGAATCGCCCCTATAGTTCAGGTCCCCATTAATTTCAATTGGGGACTGGGTTCGGGGCCCTGAACCCAAACTTTTATTCAAAGTTTGGTGGAGCCCGAACATGCCCAACACTAGCAGATATCTGTACACCTGCAAGGGGAAAGAAGGAGTAAGGTTTTTGCACTATTATTATCCAGATCACTTATACAAATGTATATAACAACTTCAAAGGTATAATATCTATGGTTTTACATTGTTGGTAGGAGCTGCGGTGGACATTTCCTGAACCATGAAGCGTACACAGGTGCTCGCTGTTTCCTTCCTTGTCCTGCTCATCTGTTCAGGTCAGTACAGATCTTCTATTACCAACAGTTACCAGATTTTTCTTGGACTGAAACCGAGGCAGATCAGCCAGGGAATCTTATAGATCCATTCCCTCCCCCCGGGGCATCCAAAATCAGGATGCCCCGCTGTGTGAACACCACCAGATCGCCCGCTACACTTACCTTACTTCGCCGTCCAGCGACGCATGTGCGGGCAACAACCACATCCCCGCGATCCCTCTACGAGGCCGCGTGCCTGTTAAAGGGAAGCGTGTGATGCAGCCGCCAGCGTGCTTGGAGCTGCTGTGCTAAGACGTCGGTTTAGACGTCCATTAGTCAGCGGCTCCGAGTGCGCTGATTGGACAAGCGGTTGTGCATGCGCCGTAGGACCATGGTGAGGTGAGTTGATGTGGAAGATCTGGGGGGTTTCACATAGCAGGGCACTCCCAGTCGGGGTGCCCCAGGGGGAAGGACCAAAACCCATGATAGTCAAAATCCTGGGTTTTGGTTCACTTTAAAGAGGAACATTGGCATCTAAAAGCCTCCAGGGAGGCCGGTTTCCCCATCCTGGGAAATGTTTGGCTGTATTTGACCATCTTTTGATCCCGTGTTCCCCAACCCTCCTTCCCAAGGACCACCAACAGGCCAAGTTTGCAGATCTTTACACAAACACACAGGTTAAAGGAAAACTCACTTTATGGCAGGTTTTTGGTGTTGTGCCTTAACGTTTTCCTCTTGTGAAATATAAAATAATCATTTGTGTTAGGATTGTGCCTCCAGACCTGTGACTTCCTTAAAATCTTTAGAGGCATGGTCAAGGCTGCCAAATAATTGCCACGCAGACCACTCCTCCTGCTGGACTACTAAATTAAGCTGTTGTTGCTGAGATTCACCCCCATATCTGTAGCCCAGTAATAAAATAGTAATTCATGACTACATTTTCAGCCTTGAAAGGTGGGTCTATACAAAGAAACAGGGAAAGAATGACAAGCAAAACATGTTCCCCAGCGCACAAAAGCAATAGTGTGTCCCACACTGTCTGATGCAAGAGGAGTGGAGATAAGTCCACCTCTCAATTCTAAAAGAAAGGTGGTCATGAATAAAAAAAATCCAGGGGTTGGCCTACAGGAAAGGTGCTAAATGACACCAACAGCTTTATTTAGCAGCACACCAGGATGAACTCTCTGTATCACAGGTTTGTTTTTGCATTTAGTCTTTTATATTGACCTGCCAACAACTTTCAGTGCTCTCCGTCTGTCACTTCTCACTATTGATAGTAATGAGCCAAACAGAGTCTGTTCGGCTGTATCCTAAGGCAGGACACCATTTAAGTCTATAGAACTTAAACTGTTGCCCAATTTTCCCATGTGTATTGTTTTCTGTAACGTGTCCTCCATACAGGTTGATATGCCCAAACCTTGGAGGCTGAATGGCTGTTTCTAGCACAGTGGGTCTCAACCTTAGTACCCCCTAGCACAAAGAGGTTCCAAACAAGGACCCCAAAGGGGGTGATTAATTATAAACAGTACCAAAATAAGTAGGTCACAGGCCTCGTGGCATTTTAAAGTGGACCAAAACCCAGGATAGTCAAAAGTTTTGACTATCCTGGGTTTTGTTCCTTTCCCTGGGCGGTGCCCTGCTGTGTGAAACCCCCCCAGATCGCAGCAGCAACTCACCTGGTCCCATGGCACGTCTAAGAGCAGCGGCTCTAGCGGACGCATCCTCCGTCTCCCTCTAACAGGGAGCATGCTCGCGCTGGCCCTTCACAAATGACTGGTACGGGCACCCGCACTGCTAGAGGGGAGCGGAGGCTGCTCTTAGATGTGCCGTGGGACCAGGATAAGGTGAGTTGTTTGCGGCGATCCGGGGGCGTTTCACTCACCGGGGCACCCCCGATCGGGGTGCCCACGGGGAAAGGACCAAAACCCAGGATAGTCAAAATCCTGGGTTTTGGTCCACTTTAAAGCAAGAAAGGACTAGGTTTCGCTTGTAAAATATACCAGACCAGTCAGACACCCCCTGAAGGTCTGCCTCATAACACTATTTTGTACCCCTGTTGTTATAATGAATTTTCTGAGTACAAGATACAATAGAATTAGTTGGCACATCACGACCTGCTGATATTCTTCCAGTAGAACACACACACCCTCTATGTCACCAGCTGCTTGGCACCTCCTATTGGATAAGAACCCACATGCAGCTTAGCGAGGTGTCTATCACTGAAAAAATAGTCATTGGACCAGGACGCAGTTGTACATAGATTAAGGTTCACATTCAGACAGAATATTGCTGACTGCTTTCCTACATATTTATACCCCACAGGAATTGAGAGCTACAGGATACAGAAGCGTGAGGCCGAGGACTATCTGACACAAGCCAAAGATTTTTTTAGTTCGACATGGGGTCAAGTCAGCTCCGTGGCAGATACAGTGTATGAGAAAGTGAAAGACACTGGAATTCCAGACAAAATACAGTAAGTGTAACTCCTTATCCAGCAAAATGTATCAATAAGGCCCAACTTGTCAGAAGGGGGTCACTGGCACAGGAACTCCAATTATGTGCTGGTTACTGCATCTCATTCCTTAGGATATCAATGATCCTTCTGTTGAACAAGTAAATTTAGATCTCCCCAGTCAGAGTCACAGGTGAGAAAAGGTTCTTACCTATCAAAACCTTTCCATCAGTTGTACTTGTTGGTAATGTTCTCTTCAGACTCTCTACCAGTAATAAAAACCTAGGAGGTTTAGGTCGTCACATTTTTGTATGTTCCCTGTGACTTTCCTGACATCATTTTAAGCACTTGCCTACCACCTTTATATGTGGTGGGCATATAAATTACGAGCTGTTGGCATTTATCAATGATGCAGATTGCTGTGACCACTCTCTAGTGTGAATCGTGTACAGAAATAAGGAGATGTATCTGGTTCTTCCCTATTGCGCCATCTAAAACACATTTCCCTTTCCGTTGATATTGTTGGTTCTCTTCAGTGTCCACCTGTAGAAAATAACTAGAAGGTGTAGGTCATCACATTTTTGCATGGTTACATTGCGAGCTGACGGAACACGGCAGTGCTGCAGATTGCTGTGTCCGCATCCAAGTGGGAGTCATGGACAATAAAAAGATGACAAACTGGATCTTACCTATCAATCCATTCAAAACTAAAACACATTATCCTTTGGTGGTTGTGTTTGTTGGCTCTTTTCAGGCCTGCTACCAGCACTAAATAACTAGGGTGTCTAGGTCATCACATTTTTGTATGTTGCCTGTGACGTTCTGGCGGCCTTCTAATCAAATTGCCTAACTAACACACCATTACTTTATACCCCATGGTAGTACATTTAGCTACGCCACTGACCCTGGGTATCCCTTGGACCCTTTAAAGTGGACCAACACCCACGGGTGATCAGCCTCCCTCCCCGCGGGACATCCGAGATCGGGATGTCCCGCGGGGTGAAACCCCCCCAAACACCCCAAACTCCTTACCTTATCTCCGCCGCCGTCTCCCTCACGCCCCTCTAGACGTGCGCGCGCCCGCACCGGCCGTCTGTGAATGGCGTCAAGAGGGACGCGCGGGAGGCGGTGGCGGAGGAGCCGCTTGTCCGCGGCTTGTCCGTCGGCGCTGGGAGCGGGGGGAGGTGAGTTGTTCGGGGGGTTCGGGGGGGTTTTACACAGCGGGGCACCCCGATCGGGGGTGCCCCGGGGAAGTGGACCAAGACCCAGGATAGTCAAAATCCTGGGTGTTGGTCCACTTTAAACCGGACCTTCAGCATGATTTATTGAAAAGTCCAAACCCTTAAAAAACGATTCCCTAACATCTAAAGTTAATATATTTCAAGTTTTTAGTCACTTACTTATTATTCTTTCCCCCACTGGGCTGCAACTCTGTTCAGGATTCTTTAGGATACGGCCATCTTGACTCAGAAGCATCACACTTACTGGGGAGATGAGAGTGGGATAAAGTACAGGGGGGCGGGTTATAGCTGAGCTTTGCTCAGACAGAGCATAGCTGGGGTCAGGAAAAGGTCAGCAATCCCAGAATGCAGAGCAGCACAGTCAGAATGCACTTTCTGTTTGCAGGCTGCCTGATATTCCATGAGCCGCCATCTTGGATGTTTAAAGGCTCATAACATGCAGTAGATGAAGGTAGGGTGATTTTTAATGTGAGCAATCTGTACATATAGGGTGTGGAAAACATATAAGATAGACTCTTATTCAGAGTGAAGGTCCGCTTTAACAGTTCAAAAATAGCGACAAAAGAAAAAAAATACAGTTTAGAAACAAGAAAAAAGAACTCCCCATTGCTGCAGACACAGATCCACCTTCTTCTTAGCTTGGTGTCTTACAAAGCTAATGTCGGTCCACTGGGGCGGGGAGCGTTTTAAACCATGGAGGAGAAGCCTCTGTTGAAACCCTCCATGTGACTAATCCTCACTAAAAGAGAGGGACATGAAGGGGTAGGTCATATGAGGGGGATTCCTCAGAGGCTTCTCCATGGCCCGGAAGACTGGCATCAGCTTGGGCTCAGGACGCCAAGGAAGAGGGGGAATGGACCTGGTCCCCCCTAACTACAGATGCCGGCAGGGCGGCTGCAGTAGTGGCTCCCAGCGTCAAGAAAATTACAGCCCGCCAGTCCAGGAGGAAGCCGTCGACCCACCAGACCTGCAAAGAGGATGCAGCCGGGCAAGAGGCAGATGAAGGAAGATACAGCAATGTTGAGTTCTTTTTTTATTTTAAAACTGTTTTTCCTTTTTTTGAACTATTTTTGAACTGGTAAGGGGTCCACATTGAGGTAGGTGTTGCTATTGTATCCAGCATTGGGGAGTACTGATTGCTGGATAATGGGAACTATCCGGCCGGAGGGTTTCACTAATAATTACACACATTTTGTGCACATTACAAATTGGTCAATACATTGAAAAAAGTCCTTGTAAACCAAAATTTAGGATCACTTTATAGAGGATTTATGCCTTCCCTACTCCATTTAAGAATAGATGCATGTTTGACGAGATAGACATCTATACTATAGAAACATAGAAGGTTGATGGCAGAAGGAGACCATACGCTCCATCTAGTCTGCCCTTATGTGTATACTGTATGTACTCTTTATCTTAGGATAGATGTGTGCTTATCCCAGGCATGTTTAAATTCAGTGACTGTTGATTTTTCAACTACCTCTGCTGGAAGTTTGTTGCAAGCATCTACTACTCTTTCTGTAAAATAATATTTTCTAACATTGCTCCTGATCTTCCCCCCGACTAGCTTCAGGTTGTGCCCCCTTGTTCTATCATTAAGCTTCTTCTTAAAAACACTTCCCTCCTGAACCTTATTCAATCCTTTCACATATTTGAAGGTCTCAATCATGTCCCCCCTCTCCCTTCTTTCCTCCAGACTGTACAAATTAAGTTCTTTAAGTCTCTCCTGATAAGTTTTAAGTTTAAGTCCTTCCACCATTTTCGTTGCCCGCCTTTGGACCCGTTCTATTTGAATAATGTCTTTTTGCAGGTAAGGTCTCCAGAACTGCACACAGTATTCTAGCTGTGGCCTTACCAGGGCGGGCTCTATACAGCGGCATCACAACCTCCCTCTTCCTACTGGTGATGCCTCGAGCTATGCAGCCGAGCATCCTGCTTGCTTTTCCCACTGCCTGGCTACACTGTCCACTCATCTTGCAGCTATCAGTAATCAGTATCCCTAAATCTCTCTCCTCCGAGGTCCTGGCTAACACAGTGCTGCCCATACGGTGCTCAGAGCAGGGATTCCTTCTACCCAAGTGCATGATTTTACATTTAGAGACATTAAACTCTAGTTTCCACAGTTTTGACCATCTATCCAGTAAAGCTAAATAATTTTCCATGTTGCAGACACCTCCAGGAATATCCACCCTATTACTAACCTTTGTATCATCAGCAAACAGACAAACTTTTCCTACCAAGCCTTCTCCTATGTCACTTACAAATATATTAAAAAGAATGGGGCCCAGGACAGAGCCTTGCGGCACACCACTTGTAACTCGCCTTTGTTCAGATTGCACACTATTAACAACAACACTCTGATACCGATCCCTCAGCCAACTGGAAATCCACTGAACTATCCAGGGATTGAGTCCTACCTTCAATAACTTATCTATGAGCTCCTTATGTGGTACAGTGTCAAAGGCTTTGCTAAAATCCAGATAGGCGATATCCACTATATCCACCATGTTTTAATACATTTTATATATGAATTGTCTCCTCAGGGACGGTTACACCAAGGCTACAGAGACCCTGGCAACCTATGGCAATATTTTAGCAGACCAGTTTTCCCTCTGGTTCAAAAACCCATAGAATTACCATCCCTGATGAATTTGTTCTGGACGATGCAGAATACAGAGAACAATGATAAAAAAAAAAAACGTCAGCAACTACTTTCTGCAATTCAACCCTTTGTAATTGTATCGCCAAATAAAAACTTTTTTTTGCACAGTGGTTTTTCGTATGACTTTTGTTCCACTTGAAATGTATATAGTATGCTTTAGTTTTAATTGATCGCGGCTGCTATTCAGGACTGTGATTTGAAGTAGAAAGAACAGGAGTTTTTTAGTACCTGAGAATTGTAGAGCTATCACAGTATGTTATTATTCTAGGTATTGAGCCTAGTCTGTCCCACCTAATTAAAATAATGATCATAAATAGGTTAAAAGGAAGATGGCCATGACTAGACAAGAAGGTCGATTCACAGCCTTCTATAATAGTTTTTGTTTTCATGTGTAAATGCATTTAAGTAAGGCAGTGAAGCGACCTTAAGATGTATTTAGAGCCATATAATAGACAGGGCCTGAGGGGTTGGTGCCCAGGGGCCTCCACCACTTGATGTACCTCGAGGTCCTTCACCACTAGTAACAGAAATGTAGAAAACTCTTGTAAAAGCAGAACAATGCCCCAGAGAAAACTACATTGATACCTAATTAGTGAATTTAATTAGGAATCCACGTGTATTCCTGTGGAGATTCAGTAGTAAGTGTTATAGTAGAAAGTATTCCCCATATTAGATGGCTGTAAATCAGTCCCATAGAAAACAACAGGTCTCATAGAGGATAATGGTTAAGCAAAGGTTACTGTTTGAAGTTTTGGAGGGAAAAATGGAGAAACACAAATTAGAACCAGATAGGGCCAGTGAACCAGGTGACCTGAGTCATACTTGGACAAAACATGGCCACACATGCCTGGGAAGGGCAATGGGATTAGCTAATAGATAGTTGATACAAGTAAGGATATTTATGGAGAGTCCTGACATTGTTCTAGAAGTTTATCGGTCTCAGGGGATATATGTGTTATGTTGGAGACAGCAGAGAGAGCAACAGCTAATGCCAACTAAGAGCACAAGAGAGATAGGAAAATACTATGGCAGGTCAGGGGCAAAATTGTGCTTGAATAAGGACCTGAATACCTTTACCCAAGGGAATAAGTCCAGCGGTGCCAGATGCCTCTAAAAGTGGAATTAAAGTGCTGAGGGAAGACGTGGAGCAAGTCATGATGCTATCTGCTAACATGTTGTAAGCTGAAACAAATTGGAACCAAGGCATCTTGTCTTTTACGTTAACTGAAGTATTAGCTGGACATCAACAATGGCGACAGAGCTCACAGTGCCATATATTGGGATGGGAGTTTGAAAAACTGGGATACTTTCTGTCACCCTCCTCCTGGGACTATAACAAACAAGATGAGTCATTCTGAAAAGCCCGCCAACTCCCTGCTGAAAGGTCCATTGCGGTATATTGTTACAGCCAAGGAGCAGTTAATTTATCTTAATTGTTTCCACTGTAATCAGCTGTGATTGTAAAGCTGTCATGAGCTTGGAATGTAATGTAACTAGCTTACATTACATTACATTACATTACATACATGGGGGCTGTGGTTCCTTGGCTTGTGGATATAATGGGGTTGGGTACAGAGGGCTGAGAGGGAGTCTAAGGGGGCAGGGACTGAATGTGGGTGTTAAAAACAGCAGCTCAACTGGCCCCAAAGCAATATACTGTACATTAGGGCACACAAAATCTCCATCGTCAACCTCAACCAATCTTCTGGTCCACACCACACACAAATAAGGTGGAAGCAATAAATGCCCCCATGCTAAAATAACCCACTCTGCAAACAGGCAAGCGGTTGCTTCAACCTCCATTTGTGTAACTTATATATTTCTTTACAAAGCTGGAATATAGTATATGCCAAATTTGACTTGGCTTCATCTTGTAATTGCAGCCCATTTTCCAGTTTATAAAGACAACATTTTGCCAAGTATTTATCAAGGAATATCAGATACTTGTGAATAAAGAAATATATTTTAAATAGGAATTACCACCATCATCCAGGGTTTCTTAGTAATTAGCCAAAATAGTTACAGATAGTATGGGAATAGGCAGGTGGCTGGAGATGGGCCATGGAAAAGAACACCCTGGTGGTGATAAGAAACATATAAATGATCCACACCACTGACAATGAGTTACATTTAAGAAGAGTTACCACCAGCTCACTATGATCCATCTCTGGGTGTGGATATTCCTCGGACTTGCAGGTAACAGATGACTTACTATGTTATATAATATTTCCATTTCAGGGTAGGAAACAATTGTTAAATGAAGCCACGCCCCCTCATTGAGGGAAGGATAGAAGATAGGTTGTAACTGTTGCAACAAAATCAGCACTTTTAATAGGCTAATGAATCATTTATTGGTGCAGAACTGCATGTTACACCTCAAAGAGGGACCAATGAGAACAACGAGAGACAAGGGGGACATGGACTCCAAAGAGGGACAGCCCCTCCAAATCAGGGACAGTTGGGAGGTGTGTCTAATAAAATAGCAGCTGAATTTTGCATAATAGCATACAGATATTCGAATAATAAAATTTTATTTAGATTCATCCTAATGACAACTTGCCTGCAGTTCAAGGTTGAAGGATCAATCAGATGCCTTGAATTCACATCAGAGATTGTTTAGGCCACAAAGCACAAGGTCTACTGATACCTTTTAGCAGATACAAAGCAAGTAGGTGTCAGTGTGATTCATGAGTAGTGCCAGGGGCGGACTGGCCATAGGGAGACCCAGGACAATCCCCGGTGGGTCGCTCTTTGGGGTCAGTTGAGCTGCTGCTTTTAACACCCACATTCAATCCGTGTCCCCCTAGTCTCCCTTTTAGCCCCTTGTACCCAGCCCCACGGTATCTGCAAGCCAAGGAACCTCAGCCCCCAGTGCCCATCACCGGCATCATGGTTGGGGGAACCTCAGCAGGGATGTCTTGGGCCGGCCAGGGGCTGGTAAAATCCAGGGCTGATATCTGTCCCCAGTCCGCCACGGAGTTGTGCCATTTGAAGCACTAAAGATGTATGAACACTGGCCCTCCCTAGATGCACCTAGATGATGTTATTGATTACAAAAAGTTCCAATGTTTAATGATCACGTTAAACATTTGACCCAAGTCAAGTGCTGGGCTATTAACATTGTAAGCAAATAAGATCTTTTTCAATACTTTTTCGAACACTGGCTTTGTTTAATTGACTCATTTGTGCTTTAACCCTGGTTTCTTTTCAGCTGCTGCTCCAAAATATGATAATGCTGATAAAATTATTAATGGGTATGAATGTCAGCCCTACTCCCAACCCTGGCAGGTTTACTTCACCTACAACGGACAACGTTGGTGTGGAGGCTCCCTGATCACAGCACAATGGATCATATCTGCTGCTCATTGCTACAAACCGTAAGTTTTGTGTACCAAATCTATGAGTTCAAGGAAACCAAAACAAGAACTGCCCTCCCCCTTCATATGAGCTTATACAGAAAATGTAATCTGGGGTTCCCCTACAGGGCCAGATTATGAGAGGGGCGCAAGGGGCTCTAGCCCCGGGGCCTCCACCACTTGCCCTGCAAAGGGGGCCTCCAATAACCTTTGGGTTATGGTCTAGTCCAGGAGGCTTTTCAGTCTTTGGTTTGACGGGCTGCAGGGCCAGCAACAAAGCTATCTGCGGCAGTGGGGGCTCCACGCATTTGGGCAGCCACAGCCACCACAAGGCAGGACGGAGAGTCTAGAGCAGCAAAGTCGCCATCAGCAACGCTACAGTGTGGTTCAGTGCAGAGTAGTCAATCGATGGCGGCTCACTGTACATAAGCCTTCTGCTTAAGTTTTCTGCTAGACCAGCTGGGTGACTACACTACCTCCTATCCAGAATGGCAAAGCAGGAGATCCCGAGCAGCACGCACCCGCACAAGGGACTCAATCTGACATTCCAGTAAGTAGGTGGGGGCCAGACAACTATCTGTTAATTGGCTGGACTATTATTTTAAAAGGAAGAAAATACTATATCTGGGGCCTCCACCAGATTTTTTGCCCAGGGGCCTCCACCACACTTAATCCCCTACCTTCTCTACCTTTTGCAATATGATCTACAGGAGGGTATATTCATTAAACACCAACCACCATTAATGGCTGGATGCTAGGTCATTAGATCTGGTTGAAGCAGAATGTGAGTAGAAACCAAGACTCAATTCCTGCTAAAGTTTCTTACATGTACTGGAAAATACTGGAAAAAAGGCATTTGGCTGCCATAAGACCAGGAGGCCAGTAAGTGGATCTCTGAGAACTGGACACGCTACAGCCTAACCCTACAGAAACAAGGAACAGCAGTAAAATATTCTGCAGGGCAAGATGGAGTTAACAAGGATTATTAGTGAAAAAAAACATTCACCTTGGGTTGTGTCAAAGTTCCTTAAAGTGGACCAACACCCAGGATTTTGACTATCCTGGGTTTTGGTCCACTTCGGGGGGGGGGCACCCCGATTGGCCCCGCTGTGTGAAACCCCCCAGAAAGCCACAAAAACTCACCTCACCGCGCCGTCCAATCCCCGCCGACGGACAAGCAGGGCGACAGCGACGGACAAGACAGCGCGTCCGCCGCCACCTCCCGCACGTCACTCTTACAGGGCGCGCGCCCGCGCCGGCCATTCACAAACGGCTGGCGTGCGCACGTCTTGAGGGGCTGCCGCCGCCGCCGATGAGGTAAGGTTTTTGGGGGTTTTGGGGGGGTTTCACCCCGCGGGACATCCCGATCTCGGATGTCCCGCGGTGAGGGAGGTGATCGGCCCGGGAATCTTATAGATTCACAGGCCGATCACCCCTGGGTGTTGGTCCACTTTAATAAATGCAGTGCTTTGATTTCCTGTGCAGGACCAAGACCTTGGTTGCCCACCTTGGAGAGCATGATACCACCAATGATGAAGGGACTGAACAGCGCATACAGGTGGCAAAGGCATTACAGTATGTCTACTATAGCCCGTATTACATGGATCATGACTTCATGATGGTGAAACTAGCTGAGCCTGCCAAGTTCAATAAATATGTTCAGCCTATCCCGATTGCAACATCTTGTCCAAGTGAAGGAAGTCATTGCCTGGTATCAGGCTGGGGGAACATAAAGACCTCTGGAGGTAATTTTTCTATTTGTTCTTCCATAGGGAGAACAGGAACTTGTACTGCTTTTGGTTCAATGGGACCAGGGTAACCTCACCAGCATGCTGATTTCTGGAGATTGAGCCAGCCATGTTTCTACAATTCCGCAATTTGAAAGCTTCAGTACCTTCACTTAGAGGAGTGAACATATCCAGCCCTGCCCATAACCTGTCACTGCAATACTATATCCTTAGATGTGGAGCACACTTGTTGACTAACTGATAAGCACATTCAGGGTGAGGCTCAGGTTGGATGTGGTGGGGCAGTCATGGGCTGGCAGGAGCCAACCTGTTTTATGCAATAGTTACATGTAATGTAGAGGAATTTTCTTCTTCTCTCTTTTCAGTAAGACACCCAGTAAGCATTTATCTTAACATGTAATTCTGGTCTGCAACCAGACAATTACCCTAACCGCTGCCAGGAGAGTAATGTGTGACTGGAGGAACTCAAGTTGTGGGATATAATTTTTGCCTTTGAACAAGACACCTGTAATCTAACTTTTAAGCATACATCAATGGGCATATTAATACAACCGTAACACCAATTTAGGATCCTTTCTTTAGGATACCATGCCCTGCCCTCTTAATATTTCTTTTCTCTTACCAAAGACACAATACTCAATGGCCAATGATCATATTTCTATTAGATACTGGTTATTGCAAGGTAATGCAAGTACATAGAATTGGCAT
The DNA here is from genome assembly GCA_027917425.1 of Gastrophryne carolinensis. Taxonomy (NCBI): domain Eukaryota; kingdom Metazoa; phylum Chordata; class Amphibia; order Anura; family Microhylidae; genus Gastrophryne; species Gastrophryne carolinensis. The sequence goes on along the minus strand of CM051242.1, from coordinate 156,146,353 downwards.
GTAACTAACCAAAGGACCATAGATCACCATTTCCTGAGGAAATGGTATTATTGTGAGGTTATGTACTGTGGGTGATCAGGCTTTTAATGTCCTGCCCTATGAGGTGCAGTGTAGAAACCCACTTTGGGGGTAGGTACTGAGAATAATAGTAGAACATGGAAGTCTCTTTCTTGCAGGGGCCCACTTTTATTTAGGCCAACAAGGCAGGCCACCCCACTTTTAAGTCACTCACAGGGGTCTTCCTGTGGGTTTAGGGTGGAAGGAAGCTTCAAGCTTTCACCCTGCACCCATGGCATTCAGAGCTCTAGTGACAGTTTTCTGTGTTTAATGACTTGTCTGTACCTAAAGCCTAAACAGGAAAAAGTTTGTATACACTCAACACATGGCAACTAGAATCTAAATCTGACTGTATTGCAACATTTCTTTTTAATCCTTTAAGAATACCCAAATCTAATTCTAGGTTATCAGAATAATCACTAGTATAGAAACTCTAATATACTGCACTGTAAGGGGATAACAAAGATACTCCAGCCCCATGGTGTTCCTCAGATTTTCTCCCAGCTGCTGGTCTGAATCTAGTGCCGAGATTATTCATCAGCCTTGCTTCATGGTCATGTGTGCCTTTCTGCCTGTTAATCTAATGGTAAGCATGTCTCTATAGCACAGCAGTGCAATTCAGTGCTGGATCCCTTATAAATGTGGGGAAGTAAGTGCCACCTCTCCTGCTCTTTCTTTCAACCTGAACCAAAAATGGAGAGAAAGAATGCTGGGAGAGGACATGACAGAGAAGGTTTTAACTGAAATTAATTTTTAATTTAGGAGTAGGAGGAACACAGATAAGGGGTCCTTAGACATTATGGGTGGTTTCCAGGGTAGAGGCTGTGCAGATAAGAGAGCTTAGTGATTTCACTATGTCTAAAAGGGGTTGTAATTTGGCTGTATGGACCGAACAATTTCTAATGGTGGCTATAGGTAAAGGAGTCTATATTACATTCCAGGTTTTCAAAGATAGCTAACTATTCTAATCTCTAATGTTTCCAAAAAGATTACCTGAACTTTCTATCAAATTGTAACAAATAAGCTCCTGGGCAGAATGGGTTGTACACAAGCATAGGGGTCCTTGGACATTTCAGGGTGCTATGATAATAGGGGTTTGGATAGTCTATGTATGAGACAAGCCAGCCAGGTACTACGGCAAAAAGTGAAGAAAGGTAAGGAATCTTAGTGCTTTCATTATAACTATAAAGGGATTGATTTGTTGGCTGTATACACCAAAGCATTTCTAATGGTGCCAATAGGTAAAGGTCTGCAATATATTTCCTAGGCCAGCTAATTAATTTCTAATATTTCAAAAATGATCACCTGAAGTATCTACCAAATAAGTGTAGGCATGTAGATAACATATAAAACAAATAGCGTATAACCACATTATTAATACTATAATGGCAGCATTAGTCATAATTAAGTAGAACTCAACTAGTAATGCCAAGTCAGCTTAATTTAGACTTACCTCTTGGCCAACAGTGCTTTCGAAATTCCTTTTCTAAAGAAAGTGAGGGTTAAAATGTGAATTGAATTAAAAGATGTGATGCTTATTTATATTGCTTCTCTAACAGATATACTATTTTTATTTTACACATTTGCTGTGTGTTTTTAGTACAATACCCCGATACCCTGCAGTGTCTAGAGCTACCAGTTTTGTCGGAGTCCACCTGTAAAAAGTCTTACCCAGCCTCAATCACCAGTAACATGTTCTGTGCTGGTTACCTCGAAGGTGGAAAAGACTCATGCCAGGCAAGTATGGTAGATAAATCCAAATCTGTAATTTTTAAAGATGTAAGAAGGTTTTTTTATAATGTGTGTACACCCTTTCGTTGAACATGATTGGTTACCAATAGTCACATGGGGCACCACCACTGCGGATAGCAGTGATGGAATGCATAACTGGTGAGTAGCTCTACCTGATTTCAAGTTTCCATTTACTGTTTGTTTAGAGAGGCATTCTATTTTTCTGGTACTCATTTAGAGGGAGATAAGAGTTTTTGGCAGGCAGTCCCCTGACTGTGAGTTAATTAGATAGTTTGAACCAATGTAATAAAAGACTGGGTTCTGAGGTAAATGGTTGTCCTGAAGTTGCTAAGGACAGTTAAGAAGAACAATCACTCCTATTATCTAGTCTGTTATCCTGAAAGTTGTATTCAGCAACTGCATGTTAATTCTAGGATATGTGAGGTCTAGTCTAGTAGGTTGGCATAATTTATGATGTATATGGACAGCCCTTATCGCTCTTCCCTTTTTTTGAATACCACCTTCTACCATTTAAGGGGAAGTCCACTTGTATTTGGGTGTGTTTTGCATCAGACCCCAGACCAGAACCATTTTAGTGACGCAAGGCTTAATTGCAGCTGCTCCCGGCATCTAATGTCTCCAAGGCCTGGAGTCTAACACCACGTCCCACTCTTCCAACTTCACTCTCAAAGGATGTGCACAGTGGGGTATGGGACCAAGACAAAGCACCCATGGTGGACTTGAGTGGCCTTAGTAGAGTGATCGGCACAACAGAATCAGCTGCAGATAAGCAGGGACTACAGTTCTGTTCAGGGGTCTGTTGGGAAAACCCACCAACGTAGTGTCTAGTGTTAACACTCATAGTGAATTTTGTTCCTTGGAATATTATCCTCTTCAGCAGAACCCTATGAAAATGTCAATCCAGTATCTTTACACATATAGGCCTTGATTCAATAAAGGTACAAAAAAATTCTCATGGTAGTAAAAGATTAAATTCATGAGAAAAAAGCCTGAGAATGTCACTGTTGCTGAATCACCAGATAAAAAGACAATGAAAGTCAATGGCACTTTTTTACTCCTAGAAAAGTAGAGAACAGTTTACACAGTTTACAGTTTACAGTTTTCCTTTCTACACGGTAGTAAAAGTTGCCATTGACTTTCATTGTCTTTTTATCTGGTGATTCAGTAACTGTGACATTCTCAGGCTTTTTTTCTCATGGATTGAATTTTTTACTACCATGAGAATTTTTTTCTACCTTTATTAAATCAAGGCCATAGAGTGATGTGTTGTCACATGTGGTGCCACTGCAGTTTATTCAGTATTATGTTGGATAAGAGACACCCGTCATCTCCCACAAAAAAAATGCCAAGACAGACAGGAACTGGAAGGTAGACTTCAAAATCCTAGGTTGTATACTAGTACAACCAAACAATGTCATCCTAAAAATAGAGGCTACTTGCCTAATGGGGTTAAAGAGTCAGGGTGAGACATTTGCCCTTTCATAATGGGAAAGCCTTTATATTTGTGAACAGCACAAGGCAGATTTTCCCACAGAGCTGACTTATATTGGTAAATCTGTGGTTATCTGAACTGCAGCAGTTCAGACCTCAAAGAATCAAATCAAAACCTCTGAACTGATTGGAATGTGTCATACTCAGGAACGACCATGATTATTATGTAGGGGATTATTTGCTTAGGTCAAAAAGCTTCCCCAGTTATTTGCCAAATACAACTTGTGCACTGGTGCTATCTTGAAATCTTCGATGTTTTTCACTGGCTTCTGTGCTGAGATAATCTAATGATTTGAGCTGTGATTTCTCAGTAACGTTTGCTACATCTGTACATTTTTAGGGTTTAAGTGTGGTTTAATATAAAAGTTGAAGCTTACTTTACATTTTTTTAAAGATTTCTAAAGATTTAGAAAACGAAACTATACATGAAAGGAGCATTATCACACATTTGCATTAAAAAAAGATAAATAATTAAATACCCACACAATAGATTCTAACATGTGTATAAATAATGTGGCAATAGTAAAGAAAAAAAATGTATACCTTACTTTTTAATTGTAAAAGGAGAATGGCTTAGTCCATTTGCTGAATGGGGGGATCTGCTGGATTGTATTTTGTGAGGTGATAGCAGACAGCCACAGCATTTAGCCCACTGGTGTCCTAGCAAAAGCTGCAGTGAACTTGCTCCAGATTTTTTCACAGGCAGGCACTGTACACGCTGTTAACAGGACACTCGGATCAGCTCCCGCCCCTTCGTCTAAGAGCTTGTTTAACCCTTTAAATGCCGAGCACGTAGTTTCTACGTGGTTGCTTCTCCTACCCTTAAGTGCCAAGCACGTAGAAACTGCGTGCCTGGCATTTCCCACAACTAGTTAAAAAGGAAAACAAAGGAAACACTTACCTTTGATATTGTTTTGAAGCTGGAGGTCCCCTCTTCCTGGGGGGGGAATCCGATCCCCCCCCCGTCGTCCTCCGTCTTCAGGGGGGGGGGCCCGAAACAGGCTGCCCCCCCCCCGTATCCAGCGCTGACAGTATCTGTTAAAAAAAATAAAATAAAAAACAGACAGTCACTCACCTCCTTGCCCGATCGCTCCGCGCCATCTTCTCTTCACCAGGGGGGGGGGGGGCGATCCCCCCCGGGCTCCGCAGGCTTCGGGTGAGGAACCTCTTCCGGGTCCTCAGCGCTTCTAATGGCGGCGATGGCGCCGCCGCCTCTTGTGGGAGGCGGCGGCCCCGCCATTTGTGGGAGGAGCGGGATGATGTCATCCCGCTCCTCCTATACCCTGACCGAGCACCGGCATCTGTCAGATGCTGGTGGTGATCAGAGCAGGGCGGGTGTGAGGTGCCTCGGAGCCTCCTCTCATCCGCCCTGCGCCGATCACTATCGGCATCTGACAGATGCCGGCGCCGAGTGAGCGGTGCGGGACAGCGACGTGGGACCCAGGATCGGAGGTGAGTATAGTAAAAAAAAAAAATGTCATTTTTTCAAATCAGTGTCTGTGTGTTTAATTTTTACATTTAACCCCTTGTGAACTGGTAAGGGGTCCATGACCCCTATACCAGTTCACAAGGCTGGGGGCATGGCAAGTCACCTGCGCTTGCTAACCCCTGGCACCCCCATTACCTGCCTCCCCAAGGGCCAGGGGGGGGCAGAAGAGCCCGGGCCCACGTGCTATGCGGGCTTGTAGCCTGCAGGGCCAGGGGCCACAAAAGCTGGCCCCTGCGCCCTGTTTCTACAAGCCCTGCATAGCTGGTCCAGGGCTGGTTACTTTGGGTAAGGGGGACCCCATGTCGTTTTTTTTTTATTTTTAAGGGGCCCCCCCCAGGACCCTATGTCATTTTTTTTAATTAACCCTTTGTGTTCTGTCATCCAGCAGCTATAAAAGGCTTCTAGCAAGTGAGCAGAAGCCAGTGATCGCCGAGGGACAGAGTGCTCCAGTATGGATGGGAGGTAAGTATTAAAAAAAAAATAATAATAAAATATTTTTTCTCTGTGTGGTGTGTTTTGTTTTACATTTAACCCCTTGTGAACTGGTAAGGGGTCCATGAGACCCCTATACCAGTTCTCAAGGCTGGGGGGATGGCAAGTCATCTGCGCTAGCCGGTGACTTGCCATTAACCCCCGGCACCCCCATTACCTGCCTCCCTAAAGGCCAGGGGAGGCCAGAAGAGCCCGTGGCCACAGGCTATGCGGGCTTGTAGCCTGCAGGGCCAGGGGCCACAAAAGCCACAAAAGCTGGCCCCTGTGCCCTGTTCCTACTAGCCCTGCATAGCTGGTCCCGGTCTGGTTACTTTGGGTAAGGGGGGCCCCATGTCAGATGAAAAAATGCAGATTTTTCTCGATTTAACCCTTTGTAGTGTGGATGGTAGTTGTATTTTATTTGTAAATGTTAAAAATTACTTGTTTCAGTTAGGGGGGTCTCCTGGGCAGGAACAGGGGGCTACCAATAAATATGTGGTACCGTTCTAATCGGTAGAAATGGGGCTTTCACATGCAATATGGTTTTCCCTGATAAAATACATTTTTTATTTAAAATAAAGGAGGCAATTTTCTAAAAAAAATTTTTTTTTTTTTTTTTTTTTTTACTTAATAATATTGTAAAAAACAGAATAAAATTTACAAACAAGACATTTCATGTTAAAGCCTAAACTCTGCTGCAAAATATATATATAATTTTCCTGAAAATTCCAGCAAAAATGTCGCAAAACATGGCGCAAAATGGGGAAAAATGACCTGTCAACAGAGGGTGACAAAATCTCAAGAAGGCTGGCAATTAAAAGGGTTAATAGTACCTATGCATGTTGGGTATTGTTCTGTTCGGGGGACCTTGCGCTTTCAGACTTAGCTTGTTTTTTCTTGTTTGCATATTTATATTTTAGGAAAAGGTGTTTTTTATTCAGCTTTTTTATACATTTTTTAGGGAAACCCTGCGCAACCAAAGAATTCTTTGAGGGATCAATTCCAGAAAGATGAGCCCACTACAACAAGCTGGGTACGCTCAGAAAGCTTAACATGTGTACTTTCAGGGAATATATGGTTTATGGGGGATATTCCAAATGTAAAGGGTTGTTTTGGTTGAAAAATCCCAAGGTGCGCACTTTGTCTGCAGAGCTGAAATTTTCAAGAAAAATTACCGTTATGCTCATGCTTTACTTTGGGGTGTTTGGCAACTCTTCCCTTGACAGTAGCAATGCATGTTGGGTATCGTTCTGTTCGGGGGATGTTGCTTTTTCAGATTATACTTGTTTTTTCTTGTTTGTATATAGTTTTTTTAGGAAAATGTGGCTTTGATTCTGCTTTTTTATCCTTTTTTTAGGGAAACTCTTTGCAACCAAAGAATACATTGAGGGATTACTTCCAGAAAACTGTGGCCACATCAACAAGCCAGGTACAGCTAGAAAGCTTGAGGTGTGTACTTCCAGAGAATATATAGTTTGTGGGGGGTATTTCAAATGTAAAGGGTTGTTTTTCTGGAAAAACTGCAAGGTGCGCATAGCGCATATCACAGTTGTATTTTTTCTGAAAATCCCCTAAAGCTCTGTTTAAGTTTGGGGGAGTCTCCTGGGCAGGAAAGGGTGTCTACCTATATATATATGTGGTATCGCTGTAACCGGGAGAAATTGGGATTTCACACACAATAAGATTTTATTGACAAACTTACATTTTTTATTACAAAAAAACACTACATATTTCACCAAAAAATATTGAGAATACACCTAAAAATGACAAACAAGACATTTAAAAGCTCAGACTCTGCTGAAAAAAACAATATATAATTTTCCTGGGAAATCCCTGGAAATCCCTTCAAAAATCACATTTGAACATGGGGAGCACAAAATAGTGCAAAATGGTCTGGCAACAGAGTGTGACAAAAACTCCAGGTAGGCTGGCAGCGAAAGGGTTAAACGGGGGATCCAAGCATGCTGGCGGCCGTATCCCTCTCTACCCTCTAACAGGGAGTGTGCCCCTGCTGGCCATTCACAAATGCCTGGCGTGGGCATGCGTCCTGCTAAAGGGATAGTGGGGACGCACCCGCTGATCGTGCATGCGCCGTTGGACTGGGGAACAAGGTGAATTTCCAGGTGACCTGGGGGATTTCACACAGCGGGGCATCCCTAATCTGGATGCCCGGGGGGAGGAAGTCAAGCAGCCCTGGAATCTTAATGTGACTGTGGGTTTTAGTCCACTTTAACACACATTTGCTTATAAGACATGACAAATATCTCAATCTGTGTTCTGATCAGAAATTGCAATAGTGCTCCTTTAAGATGAAAGAAGTTAAAGTTCTTTATCAATCTATGAATACATTAGTTGGCGAAAGGGAACAGCTATTATTATAGAGATGCCAGACCAGTTTGCAGGGTGATGGGTGTGGTGGGTTAGGGTTAAGGGTGTGGCTTATTCACAGGTTTTTGAGGAACAAATGTTTATCACCACCATGGCAATGCAGGTATATAGATGTTTTAAATAAATAATGCTTGAATAGTAATTCTGGCCATACTCTATACTCAGAGTCAGCCAAAATTGATGGGCAGGATTGCCAGCCAATCATTTAGTGGTACCTGCTAGCCTGCTAGTGCATGGTTTGGTAATGGCAGTCAGCCAATCAGCGGAGAGGGGGAAGATTCATGTTTTGCTGGGTGAAATCGTAGTTTGACCCAGTGACTGGGTGAGTGGGGTTTAAAACCGGGTGACTTTATCAAAAGTATGTTTAGATTAGTATGAACAGAATCAGCAAAGTTCTTAAATCCAAAGAGCAGATCTTTATACCTTGTACCCTGCACTGTCAGAGAGACTTGCCCCAGTGGGGAAGAGGGGGGGCAATGCTGTCATTGCCAATGCTACATGAGAAAGAATGCTGCCTTTACATCCAGCCCAGTGTTTTAAGCAGTAAGTACCTGGGCGGAACTAGGAAACAGAGTGCCTGTTCCTGCCCGGCACTTATTACACAGTGTAAATGCACGGGGAGGCCGATTCATTAATAGCGGCAGGTAGCGGCAGTTGAGCGACTGTAGCGGAATTTTCAGAGCGCCCGCTAGTAGTCGCTGTGCTTGGCCGTTGTTCGGTAGTTGATAGCGACTCAGTCGGTTTGCCGTAATGTTGAATATTGGATGATGAGTCGCTATTTGACAGGTTCCCTAGCGACCGGCTCCCACCATATTCATTAACAAATCACGCTCAAAAAATTCTCGTGCTGTAAAATGCATGTTTAAACCCCAGAGCGCTGGCGGCGATGGGTTAAAAGTAGTTTTTTAACCCCCAAACAACCATATTTTTAGAAACCAAAAAAAACACGTTTTTTAAATAATTTTGTAATATGAATACATTAATATCAGACCTGTAATATCAATTCTGCACATTTTTTTTTTTTACCTTAAAAAAATTATCTAAAATGGCAGAAGTGGTCACAGAATTTTTCACATAAAAAAAATAAAAAAAAATAAATAACAATTATGAATATTTAAAGGTTGTTCCATTGAAATGCATTGGAGAGCGCCAGGTAGCGAGAGGTCATACCTGTCGCTGTTCAAGGTCGGGCGCTGGCGCTGTGGGCTGAGGCTGGAATAATGATGAATGAGTGAACGTAAAACTTAGGATAATTGGATGTGTTTACGTGTGATTCAGAGAACAGTTTTCAAACCTCTAAATACGTTTTAAAAGAAAGCCACTGCCGACACCTTTTAGCAGTCGGATTGCTGTTCTTGAACAGGTTTTTTGGCTATGTGGAGGAGTCTGCGCGTCTTGAGCTCCAATGAACTGCATGTATCAGCATGGCCGAGGCCATAAATTGTATGGCAATGCATACCTGATTCATGTATGCCTTATAAAAGGATTTTAATGTGGACCTTAATTAGTCCTTTGCATGTAAACCTTTATTTTGCAATTTATTTGCGTTAATTAAAGAAACTTATGTCCTTTGTTATTTATTTTTAAATTGATGTACTAGAATAATATTTTTAGATTGCATTTATTGGTGTAGTTGTTTACCTTTGCTTTGTTTAATTATTTAAGCACATCTTTGGTCAGATGCATCACACTTACTGAGGAGAGGAGAGCGGGATAAAGTGCAGGATGTGGGTTACTGCTGTATTTTGCACAGACACAGCAGAGCTGGGGGCACGGAAAGGTCAGAAATCAAAGAATGCAGAGCAACACAGTCACAAGGCCCTTTCTGTTTGCAGGCTGCCCGAGAATACCTGAGCCGCCATCTTGGCTGTTTCTAGGCTCATAACATGCAGAAGTTGCTGGGTGTTTTTTTATATTTGAGAGCAATCTGTATGGAGAGGGTGTGGGTAACCACACACAACATTTTAAGTTGTACCATTTGAAGCCAAAATATTAAAATTAAATCCACAAGTAAAAAATGCAAGTTAACTAAAAATTAAACAAAGTAAGATTTACTTATGCAAATGCATTCATTAATGGTTGGTTACTACAAAATGAATGAAATAAAGAAAAATAAAAGACCAAATATTTAGAATGCACTTTAATGAGGTAAGTTTGTAGTGCGCAGCCGCAAGATCAGAAGGATTTACGTCCAGGGAAAAAGGGCAAAACCAATGTTGCAACCTGAGAAATGAAACGGAAAATTCAGGATGGAAACTGACATAGGTCTGATTCCCGAACTGCCATACGAACGGACGTAAATTTTAGGATAGAAACGTATTTGCTTATAGAATCACTCGCAAGTTCATACGAACGCACGAGCGTACGGGAAAAATAGGATGATCGGCACCCAAATCAAAGCTGTTACATGTTTCTTTGAATCGACCCTAATGACTGCTCAGCATAACAGGATAACATGGCTTTATCCGCAGCATGGTCTTTGGACCGGCCACCTATTTATCTCTAGTGCTCGGCTTATCACGTGTCCTGTGCAATGGAGGATGATAGGAGGGGGTGCCTCTGAGGAAGCCTCTCTTTTATCTGTCTATATCTCCCTTTTCTGCCCTGCAGCTCTCCTTAGCTTTGGCTCTTTGATCTTTCTTTCTCTCCTCTTTCTCTTCTTGATCTCTATTTATCCCTTCTCTATATATACTTCTCCATCTCTTTGCAACCACAATTTCTATCTTCTATCTATATATCCCCCATTTTCTTTCCTTTGTCCATAAATAATTCTCCTTTATCTCACTATATTCCCTGCTTTTCTACTTTATCTCTCCATATTCCCCACTTGTCCATTTTACTATATTCTGCATTTCTTCCCATCATCTCTCTACATACATAATGCACTGTGAGCAGGGCAGTGATAGGGTGCAGGGCAAAGATGCGGGTCCAGCAGGAAAAGAAGCAGAGATAGGAAGCAAGATAGAGATAGGGATCAGGGCAATATAGGGGTGCAGGGCAAAGATGGGAAGCAGGGCAGAGATGGGATGCAGCGAGAAGCAGGGCAGAGATGGTGGTGCAGCAAAGAAAAGGGCAAAGATAGGGAGCAAGATAGAGATGGGTATCAGGGCAGATATAAGAGTGCAGGGCAGAGATGGAATGCAGCAAGGAGCAGGGCAGGGATGGGGGTGCAGTGGGGGAAAGGGCAGAGATAGGGAGCAGGGCAGAGATGGGATGCAAGACAGATATGGGGAGCAAGACAGAGCAAGACATAGGAGAGGATTAAAATAATTCTTTATGTCCTGTCACTCAGCAATTATAAAAGGCAAGGCTTCCAGCAGAAAAGCAGAGGGCAGAGTGCTTAGTGTGGGACACAGTGCTCGGAGATGTAAGAGGTAAGTCATTTAAAAAAAAAAAAATTATAAAATATTTTATGTGTTAGTGTATTTTTTTACATTTAACCCTTTGTGAAATGGTAAGGGATCCATGAGACCCCTATACCAGTTCACAAGGCTCGGTGTCTGGCAAGTCACCTGCGGCTAGAGGGTGACTTGCCATTAACCCCCAGCCCCCCAAATTACCTGCCTCCCCAAAGCCCGGGTGGAAAGGGGAAGCAGAAGAGCCTATGGCCATGAAGGCTATGCGGGCTTGTTCTACAAGCACCCTGTTCTGCAAGCCCTGCATAGGGCTGGTTATGCTGGGTAGGGGGAACCCCACTCTATTTGCAGCCGCATCCCCACCATCTTTGGACTGTATGTGCGCTCCAGTCTCAGCCATTCAAATTAGCTGGAGCAGAAGCATGCGTGCTGCTGGGGATGCTGGGGACATGCCCGCTTGCTCTCCCATTGCAGAACATCAGAGGGTTTCACACAGCATCTCACCGGGGGCATGGAGCAAAACCCTGTCTTGGGCAGGGATGTCAAACTTATTTTCACACAGGGCAACGTCTGCATTATGGTTACCTTAAAGGGGCCAGTTAAAAACAAACACGAAACAAAATCTATGGATACAGACACAGAATTATTTTGCCCAGGACAGATGAAGAAACTATTGTTCCCAGGACAGATGCAAACTTAGATTTTTTTTTCCCAGGACAGATGCAGAATCAATTTGCCCAGGATAGCCACAGAATTATTTTTCCCAGGACAGATGCAGACATGGAATTATTTTACCCAGGACAGATGCAGACACTAAATTATTTTGCCCAGGGCCCACCCCAATCAGTAATAACCTCATGCATCAGATTTAGCACCCTGTGCAGTGGCAGTAAGTGTGAGTGGGTTAGGCAGGACCCCCTTGTGTGGTGAAAGCTGGAGTCACAGAACAGTAGCAGACACTGCCCTTGTCTCCCCAGAATGTTAAAAAGTCGTGCCAACAGCTTTTATAGCCATCAGACCTGGGAGCAGGTTTAGAGGTGGTACTGTGCAGTGGAGTGCAGTGTACCACCACACCACTCGCCAGTGCCACACACAGGCACAAACACATACTGCGTATGTGTCTGGAGCTTTGGAATGACCAGGCCAGCTAGAAGGCGTGCCATCAGCCACCACCATCTGCCACCTGTCAGAGGACCACATAAAAAAGCTTCTGGCCCTTGAGTTTGACATATGTGGTCTAGGGGGTCAATTCGGCACCAGGTGTAAAAAGAGCCCTTCTAATTTATTTTACAAATGGAGCAGATCCACCCCAATGTTAGAAAATTACATGCGATTGGAATAAAAAAAGTACAATGTGTATAGTAGATCTCAAGTGTGGTCGCTCAGTTCCAAAAGGTGCCTCATTGTTAATATCTCTGTATTTTCTTAGGGAGATTCTGGAGGGCCACTGGTCTGCAATGGAGAGCTGTACGGAGTGGTTTCTTGGGGACAAGGATGCGCTCAGAGTGGATATCCTGGTGTCTACACTAAAGTCTGCTACTATCTAGACTGGATTAAGCACATTATTGAGGATTACTGAAGCGCAGGGACACATAATGTACACAATGACTAATAAAGTATCAACCATTTTTACTGCATCACCTAGTATTACTTGCATTACTTTAATGTCAATATGTAAATCTATACTTGTTTCTGGTGACCAGAATGCCATAGAAAATGTGGGCAACGGGGTCTGCTCTGTTTACTAAATTGTATCCTGCAAAAGGTTCACACAAGCAACCAGTGATCTGACCACAAGTTCTCAAATTTGTAGCCCATGACCACAAACTGAAAGTGAGTCATTGGACAAAAGACCTACGTTGAGGATTCAGTTCCGCAGGGCCCATAACAGCTTTTGAGATGGAAGAATTATAAATTGCAACAAATCCTGCACAGTCTCCGCTTCTCTTGTTAACAACTAAGATCTTAAAAATAACTTCTGGCAGAATCCTTTGATAGTTTGCTTAACATGAACAGTAAATTTATGTATTGAGCATACAATGAATGAAGCTTTGCCCAACGTTAGTCCATAGGGCTTCACAGAAGCCCTATAGTGATGGTGTCCGAGATTGTTCATTTTAAAAGAGCCCAATGTTTCGTGCTCTTCTAAACGGAAGGTAGCAGCAGTTATCAGGCTGGATATAAGAAACCGAGTGACCTGATTACTAAATCGTGTCTTGCAAAAGTTTCACATAAGCAACCAGTGGTCTGACCACAAGCTCTCAAATTGGCAGCCCATGACGAGAAATCAAAGGTTGGTCATTGAACAACAGACCGACGATTAGGAATTAGTTCTGTAGGCACCATAACTGCTTTTGAGATGGAAAATTTATAAATAACAACAAATCCCACACACTGTGCCCTACTTTAGCAAAATCCTTTATAGCTATCTAAATATCTATTGAGTACACACTTAAAGGAGCACTATTTTGAAAAATGGCTCAATGATAAAAATCCATATAAATTTGCTGGATGGCAGGAGGAGGGGTCACGTATACACCTGCATCAAGAAATATCCAGCCAGGCTTGTATTTCTATCTTTTAATGGAAGGAAAAGTCTCTGTCACCCCGATAGACTAAACCTGTCACCCCTGGATTTTATTCCTGCCAGGAGAAGAAAACCACAACTTTGGCTGGTGTTTTATTCAGTTTGTGTGTATAAGTGACCCCTCCTCTCATTAGCCAATGTATTTATATGTATTTTTAATATTACACAATTTCGCAATTTTGTTTAATGACTTGGCATTAAGACTCTCTAAATAGTCATCTTCATAGAGTCCATGTTTCAATAATATATCATGTTCTTCTAAACTGAAGGTAGCAGTTGTCATGCTGTATATATGCTGTATGCTGGATATAAGAAAACAGGTGACATTATAGTGCTGTAAACCTCCCCTTAGCCACTCAAAAACACAGCCTCAATCTCAGAAATAACATAACTAAAGGTACAAATGTATAAATGTATTCATCCTCAACATTAAATGCAAAAAACAAAAAAGCCATCTAGAAACACAGCAATGGTCATAGAATCAAGGACTATAGAAATATATGCAGCTGACCTGTTAACCATATAATAATAGAGAATAGAGAATTTGGCTTGCAAAGCTCACTCATGCTGAGAACTCTTAGGAACGCTGGGATAACGTAGCTGTTAGACCACTTTTTTGCGTGGTCCTGCATGAATGAAATTGAAAGGAGGTTGATCATTAGATCCCTGCTATAACTTCTACCTGGCACTGCAGGAAATGGAGGAGAGGCGCATAGGGCAAGCTTTAGGGAAGCTGCTTGCTGACTTATTATTGCCATTAGGTTTACAGTCCTTTAAGCCATGGAGTCCAGTTGCCCAACAAAGATATAATTAAAACACATATCATTTAAACAATAGGTTAATCTGGAGTACAACCTTAAAGGGTTATTTAAAAAGATACTGGGAAAGCCTGTTTTATTATAATGACATATTTAAAGTGGACCCACACTGTTTTCCCTGCTAGTAGGTGTGGGACCGCATTGTGACAGGCTCAGGGGGGCATCCAGATTGCTGCTGCCCCCACGTGCATCGACCCCTGCAACCCCCCTCGCAATCCTTACCTTCCCCCAAATCCGTAACTGAAATGCAGCCCTGTGATTTGCTGCCGTGGTCAAGTGGGCCTGTTCCTGGGAAAGAGAACACGACCTCGGCCCATGGGACCGCAGACAAAAAATCGCAGGACTGCATTTCAGCAGAGGATCGAGGTGAAGTTAAGGATTGTGGGTGGTTGTGCGGGGGTCGGTGTGCGAGGGGGGCTCCAGCAATCTGGATGCCCCCTGAGTCGATCACAATGTGGACCCACACCCATTAGGTAGGAAATTGGTGTGGGTCCGCTTTAAATGAGACCTCCAGTCCAAAAAATCAAGTAACCAGGAAATTCCCCCATTGACTCCACCCCCATTGACTCCAAGTCCCCAATCCCCAATATGAATACTGCACTGTGTGATAGTTAATATTATACTGTCCATTATCTATGACAGTAGGACTAATTATCTGCATATGTAAACCCTATTAAAAAAATAAATCCCATGGTTGTAATTGCCTCAAATCTCTGTCTCTCATCCCTTATTTTTAGACAGAAGTAGTAAGCCATCAGCTGTAATGACTTGACATGTGTGTGTACAATGACAAACATGCTGGCTCATGTTTCCAGAGGCATATCTCTCTCTCACTATGGTATGTGCTATTGCTGGCAGCCTCCCCACCCCATGATCCTGTGTAAGCAGAACGGATCAAGATGGCTGCTCCCATGTAGTTCAGGAACGTAGAATCTGCATGTTATTCCACAACGTCTGCATGGGGTTAAGCCCAATGTGTAACTATAGGGGTTCAGGGGGTGTGATTGCATTGGGACCCAGAAGGTCAAGGGGCCCCATCAACAGCAAAAAGGTTATTGTATGAACCACACCAGAGCCCATTTAACTACACCACTGATAAACTGGGGGGGGGGGGGGGGGGGGGGTGTTGGGGTAGCAATTTACTAAACTTTTTAAAAAGGTGACTGACTGTCTATGAGGGGTTAAAGCTGCATACACCTATAGCAGGCAGGGGTGGACTGGCCGTAGGGCAATGCCCGGTGGGCCGCTCTGTTTTGGGGCCAGTTGGGTTGCTGCTTTTAACACATTCAATCCCTGTCTCCTTCTCAGCCCTGTGTACTCAATGCCACTGTACCCACAAGCCAAGGAACTCCAGCCCCCAATGCTATAACCCCAGAATCATAGTTGGGGGCCTCAGCAGAGATGTCTCGGGATGGTCAGGGGCTGAAAAATCCAGGGCTGATTTTTGGTCCCAGTCTGCCACTGATAGCAGTTAATGGGATTGGACTTTTTGTTCCTTCACTTTGGCAGTTATGATGTTATACTGCAGCATCTAATTCCATTAATGTAACTGTTTTTTTTTTCTTTACCATTTGACTTATTTGACTTGGCTTCTTTGACTTGCAGGCCATTATTCATTTTTTATAAACCACATTTTGCCAAGTACTTATCAAGGAAATGAACCAGGAGTTCCCGGTCATTAGCAAACAGGTACAGATAGTATGGGAATAGGCAGGTGTCTGGAAATGGGCCGTGGAAAAGAACACCCTGGTGGTGATAAGAAATGTATAAATGATCCACACCACTGACAATGGACTACATTGAAGAATAGTTACCACCAGCTCACCATGATCCATCTCTGGGTGTGGGTATTCCTAGGACTTGTAGGTAACCAACAAATAGCTTCAAATTAAATAGCAATTGAAGCTCAGAATATTGCCTAATAGAACATGGAAATTCTAATAATAAAATTGGAGTTAGGTTCATCCTAATGATTGATTTAATTTAGGGAGATTCAATTGAAATTGAGGTTGTTGAAGTTCAGTTGAAATCAATCAGACCCTTGAATTCTTACATTTAAAGTTGCTTTGCATGCTTAGTTCCTTGGTGGGGTAACAGACTTAGGACTTGATAAACTTGACTTGACTTAGGACTTGGTAAGTGTGCCAGCACGTGTCAATAAAGCTGCTGCCGAGCTGGATGACCAGTAAGGTAAAGTCTAGTTCAGGCATAATGAGGCTTAAAGAAAGAAAATATTTGACCCTTGAAGCTTTTAACATTGTAAGCAAGTATGGTAACAGATCTTTTCATTACTTTTTCGATCAATGGTTATACATTAACCCTGGTTTCATTTTAGCTGCTGACCCAAAATATGAGAATGATGATAAAATTATTAATGGATATGAATGTCAGCCCTACTCCCAACCCTGGCAGGTTTACTTCACCTTCAATGGACAACGTTGGTGTGGAGGCTCCCTGATCACCGCACAGTGGATCATATCTGCTGCTCATTGCTACAAACAGTAAGTTTTTTAAATCAAATCACTGAGTTCCTGGAACTCTTAACAAGAACTGGACCCCCCCCCCCCCCCCCCCCATTTGAGTTTATAAAACAAATGTAATCCCAAATAGGCTTCCCTACCTTTTGTAATTTGATTTTCAGGAGGATATATACATTAAATACCAACTTTATGGTACAGTACAAGCAAAAGGTAAGGGTAGAATCTGCACATCCAAGAGCTTTGAATTTAATGGCTGAGTGAAAGCCTGTTAGACACTAAAGGTTATAGCAGAATGTGAGTAAATCCACTCAAGAGCGCAAGGTTAGGGTACAGTGCAAGATTGTCTTTCCCAGTCCAAAAAGTTCAAGCTTCAGATCCAATGGTATTCACAGTAAAAAGCAAAGTGGCAACAGATCCACCTACAGCCCAAAAACCTCACTAGATGCCCTCTAAAAGACCTACCTTTAGGGGGTTGACCTTACAGTCAGACAGGTTCAATTTATTTGGCCTTTTGTTTTTACCTCTAATTTTATTGTGTTTAGATGAGATAATTAACAACAGGTTGGTGAACCTATTGTTCCGTGCCTGAGATAAATTGCAGAAGTTTGAGACTCCCAACCCAAAGGAAACAAGGGATAGCTTAGTATGTTCTGGAGGAGCAGTGGAAGTTGAGGAGGATTATTAGTTGCCTTGGGTTGTGTCAAAGTTCCTTAATAAATGCAGTACTTTGATTTCTCGTGCAGGCCCAAGACCTTGATTGCCCACCTTGGAGAGCATGATACCACCAAGGAAGAGGGGACAGAACAGCGCATACAGGTGGCAAAGGCTTACCAGTACTTCTACTATAACC
This sequence comes from Gastrophryne carolinensis, assembly GCA_027917425.1. Lineage (NCBI taxonomy): Eukaryota > Metazoa > Chordata > Amphibia > Anura > Microhylidae > Gastrophryne > Gastrophryne carolinensis. The sequence continues at coordinate 156,128,614 of CM051242.1, read as the reverse complement.
AGTATTACATAGATCATGACTTCATGATGGTGAAACTAGCTGAGCCTGCTAAGTTCAATAAGTATGTGCAGCCTATCCCCATTGCAACATCTTGCCCAAGTGAAGGAAGTCAATGCCTGGTATCAGGCTGGGGAAACATAAAGACCTCTGGAGGTAAGTAATTTGTTTAGTGTTTCCATAGGTCATAGTTTTAAAGCTCATAGGTAAGACGGAATATATTTGGTTGACCGTACTGCTTTGAGCTCATTGGAACTGGGGTTTGCCCCAGCATGCAGCTTTCTGGAGATTCAGCCACAGTTCACTCAAATTTTTCTAACAACCCCCTCCCATCTGTGCCCTTTGAGTCCCTCCCCCCAGCTACCTTATCCCTCAGCCAAGACACTGCCCATGTTCTGTCTCTGCAATGCGTAAACTGGAACAACACACATTTTACAATATGGGGTTGTTCCTAGTGAAGGGGGCACCCCAATTTCTGATACCCCCCTGCACATTGACCCCGTTAAACCAGAGAAATCCTACCTTTCTGTGATTGGCAGCTGCAGTCTCATGGTTGCCAGTGGTCCTGTGGACCATACGTTTCAAAAGCTTTATTTCAGTACAGAATCTTACAATAAACACTTCTTACAGCCCGCAATCGCCAGTAAGGGACAAAAGCAGTTAAAGGCACACTGCTCAGCCTAAGTAAATAAACACTGTATCAAGCAATTACCCTGGGTAAATTGAAATACAGGTTGTGGGACCTGGCAGCCCCTTATCTCTTTCTTTTCTCTTACCAAAGACACAATACTTAATGGTCAGTGTCGTGATCAGATTTCTATTAGCCATTGACAATACAATTATGTGATCTCAAGGTAATGCAAGTATATAATACAAGTAATACAATTTATGGGGATATAGCATTAATAGAGCAAAAAGTTATATACTGTAAGGTTTCTTATGTCCTGCCCTATAGGGTGCAGTGTAGTAACCCACTTTGGGTTTATGTAATCAGAATAATAGATGGAACATGCAAAGTCTCTTTCTTTTAGGAGCTCGCTTTTATAGGCCAACAGAGACGGGAACATATATCAACAACTAGCACTTCCATGGCCTGCACAGTATAACTCTTTTGGGTTTGGCACACAGGTCACTCCACTTTTCAATCATTTACAGGGGTCTCCCTGTTGGTCCAGGGTGTCACGATTCTTCAAGCTTGCACCCTGCCACTGAGGGATTTGGTTATGGGGGGTAGGGCTGGGGATGCGATTGCCCGGCTCAAGCGACATGGGACGGAATCACACTAACCTCCATGGAGTGCACAGGGACCTCTCTCAGGGCTCCTGCTGCTATATATGGGGACAAAAGGGACCTCTACCCTGGCAACTGCAACTCCACTTCCAGTCCCAGAAGGCTCAACTTCCATAGGAGGCAAAGTAATGGGGGAGTGTCTGCGCCACTTTAGTTTTTGCTGCTCTGACTATGGGGGACCCATATTCCTGTGTTTTCTCTTGCAGGGAACATGTGGACCAAGCACAGGGTGCTGAGCTACCTATTGGTCCTGCCCATTTACCCACCTTAATTTCCCCCAGGGAGTGTGTTTAACAGTTAATTTGTGTTTGTATTAATTTGGGGCTCATTACAGTAGTAGCGGGACTCTTTAAAGTTGACTTGTTTAATTACTTTCCTGTCCATAATGCTTTAACAGGACTTAAAGTGGACCAAAATCCAGGATTTTGACTATCCTGGGTTTTGGCCCTTTCCCCCAGGCACCCCGATCGCAGGTGCCCCACTGCGTGAAACCCCCCAGATCGGCAAAGTTAACTCACCTCTTCCCGGTCCTACGGTGCATGCACTGCCACCCGCCTAGTCAGTACATTTAAGCCTTCATCTAAGGCCAGCGGCTCCGAGCGTGCTGGTGGCCGCATCCCCTGCTTCCCTCTAACTGGGAGAGTGCCCGCGCTGTTCATTCACAAATGTTTGGCGCGGGCACACGCCCTGCTAGAGTGATAGCGGGGATGCTGGCGTGGCTCGCACATGTGCCGTTGGACTGGGAAAGCAAGGTAAGTGTATAGGGCGACCTGGGGGGTTTCACCCCCAGGGGGAGGGAATCGATGAGCCCAGGAATCTTATAGATTCCCGGGCCGATCGCGGTGGGTCTTGGTCCACTTTAAGGTTGTATACACTGACAGACAACCAAAATCTAAATCTGTACCTTTCTTTTTAATCCTTTAAGATTACCAAAATCAATTTCTAGGCTATCAAAATAATCACACGTTTAGAAATTTAACGTGCTGCACCGTAAGAAGATCATTAAGATTCTCTAGCCCCATGTTTTCCCTCAGGTTTCCTCTTAACTGCTGGTCTGACTCCAGTGCTGCGGTTAATCATCAGCCATGGTTCATGGCCCCGTAGGCCTTTCTGTCTGCCAAGCTAAAGGTAATCATGGCTCCTCAGCACAGCAGTACAATGCAGCAGGTGAATAATGATTATTTTGCTAGTGTTCGAAGAGACATGGACACAGGTATAAAAAATGAAGCAAATGACTGATAGAGAAAGGAAGGAGGGTGGAGCTAACTGTATTATAAATTGACTACATAGAGTTAGGGGGACAAGATACTGTACATGCTGTAGAGTTTAAGCAAAACTGGAATTGCAGCATAAAAAGAGATTTAAAGGCAATCTAAAATGAAAATTGACTTAAGACTTAAAGGGCAGCATGATGCGACAATGTGCAGGGGATGCACCTTTAATGAGGCCATGTGAGGCAGCTGTCTGGGGCAGCATTGCAGAGGGGGCAGTAATTGCTGGACTTGTTTTGTTTTTCTGATTATTTATCTCATTTGTGGTTCAGCAGAAGCTGGGGGCCGCCTGGGTTTACAGTCAATCATTTGTTGCTCAGTGGCTGTGGCCCTATGGCATGCCCTGGGGGTTTGGGGCACCATTCTCTAGTCCGCTTCAGGCAGCAGAGAGACTAGGTTGAACCCTGCCAATGTGATAAGTGGTGCTGGATCCACTATAATTGTGGGGCAGTAAGTGCCACCCATCTTGCTCTTTCCTGCTTCAACCTGATCCAAAAATGAGGAGAACGATAACTGGGAGATAAGAGAAGAGAAAGCTAACTGGGAGAGGAGCCAGCAGATAAGGTTGAATTCCAATTGTAGATATACCCCTCAAACAGAGTAGGTGGAACACAGATATAGGGGTTTCTAGACATTATGGTGGGCTCCAGGGTGGTATGGTAGTGCTTTCACTATGTGGTTGGCATTTTGGATGTATGAATCAAACATTTCGAATGGTGGCAATAGACAAATGAGTCTACACTGTTTTCCAGATTACTAGGCTAGCTAACTAATATCGAATCTTTCCAAAAAGATTACTTGAAGGTTCTATCCAATAATCATAGAAACTAGTCCCTGGGCACAAATGAATAGGAACCAAAAGTAGGGCTCCTTGGACATTATAGGTGGGCTCCAAGGTGGTCTTGGATGGTCTATGTACATGACAGGTCAGCTGGGTACTATGGCAGGGTCTGAAGAAAGGTAAAGACGCTTAGTACTTTCATAATGTCTAGAAAGATGTTGGCATGTACCAAAGCATTTCTAATGGTGGGAATAGGTAAAGGATTAGATTCCAGATTTCCTAGGCTAGCTAACTAATCTCTGATGTTTCCAAAATGAATACCTAAAATTTCTGTCAAATAAGTGGACGCATGTAGATAATTGCTAATAATAATAATAATAATACATGTAAAATAAATAGTGTATAGCCACATTAATAATACTATAATGGCAGCAATAGCCATAATTAGGTAGAACTTAACTAACAAAGCCAGGTCAGCTTAAGGTTATACTAAGGGCAAGCCTGATTGTTGTCCCATTGTCTCGAGCTACGTGCTGCACTGTTCCAAACTTCAATATGTTTACAAAAAGATCCTGTAGTTCCTAAGTTATCTTTAAAAGTATTAGAGCATTGGAGATGCAGAGAAAAATGAGGAGAAACAGTGGGTGTGTTAACAGTGATATGTTGTAAGCACACTGTGTGCTTCACACATTAATGAGTTAGGGTTCATGAGATTCATTAGATTTTCTCCAGCCTATCAGCTCAAAGTGTCAGCAGATTATGGGGGTGAGAAATATTCTGCAGGCTGTGATTGTCTCCAGCCTATCAGCTCATAGTGTCAGCAGATCATGGGGGTGAGAAATATTCTGCAGGCTGTGATTATCTCCAGCCTATCAGCTCAAAGTGTCAGCAGATCATGGAGGTGAGAAATATTCCGCAGGCTGTGATTGTCTCCAGCCTGTCAGAGCTCATGGTGTCAGTAGATCATTCGGGGTGAGAAATATTCTGCACGTTGTTATTGTCTTCAGCCTGTCAGCTCATGATGTCAGCAGATCATGGAGGTGAGAATTATGCTGTAGGCTAGTCTCCCGCCTGTCAGCTCATTGTGTGGCTGGATGAAGTGGGGGTTGCTTTTGCAGGTGGGTGTTTGACCCATGGCGGAGCTGGCAGACAGAGGCGAAGGCTGGAGTACAGGGTGATTGCCAGCAGTCTGATCAAAGTGTGCTGTAGACTGGAGCCAGACATCTAAACACTGCGAGCGGTACACGTTCGCAACAAGAGAGATCAGAGAGTACAGAGGAGGGCGGGTTTGAGAGCTACAGAGAGAGCCAGCCAATCAGGACGTCTGGGCAGGGAGTGGGGGGTGTTTCTGTTCTTGGTTCACTGAAGGTTGATTGATGAACCAGATCAGTGGGGTGGGGACCTTAAAGGAGCACTATCACGAAATTGTGTAATTAAAAATCCATATAAACACATTGGCTAATGAGAGTAGAGGTCAGGTATACCCCTGAACTGAATAAAACCCACCAAACTTGTGCTCTCATGGTAGGAATAAAATCCAGGGGTGACAGGTTTAGTCTATCGGATGTCCTTTTATTTCCATTAAAAGAAAGATAAGCAAGCCTGGCTGGATGTTTCGCGATGCTGGGGGTATAAGGGACCCCTCCTCCTGCCATCCAGCAGATTTATATGGATTTTTATATTTGTGCCATTTTTTTTTCGCGATAGTGCTCCTTTAAGCTGAATGAGGAAGTGATTTTCCTCAATAAGGAGGTAGACAGAGGAGGAAGCACAGCGCCGGTGCAACCCAACAAAAGGTAAGCTACTGATATATATTTTTTTTAAACTTTTGACTTGCCAACCATTTTAATTTAGGCTTACCTCTTGTATTTGAACTTCCTTTTCTAAAGTAATTGAGAGTTGAAAAAATGAATAAAATTGGCACTTCTCTAACAGATATACTATTTTTATTTTATACATTTGTTGTGTGTTTTCAGTGCAATACCCTGATACCCTGCAGTGTCTAGATCTTCCAGTTTTGTCAGACGCCACCTGTAAAAAGTCTTATCCAAACAAGATCACCAGTAACATGTTCTGTGCTGGATACCTTGATGGTGGAAAAGATTCGTGCCAGGCAAGTATGGTAGATAAATCTAAATCTGTACTTTTTATAGGTGCCAGATATATTTTTTTTGTGCGCACCCATTTGGTGAACCGGATTGATCACCAGTAGGAATGACACCTGTGGAGGGCAGTGATGGAATCCATAACTAGTGAGTAGTTCTACCCGATTTCAGGTTTCCTTTTACTGTTTGTTCAGGGGGCATCCCGAATTTGATTCAAGTACTCATTTAGAGGGAGGTAAGGGGTTGTGGTAGGCAGTTCTTCGACTGTGAGTTTAGTGGATAGCTTGAACCAGTGTTATGAAAGACTGGATTCTCATTTTAAATGTTGCTAAGAACAGTTAAAGTGAAGCACTAGGATTTTCGCTAACCTGATGATTGTTCCTTGTCACTGGGGCATCCCGATTTGGTGACCCCCCCCAAATTGTCCACTCAACTTACCTTTCCACTATTACTAGGGATGAACGAACCGGTTCGGCCGAACCGGAATTCGCTCCGAATTTCAGGGAAAATTCGATTTGGCGCGAACCCGAATTTTTTTTAGGTTCGTGCCGATCGAATTTTCCCTGAAATAAAAAAAAAAAATGCCGGCATGGTGGGAGCGGGCAGGCCGGCTGCGCTGTCAGCGGGCGGCGGAAGCCGGCCTGCTGACAGCGCAGCCGGCCTGCCCACTCCCACCATGCCGGCATTTTTTTAAAAAGCAAACACTTACCTGCATGGTCGGAGCGTGGAGGCCGGCGCCGCTCTCAGGCGCCCTCTGATGACGCGTCCTCTGATGACGCGTCCTCTGATGACAGCTGAGAGCGGCGCCGGCCTCCACGCTCCGACCATGCAGGTAAGTGTTTGCTTTTTAAACAAATGCCGGCATGGTGGGAGCGGGCAGGCCGGCTACGCGGCCCGCTGACAGGCGTAGCCGGCCTGCCCGCTCCCACCATGCCGGCATTTTTTTTTTCAGATGAGCGATTCGTGAAAGTTCAATTCGGCCGAACCCGAATTTCTTGGGGAAATTTGGCGAATCGCCCGAATCGAACTTTCAAGAAGTTCGCTCATCTCTAACTATTACCACTGTGCATGCATGGGCTCTCATCCAGTCAGTGCTTTGTGCCGTTCATACTAATGCATAGCAAAAAGGCACTATTTGGAAGTAAGTAATAACATAGGGAATGATGACAGCCTCATCCCTGTTTCCCTGAATGGCTTGGCGCTGAAAGGTGTAGGGATACCGGCAAAGTGGTCACAGTCCGTGGTCATGGCGAGGGACCAGCAGATTGGACCTGCCGAATTGGGATCCCCCAGGGTCACCTACTTGGTCGGTTATTGGTCCACTTTAAGAAGAATGATCACACCTGCCTGTTCTGCGGAAAGTCGTACAGAATGCTCTTTTGCAACTGCATGTTGATTCTAGGATCTGTGGGGCCTGCTGTAAGTATGGCACATGCTTGCATGGGACAGCAGCGGCACCATAAAGTGGTTAAAGAGGGGTTAGAGTTTTTTTCCCTTCCCATACTGAACACTATTTTGCCTATAAACTGCCCAGAAAGCGAGATGTTGTCACATGTGGTGCCACTACAGGTTGCGGTGGTGACAACATTGTAGAGATCTGGCACTGGAAGAGGTAAGTGGTAAGGGTAGAGGGTAGCAAAATTAGCTCCTTTGTTTATCCGAAAACATGTTCTAAATAAAGGGATGGACATCTTTTACTATTAAGGCACACCCTTAGCCTACCACTCCTTTATGGTTCTAAAAAGTATTTGATACTAGTATTTGATTCTAGAAGTATTTGATATCACTGCACTGAAGATTCCTTTCCTTTTCATTTTTCATTTTTCACCTTTGAAAATCAATCGGTTTAGACTTTTTATATACCTTTTTAGCTTTTTTCCATGCAATGATATTTAAAAAGGTCTGAAACCTTCACTCACTACAATTAATACATATATTAGTTGACCATAAATAGACTATCCATTAAAAAAGTAAGGTTCAATTACATGTGCACCACACAAACTTCCATTTATATATGTAAAAAGGATTCAGATTTATTTAGAAAAAGACAAATGGGGCTTGTTCAGTCATCATATACATTTACACAGGTTACAAAACAGAAATCAGATCGCTCTGCTGTAGAATGTGCACAGGATGTTCTTTTGTCCTAGTTGCGCGGGCAGTGAGAAAAGGTGGCCACAGTTACAACCATGCAGAAAGCTGACCTTTGCTGCCACCTGTTGCTAAAAAGCACCCTGCCTGGACCGCAAACTCTGTACTGGGATGTTATATCATGGTATCATAGAAATCTGGTTTTTCATAGATCAGTTGATGCGTGTCGCCAATATAACATCTTTAGAGGGACAGGTTACATAAGCAACTGAAATATAAATAGATTCTATTAGACCTATACATGGATAGTAAGAGAGATGCTAACATGACACATAAAGTGTATCAGCAGGGATAATGTGACAAGGTAGTTAAGTGTAACAAAAAACTATTGGGTTGATTCAGCACCATTTTTAAAAAGTTTACTTTAGATGAAAAAAATAAAATAAAAATGCTCTTCTTACAACTGCTGCTTAATAAACCCATACGTAGACAATGAAACTGAATAGCAAATTTCACTTAAAAAATAAGAACTACACTTTTTGTACCTGGTTCTGAACTGCCTCTTAATTTAGCACCAGGTGCATTACTATTTTTTGGAACCTAAAAGTGTAAATTGTACATTCAGTCTATCTAGGGGTTGATTCAGCACCAGATGTATTTTATTGTTCGTCTAAAGTGAACTTTTTACTAATGGTGCTGAATCCAGCCCAATGTTAGTAAATTAAATGTGATTGAAAAGACAATGTATAACTGTGTATAGTAGGTAAGTAGAGCCCTTACAGCCAAGACCTGATTAGTGATTTATTTCTCTGTTTTCTTAGGGAGATTCTGGAGGACCACTGGTCTGTAATGGAGAGTTGTATGGAGTGGTTTCTTGGGGGCAAGGATGTGCTCAGAGTGGGTATCCTGGTGTCTACACCAAAATCTGCATCTATCTAGACTGGATTAAGAATGTTGTTGAAAAGTACTGAAGAGTAGGGATGCACAATGTACACTATGACCAATAAAGCATTAACTATTTTTACATCATCAACTAGTCTTTGCATTACTTTTATGTAAATCTGTACAGCTGTAAAAACATGTGGGCATCTACGTCGTCTACCTTAAATACTATATTGTATTCTGCAAAAAGTTCACATGAGCAATCGGTTATCTGACCACAAAATCTCAAATTGGCAGCGCATGACCAGAATCCAAAGGTTGGTCATTGGACAGCAGATCTACAATTAGGAATTAGTCCTGAAGAAGCCCATAGCAGCTCTTGACTCCCATTAAGACCTTTAAGATAACTTCTAGCAGAATCCATTGATAGTTTGTCTAACACAAATGGTAAATCTATCTATTGAGCACACAATGAAAAGTAGCTTTGCCAAACATGATTAGTCTATAGGCCTTCACAGGGGCCCTAAGGTGGATGTTGTCCAAGACTGTCAACATAATGGTCATCTTTTAAGATGCAAGAGGGAGTCTGTCAGACATAGGGAATGAAAGTGCAAGTGAGTCCCTAGGGGTACAATTCCCAGGACATCAGTAGGTTAATATTGGCTCCAACATTGAATGGCTTCCTATTATCACACACACATGATCTTCCAATCCTAGGTTCATTACATAAGTCCCATCAAATGTGCAGTTAATCTTTGAGTTCCTGACCAGCAATAGTTCCAAATTGCAATACAATTGCTTAATCAATGAAACATGTCAGCCACATTGACCAGTTACTTCTCCAAAGCACATCTGCAGGTGTCCTCTACAGGACTACCCTAGTTTTCTCCCCTGGGCATCTGGGTAAATAGTGTCCACACAATAGGCATCACTTGGCTACCAAGCTACCTCTCATTTCTGTCCTTGGTTGCAAATGTACCCCACATGTCCAAGTTAGGATCTTTTCATTTACCCAATTAGGCAGGCTCTTCTTGCTACCCTTGAAAAACACTCAAACACCAATCATGACAATGTCGTGGAGGAGGGACCCTCTAATTTTTTCAAACATCTGATTTTTAATTTAATCAAGTTTCTTAATTCGCCATTAGTAGAGAGCTACTGTTTTTTGTTTTCCAAAAGAAGAACACACATAATTTACACCTGTCCAAGCTATAGGAAGAATTCAAGGCATATGGACCTGCAGTTTTATCTTCTTGAAGTAGTTTTGGTGGTCATCTGGCTTTCTCAGTTTAGAGTAACTTGTACAGAAATATAACAGTAATAAGTATTAACACATCCAAATCCACATCCAATAAGTAATAGCTCCAATCCTTCAAGACTAGAGAAAGCATCTGGTCAACCTGTATGTAGGTGGAGTAGGAACTTATACAGATGTTTAAGCAACATCACTAAAACAATAGAACAGCAATTTATGTATGAAGTGATGTGCCATGAAATAAGAACAACTCCCCTATACTCCCCTCCACTCGTGATCAGGTCTGTGGAGTAGGAGTTGTGGAGTCGGTACCAACTCTCTTAAAGTCATACTTTAGGCAAGGTAAAAGACAAAGCTGAGCATAGTAAACTTACTAATTAATTACGTCCCCTGGGTTTCCTTTTCTGACAGCTTCTTCCCTTGCACTTTCTGCTTCACTTTCTGCTCGTCGTCCCTCAGTGCTGGTCCCTCGTCTCAAACAATGTCCCTTCCCCTCAGTCTGCGTTTGGCCAGCTCTGCTCCTTCCTTGCCAGTGTGACCTCGGGCCTCCAGAGCGTTGTCAGGCTACAGGGGCTGTGTGCACGCTCACAGCCTGACAACATTGCCTGGACAGAAACTTTAAAGGAACATTCCAGGCAAAGGGATAAATGAGCCTGTTTTCTGGTCTCTCCATTTTGAATGTGAGGGGCTGCATCTTTTATTTAGCCTGCTTTATATTTTTATAGGACCTAGTAAACTCCCTCTCTTCTACTGGTCCTCCTTAGCAGCAGATGATGACTTATCTAAGCATTCTTTAGTGTGACAGTCCCCTCCAAAGTGAATTTATATTGGGGATTGAGCAAGAGGAGTCAATAGAAAGGAGCATGTTCAGCAGAGTTGATCAGGGAATAAAGTGCTGGTGAGTTAAAGATGCCACCCTGACAGACAGCATAGGGAAAGCAGAAAGCAGCTAATTTTACCCTTTGCTTGGAAAATCCCTTTAAGTCACATATGCTCAAGCCATCTGGTGTGGCCCCTGACCTGCTCCGGGAAAGTGGGATGGTTAAATAGAACTGTCCTGTAAAGGTAGATAAAGGCTCAGTAAGGACGAGAGGTTGCAGGGAGAGTGATATAGGAGGGGTCCATTGTCAAGTAGGGGTGGCAGCGTTCTCTTGCAGGAACATAGTGGCATTGATAGTGCAACATAAACCCTGGGTGACATGTCTGGCACCAAGGCATTACGATGGGTTGAATATTGGGAATACAGTTTTGATATGGGATTGGGCTATAAATATGGGACCCATATGGAGAGGTGAGACAATCAGCATGTGTATTGGTAGCATGTGGGGAATGTTCAGATATACATGTGGTAATGGGGTGGAGTGGTGGAAGAACCTATGGAGTTTGTGGAGACAGTGGGCCTCCTGATTGGTGTAGAAAATCTTTGTTATGCTATTTTAAGTGAAAAATTACCCATTTATTGCGGCCCGTGACCAGTTTCCAAATCACGTATTCGGCCAGTGGGCTTAAAAAGGTCGAGCAACCCTGCTTTAATTTATTTGTTCTGAATTTGTATTCCAATACATATGCTTTATGTATGTTCTATATAAGTAGCCATATTGCCATTAAAAACTCCATGTAACAATTTTACTACAGGAAATTTATTACTAATTATTGGCCATTTATGAAGGAGTTAGAGTTGGAGCTGGAGTCAGAGTTGGGGCCTGATAAAATTGAGGAGTCGGAGTCGGGCTTTGGCTTACTGACTGCACAGCCATGCTCATGATGGACTCTTAAACTGGACCAAAACTCATTTTTTCTTTAACGGGTGTTGGTCCAGCAGAATGCCCTATCTCCTTACCTTCAACTTCGGGAGTCTGAGCACTAATTGTGGGACTCCTTGTTCTTGTTCTTATTCGCTGTCTGTCGGACCAACACCCATTAAGGAAAAATGGGTGTCCATTTTAAAAACAAACTCATAATTTTCATTCCCCTGAATTTTGTTCCTCTTCCTGATTTGGGATCATTGCCGAGGATGTTAATGTCACTGGCAGGTCCTGGGGAGGTGCGGCCATGTATAGACAATCAGCAGCTAGTGCAATTTGATCAGTGACGTGTTCAAACCCTAAGTGCCAAACCACGATTTTTAGAGCAATCAAACCCTGTCAATCTCAGAGAAAGGACTTCCCGTAAAACCCTGGATTGGGAGTTTAACAGGGAAACAAGCCATTGAGATTCAAAGCGTACTTCTTGTGTACACATTTTGAATCACCGTAGAATCATTATAGTGATCAAATTACTTTGGAGTTATCTGAACTTGTAATACAATACTAGCAATGGAGCTAAAGCAAACAATATGAGTGTCAACAATATAGTCCAGTAAATTAAGCAAGATGGAAGACTAATATTTATGTACAGAATACCTTTATATTGGTACATATATTCAAAACCTACATTTTTTAAGCAAACAGGAAAACCAACATTACAACAAATATTAACAGTGTCTATATTTTCTTCACAATACTGCCCCTAGAATGTAACCAACTATAGAATGTAACCAACTATAAGTGAAGGTAATCACCAACTTTAAATGAAGGTAATCACATGATTCGAGAGTAGGACATATTTGAGCCTGAAAAATCTGTTCCCTCTCTGGAGATGCCTAAAGTGGAGTGAAAAGCCCGGTTGCATAATCTTTTGAAAATGTTGTTAATTTCTCTCCTGAACTTGACTCCCACAAAAGCATAGACAAGTGGGTTGATGCACACATGAGAAAGGCCAAGTGTCTCACTGATAATCATTGCAATATCCAGCTTGTTCTCAAAATCACAGTCTCGTTTGATGTATTCCAAGCGGTGTAGGCTGTCGATGAGCTGTAGAGCTTTGTATGGGGTCCAACACAAGACAAACACAAAAAGGAGGGCTACAATCACCAGCTGAGATCTTTTAGAGTGGTTTTGTCTTGACCTTTGCAGTGTGCTAAATATTCTGATGTAAGAGAACAGCATGAAAATCAAAGGAATGATGAATCCAACAATAACTTCTACAAGTTGAAAAGCAATTCTCCAAGAATTAGGTTGGTCAGATGGAAACATATAGATGCAGGCTGGCTTGTCGGAGTCAGGGTTTAGTTCAGATCTTCTGAAGTAAAAGTCTTGCCAGGCAAGTGTGCAAGAGAACACCCAGATAACAATGCAGATAAGTATGGTGTGGATGGGTCGCTGCTTTTTATGAAGCTCTACTGCATGAACAATCGAGAAATAACGATTGATGCTGATGCAAGTCAGGAAGAAAATGGTGCCATATATATTTATTGTAAAGAGAGCTCCTAGAACCTTGCAAGGGATTTGACCAAAAATCCAACCATAGCTGTACTGGAGGGCCCAGAATGGTAGAGTGAATCCAAGTAGGAGGTCAGACAAGGCCAACTGGAAAAGGTAGTGGTCTGCTAGAAGCCAAGGGGAATGTCTTCGCATAAGCACATAGAACACAAGTCCATTGCCGAGTACATCCAGAACAAAGACCACTGTATAGGCAAGTGGGATAAAATAGGTAGCAAATCTACCAACTGACTCGATTTGACAAGGAACCACCAGTGAAGCATCTGTAAAGTCCTGCAGAAAATAGCAATCAATATTTATACAGTTACATAGTTTAGAACTTTAAAAGTGTCTAGCAAATTTAACATACAGTACTGTACCTTCAGAAACCCTAAAACCCTTTTGGCGGTCGCTTTTACTTTAATTTTAAAGTCATGAAAACAATGAGATCAGCATGTATAATTTTAAGGGAGGGTATTTATATAACAATTAATTAAATAGACATTTGACCCACTAAGTCTTGAAGAGTTGACCCCAATGTGGAATGCCCCACAGTGTGGCAATTTAGTAAATTCTAAGATCTGGTGACACATACCCACTATGTCACCCCCCCCCCCCCCCCCCCGGGCTTCTTTTCTGTTTATTTAAAAAGTATCAATTTTCTAAATAAGCCTCTGTCTTTTTGCGTGTGCCCCTCGGCTTTAAGTGTCCGCTTCAGATTTGATAATAGTAAGATTGTCAAATGTCACCCCCTACTATCCTCACAGAGAAAAGAGCGTGATCCGCTTTAAAGGGTAGGGAGGTAGGGACTTTCACTTCCCCAATTGTGCGAAAGTAAAAGTCCTTACTGCAATGCCCAATCATCAGCTGTGGACATTTGGGTGACTGACGCTCTCAAAGCTGCACCTGGGAGGATTGTGGGATACATACACCTCCTGGGTGCAGCAAGATGGTAGCACAAGAGCATGATCTTCAGGAGCCAGCAGACAGGTACAGTGAGTAGATCATTGATGTAGGTGATTGCATGCTTGCTTATAATAGTGCTTTTTTATTTGTCATTTTAGAAATTTAAAAAAAAGGGCTTTCAGTCCACTTTAAAGAGGCCGCTCAATAGCTTAGTGCCCAGAGTTAACAGTACAAGTGAAGATACAGTCTTTTGTGACGTCCAATTCAGGGATACCCTGCACTACATACCATCAGGGAAAGTCCAATCCCGTTACCTACTTCAGCCATTCCTCCTACCATTTTGAAACCACATGTGACCGCTGGCGACCAGTGGGGGGTTTCTGGGGCAGGCACCCACACAGCACTGTGCAAGGTCATTACGTGAAATTCACTGGGTGATGGAGGTCACATGGTGTCAAGAAGCTATTTGGAAACACAGAAGTAGGTGAGTAACACAGCTGAGAAATAAGCTTCCACAGCCTGTTTTCTGTGCAAAGCATCCCTTAATTAGATGCCTCCTCCATTGCGGGTCTCAGAGGAGCAGTCGTTTTAGACCAATTGTCCATTTTGCTTTCTAGCTTTAGTAGCAGTTGTAATTCAGGCGTGCTTTTCCCTGTTTTTAAAATTTTGCAGTTATTGGGGTCATGCTAAAGGGTCTTTTTTGGTAGTTGCTATTCTATAGACTAAAATGGAATACATTTACAGTTGCAGTTCAGTTAGAATTCATCAAGCAGAACTTTACAGTACTTGGGTACATTCTGCAGGACGCAATTTGGGATCGGAGTGAATGTAGCCCTAGGCATGCAAGTTCAACTGCTAAAATAGTAATGTGAACTCTTCTAGACTTCTCAGCTTTCTGTGTATTTGTCTTTATTTATTTCTTTCTCGTCTTTGAAGAATCACATGTTTATCTCCCGTTGTAAACCACAAGCGGCTCTTCGACTTTGCGGATTCTCATTCTGAGTCAGCCCAGATACACCTAGGAAAAAAAAATACACAGCTGGCTTTTCTGGCCAGAATTTAAACGGCAACAGAAAAACTTTTTTTCATTTACCTGTTTATTAAATCTAGCGTAAATACCATACTTTTTTTGCAGAGGATTTTTTAACTGTTATTTATTAATTAATATATATATATATATATATATATATATATATATATATATATATATATTTATATATTGAAATATATATATATATATATATATATATATATATATATATAATACCTTTATTATTTGTTATATATTATTTTATATATATTTTCTTTATTTTATGGTTATTGGTTTATTGGTTCGGGAAGACTTTAGGGTTGTTTTTTTCAAGCATGTTTTTGGTTTCAGAAATGC
This sequence comes from Gastrophryne carolinensis, assembly GCA_027917425.1. Taxonomy (NCBI): domain Eukaryota; kingdom Metazoa; phylum Chordata; class Amphibia; order Anura; family Microhylidae; genus Gastrophryne; species Gastrophryne carolinensis. Next base: position 156,113,350 of record CM051242.1, on the reverse strand, counting down.
ACTTATTGCGGTCATGCTAAAGGGTCTCAGCCGAGTTATGCTAAAGAATTGGTAAATCAAGTTTACATTTGGGTGGACTTTTGGGTTTGAAATTTAACTTACGCCTGAGTGATCTTTTTAATTTGTAGACACTAAAAAAACTCTACATTTTTTTGTTCTAACTTATCCCCCAAATAATCACATACTCCTGCCATGGGGCATTTTTACAGGTGAGGTACATATTGTTCCAGAGTGGTAAGGATTTTTATTCTTAATTTGGAAACAACCGCACCCTATGGGCTATGCAGAAATCTGTGGCAAATGTGGAACATTCTTTAGCATACCCTATAGTGTGCTGTTGTTTCCACACTTAAAATATATCCTTACCTCATTGGAAAAGTGATGGACCTCCCCTGTAGAAATGTCCTATCGCATGGGTAGTTGATTTTTGGTGGAAAAATGTGAACAAACTTTTTTTATAGAATTTTAAAAGTGTATAAGTTCAAAAATTCAATCTGATGAAAGTTACATTTGACACTCAAAAGTAAACATTATAAAATCCTTAGCACGACCTCCACCAGGAAAGAGAGCCCTGTAGTCTTTTATAGTCTTTTTATTTTTTAATATTAGCTTTTTTACACTTAACTGGCCCATACTTTTTATACCCCAGAAAAGTATTCAAACTTAGACATGGTAGTATGTGTCCAATGCCAACCAGCCGACATCCAGCTGTGCCAACATACTAGTTTCTATTCCCCTCAGCACAGGTCCTGTGAGCTTTTCGACGACTTACTGATACCCCTGTCTGATTACCTCCCTATGTCAGTAGTGTCAAATCTCTGCAGACAGAGCCAGGGAACACTGCAGACAGCATAGATTGCCTGCTACGAACTATACTATATATACTAGCAGGCTGAATCATTACTAGCACCAGCTATCAGCAGATGAACGTCTGTACAGAGGCGCTAGTATAAGCTGTGATTGGCTATCGGGCACTGTAACAGAGCGTCTCATTCGCTGTAGTAACCTGGCTGCCATTGATGAATGTGTTAAATGTTGGGCGTTCTAACACCAGTACAGCGTTGCAGGGAGCGAAAGGTAGCGCCAGCTCAGTGCGTCTGACTATCAGCGCTCCACACCATATTCAACCGAAAAAAGACACACACAGCGTCGGCGCTCTGGATCTGGTCGCTATACCATAGAGCGCCAGAAGCTATGTGATTAAAGTCTGTTTTTGAACACATATCCACCAGTAACAAAGCGAAAACACATGGAATGACATTGTTGTAACATTGTGACATTAATACTTTAATGGCAGACCTGTAATGACAATTCTGCATAAAAATAAAAAAATAAAATAAAAAAAGTTTTGACTCTTTCTAGGCCAGGAGAGGTGACACAATTATTTGAGAGTAAAAAAACAAACAAAAAAAACAGTTTAACAGAAGTAAAGGATCATCCATTGAAATGTATGGGAAAGCGACAGGTAGTGACAGGTAATACCTGGCGCTCTGGAAGCTATAGCGCCGGCACTATACGCTGAAATAATAAATCGTACGCTACATAGCGCTGTTAGAGTCGCTCACCAGAATCGCCTTCATAAATGTGGTATTGCGTATAGTGCCCAGACGCTGCCTACAGCTACGAGGCACTACCTGCCGCTATCCCTTGATGAATAAACCCCTAAATGTATAAGGGCCCAGTAATTGGGCACTTATACAAAGGGCGTACATATTATTTCTAACAAGCTTGACATTAATTGCAGTCTATGGGAAATTCATACTTAGAGAGGTTTATTTTAAATGTGTTTGAATTCCCCATTATTAGAGTGCCATAGATTACCCAACAATAGCAGATTTCAAGTCAGTTTTTCAGCTGCTTTAGATCTGGAATACTGCATTTGTGTGTTGCCTTTGCTATGGTGGGTTTCTTCTGCTGCTGTGTGCAGGATAATGAGGTACTGGGTTCATCCCATACTGGAGAAAAATCACCCGGCAGGAATGGGTCAGGTTGGTGTCTCTGGTAATCCTATGTTAACCCCACTCACCCTGTCGCCAGTGCATTTCACCCTGTTAAACCCCCCTAAACCCAACCCCATTCTCAACACACAACTGAGATTTCAAAAAGCCTTTAAAACTGGAACATCCTATCCCCACCATAGATACCTTGGGGAGGACTGGCTAATCGTTTGGGTATCATTCATTACTATCTAACCTGCACCAGAGTTGCACTGCTGGTGTCAAAAACCTCACTGTCCAAGATCCAATATGGTAAAATTCACTTATAACATATACTAAACATGCAAGCCAATAATATTTAAATATTTACTTCATCTAAGTATGTAAGTGCAAAGAATGACTTGCCGGTCCTTTGAACTTTAATGTTTTTAATAGTGTGATTGGCCTTGAGACTTCCCTGAGGAAGCGCTTGAGCGAAACGCCATTTCCACCATATTTAACATCTAATCCTAAAAATAATGTATGTGTATGTGGAATAACTGTTGTATTTATGATTTCAATAATGGTATTTTGATGTATTGTACAGTATGAAGTGAATTTTACCATATGGCATGTTGGATAGGGCTGATTAGTGAGGTTTTTGACACCAGCAGTGTAGGTTGAATAGAGATTTCAAAAAGTGAGGCATTATCACAGGGTGAAGAATGAAAGACACAGACTGCTAGTAGGGCAGGGAATATTGAATATGGGGAGATAAAATAATTTTTCTTGTGCATTGATTTATCCATTTTTGAGATTATTATTTATTCAGATGTTTTAGAAAACTTTTGGAATGTGTGGAGCCTTTCTAACTTAGCACACAATAACGTGGAATAGTTTATTTCTATAAAAAGGCCTACACATGTGAAAGAGGGAGTTCTACAGGTAAGGTGCAGATTATGCCTAATAAGGTGGATATTGATTCAGCACGTCGTAAAAACATTCTTGCATGATTCAGATGACATGTACAAAACATTCTTGCACGTGTGAAAGCAGACAATAAAGCTAGTTGAGATCTCTTGCTCCGGGCCCTATTTAATTGAGAAATGAAAGCATAAGCTTTCTCATTACAAAACATTCTCGCATGCTCTAAAGCTGACTGTCCCTTCTTTCTCCTGCTTACCATACATTAGAGAATATTTGTCCCAGGTACTGATTTATCGAAATGTAATATTGTTTCATGTATTTTAGTATTCATGCCTAACATTTATTTTAGGACTTGTAATACCTCTGTAATCATGTTTATTTTTCACTTTTCTTTTTCCCCTCCTCTAAATCTGGTTTAGTCTCTCCTTCCCTAGCTGAGTGAGGTCTCCCTGGATATAGTGCACTCTACTCCCCTCAGAAATGCCCCCCAATTTAGTTCCAGTGGGACCTCAACCCCCTAAACTTTCTGATTGTAGCTTTATGAAGCTATAATTTCTTTAATATATTTTATTCCCAAAGAAATTGTAAAATATCTTATACATTTAGAAATTGCACGGTATATAGGATGACCCTTTTGTTTAGCCACATGGTTGGTTTGAGACCTTGCTTTGTTCTGTTGTTTTGTAGCTTTAGTTTCACGCGTGCATTTGCATCCAAATTAAGTTGGCCAGCAGAAAACTACCTGTGATCATTTTATCTGACCTAGAGTATCACCTTGGTTAGTTTGTCTGGGCCAATCAGAGATCACCTGCGGTATTGCAAATGAAAAAAAAGGGTAAACCTGAGAAAAACAGTGGACTGGGGAGAGACCAGAGGAGATCCGCTCAGACGGCCGAAGGACACACATGGACGCGTGTCTTGAATGGAAGGGACACAGACAGACAATGAGACTTTGCTTTGGGATAGAGAGACTTGCATTGTAAGCCTAAATACTGCAGCCATCTTGTTTGGAGTTTGGATGAGGCCTGCTGATTTCTGGCTGGACCCGATTAAAACAGATTAGGAATCTGCTTTAATATATATATATATATATATATATATATATATATATGCTTTCTATGTTTTAACACTGCTTGTAGCTAGAGATGAGCGAACTTTTGAAAAATTCGATTCGACTGATTCGCCGAATTTTCCGACAAAAATCGTTTCGACCCGAATAAATTCGCGACGAATCGCTATTAAAAACGGCTATTTCTGAGCCTCCTACAGCCTCAATAGGGTTGTAAACCATTCAGCCTTGCTGTAACACGCACAGGATGCGTGCTGGGTTTGTTAAATAATACTTTGAAGAAATATCACATGCAGATCAGAGGCATCGCTAATAGAATCGCAGAGCGGCACAATTGCAGAGAGTTGAAGTGGCATCACTATGAGGGGCAGAAGGAGCCCAAATATACACTGGAGTTGGCCTCAGGAGCCCAAAAATTGGATGAATCACACCCTGGAGTTGGCAGAAGTTGGCAGCAGCAGCAGCAGGAGCCCAAATATACACTGGAGTTGGCTTCAGGAGCCCAAAAATTGGATGAATCACACCCTGGAGTTGGCAGAAGTTGGCAGCAGCAGGAGCAGGAGCCCAAATATACACTGGAGTTGGCCTCAGGAGCCCAAAAATTGGATGAATCACACCCTGGAGTTGGCAGAAGTTGGCAGCAGCAGCAGCAGGAGCCCAAATATACACTGGAGTTGGCCTCAGGAGCCCAAAAATTGGATGAATCACACCCTGGAGTTGGCAGAAGTTGGCAGCAGCAGCAGCAGGAGCCCAAATATACACTGGAGTTGGCCTCAGGAGCCCAAAAATTGGATGAATCACACCCTGGAGTTGGCAGGAGTTGACAGTAGTAGCAGCAGGAGCCCAAATATACACTGGAGTTGGCTTCAGGAGCCCAAAAATTGGATGAATCACACCCTGGAGTTGGCAGAAGTTGGCAGCAGCAGCAGCAGGAGCCCAAATATACACTGGAGTTGGCCTCAGGAGCCCAAAAATTGGATGAATCACACCCTGGAGTTGGCAGAAGTTGGCAGTAGTAGCAGCAGGAGCCCAAATATACACTGGAGTTGGCTTCAGGAGCCCAAAAATTGGATGAATCACACCCTGGAGTTGGCAGAAGTTGGCAGCAGCAGCAGCAGCAGGAGCCCAAATATACACTGGAGTTGGCTTCAGGAGCCCAAAAATTGGATGAATCACACCCTGGAGTTGGCAGAAGTTGGCAGCAGCAGGAGCAGGAGCCCAAATATACACTGGAGTTGGCCTCAGGAGCCCAAAAATTGGATGAATCACACCCTGGAGTTGGCAGAAGTTGGCAGCAGCAGCAGCAGGAGCCCAAATATACACTGGAGTTGGCCTCAGGAGCCCAAAAATTGGATGAATCACACCCTGGAGTTGGCAGGAGTTGACAGTAGTAGCAGCAGGAGCCCAAATATACACTGGAGTTGGCTTCAGGAGCCCAAAAATTGGATGAATCACACCCTGGAGTTGGCAGAAGTTGGCAGCAGCAGCAGCAGGAGCCCAAATATACACTGGAGTTGGCCTCAGGAGCCCAAAAATTGGATGAATCACACCCTGGAGTTGGCAGAAGTTGGCAGTAGTAGCAGCAGGAGCCCAAATATACACTGGAGTTGGCTTCAGGAGCCCAAAAATTGGATGAATCACACCCTGGAGTTGGCAGAAGTTGGCAGTAGCAGCAGCAGGAGCCCAAATATACACTGGAGTTGGCCTCAGGAGCCCAAAAATTGGATGAATCACACCCTGGAGTTGGCAGAAGTTGGCAGCAGCAGCAGGAGCCCAAATATACACTGGAGTTGGCTTCAGGAGCCCAAAAATTGGATGAATCACACCCTGGAGTTGGCAGAAGTTGGCAGCAGCAGCAGCAGCAGGAGCCCAAATATACACTGGAGTTGGCTTCAGGAGCCCAAAAATTGGATGAATCACACCCTGGAGTTGGCAGAAGTTGGCAGCAGCAGCAGCAGCAGGAGCCCAAATATACACTGGAGTTGGCTTCAGGAGCCCAAAAATTGGATGAATCACACCCTGGAGTTGGCAGAAGTTGGCAGTAGCAGCAGCAGGAGCCCAAATATACACTGGAGTTGGCTTCAGGAGCCCAAAAATTGGATGAATCACACCCTGGAGTTGGCAGGAGTTGACAGTAGCAGCAGCAGGAGCCCAAATATACACTGGAGTTGGCTTCAGGAGCCCAAAAATTGGATGAATCACACCCTGGAGTTGGCAGAAGTTGGCAGTAGTAGCAGCAGGAGCCCAAATATACACTGGAGTTGGCTTCAGGAGCCCAAAAATTGGATGAATCACACCCTGGAGTTGGCAGAAGTTGGCAGTAGCAGCAGCAGGAGCCCAAATATACACTGGAGTTGGCTTCAGGAGCCCAAAAATTGGATGAATCACACCCTGGAGTTGGCAGGAGTTGACAGTAGCAGCAGCAGGAGCCCAAATATACACTGGAGTTGGCTTCAGGAGCCCAAAAATTGGATGAATCACACCCTGGAGTTGGCAGAAGTTGGCAGTAGTAGCAGCAGGAGCCCAAATATACACTGGAGTTGGCTTCAGGAGCCCAAAAATTGGATGAATCACACCCTGGAGTTGGCAGGAGTTGACAGTAGCAGCAGCAGGAGCCCAAATATACACTGGAGTTGGCCTCAGGAGCCCAAAAATTGGATGAATCACACCCTGGAGTTGGCAGGAGTTGACAGTAGTAGCAGCAGGAGCCCAAATATACACTGGAGTTGGCTTCAGGAGCCCAAAAATTGGATGAATCACACCCTGGAGTTGGCAGAAGTTGGCAGTAGCAGCAGCAGGAGCCCAAATATACACTGGAGTTGGCTTCAGGAGCCCAAAAATTGGATGAATCACACCCTGGAGTTGGCAGAAGTTGGCAGTAGCAGCAGCAGGAGCCCAAAAAATGGCCTAAAGACATAAATATGTTTTGCACCATTTGTAAAGTGTAAAACGTGGCACCATGCTGAATCTAGTCGCATGCATCAGGCATTGGTGGGTGGAAATCCTGGCTGATCCATCCCTGATTCATTTTGACAAAGGTGAGTCTCTCCACATTTTTAGTTGACAGACGAGTTCTCCTCGCCGTAACTATGGCCCCCGCCGCACTAAACACCCGCTCAGATGGCACGCTACTTGCCGGGCAGGACAGCTTTTCCAGGGCAAACTCTGCTAGTTGCGGCCACAAATCAAGTTTGGCTGCCCAGAAGTCCAGCGGATCCTCAAGGTGTGTTGGCATGGTCATGTCAAAGTATGACATGACCTGCTGGTTCAGGTCCTGCTCCAGGTCTTCCTGCTGCTCATGAGTAGCCTCACTATGCGGGTGTAGAAAGCTACTCATTAGCGACTGAAGACTGAGGCTGCTGCTGCTGATGGAGCTTCTGCTGCTGCTGCTGCCAACCCCCCCAGCGGCCATGGCAGTGGAAGGTGAGCGCAGAGGTCCCCTCGAGTCAGACCTGCGAGAGTATGGACCATGGCGCAGATAGGCATCGGCCAACTGCCTACGTAGAATGTCTTTGTAGTAGTTGAGTTTGTCCTCCCTCTCGGTGGGTTTAAAAAATGCCCCCATTTTGTGCCGGAAGCGAGGGTCCAATAAGGTGGACAGCCAGAAGTCATCCCGCCGACAGATGGAAACAATTCTGGGGTCACTACGCAAGCATGTGAGCATGCTTCGTGCCATTTGCGCAAGTGACTCGGATGGACTACCTGTCTCCATCTCCACTGCATACTGCCACGGTGTGCCCGGGTCCTCTGTCTCTCCTTCCTCAAAAACCTCTAGCTCCTCTGGCTGCTCCTGCTCCTCCTCTCCTGTCCGCTGACTAGATAAACCAGCCATTTCGCCAAGCCTAAACTGTGTTTCGCTGGGCAACTCCTCCTCCTCCTCTTCCTCCTCCTCCTCCTCCAGTTCAGCTCCAACGGGGTTCATGTGGCCGTAAGATGTAAACGCCATGTCTCCAGTGCCCTGACCAGCCATGGTTTCCAACATGTGCTGTAGTACATGAAGCAGTGGAATCACGTCGTTCATCCCGTAATCCTGCCGACTGACAAATAAAGTGGCTTCCTCAAAGGGCCTGAGCAAACGGCAGGTGTCACGTATGAGCTGCCACTGGTTGACATTGAAGTTACACAGGGGAGTCCCCCTATCTGCTTGGATCATCAGGAAATCCGTGATGGCTTTTCTCTGTTCATATAATCGGTCCAACATGTGAAGGGTGGAATTCCAACGGGTGGAAACATCGCAAATCAGACTATGTTGGGGGATACCATTCTGACGCTGTAGCTCAAGAAGGGTGTGTTTGGCGGTGTAGGAGTGGCTGAAGTGCATGCAAAGTTTCCGTGAAGTTGTTAGGATGTCCTGCAGATGGGGGGAACACTTCAGAAACCGCTTGACAACCAGATTGAAGACGTGAGCCATGCAGGGGGCATGGGTCAGGCTTCCTTGGCGCAGCGCAGACAAAATGTTCTTCCCATTGTCGGTAACCATGATTCCCATTTTAAGTTTTCTCGGAGTAAGCCATGTTTGGATTTCCTGATGAATACATTTAAGCAGTTCCTCCCCTGTGTGACTCCGTTCGCCAAGACAAACCATGTGAAGCACTGCGTGACACCTCCGTGCCCTGCACACATGGTAGACTGGAGGGGCACTGAGACTTGAGCCTACAGTGGAGGGTGAGGAGATGGCGGAGGATGAGGAGGCCGAGTCGCACGGTGTCACAGGCCCAATGGGCAGAGAGCGCGGAGGCCGAAGCGGCGTGACCTGTCCAAGTTGCTGCTGCAAAGGGACCACATTCACCCAGTGGGCCGTAAACGACATGTACTGCCCCTGACCGTAGTTACAGCTCCAGATGTCGGCGCTGCCATGTATTTTGCTACACACCGACAGGCTCAAGGACTGGCCCACCTTCTGTTCAACAAAAGTGTGCAGCGCTGGTACTGCCTTCTTGGCAAAGAAATGACGGCTTGGGACTCTCCACCTCGGCTCGGCACAAGCCATCAGTTCTCTGAAAGGTGCAGATTCCACCACCTGAAAAGGGAGCGACTGCAGCACCAGCAACTTGGACAGGAGCACATTCAGCTTCTGCGCCGTAGGATGAGTGGGCGCATACTGCTGTCTCTTGGACATGGCTTCGCTGATGGATTGCTGGCGGGATGCATGACTTGGAGGAGGAGGAGGAGGAGCAGGAGCGACAGAGGATGGGTGTGACGCACAGCTGCCTTCGGCTGAGGTGCTGGAGCCTTGGCTGGCAGAAATTGGGAGCTCACTTGGTGAGGAAGCAGACTGGACCACCCCTTGGGAGCCTCGGTTCTCCCAGGTCGTTTTATGGTGACGCATCATATGTTGACGCAGGGCCGTGGTGCCAACATTTGGACCCTGGCCACGCTTCACCTTTTGCCTACATATCTTGCATGTGGCCATGTTACCCTCCTGCGGATGCCTCAGGAAAAACTGCCACACTGCCGAGTAGCTACTTTTCCCACCCCCTGGCCTCACTGATTCACTGCTGCTGTTGCCAACTCCAGGAACCCCTGCTCCACTACCTCCCGATAAGGTAGACTGCCGCACAGCAGGTGCTCTACCCCGGCCCCGGCCCCGGCCGGCTCCAGCCTTTGGAATTGTGCCCCCATGCTGACTGCTACCACCTTGCTGCCTCAGCTGCTGACTCCGGGGCAACCTGCGCCCCTCTTCTCCTGATGATGACGATGAAGCCCCTTCATCACCCGGCTCCCAAGTGCGATCGGCTTCATCGTCATCATCATCATCATCACCGGGTTGTGGCTGTACGTCACTGATGTTCGTGGATTCGTCAACAGTGTCTGGCGCAGGAGCTGGAACGCTCGCAGCACCCACGACACTGTCCACATCACTATTTGTCTGCCTAGCTAAAGAAGCCACCTCCATTTCTTGGCTGGGCAGTAGCTGCTGACTGTCCTCCTGTATCTGATCGTCCTCCTCACTAAAGAGTGGAGCTGAACCCAAAGCATAGGATACGTCGCTGGGGGAGGGAACGGCGTAGGACAGAGGCAATGGGAGGACAGGGACTGCTCTCGGGGCATGCCAACTCAGGGTTGTGTCAGAGGAACCTACCGACCCTAGACTGGGGGTCTCAGATGTAAGTTGTGATGATGTTGTTGATGAGCGCGTCAGCCAATCTACCACGGCAGATGCGTTACTGGTGGAGACCCGACCGCTAGCAGATACTGGCAGATTAGGTCTCTCAGCGTGACTCCTGCTGCTACTGGCCCCCAGTCTGATGCGAGCTCTGCCTGCGGAATCTTGGCCTCTGCCACTCCTCTTTTCACTTCCAGGCACTTGTCTGCCCGACATAGTCTAACTGGCGTGGTAGTAGGTGATATTTTAAGAACCCCCAGGCAGCAGTGGGTCTATATAAAACAGAATATAATGCACACCAAAAGTGAGCAGTAACACTCAGCCTCCAACAGGCCTGCTTAGTGTAAATAAGAGAGCTGCTTAGTGTAAATAAAGAGGGGTATGCTATGTTACAGAATGGGATGCCTCAACAGAAGTGCACCTGGCAGGCAGCAGTAAGCCTATGCCCAGCAAAAGTGTCTTATAATATAAATATAATAAGAGCAAATGCTTATATGGTCTTAAACAGAGGCTGCTTTAGTCACAGAATGGGATGCCCTGGGCAGGAATGGACCTGGCAGGGTCCAGTAGGGCTTTGGCCAGCAAAAGTGTCTTTATCAGGCTAATTTCAAATATGATAAGAGCAAATGCTTATATGGTCTTAAACAGAGGCTGCTGTAGTCACAGAATGGGATGCCCCGGGCAGGAATCGACCTGGCAGGGTCCAGTAGGGCTTTGGCCAGCAAAAGTGTCTTTATCAGGCCTGATTTCTATGAGAATAAGTGCAAATGTTTATTATGCTATTAAATAGAGGCTGCTTTAGTCACAGAATGGGATGCCAGTGCCACAAAAACCAGAGAGCATGCACAGCAAAAGTGTCTTTATCAGGCCTGATTTCTATGAGAATAAGTGCAAATGTTTATTATGCTATTAAATAGAGGCTGCTTTAGTCACAGAATGGGATGCCAGTGCCACAAAAACCAGAGAGCATGCACAGCAAAAGTGTCTTTATCAGGCCTGATTTCTATGAGAATAAGTGCAAATGTTTATTATGCTATTAAATAGAGGCTGCTTTAGTCACAGAATGGGATGCCAGTGCCACAAAAACCAGAGAGCATGCACAGCAAAAGTGTCTTTATCAGGCCTGATTTCTATGAGAATAAGTGCAAATGTTTATTATGCTATTAAATAGAGGCTGCTTTAGTCACAGAATGGGATGCCAGTGCCACAAAAACCAGAGAGCATGCACAGCAAAAGTGTCTTTATCAGGCCTGATTTCTATGAGAATAAGTGCAAATGTTTATTGTGCTATTAAATAGAGGCTGCTTTAGTCACAGAATGGGATGCCAGTGCCACAAAAACCAGAGAGCATGCACAGCAAAAGTGTCTTTATCAGGCCTGATTTCTATGAGAATAAGTGCAAATGTTTATTATGCTATTAAATAGAGGCTGCTTTAGTCACAGAATGGGATGCCAGTGCCACAAAAACCAGAGAGCATGCACAGCAAAAGTGTCTTTATCAGGCCTGATTTCTATGAGAATAAGTGCAAATGTTTATTATGCTATTAAATAGAGGCTGCTTTAGTCACAGAATGGGATGCCAGTGCCACAAAAACCAGAGAGCATGCACAGCAAAAGTGTCTTTATCAGGCCTGATTTCTATGAGAATAAGTGCAAATGTTTATTATGCTATTAAATAGAGGCTGCTTTAGTCACAGAATGGGATGCCTCACAGCAGACTTAAGATCAGTTCAGTATATATGCACAGTTAGTTACTATAAGCAGCCTGAAAACGCTAACAAAGGCTGGATGAAAAAAAAAAAATCTCCCTGTCAGCCAGCTCCGTTTTTCCTACCTTTCCCTGGCTTTCTGTCTGTCTCCTGTCTGTCTCCTGCCTGTCTCCAGCCTGTCCCTGTCTGTCCCTGTCTCCAGCCTGTCTCCAGCCTGTCTAACTGCCTCAGCTACACAGCGTTCTGTCTGTCTGTCACGAATGCAATAGAGAAATGAGGAAAAGCAAGATGGTCGCCGTTAAATACCGCTGTGTGACGTCACCGGGCTTGCTGGCTGCTGATAGGCTGCATGTGACTGCCCCAGCTTGCACTGGCGCGGGATACATGTCCAGACATGTCCCGCCCGCCATCTTAGAATGCCTGTAATGTAAATGAATGGATGTTAAAGGAAAACTTCGAGTGATCGAATCGCGGGGAAATTCGGATTCGATCCGAATCGAATTTTTCCTGAAATTCGGATCGAATCCGGGTTCGTCCGGATCGATTCGCTCATCCCTACTTGTAGCATTTTTGTTTTGTAAATTTTTTTTGCAAGGTATAAAAATAACTCTTTAAAGTGCATTTAGATTTTCCTTGGGGATTACTGACAAATGAACTTACTAGACAAACGCAATGTAATTTTGGAGATATACATATATTTGAGCTTTTAAACATAGAAACATAGAAGGTTGACGGCAGAAGGAGACCATACGGTTCATCTAGTCTGCCCTTATGTGTATACTGTATGTTCTCTTTATCTTAGGATAGATGTGTGCTTATCCCAGGCATGTTTAAATTCAGTGACTGTTGATTTTTCAACTACCTCTGCTGGAAGTTTGTTCCAAGCATCTACTACTCTTTCTGTAAAATAATATTTTCTAACATTGCTCCTGATCTTCCCCCGACTAGCTTCAGGTTGTGCCCCCTTGTGCTTTCATTAAGTTTCTTCTTAAAAACACTTCCCTCCTGAACCTTATTCAATCCTTTCACATATTTAAAGGTCTCAATCATGTCCCCCCTCTCCCTTCTTTCCTTCAGACTGTACAAATTAAGTTCTTTAAAGTGGACCAACACCCAGGATTTTGACTATCCTGGGTCTTGGTCCACTTCGGTGGGGCACCCCCGATCGGGGTGCCCCGCTGTGTGAAACCCCCCCGAACCCCCCAAACTCACCTCTCCCCGCGCCGACGGACAAGCCGCGGACAAGCGGCTCCTCCGCCGCCGCCTCCCGCGCGTCCCTCTTGACGTGCGCGTGCCCGCGCCGGCCATTCACAGACGCTGCCGAAACTAGGGTAAGGAGTTTGGGGTGTTTGGGGGGGTTTCACCCCGCGGGACATCCCGATCTCGGGATGTGATCGGGCCGAGGGAGGTGATCGGGCCGATCACCGGTGGGTGTTGGTCCACTTTAAGTCTCTCCTGATAAGTTTTAAGTTTAAGTCCTTCCACCATTTTCGTTGCCCGCCTTTGGACACGTTCTATTTGAATAATGTCTTTTTGCAGGTAAGGTATCCAGAACTGCACACAGTATTCTAGCTGTGGCCTCACCAGGGCTCTATACAACGGCATCACAACCTCCCTCTTCCTACTGGTGATGCCTTGAGCTATGCAGCCGAGCATCCTGCTTGCTTTTACCACTGCCTGGCTACACTGTCCACTCATCTTGCAGCTATCAGTAATCAGTATCCCTAAATCTCTCTCCTCCGAGGTCCTGGCTAACACAGTGCTGCCCATACGATACTCAGAGCAGGGATTCCTTCTACCCAAGTGCATGATTTTACATTTAGAGACATTAAACTCTAGTTTCCACAGTTTTGACCATCTATCCAGTAAACCTAAATCATTTTCCATGTTGCAGACACCTCCAGGAATATCCACCCTATTACTAACCTTTGTATCATCAGCAGACAAACTTTTCCTACCAAGCCTTCTCCTATGTCACTTACAAATATATTAAAAAGAATGGGGCCCAGGACAGAGCCTTGCGGCACACCACTTGTAACTCGCCTTTGTTCAGATTGCACGCCATTTACAACAACGCTCTGATACCGATCCCTCAGCCAACTGGAAATCCACTGAACTATCCAGGGATTGAGTCCTACCTTCAATAACTTATCTATGATAAGTTTGCCTTACACATTTAAGGGCTGCAAATATACTTTATTTTTGCTAAATTATGAATTTCAGCTAAATTATGTCCAAGCAAGACAAGCTTAAAGGGGCAGGCCAGCCAGTCCCCAACCGTAGCCCCCCCGGCCTCAAGTGCAGATCATCAAATGATCAAGTGATGATCAAGTGCAGATCATTGGGCGATTCCAACGCTGTCATCTTGCTTCTGCTGCTCCTGCACCAGGGAGCAGCTGCTCCCCACTCAGTATGTACTTCCTGCCTGCCCAATCAAGTAAATGGACTGGTGGGAGCATTAACAGCATGAGGAGCATATGCTCCAGACGACAGGAGCTGCAGAAGAAAAGATGGCAGCAGCCCAGTGATCAACAGTGGATTGTGGGTGAGGTAAGTGTTCTTTTATGTAACCCCCCGGTAGGGGTGTTTCCTACTCTGGTTAACCCCATATACTTACTATTTACTTGATCTATCTAGCTTCCACGTCAGAAGGCATTTCTTGTATGCATTACTATATTTAGGGTTCTTGGCTCCCTAGATCAATACTAGGGTTACTCTGCATGCCAAACTGCACCCAGTGTTTGCCACACTCACCCAGTGTTTTGGGCTACAATAGACCAGCTAGTTCCACAAATCTCTACACCCCCCCCCCCCAGGCCTTAACATAGGATCTCAAGGGTTAAGACAAGTAAGATCTTACACAAAAAAAAAGTTCAGATTTCATCCTGAGGGTTACTGCTTACTGCTTACTAAGCATTGTGCCACCCTAGTCACAGACCCTTAGGTTCCTAATAGGGAAATACAGCTCTGCTGTTAGGTATATACTTGATGATAGTATTTATTATTATACATTTAAATATAAAAAGGCACAGGCCATAAATGAAGTTGGAAACTAATACTTGTGACCTATTATAAAGAGTTCTCATAGCAGAGTGTGCTGGAGATACTTACTGAGTAATATTCATTCTCGTCCATCCTGTGGCTGGAGTCGGGATGCTCAGGCAGAGGTGCCGAGGCGAGGAGATGGTGTGTAAGCCAGAGGCTGACAGTACGAAGGAGGATGAGAGTGAACATATACTAAAAAGGGAAGTGGTTAATCTGATATTTGCAACTGAAAAATTACAACTTAGAGGAATACATGTTGCAGAAATACTTTATATTCTTAGGTAATCAAATCTTCATTCATTGATTTGGTGTTTTAAGCCCAATGCGAGAAAAACTGAAAAAAAAACCCTTTCATATTCCCTTATACGATATATCCATACTTGCGTTGTATATTTAAGAAATAAAGCATTAGTAATATTAGTATTAGCATTTAGTATAAAGTAAGATGTCATTCTTTTGGTTTAAGAAGGTTTGAGGATTGTTCATGTTTAGATTCACTTGTCGGAATAATATAACACCACTAGGTCAAGGAATCTGCAAATAACAAATGAATCATTTGGATAACCCCCAGACTGCTATCCCTTTAATTTTAGTATAGAAGAAAGAGAGTTAGACCTGCAAGACCAGGTTGCTTGTTGGGTTTAAAATAACTATTATCAAGTCTTCCAATTCAATTCAATTTATTCAATTAGATTAGCACATATTCAATGTCTATATACTATCTCTGAGGGACAATTATCAATGCTGAATTTAGGTCACCAGGTGCTCTTTTTTTTTATGTGCACTTAATCCATCATCCAGTAGTACAAAAAATGTACCAAATCACAGAGAAGACGAGGCCTTCAAATCCACCAATCAGATTGTTTCTACTTTAGTCTCTTATATATGGTTGAATAAATTTGATTCAAGTTTAATGCTTTCGCTGCCAGGCTACCTGGAGTTTTTGTCACCCTTTGTTGCCAGACCATTTTGCACTATTTTGCGCTCCACATGTTCAACTGTGATTTTTTAAGGGATTTCCAGGGATTTCCCAGGGAATTATATATTCTTTTTTTCAGCAGAATCTGGGTTTTAACATGAAATGTCTTTTTTGTCATTTTTAGGTGTATTCTCAATATTTTGGAGTGAAATATGTGCAAAATATAAAAAAAATATTTTTTTACAATTTGTAGTGTTTTTTGTAATAAAAAAAGTAATTTAGTCAATAAAATCTTATTGCATGTGAAATCCTAATTTCTCCTGGTCACAGCGTTACCACATATGTATAGGTACACACCCTGTCCTGCCCAGGAGACTCCCCCAAACTGAAACAGCGCTTTAGGAGATTTTCATATAAAATACAGATATGCTAAGCGCTAGGCACACCTTGCAGTTTTTCAAGAAAACACCCCCCCACAAACTATATATTCCCTGAAAGTATATACCTCAGGCTTTCTAGGTGTACCAGGCTTGTTTACATAGGTGCAGTTTTCTGGAAGTAATTCCTCAATGATTTCTTTGGTAGCACAGAGTTTCACTAAAAAAGAATAAAATAATAAAATAATAAAATAATAAAAAGCAGAATCAAACTCATATTTTCCGAAAAAAAAATATGCAAACAAAAAAAAACAAGCCCAATCTGAAAAAGCAACATGCCCCGAACAGAACAATACCCAACATGCATAGCTACTGTCAAGGAAAGAGTTGTCAAACACCTCAAAGTAAAGCATGTGCGTAAGGGTAATTTTACTTGAAAATTTCAGCTCTGCAGACAAAATGCGCACCTTGTACTTTTTCTACCAAAACAACCCTTTACATTTGGAATACCCCCCAGAAACCATAAGCTTTCTAAGCATACCCAGCTTGTTGCAGTGGGCTCATCATTTTAGAAGTAATCCCTTGAAGAATTCTTAGGTTGCACGAGGTTTCCCTCAAAAAAATTATAAAAAAACAGAATAAAAAACACATTTTCTTAAAAAATCAATATGCAAAGAAGAAAAAACAAGCTAAATCTGAAAGAGCAAGGTCCCCTGAGCAGAACAATACCCCACATGCATATGTACTATTAACCCTTTTAATTGCCCTTCTACTTGAAATTTTTTCACCCTCTGTTGACAGGTAATTTTTCACCATTTTGCACCATGTTTAACCGTGATTTTTGGAGGAATTTCCATTATTTTTTGCAGCAGGGTTTAGGCTTCAACATGAAATGTCTTGTTTGTAATTTTTCTACTGTTTTTTAAAATATTTTTGCATAAAAAGAACAAAAAAAAAATAAAAAATTTTTTTTTAGAAAATTGTCTCCTTTATTTTAAATAAAACATTTACTTTATTAGAGAAAACCATATTGCATGTGAAAGTCCCATTTCTTCCGATTACAACGGTACCACATATGTATCGGTAGCCCCCCATTCTTGCCCAGGAGACCCCCCAAACTAAAAATAGCACTTTATAACATTTACAAATAAAATACTACTACTATCCACACTATAAACATAAGGGGTTAATAAAAAAAAATGACATAGGGTCCCCCCTCCCAAAATATTTTATTATTATTTTTTTTTTTTATACTTACCTCCCATCCATCCCTGTGTCCCACGCTGATCAATCTGGCTTCTGCTCTCCTGCTGCAGCTGGAAGCCTTTTATAGCTGCTGGGTGATAAAGCATAAGGGGTTAATTTAAAAAAAAATGACATAGGGTCATAAGGGTTAAAAACCATTAAAAATCCAAAAAATAATGAAATGGGGTTCCCCCTTACCCAGCATTACCAGCCCGGGACCATCTATGGGGACTTGTAGGCACAGAGTGGGGGGGGCAGCTTCTGTGGCCTCCCACCCTGCAGACTACGAGCCCACATAGCCTATGTGGGCCCGGGCTCTTCTGCCCCCCCCGGGCTTCGGGGAG
This sequence comes from Gastrophryne carolinensis, assembly GCA_027917425.1. Taxonomy (NCBI): domain Eukaryota; kingdom Metazoa; phylum Chordata; class Amphibia; order Anura; family Microhylidae; genus Gastrophryne; species Gastrophryne carolinensis. The sequence continues at coordinate 156,095,693 of CM051242.1, read as the reverse complement.
GCAGGTAATAGGGGGTGCCGAGGGTTAATGGCAAGTCACCTGCGGCTAGTCCGATTCGGGTTCCCAAACCCCATTGAAGTAAATCGGGACCCGAACTTGGGGGGTCCAGCAATTGCACTGCACAAAATAGGGTAGATAAAGTAAAAGTAAAAGTAAAGTAAAATAATAACAGAAAACCTCAAAAATTAAGTTACAAATTCTTATGCCTTTTGGTATGGGCTCGGGCTTCTTCCAGGGCTTGGGCCCGTGCCTACTCTAATGGGAACCGGGCTCTTCCGCACCCCTGATGCTCCAAATGGAGGTGCAGGTAATGTGTCATTTGACCAGCAAGGTACCCCCTGAGCCCAGCAGGTGCCATGCCGACTCCTGATCAGAGTAATCCCCTCGACCCCTTGCCAGTTCACCCCAAGTTCAGCCAAGTGAATAAGATCCCTATACCGTTATGGTCAGGCGCTAGCACCACCTGCTGGGCTTGGTGGGTGGCATGCCGGTAAAATGACACATTACCTGCTCTCCCACTTGGGGCAGAAGTGTGGAAGAGCCCCAAGCCCATTCCAAAGGGCATAAGGGCTTGTAACTTGCAGGGACAGGGGACGCCAATCGCGTGGTCACTGAGCCCTGGGTTACAAGCTCTTATGCTTGGTGCCTGGGCTGTTAGCCTTTGGGGGAGGCATGTTTTTTTAAATGTAAGAAACATAAAAAAAAAATAATATCCCCGCTGTCATTTTCTCAGCTTTAATGAATGCTGGTTACATGGGTCACATTTCATGGACATGCTTGCCATATGTCAGGATTTTGCCACAGGCCAAAACTGGTTCACACTGCCACTTGTCTACCACTGCCTTTACTCTTGAACGCTAACTTAACCCTAAAATAGTTCTTATACTGACTAATCACTTCTATCATAAAGGCCTAAACAATGCCATATAGTTCAGCTCCCTAGATAACCCCTAAATTTAACAGCTGCTAACCAACTCTCACAGAAGCATAATGAGTATATAGCAATAGTGCACTAGATACCTCCTTAAATTTCGTAGCTCAGTTTAGCTTGTCTACCAGTGTTGTGCGTTTTCACTTATGCTCTTACCCAGTTTCCTTAAGATAAGAATATGTTGACATTTTACTGTTTTTGCATTTTTCAAAAAGCAGAACATAATGATTGTTCCTTTAGTTCAAATGTTTGAAGATAGGATTGGTCCAGTTTTACTTACAGGTAGATATGAGCCAACTAGTCTGGAATAGTTTAATTTGGAACACTGTCATAGAGCAAATGTATCTTTCACGCCAACCATTCTCCTGGCTTTTATCCCCAATTTCCAACCAATCTTAGCATTTTCAGGGCTCATCTCTATGTATCTGTAGAGTTAACACTGCTGCTGGGTCAGCATTCGGTAGAAAAAACAGATTGCTCCCCACAGTAGCACAGATTAGAAGAGATACTGGATGTAAGTAAGATAAAACTTCTAATCTAACTGAACCCAAGTGGACAGCAGCATTTTGGAGCAAATTAGCCTTGAGTATAAAATAGATGACAGCAGTTCGGGTCAGGATTTTGAGTACCACCGCTGGTATCTCCTCCCCTGGTTAAGAAGAGGATTAAATAATAGGCACAGAATCATTATTGTCTTATTGACATTAACACATAAAGTCATTAGAAGTTTTTGTTCACAAATCATAAAAAGAAAAAGATAAAAACTGATCTCATTGCTCCTGGAAATGGCACAATAAAACCTTTTGAATGCCTAATTTAATAAGGATAAACATCAACTGGCTGAGCGGAAATGCTCCAGATCATCACTGTTTTTTGTATCAGCCTAATCAGGCTGTAATTCCCAAATTTAATTAGTTAGTGAATGAATCAAAGCTAATTATAGCCTTTAACAATGTTCTAAATTAAATCGCTTTTGAAGTGGCTAATTTATGCCAAATTTCAATAAAGAATGAACGGGAGACATTTGTAGTCTGTCTGAGAATTTAGTTATTATTTATAATTAATAGCTCATCAGCCTTTTTCCAAATCCATTTTCCAAATCTATAGTCTAGAGATTGTTTATGGGCTGCTTAAAGTAGACCTGCACCTGGTTATTTGGCAAGTCTCTGCACCCAACGCTATACTGCTGCCCCCCAGCACCGCAATTAGAGGGGCTGACAAATGCTGCAGTGTTCAGTGGCTTCAGACTCACAGTCTGATTGTCCTCTACTTCTCTCAGTTCAACCTTTCCCCCAGTTGTCATTCTCTTGTTCCCCAGACTCTCAGACTGATACTCCTCTCCCCTTAGGCCTCCAGAGGCCATACTCTCCTCCTGGTCTATCATGTAGTTCTGGTTTTGGGGTGAGCCAGTGGGAGCTCGGGGAGCATGTGGTGGCAAATGTGATGGTGGAAAAAATGTAAGAATGTAAGAATTTCATACAATTTCAGGGCAAGGGCAGCAGAAAATGAGGCTAGAAAACTTTTACACTTTTCCCTTTTACCGAATCACAGTGGAAACATTACACAACAAAATATTGAAGTGCATTACACTCTTGCAGTAGCACTATGGCAGTAGAAGCTGCCTGGCAGTGGTCATAAATTTGCATCTACCTAGCAGCTTCAGGCCCTTCAAAGGTCATATAGTAGCACCATTGAGGCCTGGGAACCGTTGCAGCAGCTGGGAAGTCAAGGACCCTGGAGTCCAGTGGAAAGGGTGCAGAGGTGTACCACTTGGCAAGTTCCAATGCCCAGAGGCATCACTTGAGATGCATAAGTGTTGTAAGACCAGGAAAGTATTTGTTCAGGGTTTGTATTTACAGCTGCCATTTTCTCTCCTAAAAAAGGAGCGAGGATTCTCGCCTGGCTCTGAATCAACCCATAGAGTTGGCGAAGTCAACCTAATCAAACCAAAAAGCAAAACATTAATTTAAAAAATACATATGTTCCCTCGATGAAGTTGTCATGTATCTCAGCTTGGACCAAAAGCGTCCCTGAAGTTTGTAAGACTCCAGGGCTGCCTAATTCCATTTCCTGAAGCATTGTCATTTATTTGGGATGCCCTGCTTTGTGAAAAACCTCAGATCCCCAGTAAAAGTTACATATTTGCCGATCCAACGGCGCGTGTTACTGGTAATGTTCAGCTCGGACCTTCACCTTAAACCAGGCTCCGGACCTTCACAGAAAATAGATGAGTACCCCTGACCTAGGGTGCATGTGTAAGCTCTCGTTGGTAATGTTCGGCAAAGTGCTCTGTTTATGGCAGTCAGGAGTTAAAACCGCCGCAACCCCAGCATCGGGCATGCTTCTGCCCCAGCCTATCTGAATGGCTGAGGCAGGACCATGCGCAAAGTCCAAGTATGCAGGGGATGCGGCCGCCAGAGTCTTGTGGCAATCGGGTGGGGGGGGGGGGGAGTTCAGACACTGGAGCATCGCTGCTGGCAGCGGAATCTTACAGAATTCATGGCAAATTGTGTTGGGCTTTGTTCCTCTTTAAATGGCATTGTGGGGGTGCCAACACAAAGACTTGATGGCAGCCCTGTGTATGAGTATACTAAAATATTCTCTTTGATCAGTGTCAAAAATACAAAGAGGCAGAGGCTGTAGCATTGCCGATCAAATCTGTGTATCAAATCTGATTGGTGCATGACAGCAGTTTAAATATTTAAATGTACTAAAAAAACAACAAACAACATTATGGATGCTGAACCACCAATGAACTAGTACAAAAATAAGGTTCCAGTGATTTCTGCAGCCGCTTTTCTGTTGTGGTGCTATCTGAGGCAGCTCCCTCACTTGGCCTCATTACAGGTGCACCCTTTTGGGTTGTTGACACCTTAGTTCTGCCCATGCAGAACCTATGGCTGTGGTTCTCCCTGGGGCCGAAACTGCATTCTGTATCAGCACCCTGGGAAGAAACAAACCTTCATGGCCTCTGCTATAACTTTTGCTCTGGGACCCTGTGAAACCTATGTATGCCCCGACATCAATGCTGATATGGCAAAATGGCAGGCAAAATACACATTTAGCAGTTATTTTAATATTTAGTGTTAGAAATATCCCTTTTGATAATAAGTATGGTTGCATGGCAGACAATAAACCTTCTTGCACCCCTGGCAACCACCATTCAGGGCATGGCTGTGACTGGCCAGACAGTCTGTCTCCCGGCACTCTCAGAGGTCTCTGCATTAGATAGGGAGAGGTCGTCTGTGAAGTGAGGGACAGATAGGGCATTTGAAAAGGAAAATCTCTTAGGAAATTTATTTAGGGACAGTGGCTGGAGAAAGGGACAGATATGGATTAGTTGTTAAAAATGAAATTGTCCTTTTCAGGGCAGTTAGTTAGGGACAACAACTGTAGTACGGAAAATTAACGGAGTTGGCTGGAGTGAGGGACAGTATGGGAGTTGTTTAAAAAAACAAATTGTCCTTTTTAGAGCAGTTTGGGAGGGACAGTGGCTGGAGTGAGGGACAGTAAGGATCAATGTAGCTGAGGCCATGTGGGGGTCATTTGTTTTTAATAACAAATTGAAGCTGAGTGCCCACTTGTTCAGGCTACGTGAGACTCATTTGTGTTTAATAAAAAATACTAGTTGAGTATCCACTTGTTCAGGCCACGTGAGGCTCATTTGTGTTTAACAAATAGTAATTGAGTGTCCATTTGTTTAGGCTATGTGAGGCTCATTTGTGTTTAATAACAAATAGTCAATACAAACGTCTTAAAGGAGCCACAGCACTCAACCCTGTTAGCTTGCAGACCAACCTAATGTCTGTCTCTAAACTTGGTTAAAAACAGAGGGCTTGGTCACACACATCACTGCACCACCAAGCGCCAAGGTGCCTCTGTGGGGTGCAGTCCGAACTCTAATCTCTGAGAGCCCCATTTGAGACATACAATTCAATAGATAAATTGGGAGCAGCACCTGAGGCTCATTTGTGTTTGAGACCAAATAGTAGTTGAGTGTCCACTTGCTCAGGCCACGTGAGGGTCATTTGTAAAAAAAAAAACAAACAAATAAAAAATAATTGTGTAGTTTCCACAAGTTCAGGCCAAATGAGGCTCATTTATGAAAGTTAAAAAACATGTTTGTTTAGTGTCCACTAGTTCAGGCAATGTGGGGGTAACTTGTGTTTAAAAGCAAATAGTAATTGAGTGTCCACTTGTTCAGGCCATGTGAGGGTCATTTGTGTTTAATAACAAATAGTAATTGGGTGTCCACTTGTTCAGGCCATGTGAGGATAATTTGTTAAAAAGTGTAGTGTCTGCTAGCTCAGGCCACACGAGGGTCATTTGTGTTTAAAAACAAATAGTAGTTGAGTGTCCACTTGTTCTGGCCACAGGAGGCTCATTTGTATTTAATAACAAATAGTAATTTAGTGTCCACTTGTTCGGGCCACATGAAGGTCATTTGTGTTTAATAATAAATAGTAATTTCCAACCAGGTGGCATTCCACTTTGTATATGCTGGAAAGGATTTGTGAGCAGCAGCAGGCAATAGTGGAGTTTCAGCTCCAAAATGCCCGGGTGAGTCAAAGTGCAGACCAACAGCACTTCACCACCAATGAGTGAGCCTCTGTGAGGTACATTTGTGCCATGCTACGGTGCTTCCGGTATGCGACCAATATGGTCAGCACTAGTGATGCCATCATTGGCTGGTGAATGTGCTGAACTTGGTGGTGCAAAGTTTCTTGGCCTATTATTCAGACATGCTGGAGCTGCTGTGTAAAGTGTGTGCCATGTGCTCTCACTTTTGGCATTCACACCCTGCTGCTTCCAGACAAAGTTGCTTCATCCAGGATAAGTGACACCCATTTGGCTGACACAATGATTGGTAAAGCTGTGGGACATATGATTGAAACGGAAGACAGTATGAGGTATGGCGAGGGATGGTTTTAGCTAGAGCACCAATCATGAACAAATGGTTATAAGACTCTGTTTTTTAAATGTATCAGCTTTTAGATGATGATAAAGAAGGAGATCTTCACATCATACATGAGAGAGCCAGGAGAGGTTGTGGTCAGCCTAGTTTGGAAGCAAGTGGAATATGCCAAAGAGGATGGCTCAAACAGGACTGGCATGGCAATTCATGCCAAACCTTCAGTGTACTTCATCAAGTTTGATGAATATTCCATATTTATGTCTTAGATTTGGTAAATAAATCCTAAGTGATGTTCTTGAACTTTGTCAGGGTTGTGGAGCTACCAAGTCTAATATTTATAGAAAATTGAACTTTTAGATTATAATCTTGTATTCCTGTGAACTCTTGCATTTAATGGAGAATATAGAAGCATCTTGCAAACTGAGATCTTTCTCATGGCTAGGCAGAATCAGCATCCTTAAGATGACAGTACTCCCAAAGATACTCTACCTGCTTCAGACTCTGCCCATTCAAATTCCGAAGGCCTACTTTAAATCCCTGAACTCTTTATTTATCAGATTCATTTGGCACGGGCGTAAGTCAAGACTGAAACTGCAGCTCCTCTTCCATCCGAAGCATCAGGACGGGTTGGCATGTCTGGATATACTACAGTATTGGAACACCGCCCACTTACAACGCATAGTGGACTGGCACCTACAGGGGGGGGGATGAAATGGGTGGAGTTGGAAGTAAGCTTCATTTTATCTCCCGTGAGAGATGCTACTTGGGTGGCTAAATCGGCAAAGCTCCTCTGTAAAGAACACCCACTCATCTCGGCCACTCTCGGTGTGTTTGATTAGCTTAGGGAAAGTCTAAATCTGTCCCCGTGGCCTAATTCCATAGTGCCCCTGGTCCGTAACCTGGCCTTACCTATTAGCATTCTTCCTCAGCTAGCAAAGGCATTTGATGAAAAAGGAGTCCCTAGAGGGGTAGACATTTTACACCCGGAAGGATGGGCTTGGGTGGGAGATCTGCGGGAGAAGTGGGACACCCAGCTATTCAACCACTGACTTTTATTTACCTTCCAGCACTTGCTACTAAGCCTTGGCCTGAAAAAACGGCTGCTCAGGGACCTCACTCCCTTTAAGCAACTCGCTATGCTGCGGATGCCACCTACGAACTTATTATCTCGCCTGTAGCCATTATTGATGGCGGCGGGTGAGGCTGAGATGCCCCACTTCTGTGCGGATTGGGAGAGGGACCTGGATCGGCACTTCACAATGGAGCAATGGAGATACATCTTTGTCACAGTGCATAAAATATCTGGCTCCTCGATGGTGCAGGAACTCAATTATAAGTTTCTCACGAGATGGTATTACACCCTGGCGAGGCTACATAATTCCCTTCCATTGCATTCCGCCACATGCTGGAGATGTCAGGGGGCGGTCGGGAGTTTCCTACACATATTTTGGGAGTGCCTCAAGATCGAACCCTTCTGGGAGGCAGCCGTCAGAGTCTCTGGGGAGATTCTGGGGGACCCTATCGCACTAGACCCGCCCCTCCTTCTTCTTCATCTGGTGGATAGGCCCCTAAAAATCTAAAAAAAAGAAGTCACTGCTAAGACACCTAATCAACGCAGCCAAAGTGACCATTCCAAGGTTGTGGAAGTCTGAAACTGCCCCCTCAGTAGTAGACTGGATAAAAGAAATGAATCTATCGAGAACACACCTCAATTCTTGTACACTTGGAGGCAGTGGTACCTTTTTAAGGGCACCGATAGGTACAAACAGATTATCTCTGCATAGCAAGGGCGAGACGGAGCGAGAGTACTGACACCCCAGTGGTTTGAGCAAGTGCTATTAAAGAGTATTGACACCCAAGGGATACTACACAAAAATGTTTTTTTTTTTTCAAGAGGGCCCTAACTGCCCTGACCCAGTGCTTACACCAATAACAATTGTTATTAAAGAGTTCTGACAGCCCAGTGGTTTGAGCAAGTGCTATACCAGTCAACTGACACTCAGGTGCTATTACAGAGTATTGACACTCAAGTGCTATTACAGAGTACTGACACCCAGGTGCTATTTTAAAGTACTGGCATTCAAGTGCTATTACAGAGTACTGACACCCAATCTATCTAGCCCTCACTCCTTCCGCTTTCCCAGACTAAATGTCCTGAAAAGAACAACAGCGTGCTTAAACAGCTATCTAGCCCTGACCCCAGGCACTTTCAATATATAAATGTCCTTATAAAGGACAGTTTTAGTAAAAAAAAAATAAAGCCCTAACTTTCCCTCAGCAGCAGCACCTCTCCCTGTCATCAGCAGCGACGAGTGGCATGATGCAGACCCTGCCTTTTATATGGCATGGTCACGTGTCCTGCCAGGGCAGTGGTGGGGAGGGAAGGAAGAATGCTGTTAGGCTGTTGTGAAAATCCATGCTTGGGTTCACCCAACCCTAGTTATTAACATCAAGGACATTTTGTTGACTAAAAAAGGATTTCTGCAGAAACAATGTGTAGTGTTTATGAGGCGCCTTTAAAAGTTCACTATATGATGACAGTGATTCCTTTGCCGTGACTGGGTGTTACAGCTTGCCAAGCCCTCAACATTTAATAAAAAATTTTCCAGATATTTTCATTGAGTGAAGGCCCTATGATTTATACTTAGGTTAGGGGTACTTTGCTTACCAGTGGCATCACTATAGTATCACGGGTCAGAGAGAAAACTTTGGACAATGCCCCCAACATATTATAAACAAATATGCAATTCCTATTGCTGTCTTAAACTTTCACCTGCCCCCTGCCAACAATCAGCCTCCTACATAGCAATCAGGCTTCTTCACCCTCCCTGTGCATGAACCCTTAAGCCATCCTCCATCCCCACCTCACTCGCATGTACACAAGCAAATCCATCTGTCATGCCCTCCCCTGCAAACACAAACTAATCTGTCACACAAATCTGTCATCCCCCCTGCACACACCATCTGCCACCCCCTGCACACACAACAGTTATTGTTATTTTCACTGCCACCCTCTCCCCGCATACACATCCATCAACAAATACCACCTCCCCACTCCAGGGCTCAGTATACTGGGGCTAGTCTTTTGATCTTCATTGGTGTACTGGAGATCAGGTTGTGCTGTGTTTTTTTAAAGCACAATAAAACCCAGGATTTTCACAATGTCGTGTTTTGATACTTGCATCCTGATTTGGGATGCCCCCACTCTTTAACCCCCCGAAATTGCCAATAAACGTACTTTTCCCTCGTCACAATATGCACTGTATGCCATGCAGATAAATGCCCCCCATATGGGTGTGTTTAGATGGAGAGCTCGGTAATGGGGGCGTATACATCCCCAGTTTCCCCTCAGATGGGGGAGTGACCCTGTCCCCAGCCTATCTGAATGGCTAGGTGTGGTAGCCTGCTCAGAAATGCTTGGGATGCAGCCAGCATTGTTTACATCAATGTTCCCCAACCCTCTCCTGGTGAGCCACCAACAGATCATGTATTGTGGGATGCCATACAGATCAATCTATAGCTCTGTCTGAGCATTAATTACTTTACCTGTGCATTTAGGTGGAGATATGCAAAATTGTACTTGATGGTGGGTGGGGAACACTGGTTTACATCATCGCAGATGCCCCAGGGGAGTCCTGTGGCCGCCCCCAAAGTCTATTGGACCTCGCCCCCCTACCTGTAGGAGTGTAGGGTTGAGCATGCTTGTACTAAAGCTTCAGGACAATACACAGGAAATGCTGCTCCTAAACAGTAAACTGTAATTGCAGGTTTAGACCAGTACATGGTGGGGGTCAAGATTTGGTGAAGCAAGCTCAACTCTGGGTGCACTTTTGGGGCAAATTTCTGTCTGCATCTCGGTGAGCTTTTTAATTTTACTGTACAAAAAAAGTACATAAAAACAATATTTGTTCTAATTTTTAAATATAAATCACCTGAACGTGTCATAGGGCCTTTTTACAGGTGCGATGCATCATTTTTCCAATGGGGTACGCTATGCTAAAGAATTCTCTGCATATCATATAGGGCGCTGATGTTTGCAAACTTTTATCCTTATTCTCATCTCATTGGAAAAAATGATGTGTCTGACCTTTAAAAATCATATGAGCACTGGATTTTTTATAAAAATTAAAACAAATATTTTTTATTACACATGTATGCGTGTTAAAATTAAAAAGCTCAATGATATTCAGACAGAACACCCAAATGTGCTCTTAGAGTTGAACCTGCTAAATGTAGGCACCACCCCAGAAGTGCCATGCTAATTATTTGGTGAGGCTATTGCGACTTTTTAGCGTTAACCCAAAATAAAGTGCAAAAAAAGGTCTGTCCTACATTTTCCCCAAAAAATCACCTGTACCTGCGATGGGGCATTTTTACAGGTGAGGTACATCATATATCCAATAAGGTAAGGACATTTTTTAAAGTTTGGAAATAACAGCACCCTATGGGTTGTGCTAAAGAATTTGCCATTTCTTTCTGCATGGCACATCCTGTTGTTTCCAAACCTTAAAAAAACATCCTTATGTCATAGAAAAAAATATAGCTCATTACAGGTACAGGTGATTTCTTGGAAAAAAAGTAGAGAAAACTTTTTGTTTTGTACTTTTTTGTGTACTAATGTTAAAAAGCTTCCCGGGATGCAGGTTGCTATCCACACCGATAAGCACACCAGAAGCCACACCGGCCTCACCAAATAATTAGAATGAACCCCACAGATTACCATTCCTGGATAGCATACAATGATTGCAGCTCTAAAACAGTACCCTTTTAATTGTGGACATTATTGTATTGCATTGAATAAAATAAAGAGGCCGATTCATTAATAGCGCCAGGTAGCGACAGATGAGCGACTGTAGCTTGATTTTTACAGCGCCAGCCAGTATTCGCTGTGCTTGGCCGGCATTAGCTTGATGACAGCGACTCAGTCGGTGTGCGGTAATGTTGAATACGGGCTGGGGGGTCGCTGTTTCACAGGTCCAGCGTTGTATGTGAGCGCCTGACAACGAATGGCCAGAGCGAACAGCTAGCTTCATATTCATCAACAAATCACGCTCCGAATGTGCTGTCGCTGTCCATTCCTTGTTTAAACCCCAGAGCACTTGCGGCAATGTGTATTAACTAGTTTTTAACCCCTAAACAACCATGTTTTTTGAATGTAACATTATACATGTTTTTAGAATCATTTTGTAATATGAATACATTAATCTCAGACCTGTTAGATCCATTCTGCACATATTTTTTTTATTTTTTTTTTTGACTTAAAAATAAATCCTAACATTGCAGAAGTGGTCTCCGATTTTTTGACATTAAAAAAAAAAAAAAAAAATTAATACCAATTAATTATGAATAATTATAGATTGCTCCATTGAAATGCATTGGACATCGCCAGGGAGCGACAGCTCATACCTGGCGCTGTGAGGGAATTTGCAGCGGCGCTGTTCGGTCCAGGCGGCTTCATGATGAATGCCGCGCTAGCCGTCGCTCTCACCGGCGCTAGCCTCATTTTGCTTGATAAATGCGTCATTGTGACCGCCGCCGGGCGTACTTGAGTCGGTAGTCGCCGTTAGCTGCCGCTACCTGGCGCTCGTCAGACACTACCTGGCGCTATCGCTTGATGAATAAGGGCCTAAGTGTTTAAAATATGGAGTAATTGTTGGATAGCATACAAATATTGTTGCAGCAATCATTAAGCAGATCAAGTAGCATTATCAGCATTTTTAGTGTGTGTTTTTTTTTAGAAAACACTGACAGCAGATTGTGTACGTTTCCTTTATGAGTGTATAGTGGAAAATTTCCAGTTAGGCCACTGCGAATTGCAGGTGTCCCTGCACGTTGTCAGTTTTATGCTTTGTCACCAATAAACAGTTTCAGGTTTGTGGTAAAAGTATTAAAACTGCTGGTGTTGGAAACCTTTGTGGCATGTTGGTTGATTTTGTATGATATGAGATTTAAATCAGGAAGCCAGGATAGCGTAGCTTGCCGGGACGGACCGCACAGGGTAAAAAAGCAAACTTATTTATTGAAAAAAGCTACACACACAGAAACACACAATTAATAAAGCGGGGGGGGGGGGTTACTGCTGGTGAGAAGTGACAATATCATAAATCACTAAAATCCTATTTAATTGGCACAATAAATCCTTATTTAAACTAGAAACCTACAAATAACCAAATCTATAACCTATCAGTGTGCAATGCTAAGTAAAGTGCCCAAGCAGGCAATGAAAATCAGGAGGTGGATGTGACAGTGTAAGCGGAAGACTTGGAGGAGGTGGATGTGGCAATGTAGGTGGAAGAGGCGGAAGAGGTAGCCAACACTAAATCCACTCACTCATGCGCTGGCTCACCCAAGTACCATGGGATCCATGCCTGGTTCATCTTAAGGAATGTGAAGATGTTCATGTTGACTGTGAATAGGGGGATCTTTCTGCCAGTGATGACACCCCTGCGTTGCTGAACACACGTTCTGATAGGACATTTGCCGCAGGGCTAGCCAGCACCTCCAAGGCATAGAGGGCAGATGCTGGCCACGTGTCCAATTTAGCTACCCAGAAATTGAATGGGAAGGACCCATCGCTTAGCTTACAGGTAGTCATCCACCATGCGAGTCAAAGTCTGCCTCCTGGTACTGATAGTGGTGGAAGTGGGGGACAATTAAGGTGTTCCACATTGTGACCATGCTCACCATCCCCTGTGAGGTGGTGCCGTGCCCTTGCGACGTTGGCAACTTGCTCCTCCTCCTTGGCCTTTTGCCACCACTGAGCCCTTAAATTTAGCTGGGAACTCCGCACCATAGTGCGTTTGTACTCCCTCAACTTTCTGTCCTGCTTCTACCCCCATCCTCCCCGCTATCCTCCTTCTCAGCCTCCACATTGCAGAAAGCTGCAACAGTCGGAACTGGGCTTTCATCCTCATCATAGATGTCCGCAAGTTCGGCCAAAAATTAATATTGTATTTATGTTTTTAATTCATTTTTGTGTGTATTCCTACGTTTTTTGTTGTTATTATTTTGAGTACTTTCCCTAACCCATTTTGTGAAACCTGAAATTCAACGGGGTTTGCGCATCCCTATCAATAATGTAAAGTTGCCTTGACACCTGCAGTGTCTACTATAAAGTTATGCCTCACTGGGAATGCATTGGGTTGAAATGGCCCTGAGGAGCAGTTGAGGGCTAGAAGAGTGTAGTTCCACTTTTGCTGATAAATTGTTCCTCAGTAATTTGCTCTTTCTCATGTAGAATCAGTCATCTAGAAGTTGCAGTCTTCTTTTTTTTTTTTTACAAGGTCACCGCAGAACCAGTGATTGGTTGGTTACAATACAACAACCTAATCGTTTGTATCAGACTCCTGCTGATTTGTTAAAACCAGACATGGTCTTGCATGCTTTGACTAATAAAAATACATGCTGTTGATGAAAAAAGCACACACGTATCACACAAATAATCTTTGCAGTCATGTAGATTATTATGCAGTTTGTTTTTAACCATAATATGCCAACCAATTTCCTTACTTACTTTCAGTTTTATGTGTGAACTCCTAACCTTTCTGTTTGATCCTTTGTCACGTCTACATGAACTACTTTTACTATGTCTGTTAGACATTTCTCGATTGTTGTGTTACCAGCTAGACCAAAACCAGTCCCCCCTCCTCAACCGCTTTGGTTACACTAGATATATTTGAGCATGTTGCACTTCCCCATGATAGCAAATATATATTTGGATGTATGCCCTATCAACTTTTGGTGGTACTTTCTGCACCTACAATTGTGACCACAGGGAATTAGGGTTTGATTCTGAAGATGGTGAAGTGATGTGATGGCTCTTAAACTTATCTTATTCTCTGTTACGTTTGTCAGGTCTGGAATTCTTCCACAGCTTGAGTTCCCCTGCTATATGCCACTTCTCCAGCAGATGGCTCTGTCCTGCAGAGGTGTTGTTTTATTAATCAGCCAGCACCTATGGGACTTCCTGGTCTATATAAGCTGATTCACCCATTCAGCTAGTGGATCAGCATTAAAACTGTCTTCTGAACTGTCTACCCAGACTTTGTCTTTGGACTTCTGAACCTGAATCTGAACCTGTATCTTGTATGTATGCACTCTGACTCCACATGTATATATATGTACAGCAGCCTGTTTGATGTGTGTGTTGTTCACAGGTTGTCACAATTAAACACAGTTTGCTGCATATTAATAGTCTATCTGTCTTGCAGTTCTCGAGTTTCTGGTCACTCATTAATAGAGGATTTCTCCATTGAGAAATCTCTGACAATGTCTAACTTGGTCTCCAAATGATCTGTTTTATGTTAGATCCATTATGATGATGCCTGATACAAAGGCGACAGAGCTTACTTAGTCATATATTGGCATGTGAGATAAAACCTTGGTGTGGGCCTCCCCCCTGCTGTGATAACAAACCAGATGAATCATACTGAAAAATGCCTGCCAGCTCCCTGCTGAGATATCCATTGTTACATCCAAGGAGCAATTCGTTCATCTTAATTGTTTCTATTGTAATCAGCTGTGATACATTTTAAAGCAGTCATGAGCCTACTATTGGAATGTAGATAGCTTACAGGGCAACGTGATGTGTGCATTGTGCTGTGTGATGGAAAAGACTCTGTAAGATTGTCTCCTCTGTAGGTCTAACTACAGTCTTCTACATCAATTCTGATCCATCTTGATGCTTAGACATATCATAATGCCTTCTATGAACCAAGAGTTTGCTGGCTCTAGCTTGATTCATCAGCATTTCTACATGACCCAAATCGTTTCAAGATCTGGGTCCAGAGCAACTGCAGGACTGAGCTCAGTCCTGATAAATTATTATTATTGTTAATAATAATAATATAATATTTAATATATATTATAATATATTATAATATTTAATCTGTAGGGATAAAACTAGGCAATTGGACTTTTTTTTAATCTTGAAAATGTCGCTTTAATTGAAAATAAAAATTGGCAGACCATTGCACTATACCTAGGGACACTATTCTTTAATTAGAAATATATATATATATATTTATTCTACCTAGTTGCATGCCACCGAAATTCGACTGTCTAGTGGCCTCTACCTACAGTTAGCGGCTGCTTTTTACCATAGATATTACTGTATGCTTGACACTCATTTCTGCCAATTCCTACTCTATTGGTGTTGTTGGGTGATGCTGTATATGTGGAAATCACCTGATAACTAGAGATGAGCGAACTTTAGAAAAGTTCGATTCGGCCGATTCGCCGAATTTCACAAAGAAATTCGGGTACGGCCGAATCGAACTTTTACGAAGTTCCCCATCAAAAATGCCGGCATGGTGGGAAAAGCCGGCCGGCCCGCTCCCACCATGCCGGCAAAAATGCTTTTTTTTTTTTTTTGTTTTTTAAATGCCGGCATGGTGGGAGCGGGCCGGCCGGCTTTACCGGCCCGCCGGCCGGTTCCGCTGTCAGCGCGGAACCGGCCGGCCCGCTCCCACCATACCGGCATTTTTTCTTTTTTTTTTTTTTCTTTGTTTTTTAAATGCCGGCATGGTGGGACCGGGCCGGCCGGCTTTACCGGCCCGCTCCCACCATGCCGGCATTTTTTTTTTTCATTTCAGGAAAAATTCGATCGGCACGAACCACAAAATATTCGGGTTCGTGCCGAACCGAATATTTCCTGAAATTCAGAGCGAATTCCGGTTCGTCCGAACCTGTTCGCTCATCTCTACTGATAACCAAGCATGATCTATTTCTAGAAGGGTCTGGTGATCCACATTGGCTGTGCTAGCGTTTCCTCTCTGATAACACACTAGCAGTACGGTAGCTGAGTACTTTTATTGCAGATTTTGCATGCTCTAGCCACTGGTTGAGCCTTTCCACCCAATATAGCAGTGGCTCCTAAATCATGAGATCTGAATTTCTGAATTTCTTGTAATTTGTGCAGACCGAATCTTTCCCAGAAATGCTTAAATATAAAAGTAAAAACTCAACTTATCTATCACTGTCCTCCGGTCGCTGTCAAATCTCTGCAGAAGTCCACAGCCCTGACTGAGCTCCCAGCATCTCGTTCCCTGCCCCAGAGAGGGGCTATTTATACCAGCAATTGAGCTGGTATAAAAGGCCCCTCCCCACAGCCGGAATCGAGATATCAGAAGGCATAGAAATAGATGGAAACCAAGCGTGGGGCAGCTCTGCTCCACCCCAGTTTCTGATGATCTCTGTGGATGTCAGAAACAGCAGGAGGAGGTGCTGAACATCGGTGTTAGTTTGGGGGTAAAATAATAAAATAAAATGCTTTTCACTTTCATGCCAGTGTGTTTTTTACATTTAACTCTTTGTGAACTGGCACAGGGTCCTTGAGACAATTTCTCTAGCTCATGACATCTTCCTTCCCGCTGTAGGGAGGGACCTTTTATACCGGCAGAGTGAGCTGACACCGATGTCTCGATGACATCGGAGGATGAGGCTGTTGCCCAACTGAACTTTTAAAAAGTTTGCTCATCTCTAGCCAGGATACACATCAGGATTTTCCCTCTATAAACTTTAATAGTATCCATAGTCGGGTGTATGTGATCCCACGATTAAGCAGTCATTTTGAAAGAATCATAGCTACTTATAGCTCCTGCTAGGGATGAGCGAACCGGTTCGGACGAAGCGGAATTTGCTCCGAATTCCAGGGAAAATTCGATTCGGCACAAACCCGAATTTTTTTTGGTTCGTGCCGATCGAATTTTCCCTGAAATAAAATAAAAAATGCCGGCATGGTGGGAGCGGGGAGACCGGCTGCGCTGTCAGCGGGTGGCGGAAGCCGGCTTCCGCCGCCCGCTGACAATGCAGCCGGCCTACCCGCTCCCACCATGCCAGCATTTGTTTAAAAAGCAAACACTTACCTGCATGGTCGGAGCGTGGAGGCCGGCGCCGCTCTCAGGCGCCCTCTGATGACGCGCCCTCTGATGACGCGTCCTCTGATGACAGCTGAGAGCGGTGCCGGCCTCCACACGCCGACCATGCAGGTAAGTGTTTGCTTTTTAAACAAATGCCGGCATGGTGGGAGCGGGCAGGCCGGCTGCGCTGTCAGCGGGCCGGCTTCCGCCGCCCGCTGACAGCGTAGCCGGCCTGCCCGCTCCCACCATACCGGCATTTTTTTTTCAGATGAGCGATTCGTGAAAGTTCGATTCGGGCGAACCCGAATTTCTTGGGGAAATTCGGCGAATCGCCCGAATCGAACTTTCAAGAAGTTTGCTCATCTCTAGCTCCTGCTATGCCAATACAAACCTCCCTACTGTTTCTCGTAGACAGAGAATGTGGATTAGAGGGATCATTTATTGCCGCTTGCTATACGCAAGTCACTCTGATTTGAGAATTCCATTCAGATGAGGATCAAAACCTCTTCAAGAATTAAAAATCACTGCAGATTTATGCCTACATATATACTGTGACCTGGATAAGTAAGAGCCATCCCAGAATAAGTGCCTTTTTGAATAAAGATCTGATAAAGCTTTTAAAAACATCACATAGGGAACAAAAAACAGTTAACAAAAGCACACCTTTGTTTTACTTTATTCATAGATTATTAAATGCAGAAAAAGTCCAAAATACAGTCAATCAATTTAAATTCCAACAACAAGCTTTTAGAAAAACCCTCCCTGCTGCCCCTGGCCCATATAAAACATTAAAGTGGGCAAACATTTAAAAGTTTAAGTAGCCTTCATCTCTCTCTGTCTCGGTAGTTTTGAGCTGCAGAGCAGTCCTTGGTTGCCGAGCCTGCACCTAGATATGGAGCAGTGCTATTGAAGCCTGTGCATCAATTCTGGGTTTAGAACTGCTTTTAAAGCCGGTGTACCCAGGGGCATAAATATTGGGGGTGCAGAGGGTGCAACCACACCAGGGCCCGGAAGGTCAGGCCATCGTTGTTGCTCCTTCATTCTATTTATCATATTTGTGCTAACTTGGTATCAGTTAGAGAAAGGAAGCAATGTTTATTTTTGCTGTTTCAGTCTTTAGTTGTCTAGCTGCATCCAATTGAGATAAAAGACAGAAAAAAGCTCTTGACAGAGCTCCATTTAATATTCGCTATTTGCACCAGGGCCCAGTCACATACCACTGTGTGTAGACACATTAGGGTTGATTCAGCATCATCATTTTTTCTCACCCTTTTTGTGGGTAACCATGTTTTTTCATTCTCCATTGGTGCAATTCAGCATCATATTTAGCAGTGCAAATAATTAGAAAAATTGCACGGCTAAACATGGTGCTGAATTGCAAGAAAAAAAAAAATAATGAGAAAAAGGTGTTTACAAAAACATTAAAATACGGTGCTGAATCAACCCCATTGTGACCCTGGACCGAAAATTGGAGAACCAAGTTCTAAAATAAAGCACCACATTATGTAAATAAATGTTCAACTACAATGGGCCCATGCCCTGCTATCCTTTAGCTCAAGGTAGCAACTAGCAAGAACAGTGCAGAGGGTCACTAATGCCCATAAAAATGATGTCTGATGAAGCTAGTAATAATGTCCCAAAGAACAATGTGCATTGTTGAGTCTTACACTGATGCATGAACATCAATGAGCTTTACACTGAACTCCAACACTCCAGGCAAAATCACCAATGCCTAGGGGCCCTGAAAGAAAGTGTGCCCAGTTCAAGTATAGACTGGGTAAATTGTTTAGCCAGATTTTGGCCATGTCTTTATACATATTATTGCAGAATTTGCATAAATGCTAATAGCATAAATTAGCTTAGTCATTACTAGGGGTGGAAGACCAATTTTAATTGCTTCAAAATCGTAGAGAAATCGCAATTGCGATCAGTTTCCTAGGAATTGCAATTGCACCTT
This sequence comes from Gastrophryne carolinensis, assembly GCA_027917425.1. Taxonomy (NCBI): domain Eukaryota; kingdom Metazoa; phylum Chordata; class Amphibia; order Anura; family Microhylidae; genus Gastrophryne; species Gastrophryne carolinensis. The sequence continues at coordinate 156,077,031 of CM051242.1, read as the reverse complement.
AACTCATTGGTGTGAACCTATCTTAAGTGATGCACAAGTTTTTTTTCAAACAGCAAAAATAGAGGCAATTAGATGAAATTCTCCAGGAAGTTACACTAGAGTATTGACTTTTTTCAAGCGAGTACATTTTATTATTACGCCTTATTTTAACTCTCTTGCATCTAGGTCATCCTGGGTTTTTTCTTCTTTAAAATATACTTTCTATGAAGTATATAAATGATTTTATAGTCATATTAAGTCAGGACGATCACAAGATTCTAGAGCAGGAGTTAACCGAGTGTGTGGAAACTGTCCTGAACTGAGCTGAACTACCTGATCTGGATCGAAGGACCTGGTTGGACACTCTTTTGAAAATGTTGTAAATTTCCTTTCTAAACTTAACTCCAACAAAAGCATAGATAATTGGGTTGATGCACACATGAGAAAGGCCGAGCGTCTCGCCGAGAATCATTGCAATATCCAGCTTGTTCTCAAAATCACAGTCTCGTTTGATATATTCCAAGCGTTGTAGACTGTCAATAAGCTGTAAAGCTTTGTATGGGGTCCAAAACAAGATAAACACCAATAGGAGGACCACTATAACCAGCTGAGATCTTCGAGAACTGGACCTGGACCTTTGAAGTGTGCAAAAGATTCTTACATAAGAGAATGACATAAATACCAATGGAATGATGAACCCAGTAACAATTTCTACAAGCTGTACAGTAATTCTCCAAGAATTAGCTTTATCAGAAGGAAATATGTTAATGCAAACCTGTCGCTCTGAGTCAGGGTTTGTTACGACATCTCGGAAATAAAAGTCTTGCCAGGACAAAGCGCCAGAGACTGCCCAGATAGCAATGCAGATAAGGACAATGGGGATGGGTCGATGCATTTTATGAAGCTCTATTGCATGGACAATTGAAAAATAACGATTGAGGCTAATGCAAGCCAAGAAGAAAATGGTGCTATATATATTTATTGTAAAGAGAGCTGACAGAACCTTGCAAGGGATGTGGCCAAAGATCCAGCCATGGTTGTACTGGAAGACCCAAAAGGGTAGAGTGAATCCAAGTAAGAGGTCCGATAAGGCCAGCTGGAACAAGTAGTGGTCTGCTAGCAGCCAATAGGGACGTCTTATAAGCACGTACAGTACCAATCCATTGCCTATAAGATCCAAAACGAAGACCACCACATAAGTAACCGGGATGAAGCTGGTCGCAAATCTACCAACTGATTCAATTTCACAGGGCGTGGCCAGTGGTGCATCTGTATAATCCTGTAGACAACAGCAGTAAGTCATTATTTGATTACATAATCTGAAACCATACAAATGACCATCAAAATCAACAGTGCTTCCAAACTAGTGGTACATGTAATTTGATTTCTTCAATGAGAATGTATAGGAGGGTCTGGTCTCACCTGCCCTTTTGCCAGAATATCTTTGCCTGAATGTTCCTGGTGGTGTAACTGTACTGTTATGGAGCCTGCTGAATATACTTCAGCTTGAAATTGTGAATACTACTGGAAATGAAAGGTCTATCATTCTTGTTTGGGTTCAAACTTGCACTCTCTGGAGTACCTTTGGAGACTTCTTTCTCTGTCTCATCGTATACACATCGCAGAGGGGGCAGTAGATCTATACATACCCCCCATGCTGGTAGGGCAGACAACAATGTCCTTTTAGCAGGACCCTAGAAAATAAAACTCATGAATGTAATCTAATAGAATATACTGTATGAATACATCAAATGGGGTATTGTTACATGTGACACATAAGTCTCAAATCAGTACCAGGTGAGAAAGCATTTTCACTGTTTACATGGCGAGAACCTTACTTTTGTACCTCGTGGGATTCAGAAGACACCTTTTTTACAGTTCCGTTTTCTTTTATTTGTAAAAAGAAGCCCTAGCACAAGTGAGTATCATCATTTTAAAGGAGGAGTATCGTGAAAAATTACCCAATGTTAAAAATCCATAAAAATATGCTGGATGGTGGGAGGACAAGTCACCTATACACACTGCATCAAGAAATATACTAGGCCTGTGTCAAACCTGGCACATCTGGATTTTATTCCTACCAGGAGAAGAAAGTGGGAGTATTACTCAGTTTGGGGGTATACATGACCTCTTCTCTCATTAGCCTTTGTGTTTCTATGATTTTTAATATTAGACAATTTTGCAATACACCTCCTTTAGGTTTTGATGCATGCAAAAACTCTTGCAGATGCGTTCGCACTCACATAATTTAGGAACCACATATAACATTAGAGACAGGCTATTAAGGCAAGAAATTGGTGTTATAATTTCCTCCATCTTTTTGGTGCTTTTGTTATTTTTTTAATCATATTTGGAGAAATGGAGCCTTTTGATGAATATCTTGCTGAGAGATTGATAAATCTTCACTGTTCAATTATAGTGGCATATATAGATTATAGTGGCATATATATATATATATATATATATATATATATAGTAATTCTCCCAGTGTTACCAATTTTTTAGTTTTAAATGAACTTAATATTATTTTTCCTAAAAAGTGATCTTTTTGAATGAAACAGAAATATGAAATATAACAAATCCATTTGACTATTTAAATATTAGGTTTAAATAACAGTTTTAGTATTCCGTGAGTATTTCTAAGAGCAAATGGGAAAAGATATGTGATTACAGAGTTATTAGAGTCTGTAGTAACATACATATTAGACATAAATACTAAAATAGATATTACATTTCGACAAATCAGTATGGGGAACAAATACTATCCAAAGTATGGTAAGCAGGAGAGAGGAAGAACAGTCTGCTGAACTTTTAGAGCTGCATTTAAGCAAGCTTTGTAATGATAAAGCTGCTTTCATTTCTTGCAAAAATATGGCTGCTGGATGTGATTTCTTGCTTAAAGGAGCAGTATCGCGAAATTTGCATTAAAAAAGATGAATAATTAAATAGCCACACAATAGCTTCTAACATGTGTATAAATAATCTGGCGATAAAAAAAGGAAAAAATATATGCCTTTCTTTTAAATTGTATAATGACAATGGCTCAGTCCATTTGCTGAATAGGGGGATCTGCTGGGTTGTATTTAGTGAGCTGCTTCATTTAGCCCACTGGTCTCCTAGCAACACTTTACCTCAGAGGCTGACACTGTAATCAGTGGTAACGGCTGTGTGTGTGAGGTGCTGCTTTTGTTATGAGACCAGGTGACTCAAATGTGTAAAATCTATACAAAATAAACTAAACTGACTGAAAACGACTGAAATTCTTCTTTGAATAACTGTGCAGGAAAATCTAAAGGTATTAAAGTGGAACAAAACCCTGAGTGGCCGACCCTGAAGTCTATAAGACCCGGCCATTGACCTTGCCCCTTGGGCATTCTAAATCAGGTTGCCCACTGTGTGAAACAACCCCTGGATAACCACAGATCTCCCCATTTTTCTGGCACGCTCACGCAGATAGTCATTTAGGCAGGCCGGGCAGCCAGGAAGGTTACTGCTCAGGCTCCCCATCTGCGTGCAAACAGCGCTGATTGGATGAGAGCCTGTGCATGCGCTGTGGGACAGGGAAAGGTACGTTTTCACAGGTGAACTTGGGGATTTCACATATCAGGGCATCCCATGTCGGGATGCCCCTAGGGGCACAAAACAAAACTCCAGATAGTGAAAATCCTGGGTTGGGCTTTGCTCAAAACACACAAAGCTGAAAGAAAGATCGTATGGAAAAATGAAAAATAAGAATATGAAAGAGAAAATGGTAAACTGAAAGATTCTGCAGCAGAGCCAACATGAAGGGAAAACTGTCAAAATCAGCTAAATGACTTCTAGAGCTTTTCTCTCTGTTTTAGATATATAAGTTCTGGCCCAATGATAAAAATCCATATAAATTTGCTGGATGGTGGGGGGAGGGGTCACTTATACACCTGGCATCAAGAAATATCCAACTAGGCTTGTTTTTCTTTCTTTTAATGGAAGGAAAAGGACATCGGGGTGACAGGCCCTATCACCTCATAGACTAAACCTGTCACCCCTGGATTTTATTCCTACCATGAGAATAAACCACAAGCTTGGCAGGAGTTTTATTCAGTTTGGGTGTATAAGTGACCCCTCCTCTCATTAGCCAATGTGTTTACATACATTTTTAATATTTAACAATTTCGCGATAGTGCTCCTTTAAATAGGGCTCCTTTAAATAGTGATCTCACGCATGCCTCTCATATGCTTCTGCACGAGCGGGATCATCTCGCAAATGTGCCCTTAATTATGTGAACAAGAATTTGTGTAAGTTAGCTTTTGCGCGTATCTAGTTTTTTTTAGGACGGCACTGAATCGAGCCTATCGTAATTTTTTGAGGGCAGATTTGATGGGCCACTAAGGGCCTTATTTAAGAAAAGCTAATGCCATGTAGTACCACATAGCATCATGTGAATGTAGGGCGCATTATGTGGAAACCATATATGTGAAAACAAGCATTAAGACTTACCGGTAGCTGATTTTTCAGGAAGCCTTCAGCTTAACCACACGGAGAGATTATGCTCCGCCCCTGGGAGGAAACATAAACATGAACAGAGGATAAAAGTCTCACCCCTTCCTCTCTACCTCAGTCTTTGTAAAGAAATTTAACAAAATTTAATAAGCGGTCAAGCTGAAGGCTTCCTGTAAAATACGTTACCGGTAAGTCTAAGGCTGATTTTTACAAGTCACCCTTCAGCTTGACTACACGGAGAGGATTAGGCAAGTAATTATACCTTAGGAGTAGGAAGCTGCAAGTAGTAACCTTCTACTGAAGGCCTGATGCTTTGCAGATAGTAAATCAAGTCTATAGTGTTTGAGGAAGGTGTGGGGTGAAGACCACATTGCTGCTTAATATATATCATCCAAAGATGCCCCAGTCCTTTCTGCCCAAGATGTTGACACAGCTCTTGTAAAATGGGCAGACACTTCTGGGGGAGATGCCGCCTTAGTCACATAGGTCTCTACAATAGTCTGTTTAATCCACCTAGCTATTATATACTGCTAAACCCTTCTTTTTCCCACTGAAAGAGTTGTCCTGTCTGCCTCCAATCTCTGGATCTTTGCAAATAAATAATTAAAGCTCTTCTAACATCTAATACTGAGAGATGCTCCTCCTTGCCAGCTGCTACTGGTAGTATCGGAAGAACTATGTGGCTTCCCAACCCCAGCTGCTTGCATCTTTTGTGATCACCACCGGGTTGGTCTGTCTCTACTCCTTTCTTTTTTTAGTACTAGTGGATTTGTCCACCATCTTAGATCCTCTAGGACAAAGGGACTTAATTGGGCTAGCTGATCTAGTGGCCCCTGACATCTGTCCCATAGATCTAGAAGAAAGCTTTGTAACACTCTTGTGTAAAATTGAGCCTATGGTACCGCTGGAATTTATGACGTCATTAGACCTAGCACCTGCATGATCTGCCTTATGGACACCTGAGGCACCATCATTAATTTTTGAACTTCCACTCTTCAGTAGGACCAGGGTCTCTCTGAGATCTACCAGGAGCAACTGTTTTGACTTTTTTAGCAGAAGAAGGTCATCCACATAAGGGATCACTGTGAATTCCTGTTAGAATGTTCCAGATGGACCAAATGAATTTGTTTAATCTGTTCAGATTCAAAATCATTCATAATTTTCCTGAAGGATTCTGAACCAGAAAAACGTAAGAATAGAATGCTCCAGGATGACTGAGGGGAAAGCTGATCTCTTTTTGGGGTCCCTTGGGAGTTTGGTCACTAAAAATAAATAGTGGGGGAGGGAGGAAAATTCTAACTGATAACCCTCTTGCAGAGACTATAGAGACTGTTTGAGTGACTTTTATCCAAGCGGCTACAAACCTGGAGAATCTGCCCCCCACTGGCAGCTTCTTGTCAGAACTGAGGCTTAGGCCCCTCTGTAGGCCTAAACTGCACATTAAACCTCCTTTGGGGCCTTGTCTGGGATCCCAGCTTTCTTAGCTCAGGCTGTCTGGGTTGAGTAACACACACCCTACTTCTGCCTCTATTCCTTAACAAAACACTGAATCCCTGCCTTTTAACGGGAAACCTCTTACCGGTTTCAGTAGACCTGGATAGAATAGTATCTAATTCTTTTCCAAAAAGAATATTACCACGAAAGGGGATCCCACACACCTTGGTCTTAGAAACCTGACCAGGCATTTACCCATACAGCTTGCCTAATACAAAAAACTAATGCCGAAATCCTTGCTGTTGCCCTGATGTTCTCTGCAGAAGCATGAGTAAGGAAAGTGACTGCCCTGTCAAAGGTTGGAAGAACCTTCAGAAGGCTTTCCATGCACACTTTTAAATTATTGAGCCAGACCATCATGCTTCTTAGGATACAATCAGAAGCCAAGGCAGGCCTGTAAGAAAAAAAGGCCACATCCCAGGCTCTCTTGACCAGGATATCGATTTTACTATCCATAGGATCCCGTGTTGCATCCATGTTTTCAAAACTTGTATGCTGACCTGGACATCTGCCTCAATGATGCATCCATCCTGGGACACTTGCTCCAAAGCTCTATGTCCTGACCGTTAAAAGGATACTTTCTCTTTAAAGCCTTTAAAGAAACTGAAAAAACATCAGGAGCGTTAGCTATATGGGATGCCCCAATTCCTTCTCCCAGACCTCTACAACTAGGTTAATTGAGTGTGCGGTAGCAATGGATGGCTTGGGATGCCCTTGTCCTGCTGAGCCTCCTGTATTGAAGCAATCTGCTGCTTTATTACTAGGATCTCCTTTATTAGGGCAGCCACATCAGCATCCCACTGATTTCCTGCATTCCTGGCACAGAAGACTCCTCCAAGTATCCGGAAGCACACACTGACAACCATCACAATGCTTAGACTTTTTGACTGCCTTCTTATGTTTGGGGGTTTCAGGATCCTTATCTTAGGCATTTCAGGCTAAAATAAAAAGTAACAAATACGCAATGTAAACTTTATCTTACTGTCCTGCACCATCCTCTCCACCCCAAAAAACACAAAGCAACAGTCCTACCGGCTTTTGGAAGATGTCCACCTGTGGTGCTGTCGCTTTAAGAGCAATGCTCTCTGCTGTGGCTGCTGAGCCTGATCCTGCTGTTGCCAGTACTCCCGCAGCTGATCGCTGCGCTGCCTGATCCCTGATGTACATTTTCTTTCACCTGCTGGTTTCACAGTCCTGTCTCCCTCCGACCTGCTCAATGGTCAAGGGAGAATGCCGCCTCTACTTTCCATGGGAAAGCATGTGACGCCATGGGAACCGGAAGTGATGTCTCGGCCTTAGGCTCTGCCCACAAATTCAAAGATTTGGAGGGAAATCAGCCACAAAAAGGGAAAAAAGGTGACTGACTTCACGCGAACCTGAATCCAGCATGAGGTCCAATTTAAAAGGCTGGCATACCCACAGCAAAGAGAAATTGCCCTGGATTTAAGGTAACATCACACCATTTGTGAAGAGGTCTGACTATGTGGGAGTAATGAAGCTCTAGTTGCCCCAAGTCAGCAGATGCTACTACACCCCGTATGTGAAAAATTAAGGGTACAGTGGGCGGCCCAGTAGCTAAAAAACTAAAATAAAAAATTGGCTGTAGACTAACTGTCTTCAGAACACTCTGATCCAGTGGTTCCCCCAGAGAGGAAACACAGAGAACAGAGGTAGAGAGGTAGGGGTGGGACTTTTAACCTCTGTTCATGTCTGGTGAGCGCTTCTATTAGTGTCATGGATGCATCACATGTATCCCTAGCAAAATTAGATAGCCGAAGTGGGCATGCCCCCTGTTAGTGGCTAGTGGGGATGCATCCATCAGTGTGCTGGGTTCGATTCTGCTCTAGTTGGCTCTATTTAGCCCTTAATCAATTCTTAGGTGAAACTAGAGAAAGGTGAGTTTTTATGGGCAAACTGGGGGGCAAATCGGGATGCCACGGAGGTGAGGACTAAAACCCAGGATAGTCAAAATCTTGGGTTTGGTCCACTTTTAATATGTACCAGACCTAAACAAAATTGAAGTAACCCACCACCTATTAACTCTTTCGCTGCCAGGCTACCTGGAGTTTTTGTCACCCTTTGTTGCCAGACCATTTTGCACTATTTTGCGCTCCACATGTTCAACTGTGATTTTTTAAGGGATTTCTAGGGATTTCCCAGGGAATTATATATTCTTTTTTCAGCAGAATCTGGGTTTTAACATGAAATGTCTTTTTTGTCATTTTTTTGGTGTATTCTCAATATTTTGGGGTGAAATATGTGCAAAAAAATAAAAAAAAATCTATTTTTTTACAATTTGTAGTGTTTTTTGTAATAAAAAAAGTAATTTAGTCAATAAAATCTTATTGCATGTGAAATCCTAATTTCTCCTGGTCACAGCGTTACCACATATGTATAGGTAGACACCCTTTCCTGCCCAGGAGACTCCCCCAAACTGAAACAGCGCTTTAGGAGATTTTTAGATAAAATACAAATATGCTAAGCGCTACCTTGCAGCGCTACCTTTCAGGTACCAACTACCTTGCAGTTTTTCAAGAAAAACAACCCTTTACATTTGAAATACCCCCCACAAACTATATATTCCCTGAAAGGTGTACCAGGCTTGTTTACATAGGTGCAGTTTTCTGGAAGTAATTCCTCAATGAATTCTTTGGTAGCACAGAGTTTCACTAAAAAAGAATAAAAAGCAGAATCAAACTCATATTTTTTTTTAAAAAACAAGCCCAATCTGAAAAAACAACATGCCCCGAACCAAACAATACCCAACATGCATAGCTACTGTCAAGGAAAGAGTTGTAAAACACCTCAAAGTAAAGCATGTGCGTAAGGGTAATTTTACTTGAAAATTTCAGCTCTGCAGACAAAGTGCGCACCTTGTACTTTTTCTACCAAAACAACCCTTTACATTTGGAATACCCCCCAGAAACTATATATTCCCTGAAAGAACATATGTTAAGCTTTCTAAGCGTACCCAGCTTGTTGTAGTGGGCTCATCATTTTAGAAGTAATCCCTTGAAGAATTCTTAGGTTGCACGAGGTTTCCCTCAAAAAAATTATTAAAAAAAACAGAATAAAAAACACATTTTATTAAAAAATCAATATGCAAACAAGAAAAAAACAAGCTAAATCTGAAAGAGCAAGGTCCCCCGAGCAGAACAATACCCCACATGCATATGTACTATTAACCCTTTTAATTGCCCCTCTACTTGAAATTTTTCAACATTTTGCACCATGTTTAACCGTGATTTTTGGAGGAATTTCCAGGAAAATTATAGATATATTTTTTGCAGCAGGGTTTAGGCTTTAACATGAAATGTCTTGTTTGTAATTTTTCTACTGTATTTTTAAATATTTTTGCATAAAAAGAACAAAAATAAATTAAAAATTATTTTTTAGAAAATTGGCTCCTTTATTTTAAATAAAACATTTAACTTTATTAGAGAAAACCATATTGCATGTGAAAGCCCCATTTCTTCCGATTACAACGGTACCAGATATATATCGGTAGCCCCCCCATTCTTGCCCAGGAGACCCCCCAAACTGAAAATAGCACTTTATAACATTTACAAATAAAATACTACTACTATCCACACTAAAAACATAAAGGGTTAATGAAAAAAAAAATGTCATAAAAACCCTTAAAAATCCCCCCCCCCAAAATGGGGTCCCACTCACCCAGCATTACCAGCCCGGGACCAGCTATGGGGGCTTGTAGGCACAGAGTGGGGGCCAGCTTTTGTGGCCCCCCACCCTGCAGCCTATGAGCCCACATAGCCTATGTGGGCCCGGGCTCTTCTGCCCCCCCCCCTGGGCTTTGGGGAGGCAGGAAATTGGGGGTGCCAGGGGTTAATGGCAAGTCACTTGTTAGTTGCAGGTGACTTGCCAGCCCCCAGCCTTGTGAACTGGTATAAGGTATGTAAAAAAAACACAGAGACAGAGAGAAAAAATATTTTATTATTATTTTTTTTTTTTTATACTTACCTCCCATCCATCCCTGTGTCCTACGCCGCTGATCAATCTGGCTTCTGCTCACCTGCTGCAGCTGGAAGCCTTTTATAGCTGCTGGGTGACAAAGCATAAGGGGTTAATTTAAAAAATAAAATGACATAGGGCCCCCCTCCCGGGGGGGGGGGGGGGGGGGTATTTTTTGGGGAATTTTAAGGGTTAAAAACCCTTAAAAAAAAAAAAAAAAATGAAATGGGGTCCCCCTTCCCCAGCACTACCAGCCCGGGTCCAGCTATGGGGGCTTGTAGGCACAGAGTGGGGGGGCCCCCCACCCTGCAGCCTACGAGCCCACATAGCCTATGTGGGCCCGGGCTCTTCTGACCCCCCTGGGCTTTGAGGAGGCAGGTAATAGGGGGTGCCGGGGCTAGCAGGTGACTTGCCAGCCCCCAGCCTTGTGAACTGGTATAAGGGGTCTCATGGACCCCTTACCAGTTCACAAGGGGTTAACAGTAAAAAAAAAAACACACTGACACATAAGAAAAAATTAGTTTTATTAAAAAATAAAAACTTTTTTTTACTTTACTTACCTCCGATCGTCAGCTCCTTTGTCCCTCGATGTGATGACAGATGCGATCATGCTGGCTGCAGTAGCAGAGGGGCAGGTGATGATCTGATCACCTGCCCCTCTGCTCCTGTGGCCAGCATGATCGCATCTGTCATCACAGTGAAGAGAACTGGGAGGCCCCCCCAGTGAAGAGAAGACCCGGTGGGAGGCAGCGCGGCCACAGGTAAGTAAATGTCATTTTTATTTATTTTTTTTACAGTTAGCAGCTGCTATTGCCGAAGCGGGGGGGGGGGGGCGGCCTATTCCGGGGGCTCTCCTGGAGCCATCCGAGCCCCCACGGGGGATCGGATGGCACCAAATTAAAGAGGAGACCGGCCGGATCCAACGAGGGGTCAGGTGAGTATTTTTTATTTTTATTTTTTTAACTAGCAGCGGGGAAATTCAAGCATTCACATAACACCTACGGGCTTGGCACTTAAGGCCCAGCCAAGCCAGCACGTAGGTGTTACGTGCTTGGCGCTCAAAGGGTTAAGCTTAGTGGGAGGGGGGGGTAGAATTTTTTTCTTCATTGGAGGAATTCAACTCAACTTTAAAAGGCAGGCTATGTTATTTTTCTTTTTCAGCTTGTGCTCCCTCTAGTGACCAGAGCTCCTCTAACAGGTGACCATCTAGCACTGCTGGCAGATAAGCTGGGTACAGTAGTTTTTTTTTCTCTCTGCGGAAGTCTGTATTGGCTGGTACTTGAGATAATGTTAAATTGGGAAATGCTGCTTTGTGAAATAAGTTTGTAAAGACCTTATCAAGATAAACGGAGAATAACCTTAAGTTGCATAGATCTCATAAATAACCACTGACACGTATTTTTAAAGCCCAGGCAGGCGTAAAGCAATAAGTGGCAAAAGGCCATGTTAAATCTTACTCCTGGGGCATCCCAAATTGGAAACCTCTGGGATTGCCCATATATTCACTTTGGTAATCTATCCCACAGCGCATGAGAAGACCTCCTGGCACTCCCCTTTCTGAGGTCAGCTGTGAATCTATTTCAGCCAGCTTTGGAGCTGTTTACATTGTAACACAGCACAAAGCAGGGAGCAGCCATTATTACATTGTAATAACATCCACCTGTCTGGCTATTTACAACGCAACATGGCAGGGAGCTGACTGGCTCTTTGTAATGTAACAGCATCTTTGGCCACAAGCACGAAGTCTATGTAGACAAGTGATGTCCTGAGGTCTGTTTCTCTTCTTTTATTCATTCCCCGTCTGATTTTGCTTCTTCCTTCATTTATACCCAGATGAGTGTATAAGAGTGTTGTCATTTCACAGCCTCATCAGGGGGAAGAAGATGTATTATATATTTGTATTATTAGGTTTATTCCCAAGTAATACCCCCAGAACAGTCCAACAGAAGTCTATCGCAACGCAAGAGCAGCGTACCTGTGTTGCACTTGCGTTGCGTTTGTGTTTCTGAGAAAAAACATTTTTTGCACAAAATATGTTTTTGTCTCAAAATAATCAACGCAAACTCACCAAAAACGCAGCACGTAACTTGATACTGATAACTGTGAACCTAAAACCAATGTCCTATATAATGGAAAACATTTTCACTTTTGTAGATGTAATTATTGTTACATAATAATAATAATAGTAATAATAATAATACATTTTAATTAATTTGACATGCCTTTCTGTAATAATAATCCTAATAATAATAAATATAATTATTTTAATTTAATACATGCCTTATACAACATAATTCCCCACAGACTGCTGTTATTCCCAGACTTCTGAAATAAAATACCTACCTCATCAGCTGTCAAAGAAAAATAGTTTTGTTTGACTGCTGAATGACACACACACTCAGGGTTAACCATTCTAAAATTTTAGAGGCTTTCAACATCATTTGGATATCCAAATCTCTATACTTTTGCATAATTTTTATTTAACTTACACCTAGGACACATATGTAAGCAACAGATGTTTATGTATTATTAATATTTAGATTTTATTACTATTTTTTTTACTATTTTTAAGATAACTATTTTTGTTCAAGAATGCACATAGCAAACAGAAGAGATATCAAAAGTAGCATGGTGGTAAATTAGCAACTGAACTCATGACATAACAAAGTGGGTATAGTCATACAAGGAGTAAACTTGTCTTAGAATATAGTGTTTTGTTGGAGATACTCACTGAGTAATAGTCATCCTCGGCCATCCTGCGCTAGTAGCTGGAGATTGGGGGTTCTCGAGCTGTGATGCTGAGGCTGTCTGATAATAGGAAGCCTCGAAGCCTGGAGATAAGGCGTGAGACTAAAGGGGATGCCTGCTAAAAAAAAGGAAGTGGTTAGTTTTACAACATTAATAACACACATATTACAATTTACAACGACACAAATTACTTTCAGCTTGGTAAATTGAATTAGCTGTTCTATAAACCACCCAATAAAAAAATACAGGAATTAAGGACTGGATATTTAAAGCCCATTTTTATCCATAATATACAATATGCTATTCTGCCTATTAATATGACAATTAAAAGAGGCTATTTGTTGAATTTACATTTACCCATTTAATGGACAATTTTCCCTTTAACCCACCCCCTTATTTTCCAGCTAGGGGAGAGTTAGCTAATGAACATAACAGAAGCTCACACAACTAAAAAAAAGCAAAGAAAAAAAACCACAAGAAAACTATATTTTATATTCTGATAATTCTGTGAGAACTCACCCGTAGAATTGATTTCTCTTCTATTATTACTTCAGGACTTCAGAAGAATTTAGTAACGATAGGGCTCACCTCTTGGCTGAAGGGTGTGGACTGCAAGACAAAGGCGTGGCTCCTCCTCCTGGCCTATATCCTTCTGGTTGACTTCCTCCAATCCAGTTTAATTGAAAAGCAGTAGAACCAGCCGTCCGGGAGGCATACCTATATCTCCTGTTGCAGACAAAAGGCTGTAAACAAAATACAACACTCTTCTCTCCGTTTAATTTTTTTTTTATGCTGATCAAACAATTTACATATTTACCACTCCACCAAGGCTAGGCCTCCAAGGAATGGATATAGTAACCTAGCAGACAGGGAGGGTCTGATGTCCAGAAGTAATAATGGAAGAAAAATCAATTCTACAGGTGAGTTCTCACAGAACAATAGGGATCTTCAAAAGCAGTACCCTTAATTCAGGTGGGATCCCAAAAAAACGTATTCCTTTCTATCAGGAACATTCCAAATCTAGTTTACTACTGTATGTAATTCCTTCCTACCAAAATCGGCATCTGCCGAGGCTCTACCTTATAGAATTTGGAAAATGTATGAACTGAAGATCAAGTTGCGGCCTTGCATCATTGTTTTACTGAAGTTTGATGCTGAAAAGCCCAAATGCTCCAATAGCTCATGTCAAATGAGTAGTAATCCTAAAGGGAGGATCCTTCCCTTTGGAGACATAGGTTCTTACCACTGCTTGTCTAATCCGTCAGCTGATGGTGGACTTAGCTGGAGGAAGAACTTTCTGTGGACTCCCAAGTATGACACATAAGGAGTCTGATCTGTGGAGTTTCACCTGCTCCAGTGTCCAATAAGAAAAGGGTTCTAGCGAGTGAAGAACCCTGTCTTTATTGGACATTGAACTGATGAACTAATAACTGATAAAGCTGCTAATTCAGAAACCCTCCTTACTGAGGTTGTCACTAAAGAACAACCTTAAGTGTCATCAAACCTACCGATGCAACTGCCATAGGCTCAAAAGGGAGGGCTCTGAAGAGCTGATAAAACTAAGTAGTTTGAAAACAGCAGGGGTTGTACACAAGAAATAGTGGTGAGTACAGCATTTACTTTTTAGCCGTACCTATTCTTATTATCTAGAATGTCTGGTTTGGTGCAGTGTAACTCTTGCCTGGCCGTTGTTTTTCGTATTACTCTGTGGAACTTGCGATGCTGTCCAATTTGTATGCAAATGAAGGGGTTGTATGACAAGATTTCATAATTACAGTCTTTAGTTTCTACTCTTCAGTCTGAAGTTGTGAAGCTATCCCAGCCAGTAAAGCAGCTTGGTATACAGCCACCACTCCCACAAAGACTTCACGAGAGAGGGGCAGAGTGGAAGACTGTTGGCTCTGGAAGATTGCGCAATGTAGAACAAAAACATCAACATTTTGGACTAAGCCAATATAACCCATTTGCTGTTCTTTCTGAGCTTGATGTGGATGTATCTGCTAATGCTTAGTCTGGGCAGGATTTGGTAAGTTCAAATGAAGTGGACTTAAATAAGGGACCATATAAAATGAGTACAAAAGGGCAGCAAGGAACAGTTACCAAGCCAACCAATAGGAAAAGGCATATTCTGGTTGGTGACTCAACAATTAGAGGTGTGGACTTTGGACAGGACAAAGATGAGCTAAAGGAAGTGAAGTGTCTCCCAGATGCCACGGTTAATAGGGATAAGAAACGTATTCTAAATATTGTCAAGTCTGCAAGCAAACATAACCGAGTGGACATTGTGCTACATCTTGGCACAAATGACTTATCCCAAAAAGATTTGTTTGTTGTACAGAGGGACTTCCAAAATTTTAGTCAGGAACTTTGCAAAATAACAGGTTCCATCACCTTTTCTGAAGTTTTGCCAGTATGTAATCAGGGAAAAAAGGCAATCAACATCGCCAAGTTCAATTTGTTGTTACGTCAGTGGTGAGAAGACAAAGGCTTTGGATGTATTAGTCATGATGTTATAAGGTGGTCGAACAATGATTTGTTTAAGAGGGATGGCTTGCATCCTTCACAGAAAGGCACAGAAGAACTTGGAGTAGAACTCAGAGCATTTTTTGATTTAAACTAGAGGAAGGGGACAGAGATGTAACTTGTAAGGGTGATTTCTGTCCCCTACCATTTAGGATGAAGCAGGACTTTGAAGCAGGAAACCCGGTCAGTGGTAGGGTAGAGGTGGAAAAGATCAAGGACACACTAAAATACAATACCAACAACATCCACATGATGTGTACCAATGCTCGCAGCTTGGGCAACAAGCTCTGTGAATTAATGGCTATCATATCCAGAGATGAATTGGATCTTGTTGCAATAACTTGGTTCAAGGATCACAATGACTGGGAGATAGCCATACCCGGTTACACATTGTACAGAAAAAACAGATTGGATAGAAAGGGCGGTGGAGTAGCCATTTATGTCAAGACTACCCTTCAATCAACAATAATTCAGCATACATATAATGAACTAGAAACTCTCTGGGTTACCATGCAGACTAAGGAGGGAGCTGTGGTCAGAACTGGTGTGATATATAGGCCCCCTGGACAATCTGAGGATCTAGATAACCTGTTAATAGATGAAATCAGTGGAATGGCAGAGAAGGGGGACATTGTAATTACAGGTGATTTCAACATGCCTGATGTGGACTGGAATATCCCAAGTGCATCGACATGCAAGAGCAGGACTATATTAGAGGCACTTAATGGAGTGTCTCTAAAACAACTTGTGACATTGCCAACTAGAGGAGATAACATTCTGGACTTAGTTCTGACCAATGGGGATCTGGTGTCCGAGGTCAGGGTTTAAGAAAATCTGGGTTCCAGTGACCATCAATGCTTATGGTTCAGAATAAAAACAGACATTGTGCAATCACACACCAGAACCAAAGTGCTAGACTTTAGGAAGACAAACTTCAAGGAAATGGCAGAGTATGTAGAAAGAAATTTAGGTGAGTGGAACAGAGTAACAGAAGTGAGTGCCCAGTGGTCACTATTAAAAATGGCCATCTTAAAGGCAACTAAGCAATATGTGAAACAAACTAGCAAGAATAAAAGGAAGAAGAAACCATTATGGTTTACTAGGGAAGTCAGCACGATCATAAAACATAAGAAGTCTGCCTATAAGAAGTATAAAGTAAGTGGAAGTGTAGCTGACAGAAATTAAACAGAGGGAAGCAAAACTAATTATAAGGACTGCTAAAGGGCAAAAAGAGGAAGAAATGGCCAAATCTATGAAGAGGGGAGATAAAACCTTTTTCCGATATATTGGTGACAGAAAGAAGAAAAACAATGCAGTCTCAAAAAATAGAAATAGGGAAAATAAATATATTGACGGAGATAAGGCTGTGGCTGACCATCTGAATAGCTACTTTTGTTCGGTATTTTCAGATAGTAGCAGGCATGGCCATAGCACAGCATCCAGCTGGGAGGGCACAGCTCCGGAGTTTCTGGAGGCTGATGTCTTAGCCGAGCTGTCACATCTAAAGGTAAGTAAGGCAATGGGTCCAGATGGAATCCACCCCAGAGTTCTAAGGGAACTTAGGTTTGTGATTGCAGCCCCTCTGATTGATTTCAACCATTTCAACTGGTGAGGTTCCAGATGATTGGAGAATGGCCAATGGCGTACCAATCCATAAAAAGGGAGTAGAGAAGAAGCCAGTAATTACAGGCCAGTTAGTTTAACATATATAGTGGTCAAATTAATGGAAACACTCTTAAAAAAACACTCCTAAAAATTAATGACCTGTTGGACCCAAAACAGCCCAGCTTTACTGAGGGCAGATCATGTCAGACCAATCTTACTGATTTCTTTGACAATGTCACTAAAGTGTTAGATGAAGGTGGTGCTGTGGATATCGCCTATCTGGATTTTAGCAAAGCCTTTGACACTGTACCACATAAGGAGCTCATAGATAAGTTATTGAAGGTGGGACTCAATCCCTGGATAGTTCAGTGGATTTCCAGTTGGCTGAGGGATCGGTATCAGAGTGTTGTTGTAAATGGTGTGCAATCTGAACAAAGGCGAGTTACAAGTGGTGTGCCGCAAGGCTCTGTCCGGGGCCCCATTCTTTTTAATATATTTGTAAGTGACATAGGAGAAGGCTTGGTAGGAAAAGTTTGTCTGTTTGCTGATGATACAAAGGTTAGTAATAGGGTGGATATTCCTGGAGGTGTCTGCAACATGGAAAATGATTTAGCTTTATTGGATAGATGGTCAAAACTGTGGAAACTAGAGTTTAATGTCTCTAAATGTAAAATCATGCACTTGGGTAGAAGGAATCCCTGCTTTGAGTACCGTATGGGCAGCACTGTGTTATCCAGGACCTTGGAGGAGAGAGATTTAGGGATACTGATTATTGATAGCGGCAAGATGATTGGACAGTGTAGCCAGGCAGTGGGAAAAGCAAGCAGGATGCTCGGCTGCATAGCTCGAGGCATCACCAGTAGGAAGAGGGAGGTTGTGATGCAGCTGTATAGAGCCCTGGTGAGGCCACAGCTAGAATACTGTGTGCAGTTCTGGAGACCTTACCTGCAAAAATACATTATTCAAATAGAACGTGTCCAAAGGCGGGCAACGAAAATGGTGGAAGGACTTAAACTTAATTTGTACCGTCTGGAGGAAAGAAGTGAGAGGGGGGACATGATTGAGACCTTTAAATATGTGAAAGGATTGAATAAGGTTCAGGAGGGAATTGTTTTTAAGAAGAAACTTAATGATAGAACAAGGGGGCACAACCTGAAGCTAGCGGGGGGAAGATCAGGAGCAATGTTAGAAAATATTATTTTACAGAAAGAGTAGTAGATGCTTGGAACTAACTTCCAGCAGAGGTAGTTGAAAAATCAACAGTCACTGAATTTAAACATGCCTGGGATAAGCACACATCTATCCTAAGATAAAGAGTACATACAGTATACACATAAGGGCAGACTAGATGGACCGTATGGTCTCCTTCTACTGTCAACCTTCTATGTTTCTATGTATAAGAGAGCATACAAAACATTAAACATGAGGTCAATGAGAGGAAAAAATCAGAGTAGGGAGTAATAATTCATTGGTGTATGTCCCTTTAACATGAAAATTAATAGCATAACAAAAGATCACAAAAAGTTACAAAAAGTTGCGGAGAGTTGACTGCAGGCATTAATGAACCTCAACGTTTCGGTCTAAAGTGACTTTTCTCAAGAGGATGCGGTATCCGGGAACAGACCAAGCAGCTATTTTTGGTGCAGAGGTCTCCAGCTAATTGAAAAAATGGCGCCAGGAGCGGCTCATGTGCGGGCGCCAAGTCCTGACATCATCGGCGGCATCCGGCTGGTCGAGGGCCCTCCGGAAGGGGAAATGACGCACATGGTGGAGCCGGTGACCCTAGTGCAGGGTGTGTAAAAGCGAATGGAAAGAAAGGGGGAGTGGCAGCTGCTCAGACCATTTTATAACTAATTGTATGTCCCAAATGGGGCTCTCATAGATTAGAGTTAGGACTGCACCCATAGAGGCACCTTGGCGTGGTGGTGCAGCTTAGCATACTTCTGCAGTGTTGTGTGACCGACCCTCTGTTTTTACCAGATTTAGAGACAGATTATAGGTTGGTCTGCAAGCTAACAGGGTTGAGTGCTGCGGCCCCTTTAAGTCTTTAGTGTGTAAAAGCGAATCCTAAGATGGCGGAGCTCAGTGGAGTGACCGCAACCAAAGATAGCGGCTACAGTCCAGTGTGTATAACCAACATTTTGTTGGTTTTGTTGGTACAGCCATATTAAAGAAGATCATCAGGGGAGGTTTAAACCTTCCCCTAAGCTCATCAGCCGGATGCCCCCCCCCCCAAACAATTGGGCCCTGAAGCAGCCGGATGTCGCCCTATCAGCTGACGGCGACATCCAAAAGGTAAACAGGGCACGATGGACACAGACAAGGTCTTTCAAGGTGAAGAATCTAATGAGTAGCTGAAGGTCCACTAGAGACCCATTCATGGTAGTTTAGGGTTATCTGTAAACCAATCCCTAAACATAACCCACATCTGAAGTATCTGAAAGCCAAACATAATGCACAAGCTAGTACATGAAGAAGATAACTGGAGAAAGACACTGGAGTGCTGGCTAAAGGAATGAAACTGAATATGGCATAATGCACAGTGCATACTAATAACATGACCTTCATTGCAGGACTTTGAACTGGTACAGGACATCAAACAAGGTACAAGACACAGTTTGGGGACAGGACCTTGAATTTGCATGCTGCTTCAGTGTGCAAAGGTTTGGGGATGCCTGGAGAGGACCCTGTCGGTATAGAGGTGCCTTTGACGTGGAACTAACAGTAAGGAGCCATCTGCTGTTTGGGTGGAAGAGGCAGAGAGACGAGTCTAGACTCCGCTGAGGTGCGGCTGCCCCTGTTGTTGGGAACCCCTGAACCCAGCTGCGATTGTTGCCCCTAGACATGGACCTGATTCTAAGCTTACACCCAGTGGGACCACTGGAAACTCTGAACCTATATAGTGGAGAAGGTTCCCTTAGCACTCCTTATCCTGTGTAATTCCGTGCCTGATTTACTAAGAGCTAGTGATCAAAGTGGGGTGGTGGAACTCCTAATCTGCTAAAGACGATATGTTTGCGCATCTAGAAAAATGTGTAGGCACAGCTCAAAAGATCAAAATTAGCACAGCTCAAAAATAAAAGTTAAAACTGTTAACCAAATACTAATTGGACCTCAAGGACCTAGATGAAAATGCATCAAATAATCATATGGCTAACTACAGGCCCCCAAGTGGCCTGAGACCCCACTATTAATGATCCATCTAGTCTCCAACAATTTCCATGAAAGTGCATAAAGGCCAAAACAATAAATAAACCACTGGGTAAAACTATGCTATACCTAATCGGTGTACAGTCACACAAAAATATAAAATGCACAGCAATAAGACTCACACAGATTACATATAAATACAATGATAAGAAAAAACAAAATAGTTCATCACAATAAAGTGCCAGTGCAAACCTAACCCCCCAGAAAACAGTTTATCAACAATTAATCGTGCTCCTTGGGGATCTTATCCCTCTCCCCAATTTAATCCTGTGCACTACCAATAATAACAGGTCCTTTTCAGACACACCTAGGAGACAAGTGTAAGATAACAGTAAGATAAATAGCAAGAAATACTGCCCTACTGATGCCCAATCAAATGAAAGGCCCAGAGATTATTGTGCCTGCTTGCCCCACACGTTCTGCCACGTGCCCGCAGCTTCTTATTTTTGAGCTGTGCCCCATTTGTAGGCTTAGCTAACTGTTTGAGTATCTGTTTCGCTTTAAACCTCTGCTCACAGTCAACAAGGCTCAGTTGTAAAGAAGGGCACCGGCCCTCTAAGGCCGGCAGCTCCATGACTGGCCTGAGCAGCCATGGTAAAGGGGGGGGGGGGGGGGGTCGGGGGAAGTGAACTTGGGGGGGAGTATAAAGGGGCTGTTTGCCCCCTCCTATTCCTCTTTGACCCCCAATCTCCTCCTGGAATGAGCTGCTTGACGCTCGTCCAGGTCCCCTCATGGAAGCTGTCATGGCAGTGCTGCGGCGGAAGGTGGAGCGGCGAGGCAGGGACCGGGTAAGTAGTTTGATTGACCCCCACCCACCTCGCCGCCGGGCAGTAGCCTGGCTCAGCCCCCCCCCCCACCGTAGCGATGGTGCCCAGGACCCAGCCAGTCCCCACTCCCTACCTTGAGCCACGGCTCCCGTTTCCGCCACGCTGCTGTGGTCAGGAGTGAAGCACTGTCTCTCCGCCTCCGTGACCATGAGGTGGAGGCCTGGGGTGGCCGGACACAGCGATCCGTCTGTTCCCCTCTCCCCTCGCTCACTTGCAGGCATGGCTGTTTGACCTGGCAGCCCCGCACCCGGGCTTAGCACATCTTGCATCCACCACTTGTGGCGCACCCCAGGTCACCAGTGCCCCAGCGTTGCACCCCAGCTCACAGGGGATGGGTTTCCTGGAAAGTGCAGGCTCTTCGCCTCTTCTTTTCTCTCAGCAGGTGGTGTCTGATCAGGAGGGGGCCGGAGCAGAATGGTGGTCGGGGCATCAGGATGGTGGGACGGAGAGGCCTGCCCCGGGACAGTCAGGTGCGGAGGGGGCGAGATAATCGGCAGAAGCTTCAGCGACGGCACCAGGGTTGGTGGGAGCATCAGGACATCCATCAAGAGGTGGGTTCTTGTGTCAGTCAGATGCAGGACCCCAGGACAAGGGTCGTCGGGAGGGCATCCCATTTGGTGCGGCCATTCGGAAGGATGGAAGGATTTTACGAAAATGCTCTGGGTAAGGCCGCTGCTGAAAGGATAGCGCAGGGAGCACAAGACGGTGGATAGGAGGTGGCTGGTTTCTTGGGAAATTCTGCGTGGGATCATTGATCAACTGGCTCAGGTCTGTTCGTCGGAGTTTGAGGTGAAATTATTTCAGGCAACATTTTTGTTGGCATTTTTTGTGGCAGTATGAATGGGGGAGTTAGTTAGCTGGAACAGGCGGAAGCCGGGAGGTTAACAGGTAGACGATGTGGCTTTTGCAAGGGGAGGGAGTCTGGATCCGGATTTGTTTTTCGAAAACTGACCAGAGAGGAAAGGGGGTAAGTATTTTTCTGGCTCAGCTAGATTATTGCGTATCATGTCAGGTCTTTTTTGGGTGTCAGGCCGTCGGGTGGAGGGCCGTTCGTGCATGAGGACGGGGCCTTTTTGTCATGTTTTCAATTTTTGGCAGCGTTCAGGAGATGCTTGGCTGAAATTGAATTGTCCAGCCGGGAGTATGGCACTCATTCCTTTTGCATAACGGAGGCGGCAAGACTGGGCTTGACGGGGGAGCTCATAAAAAAGTTGGGGAGATGGGAATCGAAGAGGTTTCTGTCACACATCTGCCTGGGAAGGAGTAACACCGCGTAAAGGGCTGATGGGGGTGATAATGTGCCCAGGGGGTTTGTTGGTGTGGTTACTAATACAATTTTTCTTTTTAGATTCGGCGTGCTCGTGGTCGGTCTTTCATTTACATTTTGGGCGGCACAGAGAGCATCATTGCGGAAGAGCGGCAGACAACTCGGCATTCCCGAGGAGCGAGCGAAGCTGATTTGGGCCATCATTAGGGGACTGAGGTGGTGCACGTTAAGAGATCAGATTATGAAGATGGCAAGAAAAGGGGGGCCTCTTGGGGTGTTAGTGTGTCACGCGGGGGGGGAACGATTTGGGTCAGGTTCTGAGGCATCTGATCAAGTTGATCACGAGGGATTTGTTCTATTTTTTAGGGGAGTTTCCAGGGGGTGGTCTTGGTTTGGTCGGAGATAGTCCCTTGTTATGAGTGGAGGCATGCGAGGGATCCAGTGACCATTGAGATGGTGCATATCAAGGTCAATAAGGAGATAGCCCGGTTCATGCGGTTTGCGTCACACGGAGGTGGAAGGAATTAGAGGGCTGACGGGGTGCACTTGAATTAGTTGAGGATCTACGTATTTAATTTCCTCTGAAGGAGCGGATTGAGCTGGCGAGCTGAACGGCGATAAGGTTTTAGCGTCGTCCAGCTTTAGTGGTCTCCTTTTCCAAGTTTGGGTCTGAGATAGCACGGAAATGGGTAACAGGAGGAGTCAAGTAAGCGGCTGTTTCTGCTAAAAACGGCCAGAAGGGTAGGTGTCTGAGCTGTGGGGGGAGGGGAGGGGCAGGAGGGGGGAATCGGATCCTAGCGGTTCGCCGAGGGATACGGCCGAGCTCAAAATCGGCTTCTGCTTTCTCCGAGGTATCGGAGCCTTCTGGCCTGTCTCCTCTCCCTCTCTTTGGCTAGCTCAATTGTGGTGGAAATCTCGGACCCAGATTAGGAATGGGGGACTTAGTTCACACTTGTTATTTATTACTATTTTGTTGAGGCTGTGACCGATTAAATTCCATCATTCCAAAGAAATGGTTGTCTGGATGGTTATTTGGGGAAGGGTGAGGGTAGTTGGCAGCTGAAGGTTTATGGAGCGCTAGCCCAGTCAGGAAATTGAGTCAGATCCTGCTCTCAGATTGATATGTGTAAGAGGCTTTTTGTTCAATAAATATTAAATAGGACAACTGCACATTTGGGACGCCTACAGAAGCATACTGGATCAACATCCTCTGTCTTATCATATTAATCTATTGCATATTTATTATTGATGGACTGTCCAGACACACCCTCTCTTCCTTTTGCCATATCCCGCTTGGGAATTGTGAAATGTAATTGTAACAAGTGTAAAGGTATCTTAAAATTGTTATTATTAAAAACCCCTATGTATTCTTAGCAAAGTCATTTTTTTGCTTATGTTTCTGGGCCGTGGCTTAGCTGGGAAGGGTATTTAATGGCGCAGCTTTATGTCATAAGCATGCTCAAATGTGGTCAGAGACACATGAAACAGAGTGGCTGTAAGTCTATTTTTTTTGCATGGTCCTGGAGGAATGGAATTAAAAGAGGGTTCAATTTGGAGCCCTGCCAATGCTTCTACACTGTGCTTAAGCAAATGGGGGAGAGACACAGGCATATGGTGAGCTGCTTACTGCCTTATTATTGCCATTGGGTTTACAGTCCTTTGGAGCAGACACTATTTTCCACAGAACACCTCAGGGCAGCTGACGGGCACCCAACAACTGGACAACAGCTTTAAAGAGGACCAAAACCCACACCCCGATGGCCCTGGAATCTATAATATTCCAGGGCCGCTACATTCCCTCCCCCCCAGGGCATCCAGAATTGGGATGCCCCGCTATGTGAAACCCCCCCAGGTTGCCTGGAAACTCACCCTCTTGCCAGGTTCAAATGGCGCATGCGCTAGCAGTGGCCGCATCCTGCTATCCCTTTAGCAGGGCGCCTGGCCGCACCAGACATTTGTGAATGGCCGGGACGGGCACGCTCTTTGTTTGAGGGTAGCGGGGCATGCGGCTGCCAGCGCACACAGATCTGCTCGCCTTAGACAAGCTCTTAGACAAAGGGGCGGGAGTGGATCCAAGCGCTGATTGGACCAAAGGCCGCACGTGAGCCGTAGGACCGGGGAATGGTTAAGTATGATCAGGGACCTGGGGGGTTTCACACAGCAGGGCATGGACCAAAGCCCAGAATAGTCAAAATCCTGGGTTTTGGTCCACTTCAAGGAGCAATTTAAGGCGGACTCATTATCTTTGGCTTGTATGCCCCTTGCACATACTTTGTTTTAGGAAAGCACTCCCTGCTTTATGATCTCAGCGAAGACATGAACAATGTTGCCATCTAGTGGTGACTACAGAGTAAAGCTCAAATTTCAACTTTTTTTCTTTTATAAATGTTCTGACCAGAGCCAAATACTGCTCATATTGTATTCACGCTATGAATCAATACAGAAACATTATTCCATTCATGCCTGTTTTTTGTGTATAAAGTGTATTTTCTCATTATGAGATTCAGCGGTTTACACTAAGTGAAGTTGTAATGTGTATAATTCAGGTGTTTTTACGCCAGTCAATTACTTTTTTCCCACCTTTAGGCAGGTGTAAAAAAGCAGTAAGATGATTAAAGTTTACCCAAACCCATATAAATGAGTTGGCCCTCTTTAAGAGATTTCCCTAGGGGCATGTCTATTTGGTATGCCCCACAGTGTGAAACCCCTTGGCTTCCAGTAACCTCCCCTTGAACCTTAATTGATAGCTCAAGCATTGCCGCACGCCAATGCATGACCGCGCTCTCCATCTCAAATGTGGCAAGTGTGCTGAGTGCAGAGGCCTGCACATGGGCTTTAGTAAGGAGGATCAAGATAATTATACAGGGGAAACCATCCAATATCAGGATGCCCCTAGGACTAAGAATCCCCTGGCCCTAGACTCTAAAGCTCTCGAAATAGTTTTTTGCCCTCTTTAAAGAGCAACAACACACAGGAATTTCACTTCCCTTGAATTGGGTTCAGGCTTTGTTGTATTCCCCCAGGTCCCCACAATCAACTCACTTTCCAGACGCCCCAGCGAGCATGCTGGTTGACTGAGCTCAGCCAATCAACGCTCTTGCTGTCACTCTGCTTGGGTGCTGAAGGGAGCCGAGTGCACTGCCAGCTGCATCCCCCGCTCACCTTGCAGCCCGTTCAGAAAGGCCGGGCGCGCGTATGGCTAGTTGGGTGTGGGGAGACGCGACGAGTGCTTGGGAGAAGGTGAATGCATCTGGGCATCTTGGGGGTTTCACACTGTGGGGCATCCCAATTTGTGAATCCACAAGGACAGGAACTCGGACGGCCCAGGTGTCTTTTAGACTCCAGGACATCCGCAGTTCCTCTTTAAAAAGCCATTTTGACTCCAGGGCTTTTCTGATTCCCTACTAGGGTTGCCCTGGCCGTTATATAAGCGGCACAACCAGTATTTCATGTCCGGGGTGAGTATCAGTATCTTTTTTTCCTGGCAGTGTTAATTGTAGGTTATTCTTAGCAGTCCATGCCAGGGGTGGAGTCCCAGCTAGTCCATCATTGCAGAGAGCTGGAGAAGCGTGCTACATGTGTGTATATGGCTCCTTCCTCCTTTCCCCTCTCCTCCCTCCTCTCTAGTCACCATGTCAGCCATGGCCCCCTCCTGTGCCCTTCCTCACTCCCTCCCTCATCTGTGTGCTCTGACCTCTGCATTGATTGAAGACCACGCCCCCACAAGACCACACCCCTGCAAGACCATGCCCCAGGAGACCGGTAATTTTTGTAGGGAAAGGTGGCAACCCTATTCCCTATCCTAGCCGATTCCTGCGGTGTGAAACTCCCACGATCACTGTATATACTTTCACAGCCAGGGATCCTACGGTGCAGGTGTGAGCTGCCTCGGGCGGCATGGTCTCAGTGGGCTAACGCCAGCCTGAGCTGTATACCCACTGACAAGGCTTGTACCTGCGTGGGGG
Organism: Gastrophryne carolinensis; assembly: GCA_027917425.1. Classification (NCBI taxonomy): domain Eukaryota; kingdom Metazoa; phylum Chordata; class Amphibia; order Anura; family Microhylidae; genus Gastrophryne; species Gastrophryne carolinensis. Next base: position 156,050,961 of record CM051242.1, on the reverse strand, counting down.
GGGGGCAGTGGTGTGCGCACCATTGACCAATCCTAGCCAACCTGATCTGACGTCAGGCTGGTTAAGTGCGTTATGAATGGAGTATGAGCGCTGACCTCGGGATCCCCAGAAGGTGAGTTTTTACCAGCGATTCATGGGGGCATCACAAAACAGGATGCCCTACCAGACTGTGAAAATCCCTGGTGTTGTTCCCATGTAAACATGTAGACTGGGGGTCTGCAGTCACTGTGAAAATATTGATGAAATGGTAGTAGATGTGATATGCGCTTAGCATACAGCCCAGGGCCAGCGTCAGCACTAGGCTTACCTGGGGAACCTGTACCTTAGGAGGGCTCACCGGACATTGCGGTCATGTGTGGTCATTCCCTCTCACCTGTGCAGCAGGTGCGAACAGGGCCGTGCCTTATCTAGGACTAGGTACTTGATTGGTCATCTTTCTATTTTTTTTTTCTATCATTCTTTCTGTTATTACTTTCTTTTCTTACTCCTCCTATTATTTCTTTTATTTCTTCTATTTCATCTACTCTTTTTTTCTATTCTTTTTTTCCATTCCTCTATTTCTTTTTCTTTCTAGTGTAGTTTTTCTTTCTTTTCTTCCTTTGCTTTCTATTATCTTTCTTTCTTCTATCTTTTCTTTCTGCCTTTCCTCCTCTTTCTTTTATTCCTTCAATGCGTTCTTTCTGACTTTCCCTCTATTCACTCTTTCTTTCCTTTTCTTCCTTAGCAATGCCATTGTAGCAATGCCAGGATGGGAGACCTTGAGTGTACTAGGATGACACACACCACTGGGGCCCACTGAGACTCTTTCGCCAAAGGGCCCATGTAAACCTGGAGCCAGCTCTGATACAGAAAATGTATTTATGCACAATTTGATTTAATAAAGTTCGTTATCAGAGATGAACATATATTAATGGGTGAGACTGAGATTTCACCCACTAGATTTGGATCAATAGAATTGCATGGAATAAGTTACTTGTATGTCATTGTATGCCGCGTTTCAGCGTGGACTATGCAGGCCTGGATTATTATAGCGACATCTAGTGGCCTTTTTCATTTTAGCAGGTTGACTTTTATTTTATATAGCCTGATACATTATGTGATGTGAAGGGCCTAGCAATGATTGTTTACACACGGCAACCAACAATTGGAGCTTGTGGAGGTGCTGAATGCTGGTGTTTTGGGGTCTCTGTAGGATGGTGCTCTGGGATTAAAAGGTAGAAAGGGGGTGGGTTAGGGTGCTATGAACTTGGACTCTTTATTCAGGTTTTCTTTAAGTTGCAACCCTGTTTTCCCGGAAAATAAGACCGACCCCGAAAATAAGCCATGATTTTGTTGAGGATGCTCAAAATATAAGTGTTGCCCCCACGCACCTGGTGTTGGACGAGGATGGCAGGGAGCAGGTTCTAGAAGGATTCCCCAGATTTCTTCCACTGAGTTCCTATGGGTGGCCACTGCTGTCGGACTGGAGCTTTTCCTCACGCTCTCTGACAGGGAATCTTCATAGGTCTGCTCCTTAACAATTCATGTAGTCAAGAACTGTAGTCAAGAACTGTGGTCAAGAACTGTGGTATAGAACACTGGTACAGGGTCACTTTTCTTTATATAACCTCTAGCAACCTCCTAGAACCTTTCATCACATGTTCATCCACAAGTCAAACATATGATAGGCTGTTATATCAGACCTTCCAAACAATCACTATCCTCCTGGTTGTTACTAGGCCTTTACCAAGCACCCTGCTATGTGTATGAACTCTTTCTAGCTTCCCTTCTAGAACAGTCTCCATTATAGTTTATGGCCCAATGATTGTCTATGACCTGGTCTCACTGCTGCCATCTTGAGTCTAATTAAGGGTACTACAATATCTATACACTTTCATGGCTAGAAACCATAAAAGGGTTTCATATCTTATTAACTCTGTGTACAAGGGTTTCTTATTAACTAACTGACATATTTCTATTTACACCCGGTCCCCTAAATAAGCTTTAAGGAATTCATGTTTCCCCTCACAGTCATGCTTGTCCTGATTAAATCACAGGATCTGTGCTCTCTGGCAATGCTTCGGAAACTCGTGCATCCCTTTAGTGATGTATCCTTCTTAGTATACCCCATGCCTCTGCTCTGATCATTGCAGGCCAGTACCATCTCTGGGATAGCCAGAAGTTAATTGGCTGCTTCTGATCTCCAGCCCTGATTGGCCAGTTGCCGCATAAAGCCAGGCGCCTCCCAGCAAGCCGTTGCTTGTGATAGCTGTTTGCTAGGGTGCGCTCTTTGGCTTTTCGATTCCGACCTGTTCCAGTTTTTTCGACCATCCCAACTTGCTGTCTGCATCCACCTAGGCTTGATCAGACCTCGTACTCGTCTGTCTCATCCCTTTGTACCACTCCATCCTCCCTGGATTATGTCTCCATTCGAGTCTCCATCTGGCCACAGGTAATTTCTGGAGCTGCTGTCCGGACTTCCCAACACGGTGCCCTTTGCCCTAGGGGTTCATGTGCGGGACGCGCTCAGATCGCGTCACCTGCTCCTGGGCGGCTTCCATCGGCTTGCCGGCGCTTGCCTCTCCTGTTACCTAAGAAGGCACTCCAACCCACGGTGGGGGGGGGGAGTGAGTGCTTTCATCTTAATATAGCATCTATATATATATATATATATATATATATATATATATCCCTGTTTGTCATAGCGGAAGGGCCTAGAAAGGGGTTTCCGTCAACTAAATCCACTTTCAGCATGTGGATTAGACAGGCGGTAGTAAGGGCCTATTCTGCCAAGGAAAAGGAGCCCCCTTTTCGGGTCACAGCTGATTGCACTAGGGCCATTGGTGCTTCCTGGGCTTTTCAGCATCAGGCCTCGGTGGAACAAATCTGTAAGGCTGCTACTTGGTCTTCGGTTCATACATTTACCAAATTTTACAAGGTAGATGTTAGGGCCTCAGCAGACGCTGTTTTTGGTCGGTTTTACAGACGGTAGTGAAATGAACTACCTGCTGTTTCAGCGTTTGAGATCCCACCAATATATGCACTGCTTTTGGTGGTCCCTATCATGAATGAAGCTGACGGCCTGGAATGGATTGGATGAGAATCCACAGCTCAAAAATATGTATAATAAATATAAATATTTTTGATTACTGACTATTAAAACAACATACAACACACCAAAAATTAAAAACATTTGTCACCGAAATTCCCCTTAGGCTACTGGTTCAAAATATAATGAATGAATTGAGGCTGCAGGGCATTGCACTTCTATAATTGTCACATGAGTCTTTTATTCTCTAAGTAGCCCCCCCACATAACAAATATCCCTAATGTGTACCCAAAGTCCAATAGTATACATTTAATTCACTAAAGTATGCAAAAAAAAAAAATAATACTATATCCAAAAATAAATAAATAAATGGTCTTACATATAATATACCACATGTAATTTTATGAATTAAACCAACAGGCTGATTCATTGCTAGCGGCAGGTAGCGACAGATAAGCGTCTGTAGCAGGCATTTCAGAGCGACCGCTAGTAGTCGCTGTGCTTGCCCATGGTTCGCTAGTTCAGAGCGCCTCAGTCGCTGTGCAGCATTGTTGAATACGTTGTGGGGAGTCGCTATATGACCAGTACAGCACTGTATGGGAGCAAATGGTAGCGACTGATCAGTGCGACCGACTCACACCATATTCATAAAATAAAAAAAAAAACAGCCTCACACACCTCCGGCGCTCAAAAATGCTTCACTGTAGCCCAGAGCGCCGGAGGCTGTTATTTAACATGTATCCACCAGTAACAAAGCCAAAACATATGGAATTACATTGTAATAACATTGTGACATGAACACATTAATGCCAGACCTGTAATGTCAGTTCTGCAGAAATATATAAAAAATGAAAAAATATGAAAAAAAATGATTTTTCAAGGCCAGGAGAGATCCCAACATTATTTCAGAATAAAAAAAAAATATTAATAAAAACACCCATTGAAATGTATGGGAGAGCGACTTGGGCGGCATGGTCTCAGTGGGCCCCTTTGCAGCAGAGAGTCGCAGGTCAGGGGTCTATAAATTCCATGGCCAGAACTAAGAAGGGCTGCTTGTCCTCCAATCCCCTATTGGAGCCTTTTTTTAATGAGTCTCATGTAGCTGGCACTTAACGGCAGGAGAGGCTACTACGTGAGACTCACAAAGCTGGCACAAGATTAACCACATTGTGCCAGCTGTCAGTGGGCCCCCATGGGGGGTGGGGGCACTCGGCAGCTGACCAGGCTTGCCAAGTGCTGACGCCGGCCCTAGCGAGAGGTAAGACGCGGCGCTCTGCAAGGCTGAACGCCGGCGCTGTACAGTGAGGCTGGGATAATGATGAATCGGAAGCTACATGGCGTTATCCTAGTCGCTCAACAGAATCTGCTTGATAAATGTGGAATTGCGTGCCGGGTCCGACATAGAAACATAGAAGGTTGACGGCAGAAGGAGACCATACGCTCCATCTAGTCTGCCCTTATGTGTATACTGTATGTACTCTTTATCTTAGGATAGATGTGTGCTTATCCCAGGCATGTTTAAATTCAGTGACTGTTGATTTTTCAACTACCTCTGCTGGAAGTTTGTTCCAAGCATCTACTACTCTTTCTGTAAAATAATATTTTCCAACATTGCTCCTGATCTTCCCCCCGACTAGCTTCAGGTTGTGTCCCCTTGTTCTATCATTAAGCTTCTTCTTAAAAACGCTTCCCTCCTGAACCTTATTCAATCCTTTCACATATTTAAAGGTCTCAGTCATGTCCCCCCTCTCCCTTCTTTCCTCCAGACTGTACAAATTAAGTTCTTTAAGTCTCTCCTGATAAGTTTTAAATTTAAGTCCTTCCACCATTTTCGTTGCCCGCCTTTGGACACGTTCTATTTGAATAATGTCTTTTTGCAGGTAAGGTCTCCAGAACTGCACACAGTATTCTAGCTGTGGCCTCACCAGGGCTCTATACAGCGGCATCACAACCTCCCTCTTCCTACTGGTGATGCCTCGAGCTATGCAGCCGAGCATCCTGCTTGCTTTTCCCACTGCCTGGCTACACTGTCCACTCATCTTGCAGCTATCAGTAATCAGTATCCCTAAATCTCTCTCCTCCGAGGTCCTGGATAACACAGTGCTGCCCATACGGTACTCAGAGCAGGGATTCCTTCTACCCAAGTGCAGGATTTTACATTTAGAGACATTAAACTCCAGTTTCCACAGTTTTGACCATCTATCCAGTAAAGCGGGGAGGCCGATTCATCAATAGCGCCAGGTAGCGACAGATGAGCGACTGAAGTATGGCGCTATGAGCGCCGCTAGCGTCAGCCGCGGGCGGTAGCGATTCGCTATAGCAGGCCTCCTCAGTCGCTACCTGGCGTTGTTGGGAACAACGCCTACATTGCTGAATATGATGTTGGACCTCAGCTTTGTAGGCGCTGTCAGTCAGTTTGACCACGCTATTCAACACAGCGCCTGCTTTGCTGTGGGCTGGGAATCAAGTACCTTCAGAATAAAACACATTGCAACATGTTTCTTTACTTTTTTTAGTTTTTATTTTGTGTTGAAAAGGAAATAAAATTAAAACAGATATTAGAATGTAAAGGAAAATTAAAACATAATTAAACACATAGCCACATGTATTTTATTTTTTTTTTATTTTTTAAAGAAAAAGGAAATACAATTAAACCACCAATGAGAAAGAAAGGGAAAAGAAAAACAGAAATGAGAAAAAAAAGGAAAATAAAAACAGAAATGAGAAAGAAAAGGAAAATTAAACCAGAAATGAGAAAGAAAAGGAAAATTAAACCAGAAATGAGAAAGAAAAGGAAAATTAAACCAGAAATGAGAAAGAAAAGGAAAATTAAAACAGAAATGAGAAAGAAAAGGAAAATTAAACCAGAAATGAGAAAGAAAAGGAAAATAAAAACAGAAATGAGAAAAAAAAGGAAAATAAAAACAGAAATGAGAAAGAAAAGGAAAATAAAATCAGAAATGAGAAAGAAAAGGAAAATAAAATCAGAAATGATAAAGAAAAGGAAAATAAAAACAGAAATGAGAAAAAAAAGGAAAATAAAAACAGAAATGAGAAAGAAAAGGAAAATAAAATCAGAAATGAGAAAGAAAAGGAAAAGAAAAACAGAAATGAGAAAAAAAAGGAAAAGAAAAACAGAAATGAGAAAGAAAAGGAAAATTAAACCAGAAATGAGAAAGAAAAGGAAAATTAAACCAGAAATGAGAAAGAAAAGGAAAATAAAATCAGAAATGAGAAAGAAAAGGAAAAGAAAAACAGAAATGAGAAAAAAAAGGAAAATAAAAACAGAAATGAGAAAGAAAAGGAAAATTAAACCAGAAATGAGAAAGAAAAGGAAAATTAAACCAGAAATGAGAAAGAAAAGGAAAATAAAATCAGAAATGAGAAAGAAAAGGAAAAGAAAAACAGAAATGAGAAAAAAAACGAAAATAAAAACAGAAATGAGAAAGAAAAGGAAAATTAAACCAGAAATGAGAAAGAAAAGGAAAATTAAACCAGAAATGAGAAAGAAAAGGAAAATTAAAATAGTAATTAGAATGAAAAGGAAAATTACAACAGAATTAAACACATAGCCACATGTATATATATATATTTTTTTTTTATTTTTACACTAAAAATTAACTAAAATTAAAACAGAAATGAAAATGAAAAAGAAAAGTCCAACAGAAATTAGAAATCAAAGGAAAGTTTAGTAAAGTTTTTGAAAATGAAATGAGTGATCAGGGTGCATCTCGGGGTGCCTGAAAAATTTAAAAAAGTGCAGTTAGTATATATCTTGAAATTTGTGTTTTCGCTGAAAAAAAAAAATGCATTACTTGATAACCAACATTGGCGTCTTACACCCCCCTTAGAGTGGTTTGGGTCATCTTACACCCCCCTTAGAGTGGTTTGGGTCATCTTACACCCCCCTTAGAGTGGTTTGGGTCATCTTACACCCCCCTTAGAGTGGTTTGGGTCATCTTACACCCCCCCTTAGAATGGTTTGGGTCATCTTACACCTCCCTTAGAGTGGTTTGGGTCATCTTACACCCCCCTTAGAGTGGTTTGGGTCATCTTACACCCCCCCTTAGAGTGGTTTGGGTCATCTTACACCCCCCCTTAGAATGGTTTGGGTCATCTTACACCCCCCTTAGAGTGGTTTGGGTCATCTTACACCCCCCCTTAGAATGGTTTGGGTCATCTTACACCCCCCTTAGAGTGGTTTGGGTCATCTTACACCCCCCTTAGAGTGGTTTGGTTCATCTTACACCCCCCCTTAGAGTGGTTTGGTTCATCTTACACCCCCCCTTAGAGTGGTTTGGGTAATCTTACACCCCCCTTAGAGTGGTTTGGGTCATCTTACACCCCCCTTAGAGTGGTTTGGTTCATCTTACACCCCCCTTAGAGTGGTTTGGTTCATCTTACACCCCCCCTTAGAGTGGTTTGGGTCATCTTACACCCCCCCTTAGAATGGTTTGGGTCATCTTACACCCCCCCTTAGAATGGTTTGGGTCATCTTACACCCCCCTTAGAGTGGTTTGGGTCATCTTACACCCCCCTTAGAGTGGTTTGGGTCATCTTACACCCCCCCTTAGAGTGGTTTGGGTCATCTTACACCCCCCTTAGAGTGGTTTGGGTCATCTTACACCCCCCTTAGAGTGGTTTGGGTCATCTTACACCCCCCTTAGAGTGGTTTGGGTCATCTTACACCCCCCCTTAGAGTGGTTTGGGTCATCTTACACCCCCCTTAGAGTGGTTTGGGTCATCTTACACCCCCCTTAGAGTGGTTTGGGTCATCTTACACCCCCCCTTAGAGTGGTTTGGGTCATCTTACACCCCCCTTAGAGTGTTTTTTTTTCTCATTTTGATGGGAGGTCAAATACATTTACCCAGTAGTGCAGTACTTGGATTAGAGTGAAGGGTAGTTAGCTTACCGCAAAAAAGGAAGTGATCATCCTTTCCCTTAGCTCATCGCCAGTCTGGGTGTCCTCACTTCTTCCTGCGGGCAGGTTGGGGATTTCTGGCACCAGTGCTGTCTCCTCGGGGGCTTGAATTCGGTGACAAATGCAAATGTTATGGAGCACGCAGCAGGCGAGAATGATCTTGGAGACCTTCTGTGGGCTGTAGAACATCTCTCCTCCTGGCCGTGCCAAACAGAGAAAGCGTGCTTTCAGCAGGCCGATGGTTCTTTCCACAATGCTTCTGGTCTTGCGATGTGCTGCATTGTAGTGTTCATGGGCAGAGGTCCGTGGGCTCCTGACCGGAGTCATGACCCACGTTCTCTGCCCATATCCCTTATCAGCTGTAGAAAAAACACAAGGAGAGAGACAGCAATTAGTACTAGTACATGTTTTTTTTTTTTTTTTTTTAGAATTTGGCTTATTAGGCCACATATTTGTTTCAAAATACATTGACATGGTTAAGTTTTTACTCAGTAGCCAGCCAGCTGGCATTTCGTTGTTCTCAAACTTCCGGCACAGGACTGTCCGCTGCAAGACGTAAGAATCGTGGCATGAGCCGGGGAACCCCGATCTCACCGCCCGCAGCCTCATGTCTGGGTCACAGACAACCATGATATTAAGGGAATTAAATTGCTTTCGGTTTCTGTAATACAGCTCCTGTGCACGGGGAGGGCGGAAAGGGATATGTGTACCATAAACGCACCCTAGCACATTCGGGATCCCTCCCATCAGATAGAAAGCATGTTTTATTTTGGCAACCTCTTCCTCATCCTCAGGAAACTTGATGTAAATTGGGATTAAATCACAAATGGCCAGAACTACCTGGATTAGTATGCGGCTCATAGTAGCCTGGCTTATCCCGCTGAGGAGGGCGGAGGTTGCCTGGAAGGTCCCTCGTGCCAAAATATTCAGCGTGGCACACAGGCGTACTATGCCTGGAATGGATTGAGTGCGTTTGGTGGATGGCTCGATTTTGTGCTTAATCTGATCATATAGGGACTGTAGTGCAGCACGATTCAGACGGAAGCGGCTCCTGATCTGCTCGTCACTTAAGTCCCATACTGAAAGGCGGATTGCAAAGGAGCGGGGTGCCCTAAGCCTCACAACACCCCGCTCCCTTTCCTCCTGCTCTTTCAGCATACACATACATCCATCCACCCAGACACCATACATCACCCTCTTATCCATCACACACACTCAAGATATATACAAAATAAAAAAAAAAAACAAAAACCACAAACACACCACACACACACAAACAATCACACTCCACACACACCCGCTACAATGCAGCTCACCACAAAACCAGAACTATAGTGGTCCAAACCACCAGCCTGCTGAAAAACAGCTTTCTAAGTTAGGCACAACCAAGAGGGGAGTTGCTGCACAGCCCACAAAAGGCCCCAAAATCAAGCCTCACTTGCTGTATGCTCCACAATATTTGCATATGCCACCAAAAACAAGCTCCTAAAGAAACAGCACTGATGTCAGAAATCACCCAACAAGCCACAGAGAGTGAGGACAGAACCCAGACAGAGGCTCAAATGAGCTAAGGGAAGCAAGCAAGCACTGCACCACACCACAGCCTTTGCCACAGTGTAAGAATACCAGAAGCTTGCAAATTCCTTCCATTTATACTTCTCTTTCAAAAAGGACAGGTCCGCTTTGCCGCCTTTTGCGTTGCTCTGCTATTTCCGGGTGCCAATTAGCCGACCCAGGTGTGCGTGAAACGGAGTGCGCACGCGCACGCTAGTAGCGCTGCTAGCGTACGTGAGCCGAAACTTGCGTGAATTAACGGACATGGGCGAAAATTCAGTGGTGGGCCAATGAAAGGTAAGCTGCTGTTTATTTAAATAGCCGTTAGGCTAGCCACATGTCACAAGGGTTTCAGATACATCAGTCCATTGTTGTATTTGGGTGTGTGTTGTTTGGTTAATGAAGTCTGTAATGAGTTAATTGGCTAACACACATGCTTCAGTCAGTGCAGTGGAGGTGTGGCTAGAAGGAACTGGGCTGTATGTGTGAATCAATTAAGTGGACTGGTTTGTGATTGGCTGTTAGAGCACATAAAACCTGCCCAACCCAAACAGATTGCGATGCCATTCTGTAGTCTGCATGCGTGCTTGTTGGGTGTGTATTTGTGTGTGTGCAGCTACAGGATGGAGCCAAATTCAGGACATCTGCCGGCCACAGCAGGCACAAGTAGGAGTTTGGTGGGTGCTGTGCGCAGACCTCCCTTACGGAAAAGGGCCCAGCCTGAAGGTGGGGCAGCACCCCAGGCTAAGCGCCCAGGTGCCAAGAGGGAGCCTGAATTTAATTTGGCTGAGAATAATCATCTTGTGCGCCTTACCCTTGCTAAATGGGAGCTACTCTTTGGCTCCCAAAGCAAGTCCATAGGCAAACAAGAAAGAAGCAAACTGTGGGATGCCATTGGTGTGGAGCTTAGTAGCACTGTTCAACACCCTCGTAGTGGCCCATCCTGCAGGAAACGCTTCTACACTTTGAGAGGGGCCCTTATGAAAAAGATGAATCACGATCTTGATGTGGACAGTGGGACCATCCAGGCTCCAAAGAGTACCTACAGGCCGTATGAGGAGATGCTGAAGGCCAAAATTCCACTGGCTCGGCTGCAGGGTGTGGATCCTGGGGATGACACCACAGGTTGGACTGAAGGTACATATTTTCTGCCTTTTTAGAAAAGCTACTGTTAATGTATGTGATTAGCATTTTGTCTTTATGACCAACTAACAGTAGGACCTGTGAAGTAGTACATTAGAGCTCATACATTTTTTACTTTCCTGTCTGTTGCTTTCTGCACATGCTGCTGTCCGGGATGTGCCTCAGGACACCCAAACTCCTGCCCTTCAAGCAACCTCAAGGCTAACCCAGTCTGCCATTGAAGGTATTTACCACTAATTTTGGTGCTGGTTGTTTGGGGAACAAATGGGTGTGGGAGCAGCTCCAACAATCGAGTGGGGCACTGTGGAGTATTAATAATATGGGCCTGCGGCCTAATTTCACGCCCACTGTAACACTCACAGCAACTAACTAACAAGGCCCTAACATGTGTAGATATGTTTGAAGCCAGAGATGTGTGGCCATATATCTGCATATAAATGTGGAAGCCACACTGGCCTTGATTAGTGAATATTAGTGAATGAGCTGCTCACACACACCTTAATGCATGTTGTATTTTTCCACGCACATTAACAATGGCTCAATGTTTGCTTGATTTTTGCCTAGCTCCCACGCCATTGGCCCCAGCATCTCCTCAGGATCCAAGCTACTCTTTGGATGTTGGTAAGTGCATGTGTCCACCTTGCTTTATCCACTTTAACCCAAGTGCATGTGTCTCATTCCTCTTTTTTATTGGTAGGCCAAGTGACTGGTTCATCTTTGGACCCCACTTCCGATGTTGCAGGTCAACAGGACCCTGTTGGTGTGTATAGCAATACATAATGTATCCTTTATGCTGTTTCTGTTACACTGGTTCGATTTGGTTAGTCTAATAATCTACATGTTTGCTCTGTCAACTTGAAGATGCCTCTTGGGAGTGCTTCTTCCCTCCCCAGGGTCAGTCTAATAGTTCTTGGAGTGATACCAATGTATTTTGGAGGACATATTTTTGGACAAACATTCACCGTAGTAGTTTGATGAATATTTAGAGCCATTACTTGTGTTTTTTAGTTGACCCGAATATCGGAAGTGGCTGTCCAGAAAGGACCCCTCAAGTTCAGGCTGCCAGAGATGAGGGTAAGTTGTTTTGCCTTGCTCTAGTCTGTATTTTGGCTCTACTTTTGTTGCACTTGCTTCTGGCAACTTGTGTGTCCACATGTATTTTAAAGGTCCAAGGTCGAGTGAGGGCCCCACTCCAGACATCTGGGATATTGCGGGTATGTGTAATTTAAGCAATGTGTCTGATCTTATTTGCCAAAATTAATGCCTCTTAGTCCTCTAACATACATGTTAACAATCTGAGTTTAACAGATACCTTTGGTCTAGTGTGTAATTTTGCACTTTGTGGAGGTATGGCCTCGATAGCCTAGCCAGGTAACATTTGAGTTTGGTCCACTTACCTACTAACCTGACTTTCCTGTTTAGCATATGCCAACTTGCCGGACATCTCGGATGTTGAATTGCCACTCTCTGGCAGCGATACCTCGAGCCTACCTGTGCCGGAGGACACGCAGGTAACATGGCTGATGTAGACGATCTATAACCACATTGGCATGTTCGTGGGTAGTGGATGAAGCAACATGTCACATTTCCTTTCTTTGTCGTTTTGGCAGGAGGCGGAACCAGAACCCCAAGCTGGGACCTCTTCCCAAGTCCCATGTGGCCAAGCTTCCGAGGCTCAGACAAGGGTAAGTTGTATAGTGACTGTTTGGGCAAATTATTTTGAGGGGCATACCTGCATTGGTTCGGTTTGACTAAAATGTTGTTTTCTATTTTGTTAGCCTCAAACCACAGCAAGAGGAGGTGTGGCACCAACCAGTGCTGATTTTTATGAGCTAGGGGTCCGGATGCTGGAGGACTACAGTCGCCAACAGCTGCGTGATGGAACTAATGAGCGCATTGCGGCGTTGGAACAGCAGGTGCTGATGTGTCAGCAACAACATGAGGCCCAGCAGCGCCAGATCGACCTGTTGATGCAGAACCTGCATCAAAACCAGCAACTTGGTCGGCTGGCCAATGCAATTGAAGATTCTATACACCAGCAGCAACAAGCGATACAGCGGCAGGACCAAACTTTGTTGTTGATACAACAGCTCATACAACAGCAGTCTATATTTTTTACTGCACTGTTGTCCCCCAACACCGCCCCTAGCAATGACTCCCAACCTCCCCGGCCACCCAGCCAAGAATATTAATTTTGTTTGTTTTTGTTTCTGTAAATATATTTGCTTAACCCACCTCTAAATTGTGTTTTGCCTAAGACCTAGCTAATAACACAGTCAGGGATGAGTATCTTGATCTAGATATGTCAATGTATTTGTAAATTTAGGCCACACATTTGAGACCATAGCTTACTATGGTTAACACATGAAATGGCTCCAAAGGTATGGCTAAATTGACACACAAATGGGTTTTGAGACAGTTAAACTATGCTTTGCAAGGCACCACACTGTAATGATGTTAATCAAAAATTTTAATTTTAAAACATGGCCAACAGGGCCAACATTGCCCAACAAAGGGCGTCAACAGGCCAGCCTTCCCCCCACCCTAACGATGCCGCCGGCGCCTCTTCTTGGCCAGCAGCATCAGCTTCAGGAGCCTGATCTCCCGCCACAGTCTGCGATGCTGGTTTTCACAAGCTGTAGAGATGTAGAAACAACAATTTATTAATAAATTGAATGTGACCTCAACAGACACAGATGTAGCAATGTAATGTCAGTGTGTCCAATTAGGTGACACTCACATTAACATTGTTGGCCACTGTGCGCTTATTGGTTAACATGATATGAGTACTATTGACTGGCAGGAATGTGAACAACACATCCCAAGCATACATTTACTCTTAAAGTGTACCAACACCCACCGGTGATCGGCCCTGGAATCTATCAGATTCCCGGCCCGATCACCTCCCTCCCCGCGGGACATCCGAGATCGGGATGTCCCTCGGGGTGAAACCCCCCCAACACCCCAAAATCCCTACCTCAGTTTTGGTGGGGCACGGCCGCCGGGCCCTCCCTGGCGCCCCTCTAGACGTGTGCGTGCCTGCGCCGGCCGTCTGTGAATGGCCGGCACAGGCACGCGCGCGTAAAAAGGGACGCGCGGGAGGCGGAGGAGGAGCCACTTTGCCGCGGCTTGTACGTTTGCTGGAGGAAAAGTGAGTTCAGGGGGTTGTCACACAGCGGTGACGATCAGGGGTGCCCCACCGTAGTGGACCAAGACCCAGGAAAGTCAAAATCCTGGTTGTTGTTCCACTTTAACTCTTGGGAAGCAAAGAAGGTATAAGTCCCAGTGTGTCCATTTTTGTGTTTAGTCACAGCCAAACATCAGGGCCTAAGTCCTAACGAGTAAACGAGTTTGCCCTATAATGTTAGAGGTCCAGACCTAATACGGCCCATTTGGTTGTGTCTAAGGCACAAATAGTCTCTATGTGGCCAAATGAAGAATGTGAGGCAACAATCAAGCATGCAGACAGGCATGTTGGATTATTGTACAAACACATGGAATCTAGATGTGTGTGAAATTAACACATAGGTACATTTTAAATGTCTGCAGATGTGACTAGAAGACATAGGTTTCACAAGTCTTTAGGCATATGAAGTGGGATGTACTCACCATCGCAGCTGTGGCGGGGGCCCATGCTGCTGGCTGTCCCTGGAGCTGGGGTGGGGAGGAGGTTTTCTGGCTCCGTCTGCGTAGCAACATCTGTCAACAGAAAGCAAAAGACAAAAACACAATTAGTGGGCCAATGACACCTGACTATTTGACATCCATCTGGTTATGGAGTCTGAAAAATCAAAGGCTTGCATGGTTACATACAGGTTGACCAAAATTAGCATATTTCCTGGTCCATGAGTTAATGTCAATTAGTTATGGTTGCAACATGTATCCCTAAAGATAATGTGCAAATAACATAGACAGTGCTATGTAAAGGACTCATTAGCAGTTGATTGGCTAATGTTACTAGTGTACCACATGTTTTAGCGGGAACAACTTAACCCAAGAAAAGAAATGAGAACAACCATCATGGTGTGGGCAGAAACATAGGGGTGGTTGCCAGTTGGCTAGCACTGTAGTGGGGTTTGTGAGGTTAAGGTACATTATCAAACCAGCTGTGACAATGGACCAGGAAACATGTGTCTGTTAAAAGTGGGCCAAGACACAGGATTGCACCAATTCTGCGTTTTGGTCCACTTTGGCAGAGCACCACAATTTGAGTGAGACAACGTACCCCGCCGCCGCTGCCTTCCACACATCACTCCTCCAGTGTGTGCGCACGCGCAGCCCATTAGGAAACAGAGCGCAGGCGCACACACATCTAGAGTGGCACACAGGAGGCTGGGACGGTGGCTTTTGCAACCCCCAAAGAGGTAAGGAGTTTGTGGGGTTTTTTTTTGGGGGGGTGCCCTGGGTGAGGGATGTGATTTTTCAGGGAACCTTCGAGAATCAAAGCACTATCAACAATGTTTGTGGGTCCACTTTAATGAATGTCATAACATAGGGAATGTGATGGATAACAACAAACACTTACCACGACTATGCCCGTGGAGAATGCTTCTCCAAAAGGCCATGGAGGTGCCGCCTATATGATGCCCTACAAATTAGAGAGGAATGGCAAGGGCTAAGTACAAATTACAAGATGAAACCTGTCACAGACTAACAATTAAAAAAAGGACACTCACCAGGGGATGAACCGCCACTTGAAGCCCAGGGAGGGCTCTGAGGAGGAGGCGGGGAGCCTCGGCTCCTCACACTCTGGTCGGAAGATCCACCAGGCAAAGGGCCACCCTCCTCCCTCTCACTCCCTGCTCCTTCAGGGAGTGTGGGCGAGTCCATTTCTCCCACCCCACTTGGACTCCCCACTTGAGAGTGGCCCCTTGCCTGGTGAGACTCCTCAGACTCAGAGTGTGAGGAGCTGAGGCTTGATCCTGCCAGCCCCCCAGCAGCACACTCCTCTGGGGCGTCATCCCCTTCCTCCCCTGGGTCCTCTAAATAGGACCCGCGGGAGGGACCCTCCCCCGATGACTCCCCCGAGTCCGCCTGCCTGGTTCGGGGGAGGAATCCCTTCCCACGTTTCCCCAGGGGAGGACGCTTATCTGTGTTGAGGGGGTGAAAGAAAATAATTAATATAAAGAGCACAAATGGACACAGCTTAGCAGATGATTCTGCAAAAAGTATAAACAGAGCATAAGCTTTAACTTACCTGATGCGTAGGCATCATATAGGCGGTACACGCCTTCAGGGTCCCGGCGCTTAAAGTCCGACCACTTCTGCTGTATCGCTCGGATCGAGAGCTCGGTGTGGAAGCGCCGGGACACTGTGGCCTTCACCTCCATGGCAATTCATTTTTTCCCCCACGGGCATAGTCGTACTGGGCCACGCAGAAGTCCTATGAGAAATGAAAAAAAAACACAAATCAATACATGACATCAGAACAATGGCATAAACAGTTATACAGAGACCCGAGCAAAGTGGACCCACACCCAGGATTATCACTATTCTGGGTTTGTGTGCACTTTGGTGGGCCACACCAATTGTGGGTGGTCCGCTGTCTGAAACCCCCTTGGAAGGCCACAAATACACCACTGAGGACGCTCCCACGTGACTGCGCCAGCCGAGCACAGCGCTCTGCGCCGCTGTGGTATGCGCATACAAGGCCGTTTGGACGTGCATACCAGCTCAGCTGGGTCTGCGCGGCAAAGTACGCATGTGGCGTTTGACTCTAACAGGGAGTGCGCCTGCACACAAAATTAAAAAATGTCTTGCGCAGGGGTACACCCTGCTAGAGGTAAGCGCAAGAGGCATCCGCAGCTCACGCATGCACAGATGGGACGGGGCTGAGGTAATTTTTATGGCCCTCCAGGGGGGGGCATCCCCGCAGGACATCCAGAATGGGGATGCCCCACGGGGAGTGATCCAATTGGGCCTGAAAAATTAGAAATTTCAGGGCCAATCCCCCCTGTGTGTTCTGCAACTTTAAGGCAAAAAATACACAAACCAAATACTCACTTTGACCACCTGGCCATTAACGCGGCTATCCACCCGGAAGCGCCTTTTCTTCCCATGGCCAGGAGGGGAAGGGGTGGGAGGGGTGCTAGGTGGGGGAGGTGAGGTAGGTGGGGGAGGTGGGGGAGGGGTGGTGGGGTCGGAGTCGGAGGAGGAGCTGGGGAGGCGCATCACTCTGCGTCTGGGCAGCATTGTGGAAACGCTAAGGAGGAAACAGGAACCGGAAATGACCAAAGCGACATGGGAAAAAAAAAAAAAAAAAAACGCTCCGCGCACCAGGAACAAGCTATTATCAGCTATGTGCAAGCTAAGTGGCGGAAAAACTAAAATGACGCTTGAAAACAAGCTATTGGCATAAGCCCTAGACATTTTTAGCTTTAGGTGGCTTTGAAACGCAAAGGAGGATACCGGAACCGGATATGACGCAAGCAACTGTGATTAAAAATTCAAAAACAAAGATGCGCGCAACAGGGACAAGCTAATATCAGCTATGTGCAAGCTAAGTGGCGGAAAAACTAAAATGACGCTTCAAAACAAGCTATTGGCATAAGCGCTAGACATTTTTAGCTTTAGGTGGCTTTGAAACGCAAAGGAGGATACCGGAACCGGATATGACGCAAGCAACTGTGATTAAAAATTCAAAAACAAAGATGCGCGCAACAGGGACAAGCTAATATCAGCTATGTGCAAGCTAAGTGGCGGAAAAAATAAAATGACGCTTGAAAACAAGCTAGGGCCCAAGGCGCCACGAATTATTAGCTTGATTTAGCAGGGGGTTCTACATACTGTAATGCATAGGTCCTTATAAAGCAAACCAAGTTGTGCTTAAATATACAAATCTTATTCCTTCCTAAAGTCATCACAAAATCAAACTAGACAACTACATGATAATGTGGCACACATGAGAATGCATAACGGGTTGTTATGAGCTGGTACGACTGAATGTTAATCCTGCAATATGTGGCCAGGCACGCTCACAACTACAGTGTATTCATTAACAACGACTGGGGTCGCGGGAAGTGAATTCCTTGCAAATGGCAGAAGGGCACATGTATGAACAGCACAGCGCCGCACAACGCAGCGCAGCGAAGCACAGCGACGCTCGCGCCGCCACATAGCGAATTAAAACAGCGACTGCACAAACTCTGACCAACACAGATTCATCAAGGACAGGGCTGCTGAATAGCTTGGGCGCTGACAATTTCGAAGAGCGAACGTGACCGCCCAATCTGACAGGCTACAAAATAGCTTTACAAGCCCCGTTTGTGGTGAAAACAAGCGATTTTGATGCCAATGAGTTTGGTTGGAGGAGATGCAATTCCCATGTCACTCACAACATTACATTGTCAAAAATAATTAAAACTGCAAAAACATCAAAATAACCAGCCAGATTAATAAAACATATCACTACAAACATGTGTTGAATTTTGTGCCAAAGAAAAGAACACAAAAACCACTAAAAACAATCATTGCAGCGTCTGCCATTGAAATGTATGGGAGAGCGGCAGGTAGCGCCAGGTCATACCTGTCGCTGTGATGGGATTAGCAGCGGCGCTGTTCGTTGCAGTCGGCTTCATGATGAATGCCGCGCTTGCCGTCGCTCTCGCCGGCGCTAGCCTCATTTAGCTTGATAAATGCGTCATTGTGGCCGACGCCGGGCGTACTTGAGTCGGTAGCAGACGTTAGCTGGCGGGACATGGCGCTCGTCAGACACTACCTGGCGCTATCGCTTGATGAATAAGGGCCTAAATCATTTTCCATGTTGCAGACACCTCCAGGAATATCCACCCTATTACTAACCTTTGTATCATCAGCAAACAGACAAACTTTTCCTACCAAGCCTTCTTCTATGTCACTTACAAATATATTAAAAAGAATGGGGCCCAGGACAGAGCCTTGCGGCACACCACTTGTAACTCGCCTTTGTTCAGATTGCACGCCATTTACAACAACGCTCTGTCGCTACCTGACGCTACCTGACGCTATCCCTTCATGAATAAGGCCCCAAGTACAAATATTACTATCTATAAAATAACACAATTTCATTCCAATCATCTATGTACTAGAACAAATGGTATGGTGAAGTTCATCATAAAGTGACATGTGCATATCAAAGAAAAATACAATAAGAATATATAAAGCAATAACTAATCGGGCAGGCAGATTCATTACTAGTGCCAGGTAACGGCAGATGAGCATCTGTGCAGCGGCGCTAAGAGCGACCAATAGTGGTCGCTCTGATTGGCTGTGTGTCACTATTACAGAGCGCCTCAGTCGCTGTAGTAACATTGCCGTCATTGATGAATTTGATGTGTGAGTCGCTATAACACCAGTACAGAGCTATATGGGAGCGAACGTTAGCGACTGGTCAGTCTGAGCGACTCAAACGACTCAAACCATATTCATCAAAAAAACAGCCTCACACAGCGCTGGCGGTCAGAATTGGGTCGCTGTAGCTCAGAGCGCCAGAAGCTGTGTGATTAAAGTCTGTTTTTGAACACATATCCAGCAGTACAGTGCAAACATATGGAATTACATTGGTATTACATTGTGACATTAACACTTTAATACCAGACCTGTAATGACAATTCAGCATAATAATATCAAAAAAATTTTCAAAAATGTATTTAAATAGGCCAGGAGAGGTCACACAATTATTTCATATAAAACAAAACAAAATTATTAAAAGAAAACCCTGTTTAAAGAGAAGAAAAGTAACGTCCATTGAAATGTATGGGAGAGCGACAGGTAATATCAGGCTCTCTGAAAGCCAGAGCGCCGCCCGGATCCGCTGAGTCGCCTGTGATGATGAATCGGTCGCTACGTGTCGCTCACCAGAATTGCCTTCAGAAATGTGGTATTGCGTGCCGTGTCCGGCGTTCATCTGCCGCTACCTGTCGTTTACAAGGCACTATGAGGCCGATTCATTAATAGCGGCAGGTAGCAACAGTTGAGCGACTGTAGCGGCATTTTCAGAGCGCCCGCTAGTAGTCGCTGTGCTTGCCCGTTGTTCTGTAGTTGATAGCGATGCCATAATGTTGAATATTGGGTGAGGAGTCGCTATTTGACAGGTTCCGCGCTGTATGGGAGCGCATGATAGCGGCTGGCCCTAGCGACCGGCTCCCACCATATTCATTAAAAAATCACGCTTAAAAAATTCTTGTGCTGTAAAATGCATGTTTAAACCCCAGAGCACTGGCGGCGATGGGTTAAAAGTAGTTTTTTTAACCCCCAAACCACCATATTTTTGGAAACCAAAAAAAACAAGTTTTTTAAATAATTTGGTAATATGAATACATTAATATCAGACCTGTAATATCAATTCTGTACAATTTTTTTTTTATTTTTTTTTCCCTTAAAAAAATTATCTAAAATGGCAGAAGTGGTCACAGAATTTTTCACATTTAAAAAAAAAAAAAAAAAAAACAATTAATAATTAATTATTAATATTTAAAGATTGTTCCATTGAAATGCATTGGAGAGCGCCAGGTAGCGAGAGGTCATACCTGTCGCTGTTCAAGGTCGGACGCTGGCGCTGTGGGCTGAGGCTGGAATAATGATGAATGAGTGGCTATCTGGCGCTATCTCAGTCGCTAAGCAGGATTGGCTTGATAAATGTGTGATTGTGGTGGGGAGCCGGCGTTCTCGTGGCGGGGCCCGTCATTACCGGCCGCTCACCAGTCGCTACCTGACGCTATTCCTTCATAAATAAGGGCCTATCTGTCGCTATCCCTTGATGAATAAAGCCCTAAACCTCAATATGTGCCTATACCTTTGCAACAGTATATGTGCTGTAGCCAAAATAGGGAATAGAGATGTAAAATACAGTAGATGGATACGGAACAGGAGCTAGTGAAGAGGACAAGTGTATGGGTAGGATCTGCAGGCAGCCATGTTTCCCTAAGCCCAGAAAGTAAATGCTTTCAAATGGATCTCCAGTTGATAATAACTGGTGGTCCTCTCACAGGGGATATCCTGATTTGGGATGCCCTACTAGTTAAAAGAAAACAGGTCCCTGTAATAAAAGAAAGGATGGTGTTAATGTGTAACGGACATATAACAAACCTCTGCTAGGAAGGTTCTGGAAAACTCTTCTGTGTGTGGGTGGGCGGGGCCATCCATGAGAGAGAGGCTGGTGAGGTAATTCCAGCAGGTTATAAAAGGCCCAGCACAGCTCTGAGGGAGCAGAGTCCATGAGGTGGCTCAGAGAGAGCATGTCTGTGTGTGTATGTGTTTCTGAGCCCACATAAATTATAGGGCCACAGAGAAGTTTTTGGTTGAAACTGACTCTCTCCTTATTTACCTCACTGCTGAACTGTGTGAGGGGTGTAAAGACTTAGAGGCCGATTCATTAATAGCGCCAGGTAGCGACAGATGAGCGACTGTAGCGTGATTTTTTCAGCGCCAGCCAGTATTCGCTGTGCTTGGCCGGCATTAGCTTGATGACAGCGACTCAGTCGGTGTGCGGTAATGTTGAATACGGGCTGGGGGGTCGCTGTTTCACAGGTCCAGCGTTGTATGTGAGCGCCTGACAACGAATGGCCAGAGCGAACGGCTAGCTTCATATTCATCAACAAATCACGCTCCGAATGTGCTGTCGCTGTCCATTCCTTGTTTAAACCCCAGAGCGCTGGCGGCGATGTGTATTAACTAGTTTTTAACCCCTAAACAACCATATTTTTTGAATGTAACATTATACATGTTTTTAGAATCATTTTGTAATATGAATACATTAATCTCAGACCTGTTAGATCAATTCTGCACATATTTTATTTTTTTTTTTTTTTACTTAAAAATAAATCCTAACATTGCAGAAGTGTTCTCTGATTTTTTGACATTAAAAAAATAAAAATAAAAAAAAAAAACAATTAATTATGAATAATTATAGATTGCTCCATTGAAATGCATTGGACATCGCCAGGGAGCGACAGCTCATACCTGGCGCTGTGAGGGAATTTGCAGCGGCGCTGTTCGGTCCAGGCGGCTTCATGATGAATGCCGCGCTAGCCGTCGCTCTCGCCGGCGCTAGCCTCATTTTGCTTGATAAATGCGTCATTGTGACCGCCGCCGGGTGTACTTGAGTCGGTAGTCGCTGTTAGCTGCCGCTATCTGGCGCTCGTCAGACACTACCTGGCGCTATCGCTTGATGAATAAGGGCCTTATTTTTCTGTGTGTTATTCACTGTGTGAAGCCTCCCGCGGAGCGCAAAGAAAGGGACTCAGCGCGGTTGGAGGACGCCCGTGGTAATTTTATTTAGGAGAGTTTTTGAGGCCGTGACCGCTTAAAGAAAGAAATATCAGGAAAATATTTAAAGAAACAGCATCATTTTAGTCAGCAATAAGAGGACATTTTGCACCAAGATCGTTTGGTCTAAGGATAAGTGAACTTTTCTCAGTTCTCCTCACTATTTACAGCATAGTTACAAATTTACAGCATCATCTATCTGAAGTTTATTATATAGGCCTCGATTCAATAAAGGTAGAAAAAAATTCTCATGGTAGTAAAAAATTCAATCCATGAGAAAAAAGCCTGAGAATGTCACTGTTACTGAATCACTAGAAAAAAAGACAATGAAAGTCAATGGCCGCTTTTACTACAGTGTAGAAAGGAGTAAACAGTTCTCTACTTTTCTTGGGAGTAAAAAAGTGCCATTGACTTTCATTGTTTTCTTAGCTGGTGATTCAGCAACAGTGAAATCCTCAGACTTTTTTCTCATGAACTGAATCTTTTACTACCATGAGAATTTTTTTCTACCTTTATTGAATTGAGGCCATAGAGTTAATCTTACATTTTAAATAGATTGTGAATGTATTGATTGTTTGAATTACACAGAGCATACAGTGTGTCTTAAAGTTATCCAAATAGCCATATATGATAAAGTGACCTAGACACAAGGTTTAGCCTTTGTTTGAGATATTCTTTCCCCCACCATATTCTTCAAGTAGAAATTATACTAGATTCTTCTACAGTCATTTATTGTCTTAATCCAGTGGCTATATACACCAACTATTGTGTTCAATGCTTTGCCTAATATTTAACCGTTAAATTCTAAATTGGTTCTCATTTATCTGGTGTGGTGTGTTTTTATTCCATTATTCAGACTACCCCACACTACAAGTGTGCTTACACATGCCAACACAAAGCTGTAGCCAAGGGGTTATTGGTGTAGGTGCTTGTTATGCTTTTATTGCGGCTGGAGGGGATCATTAGGGAATGGGATACCAGAGGAGGTGGCTTATTCATCTGAATGTTGCCCACATAGGATGTGGAAGTGCTCTAGTGTCTGAGGCTGCCCACATAGGCTGGGACTTGGCAGCTGTCCGGTGTGGCTTGTGTCAGCAGCTATCTTGGGCAGGTCCTGGGAGGGCAGTGCATCTATACCAGCGGCCAGCGGGGGGGTATCCCCAGTGAGGCAGTGTGTTCCTGGACACTGAAGACAGGCAAACATGCTGGGAAAGTCAGCTAACAGGTGGGCAGAGCAGCTGGTCCCCAGGAGCACAGAGGGAGGGGACTATTTGAAACAAATAAGCTACCAAGGAAAAGTAGGGGTTGGTGAAAGAGAGTAAGAAAGTTACTTTTTTTCTGATAATGGTCGCCCCAGAGATATTTGGAGTGAAGCTGACACTCGGCACAGCAAAAATAAATAAAACTGCACTAGACTCATTGATTTTATCTTTCTTTCTTTTTCTTTCTTTCTTACTTTCTTTTTTTCTTTCTTTCTTTCTTTCTTTCTTTTTTTCTTTCTTTCTTTCTCTTTCTTTCTTTCTATATATGTTATGAAAGAAGAGAGGCGGACAACTAAGATTTGTATGCAGAATAACATCAAATGTAATGAGTCAGTGCACCTGGGTTCTGATATGTATAATACAAGAACACAGTATATATAACAAAGTGGGTGACAAACCCAAAGTGACCGCTAGATGGTGCCAGAGATCAGCAACAGTGTTGTAACACACACTATTGGGTTGATTCAAAGAAACATGTAACAGCTTGGATTTGGCTCACGATCATCCTATTTTTCACGTCCGCTCGTGCGTTCGTATGAACTTGCGAGTGATTCTATAAGCAAATACGTTTCTATCCTAAAAGATACGTCCGTTCGTATGATATCTCCCGAACTTGCCTCAGTCAGTTGGCAATCGTAAAAATCACGTTCATGTGCTCACCTGTTGCGGCGGCAGCCTGTTTTTTCGGCTGCTTCCATCGTCAAGCTCTTCCAATTACTTGCGTTTGCCTCTGGTTTTCATTGGTTTTTGGCCTCTTAGATTCGTGCGTTCGTATGTTTATAAGATCTTGCGCATGCGCACCCTCCGAAACCCCCAGAAACTTACCTAAACCCCTTAGCGCTTGCATCCCACTTCATTTCTCGGTCCCTCAAACTTACCTAAACCCCTTAGCGGCTGCATCCCACTTCATTTCTCGGTCCCTCAAACTTACCTAAACCCCTTAGCGCTTGCATCCAACTTCATTTCTCGGTCCCTCAAACTTACCTAAACCCCTTAGCGGCTGCATCCAACTTCATTTCTCGGTCCCTCAAACTTACCTAAACCCCGTAGCGCTTGCATCCAACTTCATTTCTCGGTCCCTCAAACTTACCTAAACCCCGTAGCGGCTGCATCCAACTTCATTTCTCGGTCCCTCAAACTTACCTAAACCCCTTAGTGCTTGCATCCAACTTCATTTCTCGGTCCCTCAAACTTACCTAAACCCCTTAGCGCTTGCATCCTTCTTCATGTTGACGACCCTAAAACTTACCCAAACCACATAATGTACATATGTCTATATGTTTATAAGCGTGTTTTTTCTGTTTTGTGTAATTGTTTTTGGGTGTGCATATTATAAAAGACACATTTATGAAGGCTTCAAATATAATTTATTTAAATTATTTAGTATTTTTTTTTTTTTTGGTATTTTCCAACATAGTAAAATGTTTTTTCCTTTTTTTTCCAAACTTAGTAAAATTTTTTTTTTTCTTTTTTCCATAGTAAAATGTTTTTTCCTTTTTTTTCCAAACTTAGTAAAATTTTTTTTTTTATTTTTTCCATAGTAAAATGTTTTTTTTTTTTTTTCAAAACATAGTAAAATTTTTTTTTCTTTTTTTTCCAAACATAGTAAAATGTTGTTTTTTTTTTTTTTTCCAAACATAGTAAAATTTTTTAGTTTGTTCTTTCCAAACATAGTAAAATTTGTTGTTTTTTTTTTAAAAACATAGCAAAATTTTTTTTTTTGTTTAAAAAAGATTAAAACTTTTCAAATATATAAAAAAATGTTAACCGAGTTAACAAAAGTAGCCAGGACCAAGGGCACTAATCATCCTCCTCTTCTTCATCTGTTGGCCCCAACGTCGCCTGTATGGCCAGCAGCTCGGCCACCAACTCCTTCATTCTTTTTTTTTTTTCATGCACGGTTTTTGGGATAATCCCTGTAAGCAATAGAGAAATAAACATAAATAGGAGTCCCAGACCGGTTTGTATGCTGGAAATAGATTTGGGGTTAATCAAATACATGTAAATGCATGACATATGTCATTCTTCCAAGGGATAAAGTTAATGCATTTCCCACAGGTAAGTCTTTTAACTCCTGACACCGGACCTTCAACATTATTTAATGAAAACCAATAACTATTCCCAAATGATTCTGCACCAGATCAAAGTACATTTTGGAGGTTTTTGGATTACAGCGCCGCCATCTGGACTCTGAAGCATAACACTTAATGAGGAGTGGAGAGTTGGATAAAGTACAGGGGAGTAGGTTACAGTGGTGCGTTGGGAATCCAGAGCATAGCTGGGTTGAGGGAAAGGTCATCACTCACACAATGCATGGCAGCACCTTCCTTTTTTCAATCTGTATCCCATGCTGCCTGTAAATATTGTGCATTCCATATTCCCCAATATTGGTTTTGTTCAGTCTAATAACATGCATTAGATGGGTGAAGGGTGTTTTTCCATGTTTCTAATCTGTAGGTACAGTGTGATGGCTAAGTCTTTGGTTCTTAATACTAGTTAGGGTCCTCTTTAAGCTAACGAAGTGCCCACATTAAAGTGTGAACTACACATTGGCTACGCCTTTAGTTATGTGTGTGTTATTAGCTAAGCAAACATTAATATGAATAATGGCATGGAGACTTACGGAGTTGGTGGCCGACAGATGGCTGGTTGGGGCCAACAGGCTGCCCTTGGTCCTGGCTCTGCTGTGAAGAAGTCCCTGGAGAAACATGTGACATTTGGTTAGTACTTGTAGAGAGTCACTATTCCCAACATATCTGGCTCCCAGTCTGGCTGACATCACTCACCTTCGCCAGGATCGACTTCAAGCATCTCTGCTGCCTCCTCCTCCACTATCTCACCCGCTCCAGAAGCTTCTACAAATACATAATAAAGGATAACTTAGTTTTTGGCCTGCCATGTATATCTTTGTGCCTATACATGAAGAGTGACATACCAGAGCCTTCCCCATGCGTGGCCAGGTATGACTCCACGCCCACGCGCCTTGGCCCCTCCTCTGTGGTAAGGTCCAGGGGCTGGTCTGAGGAGGCCACAGAGGAGGGGTAGGTCCGTCGCCCGGGAGATCCACCACCTTCACTCACAGATGCAGAGTCATGCAGCACTGGTCGGCCTGTACGTCTCCGGGTGCGGCGAATTCTGAAATCCATTTCCAACACTACCAAAGAAAAGTCATTATAAATAAAGGCATAACTTAGACATTTGGAACATATACCATGCAATTGCTTTGTACTTACTTGGGAAATGGATCCCAAAATACCTCCGCACCCGGGGCATGTGCAGACGTTTCAGGTCCGACCAATGCTGCATTATCTGGGTGTGAGTGAAGGTGGTGCTGGTCACACGGTGGATCTCCGCGATGATCTCCCGGGCGATGTCCCTTTTCTCGCACACATTGGGCGCGAAGTCATACCGGCGCTGAAGCATGATCTGAAAAACATAATGGTCACAGAGCTTTTACTTTTACACACAGACCCATATGTGTTGCATCACAAGTTGAGAATTTAATGTCATTAACACACACATTTCGAGTGGCCGCCATTTTTGGGGAGTGCCTTAAAGAGGACGTTGACTGTGATTGACAGTCTGGTCTTATGTTATATGTATCACACACCATGTACATACAGATAATAGCCAACATCAAGAATCAGGCCACCTGCATCTATGGCATGTTAGGATGGTTTAAACATCCAAGATGTAGCCTAATGCTTAGGCTTTTGGACCACGTGTGTGGCTTCCCGTTGTGTTTTTATGGCTTAGGAAAACAGTGTTCCTCAAACATCCGCATCAAGGTCCGAGACAGGCCAGGTTTGCCAGCTCGCCCCGCTACTCCACAGGTTAATTAACTGTTGCTAAGCCGGAGCAATTGGCCGAATTAGGACATCAGCATAGACAGTTGAAAACGTGGCCAGGCTCGGCCCTTGAGGATGAAGTGTGAGGAGCCAGTGATTAAACATTAAGATACCCCAAACTAGTTCCAAACGCATCATTTACATTTAGGCCATCATTGACTATTCGATTAAAATGCACAGGCAGCCACTTACCAGCATGAGGATCTCTTCCTGTTGACGGGTGAAGATAGTGGGCGCCATCTTTATGCTTCTTCCAGGCAGCAGATAAGTGAAACCCCAGCGGTTTCCTGGTTCCGCTCGAACGTACGTTCGTACGAGCGCGTAGTCGTGCGCATAGGCGTCACACGCTGGGCTCATTATTTAAAGGTCCCTGCACCCAAAGCTCATTCTCTTTGAGCATTTGTGTACGATGGCACCAAAAAAGGCGATGAGCAAGCGACCCCAGCCAAGCAAGACCGCGGAGGGCCCCACAACAAGGTCCCAGCAAGCTGGCCGAAAACTGAGAGCCAAGACTCCCACCTCGGCCCCACCAAGGGACCCTGGACCCTCAGGTACCAAAAAAAGGGGCCCCAAGCCCCGTGCCCCTCCTGCAGCCAAAAAGCTGGCAACTGCAGCACCCACCACCTCTGCCCCCAGAACAGGCAGCACCAGTGAGCCCACACCGGCCATGCCTTCAAGTAGGGCAGTTCGGAAACCCATGCCCCGCAGCAGGGCCCGAACCCCATCCAGGGCCCGAACCCCATCCAGGCCCCGAAGCACAGCCAGAGGCCGAAGAACCCAATCCAGGGCACGAAGCCCAGCCAGGGCCCGAACCCCATCCAGGGCCCGAACCCCATCCAGGCCCCGAAGCACAGCCAGAGGCCGCAGATCCCAAACCAGGGCCAGAAGCCCCTACAGGGCCCGCCGAACACAATCCAGGGCCAGAAGCCCATCCAGAGGCCGCAGATCCCAAACCAGGGCCAGAAGCCCCTACAGGGCCCGCCGAACACAATCCAGGGCCAGAAGCCCATCCAGAGGCCGCAGATCCCAAACCAGGGCCAGAAGCCCCTACAGGGCCCGCCGAACACAATCCAGGGCCAGAAGCCCATCCAGAGGCCGCAGATCCCAAACCAGGGCCAGAAGCCCCTACAGGGCCCGCCGAACACAATCCAGGGCCAGAAGCCCATCCAGAGGCCGCAGATCCCAATCCCGGGCCAGAAGCCCCTACAGGGCCCGCCGAACCCAATCCAGGGCCAGAAGCCCCTACAGGGCCCGCCGAACCCAATCCAGGGCCAGAAGCCCCTACAGGGCCAGAAGAACCCAATCCAGGGCCAGAAGCCACTACAGGCCCAGAAGAACCCAATCCAGGGCCAGAAGCCCCTACAGGGCCCGCCAAACCCAATCCAGGGCCAGAAGCCCCCGACCTGGCACCAGCCGGGAACAGAGCCCCCGACCTGGCACCAGCCGGGAACCTAGCCCCCCAAGAGGGCCCCGAATTGCCCCCATGACCACATCTACACCTGGAAGTTCGGTGGCCAGCCACGCAAGAACACCCAGTCCCTTGGCCAGTCCAGTCCAGTCATTGGGAAGCCACCAATCCGGCCATTCCCCTACCCAGCCCCAGGCCATAATGTCACCACATGTGTCTGCACACATGGAGGAGCAGCCAAGCCAACCATCTGGCCGCACATTGCGCCGCGGCCAGTTGAGTGGGAGATTCTCCCATGACCAAAATATGGCATTGGCTAGTGGCCTTACATTATACTATGACGAGCTATATGGGAGCAAATCCAAACACACCACCAAGCAGCGCAAGATGGAATTGTTTGAAACCATCCTCCGACAAGTAAATGCAGCGGGGGAAGAGAGGAAAGATGTGTCCCAAATTCAGAAGAAAATCTCTGATCTGAAGTATGCTGTACGGCAAAAAGAAATTAAAAGGCATAATTACAGGTAACTAAATGTTTACGCTAAATATAATGTTTTGCATGTACTGTATGCACCTTTTCTGAGTACCAAACGATTTTCTCTTTTCAGCATGAAAACTGGAGGTGGCTTTCCATCTAAATTGGAGTTTACCCCTGCTGAGGAGATTGTGCTTGGACTTCTCCATCCGGTCGCGGTCGGTGGACATGCTGGTCTAAGGGACACAGACTCACCGACCCGTACCCACGGTGAGTACTCTTAAATCTGCATGTTTGGCTGTTTGCTAAATAATCTACAGTTCACTAGTAACAAGCTAACGGGATGCCCCTATGGTTTGCCTTGCTTGGCCTCGCACTACTGTGGCTGTTTGTGTCCTCTTTTTGTCCCTGGGAATCACACATTTAGGCCCACAGCCATTATGGCAAAGTTCAAATGTCCAATTGGATTGTTAAAGTCATGAAGTTTCGCAAGATAAGTGAGATATTTGGAATCAATCACAAAACACACATCATTATGTATGGGTTGCCTTTTGGTTGTGTGAGTTGTGTTTGAGTTAACAATTTAATTAGCCACCCACAAACATATCTGACCTAGAGCAGCGAGACTCAACTGGCGGCCCGGGGTCCCAATGCGGACCTTGGCACCACATTCAAGGACCCCTGCCCAGACAGCCCTGCACTCAGTTACTTCTGTGTTGACGTGCTCAGAGCTGCCCCCTTGATCGGCCATGTAGTGGTTGGTCTCCTGCCCAATGTCATGGCTCCCTGAAACATAGCATTGCAATATGAAGTACTGCACAGGAAGTGGCATTGCAAGGTACACAGTAACTTTTTAAAAATTTCTCTGGCCACAATCGTGTCCCGCTGCCCCTGCTCTGGCCCATCTGCCACAGTCCCCCCATGCCCCCCCCCACATAAGCCCCATACATTTGTAACAGATTGGCTCCATCCATCCCATCACCATCAATACGTTAACTCCCCCCTTTAGCCATCCAATCCCTGTCCCATCAGCTCTGGCCCATCCAGCCCAGCAAGGGCAAGCAGCCTTTATTAGTTGGCACTTGGAAATCTCCAGCCCCTCCACCAGTGTATTTATTTTTAACTAGACACCCCCTGCGTCAGCACCATGGCCAGACATTCACCTCTCACCACATACCTTGAAATGGGCGTTTCAAACAATTGTTTGAGTACCCCGGACCTAGCGAATGGTAGGCTAAATCCAAAAATGTGCCTTGAAAGTTGTATGCTGACTGGGTACACTTCATGACTTAGAACTGAGGTCACTTAGCAGTTTTTCAGAGCCATTGCACCTATGTAAACTTGCGTGTGTTTGAACAAAGGTCACCATTGGTCTAGAGTTGAATAATATTACAAATAGAGCTATATTTGATTACCTATCCTAAAAAAGGTTATGTGTGTGTGTTTACGTGGTTTGTTTTTCTCTTCTTCAGCCCAGCATGATCCCTCAGCAAGGGTAAACTCACCCCCCAGTTTGGTTATGCCTACCAGGTCCGTACAGCATAGGAGCCCAGATCAGAGATTTTCGGTAAGTTAATTTAGTAGCATAAATACTAACAAGTGCTTAAGAATGTGTTAAACTGTTGAAATCCCAAATTTGGACGCCAACTTAGCCTTTTTTTTTTGATATGTCCCTACAGACCCGCACACTCATGGAAGAGATCCAGGACATGGAGGAAGATGATGATGTCTCCGTACAGGGCACGTCGGATGAACTCCCCCTGGGTCCCAATTTGGAACTGCTCCATAATGTTTCTCTGGCCAATCCTCAGCAGCAGAGTGAATCTCCATCCATTGTGCTTGCACATGGGGAGACTGACACTACAGTCCCCAGTGTTCACTCTGCTGCTGAGGATTTGCAAAGCAGGCCGGTTGCTGTTGAGGGTACGACACCACGCGGCAGGGCACGCCCAAGAGCCAGGGTAATTGTGCGGCGGACGCCATTACGCCGCCCCACAATTTCCCAGGGGAGGCAGAGTGCCCTGCTTCAATTATGGACCCAACAAAGGGACTCTTATGACGCCCAGCTCGTTACAGAGCGTGAGCAAAGGCATGCCGACATGGTCAACATCCATACCAGTCTACAGGGCATCCTCGCGGAGTTGCGTACCCTCAACAGCAACGTGGCCAATGCAAGTAATGGCATCCAGTCAGCCATGGCTGAGATGACCAATATGCAGAGAAACATTGTGGAGCAGTTTCAAATTCACAATGCTGCCATGGCCCAGGCTAGGTCCCATTCCCATGGACCTCCACCTGGACCTCCACCTGGGTATTATGGGCAGCCACCCTATTAAGCCATGGGTGTGTGGGACATCTTTTCTCTTAACCCCCACTGTATTTACTTGTCCTTTGAGGTTTCAAACAATCCATTTTGTGTTGCTCTGGCAGGTTGTGTTTTGTATTTGCTCCCATATAGCTCCTTAGAGTAATGCTTAAGGCCACTAGCCAATGCCATAGGTCTATGTGGAGTTTATCTGGCCACTTATGGCTTTACCTATGTATTTGGTTGGTGCTCCTCCTGTTTGCAGACATGTTTGTGTGACATTATGGCCATGCCCAAATATCCCTGGGCACAGGCAATATTAATGACTGGACTAGGCTGGCCTTTGGACTGGGTGTCCTTGTTTGGTTGTGCCACTCACTTCCAGGTGTAGATGTGCTCGATGTTTTTTTTTAATGTTATCCATTTGTTACCACAGATGTATGTGGACTGATTTCTGTTAACCACTATAATTTTTCATTTTCAAAGTAAAACCAAAAATTCACTTACAATACTTGTGGCGTTTTTAGTGGGAAGACATTTTTCACAGCTTGGGCTAAACCAGATAATTTTGGTTTGAAGAGGTGTAACAATGCAAAGCTAAAGCTAAGGAAACTACATGAAATACATTAGGCAACAATTAAGGTCTAAATGTTTTACTTAGAGGTAATGCCACATTACGGCAAAACAACATATGTAACAAAAAGGATAACACAGACATACAGAATGGTGAGACAGGGAAAAAAGTTAAGTAAAATGCTGGCTGATCAGGTTGGCTCGAACAGATTGGCCAGACTCACTGGGGGGCCCCTCAAAATTCTCGACTTCATCCTCGACGGCTGAAGAGGGCAGGCTGTCCACATAACGTGGGACACGTTCCATGATGGCAAAATTGTGCAAAACAGCACATGCCATTATAATGTCGATCACTTTCTTGGGATCATATTGCAGGGCCCCCCCAGTATGGTCAAGGCAACGAAAACGTGTCTTCAGCAGACCAAAGGCCCTCTCCACAACAGCCCGGGTCTTGCGATGCGCACGGTTATACGCTTCCTGAGAGGCATCCTGGGGCCGCAGCACAGGCGTCATGAGCCAGGGTAGAAGTGGGTACCCGGAATCACCTTAAACAGAGAATTAAATGTAATCAAAATTAAAAAGGCAACACAACCAACACCAAAAATTTCACAGATATCATAATGATGTAAGGTAAAGTGTTCCCCAAAAAAAACAGGGCACATTAGGGCCCCCAAAAATTGCACTAAGGTATAACCTAAATAAAAATGGCACTTCTATATACCAATTAATTAACAAACATCTGCACGGCCAAGGGTATTTGTATTTTACATATATTTGTAGTTTTCAGACATGTTACAATTAGGATGCTGCTGAGGGCCTATCCACATTTCTCTGGAAACTACAATGTATGCAGTTTAAGTCCACTTTGACATTTAACGACCAATAGTCCAAAAGGAGCCAAATGTCAAAGATCCCTATCCACATTTCACTGGAAACTACAATGTATGCAGTTTAAGTCCACTTTGACATTTAACGACCAATAGTCCAAAAGGAGCCAAATGTCAAAGATCCCTATCCACATTTCACTGGAAACTACAATGTATGCAGTTTAAGTCCACTTTGACATTTAAAGACCAATAGTACAAAAGGAGCCAAAGGTCAAAGATCCTTGGGTATAAACTCCAAACCAATATATTTAGGCACAAGGAACTTACAGACATCCTAACTAAAGGGAAAACATTCTGAAGGCCAAAGCGAGACAAGGATTTTTTGGGTAAGTTCCTAATATATGAGCCAAGAAAAAGGCAGTTGGACGCTTCTGTCAAGTTTTACAAAACAAACATATCAACAAATACAAGATTAATGCCACATTTAATAACACACAAATAGGACACACTTACCAAGCAGCCATGCCCCCGAAAATTCACCTGCCTCAAATCTCCGAAACAACCCAGATCGCCGGAGGATATAGGAGTCGTGGGACGATCCGGGGTAGCCGGCAAGGACACTCATAAACCGCATATCCGGACCAACCACGGCCTGGACATTAAGTGAGTGTCCCATTTTACGATTCCTTAAGGCAAAAACATACAAAAAGGGTAATTGATATTTGACCCAAACTAATAAATTAACCACAAAACATGTCTGCACTCTATTGGGAAAGACTAATGAAAAGCCGAGATAAAGCAGCTACACAAATGAGGGATAAACAAATATGCTGCCGCAAAGGAAAACAGGTTACATGACACGTTGGGCAACATAATAACCAATCTCAATACCTATATATATACTCGTCGGCTGCCCTAGGTACGAGTGCCACATGTGTGCAGTCAATTGCACCAATAACGTTGGGCATGTCGGCCACATTATAAAACCCAAGCTTAATGGCGTTTCTGGCTGCCATATCATCTGGAAAATAAATATATTTTTGAGTTATGGCAGCCATGCCTTCCAAAAATTTAGACAGTGCGCGGCTCAGCGTAGGCTGTGACATCCCCACAGAGAGGGCACCCAGCCTCTGGAACGAGCCGTTCGCCAAAAATTGCAGGCAGCCAAGCATCTTGGTCATACCTGAAATTGCATGCCCCTTCCTTGTGGTGCGGGCTAACCATGGCCGCAGCTCACTATATAATTTATGGAGGGAAGCGCGATTAAGCCTGGTCAGCTCGAACAGCTCAACATCATTCATGCTATCGATGTTCATGCGACGACGCAGGGGCAATCTGCTCTCAGACATCTCGATCAACTCAATGCCAAAAAGCATAAGCCCTTGATGTGCCACAAACTCGCTCCGCTCCATCCTACTCCTGAGGCCAAATAGCTGCCGGCAAACATTTCGTAAAGCAGCTCTTTAATGGGCTTCAAAACAATTAGCAATCACCTCTCTGAATTGGGCGCAAGCCCATGTGAAGGACGTAAAAAATAGGATCGGACGCAAATAATACGATTTTGACGGGAAAAACACACGAACTAACGCAAATTATACGATTCTCGTACGAAATGCGTATGTTCATATACGTCTATGCGCGAACGATCGTGCGAATACGAAATGGCCAAAAAAACAAGAAAAAATGACAAACACCCACCCAAACTTACGATTCTCGATACGAAATCAATTAACTTTTGCTCTTTGAATCAAGGGGTATGAGGCCGATTCAGTAATAGCGCCAGGTAGCGACAGATGAGCGACTGTAGCAGTATTTTCACAGCGCCGGGTAGTAGTCACTGTGCTTGGCCGTTGTTCGGCTGTTGACAGCGACTCAGTCGGTGTGCAGTAATGTTGAATATTGGGTGAGGAGTCGCTATTTGACAGGTTCCGCGCTGTATGGGAGCGCATGATAGCGAATGGCCATAGCGACCGGCTCCCACCATATTCATTAACAAATCATGCTGCAAAAATTCTCGCGCTGTGAAATGCATGTTTAAACCCCAGAGCGCTGGCGGCGATGGGTTTAACCCCCAAACAACCATATTTTTGGAAACAAAAAAAAAACAAGTTTATAAAAACATTTTGTAATATGAATATCAGACCTGTAATATCAATTCTGAACAAATTTTTTTTTACCTTAAAAAAAAAATCTAACATGGCAGAAGTGGTAACAGAAATTTTCACATTACAAAAAAAAAAAAAAAAAAAAAATAACATTAAAGGGGGGCACCCCGATTGGGGGTGCCCCGCTGTGTGAAACCCCCCAGAAAGCCCCCAAAACTCACCTCACCACGCTCCCACGTGGCCGCGCTGTCCAATCCCCGCCGACGGACAAGCGGGTGACAGCGACGGACAAGACAGCGCGTCCGCCGCCGCCTCCCGCACGTCACTCTGACGCACGTCTGGCGCGCGCACGTCTAGAGGGATGAAGAAAGTTTTTTGGGGGTTTGGGGGGGGGGGGGTCCCTCACCGCGGGACATCCCGATCTCGGATGTCCCGCGGTGAGGGAGGTGATCGGCCCGGGAATCTTATAGATTCCCGGGCCGATCACCCCTGGGTGACGGTCCACTTTAATAACAATTAATTATTAATATTTAAAGATTGTTCCATTGAAATGCATTGGAGAGCGCCAGGTAGCGAGAGGTCATACCTGTCGCTTTTCAAGGCCGCTCGCTGGCGCTGTGGGGTGAGGCTGGAATAATGATGAATGAGTCGCTATCTGGCGCTATCTCAGTCGCTAAGCAGGATCGGCTTGATAAATGTGTGATTGTGGTGGGGAGCCGGCGTTTTCGTGGCGGTGACCGTCATTACCATTCGCTCACCAGTCGCTACCTGGCGCTATCCCTTGTTAAATAAGGGCCTTTGTGATTAGCAGCTATGCAGGCAGAAAATCATTCAACATCATACAGATAAATCAAGTTAAGGTACAACATCTTTAGGAGTGTCTGGACACCCCATAATCACAATGTTAGTAAAGCAGGCAATACAAATCGGTATAAAAGGGATAAGCCAATGAATAAAAGAGAGCAAAAGAGAGAGAAGTAACCCTCGACGTTTCGGTTGTGATAACCTTCCTCAGGAGGGACCGCTCCCTCCTGAGGAAGGTTATCACAACCGAAACGTTGAGGGTTACTTCTTAGTGCTGCCTGTAATATCTCTTTTGCTCACTTTTATTCCTAGGCTTATCCATTTTATACCGATTTGTATTGCCCGCTTTACTAACATTGTGATTATGGGTTGTCCAGACACTCCTAAAGATGTTGTACCTTAACTTGATTTATCTGTATGATGTTGAATTACCCTAACAGCCCTGATGTTACTGCAAATTAGCATGACCAAAAAATGAAACATATCCTAATATAACTAAAATAAACTATTCAGTACTTATGAATTATTATATAAATAAAAAAATATTTATACTGCAGACAAGGGTGGACTGGGACCATATATTTGCCCGGGTGTTTACTGGCAAGGTCAGACTTTGACTAGCCCACGAGCTGCTAAGCCATGCCCACGAGGTGTATAAAAACTGGTCAACAAATAGGGAGCTGAGGCTATAGCCCTGCAGAGGCAGTTCATGGGCAGGTGTGCAAATAATAGGCGGTACTGAACCTTGTGTATTATAGGGGTAGATGTTGGCAGTGGGTATGACCCCCACAATCATGATGCTGGGGCACTGAAGGTGGACAATGTGGGCTTGGATGGGTACAATGGGATCAGTTATGGGGGTAGACTTGGGAGGCAGATGTCTGAGAGGCCTGTTAGAAGAGCAGTGAATTCTGATACATGGTTCAGGTGAGGTGTCAGCCCAGTTGGCCCCAAACCAGGAATTCCCCATGTGCTCCCGATGGCTTGGCTTGAACAATGTTGCTCCCGAATGAGTGAGTGATCCACTGACCGAAGATGGAGATGTGGCGCAGTTGTCAGCTCTCACAGGCAAAATGTTCCTTTCAGTTCAAAAATCCAGGCAGAAAACAGGGAAAAGAAAAACACTTTCGGCCTATGTAAAATATAAACAAAAATCTAACTAACTAATAGGCCTAGTCTCAGTCTGTACAGTTAAGCATGCATGCTGTGTGATTACTGACCCGGATCCAGTATAAGAAGCCAAAGATGTCTCCAGGCTGGGCCGCAGCAAGTCTCTCTCACAACCACGAAGAACAGCAGGCTGGCTCCTTCCACAGCTCTCGGTAGCTGTCCTGAAGAAATCCTCATCCCCTAGCAAAGGGTAAAGATTCAGTCCCTCTTTACCAAGTCTGGTCTCCGCACGACACGCAGGATTCTCCTTCACACAGCCTTCTGCTGTCCTTTTCAAGATGGAGGACGCTTCACTTCCTTCTTTTTGTTCTTCACACACACACTGAGTCATTTCCTCCCTCTGGTTGCAAGCCACAGCCACAGCTTAGCTGCGTTGGGGAAACAGCAGCCCCTTGTGGCAAAACAGTAACACAACAGTCTCCAGGTAATGACATTTGCTTTACTCTCTTACACCTGCATGCAAGTAGTCTGGGGCACTGTGGTAGGCTAAGTAATCTTTGCACCCAGGGTGTCTGGTGTGGGTGAATGAGGTGATAAAATTGTGGCTAGGTTTCTCAGTTACTTACAGTCAGAGACTGGAACTTCACTTCTTATAAACAACTGAGATTCTAAATTCCTCCAATTTACAGCAGGTTACACATTGCAGCAGCAGTACAATTCCAAGGGCAACCTACCCAGACAGCTTCTTACACTCTAAGATGGTACAACTCCATCAGCAGGTGGCTGATCATTGCTGGACTTACTCTGTGTGCAGCTCCCCAGGTACTGGTTTCAACCCAGGTCTACTAGGCTGTCACTGGTCTTCCATTCCCTTCTCTGGCTCCTCTGCCACAAGGCACTGATTAATTTAGGGGTTATGTATTAAATAGGCCCTGTTCATATTATACTATGTATCTTTCAGGTCATATGCTGCACATGGCTTTAGCCACACTTAGCATGTATGCCAACCTTTTAGTACCTCCCAGAACAAGACCCAATCAGTTTAAAGCATACGGCAAATGGCTCTAAATGTTTATGATAGGAAGCGAGAGCGGCCTCATCCCCTGCATCCTCGGCTGCGGGTTGAGGGGTTTGTAGAGAAAATTTTATTTAATTCCCCATAGAGGAATGACAAACTTTGACCTCCAGATAATGGTGTTGGGTTAGAAATATATTTTGTGTTTCTAATTTCAAAGACTTCCGTATATGGGCATGTTTCTAACCCTGAAGACTTATTGGCTGCTCGGCTTATGAAAGGGTGTCCCAGCATACAGCGGGGGTTCAGACTTTGAAGGGGAAGCTGAAAGAAGGAAGGGTGAGAGAGGAAGAGAGGCTGTGGTCCAGAGGTGTCCGCTGTCCTTGGCCCTCAAGGGGGGGGGGGGGGGGGGGGGCGGTGACGGGTTTCCAGAACATGAGCCGCCCATGGAGGAAGGAGGCCATGCCAATGGCACATCACTGTACAAAGTATCCCTGGGGTGTGCCCCACCTGCTAAAACCTTGGGGAGGAAAGAACCCTTAAAAGCGGAACAGGTGGGGACGAGTGCAGTCCTCGGGAAGGTGCTAGGGAAAGCCTGAAGTTGTGTCAGGGTGACGGATTGGTTGAAGAGATTCTCATAATAAAAGGGGTGCCTACCCATATTAAAGAAACTTTTGGACTGTGTGTTTTCCTTTCGTGGACTCCCAGAGGACTGAACCGACCAGGGACCACATCAACTGTTGGGGATTCCGAGTGAGTAGTAGTGTTCCAACCCCGTCCCATTTAGTAACATCCCCATGGAACTGGACTCTAGCTCCAAAAGCTCCCTCTCTTACATGGAACTTTATCCCCAGCAGGGGCATCCCATAGGATGCAGATGCTCCCTCTACACCCTCCCTCTCTCTCTATTTTTTTTTTTTTTTTTTCCGAAGATTTCTTTTCTGTAGCCTATCATATAATAACATTTAATTTTTATATGTGGTTAATGAAAAAACAAAAGAATTAAAATGGTCTTTTAAATCCTCAAAAAAACTAGAAAACAACAGTTTTTTTGCTTGGGATCCTTCCTAAAAAGCTCTGCCAACTCTTAATTCCCATGGGCGGCCATGGCTACAGTTACACAAAAGCTTATATAGTGAAGGAAGAAAATGGATGTTTTAACATTGTTTGTAGGAAACACATTTTCACCTGGATGGAAACTTTTGCTCGGCAGTGTTTGTGCCTACACCCATGAAAACATTGATTTTTTTTTTGGCAAGGGGAAAGCAACCCGTAAAACTTCAGATATAGTAAACAGGAATCTAATCCCATCTTTAGCTGAGCAAAACAAGACTTTGTTGCAAAACACATCATAATTCCCTTTAATTTCAGAACAATTTTTTTAATCCACTTTTGATAGTATCTAATGCAAAGGCTAAACTTTTAGTTCTCAAGCCTTTTTGCAAAAGCCAAGCCCAAGTTTCCTCTTTCATAAGCAGCTGCTGCTGCTGTGTCTGGAGATAAGCCGGAATCACCCAATGGGTGGAACCCAGATGTACCAGGTCCTGGGGTCTATGCAATGCCCTGGTCTTCACTGGAGCCCATCACATGGACAGGCTGGGCTGAAGGACACCATGGATCGTCCTCCTGGCAGTACTGGGCACGACTGTAGGTAGATAGGAGACAAGGTATGCATGCAAAAGCAGGGTCAAGTATGCAAAAATGAGGCAGAGCTTGGTAATTAAACTTAAGCGCTGATTAGACCCCCACCACCCTGATAAAGCTCCGGTGGGCAGGTGCAAAATGTACAGTGGTGGACGGGTGGTCCGAGCCCCCCCCCCCCTTACTGCACTGCACTACTGCACTGCACTGCTGGCTTTTTTGGCTGTGTCCTGGCCGAACCTGTGTGCCCCATAGCATGGATGAACCGAGCGATCCTGGATGCGGGACATCATATGAGGTACTGGGAGGCGGTAGATGCTGCAAAAGAACCCGGGCTCATTCCAGCACAGCCCCCGCCTACCTATGTGCTCTGCTTTCTTCATTTTCTGTTTGCTCGGCAATGTGAATATGAGTCAACAGTGAGTTTTCTGCAGTTACAGTTTGGACGCATTGTGGAGCCCAATTACAAGGGAAGAGTGGAACAATCTGTTTTATGTTTTAATTATTTATCATTTGGTGTTTAGTCTTGTCTTTATTGTAGTGCCAGTGGTTGTGTGCAATATACTTAATAAATATTTTGTCTGTTTGCTGGCATCTATCGTGGTTACCTGATTCCTTGTGCCTGCCCCACACTTAAACCAGACCTTCAGCATCATTTAATGAAAAGCCCAAACCCTTAAAAAACGATTCCCTAGCATCTAAAATGAATATATTTAATGTTTTTAGTCAATTACTTTTTATTCTTTCCCTCACTGGCCTGAAACTCTGTTCAGGACTCGGTTATGCGCACCGCCATCTTGGCCATCTTGGCTCAGTAGCATCACATACTGAGGAGTTGAGGGGGGTCAAAAGTGCAGGGGGCGGGGTTATAGCTGTGCTTTGCACAAACAAAGCAGAGCTGGGGTCAGGAAAAGGTCAGCAATCCCAGAATACAGAGCTGCACAGGCAGCACCTCCATGGGCCGCCATCCTGTATATTTAAAGTCTCAGAAAATGCAATAGATGCAGGTAGGATGATTTTTAATGTGGGCAATCTCTATGCACAACGTGGGGGAAACATATAAAATAGACTCTTATTTAGGGTGAAGGTCCGGGTTTAACCAATTGTCTATTAGTGTTTGTTTATTGCTACTGATCAGGTTAGTGGGATGCCTGTGACATTAATAGACAGTGCATAGGATTATTAAGGTTTTGATCTCCCAGCCTTTTTACCAGCCTCTCCTCAACCACCCTATGGTGCTGCTGCTTTCCCATGTCAGTGTGGTAGTTTAAAAAAGAACCCGTTCAAACATTTATGTGCTCAAAAAAAGGATTTATTTGGGGAATTATCCTTTAGTTTGAAAATGGTGTTGCTATTCCCACTTGGGTCACTAGATGGGGGTACAAGACGACAAATGAGAGAAGCAGAATTTTATTCAAGCTCAGAATGATACCTCAGAGATTCCTTTTATTGGGAGACAGGTGGCATAAGATACATTTGGGGAACAACAGGAAACTGCTGAGATTTTTTTGAGGGAAAAACCTTAAGCTACATTGTAAGAGAACAGGGGTTTTATACGCTGAAGCCAGAGAGATAGACAGGGAGATTATCCATAACCATGCTAAGGGGAAGGCTGGAGTAACATCGCTGCATGTCGCTGGTGGGGCCGGGGTGCAGCTGAAAGCGAGTAGGCTGTAGTGAAGCATAGCCATGCTAAGTTCCTGCGAGATTGAGAGGACTGAGATGCAGGGAGTCCAAGCAGAGAGTGAGGAGGACACTGGTGGGGGGTCCTGGCGTGGGATGTGACAGGAGGTGCCCCTTAGGAGTAGAAAGGATCCAAAGGGATCTGACGGGTTGCAATAAGAAAGCCGCTGCATCTGAGACTCTGGTAAGGTGTGGTTGCCCCTGTCCTATGCCCTTGCCCTGCAGTGACTGTTGTGGGAGGGAGAAGCTCTTGCGTTGAGGATTGGTACGGGCCTGGGTGCCTGATGAAGAGTAATTCCCCGTGTTGTACTTGCTTGCTCCATTCACTGCAATCAGGAAGAGACTCACGATGAGAGAGCAGCACTGCATATGGCGCTGGGCAGCAAGAGACCTGGATAAAGCCTTTTCAGGTAAGCACTGCAGCCCCGGACTAGGAACAATGGTCTGCATGGGAGAAAAGGCAAGTATAGCTTTTTTTTCAAAAGCAGCAGGCAGTATCCCCTATCATGACTGAGCCCAATATGGAGGATGATTCACCTGTTTTATGGCTGCCATCACTAACAGTGCCCCTGACCAATCTGCAAAAAACAAATGACTTTGGCGTCCATGGCGATCACTCTGCTCGCCCTCCTTACCCAATGTGACTGAGAGAAGATATTCCTAGACGTCAGCATCTGGTAAACTAGGCTAGGTTCCGGGGCCCGTGGAGCTTAGGAAGGTTCTTCCGAAAAAGGATAGTTGTGACCTCTGCCTTTTCAATTGTGGTTCTGGTGGTGGAGAGATAATTGTGCACTGTACCTATTATTTCTGACCCCGGGGGCATCTATTGACATGCTGCATATTGCTTTTTGGTTCTAATTTAACAAACCAGCTCATTCAGCCTTCAGAGATTCACAAGAACGTGCATGTTTAGGGTGAATATGCAGGGTGCTGGAGCACAGCAAATTCAAATTCAAAAAGATTGGCAGTACCTTCTTAATGCCCTTACTTAACTTTTAATTCCACGATAAAAAAAATCAACAGACTCTGATATTTTGGTCCTATCCACAGAGCGTTCTTTATCTTAAGCATAACGGACATTAGAGAGATGGTACTGGCAACCTTTTTGGTTATTCATTTTTTGGTCTGGGTTCAGCTCATTCTCAATGTATTCTGGGGGGGGGGATCTGCTCACACTGTGCCCACTAATATTGGGATACTGGGAAAGAGGAACAGGTTGCTTCCTGGCAGAGGCAGCTGATGAGCCCCACCTCCTGGATGCTTACTGGTCAGTCCACAAGTGCCTATGTAAGCAGGGTTGAAATGGGAACTCCTAAAGTCATGACACTGAAACTTTAGTATTGAAGGAGCAGATGCTGTGACAAGGGGGGTTTTGGAGTGAATTCTAACAAATAGCGAGGTGCCAGCTCAGTTGGCCCAAATCAGTGCGGCACACTCTGGCCAGTCTGATACTGGATGAGGTCCCTCAAAGCACCGTGGGCCCCAGAGCTTGTCAGGTGCTGACACTTAACATAACTGGAACAGCCAGAAGTGTTTCCTTTTTCATGGAAGTGGTCTTTAGGTACACTATATCTATTACTGAAAGTCGTAAATGACCCTATTTTCAGCAGATAATTGCTGGGTCTCATTCTAATGCCTACACTGTCCTGATGACGACCCTGGTGATAAGTATCTATAAAGGCATCTTGCGGCGCCTACTTTTCGTACATGTCGTCAGTTGAAAAAGCACAGCACTCTAGGGTCCCATTTTCACCTTTTAATTTCAGCTACACTTGTAAGTAGGTGAACAAGTTTGCACTTTAACTCCACGTTAGATCATTTAAGCAGCACCAGGAGCAGATTAAGTAGATGTACATGCATTAAAAATACATTACAGAAGGTGCTGATGGGCTTCAATTTCTTACCTTACAAAACCTGCAATCTACTGTCCTAAAGGCTAAGCAGTCCTCCAACAGAAGCTGAATCCAAATACCAAAGTTTGCTCTGTATCCATTGTTATTGTAGAAAAATTGAAAAAACGTACTACCACCAGTAATCTTTGTCCAATGTCTGGGCTGCCTTGTAACCTATATGTGATGGCTGGGCTCCTAGGTTTGAACTGGGTTCTTGGCCCCAGGCAACCAGACGCTCCTCAGTATTCCGTCTATATAGCAAACTGAAGTTAAAACTAGGAGGGTAAATGATGACCTAAATACAGTATATGCTGCTTGCCTTGGAGCCCCAGTCATCCCATAGAGTTTACAGAGGAGCCTCATTCATCATGAGTAGGGATGAGCGAATCGATCCGGACGAACCCGGATTCGATCCGAATTTCAGGAAAAATTCGATTCGGATCGAATCCGAATTTCCCCGCGATTCGATCACTCGAAGTTTTCCTTTAACATCCATTCATTTACATTACAGGCATTCTAAGATGGCGGGCGGGACATGTCTGGACATGTATCCCGCGCCAGTGCAAGCTGGGGCAGTCACATGCAGCCTATCAGCAGCCAGCAAGCCCGGTGACGTCACACAGCGGTATTTAACGGCGGCCATCTTGCTTTTCCTCATTTCTCTATTGCATTCGTGACAGACAGACAGAACGCTGTGTAGCTGAGGCAGTTAGACAGGCTGGAGACAGGCTGGAGACAGGGACAGACAGGGACAGGCTGGAGACAGGCAGGAGACAGGCAGGAGACAGACAGGAGACAGACAGAAAGCC
The DNA here is from genome assembly GCA_027917425.1 of Gastrophryne carolinensis. Lineage (NCBI taxonomy): Eukaryota > Metazoa > Chordata > Amphibia > Anura > Microhylidae > Gastrophryne > Gastrophryne carolinensis. The sequence goes on along the minus strand of CM051242.1, from coordinate 156,007,313 downwards.
AGGGAAAGGTAGGAAAAACGGAGCTGGCTGACAGGGAGATTTTTTTTTTCATCCAGCCTTTGTTAGCGTTTTCAGGCTGCTTATAGTAACTAACTGTGCATATATACTGAACTGATCTTAAGTCTGCTGTGAGGCATCCCATTCTGTGACTAAAGCAGCCTCTGTTTAAGACCATATAAGCATTTGCTCTAATCATATTTGAAATTAGGCCTGATAAAGACACTTTTGCTGGCCAAAGCACTACTGTACCCTGGCAGCTCGATTCCTGCCCGGGGCATCCCATTCTGTGACTAAAGCAGCCTCTGTTTAAGACCATATAAGCATTTGCTCTAATCATATTTGAAATTAGGCCTGATAAAGACACTTTTGCTGGCCAAAGCACTACTGTACCCTGGCAGCTCGATTCCTGCCCGGGGCATCCCATTCTGTGACTAAAGCAGCCTCTGTTTAAGACCATATAAGCATTTGCTCTAATCATATTTGAAATTAGGCCTGATAAAGACACTTTTGCTGGCCAAAGCACTACTGTACCCTGGCAGCTCGATTCCTGCCCGGGGCATCCCATTCTGTGACTAAAGCAGCCTCTGTTTAAGACCATATAAGCATTTGCTCTAATCATATTTGAAATTAGGCCTGATAAAGACACTTTTGCTGGCCAAAGCACTACTGTACCCTGGCAGCTCGATTCCTGCCCGGGGCATCCCATTCTGTGACTAAAGCAGCCTCTGTTTAAGACCATATAAGCATTTGCTCTAATCATATTTGAAATTAGGCCTGATAAAGACACTTTTGCTGGCCAAAGCACTACTGTACCCTGGCAGCTCGATTCCTGCCCGGGGCATCCCATTCTGTGACTAAAGCAGCCTCTGTTTAAGACCATATAAGCATTTGCTCTAATCATATTTGAAATTAGGCCTGATAAAGACACTTTTGCTGGCCAAAGCACTACTGTACCCTGGCAGCTCGATTCCTGCCCGGGGCATCCCATTCTGTGACTAAAGCAGCCTCTGTTTAAGACCATATAAGCATTTGCTCTAATCATATTTGAAATTAGGCCTGATAAAGACACTTTTGCTGGCCAAAGCACTACTGTACCCTGGCAGCTCGATTCCTGCCCGGGGCATCCCATTCTGTGACTAAAGCAGCCTCTGTTTAAGACCATATAAGCATTTGCTCTAATCATATTTGAAATTAGGCCTGATAAAGACACTTTTGCTGGCCAAAGCACTACTGTACCCTGGCAGCTCGATTCCTGCCCGGGGCATCCCATTCTGTGACTAAAGCAGCCTCTGTTTAAGACCATATAAGCATTTGCTCTAATCATATTTGAAATTAGGCCTGATAAAGACACTTTTGCTGGCCAAAGCACTACTGTACCCTGGCAGCTCGATTCCTGCCCGGGGCATCCCATTCTGTGACTAAAGCAGCCTCTGTTTAAGACCATATAAGCATTTGCTCTAATCATATTTGAAATTAGGCCTGATAAAGACACTTTTGCTGGCCAAAGCACTACTGTACCCTGGCAGCTCGATTCCTGCCCGGGGCATCCCATTCTGTGACTAAAGCAGCCTCTGTTTAAGACCATATAAGCATTTGCTCTAATCATATTTGAAATTAGGCCTGATAAAGACACTTTTGCTGGCCAAAGCACTACTGTACCCTGGCAGCTCGATTCCTGCCCGGGGCATCCCATTCTGTGACTAAAGCAGCCTCTGTTTAAGACCATATAAGCATTTGCTCTAATCATATTTGAAATTAGGCCTGATAAAGACACTTTTGCTGGCCAAAGCACTACTGTACCCTGGCAGCTCGATTCCTGCCCGGGGCATCCCATTCTGTGACTAAAGCAGCCTCTGTTTAAGACCATATAAGCATTTGCTCTAATCATATTTGAAATTAGGCCTGATAAAGACACTTTTGCTGGCCAAAGCACTACTGTACCCTGGCAGCTCGATTCCTGCCCGGGGCATCCCATTCTGTGACTAAAGCAGCCTCTGTTTAAGACCATATAAGCATTTGCTCTAATCATATTTGAAATTAGGCCTGATAAAGACACTTTTGCTGGCCAAAGCACTACTGTACCCTGGCAGCTCGATTCCTGCCCGGGGCATCCCATTCTGTGACTAAAGCAGCCTCTGTTTAAGACCATATAAGCATTTGCTCTAATCATATTTGAAATTAGGCCTGATAAAGACACTTTTGCTGGCCAAAGCACTACTGTACCCTGGCAGCTCGATTCCTGCCCGGGGCATCCCATTCTGTGACTAAAGCAGCCTCTGTTTAAGACCATATAAGCATTTGCTCTAATCATATTTGAAATTAGGCCTGATAAAGACACTTTTGCTGGCCAAAGCACTACTGTACCCTGGCAGCTCGATTCCTGCCCGGGGCATCCCATTCTGTGACTAAAGCAGCCTCTGTTTAAGACCATATAAGCATTTGCTCTAATCATATTTGAAATTAGGCCTGATAAAGACACTTTTGCTGGCCAAAGCACTACTGTACCCTGGCAGCTCGATTCCTGCCCGGGGCATCCCATTCTGTGACTAAAGCAGCCTCTGTTTAAGACCATATAAGCATTTGCTCTAATCATATTTGAAATTAGGCCTGATAAAGACACTTTTGCTGGCCAAAGCACTACTGTACCCTGGCAGCTCGATTCCTGCCCGGGGCATCCCATTCTGTGACTAAAGCAGCCTCTGTTTAAGACCATATAAGCATTTGCTCTAATCATATTTGAAATTAGGCCTGATAAAGACACTTTTGCTGGCCAAAGCACTACTGTACCCTGGCAGCTCGATTCCTGCCCGGGGCATCCCATTCTGTGACTAAAGCAGCCTCTGTTTAAGACCATATAAGCATTTGCTCTAATCATATTTGAAATTAGGCCTGATAAAGACACTTTTGCTGGCCAAAGCACTACTGTACCCTGGCAGCTCGATTCCTGCCCGGGGCATCCCATTCTGTGACTAAAGCAGCCTCTGTTTAAGACCATATAAGCATTTGCTCTTATCATATTTGAAATTAGGCCTGATAAAGACACTTTTGCTGGCCAAAGCACTACTGTACCCTGGCAGCTCGATTCCTGCCCGGGGCATCCCATTCTGTGACTAAAGCAGCCTCTGTTTAAGACCATATAAGCATTTGCTCTTATCATATTTGAAATTAGGCCTGATAAAGACACTTTTGCTGGCCAAAGCACTACTGTACCCTGGCAGCTCGATTCCTGCCCGGGGCATCCCATTCTGTGACTAAAGCAGCCTCTGTTTAAGACCATATAAGCATTTGCTCTTATCATATTTGAAATTAGGCCTGATAAAGACACTTTTGCTGGCCAAAGCACTACTGTACCCTGGCAGCTCGATTCCTGCCCGGGGCATCCCATTCTGTGACTAAAGCAGCCTCTGTTTAAGACCATATAAGCATTTGCTCTAATCATATTTGAAATTAGGCCTGATAAAGACACTTTTGCTGGCCAAAGCACTACTGTACCCTGGCAGCTCGATTCCTGCCCGGGGCATCCCATTCTGTGACTAAAGCAGCCTCTGTTTAAGACCATATAAGCATTTGCTCTTATTATATTTATATTATAAGACACTTTTGCTGGGCATAGGCTTACTGCTGCCTGCCAGGTGCACTTCTGTTGAGGCATCCCATTCTGTAACATAGCATACCCCTCTTTATTTACACTAAGCAGCTCTCTTATTTACACTAAGCAGGCCTGTTGGAGGCTGAGTGTTACTGCTCACTTTTGGTGTGCATTATATTCTGTTTCATATAGACCCACCGCTGCCCGGGGTTTTTTTAAATATCACCTACTACCACGCCAGTTAGACTATGTCGGGCAGACAAGTGCCTGGAAGTGAAAAGAGGAGTGGCAGAGGCCAAGATTCCGCAGGAAGAGCTCGCATCAGACTGGGGGCCAGTAGCAGCAGGAGTCACGCTGAGAGACCTAATCTGCCAGTATCTGCTAGCGGTCGGGTCTCCACCAGTAACGCATCTGCCGTGGTAGATTGGTTGACGCGCTCATCAACAACATCATCACAACTTACGTCTGAGACCCCCAGTCTAGGGTCGGTAGGTTCCTCTGACACAACCCTGAGTTGGCATGCCCCGAGAGCAGTCCCTGTCCTCCCATTGCCTCTGGCCTACGCCGTTCCCTCCCCCAGCGACGTATCCTATGCTTTGGGTTCAGCTCCACTCTTTAGTGAGGAGGACCATCAGATAGAGGACAGTCAGCAGCTACTGCCCAGCCAAGAAATGGAGGTGGCTTCTTTAGCTAGGCAGACAAATAGTGATGTGGACAGTGTCGTGGGTGCTGCGAGCGTTCCAGCTCCTGCGCCAGACACTGTTGACGAATCCACGAACATCAGTGACGTACAGCCACAACCCGGTGATGATGATGATGATGACGATGAAGCCGATCGCACTTGGGAGCCGGGTGATGAAGGGGCTTCATCGTCATCATCAGGAGAAGAGGGGTGCAGGTTGCCCCGGAGTCAGCAGCTGAGGCAGCAAAGTGGTAGCAGTCAGCATGGGGGCACAATTCCAAAGGCTGGAGCCGGCCGGGGCCGGGGCCGGGGTAGAGCACCTGCTGTGCGGCAGTCTACCTTATCGGGAGGTAGTGGAGCAGGGGTTCCTGGAGTTGGCAACAGCAGCAGTGAATCAGTGAGGCCAGGGGGTGGGAAAAGTAGCTACTCGGCAGTGTGGCAGTTTTTCCTGAGGCATCCGCAGGAGGGTAACATGGCCACATGCAAGATATGTAGGCAAAAGGTGAAGCGTGGCCAGGGTCCAAATGTTGGCACCACGGCCCTGCGTCAACATATGATGCGTCACCATAAAACGACCTGGGAGAACCGAGGCTCCCAAGGGGTGGTCCAGTCTGCTTCCTCACCAAGTGAGCTCCCAATTTCTGCCAGCCAAGGCTCCAGCACCTCAGCCGAAGGCAGCTGTGCGTCATACCCATCCTCTGTCGCTCCTGCTCCTCCTCCTCCTCCTCCAAGTCATGCATCCCGCCAGCAATCCATCAGCGAAGCCATGTCCAAGAGACAGCAGTATGCGCCCACTCATCCTACGGCGCAGAAGCTGAATGTGCTCCTGTCCAAGTTGCTGGTGCTGCAGTCGCTCCCTTTTCAGGTGGTGGAATCTGCACCTTTCAGAGAACTGATGGCTTGTGCCGAGCCGAGGTGGAGAGTCCCAAGCCGTCATTTCTTTGCCAAGAAGGCAGTACCAGCGCTGCACACTTTTGTTGAACAGAAGGTGGGCCAGTCCTTGAGCCTGTCGGTGTGTAGCAAAATACATGGCAGCGCCGACATCTGGAGCTGTAACTACGGTCATGGGGCAGTACATGTCGTTTACGGCCCACTGGGTGAATGTGGTCCCTTTGCAGCAGCAACTTGGACAGGTCACGCCGCTTCGGCCTCCGCGCTCTCTGCCCATTGGGCCTGTGACACCGTGCGACTCGGCCTCCTCATCCTCCGCCATCTCCTCACCCTCCACTGTAGGCTCAAGTCTCAGTGCCCCTCCAGTCTACCATGTGTGCAGGGCACGGAGGTGTCACGCAGTGCTTCACATGGTTTGTCTTGGCGAACGGAGTCACACAGGGGAGGAACTGCTTAAATGTATTCATCAGGAAATCCAAACATGGCTTACTCCGAGAAAACTTAAAATGGGAATCATGGTTACCGACAATGGGAAGAACATTTTGTCTGCGCTGCGCCAAGGAAGCCTGACCCATGCCCCCTGCATGGCTCACGTCTTCAATCTGGTTGTCAAGCGGTTTCTGAAGTGTTCCCCCCATCTGCAGGACATCCTAACAACTTCACGGAAACTTTGCATGCACTTCAGCCACTCCTACACTGCCAAACACACCCTTCTTGAGCTACAGCGTCAGAATGGTATCCCCCAACATAGTCTGATTTGCGATGTTTCCACCCGTTGGAATTCCACCCTTCACATGTTGGACCGATTATATGAACAGAGAAAAGCCATCACGGATTTCCTGATGATCCAAGCAGATAGGGGGACTCCCCTGTGTAACTTCAATGTCAACCAGTGGCAGCTCATACGTGACACCTGCCGTTTGCTCAGGCCCTTTGAGGAAGCCACTTTATTTGTCAGTCGGCAGGATTACGGGATGAACGACGTGATTCCACTGCTTCATGTACTGCAGCACATGTTGGAAACCATGGCTGGTCAGGGCACTGGAGACATGGCGTTTACATCTTACGGCCACATGAACCCCCTTGGAGCTGAACTGGAGGAGGAGGAGGAGGGAGAGGAGGAGGAGGAGTTGCCCAGCGAAACACAGTTTAGGCTTGGCGAAATGGCTGGTTTATCTAGTCAGCGGACAGGAGAGGAGGAGCAGGAGCAGCCAGAGGAGCTAGAGGTTTTTGAGGAAGGAGAGACAGAGGACCCGGGCACACCGTGGCAGTATGCAGTGGAGATGGAGACAGGTAGTCCATCCGAGTCACTTGCGCAAATGGCACGAAGCATGCTCACGTGCTTGCGTAGTGACCCCAGAATTGTTTCCATCTGTCGGCGGGATGACTTCTGGCTGTCCACCTTATTGGACCCTCGCTTCCGGCACAAAATGGGGGCATTTTTTAAACCCACCGAGAGGGAGGACAAACTCAACTACTACAAAGACATTCTACGTAGGCAGTTGGCCGATGCCTATCTGCGCCATGGTCCATACTCTCGCAGGTCTGACTCGAGGGGACCTCTGCGCTCACCTTCCACTGCCATGGCCGCTGGGGGGGTTGGCAGCAGCAGCAGCAGAAGCTCCATCAGCAGCAGCAGCCTCAGTCTTCAGTCGCTAATGAGTAGCTTTCTACACCCGCATAGTGAGGCTACTCATGAGCAGCAGGAAGACCTGGAGCAGGACCTGAACCAGCAGGTCATGTCATACTTTGACATGACCATGCCAACACACCTTGAGGATCCGCTGGACTTCTGGGCAGCCAAACTTGATTTGTGGCCGCAACTAGCAGAGTTTGCCCTGGAAAAGCTGTCCTGCCCGGCAAGTAGCGTGCCATCTGAGCGGGTGTTTAGTGCGGCGGGGGCCATAGTTACGGCGAGGAGAACTCGTCTGTCAACTAAAAATGTGGAGAGACTCACCTTTGTCAAAATGAATCAGGGATGGATCAGCCAGGATTTCCACCCACCAATGCCTGATGCATGCGACTAGATTCAGCATGGTGCCACGTTTTACACTTTCCAAATGGTGCAAAACATATTTATGTCTTTAGGCCATTTTTTGGGCTCCTGCTGCTGCTACTGTCAACTCCTGCCAACTCCAGGGTGTGATTCATCCAATTTTTGGGCTCCTGAAGCCAACTCCAGTGTATATTTGGGCTCCTGCTGCTGCTGCTGCCAACTTCTGCCAACTCCAGGGTGTGATTCATCCAATTTTTGGGCTCCTGAAGCCAACTCCAGTGTATATTTGGGCTCCTGCTGCTGCTGCTGCCAACTTCTGCCAACTCCAGGGTGTGATTCATCCAATTTTTGGGCTCCTGAAGCCAACTCCAGTGTATATTTGGGCTCCTGCTGCTGCTACTGTCAACTCCTGCCAACTCCAGGGTGTGATTCATCCAATTTTTGGGCTCCTGAAGCCAACTCCAGTGTATATTTGGGCTCCTGCTGCTGCTGCTGCCAACTTCTGCCAACTCCAGGGTGTGATTCATCCAATTTTTGGGCTCCTGAAGCCAACTCCAGTGTATATTTGGGCTCCTGCTGCTGCTACTGTCAACTCCTGCCAACTCCAGGGTGTGATTCATCCAATTTTTGGGCTCCTGAAGCCAACTCCAGTGTATATTTGGGCTCCTGCTGCTGCTGCTGCCAACTTCTGCCAACTCCAGGGTGTGATTCATCCAATTTTTGGGCTCCTGAAGCCAACTCCAGTGTATATTTGGGCTCCTGCTGCTGCTGCTGTCAACTCCTGCCAACTCCAGGGTGTGATTCATCCAATTTTTGGGCTCCTGAAGCCAACTCCAGTGTATATTTGGGCTCCTGCTGCTGCTGCTGCCAACTTCTGCCAACTCCAGGGTGTGATTCATCCAATTTTTGGGCTCCTGAAGCCAACTCCAGTGTATATTTGGGCTCCTGCTGCTGCTGCTGTCAACTCCTGCCAACTCCAGGGTGTGATTCATCCAATTTTTGGGCTCCTGAAGCCAACTCCAGTGTATATTTGGGCTCCTGCTGCTGCTGCTGCCAACTTCTGCCAACTCCAGGGTGTGATTCATCCAATTTTTGGGCTCCTGAAGCCAACTCCAGTGTATATTTGGGCTCCTGCTGCTGCTGCTGTCAACTCCTGCCAACTCCAGGGTGTGATTCATCCAATTTTTGGGCTCCTGAAGCCAACTCCAGTGTATATTTGGGCTCCTGCTGCTGCTGCTGTCAACTCCTGCCAACTCCAGGGTGTGATTCATCCAATTTTTGGGCTCCTGAAGCCAACTCCAGTGTATATTTGGGCTCCTGCTGCTGCTGCTGCCAACTTCTGCCAACTCCAGGGTGTGATTCATCCAATTTTTGGGCTCCTGAAGCCAACTCCAGTGTATATTTGGGCTCCTGCTGCTGCTGCTGTCAACTCCTGCCAACTCCAGGGTGTGATTCATCCAATTTTTGGGCTCCTGAAGCCAACTCCAGTGTATATTTGGGCTCCTGCTGCTGCTGCTGCCAACTTCTGCCAACTCCAGGGTGTGATTCATCCAATTTTTGGGCTCCTGAAGCCAACTCCAGTGTATATTTGGGCTCCTGCTGCTGCTGCTGTCAACTCCTGCCAACTCCAGGGTGTGATTCATCCAATTTTTGGGCTCCTGAAGCCAACTCCAGTGTATATTTGAGCTCCTGCTGCTGCTGCTGCCAACTTCTGCCAACTCCAGGGTGTGATTCATCCAATTTTTGGGCTCCTGAAGCCAACTCCAGTGTATATTTGGGCTCCTGCTGCTGCTGCTGTCAACTCCTGCCAACTCCAGGGTGTGATTCATCCAATTTTTGGGCTCCTGAAGCCAACTCCAGTGTATATTTGGGCTCCTGCTGCTGCTGCTGTCAACTCCTGCCAACTCCAGGGTGTGATTCATCCAATTTTTGGGCTCCTGAAGCCAACTCCAGTGTATATTTGGGCTCCTGCTGCTGCTGCTGCCAACTTCTGCCAACTCCAGGGTGTGATTCATCCAATTTTTGGGCTCCTGAAGCCAACTCCAGTGTATATTTGGGCTCCTGCTGCTGCTGCTGCCAACTTCTGCCAACTCCAGGGTGTGATTCATCCAATTTTTGGGCTCCTGAAGCCAACTCCAGTGTATATTTGGGCTCCTGCTGCTGCTGCTGCCAACTTCTGCCAACTCCAGGGTGTGATTCATCCAATTTTTGGGCTCCTGAAGCCAACTCCAGTGTATATTTGGGCTCCTGCTGCTGCTACTGTCAACTCCTGCCAACTCCAGGGTGTGATTCATCCAATTTTTGGGCTCCTGAAGCCAACTCCAGTGTATATTTGGGCTCCTGCTGCTGCTGCTGCCAACTTCTGCCAACTCCAGGGTGTGATTCATCCAATTTTTGGGCTCCTGAAGCCAACTCCAGTGTATATTTGGGCTCCTGCTGCTGCTACTGTCAACTCCTGCCAACTCCAGGGTGTGATTCATCCAATTTTTGGGCTCCTGAAGCCAACTCCAGTGTATATTTGGGCTCCTGCTGCTGCTGCTGCCAACTTCTGCCAACTCCAGGGTGTGATTCATCCAATTTTTGGGCTCCTGAAGCCAACTCCAGTGTATATTTGGGCTCCTGCTGCTGCTGCTGCCAACTTCTGCCAACTCCAGGGTGTGATTCATCCAATTTTTGGGCTCCTGAAGCCAACTCCAGTGTATATTTGGGCTCCTGCTGCTGCTGCTGTCAACTCCTGCCAACTCCAGGGTGTGATTCATCCAATTTTTGGGCTCCTGAAGCCAACTCCAGTGTATATTTGGGCTCCTGCTGCTGCTGCTGCCAACTTCTGCCAACTCCAGGGTGTGATTCATCCAATTTTTGGGCTCCTGAAGCCAACTCCAGTGTATATTTGGGCTCCTGCTGCTGCTGCTGTCAACTCCTGCCAACTCCAGGGTGTGATTCATCCAATTTTTGGGCTCCTGAAGCCAACTCCAGTGTATATTTGGGCTCCTGCTGCTGCTGCTGCCAACTTCTGCCAACTCCAGGGTGTGATTCATCCAATTTTTGGGCTCCTGAAGCCAACTCCAGTGTATATTTGGGCTCCTGCTGCTGCTGCTGTCAACTCCTGCCAACTCCAGGGTGTGATTCATCCAATTTTTGGGCTCCTGAAGCCAACTCCAGTGTATATTTGGGCTCCTGCTGCTGCTGCTGTCAACTCCTGCCAACTCCAGGGTGTGATTCATCCAATTTTTGGGCTCCTGAAGCCAACTCCAGTGTATATTTGGGCTCCTGCTGCTGCTGCTGCCAACTTCTGCCAACTCCAGGGTGTGATTCATCCAATTTTTGGGCTCCTGAAGCCAACTCCAGTGTATATTTGGGCTCCTGCTGCTGCTGCTGCCAACTTCTGCCAACTCCAGGGTGTGATTCATCCAATTTTTGGGCTCCTGAAGCCAACTCCAGTGTATATTTGGGCTCCTGCTGCTGCTGCTGCCAACTCCTGCCAACTCCAGGGTGTGATTCATCCAATTTTTGGGCTCCTGAAGCCAACTCCAGTGTATATTTGGGCTCCTGCTGCTGCTGCTGCCAACTTCTGCCAACTCCAGGGTGTGATTCATCCAATTTTTGGGCTCCTGAAGCCAACTCCAGTGTATATTTGGGCTCCTGCTGCTGCTGCTGTCAACTCCTGCCAACTCCAGGGTGTGATTCATCCAATTTTTGGGCTCCTGAAGCCAACTCCAGTGTATATTTGGGCTCCTGCTGCTGCTGCTGTCAACTCCTGCCAACTCCAGGGTGTGATTCATCCAATTTTTGGGCTCCTGAAGCCAACTCCAGTGTATATTTGGGCTCCTGCTGCTGCTGCTGCCAACTTCTGCCAACTCCAGGGTGTGATTCATCCAATTTTTGGGCTCCTGAAGCCAACTCCAGTGTATATTTGGGCTCCTGCTGCTGCTGCTGCCAACTTCTGCCAACTCCAGGGTGTGATTCATCCAATTTTTGGGCTCCTGAAGCCAACTCCAGTGTATATTTGGGCTCCTGCTGCTGCTGCTGCCAACTTCTGCCAACTCCAGGGTGTGATTCATCCAATTTTTGGGCTCCTGAAGCCAACTCCAGTGTATATTTGGGCTCCTGCTGCTGCTGCTGCCAACTTCTGCCAACTCCAGGGTGTGATTCATCCAATTTTTGGGCTCCTGAAGCCAACTCCAGTGTATATTTGGGCTCCTGCTGCTGCTGCTGTCAACTCCTGCCAACTCCAGGGTGTGATTCATCCAATTTTTGGGCTCCTGAAGCCAACTCCAGTGTATATTTGGGCTCCTGCTGCTGCTGCTGTCAACTCCTGCCAACTCCAGGGTGTGATTCATCCAATTTTTGGGCTCCTGAAGCCAACTCCAGTGTATATTTGGGCTCCTGCTGCTGCTGCTGCCAACTTCTGCCAACTCCAGGGTGTGATTCATCCAATTTTTGGGCTCCTGAAGCCAACTCCAGTGTATATTTGGGCTCCTGCTGCTGCTGCTGTCAACTCCTGCCAACTCCAGGGTGTGATTCATCCAATTTTTGGGCTCCTGAAGCCAACTCCAGTGTATATTTGGGCTCCTGCTGCTGCTGCTGTCAACTCCTGCCAACTCCAGGGTGTGATTCATCCAATTTTTGGGCTCCTGAAGCCAACTCCAGTGTATATTTGGGCTCCTGCTGCTGCTGCTGCCAACTTCTGCCAACTCCAGGGTGTGATTCATCCAATTTTTGGGCTCCTGAAGCCAACTCCAGTGTATATTTGGGCTCCTGCTGCTGCTGCTGCCAACTTCTGCCAACTCCAGGGTGTGATTCATCCAATTTTTGGGCTCCTGAAGCCAACTCCAGTGTATATTTGGGCTCCTGCTGCTGCTGCTGTCAACTCCTGCCAACTCCAGGGTGTGATTCATCCAATTTTTGGGCTCCTGAAGCCAACTCCAGTGTATATTTGGGCTCCTGCTGCTGCTGCTGCCAACTTCTGCCAACTCCAGGGTGTGATTCATCCAATTTTTGGGCTCCTGAAGCCAACTCCAGTGTATATTTGGGCTCCTGCTGCTGCTACTGTCAACTCCTGCCAACTCCAGGGTGTGATTCATCCAATTTTTGGGCTCCTGAAGCCAACTCCAGTGTATATTTGGGCTCCTGCTGCTGCTGCTGCCAACTTCTGCCAACTCCAGGGTGTGATTCATCCAATTTTTGGGCTCCTGAAGCCAACTCCAGTGTATATTTGGGCTCCTGCTGCTGCTGCTGTCAACTCCTGCCAACTCCAGGGTGTGATTCATCCAATTTTTGGGCTCCTGAAGCCAACTCCAGTGTATATTTGGGCTCCTGCTGCTGCTGCTGCCAACTTCTGCCAACTCCAGGGTGTGATTCATCCAATTTTTGGGCTCCTGAAGCCAACTCCAGTGTATATTTGGGCTCCTGCTGCTGCTGCTGCCAACTTCTGCCAACTCCAGGGTGTGATTCATCCAATTTTTGGGCTCCTGAAGCCAACTCCAGTGTATATTTGGGCTCCTGCTGCTGCTGCTGTCAACTCCTGCCAACTCCAGGGTGTGATTCATCCAATTTTTGGGCTCCTGAAGCCAACTCCAGTGTATATTTGGGCTCCTGCTGCTGCTGCTGTCAACTCCTGCCAACTCCAGGGTGTGATTCATCCAATTTTTGGGCTCCTGAAGCCAACTCCAGTGTATATTTGGGCTCCTGCTGCTGCTGCTGTCAACTCCTGCCAACTCCAGGGTGTGATTCATCCAATTTTTGGGCTCCTGAAGCCAACTCCAGTGTATATTTGGGCTCCTGCTGCTGCTGCTGCCAACTTCTGCCAACTCCAGGGTGTGATTCATCCAATTTTTGGGCTCCTGAAGCCAACTCCAGTGTATATTTGGGCTCCTTCTGCCCCTCATAGTGATGCCACTTCAACTCTCTGCAATTGTGCCGCTCTGCGATTCTATTAGCGATGCCTCTGATCTGCATGTGATATTTCTTAAAAGTATTATTTAACTAACCCAGCACGCATCCTGTGCGTGTTACAGCAAGGCTGAATGGTTTACAACCCTATTGAGGCTGTAGGAGGCTCAGAAATAGCCGTTTTTAATAGCGATTCGTCGCGAATTTATTCGGGTCGAAACGATTTTTGTCGGAAAATTCGGCGAATCAGTCGAATCGAATTTTTCAAAAGTTCGCTCATCTCTAATCATGAGTACCATATGTAATAGTAAGACAGCCAACAGTGCTGTCTGGCCAAAATTCGGGCCCCTTGGATCCCCTACTGCAGTCTTGCTTGTCCCACCCTGATAGTAGCCCTGGTACAGTACTATGCACTAATGGCAAGATTATTGTAATTTACAGTAAGACACATGTAGGGCAGATTAATAGGGTTTCCACCTTTCCCAACTAAAATACCAGCCTTTTCACAGGTACATATGCGTGGTCTTGTAAGGGACGTGGTAAGTTTAACCATACTTTTTATGATGCCTTTAGGTCCACTTGAAACAGCTGCAGTCCAAAGGTTCAAACAAAACAACTTATTTATTTCACCGCAGATTAGCAATATTAGGACACTTAGGGTCTTACTCCTGCCTCGACCAGTGGTTGGTGGTTACCTGGTCTATCATCCAGGAACTGCTCTGGCATGTTTTTTTTACCTAAAGGGGATGCAGGGGGTGTGATAATGTTGGCTTTTCTCTCTGCCACTTACAGTTGGGGTTCTCCTCAGTTTCAACCTCCAAGGTCCTTCAGTTGAGGAGTCTGGGGAGTGACTCTCCAGCATTTATCACAGCATCTACTAGCCATTGCTCACAGCTATAGCCTCCATGATGCAGGGACAGGCCCTTCCCGGCGTGCCCTTCCTCCCCCTAGTCTGTGCCTAGGCTCCCTTATCCTGAAGCAAGGGTGACACATAAGGGTTGATGCAGCACTGTAAGGCATTTGCGCATGTTTTTTGGTAGCCTTTATTTGGTGAGCTATTTTTTGGGGGGGAAAAAATTGTGCGTGTACTACTATACTGCTAAAATAAAAAAGTGTACCCCCTGTCAGAGAGCCAATCTAGCCCAAGCACCAGACATAAGGGCTGGTAACCCTGGACTCAGGTGCCACCCTGTGGGTATACCAGCCGCTGTCGAGTGGGGGGGGAATCAATGCCATTAGCTCTCGAGCGAGTGCACCTGCACCTTGCTGGTGTCCAGGGAGCACATCACTGCTGGCCACACTCGCTGTTGACTCTTCATGGTTTGGGGGGGAGCTCTCACCCCCCGTGGCCCCCCAATCTCTGCCACCTCCGAAATGCAGCACATGCCCGTGCCTGCCAACCTCTTGATGTTTGATTTTGTTCGATCTGGTGTAATGAATTAAGTGTTTTGGGGTTTTTGAAGCAGGCGGGAGGAGGATTGGTTTGCCCAGTATTCTCAATATTTTTGGGTTAAATATCTTCTCAATATATTTGGGTTAAATATGTGCAAAAACAACAATTTGTAGTGTTTTTTTGTAATACAAAATGTAAGTTCCTCAATAAAATCTTTTTGCGCGTGAAATCCCAATTTCTCCCGGTTACAGCGGTACCACATATGTATTGTTAGACACCCTTTCCTGCCCAGAACACGCCCCCAAACTGAAACAGCCCTTTAGGGGATTTTCAGATAAAATACAACTATGCTATGCGCTAGGCGCACCTTGCAGTTTTTCAATAAAAACAACCCTTCACATTTGAAATACCCCCAACAAATGATATATTCTCTAGAAGTACACACCTCAAGCTTTCTAGGTGTACCAGGCTTGTTGATGTGGCCACAGTTTTCTGGAAGTAATCCCTCAATGTATTCTTTGGTTGCAAAGAGTTTCCCTAAAAAAGGATAAAAAAGCAGAATCAAAGCCACATTTTTCTAAAAAAAAAACTATATACAAACAAGAAAAAACAAGTTAAATCTGAAAAAGCAACATCCCCCGAACAGAACAATTCCCAACATGCATAGGTCCTGTCAAGGGAAGAGTTGCCAAACACCCCAAAGTAAAGCATGTGCGTAACTTTGAAAATTTCAGCTCTGCAGACAGTGCGCACCTTGCGCTTTTTCTACCAAAACAACATTTTACATTTGGAATACCCCCCACAAACCATATATTCTCTGAATGTACACATGTTAAGCTTTCTAAGCGTACTGAGCTTATTGTAGTGGGTTCATCTTTCTGTAAGTGATCCCTCGAAGAATTCTTTGGTTGCACAGGGTTTCCCTAAAAAATTTATAAAAAAGCAGAATAAAAAACACCTTTTCCTAAAATATCAATATGCAAACAAGAAAAAACAAGCTAAATCTGAAAGCGTCCCCTGAGTAGAACAATACCCAACATGCATAGCTACTTTTAACCCTTTTAACTGCCGGCCTACTTGAGATTTTGTCACCCTCTGTTGACAGGTCATTTTTCACCATTTTGCGCCATGTTTTGCGCCATTTTTTCGGGAATTTCCAGAAAAATTATATATAAATATTTTGTGGCAGAGTTTAGGCTTTAACATGAAATGTCTTGTTTGTAATTTTTCGACTGTTTTTTAAAATATTAAGTAAAAAAAACAAAAAAATCTAAATTATTTTTTAGAAAATTGTCTCCTTTTTTTACAACGGTACCACATACGTATTAGTAGCCCCCCCCCCAATTCTTGCCCAGGAGACCCCCACACTAAAAAGAGCACTTTATAACATTTACAAATAAAATACAACTACTTTCCACACTATAAAGGGTTAAATCGAGAAAAAAATTGGCATGGGGTCCCCATTTTCAGGGGGAGCACCCCCTATGGCCTATGGCCATGGACTCTTCTGCCCCCCCGGGGGTTTGGGGAGGCAGGTAATTGGGGGTGCCGGGGGTTAATGGCAAGTCACCCGCTAGCCGCAGGTGACTTGCCAGCCCCTAGCCTTGTGAACTGGTATGGGGGTCTCATGGACCCCTTACCAGTTCACAAGGGGTTAAATGTAAAACACACACACACACACACACAGATCAAAATATTTTATTAGGTTTTTTTTTACTACTTACCTTCCATCCATTCTGGAGCACTGTGTCCACTGCCAATCACTGGGTTCTGCTCACCTGCTGGAAGCCTTTTATAGCTGCTGGGTGACAGAACATAAGGGGTTAAAAAAAAAATGACATAGGGTCCCCCCATGATTTTTAAGGGTTAAAAACCTTTAAAAATAATTTAAAAAATGACATGGGGTCCCCCTTACCCGAAATAACCTGAGACCAGCTATGGGGGCTTGTAGGAACAGGGTGCAGGGGCCTTCTCGCCTCTCACCCGCTCTGCACCGCTACTACCGGAATCTGACAGAAGGGTGCAAGTGAGAGTATATGAGGAGCGGGATGACGTCATCCCGCTCCTCCCACAAAAGGCGGGGCTATGGGCTGCGGCCAGCGCCGTCATTAGAGGTGGTGAGGACCCGGAAGAGGGTCCTTACCTGAAGCCTGCGGAGCCCGGGGGGGGGGGGATCGGAACACCCCTGGTAAGAAGAAGACCCGGACGGCGGGATCGGGCGAGGAGGTGAGTAAATGACATTTTTTTTTGTTTTGCAGCCGCAAGTGTCAGCGGGCGAAAGCAGGGGGGGGCGGGCAATTTTGGGCCCCCTCCTGAAGCCCCGAGTCAATCGGATGCCCCCCGGGGGAGGAGCAGACCCCCAGCTTTTGACAGATACCACAGGTGAGTTTTTTTTTTTTTTTTAACTTTTACAGTAGCAGGGTACATGGCCTAAGCAGAGTACATGGCCTATAGAGGAGGTGAGTTGGTGCTCACAATACAATGCAGTTGGATGGTTTGCTGATGATCATCGTGTGTTGGTACCCACTGTTTGTCCCAGAGAGCGGCATTACGAGGGAGCGGATTGAGCACTGAGTTACCCGCTGGAGGGGAGGGCCAGAATATTTGGAATGGCGAGGTGCACACATTATGATGCCGTTGTATTGCTTGGTTTGATCATCAGGGGTTGGAACACGGGGAGTGGCACCGCAGAGGGGTTGATTGAGCTTTGTGGTTACCGGTGGGGGGAGGTCAGAGCGTACAGAGAGTACATGGCCTACAGCGATGTAAAATGTGCCAGTGTAGTTGCAAGGATGGCTACAATTTTGGGGTACCCATGCTGCCATTATTCTGCACCCTGGCGGTTAGCCCTGTTGATCTCCGAGCCTGACAGAGATAGCGGAGCTTTAAACAGCTTCCGCTTATTAAGGTGCATCAAGGATTGTAAACCTCGCAGGTTTGCTTGCCACGCAGACCCGATTGAGGGGTTGGAGATTTGTGTCATCTTGTATTTATTTGTTCAGCTGTGGCCAATTAAATTGTATCATTCCAAAGATATATACATTGTACAGTGTTTAATTGAAGGGGTGTTGGGGTAATAGTGGGCGATAACATGGAGCTGTAGCCCAGTCCTGGAATCGAGATTATTGGGGTAATTTACAAAAGGATTTCCCGGCATCCGCCACATTTACCAAGTGAAATTTTGCATGTTCCACCAGTGATTTCCATGTTTTTTGTATTTACGTCCACCTTTTAGTGGCGAACCCCATGGGAATCAATGTTATTTAAGGAGAGATTGTCACTAGAGAATTCGATTCGGCGCAAATTTATTTGCGGCGCTTTTAAAAAACTGCTATTTTTGGCCTTCCGAGAGCCTCAATAGGGTTGTAGAACATTTTGTCTTGCTGTAACACGCATAGGATGCATGCTGGGTTAGTGAAATAATACTGAAAAGAAGTACGACATGCAGATCAGAGGCATCGCTATTAGAATTGCTGTTGCAGAGCAGCACAATTACAGAGCCTTGAGGTGGAATCAGCATGAGGAGCCCATATATTTCCTGAAAGACACACCCTGGAGTTTGCAGCAGCATGGGGAGCCCATATGTTGTGTGAAAGACACCCTATAGTTGGCAGCTGGATAGGGAGCCCATATATTGCCTTAAAGACACCCTGGAGTTGGCATCAGCATGAGGAGCCCATATATTGCCTGAAAGACACACTCTGGAGTTGGCAGCAGCATAAGGAGCCCATATATTGCCTGAAAGACACATTGGAGTTGGCAGAAGCATGGGGAGCCCATATATTGCCTGAAAAACACACCCTAGAGTTGGCAGCAGCATGAGGAGCCCATATATTGCCTGAAAAGCCACATCCTGATGTTGGCAGCAGCATGGGGAGCCCATATATTGCCTTAAAGACACACCCTGGAGTTTGCAGCAGCATGTGGAGCCAATATATTGTGTGAAAGACAGCCTAAAGTTGGCAGCTGCATGGGGAGCCCATATATTGCCTTAAAGATACACCCTGGATATCGCAGCAGCATGGGGAGCCCCTATATTGCCTTAAAGACACACCCTGGAGTTTTCAGCAGCATGGGGGGCCCATATATTGCCTTAAAGCCACATCCTGATGTTGGCAGCAGCATGGGGAGCCCATATATTGCCTGAAAAACACACCCTGGAGTTTGCAGCAGCATGTGGAGCCAATATATTGTGTGAAAGACAGCCTAAAGTTGGCAGCTGCATGGGGAGCCCATATATTGCCTTAAAGATACACCCTGGATATCGCAGCAGCATGGGGAGCCCATATATTGCCTTAAAGACACCCTGGAGTTGGCATCAGCATGAGGAGCCCATATATTGCCTGAAAGACACACTCTGGAGTTGGCAGCAGCATAAGGAGCCCATATATTGCCTGAAAGACACATTGGAGTTGGCAGAAGCATGGGGAGCCCATATATTGCCTGAAAAACACACCCTAGAGTTGGCAGCAGCATGAGGAGCCCATATATTGCCTGAAAAGCCACATCCTGATGTTGGCAGCAGCATGGGGAGCCCATATATTGCCTTAAAGACACACCCTGGAGTTTGCAGCAGCATGTGGAGCCAATATATTGTGTGAAAGACAGCCTAAAGTTGGCAGCTGCATGGGGAGCCCATATATTGCCTTAAAGATACACCCTGGATATCGCAGCAGCATGGGGAGCCCCTATATTGCCTTAAAGACACACCCTGGAGTTTTCAGCAGCATGGGGGGCCCATATATTGCCTTAAAGACACATCTTGAAGTTGGCAGCAGCATGGGGAGCCCATATATTGCCTGAAAAACACACCCTGGAGTTGGCAGCAGCATGATGAGCCCATATATTGCCTGAAAGACACATTGGAGTTGGCAGAAGCATGGGGAGCCCATATATTGCCTGAAAAACACACCCTGGAGTTTGCAGCAGCATGAGGAGCCCATATATTGCCTGAAAAGCCACATCCTGATGTTGGCAGCAGCATGGGGAGCCCATATATTGCCTTAAAGACACACCCTGGAGTTTGCAGCAACATGGGGAGCCCATATATTGTGTGAAAGACACCCTAAAGTTGGCAGCAGCATGGGGAGCCCAAATATTGCCTTAAAGATACACCCTGGATATGGCAGCAGCATGGGGAGCCCATATATTGCCTTAAAGACACACCCTGGAGTTTTCAGCAGCATGGGGAGCCCATATATTGCCTTAAAGACACATCCTGGAGTTGGCAGCAGCATGGGGAGCCCATATATTGCCTGAAAAACACACCCTGGAGTTGGCAGCAGCATGAGGAGCCCATATATTTCCTGAAAGACACGTTGGAGTTTACAGAAGCATGGGGAGCCAATATATTGCCTGAAAAACACACCCTGGAGTTTGCAGCAGCATGAGGAGCCCATATATTGCCTGAAAGACACATTGGAGTTGGTAGAAGCATGGGGAGCCCATATATTGCCTGAAAAACACACCCTTGAGTTTGCAGCAGCATGAGGAGCCCATATATTGCCTGAAAGACACATTGGAGTTGGTAGAAGCATGGGGAGCCCATATATTGCCTGAAAAACACACCCTGGAGTTGGCAGCAGCATGAGGGGCCCATATATTGCCTGAAAAGCCACATCCTGATGTTGGCAGGAGAATGGGGAGCCCATATATTGCACTAAAGACACACCCTGGAGTTTGCAGCAGCATGGGGAGCCCATATATTGTGTGAAAGACACCCTAAAGTTGACAGCAGCATGGGGAGCCCATATATTGCCTTAAAGACACACCCTGGAGTTGGCAGCAGCATGGGGAGCCCATATATTGCCTTAAAGACACACCCTGGAGTTGGCAGCAGCATGGGGAGCCCATATATTGCCTGAAAAACACACCCTGTAGTTGGCAGCAGCATGAGGAGCCCATATATTTCCTGAAAGACACATTGGAGTTGACAGAAGCATGGGGAGCCCATATATTGCCTGAAAAACACACCCTGGAGTTGGAAGCAGCATGAGGAGCCCATATATTGCCTGAAAGACACATTGGAGTTGACAGAAGCATGGGGAGCCCATATATTGCCTGAAAACACACCCTGGAGTTTGCAGCAGCATGAGGAGCCCATATATTGCCTGAAAGACACATTGGAGTTAATAGAAGCATGGGGAGCCCATATATTGCCTGAAAAATACACTCTGGAGTTGGCAGCAGCATGAGGAGCCCATATATTGCATGAAAAGCCACATCCTGATGTTGGCAGCAGCATGGGGAGCCCATATAGTGCCTTAAAGACACACCCTGGAGTTGGCAGCAGCATGAAGAGAACATATACAAATTCTGGGCACATATATCTTATCCTAAGAATATTATTAAAAAGTAAGATTAACGTAAAGCATTTCCTCAATAATTACTTGTGGTCTGATGCGGAGGAATGTCAGAAACTGGAGAGCAGCTCCTTAAATCTGTTTTGCATTATCCATATTTCTGAAGTGTTGGCCTGGCACCATGATCAATCTACTCTGATGCATCAGGCATTGGTGGGTGGCTGATCCATGCCTGATTCATCTTCACACAGGTCAGTCTCTCCATAGTTACACAACTGCTGGTGTTGTACAAAAAAAACATTTTTCAAGCTAACTGGAGCACATACACACATCTATGAGTTTTACCACTTTTTTCCTGTTAAAGTCTTCAGGGCCTAGTTACTACTTAGTGAAAGGCCATACATAGTTACACACCTGCTGCTGTTATCGACAAATCCTGTTTTATGCGTAGTGTAGCATTTTTTCCTACCCTCATATACGCACTAAGTTTGTCAGGCAGAGAAGTGCAAGGATGGGCACAGAGGAGTGGTAGAGGCCTAAATTCTTCAAGCAGAGGTTGCAGCAGACTAGGGGTGAGTGGCAGCCGGAGTCTCAGCGAGAGGCCTGATCCCCCGGTATCAGCTAGCAGTCATGTCTCGACCAGCAACCCATCTGCCTTCATCGATTGGTTAACAGGGTCATCCACTTCATCACAAGTGACATCTGACACCCCCAGTCAACTGTCAGTTGTATCTTATGCTTTGGGTTCAGCTCCACTATTCAGTGAGGACTCTGAAGAAGTGAGTTTTGAGGGCCCTTTTAAAGGCTTGGAGTGACGGATTTAGCAGTCAGCATGGTGGCAGAAGGGGAAAGTCTTGAGGCAAATGTGCCCGGGGTAGACGGCAGGCTACCTTCCCGGGAGGTAGTAGAAGAGGGGTTCCTGGAGTCGTCGTCGGCAGCAGCAGTGAATTAGTGTGGACTGTTGGTGGGAAAATCAGCTACTCGACGATGTGGCAGTTTTTCATCAAGCATCCGCAGGAGGTTAACATGGCTACATGCAAGATGTGTAGGCAGAAGGCGAAGTGTGGCCAGGGTCCCAATGTTGGCCCCACAGCCCTGTGTCAACATTTGCAGCGTCACCATAAAGCAGCCTGGGAGAGCTGGCTCCAAAGTGGTGGTCCAGCCTTCTGCATTACCCAGTGGCACACCGCTCCCTGTTCCAGCCAGCCAAGGCTCCACCACCTCCTATGTGTCATACCCATTCTCTGTCGTTCCAGATGCTTCTACTCCTCTTACTCCGAGTCAGTCATTCCGCAAGCAATCCATTGGCAAGGCCATGGCCAAGAGACAACAGTATGCGCCCACTCATCCAACGCGCAGAAGGTAAATGTGCTCCTGTATAAGTTGCTGGTGCTGCAGTCCCTCTCTTTTCAGGTGGTGGACTCTGCACCTTTCAGAGAACTGATGGGTTGTGCTGAGCCGAGGTGGAGAGTCCCAAGCTGTCATTTCTTTGGCAGTACCAGCCCTGTAAAATTTTGTTGAACAGAAGGTGGGCCAGTCCTTAAGCCCGTCGGTGTGTACAAAAGTGCACGCCAGTGCCTATGTCTGGAGCTGTAACTACGGTCAGGGATAATACATGTCCTTTAAGGCCCACTGGGTGAATGTGGTTCCTGCACAACCACAACAGCAATTTGGACAGGTCACGCCACTGTGGACTCCATGCTCCTAGGCCGTTGTGCCTGTGACAGTGCGCTACTCTATATCCTCATCCTCCACCGTCTCCGCAGCCTCCACTGCACGGACAAGTCTCAGTGCCCCTCCAACCTACCATGTGTGCAGGACACGGCGGTGTCACGCTGTTCTTCACATGGTTTGCCTTGGCGAACAGAGTCACACATGGGAGGAACTGCTAAAAATCATTAGTCAAGAAATCAAATCATGGCTTACTCCACGAAAACTGCAAATGTTAACTTTAACAAGTACTATTGGGCCATCCAGATATAATCGTAGCTATGATAAATCCAGGAACAAGTATTGGGCCGAAACCAACAATCAAAGAGTGGATTTAATTAAAATAGAGCCGGTTACATCACAGAAAAAGTAATAATATGAATGATGTAAATATGATGTAAAGTTGAATTTTCATACAAAAAAGGCGGCAATCTCTCTCAAGTTAGTTCAGCCAGGGCCTTTTATCCTTTGCCCAGCCCCTGCCATACTGCCTGCGTGGCAGCCCTGCATTGTCAGAGGGGAAGCAGAGAGAAGACGACCCTTCCCCCACGTTCTCTGCTTTAACATAATTCTCTGGTCAAACTTTAATTTCTCCTCCACCCAACTGCCCTTTAGAGACCGTCATGAAATACAATCCGTCAGCCTAAACACAACAGATGTTTACAGCTAAATGTTTGAAAATGCACATGAAGAAATTACTGAGGTAACTCAAACATACCCAGACATTCTTTACATCTGCATATGAACTACTTCCCTGAGGTCTGAAAGCAAATTCAATTAACAGAAATAACATTTATATTATATGGACATGTATATATGTTATAAGTGTATGATTTCCTTTCTATCAGCCACATCCAGATCAGAATCATAATAAATGGCAGGTAAACATCCACAGCTTTCGCATTCATCCCAGGTACCTACATACATCAATAATTTAGTGATTCCTCCTCCGGAACCTTCTTACAAAAGAACATGGAACAAGGAAGCCTGAGCCATGCGCCCTGTATGGCACACGTGTTCAATCTAGTTGTCAAGCGTTTTCTGAAGTCTTCCCCCCATCAACAGAGAAAAACCATCACCGATTTCTTGATGATCCAAGCGGATAGGGGGGGACCCCTGCGTAACTTGTATGTAAATGTAAACCAGTGGCAGCTCATACGTGACACCTGCCATTTGCTCAGGCCCTTTGAGGAAGCCACTTTATTAGTCAGTCGCCAGGACTAAGGGATGAACGATGTGATTCCACTGCTTCATGTACTACAACACATGTTGGAAACCAGGGATGGTCAGGGCACTGGAGACGTAGCGCCTACATCTCACGGCCACATGAAGCCTGTGGGGGCTGAACTGGAGGAGGAGGAGGGGGTGGGGCACAGTGAAGCACAGTTTAGGTTTGATGAAATGGTTGATTTTTCTAGTCATCTGACAGGAGAGGAGGAGCAGGAGCAGCCAGAGGAGATAGAGGGTAGTGAGGAAGGCAAGACAGAGGACCCAGACACACCATGGCGGTATGCAGTGCTCATGTGCTTGCGTAGTGAGTGAGTAGTCTTAAGCCTACTGGAAAGCATTGGACTACCCTTATCAGTACACACGACATATGTACATCTGAGAGTTGCACCATTTCTTCCTGTTAAAGTCTTCAGGGCCTAGTTACTGTGAAAGGCCACACACATTTTTCGTGGACAGACAAGTTCTCCTTGTGGTTACTATGGCCCCTGCCACACTAAACCCCCTTTGATGGCACACTACTGGCGGAGCAGGGCAGCTTTCCCAGGGCAAACTCTGCTAGTTGCGGCCACAGATCAAGTTTGACTGGCCAGAAGTCCAGTGGATCCTCAAGGTTTGTTGGCATGGTCATGTCATGGTATACCACCACCTGCTGGTTCAGGTCCTGCTCAATGTCTACCTGCCTCGTGCTCAAAGTTAGTTAATAGCATTACAGCAAACTTTAAAACGTGGTTTTTGTTACAAAAGGAAAAGCTAAATAGGCAGGTACTCTTTAAAGACAAATGCTAGCATGCTATGACACCATGGGCTGGCATGGGATGCCCACAGTGAAAGTGAAGCACTACAGAAGTTTTAAAACGTGGTTTTTGTTACAAATGGAAAAGCTAATAAAGACAAATGCTAGCATGCTGTGACACCATGGGCTGGCATGGGATGCCCACAGTGAAAGTGAAGCACTACAGCAAACTTTAAAACGTGTTTTTTGTTACAAATGGAAAAGCTAAATAGGCAGGTACTCTTTAAAGACAAATGCTAGCACGCTGTGACACCATGGGCTGGCATTGGATGCCCACAGTGAAAGTGAAGCACTACAGCAAACGTTAAAACGTGTTTTTTGTTACAAAAGGAAAAACTAAATAGGCAGGTACTCTATAAAGATAAATGCTAGCACACTGTGACACACGGGATGTCCCCAGTGAAAGTGAATCACTACAGAAGTTTTAAAATGTGTTTTTTGTTACAAATGGAAAAGCTAAATAGGCAGGTACTCTTTAAGGACAAATGTAAGCATGCTGTGACACCATGGGATGCCCCCAGTGAAAGTGAAGCACTACAGAAGTTTTAAAACATGGTTTTTGTTACAAAAGGAAAAGCTAAATAGGCAGGTACTCTTTAAAGACAAATGCTAGCATGCTGTGACACCATGGGATGCCCTCAGTGAACGTGAATCACTACAGAAGTTTTAAAACGTGTTTTTTGTTACAAATGGAAAAGCTAAATAGGCAGGTGTGTGTGACCTGTATTAACACTAAATAGGCTTAAAAGATCTGGGCATGAAAGCTAATGCAAACACTGTAAACTGTCTCTCTCTGTCACTTTCTCTCTCCTTCTCTTCCTGGCTCTATTTGTCCCTGGCTCTATCTGTTCCTCGCTCTATCTGTCCCTCGCTCTATCTGTCCCTGACCCGTTCTCACCTCAATACACCACCGAAATGAGCCCCCGCAACATGGCCACTGCTTATATAGGGCTGTGACATAATCGGGAAGCCTGGCTGCTGATAGGCAGCATGTAATGCCTACCCAGGATTCTTTGCCCCATGGGACAAAGAATTTAAAACATGTTTTTTGTTACAAATGGAAAAGCTAATAAAGACAAATGCTAGCATGCTGTGACAACATGGGCTGCCATGGGATGCCCACAGTGAAAGTGAAGCACTACAGCAAACTTTAAAACGTGGTTTTTGTTACAAATGGAAAAGCTAAAAAGGTAGGTACTCTTTAAAGACAAGCGATTCGAGCGATCGAATTCTTTTTTTATTTTATATTTATATTTGGAATCGTTTAGAATCGAATTTTTCCTGAAATTCGTATCGAATTCAGATTCGTCAGATTCGATTCACTCATCTATTAGCATCTTTAATTTATTTTTCGAGAGTGAACATTAGAAAGTTACCCAGTATGTGAAAAACAACTAATAATAATGTTTTTACATGACTTTTTCAAATTAAATATTTTTCAATATTCTGAGACCTCTCCAATGCCGACATATGCTATAAAAGTGTGTTTTCAGCATGATTTTATATTGTTTGCAAAATAATTCTGCCACAGTTTGCTGGCAGATTGCCTCCATTCTCCAAACTACTTTTCAATGTAAATATTTGTGACGTTCGCTAGCTACCTGAGCAATATGGGCTGGGGTTAGAGACAGCTGTGGGACCACTCTGGCTTGCCATGCTCAATCATGCTGAAAGCACCAGGGTACAGATCATATTAAACCACTTTTTTGTGTCGTCCTGGAGAAATTGAACAGGCAGCAGCTAAGCTCCTTGCTGCCTAGTTATTCCCATTGGGTTTGCAGTTCTTTTAGAGTGGACTAAATTCTGGCATTTGAACATCACTGGTTTAGGTCCATGTCCTCGTGGCATCTTGATTTAGGATGCCCCGCTATGTGAAATCACCTAGGAGCACTGGCGATTGCGGAGCAATCAGTGCTCTTGTCAGGCCGGGTGGAGTTAGGCGGGCAGCAGGATTATGTCAGGCCGAAGAGTTCATGGAACTCTCCGCCAGGGGAGCAGATTATTTGGCCAGAGCAATGACGCGACACAGAGGCAATGCACTAAAGGAAATTTATTACATAATGGCAAACAATAAACCATGAATTCAGATAACAAACTGTACAGTGCAAAAGAAACAAATCTAAAGCAAACATAAGCGCAAAATACAGGGAAACAGAAAGGAAACCCTAAGGTGCTGGTGCACTCATCAAAGGGCACAGGACAGGGGCCAGCAGCCTCCAGGAGCCAATAGGAGGCCTGCTGCATGGAGGACTAGGATCACAATGTGGCCCATCAGCCTCTGGGAAGCCAGGGAGAGACCTGTTTGCCACTAGATTCCGATTGGATTGTGATTATGAATCAGAGCACCAGAGGCACAGACAAACAAAACCAACAAAACAAAATCCTGCTGCACCAGGTGAAGAGCGGTTGCCACTTAAATAAGCTCAACACCAGGAGAGCAGTAGAGGGGGAGATAGAGAAGCCAGGGGCTCTGCTGACACCTGCTGGCGGCTGTCCAAACTGCTGGCCGGGTAATAAATGCCACCAGCCAAGCATCAACCGAACCCCGGAATCTCACAGCTCTTTGCTGTGCAAATGTATATTTATCTACAGAGCCCAGCATAGAGAATGATGAGTGGCCTGAATCCTTGCTTCCCCTCTAGCTAATGTGCACTCCGCTGTCTGAACTGAATGGCTGGGCACCAGAACAACCATCAGCCAAGGAAACCAGTGATGTGGCCCGTACATGCGTTGTGGGATCGGCAGCTAGGTGAGTGTCCAAGGGGGTTTCACACTGGAAGTAGGGAATGGCTTGGACTTGGTAAATGGAGCTCCTGCTCAGGGCACTGTCATCCTTGGGGAACCAATAGGGCACCATACTTTTCTAAATAAACCTACTTTCTCTCTTTTCAACATCCACACCTTCCTCATCTCCCCTGTCTCCCTTTCTCCCTAATGCCATTAATTGTTCTCTATATTAACTACTTATTAGGGCAGGTCTTCACTGTGTGGTGACCTGTCCTAGTTCTAGACATCATTTACTCCCATCAGGATAGTGTTTTGTTACGACACTTATATGAAATCCTCCAATTTACAGGAACTGATGTGGATTCACCCAATGAATAACGTCCCACTCATAAACTTCTGCTGCTGAAAGATGGTATATACAAGAGCATCTTATAAATGAGACACAGAGGTAGGAATATATAACATAAATAATTCCTTTAGTGGGCTTTTCTCAATGATTCTACAAATTTCCATTATCTTAAATATTAATTGAGTAACTCAATTATAGGTTGATGTAGCAAAATTACAGCGAGCCTCACACACCAGCACATTAAGTGAACTTCTCCACCTGGAACTAACCATACACCAGTACATTAAGTGAACTTCTCCACCTGGGACTAACATTAAGTGAACTTCTCCACCTGGGACTAACCATCGTACATATACTGGTATAAATCAGGTGGGTTCTGTAATTCCAGCACAATATCCTTAATATTAACGCAGATCAGAACACAATTGTGAACTATAAATACAAGAATTAATTCATGTGGGAAAAAGGGTAAAGCTAATATCAGAAATATTATGCCTAGATAGTCTCTATCTACTTTTTGAGATGGTGTCTGTAATGTAATATGAGCAATAATGTAAACAAAAATATATATTTTATATCTTATATTTTCTCTGATGCATTAGGGCACTGAGGAAGCCATTACTGGCGAAACATGTTTGCCCTGACTGCTTTGATCGACATACCAGTAAGATAAATGAAATTAACCATATTGGTTCAGCGTGATATTGCTGTGTATACAAATAATTAGTGAATACCTTCAGTTGCTACTGTTAACTTCTTTTTATCTACTTGCATGTTTTGTATGTTTTCTAATGATGTTTGTAACAATGCTGAAATAATAGTATGTCTGGACTCTGGATCAAAATGGATCCTGTCTTTTTTAATTATCAGACTCAATAAAATAATTATGTTTTAAAGAACTCTGGTGAGGTGTGGTGGGAAAGCTGGGTCTAGGGAATATTGGGTATTGGGCCTAATCCCCAACAATCAAATTGAATCTCTATATTAACTTTATATTTTTCTCTTTTCCACATTTCCCATATCTCTATTTTCATATTTACTCCCTCCTCTTCTCTTTTTCACTTTGCTTCCTTCTATTACTCTTCCACATATTCCCATCTTCTCCTTCATTTGTCTTTCTCTTTCACACATTTCCTGATCTCTCTCACTTTCCTTCTATATTCTGTTCTTCTCTTACCTTCTGTCTATCCATCTCTCTCATGCCTCAGAATGCTAATGGCTGTGAACTGTGTCATAACTAAATGTGATGGGGCCCTGGTGCGAACATTAAATGGGGCCTTTTAAAGGCTCATACAGTAAACTTTTCCTCTGTCTTAAAATCAATTGGTTGCAGCTAGACAACTAAAGAAAAAACAGCAGAAAGAATGCTGCATCCTTTCTCTAAATGATACCAGGTAAGCACAAATAAGGAAGAGGAGCAACAATAATGGGGCCCCCTGATGTCCTGGGCCCCTGTACCCCCTGGCCGTGAATGTGTGCAAGTGTTTGGGGGGGTCTGACCTGAGTTTCTTGCACAAGGCGCTTCTTAACCTAAAGCCAGCTCTATCCATCAAAATATACAAATAAAAGGCCCTTACATTCCCTCCCCTACAGCAGCTCATGGCAGCTCACTTTTTCCCCAAAAAAGTTGCGGGAAAAGGTTAGGGAGCGAATGTACAAAAAAAAAAAAAAAAAAAAAGACAACTTACATTACTGGTGCTTCTGCACCGCTAATCGTGCTCCTACAGCCCTGGTTCTGGTTGGTGGAGATATCATATTTAGGGCCATAGACACAGGTCATGTCTACCCACCATCCGGAAAAAGTGCTGCATTAGGAAGATTGGTAACCCAGGAGGTGCCAGTGAGATGTGTGTGTGGCGGCCTGGGATCAGATACCCTACCTGTGGCCACTGCTCTATTGTCCGGCTTTCGGGGTGGGAACGGGGGATTCAACCACACTGCATGTAACTGGGTTATTGGGAACACTTCCTGTAATGGGCGGATTGTGGGGGGTGCTTCCACAGTGCCTGTAATGGGGGGATGGGGGAGTCACAAACTGCCTGTATTGGGGTAGATTCCGAAAACTGTCTGTAATGGGGGGGGGGGGTGTCGCACACTGCCAGTAATGGGGTGGATGCTGCACACTGCCTCCTCCAGCCGGCTCATGTGTGTTGGCTGTATCAAGCTGTTCCTCCACTCCGCTCACTGTTAAAAACCTATGACGAACAGCAGCACCATGGTGAAATCTCTCGGTTCTTCCGAATGCCTTGATATATGCCGCCCATGCACTCGTTTTCCCCGGCAATGACTGGTCGCTCAAAGACAGTACAGAAGATACGGATAATGCCATGGAATTATGAGGAAACGTACATCAGTTTCTTTTGAGATATACAATAAATTAGTTTTAACCGCTTTTGAGCGGCCAGGAAAAACAGGTGCATGGGTGGCATCAAAGCGTTTGCCACGGTGCCGCTGTTCCAGCATGAGAGAGAGAGAGAGAGAGAGAGGAGGGGGAGTTTAATAACACCTTACATTTCCAGACGGGTCCTGGGGCTATTGACCTGTGCCTTCAACCCATATCCATGTTTTTATGTGTGGTTATACTTCTCATTACTGATACAATTAAGGGATGTTAAACCTAAGAAGATTATAACACAGACCCATTAATTCATACACAGAGGTGTGTTTTTAACTTTTGATATATAGAGATATTGATACAGTGGGATTCAAAAATTGTCTGGAATTCCACTTTAACTGCCTGGAAGTTACATTTTTTATGTGATAACTAACATATGCGCATGTTTAGTCATTTGTAAACTCCAGTCATGTTCTTTCTTCTCATGTCTTATTCAAAAATATAGAATTATATAGCCTATATATTTTACTGA
Source organism: Gastrophryne carolinensis (assembly GCA_027917425.1). Lineage (NCBI taxonomy): Eukaryota > Metazoa > Chordata > Amphibia > Anura > Microhylidae > Gastrophryne > Gastrophryne carolinensis. Next base: position 155,976,892 of record CM051242.1, on the reverse strand, counting down.
ATCTAGGCCGTTGTGATCAGTTTAGAGTACATTCCAATATCCTAGTTATCATTGACAATTTTCAAGAGGTCTTCTAATTATTTTATACTAATGGCTGTGCTCTAAATCTTTGGACAGTCTTGTCTACCTTCAATATAATTTAATACATTCCAGACAAAGATGTATTTCCAGAAATTACAGTTCACAAAGTCCTACTAATCATTCACACTTTTCCTTCTTTTTAATTGTAGACTCCACTCCTAGAATCCAGACAGTCTTACCAATAACATCTATTCTGCAATAAGTTTTAGGAAAAGATGTATGTATGTGTGATATAAAGTTTATACAATATATTTCGGGGGTTACCCACTTTAGTTTGCAGTTCATTATAAGAGCTCATTCTTTTCAATTGGTGGCTAATTAATTCCAGAAAATGATGTATCTCCAGATTCTGACCAAGTAAAAGATTTTGTTGAAGACTGTCCTCTCTTGATGTTTCTTGCCACAAAATGTGAACACAACCCCCAGCGACTTAGCAGTTCAGCTAGGTTACTCCTAAAGTTAACTGCAATAAAAGCATAAAGTACAGGGTTTAGGCAACTATGAAAGTAGCACAGGCCAGATGTAATAGACAATGCGATATCGATTTGGTCATTAAAGCCACAGGTACTTTTGGTATCATTGAGCATATTTATAGTGTCCACGAGGGCTACAATGTTATATGGTGTCCAACACAAGAAGAAGGCCACCACAACTGCAATGATCAATCGAAGTGCCTTGTGTTTCTTAAATCCTTGAGACCTTAGCAGGGTTATAACAATATGAGAATAACAAAACAGCATGCCAGCAAAAGGTAACAAAAAGCCCACAATGTGGTATAAAAATGCCATGCCTGCCTTCCAAGACTTTGATAAAGTGAGAGGAAAAAAGGCTTGGCACTCAGTTGTGTTAGTGCGGGCGTCGAAGGTGGCTGAATAATATATAGCATCTGGAATACACAGGAAGAAGCTAAAAATCCAAACGATTAAACAGCTCCAGTAGACAAGGTGCAGCCTGTGTTTCTTGTAGATCTGGACAGCAAATACTATGGATAGATAGCGGTCACAGCTGATACAGGTCAGGAGAAACGTGCCAGCATAGAAGTTAACTTTGAAGAAAGAAGCTATGATTTTACACCAGATTTCGCCAAAGATCCAGCCAAATGTTGCCTGAACTGCCCAGAATGGAAGAGTGATGGCCAGTAGAATATCAGAAGCCGCCAAGTGTAAGATGAACACATTTGTACTCTGTATTTTCTGTTTATTGCTTAGCAACACCACCATGACCAGACCATTTCCCAGGATTCCAGAGATAGACAAGAGGGTGTAAAAAGATGGTACAAAATTTTCATCGAAGATCCTGGCTTTCTCCTGGGTACAGGGAGAGTTGTCATCAGTGTCATCAGAGTAGGGCGAGTAAGGTGGAAAGGTGATGTTTTCATAGTTTTCCTGAAAGCCAAGTAAACAGAACAATATTAAGAGAACAAATGAGAACAAATTTAGGCCAGATGCAGACACTGAATTATTTTTCCCCAGGCTGCACTACAATCATTTTTCCCATCCCATCTGGCACTAGCTAGCAATAACCTCTGCAGAAGCTGTAGCATCCTCTGCTGTGGCAGTGAGTTGAGTGGGTTAGGCAGCCTCCCACCCCGTGTGGTGAGAACTGGTTGCACATAGGGCAGTTTCAGGCACTACTCTCTTATTTATGTTAAAAAGGCCATACACAAGTGCAAAGACATGCTGCCGGTGTGCGAAGCCTTAGAGTGACCAGGCCAGCTAGAAAGGGCACCACCCAGCTGCCAATGCCTGGCACCAGTCAGGGGGGCATATAAAAAGGATTAAAGGGCTGCATCTGGCCCCTGGGCCTTAAGTTTGACACATATGGTCTAGAGATTAACCATGTGTCACCTTAAAACCTAAAGCACTACAACTAACATCATTAGATAAATACATACCTGGTACCCTGCTGCAGCTTGTATATTGTTGGAGTTAGTTGACAAGCCGACACATTGTCTCTAGGTTATATCACAGGCTAGTATATACCTAGTTTGGTCTTGGGTTACAGTTTACTACCATAATCTAGTCCAAGCAGGGCTGATTAATAGTTACAACCCCATTCTTTCTCTCCTACTACCCCCTGGGATGTGGCTTTATTATTTGACACTGCCTCTTACTTGATTTGTTCTTCAACAGCTTAAATCCTCCCCAACTTTAGTATTGCTTCCAAACCCTAATCCACCAGTATTGGCCTAATTTACATGTCTAACCTTTTGTTATGCTACTCTCCATTTCTTAGATTAGGATCCCAACCAAGTCTTGGAATAGTAGTTGTCTGTCATGGGAAATCACCTACCTCATCCTCGATCCTGCGGTGTCCTCGAGTGAGTCTCGGGCACTGGCTCGAGCAGTGTCGGCTTGAGTGGTACTGCACGCTTCCACCTCCTCCTGCATCCCCAGCATCTCGACTGGTGTGCATGCACATATGCCCTCCTGTGGCATTCCTGACATCACAGCCACCAGAGGCTAGTTTAAACAGGTCAATGAGCCCTAAGATTGGTTATTACTGTGGGCCTATGAGCCCACCCATTGGTCATCCAATCCCCTTACACCTTCCCCTGTAAATGACATGCCTATGTCATTAGTGCCCCTGATAGCTTGCGCTTGGGTGTTTGTTCTGTTCTCTGTTACATTGTGTTTGACCCGTAATCGACCTTTGACCTCACCATCTCTGACCCTTCATTGCCGACCTCAGATTTTCTAAAGCTGCCTCTGCTCGCTCCCTTTGGTACCACAAACCTCCCTCTGTGTTTGACCATCGGCCTGCCCTCTGACCTTGCCTCCAGTTATCCATCTGTTGGACCCCTGTTGGACTGACTTCTCGTGTATGACCCTTGCTTCGACTGACCTGCCTGCTTGTGTCCCGGCAAATGGTGAAGCCAGCGGCGGAGATTGGGCGTTATCTACTAACCTGGACCTCCTAACTGGTGAGCCTTACATTCTCCTTAGTACAGGGAATTCCCTCTTTTTTCTCTCAACGCCAACCTCTATCTCTGTACACCACTTGTTATTATTTTAATTCCTGGGAGTTGCCTTCATGTGGGTATGTGGTTGGAATGGCTTTCTCGGCATGAGTCTCCCAGTTCAGGGAGAACCTGTCCTTTCTTCTCCTCCTCTGGTTCTGTACTTCAGGTTCTCTTTTTCTTCTTTTCCCCAGAATGGATTGGTCCTGCACTCCTTTATACCTTATTCTGCTTATGCTGGAAATGTTACACCTACTCGTTGTATCCCCTGTATCCTCCCTGCTACATCAAATTCCAGTACGTATGTAATGTATGCGCCTGGTGAAATAATTTTAATTCAGCTTTAGTTGACTTGACCTGAACTGACCTGGATAATGGGTTGTTTAGGACACTGGACTTCCTGCTTCTCTACCTGCTGAAGCTATAGTCTATAATTATTTGCTTTATAGACTAAAAAACCTCACTTTCATATCTAACATAGTATCAGAGTATTTGAAGATGTACTGTACGATATTAAATGATGTGTAAGTTGCTGAACGTGTGGTTTTGTTGTGCGGTTTTTGTGCAGGGTTTTTTCTTAGAGGCTTGTATGATAAAAGTAACTGACTATCTTGCAAACATTTAAACTAAATCCACTTCATTGCTCATGCAGAAACCCCTTTACTGAAGCTTCTACAATGCACAGTACTTTGGAGATATTTCAAGAAATAGTAATAAGACAGTTGGGCAGCTTAGAGGTTAGAGAATGAACAGTTTGTGCTGGTGGGCCCATAACTGGCAGCTTTACTACTAAAGATTATGGACATTTTGTAAAGATCACCATTTTTCAAATGTTTCTAGGGGCAGGACTTTATTAAAGTTTTACAGGTTTTGGCCCTACCCTTCTTCCTGTCATCTTCCTTCTTGGACCAGGACTAAACCAAAAGAGAGAAAAGCATAGGGTCAAGGACCTCATAGAGGTAAAGTGTTGTTTGCATTTCCAAGTTGGCTACAGCTTAAAGTGGACCAAAACCCAGGATTTTGACTATCCTGGGTTTTGGTCCTTGGGTGCCCCGCTGTGTGAAACCCCCCAGGTTGCCAATACAAACTCACCTCTTCCCATCCTACAGCACATGCGTCACCGCTTGTCCAATCAGCGTGCTCGAATCCGCTGACATCCCAGTGGCTCTGAGTGCGCTACCGCATCCCCCGCTACCCACAAAAAGGGAGCGTGCCGGCGTTGGTCATTCACAAATGCCTGGCACGGGCACACACCCTGCTAGAGGGATAGCGGGGATGTGGCCGAGGATGCTCCATTGGACCGGAAACAAAGGTAAGTGTATGGGTGACCTGGGCGCTTTCACACAGCTGGGTATCCTGATTTTGGATGCCCCGGAGGGGCGATCACCGTGGGTTTTGGTCCACTTTAAAAACACATCTTAGCTCCAGTCATGCAATTGCAATCAACCACATACCTCCATGGGCTCCCTGACCTTATGATGTTGGATCATATGTATTTATTACTATAGATCAGCATCAGGGTTGCCAAAACTTAGACCAATTTGAGAGAGCTCTATACATTATACAGAGCTTAAAGATGTTGGGCTGTAAATCTTTAACTGGAGGGGGGGCAAATCAAGATGCCCCAGGGGTATGTTGACTGAAAACTGACTGATATGAAAACTTAAAAAAACTTCTCCCATTTCTCTAATTGGCTCTTTGAGCCCAGTTTAGCCACTGATAAAATCAAGTAATAGAAGAAAACATCCAAGTCACTGAACATCCCTCAGAGTATAACAAAACAAACATTAAAGTAACAGCAGAGATCACTCACCTCCCAACCTGCAAGTTCATTCCCTTCAAGTGCTACATGCATCAGAGCTCTCATCTCCGAGCTATCCGCTCCATAACTGAAAGCGAGCCCTTACCAGCGCACATACAAACATCCACTACAAAACGCATTTCACCTGTGGGCGCTCAGGTACTGCACCCTCTGTGACTAATCAACAAGGGACCCTGCTCCTTTGTGACTTCCAACAGGGACACACACCAAATGGCTGAGCCGCGCACAAAAACTCAGTAATCACACCCCAAAAATGTAAAAAATTGGTAATTAATTAAAAACAAGAAGAAGTCATTTTGGAGGCTAACAACTAATGCTGTAAACCTTCATCTTCTTGGAACAGTTCATTTGACACACATTCCTTGAGGACATCTTTCCTCTAGATTTCCAACTCCTCATACATGTATCTTGTGCAGGGGTGTACAGGTCATAGGGAGTATAAGGGAAAATTCCAGGTGAGTCACACTGTTTTGACTCAACTGGCCTGGGACCTTACCCAGTCCATGTGCTGGTATACACACAACCCTCTTTTTATACCCTGCTCAGCTGTATGCCTCTCAAGCTCCCTCAACGCCTTACCCAGTCCACGTGCTGGTATTCACACAACCCTCTTTTTACATCCTGCTCAGCTCTATGTCTCCCAAGCCCCCCATCCCCAATACCTGGTCCAGTTGTGCCCTCCCCTTACAGCCCTTGCAATGCTATAGCCTCAGCATCATAGCTGGGGGGGGGGGGCACATATCCACTTGTGCTAAAGTATCTGTCCCTACAGTACTAAGACTATAATGTCATCCTCAGAGAGTGGCCATATCCACGTCTGCCCATCATCTGTTGCTGCAATGCTTTAGCCTCAGCTGACCAATGCATGGAAGCACACTGGGAGTGGGGCTCATCTGCTTGTAGGCTGGTCAGGGTCATTAATTCAAAGGCTGATTTTTGACCCCAGTCCACCCCTAACAATGTCTTTCACACGTGTTTAGCCTGTAGTGGCTAAACGGCTTGCCATATTAAATTATCTGTTGGGATACTCTTGGCTAATAAACCGTTTTTCTTCAACTTAAAAAAAAAAATGTTATTTAGATGTTTCTATTACCACATCCAACCTGAAGGTCCAGGCAGGTTGGGATTCCTAAATATTCAGCTAAGCAATCAAACTGGCTGGTAGAATGAATGGTCATTAGCAAATCTTTTTTTTTTCTCTTCTTAGAGAGACTGATTTATGGAAGGGGCAAAACGCCACTAACATAAAACTACATGACATTCTGCCTCAAAGGCACAAGAAACCCCCAGTTTAACTGGAAGAGATGAAGTTTGCCTTTAGAGGCATCCTGAGCGTTTTAGTTTACTTTAATAATTAGCTGATGATCATCACCTTTCCAAATTATTGTTTTGAACAAAAACTTTTTTTGTTGTAGATCTTCCTTTTTCCACATCCAGGTGCACTGGGAATCCTCGATAGCCAGCTAAGACAACAAACTGGCTGGTGGAGTGAACAGGCATTGGTAAATGGGAGGTGCTATTGTTTTACAATCCTATTTTTCTCATCTTAAACAGTGATTAAAGAGATTGATTTATGGAAGGGGCAAAAACCCACATTCATTATTTTCAGAAGGCACGCAAGACACACACAAGATTCTTTGGTCTCATGAGACTAAAAGTCCAGCTTTTTGCCCTTTAGACTAAATATCTTGTCAGTCTAACCCAAACACAGTACATCATTCTAAACATCCTATCCCCCTCCATGAAGCATGTTGCTGGCTCAGACATCCCCTGGAAGGCTTGTGTGTAATGAAACCCTCCAGGAACATATCAATTTTGTAAGAAATCTGGACCTTAGGAGACTTTTTAATTTATTTAAATTCCATATAATGCACATACATGCAGAGCTGGTATTGGGCACCCCAGAGCAGTAGCTAGGCTTTCCGGCACCCAGGGCAGGGATTCGAAATGGCGTCCCCCTGACCTGCTGCACCCGGGACTAATCCCCCCTAGCTACGCCCCTAGGTGTACCCCATTTTACCTCCCTCTTGCTCCCTCAGCGAGACCAGATACCCCGATTGGCCTCCGACAGTCACATGGTCCTCTTCGGGGGGGGGGGGGGCTGAGTCCTCTTCCGGGGGGTTTTAGACCATATGACCCCATCTGGAAAATCATGGGGGTCTGGTCCCGCTGAGGGAGTGAGTAGGAGGTAAGAGTGTGTTGCGTTGAAATGGGCTTGCAGGGTGGTATGCACTAGGGACATGTCTCCCCGCACATACACTGTGATCAGATGCTATCAACAACCATCACTTTAAAGGTTCTCTGTGTGAAAATGTAATATTAAAAATCCATATCAACATGCTGGATTATTATTATTATTATTATTATTAATAATAATAATATTGTTTATTGATATAGTGCCATCAATTTCCATACTGCTATACAAGGTATGATTACAGACAAGGTAAAAAATACTTTACAGGGAACAATGCAAATTAGATGTACAACGTTCAAACCAAATGTTGTGAGCACAGAAGACAATAGGAAAGAGAGAGAATAGAGAAAGCTGCTCAAGTGTCTAAATGTTTAAAGACGCCAGACGGACTCTAGAGACCTAAAAATGGGTCATGTAGTAAATACTGAAATGGGGAGCATATATTCACATTCACTCTCCCCCACAAAAAAAAGTCTATCCCTGTAGATCAATGTAAAAAAAGCAAACCAATCTAACTTAATTTACTTAATAAAGTACACATCAATAATCACAATCTGAGCTATTTTATAAAATGAATAAAATAGATTTGTTCGGATAATAAAATATAAAAAATGAGTTATTTGGTACTTACAGTAAAGTCATTCATGGTTAGCAGAGTTCAGCGTTTTAGTTCTCGTTGCTTCCAGCATAGTTTTCTGAGTGGAAGTGAGAGTAAAAGACAAAGAGTTCTTGGTAAATCTGATGACTGGTGGTTTATAAGGCATACTCCCTGGCCAATGGTGGAGCTGTATAACACAGTAAAAAAAATAATCACTAGAAAACAAAAAAGTCCCCTTTGAGAAAAACAAAGACACTTGTATTATCTATCTATCTATCTATCTATTCATCTATCTTTCATTACTTTAAGGTTTTGTTTTGTTGTGATATTGTCTAATAGTAAACATCCATAGAAACATTCTAGATAGTGATGAGCCCGAGCGGGGTCTATCTGGTTCAGAAGCTCTCCATCTGGATAGTCCCCAGTCTCTGACATTTGGTACTCCCGAATCCTAAATACAATTACTCCGGCTATTACTACATGTGAATTGGTGTAAGGGTCCCTTGGACCGCTTACCAAATCCCAAAAAGATAAAAACTAATATAGTTGTAAAACTCCTTCATCTGTCCCCCACCTCAGAGAAGGAGTCTATGTGGAATCCCCTCCATGTGATGTCCATGTCCCTTCTCCAGTGATATACTGTAGTATAAAAGTTACCAGCTTGACTGGCCACCAAGGAAGGAGGAGAGGGGATCAGCGTCCCACCCTCTATACAGATGCTGGTGGAGCAACATTAGAAGTAGATGGCGAAATCCCCCGACCCGGCTGATCTGAAGAGAGGATGCTGTCCAGTGGTGGACAGATGAAGTAAGGTGCGGGGACTGGTCTTGGGGGATGCAGGTAATAGGGCGGGGGAGGGGGTTTAATGGTATGTCACCTGTTTACCGACAGGTGACTTGCCAAACACACACACTAGTAACATGCTTTAATATTTTTCTTTCTTCTAACCTCTTTCTATTGCTGTCGCTGCTGTCCTGTGCTGTCCATCGCTGCTTGTGATTGACGGAACCCAGGAGCAGGGCAGAGGATCGGTGTCCCCTGACCCTCAACCGATGTCCGCTGATCACTCTGGCTTTGTTTCTCACTCCCATTGTGGGGAGGAGCCTTTTATACCGGCTGAGTGTGGTGGCACCTCTGCCCCGCTGAAGGCCCCTGACTGATGATTGAAGGCCTGCTGGGGAAAGAGGAGACGGCACTGGATCTTGGACAGATGTGAGCGGTTTTGGCTGTAAACTAGGGTAATCGCCAGGTACATAGAATCTACGTAGCTGTCACTTAAAGTGGACCAACACCCAGGGGGGATTGGCCCGGGAATCTATAAGATTCCCGGGCAGATCAGATCCCTCCCCGCGGGGCATCCGAAATCAGGGTGACACCCCCCAGGAAGCCCAGAAACCTTACCTTAACCCCGTTCCAACGGCGCAGGGCAGGGCGTGCAGGGCGCACACCCGCGCTGGCCGTTTTTGAATGGCCGGTGCGGGCACGCTCCCTGTAAGAGGGACGCGCGAGACGCGGCCTCCAGCGCTCAGAGCCGCTGTGGTTGGACGCCGCTTGTACGTGCATACCACAGCGGCTCTGAGCGCTCTGATTGGACGAGCGCCCGCGTAGGAGCGTGGTGAGGTGAGTGTTTCCGGGTGTTCTCGGGGGTTTCACACAGCGGGGCACCCCCGATCGGGGTGCCCCACCGAAGTGGACCACAACCCAGGATAGTCAAAATCCTGGGTGTTGGTCCACTTTAACGGTTGGAGAAGCAGTTATGTAGATTTTACGTACTTGGCATTCGAACGGTTAACGGAGCTGTATTGAAAAATCGCTCAATATTAAAAACTGAAAAAAGAATTCCGCCAAGCTTGTGGTTTTCTCCTCCTAGCTGGAATAAATTTCAGGGGTGACAGTTTTTTGCGTATACCATTCCACTTACAGGGAAGAACTGCTTCATTCCTATGCCTGCTGAGCCAGCTTGTAGGGAGCAGTAACATTAAGCCCCCTGGCATTGCATGACTAGAAAAACCATCTACATGCGCCAAAGGTATTGCAATAGCAATAAGCAGTTATTCCAGCTCAGGACTGACTCAGGGGGAAAAGAAGGCCATTAGTTATTATGGAACATGGAACAAATGTGGGGCTGGTAAAGGAAAAGTCTACTTACCTGTTTGGCTCATCAACCTCCTGAATCTGATCTTACTCTCCAGCCCTGGTACTGGCGTACTGGTGGGTGTGGCCTGGGAACAGCTGGCTTTGAAAACAATGGGCACTGGCTGTAGAAGGACGATGAGATGCAGGAGGGTGACCAGTCAGAGGGAGCCCAGGCAGAGCCCCTGTTGTGATTGGTACCCACCTTTTTCCTGGTTTCCTCACCTATGCAAATATTGAATGACTGCATCCCAGAATCTTTGGACTGTGTGCGCCTCCCACCCCCAGCCTTTCAGATAGGCTGGGGGCAGAGGCATGTCTGCTGCTGGGGATGCGGCCACTTGCCCTCCTGATTGCCATAAAAATAGCTGTTTGCTGAACATAACATATGTGCAACAAAGGGCTCTGATTGGACGAGAGCCCACGCATGCTCCATAGCACCAGGGAAAGGTGAGTTTTTCGGGGCTCCTATTCCTGAATTGAGATGCCCCAAGGGCAGGGTACAAAACCCCAAATAGTCAAAGTTCCTATTTTTTGTTCCACTTTAAAGTGATCCCAGGGTGCTGATCCCCAGGGAACCTACCCCCCCCCCCCCCCCTTTTGGCCACGAGTCCTTCTGTGTGGAGATATTCATCCTCTCCTAGTGATGCTCTGTATGATGAGGGAACCTCTAACCTGACGCACAAATAACATGACAAATATGTCTCAATTTAGGCTTTGTTGCTAATAATGAAAGTTGAAACACAGAAATGAAGAAGCTTGCTTTTATTTTCAAAGATTTTTAGTAGATAAAATAAGGAAGTTACCAGCAGAGCCTTTCCGTGCTGGTTCCTTAACTTACTTCCCAAAGCTTAAATCTGTATCTATTTATAAAAGCTAGAACATCTGTGTCTGTAGCCAAAATAAATGACACTAACAACAGTTTCTTTTGTTAAAGGGGGGTTTATTGGGGGGAGGGAGAGTAAAAGGTTGGGATGGTTAGGAACGGGCAGTGCAGGGTTAATGGCGTCCATTGGGGTCTTCTCTTCTGAGAGTGGGAAGGCTGGAGGTAGACAGATGCCTTTCAATGGATATTAAAGGGATTTAGTTATTGGGAATAAATAATCATATCCCCTCCGGGTGACCCAATCTAAAATCTACTTTTTAGAGAAAAGGGTTTGGGATTTCATTTTAATAAGAGGACAGAGGGCTCCTTTTGAGCTAGAAGAAAGGGGTGGAGCTTTCTTAAAGGCAGAGGGCACTGTTAGATATAACACCAGAGGGTGTTCCAGGATATAAAACCCCAGTACGGTGGAAAACTAGCGCTCAAGTTTGGGTTGTGGTGCAGCAGGAATAGGGCAGATGAAAAGTAAGTAAGGGTGTACACCATGGAGAAGAGATCCCTGGCTGGAAGAAACCCGGGGTGGTCCTGGGGTAGACAGACAGACGAGGTGCCCCTTAGGCGTGAGAGGATCCATTGGGACTGTGAGGCTGTGAAGGAGAGTCTAGACTCCAGTAAGGTGGCTGCCCTCATCTGGAGGCCCTTAGCTCGGTGAAGGGAGAGTTTCTAAGCTGGAAACTTTGTCACTAGGAGGACACCTGGTCCGAGTGTTTACTATGCTGCCCACTGGATTAAATTTTGTTGAGCCCCTAGTTATGACTGTTGGCCCTGGAAAGTGGAGAGGCTCTCCTGTATCATAAATTAGCCTGCGTTATACTGCCATATATTGACATATTGCTCAGATCAAAGTGGGATGGGAGACCGCCCAAGCATGCTCCCAGTGTGAAATTGTGAACTGTGTTTTTGGGAACTGTGACATTCTGCTGTGACTATTAACTGGGCTGTGCAGTCGGAATAATAAATTGCAAGAGCTTATGTTTTGGAAGAATCCATCTGTGTATGGATTAATCAGCCATGATATATAGGTTAGATTGCAACTGATTTGCCATTGGTTAACATGGCCCATGGCTCATACATTGTGACCGTAATGGCCAGTCAACTGTTGCATTCAACACAAGGGAATTTAATTTTGTACCAGCTTGATGCCCTCTGGAGCTCGGAAACTTTTAAATTAAAGTAATGTAAGTCTTTAGTGGTTCCACCAGCAATAAGGTGCAGAAAAGTGTACAATATGCTGGGTTTGTATCATCCAGGACATCATTCACGCCACATCTTAACACCTAACCAAGTCTTCCTCAGAATTTTTTCCTCCCTCATAAAGGCCATCCCCACTCTTACTATAAAAGGCTTTCTACTGTACCAAATGTAATTTCAGCTATATGCAATGCAACGTGATTCCCAATTATTGCTCTAGGAACTAAGTTCTAGGGGTTGATTAATAAAATTAAAATAGAAGGCAAGGCAATGACCCAGCTAGCTCCAACAACACTAAACCAGAAAGTAGACCAATGTTCAATGATCGAACCAGCTCCAAAAACACAAAAATAGGAAGCAATCTAATGGGCCATGATCTAATGGCCAATGGTAAAACCAAGCCATGTTTCAATATGAGCCTAACACCACCTCTCAATACCTAATCAAATACAAACAAGTAAAAAAAAAACACAAATACAAACATGTGTTCCTCCATTCCCCCCACCCGTTCCTAAAGATCATCCATTCTCATATATTGAAGGACATTTTTGCATCAAATTGCTGTTCAGTTACATTTACGTGTTGCAACCCTCCCCAAAATCCTTGCCCTAGGAACAGGGTTCTAGGGGTTTGAAGTTCACAAGACCATCAGATATAAAAACACAAAAATAGAAAGCAAACCAATGGCCCATGGCCCAATAACCTTTGATCTGTCCTTCATCTGCACTGGTTCCCAAAACTGTACGCAATGTTCCATACGGGGTCTGACTAATAGAGGGGTAAAATAATGCTCTGGTCATGGGCCCTATGCCCCTCCTGATGCACCTCATAATCCTGTTATCCTTGGCAACTGCTGCTTGGCACTGATAGCTATAGTCTTTTGTTTACCAATGGTCCTTTTCCATTGTAGTTTTGTTTTACCCAGCATTTCCCTATTTGTTTTTTTTATTAAGGCGATATTAAATTGTCACTCTCAGTCTTGGCATATTGTACAGATTACATCAATACAACGTACAATCATATTGTTAACATATCAGATTAAATAATCCAGGTTATCTAACATTCTATGATGTCGAGGATTAATCACCTATTAAAATGTTGTTCAGTAATCATAACTGACACATGGTTTACAATTCAGTGCTTCATTTTTGTTATGTTTTTAGTCTTTTTAATGCTCATTTCTTTCAATAAAAGTAAGTTTTAACTAAACCAGTTTGTATTTGTTTTTTTTCTTGCATTATTTTTACAAAATATATTGTTTTTCTTAGAGGACCTGGGTCAATTAATACTCCAAGTTCCTATACTCAACCACATGCTTGCCATCAATTCAGTGGTTTCCATGACTCTTCTTTTGTCTAAAGTTTCGCTTACGGGGGGGGGGGGTGTCCACAAAAGCCATCCTAGCAAGGTTCCAGGAGGCCTGGCCAAGGCTAGAGTTCTCCTTAGCTCTAATGGCAATGTTTCAATGAAACTTTCCCATGTATCTGCTTTGGCCTCACCGCTTAGCGACCTATTCCATCTGAAAAAGATGCCTTCATTTAGAACAGCAAAAGAGATGGAGGTGTGGTGGAGATTTATTTGTGCAGGATGGTCTTTTTACCTACAGCTGAATAGCTGCTAACCTCCCACCACCACTGGATACTCTCTGCAACCCATCTGGCCAGACATTCAATATTGCCCACTCTGGCATGTATGGGAGATAATTACCGTATTTCTCACCCTATAAGACGCACCATTTTTTACCCCAAAAGTTTGTGTGTGTGTGTGTGTGTGTGTGTGTGTGTGTGTGTGTGTGTGTGTGTGTGTGTGGGGGGGGGGGGGGGGGGGGGGATGTCAGTGCATCTTATTGGGTGAATGTAAAAGTTAAACTACCAAAAAAGTAAAATAAAAAAGGATAGTTACATGAGTCTCATGTCCGCTGTCCCTGCTCTGAATTCCAGCGCTGCCACTGCCTCTCGGGTGTCAGCGGGCACTGTCACAAACACTCTGATGTCAGCACTCACCAGTGGCAGTGCTGGAAGTCAAAATGGGAACACACAGCGTCCCCATTCTGGCTTGCGGCACCACCACTGGCTCTTGGGTGTCAATGCATGCTGACACAAACACTTGGGTGTCAGCGCGCGTTGGCCAGAAGGCAGTGGCGGCGCCAGAAGCCAGTATGACAGCGTTCCTGTAAGTATACCTTTTTTTTTCTAGGTGGGTTTGGGGGGAATACTACACTGCCTATATGGGGAATGGGAGGGGGGATGCCACATTGCCTATGGGAATGGGATGAGGGGAATGCCACACTGCCTATGACGAATTGAAGGGGGGATGCTACACTGCCTATGAGAATGGGATGGGAGAATACCACACTGCCTATATGGGGAATGGGAGGGGGATGCCACATTGCCTTTTGGGAATACGATGAGGGGAATGCCACACTGCCTATGGCGAATTGAAGGGGGGATGCTACACTGCCTATAGGAATAGGAGGGGTGGTGTCACACTACCTATGGGAAATGGGAGGGGGGAATTGCCACACAGAATAAGGGATGGGGGGAATGCCACACTGCCTATGGGAATGGGAGGTGAGAATGCAAAACTGCCTATGAGATGGGGGGGAATGTCACACTACCTATGTGAAATGGGAGAAAGAATGCCACACTGTTTATGGGGAATGGGATGGGAGAATGCCACACTGCCTATGGGGAATCGGCGAATGAGATGGGGGAATGCAATACTGCCTATGGGGAATAGGGTAGGGGGATGCCACACTGCCTATAATGGGGTGTTTTTTTTTTTTTTCTTATTTTCTTCCTCCAAATCCTAGGTGCGTCTTATGGGCAGGTGCATCTTTTAGGGCAACAAAAAAACTGTAAAAATTTTTTTACAGTATCTAAATATCTGCTGCCAAAATTGTTTTATGAGTGGGCATTCCCAGAGCTATCAGAGGAGGTCTGCAGGGCTGGCTGCACATTTCAGGCAAGCATCAGATTCCAAGAGTCCCATCAGAAATGCCTTCTGGGGGGAAACATATGGTTCATGGTATAGCCACATAGTCATCTCTTTGTAGGAAGAGGCTGGTGTTGTGTGCCAGGTGTAGGAGAGCATTTTTAGGATGAGCTCTGGGGAACATGTCGGGAATCTTGAATTCTACTTCATCAGCACAAAATGGCTTACATTACCCCTCAGGGGCAGAAACAAGGAAGAATGGCTAATAATCAAGGATTTATTGTGGATTTTATACCATACTGTTGCATTTCCTTTTTTAATGTTTAATCGTGGTACTAATTGCTCCTGCCTATATGCATAACTTTAAATTTCTCTGTATTAAACTTTATTTGCTATTTTTCTGGCAATACTTCCAAATGATCTAACAGATTGTAACAGCATGCTGTCCTATTTTTTGTTAATTACTTTATACAGCTTTGTAGCTGTTTTATCCATTCCAATATCATTAATACTCTATTAGAGATGAGCAAACTGATTTGCCCAAATCATATTTTGCTCCAAATTTCAGGGAAAATTCAATTCGGCATGAATCTCTTGAGATTTATACTGACCAAATTCTTCCTTAACTCACTGTCACTTACCTACAGGCTGGCTCCCCCATCGCTATGGTACAGTGATGGGTGGTTGTCCGGATTCCCCTTTCCCCTACTGCTGTGTGTATTTGGAGGAAGCTGGATGCTTTCAGCTGAGCTAGCCGGCTTCTGGTGCTACCTGTGACTGGAGCAACATGTATGCTGGCATGTAGGTAAGTAACTGATACATCCTCCCTCATCCTCCATCATCTTCAGTGCGGGAAGTGTTCCATGCTGCTCTGCATGCTGGTTCCCCCCGTTGCTCCTGTCCCGCAGCTGACGGCAGGGCACAGACAGCGTTGGAAGCTGTGTCCCTGAGAGGGACACTCACCGCGTTGTGGATTGTGAGTGAGGAGGTGAGTATCAGTTACCGGCAAAGGGTGCTTTCTCAGCAGCCCCCGGAGACTGGCTATCTCAGCTGACATTACGGCCGGCTTACCTTGCTCTCATGCTATGCTAATGTATACACACAGGGAGCTGGGAGAAGTCGGCTGCGCTGTCTGGTCGAGATATATGACATCCAATGACTCACCCTGAGCTTATTGTACGTCTTCATAAAAGCTGATCAGGTTAGTCTGGCAGGAGCGATTCCTCATGAATCCATGCTAATAAAGAGTATTAAAGTGGACCAACACCCAGGATTTTCACTATCCTGGGTGTTCGTCCACCTCCGCGGGGCACCCCCTATCGGGGTGAAACCCCCAGAAAGCCCCTAAATTCGTACCTTTTTAGGCGACGGAAAAGCGACGGATAAGCCGCCGCCTCTCGTGCGTCCCTCTTACAGGGCGCGCGCCCCGCGCCGGCCATTCAAAATCGGGCGCCGCGGGAGCGTGCCCTGCTAGAGGGACGCGCGGGAGGCGGCGGCGGCGGCTTATCCGTCGCCTAAAAGGTAAGATTTTAGGGGCTTTCTGGGGGGTTTCACCCAGCGGGGCATCCGAAACCGGGCCGATCAGGGGTGGGTGTTGGTCCACTTTAAGATCAGTTTCGGTTTCCCCTAAAACACAGGGATGTATGCCATCGGGGCCCGAGGACTTGACATATCATTAGTTTGCAAAGCATAAAACGCTGATTGGTCGAGTCCACACAGGACCATCAGAGCAGAGCAGGCAGTCTAGGGGTTTAGCTCCTGCCATGTCTCAGTTATCCCCACTATATCATATTGTTCCTCTGTTATTATCAGTTCTAGTGCATCCATTTTATTTGTCAGCATGCAGTTCAGATGCTTATGGTTAGGTATTTCTATTGCCAATTAGGGGACAAATTCTATTTTTTGCACAGAAAATCCAGAGCAGACAAAGCTGACAGTGCAAGGCTATTTAACCCTTTAAGTGACACTAATAATTGAAGAAGCGTTCCCGAAGATGTCTTGTTTTTTTACTGCAGATCTGGATTCTGTCACATGTGAATAAAGGTGGAGCATAACTCCGGTTTCTGAAATGTTTTTTTAACCCCTTAATAAGCCATCTAATTTTATCCTTGAGGATCAGTTAGTTTTCCCTCCTTGTGTTTCAGCGGTCAGGCATGCACATAAGTAGGTCAGAGGGCAGATGGATTGGTGGGAAGATGAGGCAGGGCAGTAGGTAGCTGGGTGCGCAGCAGGTAGGTAGGTGGGTGGACTGACAGGTAGGTGTCTGGGTGGTCAGGCAGGTGGGTAGGTAGGTGGCTGGATAGGTAGCTGGACGGCAAGCATGTGGGTGGGTGGAAGGAACAGCAGTTGGCAGGCAGGTAGGTGGGCAGGGGGATGCAGAGGTAGTTGGGTGGGTGGATGCATGGATGGGTGGCTGGCTTGAACAATGAGGCAGGTAGGTGTATGGGTGGCTGGCTGGGACAGTGAGGCAAGTAGGTGGGTGGGCATTTACACAAGCGGGTGGGCATTTAGGCAAGCGGGTGGGTAGGTGGGCATGCAGGCAGGTGGGTGGGTATGAGGGCAGGAAAGTGAGCATACTGGCGGGTGGGTAGGTGGGCATGTAGTTAGGCAGGTGTTGGAGTGGATGGGTGGCAGAGATCAGGCAAGTGAAGTAACAGTGGCATCTCGGCAGGCATATGGAGAGGCTTACCAGCATTGTCGGGGCGGAGGACATCTCAGCTGGGCGGCAGAGGATATCTCAGCGAGTTGGGGGGAGCCACAAAAGACCAGAGAAGTAATGCTGGCATGCAACTAGGCACTCTGCACATGAGAACAACACCGCAAGAAGCTGTGTGCCCAGATGCCAAGGTAACCGCTGTGTTCCCAGTCCAGTGTACCATTCCCCCTGCTCCTGTAGCCACCCCCTTGCCAGCACATTGCCCCCTTAACCATGATAGCCCCAACAGCTGGAACTGACGCAGCTGCTATCCCCTGCCTAGCTCTATAAGAGACTGAAGTGCAAAGACCATGGGATTGGGGATAACCAGTGCAAATATAGGTCAATCATGCCAGATACATGCCTGGGGGGAAGAGGGCATAGGATTTATTTGGCCCATTATATGGAGGGGGGGGTGAAAATTGGGCGCTGAAAGAACTGCTTACTGTGGTCAGGCCACAGCAGGAGGACATCTATTTAAGGAGTCTTCCTGCCTTGGTTGCAGGTTTAAAGGTGCTGCATGTAGTCAGACAGAACTGGAGACATGCATCTCCCACACCACCAACAATTTAACTCCAACATTTAAATGCCACAGCAGGGGGCTGTTAGGTCATCAGACTTTTAGGACAAATATATGCTTTTATTCAGCACCTTGAGAACTTTTTTATTCACAACTATATATGGTGCTGAAATGTACCAAAATTATGAGAAAAAGGGTTTTCTCTCAAAAATGTGAGTAAAAAAATCCAGACGAAAAATTGCTAAATCCGGCAAAGGTGCGTTCTAACGTGGGTGAGTTGTCGGTTAATTCTTTGCTATACCAGCCGCTATTCAGATCATCAGTGCCAGGGATTTGAGACAACATTGGTGGGTGATTGAAGCTGTTTCCACATACTGACTGTAACACGACAAATGATAAATTGCCAGTCAAAACCATGCAACGCTCGACCAACAAGCAAATTCTTGTTCATCATTCGATCTGTGCAACTGTTTTCATAAAGCAATTATCATCTGATTGTGGCGCTTTTCATTGTAAATTGTCCTTACCCACAGCATAAATAAACTGATCTAGTAAAACAGCCCCCCACTCCTCATTACCAGTCTATTAGCAACTAAATTAATTTAATTTATCCTATTCTCTATACAATGCAATCTAATAACAACATAATACAACTATGTTTAATACACTATCTTAAATGTATTCAAACAACTACAGCATTTTTTGCCCCAATGGATTTAGAGGAGGAACATAAAAAAAAAACATTCTGAACCAAATATTGTACTAAAACACCATCCCCCAAGAACCAGATAATAGGCAGGATTACACCTTTCCCCCACCCATTCCTCATTATAGGCAGTGTGGCATTTTTCTCTTCCCATTCCCCATTATAGGCAGTGTGGCATTCCCCCAACCCATTCTCTGTATGGGCAGTGTGGTGTCCCCCATCCCATTCCCCATAGGCAGTGTGGCATTCCCCCCATCCCATTCCCCATCTAGGCAGTGTGGCATTAATCCCCCCCATCCCATTCCCCATCTAGGCAGTGTGGTATTCCCCCCATCCCATTCTTCATATGGGCAGTGAGGCATTCCCCCTCCCATTCCTCATAGGCAGTGTGGCATTCCCCCTATCCCATTCCCCATCTAGGCAGTGTGGTATTCCCCCATCCCATTCTTCATATGGGCAGTGAGGCATTCCCCCTCCCATTCCTTATAGGAAGGGTGGCATTCCCCCATTCTATTCCCCATAGGCAGGGTGGCATTCCCCCTCCCATTCCCCATAGGCAGTGTGGCATTTTCCCATCCCATTCCCCATAGGCAGTGTAGCATTCCCCCCATCCCAGTCTCCATCTAGGCAGTGTGGTATCCCCCCATCCCATTCTCTATATGGGCAGTGTGGCATTCCCTGCTCCCAGTTCCCATGAGCGTGGCCGGCTGCTGGTCTGCATGGCAAATGGTTGAGGGCACAGTGGATGGACAGTTTATTGACTGCCTGTCCACTCTGCCACATGGTCTTGCCTTGTCAGTGTGTGTGGTGGATGGCGCTGTGCAGCATCCCTTCTGGAGGTGGGGCCGGCGACTTGGGGCATCTCTTGGTTCGTGCATTTTGGCACACGTGGCGGGCTATCTGTCAGGTAGGACTAAGGAGAATTTGCTTTGAAAGGCATCGCCTGAAGGTCACTCAGCACCTGGGTTTTCACTGGGCCATTTTGTTATTTTAATGGAATTAGTAAAAGTTAAGATTTACATCCAATTGCCTACAGCTGAATCCACATGTCCTAGCACGCATTCAGAGTATGACAGAGAGAGTACCACCATCATTTTAAAACATGAGATGAGAGAGGCCTTTAGGACAGTGACCTGAGGAAAGCAGCTGGTCCAGATGGTATCTCAGGTCATATCCTGACTGTGCTCACCAGCTTACATTCTCCCAAATATTCAATCTTTTCTTGGCACAGTGGGTGATTTTGACATGATTCAAAGAGTCGATCATTTTGGCAGTACCAAAAAAATCATCCTTACCTCAGTAATCATGAAGTGCTTTGAAACAATAATAAAACCTTGCATCTCCTCCTTAGTTCCCACCACTCTGGACACATTACAATCTTCTTATTCCCCCAGACCATTGAACGTATTATTCCATTCCTCAATTTTTAGAAACTACACTAACACATCTGGAGGGGGGAATTATGTTAGAGTGCTGTTTGTTGACTGTTGCCCAGCATTCAACACAATCATCTAACTAATCTACAAATGGGAACACCTGGGTCTTAAAGGGAAAAAACAACTTACCTCACCCATGATCCAGTGCTGCTCTCCCAGCGTTTCAGGTGCTGGCTGCGGCAAGCCAGTAGCATTATTTTTCTTGTAACCCCCCTTCGCCCTGTTGGGGGAGGGAGGCAGGGCAAGGCAGTTATAGGGTCGTAGAGAGGTCGGGAGGAGGGGTAGAAGAGAGGTTACTAATAGTATCAATGGTTTTTCATCAGAGTGTTTGAGGTGTATTCGGCCCGTCTTGGGCACGAGTTGATAAGCGGAGAGTGGGGTTTTGTTCCCTTTGGGTCTCTCTGGATACCCTGTTGGTTCCCTGGGTGACCGGGTTTGTCAGGACAGGGATCCTGTAGGGGGCCTGTGGGACCCAAGGAAAAACAAAAAGAACCTCAATATTTTACTCATTAATTTCTGTAATTCAGTACTATTATGTTCATTCTACAGGATAGTAATTATTCAAGCAATCCTAGTGCTGTTTTTTTTAAATTATTACCATTTAATGTTATCACACAAAGTATTGTTTAGCCTGGTTGGCTCAATGTCCAAAAGTTGATAATAGTGAGTCTCTGTTAAGGGTAGGAGGGGCTTGGTTACTTGCCCATCCATATATGGTCTTTTCCAGTGGGTGTTCTCCTCGGTTTGTAGCAAATTGATGGGTGTTTTTTTCCTCAGTTTGTAACAAGCTGTTTTTCCCTCAATGGTTTGTAGCACAAATTGGAACTCCTTCACAGATGCATTTCGCCTATGGCTTCCTCAGTGTGAGAGTCCATGGTCTGTGACTGGCAGATGAGAGTACCTCGGTGCCTGGAGTTCTGGTATGCTGAGGCGTTCTCCTTATTAAGTATGTCGGTTGTGGTATTGTTCATTAATAGGGGTATTCCCTCTGGAGATCAGTCCCCTCCATATCCTGTGGGTAGTGGAGCATACACACGGAACGCGCTCCCCACGGGGAACAACATACAAATGGCCACAGGGTACATCCGGCTCACCCAGCAACCAAGTGCATCACTAAGGGCAGCGCTACCCTCCACTACCCACAGGATATAGAGGGGACTGATCTTCAGAGGGAATACCCCTATTAATGAGCAATACCACAGCCGACATACTTAATAAGGAAAACGCCTCAGCATACCAGAACTCCAGGCACCGAGGTACCCTCATCTGCCAGTCATAGATCATGGACTCTCACACTTAATGCATAAATGGCATACCAGAACACTCCATACTATAGTCAAGGCCATCCTATCAATCTAATATTTACTTCAACTCATGGAGTTACAGTTTGTATATGTCACTGTAATTAAACCGGATGAACCCCAGAGGCCGGGCCTGGAATGTAAAAAATTCCAGGCTCAGCCGCTAGCTCTTAAAACATTGGCTAGCTATAATTTTGCTCCCGTGTATTATCTTGTGGAGAAGGTTTTGAAGGTGTGTTCTGGCCTGAGGAGTGTTCTACATGGGGTCAAGAGAATAGAAAGGTCCTTTGGCGCCAGCTATCAGCACCGCATCAAGAAATGGTACAGCTCGCACTTCCACCAGGCCCATTTTTAGCCCAGCCTCTAACACTCTGGAAGTGAGTATATAGTACTACAAGAGGCTTTTGTACTGAAATGGTCAACATGCTCCCTCCCAAAATCTATAATGTCCCTGTCTGGGCAAAACCAATAAATAACAACTTACCTATGGTCTTGCACAACTGATGTTGTGTTGAAGTTTAAAACTTACTGACATCAGCAATCTCATCCCCACCCTCCTGGCGACCCAGAGCCCTCAGCATGCCCCCTCTATTAAAAGCAGGTGTGGCCAGTCATAATTTAAGGAGTCAGTGAACAGGCAGCAAGGTGTTGTGAGTGGAGATGACGCTGCATGGATCTCCAGGGGCGGTAGGATTCAAACTCCCGGCATAGGGCTAATCGGCTACACAGGACTATTGGTGAGTATGTAAATTTATTAATTTTGCCAAGACAGTCTCTTTAAGCAAGTAACTTTTAAAGTGGACCAACAGCCAGGGGGGAATCTATAAGATTCCCGGGCCGATCAGATCCCTCCCCGTGGGGCATCCGAAATCGGGATGCCCCGCTGTGTGAAACCCCGCAGGACGCCCAGAAACCTTACCTTATCCCTGTTCCAACGGCGCATGCGCGAGCCACGGCCGCATCTTGCACTTCTCTCTAGCAGGGCGCGCACCCGCGCCGGCCGTTTGTGAGTGGGCGGCGCGGGCGCGCTCCCTGTTAGAGGGAAGAGCGAGATGCGGCCTCCAGCGTGCTCAGAGCCGCTGTGGTTGTCCATCGCTTGCCCGTACATACCACAGCGCCTCTGAGTGCTCTGATTGGATGAGCGCTCGCGTAGGAGCGCGGTGAGGTGAGTTTTTTAGGGGGCGATCTGGGGGGTTTCACGCAACGGGGCACCACCGATCGGGGTGCCCCGCGCAAGTGGACCAAAACCCAGGATAGTGAAAATCCTGGATGTTGGTCCACTTTAATAAAATTAACTACAAATTAATAAGCCAAAAATGTAAATCACATTTTTTGATGCTGCCAAATCAATTGATCACACCATTATTCAACTATTTTTACATTCAGAACCACATGAAGGTACAGTTGTATTGTATTGGTCAAAACCAATATTATTTATAATGCCAACCGAATGCTTTTGGATACACCTTACCTATTGTTGCAGAATATATATATTTTTTTCGTTTCAGACACAATAAAGTGACGCCCCTGCACCTGTTCACACCTCAGGTTCAGTCAACTGTTTGCGTCCTGTTTTTAGCAGAAAGCAGAAGCTGCTGCATGGAATAGAACGTGTCAGAACCAGAAGACCGATTTCACACCTTTTGCTGTCTCTGCTGGTGTTTTTTGTTCTTGTGGTCTCTGCTTCCTGTCTTAGCATTTTTCATTTTTTTAAACCTGTTGTACAATTTCTAACTTTACTATTAAAAGTTTACATTTCTTAGAACCCCAACAAACCAGGGGCATCATTGGGGCATGTAAATTATGTAGCATGGATGTCAACAGTCTCTATATCTCAATCCCTCATGAACACGACCTAGAAGTAATTTTCAATACCCTGACAACATTACATTTAACAGATGACTTTCAGTCCTTTGCCTTGACCTTGACACAGATAGTCTTGACTCGTAACCACTTCAGATACAAGGACACATACTTCTTGCTTCTACTGCCATGGGCTCCAACATGGCACCAGCCTATGTCAACTTGAACATGTGCTGATTTGGCCACGCTACACAGATGACATCTTTTTTATTTGGAAAGGTACAGACACTGAACTCAGCGTATTTATCTCCAGAGAGTTTCCACCCAGAACGCTTAAAAAATAGCTTGCCATATAGCCAATTTATCAATTTATGCAGAATAGGGGAGAATGATGAAGTATACAACAAACATGCTGACAACATGGATGCTCACAGCACTAGTCAATAAGGCCAGAAAAATAGCATTTGGAATGCAACATGATTCCTTAATAGGATATCATCCTATTACATTACTTGCAATCCTTTACGGGCCTATTTGAGCTTCCTTCATGGGCCTATATTGCATTGTTCTTGACGAGCTGCTGGTTCCTTAATAGGCCTTGGGCAGTACCTTTATGGGCTGTTTTTCTTTTTGCACCATTGTGTCCTGATAGGAGTAGTTACAATGGCATCAGCAGGCAAGAGAAGTGTGGCAGAGAGGGTTCCAGACTATGTCAAGGTTCCGAACAGTGTGCGCCTAATTGGCAAAATGGACCTACCAGGTCAAAGTCTTTTGTCGGTGATGGTGGAGTTCTTGGAGGAGATCTTGTTGATGAAGAAAGAGGAAGTGTTGGTTATTATAGACTATTCTAAAAGGAAGACATATGACATTTGTTTTTGCAGTGAGGTTATTTGTAGGAAATGTTTTTCCCTATGCAAAAAGAAGAAAGGTGTGTCTTTGATGGAGAATTTTCATATGATTCCACATTTTGATGAAGAAGTGCGTGGTGAAGAGTTAGAATCTGTACATACCAGTGGAGGATGTTGAACTTTGTCTTGCTTGTGTCAAAACTACCTTTAAGGGTGAAGTTCATAATGAGTTTGGTTACTGGACTGGCAAGTATACGTTTCTGGCAATTTTCTGGAAAGGTAGAAGACCTTCTGCTCGATTTAAGGTGACAAATGTGAATATGGACTTATTTTTTTCAAGAATGGAAATGCAAATCTTATGTCCATTTGAAGAACGAATGGGGTACTGAAATGTGTTCTATTTGTGGAAGTCAGGACCATAAGAGGTCAGATTGTGACCCAATTACGTAATCTTTGCTTTGACTTTAATCATAGATATGTGCTCTGTCCCGAAAGAAAGACGGGGGCAATACTAATGACAGACTTCAAAAAACCCAGTACCAACATCATCCGCACTTCTTTCTTCAACCTTCTACCTTAAGACATTCAGCATTCTTTTTCCCATTATCCAATGGAGGTAAAACAACCGACTGCTGGTTAGAGAGTTGCCTGTTGTTTTGAGGATGGGAAAAAGTTTGAATATCTAAAGGAGAACAAATTTGAAGAAAGGAGTAAGGGTGATGTTGGTATTGAGATTTTTGAAGGACCGCCATTAGTATTGCCTCCTCAGTTGTTTCCACTGACAGAGGTAATGGACTTGAGTCAGCAAAGTGGGCAGCCTGTAGGCCCAGGTTTTATTGCATCGAAGAAGAGAAGCATGGAAGGGAAAGAACAAAGTGAACATGTCATTCAGAAAGCTAAGAACAGTGAAGTTATAGCAGAGTCTTCCTAGAATTGGGATGAACAAGTAGGGGAGTTGTTGGATTTGGTGGAGAAGAAGGAAGATTAGATGAAGAAGAAGAAGGAAAGTGCGTCTAAGAAGCTGTGTCTCAAAAGCAAGATGAAACTAGGGGCTATGTGTGGTCAGAGTTTTTGGTTCACAAATTCTTATTCTCAATCTGGTAAAGTGGATTTTATTAGGGCATATGACCCATACATTTAAGAAACAAGCACTTAATGAGGATTTTTCATTGCCAAGAATGATAAAAGATGCGATTACTGAGATCGAAGAACATAAAGAACTAAGATATCATAGGCTCTGGAGTGTATTTGTTG
Source organism: Gastrophryne carolinensis (assembly GCA_027917425.1). NCBI lineage: Eukaryota > Metazoa > Chordata > Amphibia > Anura > Microhylidae > Gastrophryne > Gastrophryne carolinensis. The sequence goes on along the minus strand of CM051242.1, from coordinate 155,951,534 downwards.
GTCATTTTTTGTTAGAAGTTCAGAGTTGGTATTGGGGTATTTTACTAAACTCGAAAATTCTATGCAGCATGTCGATGGAGATAAGATTGATTTGGAGTATACGCAGTGGTGAATCATTCAAGAAGATGTTCTAAAACAAGATGAATTTGGGGAAAGATTTGAGGAGAAATTTATGATAGGAGAATTTGGTCAGTAATAGTATTAATTAAGTAATCTGTAGAGTGAACTTCTTTTTGCTGAAACTATGTTGACTGATTATTTTCTGTGGTTTATATTATTTTAATTAATAAAATTGTTGACCTAAGAATGAGCTTTTAAAACTCGGCTGAAGCAAAACACATGTTAGTGGCCAGCTCAAACCTTCTTTGTGGGAAATAAAGGAAAAACCACCGAGGCTTAGGACATACCCGCAAAGTCCACAGCTGATAATTGTAAATCCATTGTCCAGCACTAGGGTGAAATTTAAAAACAGTGGTTTATTTCTCTGATTAAAAAGTACACAGCATTTGCATGAATCTTCTTTACAGCATAACACAATTAGGGCTATGTAAAAAGCCCTTAGTCATACGCTCGAAATGCGCTATGCTGTAAAGAGAAACATGTAAGTCACTTCATGCAAATACTGTGTACAGTTTAATCAGAGAAATAAACCACTGATTTTTAATTTATTGCTGGACAATGGATTTACAATGAAGCAAAACACTGTTGATTGAGTTTCTTTTAGCCTGGAGGTTAGTTTAAAAAAATATATTCTTGCAGACACTCTGATGAAGGCACCCCGAAACGTGCGTCGGCGCTCTCCCCTCTATTTAACTCTGGTAATAACATCTCACTTTGCTATACTTGACTGTCCATTAAAGCCAACTGTCACTGCTAGTGTATATATGTAATTTTTTTGTACTTTTGATTCTCTGCATATTATATTGCTTCTGTTACACTGCATATACATCCTTTTTAACCTGTATCTCAATAATGTGTATAAATATGTATATCGGACATTCTTTTTACTTTAGTGATTCACTGATGCAGTAGTATCCTCTAATAGCCATGTAATATGAACTACAACCACACCACTTTCTGAATCACAAAGCCAGGGGATGATCTACATATGGTATGTGGTACCCTGACTTGTTGATTTATGCCCTATCTATTATACGCATTGGTGTGCCAAACCAAACTTTTATTCATCATTGGGGCAATGCCATGGTCATTTGGTGACCCAATAAACATGCTTTCATTTTTTTACATTTGTAAATGTTGTCATGTTCTTTATCAACATATATTGAATAATCCAATTCTAAACCATATGGCAGTTATGATTTTGATTTATTTGAATCAGTAATAGAGTATTGATGGGCATGCAAATGTTAATCCAATTATTTATATATCCATTATAAACTCATTTCCAGAAAATGTTGACTGCACATCTAGGTAATGACAAATATGTTGTATTCCTTAGTTTCAAATAGAATATGAATAAGTTAAAGGATTCCATAGAAAACAAAATTGCTAGCACCTTCCATCAGTAAAAGAACATGACTATTATTTTGTTTCAAGTAAAGACTTTAAAAAAGGTCAGTATCAAAGCAATTTCATATGCAAGTTTTGAGCCAAAGTTAGATCTTAGTTATAACAATAAAGTAACACTACTTACCCTCCTAAAGACAGGGCAGACAAGCGATCCTCCATTTACAGTATGGGTAATAAATCAAGCCACAGCTGAGAACCGAAGAAATCCAGTGGTTTCCATGCTGGTTTAAACTGTCCCAAAGCCAGTCGCCACTGGTGGTACTTGAATGTCCCTCTGCTGTTGAAGCAAAGAGTGATTGATGCAAAATATGCCCCCTCCAGAGTGCACAGAAAGGTTTGGGAAGCATCATGCCAGAGCCCGACCCACCACACTGTTACCAATCGTCCTGCATTGATCCTAACCCTCCAACCCCACCAAAAGCTGGGACCAGGCCAAGCTACTAGTGCGGTCAATGGGCAGATCCTGCAAGGAGACGGATCAAGGAAGAGGATGCAGCACATGCACAAAAACATATCCAGGAGCTACATGTTGAGCTACCCCAAAGATGGTCTTAGCGCTCAACCTCACCAAGGCTAGAACCAAGCCACACCCCTGGTGAGGTCATTGGCAGATGTGCTGCGGCAGACCCAGGCTCTAGCCCCAAAGGGGATAGCTCCGGCAGCAATGGGACGCAAGCCAATGAAGAAGGAGGGATAGGAGTGTGCTTAAAGAGGACACTGCATAAAATGTAAATGTAAATAAGAAGAAACAAACAAAACATGTATTTAAGCTGAACATTGATGAGGGGTCCAAGCCACAATTCTAAACCAGGAAGAAAACAACCTAAATAACATGGAAAAAATGTATAGACCCTAAAAATGTATATAACTCTTTTTCTTTAACCCATTTTCAACATTTTTCTGAACACCAATCAAACACCATGCAGCCAAATAGCACTAAATCAGCTGGTGGCTGGCCCATGCAGTTTATATATACATATATGTTTGCTAAGCTGACTGGCAAAGCACTGATTACTTTTTGGGTCACCCCCATTCTCCTCTTATATTGTAAACTTGTGAGCAGGGCCTTCATTCCTTTTGTTTCAATTTATTACCCGTTTGTTATATATTACTCTGTTTGTACATGAACCCTGTGATTGTGAAGTGCTGCAGAATATGTTTCCCCCCTCCAGTCAGCTGAGACACTGCATCTGGCATCCACCATTGCTAAACAATGCTGACCCTCGAGACCCTGCAGTGCAAGAGGTGAAACAGTAAGCAGAAAACATGGAAAGTCTGTGATGATGCTCATATGTGTACCCGGGGTGGGGGGTGCGCATTGTACAGAAGTGTGGTCTCAGTTTTGGAGCTGATAACTCAGTGTTTTCCAACTAGATTGGTGGTACTAAAGCTTCCTTCTGGTGGTACTCAAGGCCAAAGTAAGAGTTAGAGCTCAGAACTTCCACAACGAGTTGCTATTAGATCCTGTCTCTTGCTTCCATTTTAATGAACAGTGGTTGGACAAAAAACAAGTAACGGTGCTAGGGTAGCCATCACCTCTGATAACAAAATAGCATAAGTTTTAATGTTAGAAAACGTACATAGATTTCAGATTTTTGTATACATTTCAGATGTGAGTGTCGTTACATGGTTTGGCCACTTGATGGCAGCATAGGATAGGAAATGAACAGTTCTTTCAGAAAAAAAACAGGAAACAGGATTGCAACAGTAATGGGAGTCATAGAGTTTTCTGATAATTATCTGAAGTAACGTAGCTAAAGAATTGGAAGGAAGATATGGCTGACTAAGCTGTTTACCAGGCCTATAAATAGTCCTGGCTGACTGTAAGCCAGAGAGAGGGAGAGAGAGCTGGAGCAAAGAAGGGAGGCAAAGAGGATGTGCGAGAGGTAGGATGCCAAAGGGGAATTTCCTTTATGCTGATGTTTCTTTAGTTCTAAATTTAAATTGCTCCTAAGCATGAATACATATAAAAAAAAAAAGATGAAACTACAGTCTTAAAATAACTTGTTAATGGCTGAGTAATATGTTCTACAGTCAAAAAGGGAACATTCATCAAAAGAACAAAAAATGTCAGTCTCAACTAACAAAACGTACAAAACCAGATGCAAAAATGAGTTATGGGTAACCATAGAGTAGTGTTCCTCCATCCAGTGGTACATGTACACACAAATTCCTATGTGGTGTTATGGGGTGAGGCTGCAGACTGATCTGTACCACAACCAGATCTGCTGCAGTTTATACTTCACCCAAATCTAATTTACTCCACATATTCAAACCTGCTCCATAAGGCACTGAACACTGTTTATGTGCATTTGTTCCCTGCACTGGATGTGTGCAGAAGATCAGGTCTGCCAGGTACGAGCGTGCAAAGCATGGCTGCCACTGGGGTGCAGAATGCTATGCTGAATGCTACTTTTGACAGTTGCAGGATCCCAGAACCAGATCGGCATGACACACACTGCAGGACATCCCAAAAAGGGATGCTATATAAAAATATTTTAAGTAGACCAAAAGTCTTTTCTTAAGTGGACCTAAACGCTCTCCAGTGGACCTAAGATCCCTCCACACCGCACTCCAGATGCGGGTTCTGCCTGCCGCTTTGTTCCCCGGCCGTGGGAAGAGAAGCTCTGATGACAAGACAGTGAGGAGGGGAGAAAAAACGAAAGTGAAAATGCTGCTGTCCACAGCCCCAGACGCGTTTCATCGGTTGACTTGTTCACTGGGTGTATAAAAGGTATCTCTGCAGTGGGGAGAGAGATGTCTCCTCCCCATGCCTGGTTTTCAAGGTTTTCAGTGTTCTTAACCAAAATGTAATGTATAATAATGTGTAAAGTACAAATATGACCAAAGTATGCTTATGCATACAAAGGGATATGAGCCCTGCTTTTAATCTGTGTAACACACAAAATAACCAGACTAGTGAACATACTAAGGGGAAGTGAGTGCAAACCTGCATTGGTAGGCCCCCTACCCTGGAATCCTTAAAAGTTTACCCAGAGTAATTACAAAAGAAGGCACAATTACCACTCTGCATCCTCTAACTCTTCTAACTGTCCCCCACTGGGTGGTGTTATAGTCTTTGTCCACTCGGGCCTTCTTTGTCCATCATCGGCATCTCATTGTTTCTTTGTTGATATCTCCAATCTACTGCCACCAGCATCTCTTGAATGGGGGAGGGGGAGTAATGGCAGAAGAAGGGAGGATTTTAAACGTCAGAGGAGGTTTCACTGAGCCACTGAATATCATTGGAGGGAGATTTCCCCCGCAGTGATATAAAGGCTCCACTCCCCACGGCTCCTGCCTGCTGGATGCCAATGAAGAGGGATTTCCACTTCACTTCAGATGCTAGCCATCTGAGATAGCATAATTTAAAGATCCCTGGAGCAGGATAGAGGGGGGATGAGATAAGTATAGTAAAGTTAGACAAATAAAATATTTTTGTTGTGATCTATTATTTTTTTAGTAGGCCTTCCAAACTGGTAAGGGGGCCAAAGGAAAGGGAAGGGGGGCGGGAAGTCACTTGCCTGGCATACCAGCTGAAGGCTTGCTGAACCGCCCCCTTCCTCCTACCAAAAAAAAGCGTGGCACCCCTCCCCCAAAGGTTACCATCCAAACACATCAAACATAGGGGCTGGTTATCCAGGGCTCAAGCAGCCCTTGTGCCCTAAGGCACCAAGCCCGTGCCCAGGGGCACCAGGCTTTTCTACACCCTCCTGCCCATTGGGGTGCAGGTAATAGATTGTACTACAAAGCTTCAGCAAGTCACCTGGCTGTATGCTGGGCATTTGGACCCCTTTTCAGTTCAAAAATAGTGCAAAAAATAAATCACATGCTAAGAGTACTTTATTCTTTTGAATGTTACTTTACTTAACAGCCTGATCGTCCTGCTCGTCTTCAGCTTCTGTAGAACGTCCTGCCCCATCCATCACATCGCCTGATCCCGTGCATGTTAGAGCGTCAGACTAGGGGTGATCGTCTACAGGGATAAACGCTGAGTATACTGTCTTATATGTTCATGTCTGGACAGGGCAGCAGGGTGACATGCCACTTGCCATGGACTGGCAGCTGACATGCTGGTCCTGCCGCCTGATTACATGCACCAGGTATGGAACCGTTGTTCTTCCAAGGAAAAAAGCACAGCAGTTGGTTAATCGATAGAGCCCTGGGTTTCCAGCCCCTAGCCTGGTGAATAAGCTGGTGTGCTCAGGGAGGGGAGGCATATTTTTTAAATATTCATTTTTTTTTAAAAATGCCTTTGAAATTTCACAGGAATTTTTTTTTTTTTGTTCTTGAAAAAAACAGAACTCGCATGCTATCATTCGTGGGAGTAAAATGAAAAAAATCTTGTAAAATCTGGCATGTGAGCTTGCACCATCTCTCACATGCAGAAAATATTCTGGTGGCTCTTTACCTAACACCAGAATATTTTCCACATGTGGGTGGATGTGAGTGGTTTTCTGGTGCTGAATCAAGCTGAGGATGTCAGTTCATATACAGCAAAAATAGCACTGAAGTTCCTCTTTATCCAAAGTCTTGCTCACATGGGGAGGGGGGTAAACTACAGGAATCCATCTGTATGTTGGATGTCTCCTCTTGTGGTTATGCTTTAGGTTAACCACTAAAAAAACATTTGTGCTGGATGAGAAGTGGCTCTGATAAATGACTTATACAGCTTCTTAACACGTCCTGAAATCTGAGATATCTGGTTTAGAAAATAGATGATATCGCTAACATTACAAGTTATAGTTACTACAATCCAATGACAGGCCAATGGCCATGTGGTTTCTCTAAGTGTCTGTTCAGCCAGGGTATATGTCATCCTGTGCTATTCAGGAAGTTGTGGTCACATAAAAAAAGCTAACTGAAATGACTACTGTGCTTTTTTACCATCAAAGATATAACCATTAATTCAATTTCAGTTATACTAGGCTGGTAATTAATTGATTAATCCTTTTCACTCATTATTCCTTTTCACTCAGTATCAGTGCTCAGTTTTGATTTTAGTCATTGTGTTGGAGGATGATATTATTATTTATTATTATTATTATTTATTTATAAAGCGCCATCATCTTCCGTAGGGCTGTACAAAGTAGTAATTACAGACAGGATAGAAACATACAGTACATAGACTATTACAAATGCAGCGTTGAATATTCTGAATACAAAATACAATTGGAGATAGAGCCCTGCCCTTGTGAGCTCACAGTCTAAAGGATAAGGGGAGGAGACGAAGAGGAAGGATCACAAACAGTCAGTATTGAGCTTTCTGGCATGTGCCCTTTAGGCTATTAAGCCAGATTGTATGCTTGTCTGAAGGATGCCTTTGAAAGCTTTCAGGGTTGGGTAGTTGCTGATTGGGCAGGGGAGGGCATTCCAGAAAATTGGAGTGGCACGTGCGAAGTCCTGGAGGCGACCATGAGAGGAGGTGACCAGGCTGGTGGACAGGAGAAGGTCAGCGACAGAGTGTAGGCTGCGTTTAGGTTGATATTGTTGGCATAGAGATGAGATGTAGCAAGGGACCTGGTTGGAAAGAGCTTTGTAGGTGAGAGTTAACATTTTTGTGACAGACTCTATGCATTTTGGATTTTAAAGGCCCTGTTGGACTTTTGCATAGACTCATTACTTTCATTTTCTTGAGCATGTCACAGACAATGTCATTGTACTATTGATTACGTTACAGACTGTCATTGTATTGATGATTGTGTTACAGACTGCTATTGTCATTGTGCTATTGATTACGTTACAGACTGTCATTGTATTGTTGGTTGTGTTACAGACTGCTATTGTTCTACTGATTGTGTTACCGGCAGAGTTGAGGGATTGTGTGGCCTGCTCCCATTGGTCTGTGCGTTTGTCATGCAGTTCTCCATCAGGTCCACGGGGGAGGTCCCCTTGCATGGAGACTTGCATATAAGGCACAGGGTGGCACTAATAAAGGAAGTTCATCTTCACCCTCAATACTGAGTTCCGTCTCTTATTGGGAGAAATGCTATATTACAATTCCCTAGCCCTTGTAAGGGCTGTTCCTGTTTCCCTCACGGATGACTCTGGAATTCCTGCAGCACCTCTCACCATTGGGAAAAGGACGTCTCTGGCGGGGAAGCCCTCCGGCGATAAAGGTTATCGCTACAATTTTAAACAGGATTCACTGTGGGACTGGCAGACAGTGTAGAGATTGGCAGAGCGAAGCAGAGGTGGGTGAGTGAGAGGAGAGATGGTTGAGGAGAGGGGCAGAGTTCAGGATAGATTGGAGGGGAGCCAGTCTGTTAGTTGGCAAGCCACAAAGAAGTATGTTGCATTAGTCCAGTCGGGATATGACCAGGGCGTGAACATTTTAGTGGGACAGATGCGTGAATTGTTTTTAGGTTGGAGGCAACAGGAGGATGCTATGGAGTGAATATGTAGTTTAAATAAAAGGGAAGAGAGTAGAATGACTCCCAGACACCAAGCTTGGGGAGTTGCAGTTATTGTATAATTGTTAACAGAGATATTGACGTGTTAGAGAGGGGAGGGGAGTTAGATGGTGGGAAAATGACCAGTTGTGTCTTGTTTAGCCATGTTTAGCTTGAGGTAGCGAGATGACATGAATGAAGAAATAGTAAAATAAGGGTGTTTAAGGTGCGTTTAGGAATCAGTGTTGAAGCGGCTGCCTATGGTGAGGGGTCACTCCTCCTTAGAATATGTGTAGAATCAAAACTGAAATTCCTGATAGCAGAAAAAGTAAGTTTCCCGCTTTCAGAAACAGCGGTTTAGGCGTGCTTTAGTATGCAAGTGTTAGAAAAAATTATGACCAAAGACAGAAAAGTTACTGTGTCTGGTTTGTTTTACTGTTTCTTATCAGGTAATTTATGCCCTCTGCTGTGTTGTTTTAATCCCACAGCTAAAATAAACAGCTATTATAACATGTAATTCATGGTGTACCCAGAAATATAGCTTATGTAAGATTATAGAAAGAAACTCACCGCCGCGGCCCGGGGGTACGCCGACCTGCCCAGGGCCTGTGCGGTTCTGCCGCCTTTGTAGTTGTCTGTGGGGTATCTGGTTTCACTGATGAGCTGGTTGCTGTAATATTCAGGGGTTCTGATGTAAGTAATCTTGGAAGAGTCCTCTTTGATTTGGTTGCACTTTAATAAGTGACAATGACTCCTTATGTGTAATAAATATATTTAATAATTCATATAAAAATAAAAATAAAAACAATAAATGGGAGCTCATGCTTCATGGTGTTCCTCAGAGTCCAAATGGTCACAGAGCTATTTCCTCTGTCCGTGGTATGGGAATAGTTCAGAGCTGCGCAGTAAACAAACGCAGTTTAATCCTGAGAAAGTTTTCCAAAGTTTCCTGTTGGGCTCAAGAAGAGTTGTTCTAAAGAAATGTTTCCAATTAGATCCAAAAAGTTACAGATAAGGTCCAAAAAGTTACAATTAGGAATAAATGGCCGCTGCGCTCCATGCACAGCAGCCTCCCGACATGCGTTTCGGCTCGGAATGCCATCCTCAGGGTGTGAAGAGACAGGTGTGCTGTCTTTTTTTTGATTGGCTGTGACGTTGTCCGGACTAAGAGGCTTCTGGGTAATGTAGTTTCAAGCTCCTCTGTTTTGTGTCCGGAGGCGCAGCTGATTAGTGGCTGATGCGCCGGCTTCTGTTACCAAGGCAGGTAAATGCCGGTTCAGTGTGGAGGATGCACATGCCATCCGCCCGGCCTGGAGGCGTAAAACCTGACCTGGGCCTCTGAATGACTTCACAGGATTGTTATTGCCGTTGTCTGTGGTGTATCCAGCTCAGAATGAATACGGTTGTTTCATTAAAAGAGAATCCGGAGGGTTTTGGAATGTCCTTAAAAAGCTTTATTAGAAATATTTTAAAACATAAAAATGGAGATGAAATCCAAGAAGAGGTTTGTCATTCCTCAGTTGTGCAAGGATTGTGCAAGTTGGAACACGTGTGTGTGCAATTAATATCCAAAGCGCAGTTTGTTTAAAAAGGATCCAGTTATTTCTTGGTTCCACTCCGCTGGAAAGGATGTCAAATTGTAAATCCATCGGTGTGAAGCTTCTTACTAAACGGGCTTGCAGTGTGAAAAGATGAAGGTTGTTTAAAAGTAGCTCTTACAGTTCTGCTGCGGCTTGCAATACTTGGGACTCGAGTACAAAACTTAAAAAGAAAGATGGGTTTTGAGAAATATTCAACTCAAAGATTGGTGCTTTTTTGTGAATGCATTTTATTTTTGAAAGTATTGTTTTGCAATAGGGCTACTTTGTGACGAGTATGAGTAGTGGGGAGATCACTAGTTAGTAGTACCATTAGGGGGATAGATAGCCTAAAAGATACAACACCTCAAAAGGGATCTAGTGTAATTTGCAGCTGTCACTCACTGTAGTGTAACTAGGTTGTATTTTGCTGGAATCTGAGGAATCAGGAATCAGTCAGTACCAAATGATTAATTGATCTGGGAGTAGGATGAGAGGGAAGCCTATGCACGAGGGAATAGCCAAGGAGCATGGGAAACGCTAGGCCAAAACTAGGTCAGACAGCAACCACCCGGCAGCGCTAAAGGCCCAGGTATATATGAGTCAGGCTGTGCTGTGGCAAGCTGCTAAAAGGAGGGAGCCAGGTCTAGTATTACTGAAGAGAAGTAAAGTGATTGGTTATTGGACCTACTATTGGAACCTCCTATAAAGTGGAGCAAAATTCAGGATTTTGACAGTCCCGGGTTTTGGTCCTTGGGACCTTGGGACCCTCCAGGTCGCCAACTCCAACCTTTCCCCAGTCCTACGGCTTACTGTCTAATCAGCGTGCTCAATTGCGCTAAGAGAAACTCATCTAGGCTTCTCTAAGCACTTGGCTCGAGCCTAGTGTAGCCGAGCAGAGTCGAGTGTTACCCAAGCACGCTGGCAGCCACATCCTCACTACCCTCACTATCCTCCAACAGGGAACGTGCCCGGCCTGGCCATTCACAAATTCCTGGCGTGGGCTTGCACTCTGCTAAAAGAATAAAATGGAACGACCGCTGCTCCCGTATGTTTAATTGTATTGGGGAGAAGGTGAGTTTACTGGGCGACCTGGGGGCTTTTACACAGCAGGGGAAACCCAAATCTGGACGCCCCAGGGGGAAGGAGTATTCCTGCCCTAGAGTCTCATAGACTCCAGGGTGAGTTTTGGTTCACTGTATGGGACTGTAAACCTTCAAGACTGCATGTAGGCTTTGCAGAAGCTAACATACCACAAGTGCCACACAGATGAAGAATCCACTCCGTGTCCCCAGGAAGGAAGGTGAAGGGGGTCTCTTTTCTCCAGTGGCTAGCTGTGGTATACACGTATATAAAGTAGGAAATACTCTGTGAAGGGAATACCAAAACATCATGACCAAGGTAAACCTTAAAGTGTTTCTTCAAGGAAATGTAAAACCAAAGCATTTTTCCTTACCTCTCTTGCAGCTGGGTTCCCTGTGTGGTGCTTCACAGGGACACTGTTGAAGATATATAGTCTTCTTTCTATAGCCAAACCCCTAGCCTCACCAAAGTTTCTAGACCCGAAAGTGGACTTACTTTCTTCCTTTGCTGGTATGTTGCTTTAAATTCACTTCAAATACTCTTGTTGCTGGAAGTATACTGTGCAGGAGACTGGGGATAATAGACAAGCAGAGGAGGAGACACCCATACCTTCACATAATGAATAAGACAATTTTATTTGTACTAGAAAAAAAAACTGAAATGCTTGGCTGTAGGACAGAATGCAAAAATCAACAACAGCACCATTTGGTGACAGCAGACTAGCAGACATCATTTGTCTGGGGGAAAGGTTACATATGCTTTCATTTTAGCCTTTGGTTATGAAATCAGGAAAAACTTCCATAGTTCCAAAAATGTTACAATGCTAATATGCATCCCTCGCCAGAGCATTTTTACTGAATTGACATTTATGAACTTTATCCTGGTCTTACCCCAGTCTTCCGTTTCAGTGTCACCCCCATACCCAAGGACCCCCCAGCAGCGTCTACTCCGCATCATGTCCTTCTCTCATGATACTCTCCCCTCTTGTACTAGGACCCCTGCCAACTAACACCTGGAATGGAATTGCTGGGTGGATGTCACTGGGTACAACAGTTTCTTTTTCCCCTAGCTACTTTTTCCCTACTACCTCATGCTACTCTCCTGGACTAAGACCTGCACCAATTGGCTCCTGAACAATACAGCTGCCTGGGTGAAGGGGATCTGCCGCAGGGAGCTCCTTGCACATTCTCTTCACTGAACCTCCCTGGTACCTCCCCTCTTGTACTACTACTCTACATTCTAAACTCACTAAACTAATCTCACGCTACTCTCTACTTCCTGGACTAGGAACCCCACAATGTGGCACCTGGAATAGCTGCCTGGGTGGGAATCACCTGATGCAAGGAGCTCATCTTACATCTTGGTCCTTTACTCTATTCCTTAGTCTGCATATTCTGGAATTGTAAGTGTTAGCTCCGACGCCCACCTGTAGCCTACCTGCCATAACAAATTACTAGTATGTATGTAATGTACATGTACATGGCGTAAAGAAATCTGATTCTGATTATTCTGATTCTGAGTACATGGCTTGAATAGTCCAGCCATGGCATGAAAGAGCATAGGAATTGCTAGGAAATATCTTGGCCCTCTCCATTTCTGGCAGCGACACCATACCACAAGACCAAAATATTCACAATAGACATCATGTTTGTGTGTGTGTGTGTGTGTGTGTGTGTGTGTGTGTGTGTGTGTGTTTGTCTGTAATATGAAAAGAAGGGAGGGGGAGTCCCACAAGTCCCCCAAAACAGCAAACCCAACCCCAATAATCTGTGGCACCACTATATGTACCAAAACATATATTACTTTATTAATACATAAATCTACAATTATACAGACAATTTTAAAACCAAGATAAAAAACAACACAAAACACAAAATCAATCCAGAGGGGGAGGGGGAAAGCAGCCAGATGACTTAAAAATACTGCTAAGCCTATAACACAGGTCTCAAAACACAAATCTGTACACAATAATAATATCCTACAACAATGGCTGAAAATTTACAAAGTGCAATATTATTACAATACAAACAATATTATATGTGCAAACATATTACGATCCCATGCTTATGATAACAACCTTGTGATGAATACTTACTCCTAAACAACCTAACCTATAATAGAACTAAGGCCCTTATTTATCAAGGGCTAGCGCCAGGTAGTGTCTGACGAGCGCCAGGTACCGCCAGCTATCGGCGGCTACCGAATCAAGTACGCCCGGCGGCGGTCACAATGACGCATTTATCACGCTAAATGAGGCTAGCGCCGGCGACAGCGTCAGCTAGCGCAGGATTCATCATGTAGCCGACTGCAACGAACAGCGCCGCTGCTAATCCCATCACAGCGACAGGTATGACCTGGCGCTCCCTGGCGTGGTCCTATGCATTTCAATGGAGCAATCTTTAAATAATCATAATTAATTGCTATTACTGTTTTTTTTTTTTTTTAATGTCAAAAATTCTGTGACCACTTCTGCAATGTTAGGTTTTTTTTTTAAAGTAAAAAAAAAAAAAAAAATGTGCAGAATTGACATTACAGGTCTGATATTCATGTATTCATATTACAAAATGTTTAGAAAAACTTGTATAATTTTTACATATAAAAAAAAAGGTTGTTTGGGGGTTAAAAACTACTTTACACACATCGCCGCCAGCGCTCTGGGGTTTAAACAAGGAATTCACAGCGTGAGAAATTTTTGAGCGTGATTTTTTAATGAATCTGCAGCAAGCCGTTCGGTCTGGCCATTCGCTGTCAGGCGCACCCATACAACGCAGAACCTGTGAAACAGCGACCCCTAACCCCGTATTCAACATTACCGCACACCGCACATCGCTGTCAACAAGCAAACCCCGGCCAAGCACAGCGAATACTAGCTGGTGCTGTGAAAATCACGCTACTGGCGCTCATCTGTCGCTACCTGGCGCTATTAATGAATCGGCCTCTAAGACTTGCCCTGAGGAAGTGACGATCCTACGTCACGCATTGAGGTTGTGGTGGGGGTGCCTGCGGGTCTGTCTTTATCAGTAAGGTATTGTATATATGTTGTTGGTCTGTGTTCCTACCCGGCTGGTCCTTAAATCTAAATTTAAATGTCAACGCTAGGCGCTGTAGCAGTGGATTTAGTGTCCTTATTTTTAGCACTTTGGCACATTGCACTTTATAGATTAGATGTTGTATTCTTAGTTCTATTATAGGTTAGGTTAGGTTGTTGTTGTACAGATTTGTGTTTTGAGACCTGTGTTATAGGCTTAGCAGTATTTTTAAGTCATCTGGCTGCTTTCCCCCTCCCCCTCCCCCCCTCCCCCTCTGGATTGATTTTGTGTTTTGTGTTGTTTTTTATCTTGGTTTTAAAATTGTCTGTATAATTGTAGATTTATGTATTAATAAAGTAATATATCTTTTGATACATATAGTGGTGCCACAGATTATTGGGGTTGGGTTTGCTGTTTTGGGGGACTTGTGGGACTCCCCCTCCCTTCTTTTCATATTTGGGCTTTTGCAACACCAACCCCTAGTGCAGCACACTTTAACTTTATTACATGTTGGTGCGGTCTTTTGTTTATACATTATATTTGTCTGTAATACCATATATATATATATATATATATATATATATATAGTCTAGCTGCTTTTAAGATAGTTGAACACTGGAAAAGATGAGGCCAGCACTCCAAATATGTTTTCAAATGTGTATTCACTTTCTTGGGGTGATAAACCCCTTCATCGGGGATGGATCATCTCTGCAGCTCCACCGCTGGCCACAGATGATCATATTTTATGAGCTGGAACACATCCTAAAAATGTTTAGAAATAAAGTTTAGATTACTAATATTACAAAACAAGACACATTGCATACAGTTTCCATTACAGTCCATCAAACTTGTGGTTTCTCAACCCAAGCGTCTGTTCAGCTAACGTGTAAATCATCTTGTGTTATTCAGGAAGTTGTGGTTTGCATGGAAAATGTTTTCAATTAGTAAATTGTGTCTTCCAATTTCTGCAAATTATGTAACTACATGTATACACTTTTTAATTTAATTCATGAATTTTATTTAATATTAAACAAGTACATACTTATTTTTTTTCAGCATTTCATTTCTCTATTCAACATTTTAATTGACACATAAGTTTTATTTACATTTTTAGTATGAGAGCTCAATTATGAAGTTAGTCCACTGTATGAGCAGATAGCCTGCAGAAAAACATCATTCAGCCTTTTCCCTGTTATGAAGAACTGAAAGAACTGAAAGAAAGTGTGGTCAGCTCATAGGTCAATATGAAATAAATGTAATAAAAAAAAAAAAAAAAAATAAATATATATATATATATATATATATATATATATATATATATATACAAATGCTAGTGTAGGCCTTCTCTTCAGCTCATTAATCAGTGCAGTATATGTATTGAGTAAGCTGCACAACAACATGGCGGCGGCATGACCCTCTGTTATATTCTCACCAACTGATCTGAGTTGTGCGATCACTTCCAGCATGGCATTTTTGAGTTCTTGTATGTCCTGCTCTCTGCTAAGCCTCATTTTCAGGGCAGGATTATGAGGGGGCAGGGCCTCTACTATTTTCCCTGCAAAGGGGGCCTCCACCAACCTTTGGATTATGGTCTGGTCCAGGTGGCCATTCAGTCTTTGGTCTGATGGGCTGCGTGGCAGGCAACAAAGCTACTGGTGGCCCTCCATCCCTGGGCAACCAAACAGCAAATAAACTGTGCAAATCAAATATTTTTTTGGCACATGCATAGGTCATACAGTGGTATAGAATGTTGTGAAATGCTTTATGTGTCTGCCCAAAAAGATAAAAGTAATAGGTACCTATGGAGGACAAGCACTCTCTGTGAGCACTAACCAGTGCTAGTGCTGCTTGTCACATGTGGGAAAATGTATTCCTACTTAAATGCAGACTTGCCTGGTTGCTGGTGCCTCTGCTGGTTCCTGCTTATGTGCCCGAGGTCTGGCAAGTAGCAGGTGACTGCTTGTTGCCACAGGTAAAAACTTTCTCCAAGATGCTTACTAAAGATTTTTACCCTATTCTGGCTTCACTCTCCACTGGGGGTATGAGTTTTGGCATTTTGGCCTTGAAGCATGGATCAAGTAGGATGGCTATCCAATGATGGTCTGTGTTTTTGACGTGGTTTATGCGAGGGTCCTTTACTAAACACATCAACATAAAAGCATTCATGTGATGGAACCGGCCCATCTATAAGTCCCTGGAAATCTCAAGGGCCTAACCTGTGTCCACTGGCTGTTTCTCCCATCCACCATTACTGTCTGGGGTTCATGATGAATGGAGCGAGAAATATGTCCACTCAACCCACCTCTTCTGATTCTTTTAACTGGTTCTGAGCTGCAAGAGTGCTGTTTCTAGCAGGCAAACAAGAGGTATAGTCTCACTGATCATGGCTTGATTGAGATGGCTTGATGATTGAGAGTTTCTCAGTTCCTCAAAAGAGGATAGAGTGGCACACTAATCACACATCAGTCACCAGTCCATAGGTGTAAAGCTCAGATTCACAGAGCAACTGCTGGTGGCATACTTACATTTGTACAACACACTAGTTCTCTGTTGCATACATATATGTTGTAACATACTGTATATAATGTTAAATGTCAAGGTGTAGGGAGATCATAATCACAAAAGAGGCGCCTTACAGGTAGGGTGTTTTGGCAATCTCCACTAAATGGGATCTAGACAGGTGAAGCCTTCTCCAGCAGTGGCTTGATAATCGTTGATAATGGTTCACAAATCGTTGAACCACCAGGTTCAATACATGAGCCAGCCATGGCCTGAGGTAAAGGGCAGTTAGGAGGTTGGGCCCAATGTCATACATAACCTTCCCTGGCTGGAGCCATGTGTCAAACTGAGTCTCTAAAGCCTCAATCAGGACTGTGTGGCTACATGGGCCTAGGCAGATGAGTTTTAGAACAGTTTGGCACCATAGTTTTTGTCCAATGCTATTTTGCTTCTGTTTCTTTGTGAATTCCCGGAAATCCAAGGTTAAGGTAATACCATTTATTGGCTAACTCATTTAGATTGAAAATGAAAGCTTTCGAAGCTGTTCAAGCTTCTTCTTCAGGCATAATACAGATCTGTAACTTAGACACACATTTATACAAAAAACTACAAAGGAGTGACAATTGTTTTTACACTGACACACATGAAAAATAGCTAAGTCGTAAAATCGTATACTGTGAGATAAGGATCAGGGGGGATTATAACAATTAATGGTGGGCTGATAAGAATGAGAGGGGGAGAGAAAGTGTGTGGAATTTATGTGTGTCTAAGTTACAGATCTGTATTATGCCTGAAGAAGAAACCTGAACAGCTTCAAAAGCTTGCATTTTCAATCTAAATGAGTTAGCCAATAAATGGTATTACCTTAACCTTGGATTTCCTGCTTACATCGATGGCTAACACGGTACAACAACTTACTACTACTTTGTGAATTCCCAAAACAGTCATTGAAGATGTAGAGGAGCTGGTCAAGAAGGAGGAGGTGGTGTTGCAGAATGATGGGCAAAAGGGTATATTGGGGACAGACCTGAGTGAATTTGCCAAGGCGATGTCCCCTGCTTATTTCTTAATCAGGATGGCGGTGGTTGATGTTAATCAGCTGTACCTTTGTTTTCCAACTTCATCATATGCCTGTCTGTTTAAAACTTGTCTGTAGAAAACAGTATTTTCTCAGTCTCAGTAGAGTCTGCCCACCAATGTAAGAAGATGCTGCTCAGCATTCTCTGTGTGTCTCTTCCCCTCCCTTCTGCCCATTTGTACATCCCCATGCTGGTCTTAGAGCTGAATCAGAAATGTGGAGCCTTCTCAACTAGTAAACAAAAAGTACAAAATTATAATCCCCATCATAAAATCTAACTTTCCTTATAAGCATGCCCTATTTCATACATTGTACTGTATTTGAGGATGTATATGTATATTTACATAAATATAAATAAATGTACCGTGTTTGCCAGCGTATAAGATGACTGGGCGTATAAGACGACCCCCCAACATTTCCACTCAAAATATAGAGTTTGTTATATACTCGCCGTATAAGACTACTCCCTCTTCCGCACACCTTCCACACACCAAATAAACAACAAACCAAATAAACAACAACCAAAAAAACAACCTAAGCATGTTAGCAGGGCTCATCTGAGTAAAGTGTCATGGCGACATCCATTTCTCTCCTCTGTGCTGGAAGCAGAAAGCCATTTAGCTGCCCCTGGGTCACCTCCACTCAAATCCCATCTACCAATAGGAAGAGGCAACAGCCCGGCCGCGCTGTCTGCTGGGATAGGGAGTGGGGGCGGCGAGAGCAACCCCTGCGGAGGATGCATAGCTGCATGGTTCTTTGTGCAGAGCACCACCTGAAAACAACCCCCTGACCAGTGGTCTACAGCATCATGGTGGACGCTTCCCTCTGGCCATGCCAGAGCCGAGCCACAAGAAAATGGCCGCCACTCACTAATAATAAATGGGCACAGGAAGAGGCGGCCACACCCTTAACCCACAAACCATACCCACATGTTGCTCCATCGTCACATCCTCACTACCGACGGGGACAATGCGCGGACAGCAGGCGCCGCTGCGCAGAGGAGCAGGCGTGGGTGCGCGCACGCACCTTAGAGGGAACAGTGCATAATTATACAGACAAGGCCTCCGCAAAACACATTACAGTGAAGGGCTGTAGTGAGAGAGGCACCCCCTCCATTCCAGCCAGTGAGGGGCATCCCTCCAATACAACCAGAGGGGCATCCCTCATAGCAGCCAGTGAAGGGCATCTCTCATTGCAGCCAGTGAGGGGCATCCCCCATAGCAGCTAGTTAAGGGCATCCCTCGTTACAACCAGTTAGGGGCGACACAGACACACACACATACACAGTTTGAAACTCTGTTCTAAATGGGGCTCTAGAGTGGCCCCAAAATGCCACTCAATTAAATATAGCCGCACACCAACCATTATGTATAAAAATAATCGAAAGTTATTCATAGGAATGAAAGCTAATCACATACAAACAAAAATTCAGAGCCAATTTTAAAAAACATAGAAATAAGCTGTACTGGGAGGACAATATATGGCTACTGTAATATAATTAATATAAACCAGAAAAACATGGTACTTGGAAGTATAGGTGGCGCACCGCTAAAGTGGCTGTGCCTAAGAGAGTGATAAACGACATATTACACAAAAAGTACAGTGAGAAAAATTAATTTGAATAGGATACAATATAATGCATAAATAGATAAAGTGCAAAGTGCTCTATTTACAAATTACTACCCATAACTGTGTAAGGTACAAGTTGCCAGGTGCTGTGCTGCGAAACCGCAGCAATTTCAGTGCCCAAGATACTAAGGTTAAGCAGTTAATATCTTGGGCACTGAAATTGCTGCCCCACAACGCTGTGGAGGGCGATGTGGGACGAGCTGTCACCCCGACGCAAAAAAGCTGCCAGTGCCTGGCCATCGGAGGCGTGCCATGTAAGGGCATGGACACAAACACACACAGATAGACACACAGAAACACACACACATATAGACAGGGGCGGACTGGGGTTAAAAAATGGCTCTGGACTTTTTTGGTAACAGCGGCCCTGCTGTACTGTGTCCACCCTGGTATACTTCTTTATATAAAACTCTGACAGCTAACCCTTCTAGCTGGCCCAATCACGGCAACCCTGCACACACACACACACACACACACACACACACACACACACACACACACAAGCCCACACATACACAGGCACACATAGACATAGACACACACACACACACACACACACAAGCCCACACATACACAGGCACACATAGACATAGACACACACACACACACACACACACACACAAGCCCACACACACACACACACACACACACACAAGCCCACACATACACAGGCACACACACACATAGACATAGACACACACACACATGCCCACACATACACAGGCAATCACACACACACAAGCCCACATATACACAGGCACACACACACATAGACACACACACTCACATAGACACACACACACGCCCACACATACACAGGCACACACATACATAGACACCCACACATACACAAGCCCACACATACACAGGCACACACACACATAGACATAGACACACACACACATGCCCACACATACACAGGCAATCACACACACACAAGCCCACATATACACAGGCACACACACACATAGACACACACACTCACATAGACACACACACACGCCCACACATACACAGGCACACACATACATAGACACCCACACATACACAAGCCCACACATACACAGGCACACACACACATAGACATACCCCTCGATTCAAAGAGCAAAAGTTAATTGATTTCGTATCGAGAATCGTAAGTTTGGGTGGGTGTTTGTCATTTTTTCTTGTTTTTTTGCCCATTTCGTATTCGCACGATCGTTCGCGCATAGACGTATATGAACATACGCATTTCGTACGGGAATCGTATATTTTGCGTTAGTTCGTGTCTTTTTCCCGTCAAAATCGTATTATTTGCGTCAGATCCTATTTTTTACGTCCTTCACATGGGCTTGCGACCAATTCAGAGAGGTGATTGCTAATTGTTTTGAAGCCCATTAAAGAGCTGCTTTACGAAATGTTTGCCGGCAGCTATTTGGCCTCGGGAGTAGGATGGAGAGGAGC
Source organism: Gastrophryne carolinensis (assembly GCA_027917425.1). Lineage (NCBI taxonomy): Eukaryota > Metazoa > Chordata > Amphibia > Anura > Microhylidae > Gastrophryne > Gastrophryne carolinensis. The sequence continues at coordinate 155,931,274 of CM051242.1, read as the reverse complement.
GAGTTTGTGGCACATCAAGGGCTTATGCTTTTTGGCATTGAGTTGATCCAGATGTCTGAGAGCAGATTGCCCCTGCGTCGTCGCATGAACATCGATAGCATGAATGATGTTGAGCTGTTCGAGCTGACCAGGCTTAATCGCGCTTCCCTGCATAAATTATATAGTGAGCTGCGGCCATGGTTAGCCCGCACCACAAGGAAGGGGCAAGCAATTTCAGGTATGACCAAGATGCTTGGCTGCCTGCAATTTTTGGCGAACGGCTCGTTCCAGAGGCTGGGTGCCCTCTCCGTGGGGATGTCCCAGCCTACGCTGAGCCGCGCACTATCTTTTTGGAAGGCATGGCTGCCATAACTCCAAAATATATTTTTTTTCCTGATGATATGGCAGCCAGAAACGCCATTAAGCTTGGTTTTTATAATGTGGCCGACATGCCCAACGTTATTGGTGCTGTTGACTGCACACATGTGGCACTTGTACCTAGGGCAGCCGACGAGTATATATATAGGTATTGATATTTTGTTTTAGCTTATTATGTTGCCCAACATGTAATGTAACCTGTTTTCCTTTGCGGCAGCATATTTTTTTGGGGCTCATTTGTGTACATGCCTTATTTAGGCTTTTCATTAGTAGTTTCCAATAGAGTGCAGACATGTTTTAAATTTTTGATCCTTTTTTCAATTATCAATTACCCTTTTTGTATGCTTTTCCCTTAAGGAATCGAAAAATGGGACACTCCCTTAATGTCCAGGCCGTGGTTGGGCCGGACATGCGTTTTCTGAGTGTCCTTGCCGGCTACCCCGGATCGTCGCACGACTCCTATATACTCAGACGATCTGGGTTGTTTCGGAGATTTGAGTCAGGTGAATTTTCGGGTGCATGGCTGCTTGGTAAGTGTGTCCTATTTATTTGGTATTACATTTCAGACTAATCTGTTATTTGTGGATATTTCTGTTTTTGTATTCTTTACATAAGCCTGAAACTGCATTTTAGTTGGGTCTTCTTTTCTGAACTCCCAACCAAAATGCTTGCCTCACTTTGTCCTTCAGAATGTTTTCCCTTTAGTTAGGATGTCTGTAAGTTCCATGTCCCAAAATATATTGGTTGTGAGTTGATACCCAAGTATCTGTTAGTTTAGGTTCCTTTTGGAGTATTGGTCTTTAAATGTCAAAGTGGACTTAAACTGCATACATTGTATTCTTTAGATAAATGTTGAGTGTCCCTAGTTCCATGTCCCAAAATATATTGGTTGTGAGTTGATACCCAAGTATCTGTTAGTTTAGGTTCCTTTTGTAGTATTGGTCTTTAAATGTCAAAGTGGACTTAAACTGCATACATTGTATTCTTTAGATAAATGTTGAGTGTCCCTAGTTCCATGTCCCAAAATATATTGGTTGTGAGTTGATACCCAAGTATCTGTTAGTTTAGGTTCCTTTTGGAGTATTGGTCTTTAAATGTCAAAGTGGACTTAAACTGCATACATTGTATTCTTTAGATAAATGTTGAGTGGCCCTCAGCAGCATCCTAATTGTAACATGTCCGAAAACCCAAAATATCGGTAAATTCTAACTGCCCTTGCCCGTGCAGATGTTTTATAATTCTTTTGTATATTTAAGCGGCATTTTTATTTATGTACTCCATTAGTGGCAATAGTTATTTTGCTAATGTGCCCTGGGTGTATTTTTACGCCCTTTACCTTACATCATTTGGATATATGTCAAATTCTTTGTGTTTGTTCTCTTGCCTTTTTAATGTTTATGAAATTTCATTGTCTTGTTAAGGTGATTCGGGGGTACCCACTTCTCCCCTGGCTCATGACGCCTGTGCTGCGGCCCCAGGATGCCTCTCAGGAAGCGTACAACCGTGCGCACCGCAAGACCAGGGCTGTTGTGGAGAGGGCCTTTGGGCTGTTGAAGACCCGTTTTCGTTGTTTGGACCATACTGGGGGCGCCCTGCAATATGATCCCAAAAAAGTGATCGACATCATCATGGCATGTGCTGTTTTGCACAATTTTGCTATACTAGAACGTGTACCACGTTATGTGGATAGTCTGCCCTCTACAGCCCTAGAGGATGATGGGGAAAATTATGTTGGACCACCCAGTGAGTCTGGACAATCAGTTCGAGCAAACTTGATATTGCAGCATTTTAGTTAATTTAGTTTCGTTTTGCAACATTCTGTGTGTCTGTCTTAGCCTTTTGGTTCAATATGTTGTTTTGCCGTAATGTGGCATTACCTTAAATTAAAATGTTTTTCCCTTAATTGTTGCCTAATGTATTTCATGTTGTTTATTTAGCTTGATATTTGCATTGTTACACCTCTTAAACCAAAAAGGATCTGGTTTAGCCCAAGCTGATTTAAACTGTGTTTCCACTAAAAACGCCACAAGTATAGTAAATTTAAATTTTGTTTTACTTTGTATAATTATAGTTATTTGTCTTAACATAAAACATTCCACATACAACTGTGGTTAAAAGGCATGAGATAACCAAACAAAAAAAAACCACATCTACACCTGGAAGTGAGTGGCACAACCAAACAAGGACACCCAGTCCAAAGGCCAGCCATTAATATTGCCTGTGCCCAGGGATATTTGGGCATGGCCATAATGTCACACAAACATGTCTGCAAACAGGAGGAGCAGAAACCAAATACATATTTCAAGCCATAAGTGGCCAGATACACTCCACATAGACCTATGGCATTGGCTAGTGGCCTTAATCATTACTCTAAGGAGCTATATGGGAGCAAATACAAAACACAACCTGCATGAGCAACACAAAATGGATTGTTTGAAACCGAAAAAGACAAGTAAATACAGTGGGGGGTAAGAGAAAAGATGTCCCACACAATCAGGGCTTAATAGGGTGGCTGCCCATAATACCCAGGTGGAGGTCCGTGGGGATGGGACCTAGCCTGGGCCATGGCTGCATTGTGAATTTGAAACTGCTCCATAATGTTTCTCTGCATATTGGTCATCTCAGCCATGGCTGACTGGATGCCATTACTTGCAGTTACCATGTTGCTGTTGAGGGTACGCAACTCCGCGAGGATGCCCTGTAAGCTGTTATTGATGTTGACCATGTCGGCATGCCTTTCCTCACGCTCATTAACGAGCTGTGCCTCATACGAGTCCCTTTCTTGGGTCCATAATTGAAGCAGGGCACTCTGCCTCCCCTGGGAAATTGTGGGACGGCGTAATGGAGTCCGCCGCACAATTACCCTGGCTCTTGGGCGTGCCCTGCCGCGTGGTGTCGTCCCCTCAACAGCAACAGGCATGCTTTGCAAATCCTCAGCAGCAGAGTGAACACTGGGGACTGTTGTGTCAGTCTCCCCATGTGCATGCGCAATGGGTGGAGATTCACTCTGCTGCTGAGGATTGGCCAGAGAAACATTAGGGAGCAGTTCCAGATTGGGACCCAGGGGGAGGTCATCGGACGTGCCCTGCAGGGAGACATCAGCTTCCTCCATTTCCATGATATCTTCCATGATTGTGCGGGTCTGTAGGGACATATAAAAAAGAAGGGTAAGTTGGCGTCCAAATTTGGGATTCCATCAGTTTAACACATGCTTAAGCACTTGTTAGTATTTATGGTACTAAATTAACTTACCAGAAATCTCGGATCTGGGCTCCTATGCTGTACGGACCTGGTAGGCATAAGCAACCTGGGGGGTGAGTTTACCCTTGCTGAGGGGTCATGCTGGGCTGAAGAAGAGAAAACAAAACCAGGTAAACACACACATAAGCATGGTTTTTTGAGTTAGTAAAAAAAGCCACTTTTTGTAATATTAAGCAACTCTACAGCAATGGGGCCAATTGTTAAAATACACGCAATTTTAGATAGGTGCAATGGCTCGAGAAAACTGCTAACTGACCTCATTTCAAAGTCAGGAAGTGTACCCAGTCAGCATACTACTTGCACAGCAACTATTTGGAATTTGACTACCATTCTCTAGGTCAGGGGTACTCAAACACTTCTTGTAAAGGTGCATTTAAAGGTATGTGGTGAGAGGTGAATGTCTGGCCATGGGGCTGTCGCAGGGGGTGTCTAGTTAGAAATAAACACACTGGGGGAGGGGCTGGAGATTGCCAAGTGCAAACTAATAAAGGCTGCTTGCCCTTGCTGGGCTGGATGGGGCAGAGCTGAGGGGACAGGGATTGGATGGCTAAAGGTGGGAGGTCAGGAATTGATGGTGATGGGATGGATGGAGCAAATATGTTAGAAATGTATGGGGCTTATGTGGGGGGGGGGGGGGGGCAGATGGTGGGACTGTGGCAGATGGGGCCGAGCTGGGGCAGTGGGACAGGATTGGACCAAGAGAAAGATGCACCAAGTTACTGTGTACCTTGCAATGCCACTTCCTGTGCAGTACTTCATATTGCAATGCTATGTTTCAGGGAGCCATGACATTGGGCAGGAGACCAACCACTACATCGCCGATCAAGGGGGCAGCTCTGAGCACGTCAACACAGAAGTAACTGAGTGCAGTGCTGTCTGGGCAGGGGTCCGGGAATCTGGTGCCAAGGTCCGCATTGGGACCCCGGGCCGCCAGTTGAGTCTCGCTGCTCTAGGTCAGATATGTTTGGGGGTGTGTCATTAAATTGTTACCTCAAACACAACTCACACAACAAATAGCCAACACATCCCTAATGTTGTGTGTTTTGTGATTGAGTCCAAATCTAAAACTTTTCAGGATAAACTTCGTTATTTGCCAAATATTTTGGGTTAATTGGTCTTTTACCTAATGTATGTGGTCCTAAATGTGTGATTCACAGGGACCAAAACAGGACACAAACAGGCACAGTAGTGCGAGCCAAAGCAAGCCACACCATAGGGCCATACCGTCATCTTGGTACTAGTGACCTTTATATTTTGTAGCAAACAGGCAAACATGCAGATTAAGAGTACTCACCGTGGGTACGGGTCGGTGAGTCTGTGTCCCTTAGACCCGCATGGCCACCGACCGCGACCGGATGGAGAAGGCCCAGCACAATCTCCTCAGCAGGGGTAAACTCCAATTTGGTAGGAAAGCCACCTCCAGTTTTCATGCTGAAAAGAGAAAAACGTTTTGTACTCAGAAAAGGTGCATACAGTACATCCTAAACCTTATATTTGGAAACATCATTTATTTACCTGTAATTATGCCTTTTAATCTCTTTTTGACGTACAGCATATTTCAGATCCGAGATTTTCTTTTGAATTTGTGGCACATCTTTCCTCTCTTCCCCCGCTGCATTTACTTGTCGTAGGATGGTTTCAAACAATTCCATCTTGCGCTGCTTCGTGGTGTGTTTTGATTTGCTCCCATAGAGCTCGTCATAGTATAATGTAAGGCCACTAGCCAATGCCATATTTTGGTCATGGGAGAATCTCCCACTCAACTGGCTGCGGCGCAATGTGCGGCCAGATGGTTGGCTTGGCTGCTCCTCCATGTGTGCAGACACATGTGGTGACATTATGGCCTGGGGCTGGGTAGGGGAATGGACGGATTGCTGGCTTCCCAATGACTGGACTGGACTGGCCAAGGGACTGGGTGTTCTTGCATGGCTGCACACCGAACTTCCAGGTGTAGATGTGGTCCGGGCGGCCATTCTTTGGCCTCTTGGGGGGCTCTGTTCCCGGCTGGTGCCAGGTCGGGGGCTATGTTCCTGGCTGGTGCCAGGTCGGGGGCTTCGGGCCCTTCTGCGCGGCCTGGATGGGCTTCGGGCCCCTCTGCGTGGGCTGGATGGACTTCGGGCCCCTCTGCGCGGGCTGGATGGGCTTCGGGCCCCTCTGCGCGGGCTGGATGGACTTCGTGCCCCTCTGCGCGGCCTGGATGGGCTTCGGGACCCTCTGCGCGGGCTGGATGGACTTCGGGCCCCTCTGCGCGGCCTGGATGGGCTTCGGGCCCTTCTGTGCGTGCTGGATGTGCTTCGGGCACTGCTGTGGGGCCTGGATGGTCTTTGGCCCTTTCTGCGCGGGCTGGATGGGCTTCGGGCCCCTCTGCGCGGCCTGGATGGTCTTCGGGCCCCTCTGCGCGGCCTGGATGGGCTTCGGGCCCCTCTGCGCGGCCTGGATGGACTTCGGGCCCCTCTGCGCGGGCTGGATGTGCTTCGGGCCCTTCTGCGCGGGCTGGATGGACTTCGGGCCCCTCTGCGCGGCCTGGATGGGCTTCGGGCCCTTCTGCGCGGGCTGGGGGGGCTTCGGGCCCTTCTGTGCGGGCTGGAGGGGCTTCGGGCCCTTCTGTGCGGGCTGGATGTGCTTCGGGCACTGCTGTGGGGCCTGGGTTGGCTAAGTGCCCGGCTTGAAAGCATGGGTGGTGTGGGCTCCCTTGGGCGGCCTCTTCTGGGGGCAGAGGTGGTGGTGGCTGCTGTGGCCTGTTTTTTGGCCGCAGGGGCACGTGCCTTTGGGGCCTTTTTTTGGGAAAGGGAGGGTCCAGTGTCCCTTGGTGGGGCCGAGGTGGTACTTGCCTTCTGGGCCTTCTGGGACCTTAGCTTCTTCGGTCGTTGCTGGGACCTGGTTGTTGGGCCCTCAGAGGTCTGGCTTTGCTGGCCGCGTTTAGCTGCTGCCTTTTTGGGGGCCATTTTGTCCAAAAGCTCAAAGAGAATGAGCTTTGGGTGCAGGGACCTTTAAATCATGCGCCCTGCGTCTGACGCCTATGCGCACGACTACGCGCTCGTACGGACGTACGTTCGTGCGGAACCAGGAAACCGCTGGGGTTTCACTTATCTGCTGCCTTGAAGAAGCATAAAGATGGCGCCCACTATCTTCACCCGTCAACAGGAAGAGATCCTCATGCTGGTAAGTGCCTTGCTCTGCCTTTTAAGCTAATACTGAGTGATGTACTAAATGTAAATGATGCGGTTGGAACTAGTTTGGGGGATCTTAATGTTTTAGAACAGACTCCTCACACTTCATCCTCAAGGGCCTAGCCAGGCCACGTTTTCACCTCTCTATGCTGATGTCCTAATTCGGGCAATTGCTCTGGCTTAGCAACAGTTAATTAACCTGTGGAGTTGCGTGGCTAGCTGTCAAACCTGGCCTGTCTCGGACCTTGATGCGGATGTTTGAGGACCACTGTTTGCCTAAGACATCAAAACACAACGGCAAGCAACACACGCGGCCAAAAAGACAGAAACAGGGCCTTCAGCCTGATTGACTAAAAAGCAATAAAAACAAAAAAAACAGTACACAGCCTATGACATTTCCAAATGGTCCATTTGAAGGCAATAACTTATTAGTCTTGGCTCCACTGGCCTGAAACTCTGCTCAAGAATTTAAGAGATGCGCGCAGCCATCTGTACTCAGAAGCATCACACTTACTGAGGAGAGGTGAGTGGGATAAGGTACAGGGGGGTGGGTTATAGCTGTGCTTTGTTCAGACACAGCAGAGCTGTGGTCATGGGAAGGTCATCAGTCCAAGAATGCCGAGCAGCACACACACTTACAGTTTGCATGAACTTCCTGTTTGCAGGCTGCCTGCAAAGAAGGCATTTTACATAAGCCGACATCTTGGAGGTTCAAACCATCATAACATGCCAGGCAGGTGGCCTGATTTGTAATGTTGGCTATCTGTATGTACATGGTGTGTGAAACATATAACATAAGACCAGACTCTGATTCAGAGTGAACGTCCGCTTTAAGGCACTCCCCAAAAATGGCTGGCACTCTAAATGTGTGTGTTAATGACATGACATTCGCTACTTGTGATGCAACACATATGGCTCTGTGTGTAAAAGTAAAAGCTCTGTGTCCATTATGTTTTTCAGATCATGCTTCAGCGCCGGTATGACTTCGCGCCCAGTGTGTGTGAAAAAAGGGACATCGCCCGGGAGATCATCGCGGAAATACACTGTGTGACTAGCACCACCTTCACTCACACCCAGATAATGCAGCATTGGTCGGACCTGAAACGTCTGCACATGCCCCGGGTGCGGAGGTTTTTTGGAATCCATTTCCCAAGTAAGTACAAAGCAATTGCATGGTATATGTTCCAAATGTATAAGTTATGCCTTTATTTATAATGACTTTTCTTTGGTAGTGTTGGAAATGGATTTCAGAATTCGCCGCACCCGGAGGCGTACAGGCCGACCAGTGCTGCATGAGTCTGCATCTGTGAGTGAAGGTGGTGGATCTCCCGGGCGACGGACCTACCCCTCCTCTGTGGCCTCCTCAGACCAGCCCCTGGACCTTACCACAGAGGAGGGGCCCAACCGCGTGGGCGTGGAGTCATACCTGGCCAGGCATGGGGAAGGCTCTGGTATGTCACTCTTCATGTATAGGCACAAAGATATACATGGCAGGCCAAAAACTAAGTTATCCTTTATTATGTATTTGTAGAAGCTTCTGGTGCGGGTGAGATAGTGGAGGAGGAGGCAGCAGAGATGCTGGAAGTTGATCCTGGCGAAGGTGAGTGATGTCAGCCAGACTGGGAGCCAGATATGTTGGGAATAGTGACTCTATACAACTACTAACCAAATGTCACATGTTTCTCCAGGGACTTCTTCACAGCATAGCCAGGACCAAGGGCAGCCTGTTGGCCCCAACCAGCCATCTGTCGGCCACCAACTTAGTAAGTATCCATGCCATTATTCATATTAATGTGTTGTTAGCTAATAACACACACATAACTAAAGGCGTAGCCAATGTGTAGTTAACACTTTCATGTGGGCACTTCGTTAGCTTAAAGCGGACCCTAACTCGTATTAAGAACATAGCTAATATTTAGCCAACACACTGTACATACAGATTGGGAACATTGAAAAACAGCCTACAGCCATCTAATGCATGTTAGGAGCCTGTAAACATCCAATATGGCGGAATATTGAATGCGCAATATTTACATGCTGCATGGGATACAGATTTGAAAAAGTAAGGTGCTGCCATGCATTGTGGGACTGATGACCTTTCCCTGAACCCAGCTATGCTCTGTATTCCCAAAGCACCACTGTAACCTACTCCCCTGTACTTGATCCCACTCTCCTCTCCTCATTAACTGTTATGCTTCGGAGTCCCGATGGCGGCGCAGTAATCCTAAATCCCCCAAAATATACTTCGATCTGGTGCAGAATCATTTGGGACTAGTTATTGCTTTTCATTAAATAATGTAGAAGGTCCGGTTTAAGGAGTTTCAATACTTACCTGTGGGAAATGCATTTACTTTATCCCTTTGAAGAATGACATATGTCAGGCATTTACATGTATTTAATTAACCCCAAATCTATTTCCAGCATACAAACCGGTCTGGTACTCCTATTTATGTTTATTTCTCTATTGCTTACAGGGATTATCCCAAAAACCGTGCAGGGAAAAAAAAAAAGAATCAAGGAGTTGGTGGCCGAGCTGCTGGCCATACAGGCGACGTTGGGGCCAACAGATGAAGAAGAGGAGGATGATTAGTGCCCTTGGTCCTGGCTACTTTTGTTAAATCGTTTAACAATGTTTTTTATGGTAAAAATGTTTTAAGGTTTTAAAAAACCAAAAAAAAAAAAAAAAAAAATTTTACTATGTTTTAACCAAAACAAAAAAAAAATTTTACTATGTTTTCAACAAAAAAAAAAAAAAAAATTTTACTATGTTTGTAAAAAAAAAAAAATATATATATTTTACTATGTTTGGAAAAAAAAATAAAAAAACTATTTTACTGTTTGTAAAAAAAAAAAAAAATATTTTACTGTGTTTGGAAAATAATAAAAAAAACTATTTTACTGTTTGTAAAAAAAAAAAAAAAAAATATTTTACTATGTTTGGAAAAAAAAATAAAAAACTATTTTACTGTTTGTAAAAAAAAAAAAAAAAATATTTTACTGTGTTTGGAAAAAAATAAAAAAAACAAAATTTTACTATGTTTTAAACAAAACAAAAAACAAAAATTTACTGTTTTAAAATAAAAAAAAAACAACAAAACAAAATAATTTAAATAAATTATATTTTAAGCCTTCAAAAATGTGTCTTTTCTAATATGTGCACCAAAAAACAATTACACAAACAAGAAAAAACACGCTTATAAACATATAGACATATGTACATTATGTGGTTTGGGTAAGTTTTAGGGTCGTCAACATGAAGAAGGATGCAAGCGCTAAGGGGTTTAGGTAAGTTTTAGGGACCGAGAAATGAAGAAGGATGCAAGCGCTAAGGGGTTTAGGTAAGTTTTAGGGACCGAGAAATGAAGAAGAATGCAAGCGCTAAGGGGTTTAGGTAAGTTTTAGGGACCGAGAAATGAAGAAGGATGCAAGCGCTAAGGGGTTTAGGTAAGTTTTAGGGACCGAGAAATGAAGAAGGATGCAAGCGCTAAGGGGTTTAGGTAAGTTTTAGGGACCGAGAAATGAAGAAGGATGCAAGCGCTAAGGGGTTTAGGTAAGTTTTAGGGACCGAGAAATGAAGAAGAATGCAAGCGCTAAGGGGTTTAGGTAAGTTTTAGGGACCGAGAAATGAAGAAGGATGCAAGCGCTAAGGGGTTTAGGTAAGTTTTAGGGACCGAGAAATGAAGAAGGATGCAAGCGCTAAGGGGTTTAGGTAAGTTTTAGGGACCGAGAAATGAAGAAGGATGCAAGCGCTAAGGGGTTTAGGTAAGTTTTAGGGACCGAGAAATGAAGAAGGATGCAAGCGCTAAGGGGTTTAGGTAAGTTTTAGGGACCGAGAAATGAAGAAGGATGCAAGCGCTAAGGGGTTTAGGTAAGTTTTAGGGACCGAGAAATGAAGAAGGATGCAAGCGCTAAGGGGTTTAGGTAAGTTTTAGGGACCGAGAAATGAAGAAGGATGCAAGCGCTAAGGGGTTTGGGTAAGTTTTTGGTTCTTAAAGGAAAGTGGGAGCCAGGCAGTAGTGGTGAGGGTGCGCATGCGCAAGATCTTATATACATACGAACGCACAAATCTAATAGGCCAAAAACCAATAAAAAACCAGAGGCAAACACAAGTAATTGGAAGAGGTGGACGATGGAAGCAGCCGAAAAAACAGGCTGCCGCCGCAACAAGTGAGCACATGAACGTGAATTTTACGATTGTCAACTGACTGAGGCAAGTTCGGCAGATAACATACGAACGGACGTATATTTTAGGATAGAAACGTATTTGCTTATAGAATCACTCGCAAGTTCATACGTACGCACGAGCGTTCGGGATTAATAGGATGATCGGCACCAAAATCAAAGCTGTAACATGTTTCTTTGAATCGACCCTATAGACACACACACACACACACACACACACACACACACACACACACACACACAAGCCAACACATACACAGGCACACACACACACACACACACTCACACACACACACACACACACACACACACACACAAGCCCACACATACACAGGCACACACACACATAGACATAGACCCCCCCCCCCACATACACAGGCACACACACATACACAAGCCCACACATACACAGGCACACACACACATAGACACACACACACACACACACACACACGCCCACACATAGACAGGCCCACACACACATATACACAAGCCCACACATACACAAGCACACACACACATAGACATAGACACCCCCCCCCCACATACACAGGCACACACACATAAACAAGCCCACACATACACAGGCACACACACACATAGACACACACACACACACACGCCCACACATAGACAGGCACACACACACACACACACACACACACACATATACACAAGCCCACACATACACAAGCACACACATAGATATAGACACAGACACACACACACAAAGACACACACATAGATATAGACACAGACACACACATACACAAAGACACTCACCTGTGTGGCCATTTCCCCTCCTGTGCGAGGCTCCTTCTTGTAGTCCCGGCCACCTGCAGCTCAGCGGCAGAGACAGGCTCCTTCCTAGAGTCCCGCCCCCACCCACTGAACCACCAATGAAATTAAAGAGAAAAAAAATAAACCTGCCTCTCAGACTATCAGCTGCCGAGGCCTCTCAGACGCTCCATGCCACCGGCCCCGGGTGTGCAGCTGAGCGCTTACACTCTGGGCCAGCGGCTGCGGGCATCTGAGAGGCCGCCGCAACTCTCCGGGTGACGGCGTAGGACAGAGCGGCGCGGGACAAGTTCATGCGCCGCTGGACCAGTTATTAAAAATCGGGGCAGTCCCGGGAAAATCGGGACAGTTGGGGGGTATGAACAGTGCCGTGCACCCGGCGTATAAGACGACACCCCCACTTGGAAGCATGTTTTTCAGGGGCAGAAAGTCGTCTTATACGCCGGCAAATACGGTATGTGAAATAACTTTGTAAAGAGTCCTGAGTTAGTATCGATATATATGAATCTATGTATGTATATAATATAATATATACAGTCACTTGTTGAGAAGGATCTGGGGGTACTGGTAGATCACAGACTAAATAACAGCATGCAATGCCAAGCAGCTGCTTCCAAGGCCACCAAGATACTATCATGCATTAAAAGATGCATGGAAACAGGGATCTAATTTTGCCTCTTTACAAGGCACTGGTGCGTCCTCACCTGGAATATGCCGTCCAGTTCTGGGCACCTGTTCATAGAAAGGACGCTCTGACTATGGAAAGGGTGCAGAGGAGAGCCACCAAACTAATAGGAGGAATGAAAGAGCTTAGTTATGAGGAAAGATTACGAGAATTAAATCTGTTTAGTCTTGAGAGGAGGCGATTGAGGGGGGACATGATTAACTTGTATAAATATATAAATGGCTCATACAAAAAATATAGGGAAACACTATTTCAATTAAAATCCTCTCTAAAGACAAGAGGGCACTGCCTTTGATTGGAAAAAAAGAAATTTAGTCTCCGGAGGCGACAATCATTTTTTGCCAAAAGAACTATAAATCTGTGGAATAGCCTCCCACAGAAGCTTGTTACAGCATCAACCACTGACAGCTTCAAAAAAGGATTAGATGCTTATTTAGAAGAAAATAACACTAACAGTTACTATTAGCTGCTATCAGTAAAAAAATAAAACAAAAAATAAAATAAATAGCTTCCCCTATAAAATAAAAAATAACTTTCCCTACCCCAACACCCTTGGTTGAACTTGATGGACATATGTCTTTTTTCAACCGTATTAACTATATGTAACTATGTAACTATGACAGAGCTCAGAGAGCCATATATTGGTATGAGATGTTAAAATATTGGGATGTGCTCTCTCTCCCTCCTGCTGAGACTATAACAGACAAGAGTAGTCATTCTGAAAAACCTAAAAGGCACAGAGCTAATAAATGTTTAAGTTAAAGTCCTCTTTAAAGTCCTTCCAAATGTTTTGAAAATCCACCAAGTGCCACGTAGATCCAATAGTGCACCACCACCAGTTTAGGTACCCTTACCAGATGTGGTTGGATCAAATCGCACATTCACCAATCAAGCAGAGAAATCCTCCAAACGATTCCACCTGGGGTCAGCTCACTCAGATATAAGATGGCTAGCAGAGATCTCCACAGCATATTCATGCAAGAAGGAATAAGAGAACCATAGCGCAATACTGCATACTACAATCTCTTTTAATAAAGCCAATAAAACACTCACAAAACATCAAATTAAAACTCGCATGTCAAGGTGAGGCCTTAAGCCAACTCACGCTGCTGAATTCCAGAACCACCGGCTCCCAACGCGTTTCGTCGCTCAGCGCGACTTTCACTAGGTGAGCCGGCGCGGCGGTGAATAACGTTTAAGTATACTGGAGGCGGGACACTGGGAACGCATCATCGTTCCTCTCCTCCAATCAATGACCAGAGACGGCTTACTCCATCCGGTCTCAACACGGCGATGGCGTCACCAGCAACTAACATCCAATCAGTGGAGTAGGGGGTGAATATCATTACCCCTCTCCACCAATTACAGACCAGGAAGACCTCACAGCGTTTAACCTGTCAGGGCAATATTATCAATCACAGGACGCGCGCTTACAGAAGCGTCCCGTTACCAAGGCAACCAGACCGTAGCTGCCTGAAGCCTTAACCCACCCTATACATCTCCCACAACTATAATGGGAACATTAACAAATAACCTCCCTACGCACTCTAGTGATTAAAAAACAAACGAGCAATTAAAGAGCACCGCTGCCTCTAATATTTTAACCAAGATAAGTAATAGCAACGCTTAAATCTAGGATCAATAAAAATGCAAATATGCATTCTCCATGTTAAAAACTTTTGCTAATGTTTTAAATAAAGCAAATCAGCAAGGTGAGTTGGCTATACAGCATGTCATACATTAAAAATATTAAAAGCATAAAAGCTACAATACGCTCCATCATTTAAATTAGCCTCACCGTTCTACACATGTGGTTACACCTATGCTAAGTACAGCTTAAAAGGGAGGGGGTGATCAGGAGACCTTATGTGGGGAGGACTGTTATGGATCCTATGGATATGAGATCCAAGGAGTTCTTGGATGAGGGTCGGAGCCTAAAAAGGAATTGGAGAAAGAGGTTCCCTGTATGGAGGAGGGATAATGGACCCTCTAATCAGAAGGAGAGGCTGAGGGAAGGAGGAAACCCCAATACGAGTAGGAGATTATGCCACCCCCATGGATCGAGGGAAGGTCCCACAACAGAACCTTACCCTCAAAAGAAAAATGCGTGACAGAGAGGAAGAAGGGGAGGAGCTAGACACAAGAAGAATAAGGAGGTGTTAGGCTCTGGGATTTTTAATCTTAGCTCTATAGAGTTGTCTGTAGATGAACTGAGGATTCTTGATTTAGGTTTGAAATTTGCACCCCCCAAAAACCTGGATAACTTCTCAACTTACATTGATTTTCAAAAATATATGCAAAGGCTTAATATGAAAAAATTCTTTTTGAAAAAATCAATGGATGAAATGGCTCCATCTAATGAAGCCATAGGGGGGTCCGGGGGTGAGATATCCTCGGTAGTCCCTACTGATTCCTTGCAACAAGGGATGGAGCCTTTGCATACAGGCTTGAAAAATAAATCCCTATTTAACCCCCTTATATCCTCCAACTCTTGTCTGGACACGTTTAAGCATGTGGTTACGAGGGATATAAGAAATTTAGAAGTGAAAAAAAAGAATTGGAGGGCACCTATGCAGAGAGGTCTTAAGAGTTTGGAACAGAAGCATGAGGTGGTTATTAAACCAGCTGACAAGGGGGGGGGGGGGGGCTGGTAGTCTTGGATAAGAAGGATTATGTGGAGGAGCTGGATAGATTGTTAGCGGACCCACAGACCTATGAGGTATTAACTAAAGATCCAACCAAGGACTATCAGGTACAGCTAATGGGCATATTAGAAAAGGGTCTTGCAAGTGGGATTCTTAATAAAAGGGAGAAGGACTATTTGAATGTCCAAGCCCCTAGGGTTCCCACAATTTATTATCTGCCGAAAATTCACAAGAGTTTAGTGAAACCCCCTGGCCGTCCGATAGTGAGCGGGGTGGGCTCAATTACATGTAGATTAGGGGAATATGTAGATGTTTTCCTGCAGCCCCTTGTGTTACGATTGCCAGCCTACCTAAAAGATTCTAACCATGTCCTGGATATATGTACAGAACAGGCTGTCAATGACGCCACTCTGCTGGCGACGGCGGATGTGACGTCATTGTACACCAATATTCCACACAATCAGGGGATTGAAGCTGTTAGATATTTTTTGAATGAAGACTCTAACCTTCCCCGTATGCAGATTGAGTTTATCATAGAGTGCCTCACTTTTGCACTCGACCACAACTATTTTTGGTGTGGGGGTCGTTATTATCTGCAAAAGAAGGGGGTGGCGATGGGTGCTAAGTTTGCGCCAAGTATGGCTAATCTTTTTGTGGGGTGGTGGGAGTCACAGTTTGTCTTTGGTAAAGTATGGCCACAATTAAAACTTTGGAAGAGATTTATTGATGATGTCATATGTATATGGGAGGGTCCTAAGGATACATTGGAAACCTTTTTTACGCAGGTTAATGAGAATCAGTTTAACCTAGAATTTACTGCTGAGATCAGTGCGGAAAGGGTTAACTTTTTGGACTTAACGATACGTATAGAAATCCCTGTTTTGACTACTGTGACATATTTCAAACCCACCGACCGAAATGGGTTTGTCCCTGCAAAAAGTTGCCACCATCCGAATTGGATTAAAGCTATCCCCAGGGGGCAATATATGAGACTGAGGAGGAATTGTACTAAGTTGGAGGACTTCGAGGGACAAGCAGTGGGTTTAACTAAGAAATTCCTGGATAAGGGGTATGAAACTGAAATGGTGCATCAACAGCTAGAAAGGGTTAGAACACAGGAGAGGTTCCCGCAGAAAAGATCAGTGGGAGAGCCTCCAACTGCGGAGGATTTCTCCTTTATAACTAACTTTAGTGTTCAGTATAAGGAGGTGAGGAAAATCCTATCGAAGCACTGGCATATCCTGCAGGGGGATGACATCTTGGGCCCTAAGTTACCATCTAGTCCTAGAGTAATCTATAGGAAAGCACCCAATTTGAGGGATTTATTAACTAGGAGTTACGTGGATCCACCTATAAGAAACACCCACCCGTCATTGTTCTTTGGATCGGAACCGAAAGGTTTCTTTAGATGTGGGAAATGTATTGGCTGTAGAACTTGTCAACCAGTAACGAAGCCCTTTAGGGTGTTTACCCACCCGCTCACGGGGAAACAATTTAAGATAACACAATTCATCACGTGTTCATCTAAATACGTGGTTTATTTGATCTGGTGTACTTGTAATCTGCTATATGTTGGCCGGACGACCAGGGGTCAGGATAAGGGAGCACCTCTACAATATCAAAAAAGGGTTTGAGGGCCACAGTTTATCTGAGCATTTCAGGTTCAGGCATAATTGTGATCCTTCTGGTTTGTCCTTTATAGCCCTAGAGAAAGTTGAGACTCATTGGCGGGGTTCTAACCTGACCAGGGAAGTGTCTAAAAAAGAGAGTGCATGGATTTATAAGCTAGACACTCTTAGCCCTAAAGGGTTAAACATAGAGTTCCTAGATTTAAGCGTTGCTATTACTTATCTTGGTTTAAATATTAGAGGCAGCGGTGCTCTTTAATTGCTCGTTTGTTTTTTAATCACTAGAGTGCGTAGGGAGGTTATTTGTTAATGTTCCCATTATAGTTGTGGGAGATGTATAGGGTGGGTTAAGGCTTCAGGCAGCTACGGTCTGGTTGCCTTGGTAACGGGACGCTTCTGTAAGCGCGCGTCCTGTGATTGATAATATTGCCCTGACAGGTTAAACGCTGTGAGGCCTTCCTGGTCTGTAATTGGTGGAGAGGGGTAATGATATTCACCCCCTACTCCACTGATTGGATGTTAGTTGCTGGTGACGCCATCGCCGTGTTGAGACCGGATGGAGTAAGCCGTCTCTGGTCATTGATTGGAGGAGAGGAACGATGATGCGTTCCCAGTGTCCCGCCTCCAGTATACTTAAACGTTATTCACCGCCGCGCCGGCTCACCTAGTGAAAGTCGCGCTGAGCGACGAAATGCGTTGGGAGCCGGCGGTTCTGGAATTCAGCAGCGTGAGTTGGCTTAAGGCCTCACCTTGACATGCGAGTTTTAATTTGATGTTTTGTGAGTGTTTTATTGGCTTTATTAAAAGAGATTGTAGTATGCAGTATTGCGCTATGGTTCTCTTATTCCTTCTTGCATGAATATGCTGTGGAGATCTCTGCTAGCCATCTTATATCTGAGTGAGCTGACCCCAGGTGGAATCGTTTGGAGGATTTCTCTGCTTGATTGGTGAATGTGCGATTTGATCCAACCACATCTGGTAAGGGTACCTAAACTGGTGGTGGTGCACTATTGGATCTACGTGGCACTTGGTGGATTTTCAAAACATTTGGAAGGACTTTAAAGAGGACTTTAACTTACATTTATTAGCTCTGTGCCTTTTGGATTCATTATTGTATTTGTACTTAATGGTGGGATTTAAGTATTAGCACGTGGTAGCTGGTTTAAGATTCACATTTTAAGTTTAAGTATATTTCACTTTTTAATTGATTTATTTAAATTACAGCGCGGTATTTAGTATATCCTTATACACTTAAATTCTGAAAAACCTGCCAGCTTCCTGGTGATAGCTACATTGTCAAGAGGCAGCTGATTTATCTTAATTGTTTCTATTGTCATCAGTTGTTATACATTGTAAAACAGTCATGAGCCCACTATTGGGATGAAAATAGCTTATAGATAGCATACATTGCAATCTGATCAATTTGATGTGTGCATTGTGTTGTGTGATGGAAGTTTGTCTCTTCTCTCTCTCTCTCTCTCTCTCTCTCTCTCTATATATATATATATATATATATATATATATATATATATATATATATATTATATATAATATTAGGAGTAGAGATAAGCGAACTTTTGAAAAATTCGATTCGACTGATTCGCCGAATTTTCCGACAAAAATCGTTTCGACCCGAATAAATTCGCGACGAATCGCTATTAAAAACTGCTATTTCTGAGCCTCCTAGAGCCTTAATAGGGTTGTAAACCATTCTGCCTTGCTGTAACACGCACAGGATGCGTGCTGGGTTAGTTAAATAATACTTTGAATAAATATCACATGCAGATCAGAGGCATCGCTAATAGAATCGCAGAGCAGCACAATTGAATTCAAGAGAGTTGAAGTGGCATCACTATGAGGGGCAGGAGCCCAAACATTGCTTTAAAGAGACACTGGAGTTGGCAGCAGCAGGAGCCCAAAAATTGGATGAATCACACCCTGGAGTTGGCAGCAGCAGCAGGAGCTGAAAGAGACACTGGGGTTGGCTTCAGGAGCCCAAAAATTGGATGAATCACACCCTGGAGTTGGCAGCAGCAGCAGCAGGAGCCCAAATATTACTTTAAAGAGACCCTGGGGTTGGCTTCAGGAGCCCAAAAAATGGATGAATCACACCCTGGAGTTGGCAGCAGCAGCAGCAGGAGCCCAAACATTACTTCAAAGAGACCCTGGGGTTGGCTTCAGGAGCCCAAAAATTGGATGAATCACACCCTGGAGTTGGCAGCAGCAGCAGGAGCCCAAATATTACTTTAAAGACACACTGGGGTTGGCTTCAGGAGCCCAAAAATTGGATGAATCACACCCTGGAGTTGGCAGAAGTTGGCAGCAGCAGCAGCAGCAGGAGCCCAAACATTACTTAAAAAAGACACTGGGGTTGGCTTCAGGAGCCCAAAAATTGGATGAATCACACCCTGGAGTTGGCAGGAGTTGACAGCAGCAGCAGGAGCCCAAATATTACTTTAAAGAGACCCTGGGGTTGGCTTCAGGAGCCCAAAAATTGGATGAATCACACCCTGGAGTTGGCAGCAGCAGCAGCAGGAGCCCAAATATTACTTTAAAGAGACACTGGGGTTGGCTTCAGGAGCCCAAAAATTGGATGATTCACACCCTGGAGTTGGCAGCAGCAGCAGCAGGAGCCCAAATATACACTGGAGTTGGCTTCAGGAGCCCAAAAATTGGATGAATCACACCCTGGAGTTGGCAGCAGCAGCAGCAGGAGCCCAAACATTACTTTAAAGAGACACTGGGGCTGGCTTCAGGAGCCCAAAAATTGGATGAATCACACCCTGGAGTTGGCAGCAGCAGGAGCCCAAATATTACTTTAAAGAGACCCTGGGGTTGGCTTCAGGAGCCCAAAAATTGGATGATTCACACCCTGGAGTTGGCAGCAGCAGCAGCAGGAGCCCAAATATACACTGGAGTTGGCTTCAGGAGCCCAAAAATTGGATGAATCACACCCTGGAGTTGGCAGCAGCAGCAGCAGGAGCCCAAACATTATTTTAAAGAGACACTGGGGTTGGCTTCAGGAGCCCAAAAATTGGATGAATCACACCCTGGAGTTGGCAGCAGCAGGAGCCCAAATATTACTTTAAAGAGACCCTGGGGTTGGCTTCAGGAGCCCAAAAATTGGATGATTCACACCCTGGAGTTGGCAGCAGCAGCAGGAGCCCAAATATACACTGGAGTTGGCTTCAGGAGCCCAAAAATTGGATGAATCACACCCTGGAGTTGGCAGCAGCAGGAGCCCAAACATTACTTTAAAGAGACACTGGGGTTGGCTTCAGGAGCCCAAAAATTGGATGAATCACACCCTGGAGTTGGCAGCAGCAGGAGCCCAAATATTACTTTAAAGAGACACTGGGGTTGGCTTCAGGAGCCCAAAAATTGGATGATTCACACCCTGGAGTTGGCAGCAGCAGGAGCCCAAATATTACTTTAAAGAGACCCTGGGGTTGGCTTCAGGAGCCCAAAAATTGGATGATTCACACCCTGGAGTTGGCAGCAGCAGCAGCAGGAGCCCAAATATACACTGGAGTTGGCTTCAGGAGCCCAAAAATTGGATGAATCACACCCTGGAGTTGGCAGCAGCAGCAGCAGGAGCCCAAACATTACTTTAAAGAGACACTGGGGTTGGCTTCAGGAGCCCAAAAATTGGATGAATCACACCCTGGAGTTGGCAGCAGCAGGAGCCCAAATATTACTTTAAAGAGACACTGGAGTTGGCTTCAAGAGCCCAAAAATTGGATGATTCACACCCTGGAGTTGGCAGCAGCAGCAGCAGGAGCCCAAATATACACTGGAGTTGGCTTCAGGAGCCCAAAAATTGGATGAATCACACCCTGGAGTTGGCAGCAGCAGCAGCAGGAGCCCAAACATTACTTTAAAGAGACACTGGGGTTGGCTTCAGGAGCCCAAAAATTGGATGATTCACACCCTGGAGTTGGCAGCAGCAGCAGCAGGAGCCCAAATATACACTGGGGTTGGCTTCAGGAGCCCAAAAATTGGATGAATCACACCCTGGAGTTGGCAGCAGCAGGAGCCCAAATATTACTTTAAAGAGACCCTGGGGTTGGCTTCAGGAGCCCAAAAATTGGATGATTCACACCCTGGAGTTGGCAGCAGCAGCAGCAGGAGCCCAAATATTACTTTAAAGAGACACTGGGGTTGGCTTCAGGAGCCCAAAAATTGGATGAATCACAACCTGGAGTTGGCAGCAGCAGGAGCCCAAATATTACTTTAAAGAGACCCTGGGGTTGGCTTCAGGAGCCCAAAAATTGGATGATTCACACCCTGGAGTTGGCAGCAGCAGCAGCAGGAGCCCAAATATTACTTTAAAGAGACACTGGGGTTGGCTTCAGGAGCCCAAAAATTGGATGACTCACACTCTGGAGTTGGCAGCAGCAGGAGCCCAAATATTACTTTAAAGAGACACTGGGGTTGGCTTCAGGAGCCCAACAATTGGATGATTCACACCCTGGAGTTGGCAGCAGCAGCAGCAGCAGGAGCCCAAATATTACTTTAAAGAGACACTGGGGTTGGCTTCAGGAGCCCAAAAATTGGATGATTCACACCCTGGAGTTGGCAGCAGCAGCAGCAGGAGCCCAAATATACACTGGAGTTGGCTTCAGGAGCCCAAAAATTGGATGAATCACACCCTGGAGTTGGCAGCAGCAGCAGCAGGAGCCCAAATATACACTGGAGTTGGCTTCAGGAGCCCAAAAATTGGATGAATCACACCCTGGAGTTGGCAGCAGCAGCAGCAGGAGCCCAAACATTACTTTAAAGAGACACTGGGGTTGGCTTCAGGAGCCCAAAAATTGGATGAATTACACCCTGGAGTTGGCAACAGCAGGAGCCCAAATATTACTTTAAAGAGACCCTGGGGTTGGCTTCAGGAGCCCAAAAATTGGATGATTCACACCCTGGAGTTGGCAGCAGCAGCAGCAGGAGCCCAAATATACACTGGAGTTGGCTTCAGGAGCCCAAAAATTGGATGAATCACACCCTGGAGTTGGCAGCAACAGCAGCAGGAGCCCAAACATTACTTTAAAGAGACACTGGGGTTGGCTTCAGGAGCCCAAAAATTGGATGAATCACACCCTGGAGTTGGCAGCAGCAGCAGCAGCAGGAGCCCAAATATTACTTTAAAGAGACACTGGAGTTGGCTTCAAGAGCCCAAAAATTGGATGAATCACACCCTGGAGTTGGCAGAAGTTGGCAGCAGCAGCAGCAGGAGCCCAAAAAATGGCCTAAAGACATAAATATGTTTTGCACCATTTGGAAAGTGTAAAACGTGGCACCATGCTGAATCTAGTCGCATGCATCAGGCATTGGTGGGTGGAAATCCTGGCTGATCCATCCCTGATTCATTTTGACAAAGGTGAGTCTCTCCACATTTTTAGTTGACAGACGAGTTCTCCTCGCCGTAACTATGGCCCCCGCCGCACTAAACACCCGCTCAGATGGCACGGTACTTGCCGGGCAGGACAGCTTTTCCAGGGCAAACTCTGCTAGTTGCGGCCACAAATCAAGTTTGGCTGCCCAGAAGTCCAGCGGATCCTCAAGGTGTGTTGGCATGGTCATGTCAAAGTATGACATGACCTGCTGGTTGAGGTCCTGCTCCAGGTCTTCCTGCTGCTCATGAGTAGCCTCACTATGCGGGTGTAGAAAGCTACTCATTAGTGACTGAAGACTGAGGCTGCTGCTGCTGATGGAGCTGCTGCTGCTGCTCCTGCCAACCCCCCCAGCGGCCATGGCAGTGGAAGGTGAGCGCAGAGGTCCCCTCGAGTCAGACCTGCAAGAGTATGGACCATGGCGCAGATAGGCATCGGCCAACTACATACGTAGAATGTCTTTGTAGTAGTTGAGTTTGTCCTCCCTCTCGGTGGGTTTTAAAAATGCCCCCATTTTGTGCCGGAAGCGAGGGTCCAATAAGGTGGACAGCCAGAAGTCATCCCGCCGACAGATGGAAACAATTCTGGGGTCACTACGCAAGCACGTGAGCATGCTTCGTGCCATTTGCGCAAGTGACTCGGATGGACTACCTGTCTCCATCTCCACTGCATACTGCCACGGTGTGCCCGGGTCCTCTGTCTCGCCTTCCTCAAAAACCTCTAGCTCCTCTGGCTGCTCCTGCTCCTCCTCTCCTGTCCGCTGACTAGATAAACCAGCCATTTCGCCAAGCCTAAACTGTGTTTCGCTGGGCAACTCCTCCTCCTCCTCTTCCTCCTCCTCCTCCAGTTCAGCTCCAACAGGGTTCATGTGGCCGTAAGATGTAAACGCCATGTCTCCAGTGCCCTGACCAGCCATGGTTTCCAACATGTGCTGTAGTACATGAAGCAGTGGAATCACGTCGTTCATCCCGTAATCCTGCCGACTGACAAATAAAGTGGCTTCCTCAAAGGGCCTGAGCAAACGGCAGGTGTCACGTATGAGCTGCCACTGGTTGACATTGAAGTTACACAGGGGAGTCCCCCTATCTGCTTGGATCATTAGGAAATCCGTGATGGCTTTTCTCTGTTCATATAATCGGTCCAACATGTGAAGGGTGGAATTCCAACGGGTGGAAATATCGCAAATCAGACTATGTTGGGGGATACCATTCTGACGCTGTAGCTCAAGAAGGGTGTGTTTGGCGGTGTAGGAGTGGCTGAAGTGCATGCAAAGTTTCCTTGAAGTTGTTAGGATGTCTTGCAGATGGGGGGAACACTTCAGAAACCGCTTGACAACCAGATTGAAGACGTGAGCCATGCAGGGGGCATGGGTCAGGCTTCCTTGGCGCAGCGCAGACAAAATGTTCTTCCCATTGTCGGTAACCATGATTCCCATTTTAAGTTTTCTCGGAGTAAGCCATGTTTGGATTTCCTGATGAATACATTTAAGCAGTTCCTCCCCTGTGTGACACCGTTCGCCAAGACAAACCATGTGAAGCACTTCGTGACACCTCCGTGCCCTGCACACATGGTAGACTGGAGGGGCACTGAGACTTGAGCCTACAGTGGAGGGTGAGGAGATGGCGGAGGATGAGGAGGCCGAGTCGCACGGTGTCACAGGTCCAATGGGCAGAGAGCGCGGAGGCCGAAGCGGCGTGACCTGTCCAAGTTGCTGCTGCTGCTGCAAAGGGACCACATTCACCCAGTGGGCCGTAAACGACATGTACTGCCCCTGACCGTAGTTACAGCTCCAGATGTCGGCGCTGCCATGTATTTTGCTACACACCGACAGGCTCAAGGACTGGCCCACCTTCTGTTCAACAAAAGTGTGCAGCGCTGGTACTGCCTTTTTGGCAAAGAAATGACGGCTTGGGACTCTCCACCTCGGCTCAGCACAAGCCATCAGTTCTCTGAAAGGTGCAGATTCCACCACCTGAAAAGGGAGCGACTGCAGCACCAGCAACTTGGACAGGAGCACATTCAGCTTCTGCGCCGTAGGATGAGTGGGCGCATACTGCTGTCTCTGGGACATGGCTTCGCTGATGGATTGCTGGCGGGATGCATGACTTGGAGGAGGAGGAGCAGGAGCGACAGAGGATGGGTATGACGCACAGCTGCCTTCGGCTGAGGTGCTGGAGCCTTGGCTGGCAGAAATTGGGAGCTCACTTGGTGAGGAAGCAGACTGGACCACCCCTTGGGAGCCTCGGTTCTCCCAGGTCGTTTTATGGTGACGCATCATATGTTGACGCAGGGCCGTGGTGCCAACATTTGGACCCTGGCCACGCTTCACCTTTTGCCTACATATCTTGCATGTGGCCATGTTACCCTCCTGCGGATGCCTCAGGAAAAACTGCCACACTGCCGAGTAGCTACTTTTCCCACCCCCTGGCCTCACTGATTCACTGCTGCTGTTGCCAACTCCAGGAACCCCTGCTCCACTACCTCCCGATAAGGTAGACTGCCGCACAGCAGGTGCTCTACCCCGGCCCCGGCCGGCTCCAGCCTTTGGAATTGTGCCCCCATGCTGACTGCTACCACCTTGCTGCCTCAGCTGCTGACTCCGGGGCAACCTGCGCCCCTCTTCTCATGATGATGACGATGAAGCCCCTTCATCACCCGGCTCCCAAGTGCGATCGGCTTCATCGTCATCATCATCATCACCGAGTTGTGGCTGTACGTCACTGATGTTCGTGGATTCGTCAACAGTGTCTGGCGCAGGAGCTGGAACGCTCGCAGCACCCACGACACTGTCCACATCACTATTTGTCTGCCTAGCTAAAGAAGCCACCTCCATTTCTTGGCTGGGCAGTAGCTGCTGACTGTCCTCCTGTATCTGATCGTCCTCCTCACTAAAGAGTGGAGCTGAACCCAAAGCATAGGATACGTCGCTGGGGGAGGGAACGGCGTAGGACAGAGGCAATGGGAGGACAGGGACTGCTCTCGGGGCATGCCAACTCAGGGTTGTGTCAGAGGAACCTACCGACCCTAGACTGGGGGTCTCAGACGTAAGTTGTGATGATGTTGTTGATGAGCGCGTCAACCAATCTACCACGGCAGATGCGTTACTGGTGGAGACCCGACCGCTAGCAGATACTGGCAGGTCTCTCAGCGTACTGGCAGGTCTCTCAGCGTGACTCCTGCTGCTACTGGCCCCCAGTCTGATGCGAGCTCTGCCTGCGGAATCTTGGCCTCTGCCACTCCTCTTGTCACTTCCAGGCACTTGTCTGCCCGACATAGTCTAACTGGCGTGGTAGTAGGTGATATTTAAAGAACCCCCGGGCAGCGGTGGGTCTATATGAAACAGAATATAATGCACACCAAAAGTGAGCAGTAACACTCAGCCTCCAACAGGCCTGCTTAGTGTAAATAAGAGAGCTGCTTAGTGTAAATAAAGAGGGGTATGCTATGTTACAGAATGGGATGCCCCAACAGAAGTGCACCTGGCAGGCAGCAGTAAGTCTATGCCCAGCAAAAGTGTCTTTATCAGGCTAATTTCAATTATAATAAGTGCAAATGGTTATATGGTCTTAAACAGAGGCTGCTGTAGTCACAGAATGGGATGCCACAACAGAAGTGGACCTGGCAGGGTCCAGAAGTACTATGCCCAGCAAAAGTGTCTTTATCAGGCTAATTTCAATTATAATAAGTGCAAATGGTTATATGGTCTTAAACAGAGGCTGCTGTAGTCACAGAATGGGATGCCACAACAGAAGTGGACCTGGCAGGGTCCAGAAGTACTATGCTCAGCAAAAGTGTCTTTATCAGACTAATTTCAATTATAATAAGTGCAAATGGTTATATGGTCTTAAACAGAGGCTGCTGTAGTCACAGAATGGGATGCCACAACAGAAGTGGACCTGGCAGGGTCCAGAAGTACTATGCCCAGCAAAAGTGTCTTTATCAGGCTAATTTCAATTATAATAAGTGCAAATGGTTATATGGTCTTAAACAGAGGCTGCAGTAGTCACAGAATGGGATGCCACAACAGAAGTGGACCTGGCAGGGTCCAGAAGTACTATGCCCAGCAAAAGTGTCTTTATCAGGCTAATTTCAATTATAATAAGTGCAAATGGTTATATGGTCTTAAACAGAGGGTGCTGTAGTCACAGAATGGGATGCCACAACAGAAGTGGACCTGGCAGGGTCCAGAAGTACTCTGCCCAGCAAGTGTCTTTATCAGGCTAATTTAAATTATAATAAGTGCAAATGGTTATATGGTCTTAAACAGAGGCTGCTGTAGTCACAGAATGGGATGCCACAACAGAAGTGGACCTGGCAGGGTCCAGAAGTACTATGCCCAGCAAAAGTGTCTTTATCAGGCTAATTTCAATTATAATAAGAGCAAATGGTTATATGGTCTTAAACAGAGGCTGCTGTAGTCACAGAATGGGATGCCACAACAGAAGTGGACCTGGCAGGGTCCAGAAGTACTATGCCCAGCAAAAGTGTCTTTATCAGGCTAATTTCAATTATAATAAGTGCAAATGGTTATATGGTCTTAAACAGAGGGTGCTGTAGTCACAGAATGGGATGCCACAACAGAAGTGGACCTGGCAGGGTCCAGAAGTACTCTGCCCAGCAAGTGTCTTTATCAGGCTAATTTAAATTATAATAAGTGCAAATGGTTATATGGTCTTAAACAGAGGCTGCTGTAGTCACAGAATGGGATGCCACAACAGAAGTGGACCTGGCAGGGTCCAGAAGTACTATGCCCAGCAAAAGTGTCTTTATCAGGCTAATTTCAATTATAATAAGAGCAAATGGTTATATGGTCTTAAACAGAGGCTACTGTAGTCACAGAATGGGATGCCACAACAGAAGTGGACCTGGCAGGGTCCAGAACTACTATGCCCAGCAAAAGTGTCTTTATCAGGCTAATTTCAATTATAATAAGAGCAAATGGTTATATGGTCTTAAACAGAGGCTGCTGTAGTCACAGAATGGGATGCCACAACAGAAGTGGACCTGGCAGGGTCCAGAAGTACTATGCCCAGCAAAAGTGTCTTTATCAGGCTAATTTCAATTATAATAAGTGCAAATGGTTATATGGTCTTAAACAGAGGCTGCTGTAGTCACAGAATGGGATGCCACAACAGAAGTGGACCTGGCAGGGTCCAGAAGTACTATGCCCAGCAAAAGTGTCTTTATCAGGCTAATTTCAATTATAATAAGAGCAAATGGTTATATGGTCTTAAACAGAGGCTGCTGTAGTCACAGAATGGGATGCCACAACAGAAGTGGACCTGGCAGGGTCCAGAAGTACTATGCCCAGCAAGTGTCTTTATCAGGCTAATTTCAATTATAATAAGAGCAAATGGTTATATGGTCTTAAACAGAGGCTGCTGTAGTCACAGAATGGGATAACACAACAGAAGTGGACCTGGCAGGGTCCAGAAGTACTATGCCCAGCAAGTGTCTTTATCAGGCTAATTTCAATTATAATAAGTGCAAATGGTTATATGGTCTTAAACAGAGGCTGCTGTAGTCACAGAATGGGATGCCACAACAGAAGTGGACCTGGCAGGGTCCAGAAGTACTATGCCCAGCAAAAGTGTCTTTATCAGGCTAATTTCAATTATAATAAGAGCAAATGGTTATATGGTCTTAAACAGAGGCTGCTGTAGTCACAGAATGGGATGCCACAACAGAAGTGGACCTGGCAGGGTCCAGAAGTACTATGCCCAGCAAGTGTCTTTATCAGGCTAATTTCAATTATAATAAGAGCAAATGGTTATATGGTCTTAAACAGAGGCTGCTGTAGTCACAGAATGGGATGCCACAACAGAAGTGGACCTGGCAGGGTCCAGAAGTACTATGCCCAGCAAAAGTGTCTTTATCAGGCTAATTTCAATTATAATAAGTGCAAATGGTTATATGGTCTTAAACAGAGGCTGCTGTAGTCACAGAATGGGATGCCACAACAGAAGTGGACCTGGCAGGGTCCAGAAGTACTATGCCCAGCAAGTGTCTTTATCAGGCTAATTTCAATTATAATAAGAGCAAATGGTTATATGGTCTTAAACAGAGGCTGCTGTAGTCACAGAATGGGATGCCACAACAGAAGTGGACCTGGCAGGGTCCAGAAGTACTATGCCCAGCAAGTGTCTTTATCAGGCTAATTTCAATTATAATAAGAGCAAATGGTTATATGGTCTTAAACAGAGGCTGCTGTAGTCACAGAATGGGATGCCACAACAGAAGTGGACCTGGCAGGGTCCAGAAGTACTATGCCCAGCAAGTGTCTTTATCAGGCTAATTTCAATTATAATAAGTGCAAATGGTTATATGGTCTTAAACAGAGGCTGCTGTAGTCACAGAATGGGATGCCACAACAGAAGTGGACCTGGCAGGGTCCAGAAGTACTATGCCCAGCAAAAGTGTCTTTATCAGGCTAATTTCAATTATAATAAGTGCAAATGGTTATATGGTCTTAAACAGAGGCTGCTGTAGTCACAGAATGGGATGCCACAACAGAAGTGGACCTGGCAGGGTCCAGAAGTACTATGCCCAGCAAAAGTGTCTTTATCAGGCTAATTTCAATTATAATAAGAGCAAATGGTTATATGGTCTTAAACAGAGGCTGCTGTAGTCACAGAATGGGATGCCACAACAGAAGTGGACCTGGCAGGGTCCAGAAGTACTATGCCCAGCAAGTGTCTTTATCAGGCTAATTTCAATTATAATAAGAGCAAATGGTTATATGGTCTTAAACAGAGGCTGCTGTAGTCACAGAATGGGATAACACAACAGAAGTGGACCTGGCAGGGTCCAGAAGTACTATGCCCAGCAAGTGTCTTTATCAGGCTAATTTCAATTATAATAAGTGCAAATGGTTATATGGTCTTAAACAGAGGCTGCTGTAGTCACAGAATGGGATGCCACAACAGAAGTGGACCTGGCAGGGTCCAGAAGTACTATGCCCAGCAAAAGTGTCTTTATCAGGCTAATTTCAATTATAATAAGTGCAAATGGTTATATGGTATTAAACAGAGGCTGCTGTAGTCACAGAATGGGATGCCACAACAGAAGTGGACCTGGCAGGGTCCAGAAGTACTATGCCCAGCAAAAGTGTCTTTATCAGGCTAATTTCAATCATAATAAGAGCAAATGGTTATATGGTCTTAAACAGAGGCTGCTGTAGTCACAGAATGGGATGCCACAACAGAAGTGGACCTGGCAGGGTCCAGAAGTACTATGCCCAGCAAGTGTCTTTATCAGGCTAATTTAAATTATAATAAGACCAAATGGTTATATGGTCTTAAACAGAGGCTGCTGTAGTCACAGAATGGGATGCCACAACAGAAGTGGACCTGGCAGGGTCCAGAAGTACTATGCCCAGCAAAAGTGTCTTTATCAGGCTAATTTCAATTATAATAAGTGCAAATGGTTATATGGTCTTAAACAGAGGCTGCTGTAGTCACAGAATGGGATGCCACAACAGAAGTGGACCTGGCAGGGTCCAGAAGTACTATGCCCAGCAAGTGTCTTTATCAGGCTAATTTCAATTATAATAAGAGCAAATGGTTATATGGTCTTAAACAGAGGCTGCTGTAGTCACAGAATGGGATGCCACAACAGAAGTGGACCTGGCAGGGTCCAGAAGTACTATGCCCAGCAAGTGTCTTTATCAGGCTAATTTCAATTATAATAAGAGCAAATGGTTATATGGTCTTAAACAGAGGCTGCTGTAGTCACAGAATGGGATGCCACAACAGAAGTGGACCTGGCAGGGTCCAGAAGTACTATGCCCAGCAAAAGTGTCTTTATCAGGCTAATTTCAATTATAATAAGTGCAAATGGTTATATGGTCTTAAACAGAGGCTGCTGTAGTCACAGAATGGGATGCCACAACAGAAGTGGACCTGGCAGGGTCCAGAAGTACTATGCCCAGCAAAAGTGTCTTTATCAGGCTAATTTCAATTATAATAAGAGCAAATGGTTATATGGTCTTAAACAGAGGCTGCTGTAGTCACAGAATGGGATGCCACAACAGAAGTGGACCTGGCAGGGTCCAGAAGTACTATGCCCAGCAAGTGTCTTTATCAGGCTAATTTCAATTATAATAAGAGCAAATGGTTATATGGTCTTAAACAGAGGCTGCTGTAGTCACAGAATGGGATAACACAACAGAAGTGGACCTGGCAGGGTCCAGAAGTACTATGCCCAGCAAGTGTCTTTATCAGGCTAATTTCAATTATAATAAGTGCAAATGGTTATATGGTCTTAAACAGAGGCTGCTGTAGTCACAGAATGGGATGCCAGAACAGAAGTGGACCTGGCAGGGTCCAGAAGTACTATGCCCAGCAAAAGTGTCTTTATCAGGCTAATTTCAATTATAATAAGAGCAAATGGTTATATGGTCTTAAACAGAGGCTGCTGTAGTCACAGAATGGGATGCCACAACAGAAGTGGACCTGGCAGGGTCCAGAAGTACTATGCCCAGCAAGTGTCTTTATCAGGCTAATTTCAATTATAATAAGAGCAAATGGTTATATGGTCTTAAACAGAGGCTGCTGTAGTCACAGAATGGGATGCCACAACAGAAGTGGACCTGGCAGGGTCCAGAAGTACTATGCCCAGCAAAAGTGTCTTTATCAGGCTAATTTCAATTATAATAAGTGCAAATGGTTATATGGTCTTAAACAGAGGCTGCTGTAGTCACAGAATGGGATGCCACAACAGAAGTGGACCTGGCAGGGTCCAGAAGTACTATGCCCAGCAAGTGTCTTTATCAGGCTAATTTCAATTATAATAAGAGCAAATGGTTATATGGTCTTAAACAGAGGCTGCTGTAGTCACAGAATGGGATGCCACAACAGAAGTGGACCTGGCAGGGTCCAGAAGTACTATGCCCAGCAAGTGTCTTTATCAGGCTAATTTCAATTATAATAAGAGCAAATGGTTATATGGTCTTAAACAGAGGCTGCTGTAGTCACAGAATGGGATGCCACAACAGAAGTGGACCTGGCAGGGTCCAGAAGTACTATGCCCAGCAAGTGTCTTTATCAGGCTAATTTCAATTATAATAAGTGCAAATGGTTATATGGTCTTAAACAGAGGCTGCTGTAGTCACAGAATGGGATGCCACAACAGAAGTGGACCTGGCAGGGTCCAGAAGTACTATGCCCAGCAAAAGTGTCTTTATCAGGCTAATTTCAATTATAATAAGTGCAAATGGTTATATGGTCTTAAACAGAGGCTGCTGTAGTCACAGAATGGGATGCCACAACAGAAGTGGACCTGGCAGGGTCCAGAAGTACTATGCCCAGCAAAAGTGTCTTTATCAGGCTAATTTCAATTATAATAAGAGCAAATGGTTATATGGTCTTAAACAGAGGCTGCTGTAGTCACAGAATGGGATGCCACAACAGAAGTGGACCTGGCAGGGTCCAGAAGTACTATGCCCAGCAAGTGTCTTTATCAGGCTAATTTCAATTATAATAAGAGCAAATGGTTATATGGTCTTAAACAGAGGCTGCTGTAGTCACAGAATGGGATAACACAACAGAAGTGGACCTGGCAGGGTCCAGAAGTACTATGCCCAGCAAGTGTCTTTATCAGGCTAATTTCAATTATAATAAGTGCAAATGGTTATATGGTCTTAAACAGAGGCTGCTGTAGTCACAGAATGGGATGCCACAACAGAAGTGGACCTGGCAGGGTCCAGAAGTACTATGCCCAGTAAAAGTGTCTTTATCAGGCTAATTTCAATTATAATAAGTGCAAATGGTTATATGGTCTTAAACAGAGGCTGCTGTAGTCACAGAATGGGATGCCACAACAGAAGTGGACCTGGCAGGGTCCAGAAGTACTATGCCCAGCAAAAGTGTCTTTATCAGGCTAATTTCAATCATAATAAGAGCAAATGGTTATATGGTCTTAAACAGAGGCTGCTGTAGTCACAGAATGGGATGCCACAACAGAAGTGGACCTGGCAGGGTCCAGAAGTACTATGCCCAGCAAGTGTCTTTATCAGGCTAATTTCAATTATAATAAGAGCAAATGGTTATATGGTCTTAAACAGAGGCTGCTGTAGTCACAGAATGGGATGCCACAACAGAAGTGGACCTGGCAGGGTCCAGAAGTACTATGCCCAGCAAAAGTGTCTTTATCAGGCTAATTTCAATTATAATAAGTGCAAATGGTTATATGGTCTTAAACAGAGGCTGCTGTAGTCACAGAATGGGATGCCACAACAGAAGTGGACCTGGCAGGGTCCAGAAGTACTATGCCCAGCAAGTGTCTTTATCAGGCTAATTTCAATTATAATAAGAGCAAATGGTTATATGGTCTTAAACAGAGGCTGCTGTAGTCACAGAATGGGATGCCACAACAGAAGTGGACCTGGCAGGGTCCAGAAGTACTATGCCCAGCAAGTGTCTTTATCAGGCTAATTTCAATTATAATAAGAGCAAATGGTTATATGGTCTTAAACAGAGGCTGCTGTAGTCACAGAATGGGATGCCACAACAGAAGTGGACCTGGCAGGGTCCAGAAGTACTATGCCCAGCAAGTGTCTTTATCAGGCTAATTTCAATTATAATAAGTGCAAATGGTTATATGGTCTTAAACAGAGGCTGCTGTAGTCACAGAATGGGATGCCACAACAGAAGTGGACCTGGCAGGGTCCAGAAGTACTATGCCCAGCAAAAGTGTCTTTATCAGGCTAATTTCAATTATAATAAGTGCAAATGGTTATATGGTCTTAAACAGAGGCTGCAGTAGTCACAGAATGGGATGCCACAACAGAAGTGGACCTGGCAGGGTCCAGAAGTACTCTGCCCAGCAAGTGTCTTTATCAGGCTAATTTCAATTATAATAAGTGCAAATGGTTATATGGTCTTAAACAGAGGCTGCTGTAGTCACAGAATGGGATGCCACAACAGAAGTGGACCTGGTAGGGTCCAGAAGTACTATGCCCAGCAAAAGTGTCTTTATCAGGCTAATTTCAATTATAATAAGAGCAAATGGTTATATGGTCTTAAACAGAGGCTGCTGTAGTCACAGAATGGGATGCCACAACAGAAGTGGACCTGGCAGGGTCCAGAAGTACTATGCCCAGCAAAAGTGTCTTTATCAGGCTAATTTCAATTATAATAAGTGCAAATGGTTATATGGTCTTAAACAGAGGCTGCTGTAGTCACAGAATGGGATGCCACAACAGAAGTGGACCTGGCAGGGTCCAGAAGTACTATGCCCAGCAAAAGTGTCTTTATCAGGCTAATTTCAATTATAATAAGAGCAAATGGTTATATGGTCTTAAACAGAGGCTGCTGTAGTCACAGAATGGGATAACACAACAGAAGTGGACCTGGCAGGGTCCAGAAGTACTATGCCCAGCAAGTGTCTTTATCAGGCTAATTTCAATTATAATAAGAGCAAATGGTTATATGGTCTTAAACAGAGGCTGCTGTAGTCACAGAATGGGATGCCACAACAGAAGTGGACCTGGCAGGGTCCAGAAGTACTATGCCCAGCAAGTGTCTTTATCAGGCTAATTTCAATTATAATAAGAGCAAATGGTTATATGGTCTTAAACAGAGGCTGCTGTAGTCACAGAATGGGATGCCACAACAGAAGTGGACCTGGCAGGGTCCAGAAGTACTATGCCCAGCAAGTGTCTTTATCAGGCTAATTTCAATTATAATAAGAGCAAATGGTTATATGGTCTTAAACAGAGGCTGCTGTAGTCACAGAATGGGATGCCACAACAGAAGTGGACCTGGCAGGGTCCAGAAGTACTATGCCCAGCAAGTGTCTTTATCAGGCTAATTTCAATTATAATAAGTGCAAATGGTTATACGGTCTTAAACAGAGGCTGCTGTAGTCACAGAATGGGATGCCACAACAGAAGTGGACCTGGCAGGGTCCAGAAGTACTATGCCCAGCAAAAGTGTCTTTATCAGGCTAATTTCAATTATAATAAGAGCAAATGGTTATATGGTCTTAAACAGAGGCTGCTGTAGTCACAGAATGGGATGCCACAACAGAAGTGGACCTGGCAGGGTCCAGAAGTACTATGCCCAGCAAGTGTCTTTATCAGGCTAATTTCAATTATAATAAGAGCAAATGGTTATATGGTCTTAAACAGAGGCTGCTGTAGTCACAGAATGGGATGCCACAACAGAAGTGGACCTGGCAGGGTCCAGAAGTACTATGCCCAGCAAAAGTGTCTTTATCAGGCTAATTTCAATTATAATAAGTGCAAATGGTTATATGGTCTTAAACAGAGGCTGCTGTAGTCACAGAATGGGATGCCACAACAGAAGTGGACCTGGCAGGGTCCAGAAGTACTATGCCCAGCAAGTGTCTTTATCAGGCTAATTTCAATTATAATAAGAGCAAATGGTTATATGGTCTTAAACAGAGGCTGCTGTAGTCGCAGAATGGGATGCCACAACAGAAGTGGACCTGGCAGGGTCCAGAAGTACTATGCCCAGCAAGTGTCTTTATCAGGCTAATTTCAATTATAATAAGTGCAAATGGTTATATGGTCTTAAACAGAGGCTGCTGTAGTCACAGAATGGGATGCCACAACAGAAGTGGACCTGGCAGGGTCCAGAAGTACTATGCCCAGCAAACGTGTCTTTATCAGGCTAATTTCAATTATAATAAGAGCAAATGGTTATATGGTCTTAAACAGAGGCTGCTGTAGTCACAGAATGGGATGCCACAACAGAAGTGGACCTGGCAGGGTCCAGAAGTACTATGCCCAGCTAGTGTCTTTATCAGGCTAATTTCAATTATAATAAGAGCAAATGGTTATATGGTCTCAAACAGAGGCTGCTGTAGTCGCAGAATGGGATGCCACAACAGAAGTGGACCTGGCAGGGTCCAGAAGTACTATGCCCAGCAAGTGTCTTTATCAGGCTAATTTCAATTATAATAAGTGCAAATGGTTATATGGTCTTAAACAGAGGCTGCTGTAGTCACAGAATGGGATGCCACAACAGAAGTGGACCTGGCAGGGTCCAGAAGTACTATGCCCAGCAAACGTGTCTTTATCAGGCTAATTTCAATTATAATAAGAGCAAATGGTTATATGGTCTTAAACAGAGGCTGCTGTAGTCACAGAATGGGATGCCACAACAGAAGTGGACCTGGCAGGGTCCAGAAGTACTATGCCCAGCTAGTGTCTTTATCAGGCTAATTTCAATTATAATAAGAGCAAATGGTTATATGGTCTTAAACAGAGGCTGCTGTAGTCACAGAATGGGATGCCACAACAGAAGTGGACCTGGCAGGGTCCAGAAGTACTATGCCCAGCAAGTGTCTTTATCAGGCTAATTTCAATTATAATAAGAGCAAATGGTTATATGGTCTTAAACAGAGGCTGTTGTAGTCACAGAATGGAATGCCACAACAGAAGTGGACCTGGCAGGGTCCAGAAGTACTATGCCCAGCAAGTGTCTTTATCAGGCTAATTTCAATTATAATAAGTGCAAATGGTTATATGGTCTTAAACAGAGGCTGCTGTAGTCACAGAATGGGATGCCACAACAGAAGTGGACCTGGCAGGGTCCAGAAGTACTATGCCCAGCAAAAGTGTCTTTATCAGGCTAATTTCAATTATAATAAGAGCAAATGGTTATATGGTCTTAAACAGAGGCTGCTGTAGTCACAGAATGGGATGCCACAACAGAAGTGGACCTGGCAGGGTCCAGAAGTACTATGCCCAGCAAGTGTCTTTATCAGGCTAATTTCAATTATAATAAGAGCAAATGGTTATATGGTCTTAAACAGAGGCTGCTGTAGTCACAGAATGGGATGCCACAACAGAAGTGGACCTGGCAGGGTCCAGAAGTACTATGCCCAGCAAAAGTGTCTTTATCAGGCTAATTTCAATTATAATAAGAGCAAATGGTTATATGGTCTTAAACAGAGGCTGCTGTAGTCACAGAATGGGATGCCACAACAGAAGTGGACCTGGCAGGGTCCAGAAGTACTATGCCCAGCAAAAGTGTCTTTATCAGGCTAATTTCAATTATAATAAGAGCAAATGGTTATATGGTCTTAAACAGAGGCTGCTGTAGTCACAGAATGGGATGCCACAACAGAAGTGGACCTGGCAAGGTCCAGAAGTACTATGCCCAGCAAGTGTCTTTATCAGGCTAATTTCAATTATAATAAGTGCAAATGGTTATAAGGTCTTAAACAGAGGCTGCTGTAGTCACAGAATGGGATGCCACAACAGAAGTGGACCTGGCAGGGTCCAGAAGTACTATGCCCAGCAAGTGTCTTTATCAGGCTAATTTCAATTATAATAAGTGCAAATGGTTATATGGTCTTAAACAGAGGCTGCTGTAGTCACAGAATGGGATGCCACAACAGAAGTGGACCTGGCAGGGTCCAGAAGTACTATGCCCAGCAAACGTGTCTTTATCAGGCTAATTTCAATTATAATAAGAGCAAATGGTTATATGGTCTTAAACAGAGGCTGCTGTAGTCACAGAATGGGATGCCACAACAGAAGTGGACCTGGCAGGGTCCAGAAGTACTATGCCCAGCTAGTGTCTTTATCAGGCTAATTTCAATTATAATAAGAGCAAATGGTTATATGGTCTTAAACAGAGGCTGCTGTAGTCGCAGAATGGGATGCCACAACAGAAGTGGACCTGGCAGGGTCCAGAAGTACTATGCCCAGCAAGTGTCTTTATCAGGCTAATTTCAATTATAATAAGTGCAAATGGTTATATGGTCTTAAACAGAGGCTGCTGTAGTCACAGAATGGGATGCCACAACAGAAGTGGACCTGGCAGGGTCCAGAAGTACTATGCCCAGCAAACGTGTCTTTATCAGGCTAATTTCAATTATAATAAGAGCAAATGGTTATATGGTCTTAAACAGAGGCTGCTGTAGTCACAGAATGGGATGCCACAACAGAAGTGGACCTGGCAGGGTCCAGAAGTACTATGCCCAGCTAGTGTCTTTATCAGGCTAATTTCAATTATAATAAGAGCAAATGGTTATATGGTCTTAAACAGAGGCTGCTGTAGTCACAGAATGGGATGCCACAACAGAAGTGGACCTCGCAGGGTCCAGAAGTACTATGTCCAGCAAGTGTCTTTATCAGGCTAATTTCAATTATAATAAGAGCAAATGGTTATATGGTCTTAAACAGAGGCTGTTGTAGTCACAGAATGGAATGCCACAACAGAAGTGGACCTGGCAGGGTCCAGAAGTACTATGCCCAGCAAGTGTCTTTATCAGGCTAATTTCAATTATAATAAGTGCAAATGGTTATATGGTCTTAAACAGAGGCTGCTGTAGTCACAGAATGGGATGCCACAACAGAAGTGGACCTGGCAGGGTCCAGAAGTACTATGCCCAGCAAAAGTGTCTTTATCAGGCTAATTTCAATTATAATAAGAGCAAATGGTTATATGGTCTTAAACAGAGGCTGCTGTAGTCACAGAATGGGATGCCACAACAGAAGTGGACCTGGCAGGGTCCAGAAGTACTATGCCCAGCAAGTGTCTTTATCAGGCTAATTTCAATTATAATAAGAGCAAATGGTTATATGGTCTTAAACAGAGGCTGCTGTAGTCACAGAATGGGATGCCACAACAGAAGT
This sequence comes from Gastrophryne carolinensis, assembly GCA_027917425.1. Taxonomy (NCBI): domain Eukaryota; kingdom Metazoa; phylum Chordata; class Amphibia; order Anura; family Microhylidae; genus Gastrophryne; species Gastrophryne carolinensis. The sequence continues at coordinate 155,893,545 of CM051242.1, read as the reverse complement.
GGACCTGGCAGGGTCCAGAAGTACTATGCCCAGCAAAAGTGTCTTTATCAGGCTAATTTCAATTATAATAAGAGCAAATGGTTATATGGTCTTAAACAGAGGCTGCTGTAGTCACAGAATGGGATGCCACAACAGAAGTGGACCTGGCAGGGTCCAGAAGTACTATGCCCAGCAAAAGTGTCTTTATCAGGCTAATTTCAATTATAATAAGAGCAAATGGTTATATGGTCTTAAACAGAGGCTGCTGTAGTCACAGAATGGGATGCCACAACAGAAGTGGACCTGGCAAGGTCCAGAAGTACTATGCCCAGCAAGTGTCTTTATCAGGCTAATTTCAATTATAATAAGTGCAAATGGTTATAAGGTCTTAAACAGAGGCTGCTGTAGTCACAGAATGGGATGCCACAACAGAAGTGGACCTGGCAGGGTCCAGAAGTACTATGCCCAGCAAAAGTGTCTCTATCAGGCTAATTTCAATTATAATAAGAGCAAATGGTTATATGGTCTTAAACAGAGGCTGCTGTAGTCACAGAATGGGATGCCACAACAGAAGTGGACCTGGCAGGGTCCAGAAGTACTATGGCCAGCAAAAGTGTCTTTATCAGGCTAATTTCAATTATAATAAGAGCAAATGGTTATATGGTCTTAAACAGAGGCTGCTGTAGTCACAGAATGGGATGCCTCACAGCAGACTTAAGGTCAGTTCAGTATATATGCACAGTTAGTTAGTATAAGCAGCCTGAAAACGCTAACAAAGCCTGTCAGGCTGGATGAAAAAAAAAAAAAAAACTCCCTGTGACAGCCTCCGATTTTTCTACCTTTCCCTGTTTTTCGCTGACTTTCTGTCTGTCTCCTGTCTGTCTCCTGCCTGTCTCCAGCCTGTCCCTGTCTGTCCCTGCCTGTCTAACTGCCTCTCTCCCTCAGCTACACAACGTTCTGTCTCTCACGAATGCAATAGAGAAATGAGGCAGGAAAAGCAAGATGGCCGGCCTTAAATACCGCTGTGACGTCACCGGGCTTGCTGGCTGCTGATAGGCTGCATGTGACTGTCCCAGCTTGCACTGGCGCGGGGTTGATGTCTGGACATGTCCCGTCCGCCATCTTAGAATGCCTGTAATGTAAATGAATGGATGTTAAAGGAAAACTTCGAGCGATCGAATCGCGGGGAAATTCAGATTCGATCCGAATCAAATTTTTCCTTAAATTTGGATCGAATCCGGGTTCGTCCGGATCGATTCGCTCATCCCTAGTGGAGAACAATAGAAGAGATTGATCAGCAGGGGAAGCAGGCAGAGTGAGGCAGCTGTTGTGGCCTCTGGGCCAGGTGATCTCTGCAAGAAATGTGGCCTTTCATGTGGTTGCTTATGAAGGAGGTGTACATCTTATACAGGTTTCTGCCTGGTCAAGCGCTGACCACAGATATTACAGATTACCTGCTATGGTGGTTTCAATTGCAAGCTCTAAAGTGGACACTGGCAGCAACTGAGAGGTAGCTCCAGGAACATACAGAAAAGGAGACTGGGAACAGGGACACAGTTAGGGAACAGGGAGTAAGACCAGGGATAGACTGAAAACAGTGGGGCAGACTGGGTATAGACTGAGAAAAGCTGCATAGACTGAGGACATGAGACTAGGATCAGATGAGAACATGAGTGCAGGCTGAAAACAGGCATGGGACAAGGGCACAGATTGGAAACAGACTGGAAACAGGGGCACAGGCTAAGATCAGACTGGGGCCAGAGGCACATGCTGGAATCAGGGACACAGACCAGGAACAAACTGGGGACTTAGGTTCATACTGGATATATACTGAGAGCACAGATGCATTCAGAAAGCTGGGAACAGGGGTACAGTAAGGGAACAAATTGATCCTCCTTGAAACGGCTGTGATGGGCTCCCCGGAGCGCTGGCCTCCCTGGTGTATAGAGGGGTGAGGGGGGTCCAGGAAGCAACTATTTGCATGAAAACGGTTGGCAATATCTGTGACAGAGAAGCTAGGCTGGGCGAGTTACCTGACCTTGGCCAATCGTGGTCCCGCTTTTGGGATAATCACAGAGCTCAGTACTATGCAGGATACACGGTTCTGGACAAGGAAAATGGTAAGCGCACTGGGCCAGGTATATAAGGATGATACTCTCATGTCCTTTGAGCAGATTAGAGGGTTATTTCAGCTTCCGGTACTTATAACTCAGACACAGCCTGAGGCCTCATTTTCCTGGGGGGGGGGGGGGGACCACGGTTATGGGCGTCCCCGTTGGAGGGGGAGATTAGTGCAGCGGACCTAGCAAAACCCACCTCCACCGTATATAAGCTAGGGAACCGGGTGTATATCTGCTAGGAAACCTTGAATCCCAGAGGGAGAAGGTTGAAACAAAATTGCAGGCCTTGACCCAACCCTGGGACCAGATGGCAGGGAGGAAATAATGGATAACTTACATTCAGCTGTGGTGGAAGCTAGGGACAGGCTAAATGGATTCACCAAGCGTACATTACACCAGTTCGCCTATTCAGGATGGGCCTTAGGGATAGCGAGCCGTGCCCAAGATGTGGGGGAGATAGAGCTACGTGGCTACATATGATATGGTCCTGTGGGGTGTTGACATGCTACTGGGGGAACGTAATGGAGCTCATTAGTAAAGTAATGGGGGTCAGGATCCAAGGGACAATGGCGCTGTGCCTCCTGTGAGTGAGTAGTGGAGCTGCTCACAGATCTGGGGGCGAGGGGGGCTCTGCTGAGACTAATACTCTTCTACACTAGGAAATGTATTCTCTTAAACTGGAGACACCCAGGCAAAGCCTTTGGTGCTTGCCTGGAAAAAACTGATTAACCAGAAACTCCCACTTTACAAATTAACATATGCCGTGCGTGGTGTCTCTCATAAGTTTATGAAGGTTTGTGATCCCTGGTTGCAATATCTGGAGTCCGCATTGGAAGGAGAGTGAGGTGAAGGGAGAGGGGAGGCTGGTGGCTACTTAGATCACTGCTGTTTCTAAAGCATTTCCTGGAATTGTGCGGTTAGTGTCTAAACTCAGTTTTTAAAGTAGACTGAGGCTAGAGGGTCCAGGGCTTCCCTATCAGAAGTCGGTCATCATCCCCCTCGACAGTTGTGCAAGACATATTGTTTTGGTTGACAAGATATAAGGTTGAATGAATGTGTGTGTGATTGGTTGTCCTCTGTCGGTTAGGTTGTACTACGATGCTACGTGCCTGCGGCACGAGTTAACTGCATATGTTAAATGCAAAATAACAAGTTTAAAAAAAAAGGAACAAATTGAGAACAGGGATGTGCACACGGAACAGAATCAAAACAAATAGGCAAATTGAGAAGTGGCTGGGAAAAGGGTTGCAGACTGGGAACAGGGGTAAAGACCGGGATCAGCCTAAAACAGGGGCCCAGACTGGCAATAGACTTGGAACCTAGGAACAGACTAAGAATGGGAAGGTGGATTTGGAACAGAATGGTAACAGGGGAGCAGTTCACTATCAGACTAGGAACAGGCTAGTGGTCTGGATGGGGTGCAGGCAACAGGGGTACAGACTGGGAACAAGAGCACAATGAGACAATTTTTCTGCACCACCTAAAAGGCAAGGATAGCTGATGATTCAGGGCATTTGTGGCTACCCTACAGTGACTTGATACATCACTGGTTTCAAACACCAGGGATCCTTACACTGTGCCAAAAAAACATTGCTGTGGCCATGCAAGGGGTGTTACAATAGCCTTCTGTACTTTGGTGTTAGGAATTCTGTCTCACATAAGAGAAGATGGTGATCTGAAATGTATTCATATTATCTGTTAATGTGGCTATAACACTTCAAGACCTTACCTCAAAGTTACACCCCTGAGTGACTCTGCTTCGATTCTGGGCAAATAAACATGAAAATGTACGCAGTTCACACCTTGTCCACAGCCAATTATCATCTAGTGCAGCAATACTCAACTAGCGAACCAGGGTCCGAATGCGGACCTCGGCACCAGATTTCCGGACCCCTGCCCCAACAGCCCTGCACTCAGTTGCTCTGTGTTGCTGTGCTCAGAGCTGCCCCCTTGATCGGCAATGTAGTGCTTAGTCTCCCTGCCAGTGTCATGGCTCCCTGCCACCTAGCATTGCAATATGAAGTACTGCATATGCTGAAAGTGGCATTGCAAGGTACTCACAAACTTTGTTTCTCAAACTCTTTGCCCCATCCAATCTGCTGTAGGTTCTGTGCCAAAATAAAGCTCATGTTTTTCCCAGTGACCAATAGGATTTTTGGGGTGGTGTGATCGGATTTCTAACTGCCCACCTACCGCGACAGCCCTTCACCCGGACCTCTACCTCTCATTGGATGCTTTTAAATGGACCTTTACAAAAAGTGGTTGAGTACCTCTGATCTAGTGTCTTGCATCATTTATATTTTTAGCTTTTTATCAAAAAGGATAGGACATGATATACCAAGAATACCACCCAGTGTACCACACCTATAACTGTTGGGCAACATGCATATTCTTTGAAGCAGTAGAAACCAACATACTAATGGCAAAATCATGTAATGCTGTCATGACACAGTACTTACCTAGCCTCTGTGCACATGATGTCTTCCACCTGTTTCAGATACATTGCCTATGTACCTCTGGGTATAACTGCTCAGCTTCCAGGCAAGCCACCGACCGCATCATATCACCGGCACCGATATCTCCATGGTCATTGCCAACTCAGCCTTGTTTGACCATGTCCTGTGACACATCTAAGTACCGCATTCTGTGCCAAGACAACGTCTTGTTTGACCATGTCCTGTGCCACAACCAAGTACTATGTTATGTGCAAAGCCATTAACAACTCTGCCTTGTACTATGTCCTGTGACAAGATTTTGCTGGCTGTGCGCCTCTGAGTACCTCTCCTCTACTGTTTTCCACCTGCTATTGCTGACCCCCGCCATGTTTGACTACTTTCCATACCACATCCAAGTACCACATCCTGCATTCTGCGCCAAGTAGTTGCTGGCTCTGCTTTGTTTGACCAGGTCATGTGCCATGTAAAAGTACCTCATCCTGTGCCAAGTCATTGCCAACTCTGCCTTGCTTGATCACTTTCTGTACCACATCCAAGCACCACAGCTTGTTCCAAGCCATCATTAACTCTTTCTGCCACACACAAGTAACACATCCTGCAGCAGTTGTTGACACTTCCTTGTCTGGCCAGTACTTCACCCTGTGTCAAGCTTTTGTCGACACACTTGATCCCATCCTGTGCCACTACCAGGTACCATGTTCTGTGCCAAATCATAGCCAATTCTGCCATGTCTGACCATGTCCAAGTACCATGACTTGTTACGAGACTTTGCCAACTCTGCACCTCTCCTCTGCTGTAACTGAGCGTGGCCCAGGTTGGACCCCTAGCCTTGTTCTGCTGCCTGGGGGTCTCTCCTTATCTGTGATATTTTAGCCTGCAGCTATTGACCAAGACTCAGGACACTCTGGCCCAGCCTCAGAGGCAATACCTCTCGCTGCACATGGTTTATTCAGAGCTCTAATCCAAGGGTGGTGGCCTACAAGTCTGCAGAGCAGTGACTGTTATATCTAAAGATGAGCTGGAGGAGTCACTAGGCGAAGGCTTCACCCTGGGTGTGAGTTTTATTTGAAGAGAAAAGCCAATATTTCTGTCTAGTGGTCACGTCCCAGCATAATGCTGGGTATTACACAAATCGGCCTAATGCATTGAAAAAAACTGCAACAAATAGCATAAAATCAAAGAAACAATAAATACCATACAGACTGGTTATTAAAAAATAATTATTTTTTTAAGGTTCAAAAAACACTAATAGCAATAAAAGAATTAGGGAGGTCAAACCTCAACAATGAAACATTGCTCATATTGGTTCCCTAAAGAATTCTGTATGATATTATCAGTGGCGTAACTAATCATGACGGCCCTGGCAGGGTCGTATTTACCACAAGGCAACCCTAGGCCTAGGGTGTATATCTGGCAGGAGGGTGCATTGTTCTGCAATTAATGTTTTTTTTCTTCAATTCTTTTTTTAATTGGCGATTCACTGTGCAGTAACAATATCACTGGGTGAGTCACGGGCAGAGATGTGCGAACTTCTCAAAAATTTGATTCGGGCGATTTGCCGAATTTCTCAAAGAAATTCGGGTTCGTCCGGATCGAACTTTAGCGAATCGCTCATCTCTGGTGGGAGCGGGGAGGCTGGCTGCGCTGTCAGAGGGCGGCGGAAGCCGGCTTCCGCCGCCCCCTGGCAGCGCAGCCGGCCTCCCCGCTCCCACCAAGCCCTGAAATGGAAAAAAAAAAATGCCGGCATGGTGGGAGCGAGGAGGCCGGCTGCGCTGTCAGCTGTCATCAGAGGCCGGCCCCTGACAGCGCAGCCAGCCTCCACGCTCCCACCATGCTGGTAAGTGTTTGCTGAAATAAAAAAATGCCGGCATGGTGGGAGTGGGGAGGCCGGCTGCGCTGTCAGCGGGCCTCCCCGATCCCACCATGCCGGCATTTTTTTTTTACCATTTCACGGCTTGATGGGAGCGGGGAGGCTGGCTGCGCTGTCAGCGGGCGGCGGAAGCCAGCTTCCGCCGCCCGCTGACATCGCAGCCGGTCTCCCCGCTCCCACCATGCCGGCATTTTTTTTTTATAATTTCAGGGAAAATTTGGTCAGCACGAACCACTAAAACATCGGGTTCGTGCTGAATCGAATTTTCCCTGAAATTCAGAGCGAATTCAGGTTCGTTAGAACCGATTCGCTCATCCCTAGTCACGGGCATTATGGGCTCCCTGCTTCTGCCCCATACACTGGTATAAGCATATTTCAAGGAGCTTGTGTGTTCATGGGGGGGACTCTTTGGCAGGCTCTGGAGTCTAAAGGACACCAGAGCTGGCCAATTCCCTTTCCATGTGTCATGCCCATGCATATGCCTCTCCCTGTTCTCTATATGTGGGATAGAGCACAGACTGGATGAGAGCCTGTGCATGTGCCATGGGATCACCTGCGAGGAGATCATACTGGGGAACCCAGGAGATTTCACAAAGTGCGACATCACAAATCAGGATGCCCCAGAGACAAGCTGTAACCCGGTCTGGAAACTCCACACCCAGGGGCTTGGTCTGCTTTAAAAATCCAGGGGGGGGGGTGGTGGTGTCATGAGCATAAAGTGCCTAGGGCAGCACAAATCCTAAATATGGCCTGGGCCCTGAAGCGAACATTAAAGGGGCCCTTTCACGGCTCATACAGTAAACTTTTTTCTCTTAACTCAATTAGATACAGTTAGACAGCTAATGATGAAACAATTGAGATATATGGTGCTTCCCTTATCTAATTGATGCCAAGTGAGCACAAATATAATAAATAAGGTGGAGGAGCAACAATGATGGGGCTTCCCTGACCTTCTGGGTCCCGGTTCAGGCGCCTCCTCCTCCCCGCACCCCTTAAAGCGGACCTTCACTCTGAATAAGAGTCTATCTTATATGTTTCCCACACCTTGTACATACAGATTGCTCACATTAAAAATCATCCTACCTACATCTACTGCATGTTATGAGCCTTTAAACACCCAAGATGGCGGCTCATGGGACATCAGGCAGCCTGAAAACAGGAAGTGCCTTCTGACTGTGTTGCTCTGCATTCTGGGATTGCTGACCTTTTCCTGACCCCAGCTCTGCTCTGTCTGAGCAAAGCACAGCTATAACCCCGCCCCTGTACTTTATCCCACTTTCCTCAGTAAGTGTGATGCTTCTGAGTCAATGGCGGCGCCCATATCCTAGAGTCCTGAACAGAGTTGCAGCCCAGTGGGGGAAAGAATAATAAGTAAGTGACTAAAAACTTAAAATATATTAATTTTATGTGCTGGGGAATAGTTTTTTAAGGGTTTGGGTTTTTCAATAAATCATGGTGAAAGTCCGGTTTACCTTACACCTCTGCTTATTATTCTTTTAAATTAATCTATAATCAAACAGCTGGGACAAGCTATTTTCGGTTTGCGAACTCTTTTGGTTTTAAAGATCCTAAAATATTACAATCTGCAAAATTAAAAGTATGTCAGGCAAAGGTAAATAGATTAGTGGTGGAAAGTTTCACTTCAGACAAATTAGCCAACTTCTCCAATAATTGTATCATATTAACTATTAGACAACTCTAGGCCTGTGCCCAAGGTGGCTAAGCTGTGAAGGGGAGCCTCTCTGCAGCTACTTACATGATAAAACATTGGTGGCTCTCACAAATGCTGGAATTTCTCACATAAAAACTCTCAAAAAGTGTAAATCAGAGAGTGTTTTTTTGAGAGAGAGAATTGTCTGTGCAGACCTTTTGCTCCTGCTAAAAGCAGTAAAATTTCAGCTTCATGAACTGCCATTTTTCATTGAAAAGAGCTGACATGTGTTTAATTCAATGAAAACAACGCGCAGGAGTGTTTTTTGTTTAAAAATAATAAAAATGGTGTACCCCTCCTCCCAGAACCAACCAGGCCTGACACTCAGCATTGGGGCTGGTAACAGGAGGCACCCTTGGAGGAACACTGCCTGCCGGTGTAGCAGGCCAAATTAACCCCATCCCAGATTAAACCTGGGTAGAGTTTGGCCTAGGCCAAGGTGTAAATTGTCCTAGGCCAAACTGTACCCCTCCAAGCCAGAATATGCTAATTAAACTATACCCCTCCTGGACAGAGTATACCCATCTAACATGAGACCCGGGTATAGTCTGACTCAGGCCACAATATCCCTCCAGGCCATAATGTTATCACTTCACTGGTTTTCTCACCCTGTCTGTAATTTGTTTTTAGGCTAAGCCAAACTATACCCCTTCAGAACAGAATATACCACTCAAACTATTACTCTCTAGGACAGAATATACCCATCAAACTATAAACCTCCAGAACAGAATATACTCATCAAACTATACACCTCCAGATCAGAATATGCTAATTAAACTATACCCCTCCAGGACAGAATATACCCATCTAATGTGAGACCTGTGTGGGCAAGACCAGATTATACTCGGGGATAAACTCTATACATTGGTGTGTAAAATAGCCTAGGCCAGACTAAATCCCTCCAAGCCATAATGTTATTACCTCACTGGTTGTCTTGCACATGCCAAACTATACCCCTCCAGGCTAGAATAGACCAATCAAAGGATGATTTTCTCAGTGGGTGCTTACACACCCAAAAGTCTTTGCATCCCAAGGGGATCAGTAGAATACAAAGGATCAAACCATGAATATATTCATATAGTCCCCCTTAAAGTTTAAAGAATTTTGACTATCATGGGTTTTGGTCCTTGCCCCCGGGAAGCCCCGCTGTGTGAAACCCCCCAGGTTATCCAATCTCACTGACCCTTCCTTGGTCCTACGGCGCAACTGCAGCCTCTCATCCACTCAGCTGGCGGCACACGCACGCTCACGCATGTGCTATAGGACCGGAAAGAAGGTGAGTTTTCGGGCGACCTGGGGAGTTTGACACAGTGGGGCATCCTGAATCTGGATGCCCCGGGAGAAGCAAGTATGCCTGCCCTGAAGTCTCATAGACTCCAGGGTAGGTTTTAGTCCACTTTAATCATATTCACCCACAACTAAAAACATCTTAATCGATTATCAGTTAGTGCATTTAAACATTTAAATTGTAGCAAGGACTTGCTATTTTTTCGGTTCCAAACTGGGCAACTATTGGGTGATCCGTTGTCCCAGGTAGTTAACCCTTGCATTGAGCAATATGTGACTTATTGCTAACGAGAAATTGCTGAGAACAAAAAGTACATACTCACCACCAGCATGTGTAGTAGCACAGTACAAAACAGTACATCAGACCACGGTTGCCTAAAAAGCATTGGAACTTATTAAGGGGAAGTGTATAGGGAGGTAAAGGGAGCCAACAAGGCCCCAAACAAAGTGGGTTCCAGTATTTGGTGTCCTGGGAATGCTACCTACTGAAGACATCCCGGTGTCCTCCTCCAGACTGCAGTTGGTGCGTAGGGTAGAGGGATCCTGTAGAGACAGAACAGGGGAGGAACTGTTAGGATAGGTGGGAGCCCGGGATCCTAAGGTAAGTATTGGTCTCCTCCTGGCTTTCTTCCTCTAAGGTAAGTACATGGGTTACTCACCAGGCTGTCACCCGTGGGAGTTAGAACCCCCAGGAATAGAGAACTGGGGTGTCCTGCTCCCTGTCATGGCCCTATTCCTTGCCAGCTGGAAGCCCTCAGGAATTGTCCAGGATCTCCTCAGCGGCTCCTGGTCACAGCAGGCTTCTGAAAAAACAGTCCAGAGTGGTGCAAGAGACCAGAGTCTGGTTCCTCTCATAGTTCTCACTTACCCAGGTTTAGGGGTTGCCTCCTCAGGTCCTCCTCTCAGCATCATCTGCTGGGTTGTTGCTACCTAGGGGTTGCGGGGCTTTCATGTCCTCCAACTGGGCTGCTATCTAAATGTTCATCTTCCCGGCAGGTGTCCCATGGCTGCTAGAAAATTGCACTGCCTAAAAAGGCTTGGGTGGGTCCCCACTCTTCCTCCGGGATGAGTTTCAGTGGGACAGGGTCCCCTAGTTCTGCTGCTTTGCAGTCCCAAACCATTCATGAGTCATTGGGATAGGAGGAGGCTCAGGTCAGGCTGGATGGTGGTCATAGAGTCAGTGGCAGGGCTACCTTGGGATGCCATCATTCTGAGAATCATGGGACCAGAGCAGGGGTTATATAGAGGTGTTGTCCTCCATTGGCGGATTCAATTTGAATGACGCCACTAGCGCAGTAGTGGAGTAATCCTGATTTAGTTTTTTTATTTTTATGTAAAAGATTGCATATACTACTTGTCAGGTTCCGTGGGACACCCACCTTCGAAATAAGTCTGCAACCCCCAATCTCCGCTGCTAGCTTCACCTATAGACAAGCCCCCATCTGCCGGGATGCTTTACACGCCTCACCGGGCACGGTTGCCCCCAGGACTTTATAGCACAAAGGATGCAGACTTATGGGGGGGGGAAGGCAGATGAACCAGGAACGAGACTGGGCAAGGTCAAACAAGCAGGGGTCATACACGGAAGATCAATCCAATGAAACGCGGCACCAGAGGATGAGACTGAAGAATAGTCAGAGTTGAGCCAAGGGTACGCGGTACAATGGGGTAGGCAATCGTAGCCAGGAAAACAGGCAAAGATCGGTCCAGGCAGCAATCAAGGATGGTCATACACAGCAGGATAAATCGAAGACAGAGCAGACACCAAATCACACCCAGCAGCACGCTATCAAGGGCAATGACAGACTGAAGGAGGGAAACCTTTATGGGGCCAGGTTACACGGGATTGGGCTAGATGTGTGTGCATGATTGGTGCATAACCAGAACCCAGGATCCTGGTCCAGATTGGACCAGAAGCATAGAGGGGCGTATAACCCCGCATTCCCCTGGGCTCATTGGCCCTGCGCTGATTACTTCCGGCGGGCGCGCTGTGTGCAGTGCCGCCGGAGGGCATAAATCCTATGTGCTCGCGCGCGCGCACGACACTGGGCGTCAGGAGCGCGCCGCGATGCCAGGAAAACAGCCGCTCTAGACTCCGCTCGCGGCGGAACAGCCCGAGCCGCCGTCTGTGGCGGAAGCCGCTGAACAGCCGCCCGTCGAGGACGCCGCCCCGCCAGACCTCCGACTGACTGCCCGCAGATGGCGCGGGACCGAAGGCTGGGTGAGTAGCTTGTGACACTACTTAGTAAACTATAAAATAATACATAGATAAAAGTCCAATTCAAGTGTTAAATGTCCTGAAATCCGTCTTCCTGCTGCGCATGCAAGGGAGAAACAAGTTCAAACTGCAGGAACTCTCGTGCGGCTCTGCAAGGACCTTGGTCTACTTTTTAGAAACAAAATCGTGATTACTCCGCCGCATTCAAATTGAATTAGCCGATGAAGAACAACACCTTGTACCCTCATAGGCCCAGGGCAGGTTTAAAAAAAAAACCCTGGGCCGCGGCGGTAAGTGTCCATCTTGTACCATTTATATATTGGTATTATAGAGGTGAATTAAGAAAGAAAAATGAACACATGTTTTTTTAGCAATAGATCTAATGTTTATATATTGTGACTGTAAGGGCGAGCTCAAAGTCTCCCCTACAGCCTAGATCATTCCTATATAGAGGACAAATAAGCCTTAGCAAAATCATCGGACAAGCACGACTACTATTCGGATATTACATATGTATTTATTAGACATTACCATTAGCAACACGTCTTTTTGAGTGGCCACTCATATAGGTCACAGCTCCCCCTGACCCTAATTGCTAACCTAAAACTTCCATAAATCTATCTATCTATGTATTGACCAGGGTTTAAAATGATCTGGTCATAATATAGTCGGGTTATAATCTAGCCTAGGCCACTTTAACCCTGGGTATAGTCTGGACTAGAGGTATAATCAGGCCTGTTACACTAGCACAGGACAGAGATAGGGAATAGGAAATTATTGTTAAATTAAGACTAATTTTGTTCATCCTTACACTGCCTTCAAACTGGTAAAGGGTCCAGAGGACTTAAACTATACCTTCAGCATTATTTAATAAAAAGCCCAAACCCTTAAAACAATATTCCCCAGCATCTAAAATGAAATATATTTTAGGTTTTTAGTCACTTACTTATTATTCTTTCCCCCACCAGGCTGCAACTCTGCTCAGGACTCTAGGACACAGGCGCCGCCATCTTCACTCAGAAGCATCACACATACTGAGAAGAGGAGAGCGGGATAAAATGCAGGGAGCGGTGTTATAGCTGTGCTTTGCCCAGACAGAGAAGAGCTGGGGTCAGGGAAAGGACAGCAATCCCAGAAAGCAGAGAGACACAGTCAGAAGCCACTTCCTGTTTGCAGGCTACCTGATGCTCCATGAGCCGCCATCTTGGATGTTTAAAGGCTCATAACATGCAGTAGGTGCAGGTAGGATAATTTTTAATGTGAGCAATCTGTATGTACAGGGTGTGGGAAACATATAAGATATTCTCTTATTCAGGGTGAAGGTCCGGATTAATGTGGGCAATCTGTATGTACAGGGTGTGGGAAACTTATAAGATATGCTCTTATTCAGGGTGAAGGTCCGGATTAATGTGGGCAATCTGTATGTACAGGGTGTGGGAAACTTATAAGATATGCTCTTATTCAGGGTGAAGGTCAGCTTTAATCCCTTTCTTGAGGTGTACAAGTCTTGTTCAAGCCTGTCCTCTCTCGAGCTGCCACCGACTACTCGCCTCCTCTAAAGCTGGTACTGGCTCCTGCTGGACTGCTCACCGCTTCTGCATCTTCCTGTCTCCTCTACTAACAATAAACATATTATCCCCTCTGATGGCCAAACTTCTAGAACATTAGAACCCAAATCTATCTTCTCTAAATGATGCCAAGTGTGCACAAATATAATAAATACAGTGGAGGATCAAAGATGATCGGGCCTCTGACCTTCTGGGGCCCTAATGCGGTCACACCCCCTGCACCCTTTCAAGTTATGCCCCTGGATCAGAACATGTGCCCCATGTTCCCATTCCCCATATAGGCAGTGTGGCATTCTCCCTCCCATTCCCCATATAGGCAGTGTGGCATTCCCCCTCCCATTCCCCATATAGGCAGTGTGGCATCCCCCCTCCCATTCCCCATATAGGCAATGTGGCACCCCCTCCCATTGCCCATATAGGCAGTGTGGCATTTCCCCCTCCCATTCCCCATATAGGCAGTGTGGCATTCCCCCCTCCCATTCCCCATATAGGCAGTGTGGCATTCCCCCTCCCATTCTCCAAATAGGCAATGTGGCATTCCCCCTCCCATTCCCCATGTAGGCAATGTGGCACCACCCTCACCCATATGGGCAGTGGGGCTTTCCCCCCTCCCATTCCCCATATAGGCAGTGTGGCATTCCTCCTCCCATTCCCCATATAGGCAATGTGGCACCCCCCTCCCATTCCCCATATAGGCAGTGTGGCATTCCCCCACCCATTCCCCATATAGGCAGTGTGGCATTCCCCCCTCCCATTCCCCATATAGGCAGTGTGGAATTTCCCCCTCCCATTCCCTATATAGGCAGTGTGGCATTCCCCCTCCCATTCCCCATATGGGCAGTGTGGCACCCCCCTCCCATTCCCCATATAGACAGTGTGGCATTCCCCCCTCCCATTCCCCATATAGGCAGTGTGGCATTCCCCCCTCCCATTCCCCATATAGGCAGTGTGGAATTTCCCCCTCCCATTCCCTATATAGGCAGTGTGGCATTCCCCCTCCCATTCCCCATATGGGCAGTGTGGCACCCCCCTCCCATTCCCCATATAGGCAGTGTGGCACCCCCTCCCAGTCCCCATATAGACAGTGTGGCATTCCCCCCTCCCATTACCCATATAGGCAGTGTGGCATTTCCCCCTCCCATTCCCCATGTAGGCAATGTGGCACCACCCTCACCCATATGGGCAGTGGGGCTTTCCCCCCTCCCATTCCCCATATAGGCAGTGTGGCATTCCTCCTCCCATTCCCCATATAGGCAATGTGGCACCCCCCTCCCATTCCCCATATAGGCAGTGTGGCATTCCCCCACCCATTCCCCATATAGGCAGTGTGGCATTCCCCCCTCCCATTCCCCATATAGGCAGTGTGGAATTTCCCCCTCCCATTCCCTATATAGGCAGTGTGGCATTCCCCCTCCCATTCCCCATATGGGCAGTGTGGCACCCCCCTCCCATTCCCCATATAGACAGTGTGGCATTCCCCCCTCCCATTCCCCATATAGGCAGTGTGGCATTCCCCCCTCCCATTCCCCATATAGGCAGTGTGGAATTTCCCCCTCCCATTCCCTATATAGGCAGTGTGGCATTCCCCCTCCCATTCCCCATATGGGCAGTGTGGCACCCCCCTCCCATTCCCCATATAGGCAGTGTGGCACCCCCTCCCAGTCCCCATATAGACAGTGTGGCATTCCCCCCTCCCATTACCCATATAGGCAGTGTGGCATTTCCCCCTCCCATTCCCCATGTAGGCAATGTGGCACCACCCTCACCCATATGGGCAGTGGGGCTTTCCCCCCTCCCATTCCCCATATAGGCAGTGTGGCATTCCTCCTCCCATTCCCCATATAGGCAATGTGGCACCCCCCTCCCATTCCCCATATAGGCAGTGTGGCATTCCCCCACCCATTCCCCATATAGGCAGTGTGGCATTCCCCCCTCCCATTCCCCATATAGGCAGTGTGGAATTTCCCCCTCCCATTCCCTATATAGGCAGTGTGGCATTCCCCCTCCCATTCCCCATATGGGCAGTGTGGCACCCCCCTCCCATTCCCCATATAGACAGTGTGGCATTCCCCCCTCCCATTCCCCATATAGGCAGTGTGGCATTCCCCCCTCCCATTCCCCATATAGGCAGTGTGGAATTTCCCCCTCCCATTCCCTATATAGGCAGTGTGGCATTCCCCCTCCCATTCCCCATATGGGCAGTGTGGCACCCCCCTCCCATTCCCCATATAGGCAGTGTGGCACCCCCTCCCAGTCCCCATATAGACAGTGTGGCATTCCCCCCTCCCATTCCCCATATAGGCAGTGTGGCATTTCCCCCTCCCATTCCCCATATAGGCAGAGTGGCATTCCCCCTCCCATTCCCCATATAAGCAGCGTTCACCCCCCCTCCCATTCCCCATATAGGAAGTGTGGCACCCCCCTCCCATTCTCCATATAGGCAGTGTGGCATTCCCCCCTCCCATTCCCCATATAGGCAGTGTGGCATTTCCCCCTCCCATTCCCCATATAGGCAGTGTGACATTTCCCCATCCCATTCCCCATATAGGCAGTGTGGCATTCCCCCTCCAATTCCCCATATAGGCAGTGTGACATTTCCCCATCCCATTCCCCATATAGGCAGTGTGGCATTTCCCCATCCCATTTCCCATATAGGCAGTGTGGCATTTCCCCCTCCCATTCCCCATATAGGCAGTGTGGAATTTCCCCCTCCCATTCCCTATATAGGCAGTGTGGCATTCCCCCTCCCATTCCCCATATGGGCAGTGTGGCACCCCCCTCCCATTCCCCATATAGACAGTGTGGCATTCCCCCCTCCCATTCCCCATATAGGCAGTGTGGCATTCCCCCCTCCCATTCCCCATATAGGCAGTGTGGAATTTCCCCCTCCCATTCCCTATATAGGCAGTGTGGCATTCCCCCTCCCATTCCCCATATGGGCAGTGTGGCACCCCCCTCCCATTCCCCATATAGGCAGTGTGGCACCCCCTCCCAGTCCCCATATAGACAGTGTGGCATTCCCCCCTCCCATTACCCATATAGGCAGTGTGGCATTTCCCCCTCCCATTCCCCATGTAGGCAATGTGGCACCACCCTCACCCATATGGGCAGTGGGGCTTTCCCCCCTCCCATTCCCCATATAGGCAGTGTGGCATTCCTCCTCCCATTCCCCATATAGGCAATGTGGCACCCCCCTCCCATTCCCCATATAGGCAGTGTGGCATTCCCCCACCCATTCCCCATATAGGCAGTGTGGCATTCCCCCCTCCCATTCCCCATATAGGCAGTGTGGAATTTCCCCCTCCCATTCCCTATATAGGCAGTGTGGCATTCCCCCTCCCATTCCCCATATGGGCAGTGTGGCACCCCCCTCCCATTCCCCATATAGACAGTGTGGCATTCCCCCCTCCCATTCCCCATATAGGCAGTGTGGCATTCCCCCCTCCCATTCCCCATATAGGCAGTGTGGAATTTCCCCCTCCCATTCCCTATATAGGCAGTGTGGCATTCCCCCTCCCATTCCCCATATGGGCAGTGTGGCACCCCCCTCCCATTCCCCATATAGGCAGTGTGGCACCCCCTCCCAGTCCCCATATAGACAGTGTGGCATTCCCCCCTCCCATTACCCATATAGGCAGTGTGGCATTTCCCCCTCCCATTCCCCATGTAGGCAATGTGGCACCACCCTCACCCATATGGGCAGTGGGGCTTTCCCCCCTCCCATTCCCCATATAGGCAGTGTGGCATTCCTCCTCCCATTCCCCATATAGGCAATGTGGCACCCCCCTCCCATTCCCCATATAGGCAGTGTGGCATTCCCCCACCCATTCCCCATATAGGCAGTGTGGCATTCCCCCCTCCCATTCCCCATATAGGCAGTGTGGAATTTCCCCCTCCCATTCCCTATATAGGCAGTGTGGCATTCCCCCTCCCATTCCCCATATGGGCAGTGTGGCACCCCCCTCCCATTCCCCATATAGACAGTGTGGCATTCCCCCCTCCCATTCCCCATATAGGCAGTGTGGCATTCCCCCCTCCCATTCCCCATATAGGCAGTGTGGAATTTCCCCCTCCCATTCCCTATATAGGCAGTGTGGCATTCCCCCTCCCATTCCCCATATGGGCAGTGTGGCACCCCCCTCCCATTCCCCATATAGGCAGTGTGGCACCCCCTCCCAGTCCCCATATAGACAGTGTGGCATTCCCCCCTCCCATTCCCCATATAGGCAGTGTGGCATTTCCCCCTCCCATTCCCCATATAGGCAGTGTGGCATTCCCCCTCCCATTCCCCATATAAGCAGCGTTCACCCCCCCTCCCATTCCCCATATAGGAAGTGTGGCACCCCCCTCCCATTCTCCATATAGGCAGTGTGGCATTCCCCCCTCCCATTCCCCATATAGGCAGTGTGGCATTTCCCCCTCCCATTCCCCATATAGGCAGTGTGACATTTCCCCATCCCATTCCCCATATAGGCAGTGTGGCATTCCCCCTCCAATTCCCCATATAGGCAGTGTGACATTTCCCCATCCCATTTCCCATATAGGCAGTGTGGCATTTCCCCCTCCCATTCCCCATATAGGCAGTGTGGCATTCCCCCTCCCATTCCCCATATGGGCAGTGTGGCATTTCCCCCTCCAATTCCCCATATAGGCAGTGTGGCATTCCCCCTCCCATTCCCCATATAGGCAGCGTTCACCCCCCCTCCCATTCCCCATATAGGAAGTGTGGCACCCCCCTCCCATTCTCCATATAGGCAGTGTGGCATTCCCCCCTCCCATTCCCCATATAGGCAGTGTGGCATTTCCCCCTCCCATTCCCCATATAGGCAGTGTGACATTTCCCCATCCCATTCCCCATATAGGCAGTGTGACATTTCCCCATCCCATTCCCCATATAGGCAGTGTGGCATTCCCCCTCCAATTCCCCATATAGGCAGTGTGACATTTCCCCATCCCATTCCCCATATAGGCAGTGTGGCATTTCCCCATCCCATTCCCCATATAGGCAGTGTGGCATTCCCCCTCCCATTCCCCATATGGACAGTGTGGCATTTCCCCCTCCAATTCCCCATATAGGCAGTGTGGCATTCCCCCTCCCATTCCCCATATAAGCAGCGTTCACCCCCCCTCCCATTCCCCATATAGGAAGTGTGGCACCCCCCTCCCATTCTCCATATAGGCAGTGTGGCATTCCCCCCTCCCATTCCCCATATAGGCAGTGTGGCATTTCCCCCTCCCATTCCCCATATAGGCAGTGTGACATTTCCCCATCCCATTCCCCATATAGGCAGTGTGGCATTTCCCCATCCCATTCCCCATATAGGCAGTGTGACATTTCCCCATCCCATTCCCCATATAGGCAGTGTGGCATTTCCCCCTCCCATTCCCCATATAGGCAGTGTGACATTTCCCCATCCCATTCCCCATATAGGCAGTGTGGCATTTCCCCCTCCCATTCCCCATATAGGCAGTGTGACATTTCCCCATCCCATTCCCCATATAGGCAGTGTAGCATTTCCCCATCCCATTCCCCATATAGGCAGTGTGGCATTCCCCCTCCAATTCCCCATATAAGCAGTGTTCACCCCCCTCCCATTCCCCATATAGGCAGTGTGGCACCCCCTCCCATTCCCCATATAGGCAGTGTGGCACCCCCTCCCATTCCCCATATAAGCAGTGTGGCGTGTGTACTTTAGCGTACACAGCGCAAAAGCAATTCATCAGTAATGGCAGTGTGATAATCACAGAAATATTACAAGTGGCTTGCCATTGCTAGCTCTTCAACCTGCACTTATTGTATTAAATACAAATAACTGCTGACAGCCCAACACGCAGGGTCATACTTTACAATATTCCAGCACTCTGACAACATATAAGCAGTGCCGACTCGGTGCAGGCCACGCCCACCTGCTGCACGTATCCTGGTGCTCACGTGTGCCGCGGCCGGAAAATGCAGGCAGGAAAAGACAGCGATAGCAGCGCCCGGAACGGGGACCGAGCCCGTCGCTCCTCTATCTTCTTCTAGCCTCCCGCAGTGTGGAAAGGGTGAGTCCTACTTATTTTTTGTTTTGTTTTTTACATTCACCCGATAAGGCACACTGACATTTTTCCCCCACTTTTGGGAAAAAATAAGTGCATCTTATAGGG
Organism: Gastrophryne carolinensis; assembly: GCA_027917425.1. Lineage (NCBI taxonomy): Eukaryota > Metazoa > Chordata > Amphibia > Anura > Microhylidae > Gastrophryne > Gastrophryne carolinensis. Next base: position 155,874,189 of record CM051242.1, on the reverse strand, counting down.
TGGAAAATATGGTATGATTTTGAATTGCCCAGAGGAAAAAACTCATGAAAAAAGTGTTTACATGAGTACAAATACTCATGGTGCTGAATCAACCCTATTGTGTTGAATAAAATGATATTTTGATATAATCAGTGGTGCTGTCACACAGGCTGTTTATAGCCATATTCAATGGTGAATTGTTTCCTTGATGGGGGTTCTTGTTTCCTCCAATGGCCAATGCTCTGGCAGCGAAGGACCAACTAAGTCGTCAGAGTACTGAACTATTGTAAAATATGACCCTGCGTGTTGGGCTGTCAGCAGTTATTTGTATTTAATACAATAAATGCAGGTTGAAGAGCTAGCAATGGCAAGCCACTTGTAATATTTCTGTGATTATCACAGTGCCATTACTGATGAATTGCTTTTTGCCTGTGTACGCTAAAGTACAAATTATACATAATGAGCCACTTGAGCCGCCGCTCTATGTTGTCGTATGAGATTACTTAATCATGGGTTAATGGAGGCCAGTGTTTTGTCTAGTTCCATTAATGATGTGTTTGGGGGAGGGGGTATTACACACCAGTATTGTAAGCTTAATATTGTATTTGTGTTCCTGAGCTGGATGCGGATACCTGGATTGTGTCAAGAATGAGAGTCTAACATGGGGTTACCACTTGTCCTCAAATTTAGCCTACCAAGCAAAAGGTGCCTGTAAAGGTGAAAAAAAGTCTATCCTGTATTCCCCATGCTGTAGCTGGTTTAAACTGGTCCACAGGAGAATCTCACAATGGACCCCTCAACTCAGGAGCCATTTGGATCCTCTGCCCTGCCCTGGCTGTTCAGTTCAAATTATGCTCTTTAAACAGTGGAAAACAATGTAGTCATAGGCCCTTATTTAACAAGGGATAGCGACAGGTAGCGCCTGGTGAGCGTCCGGTAATGACGGGCCCCGCAGGGTCATACTTTACAATATTCCAGCACTCTGACAACATATAAGCAGTGCCGACTCAGTGCAGGCCACGCCCACCTGCTGCACGTACCCTGGTGCCGAGAACGCCGGCTCCCCACCACAATCACACATTTATCAAGCCGATCCTGCTTAGCGACTGAGATAGCGCCAGATAGCGACTCATTCATCATTATTCCAGCCTCAGCCCACAGCGCCAGCGTCCGACCTTGAACAGCGACAGGTATCACCTCTCACTACCTGGAGCTCTCCAATGTATTTCAATGGAACAATCTTTAAATATTCATAATTAATTCATAATAATTTTTTTTTTTTTTTAAATGTGAAAAATTCTGTGACCACTTCTGCCATGTTAGATATTTATATAGATAGGTAAAAAAAAAAAAAAAAACTTGTTCAGAATTGATATTACAGGTCTGATATTAATGTATTCATATTACAAAATGTAATTAAATGTAATTAAAAACTAGTTTTGTTTGGGGGTTAAAAAACTACTTTTAACCCATCACCGCCAGCGCTCTGGGGTTTAAACATACATTTCACAGCGCGAGAATTTTTGGAGCGTGATTTTTTGATGAATGTGGTGGGAGCCGGTCGCTCTGACCAGTCGCTATCATGCGCACCCATACATCGCGGAACCTGTCAAATAGCGACTCGTCACCCCGTATTCAACATTACTGCACACCGACTCAGTCGCTATCAACAACTGAACGGCCAAGCACAGCGACTACTAGCGGGCGCTGTGAAAATACTGCTACAGTCGCTCAACTGTCGCTACCTGCCGCTATTAATGAATCGGCCTCCCCATCTTAGTTTTGTCCCTGTGTACAGCTCCAGTGCTCTATTGATACTGTACAGATAGTAATAGCTAGATAGTTTATTTTTCCTTGATAGTAGCATCAGATAATGTTGAATATACCCTTTACTTCTTGTCCCAAGGCACACCAGTACACCATGGCATTGCCTGGCGCCACCCATCTTTTGCAGGTAATGGAGTGACATGCTGTATTCGAATGGAATTTTTAGACTTGGGACTATGGGGCAGTCTTGTTCTAGTGGTTGAGGAACCAATATTGCGAACTGAGGGTTGCAGGTTTGGCATGACTGAGGGCTCTTGAGCAAGGGTTCTAACCCTCCCTGGGCACCGTGGCTAAGGCAGCCCACCACTCCAGGCATATGTGTGCACCTACTGACCCCTAGTGTGTTGGTGTGGTTCATTTATGTGTGTTGAATTCACTGCTCAGATGGGTTAAAAAAAGAGCATGAATTCCTATGTTTTCAAAATGGAAAAACTATAATCCAATAAAAAAATACTGTGGACTGCCTCATATATTCGTATTATCTCTTTATAACACCTCTTTATTTTCTCTTCACCTAACATCCTCACTGTTTTTCTTCTTAGGTTCATAGACAACTAGAAAATTGGCCATAAAGCCGACACAATCAGACAATCAGACTCTATGGGGTAGTTTTCACATCAGACCCTAGAGATGGTCTCTAATTTGTTATTTCCCCTTAAATCATTTATGCGCCTTAATTTGTGGATATGTCCATTTGCATAAGAGATCCTGCATACCTTTGAATTGTACTTGTTCTACTTGAGTTTTTAAATGGTGGTCAGGCATGGGAAATTTACCGAACAGGACATTTCTTCTCTAAAATTGGCATTAAAAATGTCAAACACTTTTGTAATTGTTCTTCTTCAGTGTATTCAGGGCTAATCATATTTTCCCCTTTCTGAATAACCTTAAGAATAAAAACTCTAATATTACTTTTGGACAACCCTTTTAAAGTTACTTTTACAGTCACTTGGTGGGCCTGGAAGAATATCTTTGGTGTATGGAATTCTTTGCAATTTCCCTATTAAGCTACCATACATGCAGGCTTAGGAGAGAGATTTGAACATTAATATTGATCCTGAGAAGTGCGGAAGCCAAAGACTCTTCAAGAGGATTTATTAGGACAATCCTGACACTGTTGTAAGGATTGTTTAAGGAAGTGTGGAGAACCTGGAGACATGATCCACATATGGTGCTCATGTCCAGTAGGTGTTGGTTTTGTTTAAATTTCATCATCTTTATTGAACAATTGACCAGGATAACTTTATCTAACTCCACCATGACCTTGCTTCTGGCCAAAAACTCTCAAACTTACTTAAAAAGTTTTCCTTGTTGAATAGATTAATTCTAATAGCGGAGAAACCATACATCGCTCTTGTAAGCAATCCAATATAAAAATGGGACTGGTTCGCAGAAAAACCTAATTGGATAATAAGAAACTAAGAAATTAAAAACTTATAGCTATATCTCAAAATAATATATTGCACTTCAAGGCTATCTGGACCCCAGTCCATATTTTCTGGCCAATCTCTTTAGAGGTGTTGGTCCCCCATCTCTTTCTTTCCTTCATCCTCCTTTCTCTTCCCTTTCACTAGCTATCCCTGAGTGTCCCTCTTGTACTTACTTTTTTCCTTCATGTTTTCAAACAATTTAACAAGCATCAATAATCAACAGCTTGATTTTATTTTAGGAATCTTGTTTATGCCCCCTTACCAACATTTTTTATGCCAAACTCCGCACTTGCTTTTAGCTCTCAACTTACTATGGCACCTATAAGCTGGTATTTTTACTTGTCATACAAAACCTTGATTGGGACATTATATACGGTATGTGTTTTGTTTAGCACTATTTCTTTGATGCTTCATAATGTTGTTATGTTATCCAAAATTTGAACAGCTCATGTTCATGGCACGGTGATATTTCTGTATTGTTCAAAGTAGAGGAAGCATGAGCGAAAAATAATATCCAGTGCTGGCAATTGCTTTTATTCCAATATTTCTTAGTGATTACTGAATGTATTTCCATGCTTTAAAAGTTAATCATAGTCCATATACTTTTTAAATATACTGTTAGTGCTACCATGCATCCACAACAACTCACTCAAGGTATCAGGTAGCCCAAAGTCTGCACCCCCAGGCTGGTCTCCCAAATGACAGGCTTCCATATATGGTGGGCATCACAGGCTTCCCAGCCCCCTGAAAAAAGGCTTTACAGTTTTCATGGGCTTCCTTCAGCGGCAGCTATCACCCTGAAGGTATCCAGTTGCCTTGATCCTAATTTTTATTTTTTTAAATGCCATGCGTCTGCAACTTAGCTGTGGCTCAGCTAAGACAAAAGGTCACTGTTTACTGCTTATAGTAGCATCCTAGCAGGAGGAGGTGGGGGTGTGAGCAAGAACATCTGCAGGAACACAGGTGAGGGTGTATACAGTAGCACCCTGCTACAGGTCCCTACAGTTATCACAAAATAGGCACCGAACAGCCAGTTTTGAACAACGATGGACAATGAGTGTGTTTTCTTTGTTAATATTGAAAAGCCCAGTAAATTATACCATTTAATGTAAGGTCAATGCCACCCAATTCCCAGAGTGTACTGTTGTAGCTGCATGGCAGCATTTAAAGGATTGAAAGATCTTTTCAAAGGTGACATTTACCTTAAACTGGGTGGCTTATTGAACATTGATCCATGGGCCATCGTGTGTAGGAAAAGAAGAATGACATGTTATTTTTACTACTGGAAAAACCGGCATGACCCAGTGTGATTTCATTGGAAAAGAAAAACGTTTAAACCTATTGCTAACCCTCATTAATTCAGTTTTTATTTTTTGCGAAGAGCATTTTGGTGTCCGGCCTTCAGGCATTCAGGGACGATAGCGGTCCAGAATGTGGCAGAAAGAAACGTGAAATAATTCTTGGTGACATTCGAATTTGTTGCCATCTTGGACCGCATAATATGTCATAGAAAAGGATGTGTGAACCAATAGATGGTGTTCCAATTATAATCTATGGAATTAAGGTTTGATTAACTTTTTATAGCAACAATGATTTTTTTATTAATCTTACTTCCAGTTTGATATTTATCTTCATGCATTTTTATTTGTAATTATCTTAGTGCAATGTTATAGTATATGGTTTTAATGGTAAGCTTTAGCTTCTTTCCTAATTAAGTTTATAGGTTTTTCTGGATTAATTCTTCCAGTAAAGCCGACTGCTGTCCTGGTTCAAGCAGCCTTTTAATTAATCAATCTATTCCTTGCACAGTCGGTAGCAGAGCGCAGTACTGTCTAAAGACACTGCTGTGACTGTAAATTGAAAAAAGTTTATGAAAATCCACCCCTTTAGGGAAAACTAAAAGTTTTGTCCACCCAAATACATCAGGCATACCTGGTAGGCCTACCAAAAAAGAAATCATTCCAGGTAATAGATGAAACACAATTAAATTGAAGACTTTATGGGTAAACATCTGTCAATTAGTGATGAGCGGCCAAACTTACTGCCAAAGTTCAGTTCGGGTACCCAGACTTGACCTGAACTCAAACCCGAACCCCACTGAAATCAACAGGTACCCGAAATTGGGGGCCCAAAAATGGCTGTAAAGTGGGGGTAGCAAGTGCTAGAGGGCTGCAAATTTAGGGAAACACCAGGGCAATTGCCCTGCACAAAACTGGGTAATAATAATAATAACTTGAAAATAGAAAACAAAAACATTAAATAAATGCACTAAATACATTTAAAAAAACATATTAGGCCAAATTGGGGAGGGGGGGTAACACCTGGGCAATTGCCCTGCACAAATTGGTATAGGGAAAGTACTCCAAATAATCACACAAAACAAAAAATAAATAAACAGAAAAAAATAAATACATCAATAAAGATATGCATAAATGAATATAAATAAATAAATATATATATATATATATATATATATATTAACATCATTAAATAAATATATACATACATAAATAAATTACAGATGTCAGAGGTCTGGGGGGGGGCTGGGGGAGGTGGATGTGGCGGTGTAAGCGAAAGAGAAGGAGGAGGTGGATGTGGCGGTGTAGGTGGAAGAGGAAGCTGAGGTAGTAAACAATAGAAAACACTCACTCAGGCGTCGGCACAGCTAAGTCTCATGGGATCCACGTCTGGTTCATCTTAAGGAATGTAAGGATTTCCACATTGGCTCTTGATAGGCGAATCCTTCTGTCGGTTCTGTCTGGGCTGAACACACATTCTGGTAGGACAATTGCTGCAGGGCAGGCCAGAACTTCCAAGACAAAGAGGGCAAGGTCTGACCATGTTTCCAATTCAGACAATTATTTAAGGAGTTTCACACTGTGGCCATGCTCACCCTCCCTTGTGAGGTGGTGATGGTGCCCCTGTTGTGTTGGTGACTTGCTCCTCCTCTTTCCTGGCCTTGTGTTGCCACTGAGCCCTTTAAATTCAGCTGGTAACTCCACCAGTAGTGTGTCCACCAGAGTGCATTTGTACTTCCTCATCTTTCTTGCTCCAGTGGTGGAATCAAGGAAGTGATGTTATCCTTATTGTGAGAGGCTGTCCTCAGTGTCAGGTGTCTCTTCCTCCCTCCAGCCATGCTCCAGTGATGCCAGTGAGATGCGCTGGGTGCCACCTGCTGTGAAAAATGTTCTTCTACCCCTCCAAACCATATTTGTGGCATACTGGAAACACTGCAGCATGGCACACATGAGGCCCACACTTGGGGGGTGAAGTGCTGCTGGTCGGTACTTCGCCCAGGCATTTTGTAGCTGGAACTTCACTATTGCCTGCTGCTGCTCACACATCCTTTCCAAAGTGGAATTCCACCTGGCTGGCAAGTCGCATATAAGGCAGAGGGTGGGAAATTCCTCTGCAGAGCAGATAGATGAGCAGCAGCAAGGTGGGAATGCCAAAAACGTGTGCATAGTGTTGAGCGGGTCCAACCCGCAAAGTTCAGTTCCATGCTGAACTTTGTGGGTTTGTGTGCCAGAAGTTAAAGGCGGATTTCAAATTGAAATGTGTGCGTGCATTCGGGCTGGACCAGGAAGAAGGCACAACAGCCAATCATCCTTTTTCCTTCCCCTCCATTTATTGGCCCAACTGGACATGTGACCCCACCTTATAAAAGGCAGGGTCCACGTCACACCAATCTCGCTGTGCACTCTGCAGTAGATAGGGACAGGTTGATGGCTGCTGCTGAGGGACAGATAGGGCTATTTGGTTAAAAAACTGCCCTTTTCAGGGAAAACTATAGTCAGGGATAGCGTCTGGAGTGGGGGCTAGTAGGGTTGGACTCACTACTACTGCACTTGCTCTAAGCACTGTGGTGTAACCTGTTATACCACAACTTGCTCTAAGCACTGAAGTGTAACCTGTTGTACCACAACTTGCTCTAAGCGCTGGGGTGTACACTGTTGTTGCACAAATTGCTCTAAGCACTGAGGTGTACTCTGGTATACTACAACTTGTTCTAAGCACTCACATCCTCTGTTTGGGGGGAGACAAGTGGCCTTGTTGTTAGGGAGGTGGCGCTAGAGGTTAAGACAACTGAGGAAGCAGAGAGAGACTCAGGTGAGTGCATGCTTTTTATATGTTTCTGCCACTGCAGTTCTTGCTGAGATTATTAGCACTTTTACCTCACTTCAAGGAACATTGGAACAGTGTGCACATGACCTTCAGTTCGTGTTGGGTATAGGACCTCGTCATCAGCATTGTCTTCTATTCACTCCTCCCTTCTGGCCTCTCTCCCTCAACATTGCAGAAAGCTGCAGCAGTCAGCACTAGGGTTTCATCATCATCATAGGTGTTCTGTGATGATTTGTGGGCCACTTCCTCATCTTCCAACATTAGCTATTGGACATCTGGGAACCCTAGGTCTGCAGCTGATAACCCAGCTAAGAGTGTCATCATAGAGCATTAGTGACTCCAAGGATGCTTTGCTGATTTGAAAGGGGGTGAGGAGGAGGGCTCAGCACTCTCAGCAAAAGTGAAAGAGGTGGATGACAATCCCATGGAACTGGTAGCACTGCATGCCATTTATTCAACGACTGCCCCAACTTGTTCTGGCCTCACCGCTCTGGCAGCAGCATTGGATCCTCAAAAAAATGCTCCAAACCCTGATGCTTGCTTGCACCAGAGAAAGGTGTGCAGGCAAGGAATGTCCTCTCTCTGCAGCACTAGCTCCATCACCACCACTAGCAGCATCAGCATCACAATGGCCACATCCCTGTCCCTTATTTGTTACTTTCTGCATTGTTAGACACCTGCAGTTACAGTGGCCTAAAATGGACATTTAAAAAAAGAATTAACACTAAAATGACCACAGGTGGTCAAAACTAGTGGACAGCCCACTAATATTTGTTATTAAACAGCAATGACCCTTAAGTGGCAGGAGCAAGTGGACACTCAACTACTATATGGTATTAAACATAAATAGCCCTCACATGGTCTAAACAAGTGACACTTAATTACTATTTGTTATTAAACACAAATGGCCCTCGTGTGCCCTGAACAAGTGGACACTCAACTACTATCTGTTATCAAACATAAATGGCCCTCACATGGCCTGAACTAGTGGACGTTTCACAAATATTGTAGTAGGTAAATTTGGTTGTATGGGTTAGCTCTGGAAAGATTATATATTGCAGCAACCTAGTTGAGTAGCCAAACTCATAATAGGGTATCGATAAAATATTAGACAGAGGATGATTGTGGATTTATTTTCAACAGTCAATCCTTTAATCTAGAAAGGTTGCGCTCATGGTAAATATTGTTAGAGGAGTACCCCAGGCCGTGGTGGTGAGTACACCTATAACCTTTATAAAAGTGTCTGTATAATTTTGCACAATATTATTTTATTTTGATTACTTGTTACATTTGGTTATTTTCACTGAAAATGTTAACTGTGCAGAATGGGTTATTAACTCCGACTGCACAAAACAAAAAGAGAGGATTAACAAATCACTAACATTTATCCTTCTGCTACTGGTTAAATGTCCCTTTCCTTGTACACATAATAACACAGCACATCTAGCATTTAATTGGAAATTGGTTTAAGGATAACTAATCGCAATACAGAATTCTTTTATTTGAGTTTTATATACTTGAATATGCATTGTTTTCAAGACATCCCACTTCCAGGTGGCTGGAAGCCAAATCAATAAGAGGGTCATAATAGCCCAGGGGTACCACTCAGTTACCCATAGGTGGAAGTTCTCCTCTAACAATATTTACCGTGAGCACAACCTTTCTAGATTAAATGATTGACTGTGGAAAATGAAACCACAATCATCCTCTGTCTAACATTTTATCGATTACACAAATATATATTTTTTTCCAGACGACCCTCATGTGGCCTTATCAAGTGAATGCCGAACTTAAACACAGACTTTTAATTGCAGCCCATGTTCGTTTTTGGGGACCCAAAATTTGTGAGCCATGTTCGCCCAACCTTATTTTCAAAATAATAAACCCTATCCCAAAGAACAAACCAACAAATGCACACTATCTGGGTAGACTGGTAGCTACCAAAAGTAGTGATGAGCCAGAGTGGGGACAATTATGTTTGGAAGCTCTGTGAAAAGAGGATTCCCTTCCATGTCCTTGCTCTAACATTGTCAGCAGTCACATGGGGCGATTCCATAGAATCTCCTTTGTGGTATAAAAGCTTCCCTGCCCCAGGGGCCAAGGAAGAATGTGGACCTGTGTCTCTCCTAACTACATATGCTAGCAGGGTGGTGCAATAGCTTCCTTTTGGCATTAAGATCATCACAGCCTGCTGGACCTGGAGGGAGTCCCCAGCCCGGTGTACCTGCAGAGGAAGCGTCACTTGGCAGGGGGTGAATGAAGAATGGTGACGGGAAGTTTTTTTGTCTGTGAACTGGTAAGGGGTCTAAGGGACCCCTATACCAGTTCACAGGTTAGTGAAAGATAAAAAGCCATCTGTTATCATCTGTGAGTTGCATGCTGGATAATTTGATCCAGACCTTGCCGGTATCTGGGATAAGGAAACTGGACTGAATCAGCAACTTCAGTCTTAAATCGAAGATGAGGTATACTTGAGGTATATAAAGAAGACAATTGCATTCATAGAAGGCATTTTTATTTTCTATTTTTTTTGTAAATCCTAAAATGGAAATTCACTACACTAATGGACTATTGTGATATGGTAGGAAAGTCATATTATTTCTCAGCTGACCACTTATTTTGCGGCTATCTTTTGTAGTATCAGTAGATTGGCATTATTAATTTTGACTTTACGTATGAAGGATATTTTATCCATTGTATTTTCTTTTAGGTATATTGAGGTCTGTTGATGGTCTTATTATACAATATTGATTATTAGGGATATTACCGCTAATCTGTGTGGACTCTGTGTAGTTGGTTTGTTTTTAAAAGGGAAGGGGGGTTTCTGACAAGAGAAATATGTTTGATGTTTCTATTGATAGTGATTTGGTTTTTGGATATGTTAGCAGGTTTTGTCTTCACTGACTGCAGGATAATCCATATGACTAGGGATGGGCGACCCAGCTGAAGTTCGGGTTCGACACGTTTCGCCAAACTGGTGCGGGTCTCTGGACTCTACCCAAACCCAAGCCCCATTCAAGTGAATGGGGACTTATATTTGAGGGACAAAAGATGGCTGTAAAATGGGGGTAGAAAGGACTAGATGTAGCAAATCAAGGGGAACACCAGGGCGATTGCCCTGCAAAAATGGGCTAGGGAAAGTACTCAAAATAATAACAGAAAACAAAACAAAATTAAATGAATACATAAATAAATTTAAAACAGATGTCAGACTCAGATGCCAATTTAAGGGTAGCACTAGGGCAATTACCCTACACAAAATGGGATAGGGAAATGATTCAAAATAATAATAAAAGAATTGTTAATGCCATCATCAGTGCTAATATCCTCCTTTGCCTGCTAGAAAAAAACACCTCAGGACATGGCAAAGAATGTAATATTGCAACAGGAGGAAGAGGAGGGGAAGAGGAAGGCACATTTATACAGGTGTCAGGCCAGTCCACATGTGGCTTACAGGGTGGGTTGCCAGACCAACAGCGGCCAGCCAAGGGACGGTTTTGGAGGCTTCAGAGGAGGACATTTCCTCACAGCAGGGTGGCACCCAGCGCAGCTCAGGGGCATCACTGAAGCCTTGCTGAGGACTGATTCTTTTTTACAGTCTGGTTCATGTGAGTCACTACATGCTCCAGTGCATGTGGACTGAAAGCAGCGTTACCCGCATAGTCAACAGTGCCAGTTACTGTGTGGCCCCCTTGCTGGATCTCCGCTATAAAGATAACATCACCTCCTTGATTCCAGTACTGGAGCCGGATAGAAAGATGGGGGAGTTCCCAGCTGACTTTGAGGGCTCAATTCGGCCCCCGGCACAGGACAGACCTGGGTAATTGCCAGGGGCCCTGGCATCTTCAGGGGCCCACTCAGGCTCACACTTGGTCATGGTATTATTTACCAGTGGACCCAACCACCGAATGCCAGGTGCTGTGTGCAGACCTGCTCATGGCTGGCTTTAGCAACATGGGATGATCAGCAAGATTGGAGAAGGTGGCATGGAATGGAGGGCAATTGATGGAAGCGCAGAAGGTGGTGAGAACCATGTGACAGCTGACAAGGACCAGAGTATGGTCAGCAGCAGGAGATGACTCATTTGTGACAGCGGAGCTGAAAGGGGACATCATGTGACTCACTACTTTGTGGCCCATTAAGACTCTCTTGCCCAAGGGCCCCCACAAACCTGGAGCTGGCCCTGGGCTCAGTGGCAGCACCAGGCCGAAGAAGAGGGAGGCGTGGGTCATTTTCATGCTTTGCCAGCAGTCACCGAAGTTGGGAAACCTGTGCACGATGTTTGTCACCAGGGACCTGCAAAGCAAACAGAAAAACATTATTAGTATTAATAACAATTCTATAAATACAAGCAAACACCTGAGGCTCGCTCTGATGCTTCCTTGTTTCAGCTTCTAACGCCACCTTCACAAGGCCACCTCTCTCCCCCGAAGGAAGGATGTTGGACCACCGCCACCACCACCACCAAGCCTGTTCACACCATCCCAGGGAAGCGTTCAGCTTTCTATTCCTCAAACAATCCACAGAAAGTGGAAGTTTTGCCATCTCACCCGCGAGCCCCAGGCTTGAATGCGAGCATTAGAAAATTGCTTTAAAAATCTTATGCCGAGTGGGGCAGTTATCTCAGTTATTTAGAGCATGATGCTAATAAAAATCTTATGGCTGCGGCTGCCCCACAATAATTCTTTCCCAGCCCCCACAACTTTTCTCAGCAGGCCATCCCTGCCCTGCACAAACAGATTGTGGAGAAAATAAAGTGTGCACTGTGTAATGCTTTATGTTGCAAGGTCCACATCACAACTGACATGCGGACAGCTAAGCATGGGCAGGGATATTACATCTTCTTAACTTCCCAACTTAATGTAGTTGTGACCAGGCCTGAGACGTAAATCGGGTTGGTGCATATAATTCCACCACCCAGGATTGCCAGATATCACTTGTTGCCTTCTGTTGCCTCATACTCAACCTGCTCCTCTATTTTTAGTCCAGGAAAGGCGGCAACACAGCGATCGAGAGCTGAGGCAGAACATGCAGGTGTTCTCTTATAAGAAACATTGCAATAATATGTGTAAGCAAATAAATTTCTCAGCCTAGGAAAAACATAGTTGGCTGCTGGATACAACATGGTTCGAAAGAAGGCAGTGGCCAAATAACACAAGGGAAAGGATCTGTTTTAGATCAAGTACCAGTCAACCCTTCCCTCTGCCTTATTAAACCGGACCTTCACCATGATTTATTGAAAAGCCCAAACCTTGGTTTTTCAATAAAATATATTTTAGGTTTTTAGTCACTTATTATTCTTTCCCCCACTGGGCTGCAACTCTGTTCAGGACTTTAGGATACAGGTACCGCCATCTTGACTCAGAAGCATCACACTTACTGAGGAGAAGAGAGTGGGATAAAGTACAGGGAGGAGGGTTATAGCTGTGCTTTGCTCAGACAGAGCAGAGCTGGGGTCAGGAAAAGGTCAGCAATCCCAGAATGCAGAGCAGAAGGCACTTCCTGTTTGCAGGCTGCCTGATGTCCCATGAGCCACCATCTTGCATGTTTAAAGGCTCATAACATGCACTAGATGCAGGTAGGATGATTTTTAATGTGAGCAATCTGCATGTACAGGGTGTGGGAAACATATAAGATAGACTCTTATTCAGAGTGAAGGACCGCTTTAAGTATGATGATTTTGACTGTGTTTATGGACTAGAACGCTAAAAGGATCATATGGTGTCTGCTATTGAATACTTCCAGACAGAGTTGCTTCATCCAGGATAAGTGTAGCCCATTTGGCTGACACAATGATTGGTAAAGCTGTGGAACATATGATTAAAACGGAAGTCGTTTCCCAAGAGGAATGGCGAGTGATGGGTTTAGCTAGAGCATTAATCATGAACACATGGCTTTAAATACCATATGAAAAAGTATAGTATGAAAAAAATATAACCTATTATATACATGCATCAGCTTTTAGATAATGATAAAGAAGGAGATCTTCACTTAATGCCTGACTCCAATGATTCTCCTCCAGCAGAAAGAGAGCCAAGAGAGATTGTGGTCAGCTTAGTTGGAATACGCCAAAGAATCTGGCTCAAAAAGGACTGGCATGGTAATCAAGTGGAAGCAAAACCTTCAGTGTATTTCATCAAGTTTGATGACGATTTAAATATTTATGTTTACGATTTGGTGAAGACATTCTTGATTTTTGCCAAGGTCGTGGAGCAAGTTTAATATTTATAGAAAATCTGACTTTCATATTATGATCTTGTATTCCTGCAGACTCTTGCATTTTATGGAGTAAAGAGAATATAAAAAGGAATTTTTGCATTACATCAATTCATTCGTCCTTACATAGGAATAAACCACTTCTGGCAAAAGAGGATCTTAAAGCAATAAGGAAAGAAACTGAACATAACATGAAAACAGGAGTTGTAAAAGAGCTTAGTACTGGAAGAGTTGTGTGACTGCTCATTACAAAAGTTATTCTTAAGAACTCATTCTTTACCTTCAAGGCACTGTTTTGGTATATATATATATATATATATATATATATATATTTATATATATATTAGGTGTCATTAGGTATATATATTTTAGCTTCCAGCATCCCTGTGTTGAAGGCATTATGGGTGAACATTATGTTTATGTTGCCACCTACAGATAAAAAAGGCACTCTGAAGACTTTATGTGTGCCAACAAGTAATCAAAGGCCAAGAGGGTCCAATGCCAGGTGTTCCATGATTTATTAGTTTATCAAAGCTCTAAAGTGTATAATGCCAGGTGTGCCCACAATTAAATAGTTAAAATTAAATTAAACATTACAGACACACAAGTGGCCTGACACAGTGGATACTCCAATAACAATTGGTTACTAAAGTGTAGTGACGCCCAAGTGGTTTGAACAATTGGTATTAAAGTGTAGTGACCCCCAAATGGTTTGAGCAATTGGTAATACAGAGCACAGACACACCAGTGACCTGAACAATTGGTATTATAGAGCACTGACACACCAGTGGTCTAAACAACTGGTATTAAAGTGTAGTGCCCCACAAGGGGATTAAACAATTGGTATTAGAGAGCAGGGACCCCCATATGGTTTGAACAATTGTATTACAGAGCACTGACACACCAGTGGCTTGAACTATTGGTGTTACAGAGCACTGACACACCAGTGGTCTAATCATTTGGTATTGCAGAGCACTGACACACCAGTGGTTTGAACAATTGGTATTAAAGTGTAGTGACCCCCAAGTGTTTGAACATTTGGAATTTCAGAGCAGGGACCCCCAAGTGATTTGAACAATTGGTATTATTGAGCACTGACACACTAGTGGTTTGAAAAAATGATATTAAAGTGTAGCGACTCCCAAGTGGCTTGAACAATTGGTATTACAGAGCACTGACACAGCAGTGGTTTGAAAAATTGGTATTAGAAAGCACTGACACACCAGTAGTTTGAACAACTGGTATTAAAGTTTAGTGACCCCCAAGTGGTTTGAAGAATTGATATTACAGAGCACTGACACACTAGTGGTTTAAGCAATTGGTATTATGGAGCACTGACACACCCATGGTTTGAACAAATGAAGTGCTGACACTGAAGTGCTATTACAGAATACTGACACTGAAGTGCTATCAGAGTAATGACACCCAAGGGACAATACACAAATATTTTTTTTTACAAGGGGGGCTTAGAGTGATACTGTAGATAAAGGTAATTGTTACAATATTGTGTTGGGTGACATTTGGCACCATCCTAAACTGTTTTAGGTTTTTAAATTAAAGCAGAAATGGCTGAGATATTGGGGTTTACAGGTTCAGCCAATGACATTCTCTTTTTCATCCTGTCCCCCAATCAGCTCAGCATATCTCGCCATTTATTCTTCGATTTAAAAACATAAAACAGTTTAGGACAGTGCCAAATGTAGCCCGGCGCAATGGTGTTACAATTACCATTGCCTGCTGTATTACTTTAAGTGCCATGACCAAGTGCATGCTCCAATAACAGTTGGTATTACAAAAAACTGACACACCAGTAGTTGAAGCAAGTTCTATTAAAGTGTAATAACACACAAGGGACACTATACCAAAAAGGTTTTTTTTCAACAGGGTCCTAACTTCCCTGACCCAGTGCATACTGGGTAACAATTTGCATTACAGAGTACTGACACACCAGTGGTTGGAGCAAGTGCTATTAAAAAGTACTGACACCTAAGGGACACTACACAAAAGTGCTATCAGAGTACTGACACTGAAGTGCTATCAGAGTACTGACACTGAAGTGTTCTTACTGAATAATGACACTGAAGTGCTATCAGAATACTGACACTGCAGTGCAATTAGAGTACTGACACCGAAGTGCTATTACAGAGTACTGACACTGCAGAGCTATCAGAGTACTGACACTGAAGTGCTATCAAAGTACTGACACTGCATTGCTACTAGAGCACTGACACTGTAGTGCTATTTACAGAGTACAGACACTGACGTGCTATCGGAGCTCTGACAATGTAGTGCTGTCAGAGCACTGACACTGAAGTGCTATTTCAAAGTGCTGACAGCCAACCTATCTCGCCCTCACTCCAGCTGCTTTCCCTGACTAAATGTACTAAAAAAGACAATAATGTGATTAAACACCTATCTAACCCTGACAAAGATTCTTTCCCTAAATAAATGTCCTTACAAGGACTGCTGTATTAAATAAAAAATAAAGCCCTATCTGTCCCTCAGCAGCAGCACCTCTCCTGAACTACTGCATAGCGAGCAGCAGTGGTGTGTGACGTGACACGAACCCTGTCTCCTATACAACGGGGTCACATGTCCCACCGAGCCAATGGTGAAGCCAATCAGCCTTCTCCTGGGTTTGGGCCTAGAGCCGAATGCGCACATGGATTTCTATCTGAAATCCGTGTCCCGGGACCCAAACCTGCAATCCTCAGTAGGAACCTAATCTTTGCGGTTCGAGTTCACCCAAGCCTACATATGACTGCCATTCAGCGGTTAATGTGCGGCATTCCAAAAGTAAAAGAATCCCCACTTGTGTACATATATACATATATACAGTACATATAAGGCTTGCCGTAATAATATGCGGCTTTATATTTATATACATGTGTGTTATACCTGTCATGAGAGCATTTGACTTTAACCCTTTCATTTTTGGGGCTAAAAGCTTGATTATTAAAAGGTTCCTTAGGCATTTTGATGGCCTGCCTTGCAGTTTGGAGGCATTATTTATGCTTTAGTTCTAAAAAGAAAAACACGTAACCTAAAGGATTCCCCCCTTGATTTAAATAATGATCAGTCCTTCCTAATCCCAGATTTTTGCAAATTTCCAGAAACACCACAGACTACACAATACATTTTCAGCAGTATAATGCCAAGGGAAATATGTTTAAAGCAAACCTATAACAAAAACAATTAGGATTTAATCCTTATTTTTCTGCAGTGTCCGACAAGCACCAGCTCCTTAGCCCCTCCTCCACGGAACCTTTCAGCCAAACCACGAGTGCATTTATCAGTTAAATTCTATAGCATTGGAAGAACAGATCATAGATGGGGTAGATAAGTGATACATGACTGAAGCTTTAGTATTAGCATAGGGGGCAATACTGTGGCAGGTGGATATTGACCCCCCACACTCAGAGGAACAATTATTCCTGTATTTTTACGGTGAGTCCACCCTTGTGCACCGGTTAGACACTAGACACTGATGGCCCACAATTCCATGAAAATATTCACTGATTATTTTTAGCTTAGACACACAGACATCATGCCAAACTAGCATAGTTGGTAATTTGGGCTCTCCTGTTATAGAACAGCATAACATGCTACTCCAATCATAGAAAATGGAGAGTATATTTATTACTTTGTGCCGATCTGTGCATGAGCAACTAAGCGTTGGAGTTGTATAGAGGGTCGAAACTAAAAACCGTCTTAATATTTTGCTCTTTAAATAGCACCATATGGGCACCCAGAGCAGATGGCACTTTTTTGAGACTGGGGGCCTGAAAAGGGCCTCTGAGCTCAGAACTCTCCTGAGGGATTCCCTGGTAAACTGGTGGGCTAGACGGGGCCTGCTTTTCTGCATTCATCTGCTATGGCTAGCTAGCGTGTCCTTTTTTCGGTGGTGACCAATTAAGTTTTAGAAGGCATGCTGGCCAGCAGTCACATACAGGTTTCAGGAGTGGAACAAATATTTCTGCCTGATTTGGGGCTTCCAAGTTTATGTCAAAGAGAATAAAAACTGATGATCTTGACCCACTAGCAATTTGATTCGCACTGTGAAACTGGCTGGTATCGCCGTCTACTCACCTTGGTTCTCACAGCGCGTTTGCAGACTTCACACTGCACACTTGCTGCTCTCGACACATATGCACGCCTACTTGTAGGTGCACACAGGGTGGAGGGAGGGGATGTCTTTTTGACTTAGGGTTTTGACAGATTTTTACTGCTTTGAAGTCTTCCAACAACAGTTTAAGTCTACCAACCTAACAATAAAGAGTTGGGTACAGCAGAGCATAATTTAGAAGGCTGGGCTGTCTGGGCAGCAAGGGTTAAGTGTTAAAGGGCAATAAAACCCAGGATGTTCCCTATCCCGGCTTTGTTTCTTTGTATAAAACCCCCTGGCTCACCCCTACTGAATTCCCACAGTGCATGTGGCAGCTCTCTTCTAATCAGCGTTCTATGTTTTACATATTCATGAGCAGTAGAACAATAAACACAGAATGATTGGGTCGGCAAGCATAACTTCAGCTGCTCCAATACGCCTGTGCGTATATGCAGCAGCCAATCAGACCCTGATCTTGACCTTGGTGCAGAATTGCCAGAAAGGTAAGGTTCTGAGTGACTGGGGGTTTCAAACAGCGGAAAATCCCAAAATGGGATGCCCTGCTGACAGGGAGACCAATCGGTCTTATAGACTCTTGGCTGGTGGATGCTTCTCTTTAGCGGAACGCCTCTTATTCAACTGTGCAGTCCTAAAAAGTTGTATTGACCATGTGTACCATTATGGTAATTTTTAACTAATATTAATAATCCACAGCATTACAACAAAAATAAAAATAAATACATGATTATACAGATTTCAAAACAATGCAATTTGTTTGAGTCTTGACCCCTTTCATCTTTAACACATCATCAGGAGACTTATTTCAGTTATACTTGTGCAATACCATTAACATTGAAAATATTATTACAAAACTGTATAGACAATCAAACTTGCATTGCGCAGGATGGCCCAGGTAACACTTGAGATTTTAAATGATATTGCAGGCACCCAGAGGAGCAAATGAATTGAAAGCTTTGCATGGAATGAGATTAACAATGATACATTTTAAAGCAGAACTATGGTAAAAAATGACCATAGTTCCACTGTACTATATAGCTGCAAGTCCAAGAAGCATCGAGTATCCAGGCATCCGGTTTCTGGTTTTAATGGTGGTGATGCGCAGGGGGCCAGCCCGGGTCATGCTGTCCTCTGCTATATAGTACTGCGGAACTATGGTCATTTTTGACTATAGTTCCTTTTTAAATAAGTATGATATATTATGGTTTAATTCGCCAGTGTAGTTCATATATACAGCGTGTATTATGGTGTTACGGTGTGTGATATAATTATCAAATACATATAGAGAAATGAAGTTTATTATTTATATGTTATTTTATATAATATTTTTAGATGCACTGTAGATATAAATTGTGTTTAAAATTAGAATAAATTAGAATAAGATACAGTAGGGGGATACCTGTTTTTTAGTTACATGGATTATTTTTCTGAAAAGATCACAATGTTTTTCTCCACCATCAGACTCTTCTTCTTATCACAAAACAAAAAATAATCCACTAGATGGCAGAAGTGTTTTTTCTCCTAGTTTAATAGTCATGCAGCCACACGGACACTGAAGGTCTTTTGTTGTTTCAAGATATACATAGTTTTAAATACCAGAACGCACCCGGGTCTCAAGAAGCTGTGCCTTGGAACAATGTCGTAGGGGGTGTTAATGTTTTCCTTAACCCATAATTTAAGAAGGATCCTAGTGGGTGTCTAGAAAATTATGATAGGGGCATTAGACTGGGCCGTCCAGGCAAAGGGGTAAATTAGCCTGCTTTCTGCTCACTTCATGCTGTCAGGGGCTCTGTCTTTCATTCATTGGCATTTTGAATTGCTTGATATGAAACTTTGCTGACCCATCATACACAGAGGCTGATTCAGTAATAGCGCCAGGTAGCGACAGATGAGCGCCAGTAGCGTGATTTTCACAGCGCCCGCTAGTATTCGCTGTGCTTGGCCGTTGTTCGGTTGTTGACAGCGACTCAGTCGGTGTGCGGTAATGTTGAATACGGGGTTAGGAGTCGCTGTTTGACAGGTTCCGCGCTGTATGGGAGCGCCTGACAGCGAATGGTCATAGCGAACGGCTCCCAGCATATTCATTAACAAATCACGCTCAAAAAATTCTCGCGCTGTGAAAAGCTTGTTTAAACCCCAGAGCGCTGGCGGCGATGGGTTAAAAGTAGTTTTTAACCCACAACATCCATATTTTTTGATTAAAAAATTAAACAAGTTTTTCTAAACATTTTGTAATATGAATACATTAATATCAGACCTATAATATCAATTCTGCACAAATTTTTTATTTTTTATTTTTTTACCTTAAAAAAAAATATCTAACATTGCAGAAGTGGTCACAGAATTTTTGACATTTAAAAAAAAAAAAAAAAAAAAAACATTAATAACAATTAAATATGAAGATTTAAAGATTGCTCCATTGAAATGCATTGGAGAGCGCCAGGTAGCGAGAGGTCATACCTGGCGCTGTGATGGGATAAGCAGCAGCGCTGTTCGTTGCAGTCAGCTACATGATGAATCCCGCGCTAGCTGACACTCTCGCCGGCGCTAGCCTCATTTAGCGTGATAAATGCGTGATTGTGTCCGCCGCCTGGCGTTCTGGAGTCGGTAGCCGCCGATAGCTGGCGATACCTGGCGCTAGTGAGACACTACCTGGCGCTATCCCTTGATAAATAAGGCCCACAGTCTACTCAATGAGACCATCACATTCTAACAGCAGCGCAGGGATGGCTCATGCATGTGTGTCATTTCTAGAACCCACATAGTAACTAGATTGTGAGTGCAAGCATGTTCCTATTTTCTACCCACCCCCACCCATATAGACTGTAAGCTCCTTCACCTTCTGAATTCTTCCTTTTACCCTAATAAGCTAATGCATCGAATACGCATCAAAATGTTGCTGTGGGTCCCACTCCTTCCTTGTAAAGCCCTTGCTTGGGGCTTGGGTAAAACCACAGCTCAGATTAGCTGTATTTCTAATCTGTGTTATATTATTAGCTAAAATGTAGATGATTTAGATTTTTTATGAATTAAAACGGGCTTTAGAATTTTAATAAACAGAAAGCATCCATTGAAATAATCGGTTGTATTAGTGAGAGATAAATACTACGAGCAGCTCCCTAGAGTGGGCAGCAGACAGAATTAAAACGACGTTGTGTGACTTATAATACAATGCATGGGTACAGTCAATGACATATCAAAGCCTATTTCTCAGTAAACTGTGACATCACCACAAGTGACATGGTCGGTTAGCGTGGCCCGGGTCACGGGGAGCCTAGCTTTCCGACGTGCTGCTGAAAAGTATAAGAAAGCAAAAATGTCTTGTGCTGTGTAAGCCATCGAGAATAGCAGAAAAGTGAAGTAATAACAGAATACAGCAAAGTTTTAAGAGAAGCTTTTGGCAATATGTAAGCCATACGTAACTGCTCAAAGTAGGAAAGATTTGCGCCCTTTTGCAACCAGAATGGACATGAGCAGGGAGAGCCAAAATAGGAAACAGACTAGGATAAAAAATATAACGTGATACCCAGGGGCGGACTGGGGCTAAATAACGGCCCGGGACTTTTTGGTGCACACCGGCCCTGCTGTACTGTTCCTGGCCCAGTATAGTATCTTAAAGTCACATATATATATGTTATATATATATATATATATTTCCATAACACATGCCCAGGGTTTAGAGGACAAAAATTAGAAAGCAAATATTCTGCACCAAATACCAAATAGGACCAAAAATCCCCCATTACAGTGCACAGAATCAGCCCATTACAGGCTGTGATTGCCTTAGTAAAGCCTCTGGGGGCATCTCCCAGTACAGACACTCACACACAGAAAGAGAGACACACAGACACAGAGAAGACACAGAAACACACACAGAGAAAGAGACACACACAAAGAGAGAGACACAAAACACAAAGAGAGAGACACCAAACACAAAGAGAGAGACACCAAACACAAAGAGAGAGACACAAAACCGAACTTTGGGGGTTGGCTGTGGTGGGGGGCAGAAGCGTGCTGCTGTAACTCACCATTGCCCGCAATCCTCTTCACATCAATGGCGGTGGTGGCCCCAGTCGAGGCTACAGAAAGATGGCCGGTTCCAAAGATGGAGGACACTCCTAGTGCTGGCACTAGTCCGGCGGCCATCTTTCTCTAGCTCTGGCTGGACGGCACCGCTGTTCCGCTGCTGCTGACAAGAAGAGAGTGAGTTACAGAAGCTTCTTTCTGCTTCAACCTTAGGTGAAGCGGGTTGATGGGCTGCCCACACTGTGCGCATCCCTCACACTGTGCACTGCGGGCATGAAGGGGGCAGCTATCGCCTGTTTGCCTATGTTGAGGTGTCAGTGTTGGAATCAGCGACAGAGAAGGAAGGCAGGGCAGTTACATTAGACTGGACTTCCACTTTGAGGAAATAAGAGAGTCAGTTAGTGCAGTTACCTACAATTAGCCAGGACAGAATATGCTAATTAATCAGGTGTAAAGAGACCACAGTAAATGTTGATAGTGTCTGTTTCTTTTTAGGGCCCAAGAGAAAGGGCTGCCACTAGGGATGAGCGAACCGGTTTGGGCGAACTGGAATTCACTCCGAATTTCAGGGAAAATTCGATTCGGCACGAACCTGAATTTTTTTTGGTTCGTGCCGATCGAATTTTCCCTGAAATAAAAAAAAAAATGCCGGCATGGTGGGAGCGGGCAGGCCGGCTACGCTGTCAGCGGGTGCGGAAGCCGTCCCGCTGACAGCGCAGCCGGCCTGCCCGCTCCCACCATGCCGGCATTTGTTTAAAAAGAAAACACTTACCTGCATGGTCGGAGCGTGGAGGCCGGCGCCGCTCTCAGCTGTCATCAGAGGACGCATCATCAGAGGGCGCGTCATCAGAGGGCGCCTGAGAGCGGCGCCGGCCTCCACGCTCCGACCATGCAGGTAAGTGTTTGCTTTTTAAACAAATGCCGGCATGGTGGGAGCGGGCAGGCCGGCTGCGCTGTCAGCGGGCCGGCTTCCGCCGCCCGCTGACAGCGTAGCCAGCCTGCCTGCTCCCACCATGCCGGCATTTTTGCTTAAAAAAAAAATGCCGGCATGGTGGGAGCGGGCAGGCCGGCTGCGCTGTCAGCGGGCCGGCGGCGGCCCGCTGACAGCGTAGCCGGCCTGCCCGCTCCCACCATGCCGGCATTTTTTTTTTCAGATGAGCGATTCGTTAAAGTTCGATTCGGGCGAACCCGAATTTCTTGGGGAAATTCGGGAATCGCCCGAATCGAACTTTCAAGAAGTTCGCTCATCTCTAGCTGCCACACTTAATTGACACTTTTCAAACATAGGCCTAGATGCAATAACATGCTTCAAATATATGGCCGCCAGCGATATTTGGATCTTTTGCATGTGCACAATGTGCAGTTGCATTTCAAAGTAAAACAGTTTGTTGTACGGATGAGCAATAGACAGTGGAAATTTTTAGACTGAATGCAAGTTATTTTTTAGCAGTGCTGAGCCTGTTGGCACTGCTAGGGTTCTAAGAATCCTTTTTGTTTTGAATCTTTTTGTTTTGCCCCCCCTGGGGCAACCGTGACAACAGTTCAGCAAACCCAACTGCTTATGTGGCTTTGAAGCAGACCGATTGTCACAGCACCTTCATTGACGAAGTTTTATTGACAGAAAAGGCTTCAACTTTCAATTCAGTGGAATTGGACCACCGCTGGTTGCCTTCCCTTATGAGTCACCCTGCAAGCATACAAGCTGGTGGAGGCAGCGATATGGCCCACTGAATGTTTTTGTGTATTCTTTGGGCCCCATCATCCATGATAAAGGCACATTCAGCTCATTTAGATCTAGTACGCCCATACATGCTGATTATCTTCCCTGGGGAGGATGGAATCTTCCACCAAGACAAGGCAACATGTTACATGGCTACCGACGGTTGTAAGTGCATGACCAATAAGTTCTACCCTTGCCACTCATTTTTCAGACTTGACCCCATTTGAGGATCTGTATGGGCCAACCTAATGTCTCTATGGATCCTTTCCTACATACCCTCCAGCAGTTGCAATCAGCATGGCTCCACATCCTGTACCTATAAATGTCTACTAGGACCTTATTGAGTCACCCCCAGACTGTTCAGCGACTGTCCATGCTGCACACTTCTGTTACTCTGGCTGGTGCTTAACTGTATATGTAACTTTCTTTTTTATGTTTTGAATTATGAAGGAGACTTTTTCATATATGGGCATGTGATCTTCCAGACTCTTTGATTTTCCTATGAAGGTGGCTTTCCTGGAAAAGGGAAACAATGGGAACTGTGAGAAAGTGAGGCATGCCTTCACTTACTGATCAGTTAGCCAGGGAAAAAAACTGCAAATGAATGCCAGTAATAAAAGCACTCTATACAGTTGAGATCACCTTTTATTGCAGCAGATGGCCATCCACAACTGTAGAAGCTGCATTAATTTTTGATGGTTCTGGCTGGGTTTCAAAGTGGACCTATACCCAGATAACCCTGTGATCTAAATACAGGCAAAATTGTACTACCTTAACCCTTGTGTGGCCCTCCCATACAGTGTCAGACTGGCCCCTAGAATCCTCTGGTGGGCCCCAAGATTAACATTGTTAATTAAAGACTAACATTGTTTTGTGTTTCTCTGCAGTGTTGTATAAATTTGTTGTCTACTCAGTAAGGTTAATAAACATTGTGTGGTTTACTATACAAAAGTGTATATGATGTATGTTACTACACAATTAAGAGTGGTCTATATAGTTGAAGAGTAAAGTTTAAAGTTCCAGGGGGT
This sequence comes from Gastrophryne carolinensis, assembly GCA_027917425.1. Taxonomy (NCBI): domain Eukaryota; kingdom Metazoa; phylum Chordata; class Amphibia; order Anura; family Microhylidae; genus Gastrophryne; species Gastrophryne carolinensis. The sequence continues at coordinate 155,849,715 of CM051242.1, read as the reverse complement.
GTAACCTAATGGTCACCTTTTTATCATGTTGACAGTCTATGCCGCTGCTTTGCCAAGCTGGTGTCACAGGAGAGTTACCTGACCATATTTTGGGCATTTCGTAGACAAGCACGATAAATTGTTCCTAAGGGCCGCTTTTGGGTTTAGGTCTACTTTGAGCAAGTATTCTTCTAAACTTGACTTTTGCATAGATATTATTTATTTTGCATAGTTCAACACTACATTCTCACCTACTGTAATTCTCACCTACAGTAAATACTGAACTAAAATGCACTCTGAACCCCCCAAAAGCAGAAGAAAATTCAAGACTAATACCAGTATGTTCGGTAGTTTGGTTCTCATTTAAAATTTTGTGTTCATTGAATGGCAATAGAAACCCACTATACATATATTTTTATGTGCATTGTGCTATTCATTTATCAATAGAAACCAAAAGAAAAGAGGGAACACTCAAATCCTAATGCTAGTGTTGGTAAGTTTGGATGCTATATACCACTGTTTCTCAACCGGTGGAACATGTATCCCAGGGGGTACACGGCAAACCTTCAGGGGGTGTCTGACTGGTCTGGTATATTATTTTACAAGTGAAACATAATCCCTTCTTGCTTTAAAAGTGGCATGAAGCCTATGCCCTACACATTTTGGTATTATTTATAATTAATCACCCCCCTTTGGGGTACTTGCTTGGAACTTCTTGTCGCTAGGAGGTACTTGCCATAAAAAGGTTGAGGATCACTGCTATATACAACTAATAAAAAGCAAAAGCTGCCCAAAACAACTTAAACCACACATAGCCAATATTAATCAAAATCTATCGAAACATCATATCGTGGATACAACAAAAGACAAAAACACTAAATACATTTAAAATAACAGCGAGTGGATCCAAAACTGCTTAATGGGCCAGTCCAGCCAGACTGCCCATTTCAAATAAAAACCATTTACCTGCCCCGCAATCCAGCGGCGATATGCTGGAAGCCAGGCCATGTGTGTGTGCGTGCTCCCAGCAGCGGAACAAGGAGGAACAAAGATGACGACGAGCAGAGCCACAATTACTTGAAGTTTGGCGCTAGATTGTGGGACAGGCATTTTTATTTATGTAACTCCCCTGCCCTGCTTCAGCACTAGGGATGGGGAGATTTTAAAAAATGGACCATCTGGCTGGACTGGCCCTTTAAATAAAATATCCATTTGCTTTATCTAGTAAAGTGCAATGTGCTTGAAAAGTTGTAAAGATTAGGTGCAAGTCATTTCCCAAATATATATACAATAATCAGTAATGACTTACAGAAACCACAGTAACAATCATAGTAAGCACTCCTATTCAATGTATTTCACAATTGAGCATCAATATATTCTATCTTAAATAGATAAATATACCCAAAGTGCTGAAAAATAAATGCTAAGAACTATTCCAATGCAGGTAAACCAGATTTAAGGAAAATAGACCAAACCCCGAGAAGTGAAAATCCTGCTTTACAGTGAATCAAAAGTAAAAGCATCCAAAACAGGCAATTAAACAAACACCCAAATAAAGGCTATATATATATATATATATATATATATATATATATATATATATATTATTGAGAAAGCACTGAAAAACTTAAACGAGACATATGATGTTAATGACCATACTCCTTGGAAATTCCTGCAAAAATCACAGTTAAAATCATATAGCGCAACATGTTGAAAAATAGCCTGGCAACAGAAGGTGACAAAATCTATAGGTAGGCTGGCAGTTAAAGGGTTAAAGAGTAACCACAGCCCCCTGGAGTCTATAAGACATTTTTTGGGGCATCCTGACTTGGTATTTTCCCCTGTCTGAACCCAAATTCACTCACCTTTTCCATGAGCCCTCTGTGTGCTACGGCCTCATCCTCAGAATATCTCTAGCTAGGGGTGCACCCACGCCAGATATTTCTGAATGCCGGGTGCACACATGCTGACAGCTAGAAGGGAGTGGGGATGTAGTCGGCTGTACGCACTTCATTCAGAATTCCTTGCTGCTCTGTGTGGCAAAGGAAACAAATAGAACGAGAGCCACTGACGGGCTGTGCATGCTCCGCAGGAATAAGAAAAAGGTCAGTTTACGGGTGATCCTGTGGGAAACACAGTGGGACATCCCAAATCAGGATTGTTGGAATACTTTTAATGCAACAACTATATCATGTATGACTGTCTGCTTATTATGCTATTGATAAAGTTAGTTAAAAAAACTGCAAAGGAGATGTGGGATGGGTTACATAAAGTGCATGAAAGATCAAATCTCAGCAATAAGCTTTATCTCATGAGAAAACTGTATCAGTCTGAGCTAAGTGAGAGCCAGAATATGTTCCCAAAGAAAAAGGTTTAAAGTGGAAATCTCGCGCAAAATGAATATGTAACTATCGATAATATTATAAGTGACAGAAGCTGCAAGACTAACCTGATTGGATTCTATGAGGAGGTGAGTAGAAGCCTGGACAGAGGGGCGGCTGTGGATATAGTTTTTCTAGATTTTGCAAAAGCATTTGACACTGTCCCCATAGACGCTTATTGGGGAAATTGAGATCTTCAGGATTAGAAAATACAGTTTGTAACTGGATTGAAAACTGGCTGAAGAATTGTGTGCAGCGAGTTGTGGTTAATGATACCTAGTCTGAATGGGTATCAGTTGTAAGTGGTGTACCCCAGGGTTCAGTGCTGGGCCCACTATTATTCAACTTGTTTATAAACGACATAGAAGATGGAATTAAAAGCACTGTCTCTATTTTTGCAAATGACACAAAGATATGTAGCACAGTGCAGTCTATTGAAGATGTTCATAAGCTTCAGGCTGACTTGGACACTTTGAGTGTCTGGGCATCCACTTGGAAAATGAAGTTCAATGTGGAAAAATGTAAAGTCATGCACTTTGGGTCTAACAACCTGAAGGCCACATATATCCTCGGAGGAGTAAAACTGGGAGAGTCACATGTTGAGAAGGATCTGGGGGTACTGGTAGATCACAGGCTAAATAACAGCATGCAATGCCAAGCAGCTGCTTCCAAGGCCACCAAGATACTATCATGCATTAAAAGATGCATGGAATCATGGGATAGGGATGTAATTTTGCCTTTTTACAGGGCACTGGTGCGTCCTCACCTGGAATATGCAGTCTAGTTCTGGGCACCTGTTCTTAGAAAGGACGCTCTGACTATGGAAAGGGTGCAGAAGAGAGCCACCAACTAATAAGGGGAATGAAGGATCTTAGTTATGAGGAAGGATTACGAGAATTAAATCTGTTTAGTGTTGAGAGGAGACGACTGAGGGGGGACATGATTAACTTGTATAAATATATAAATGGCCCATACAAAAAATATGGGGGAACACTATTTCAGGTAAAATCCTCTCTAAAGACAAGAGGGCATTCCCTTCGACTGGAAAAAAGAAATTTAGTCTCCGGAGACGACAATCATTTTTTACCATAAGAACTATAAATCTATAGAATAGCCTCCTACAGAAGCTTGTTACAACATCAACCGCTGACAGCTTAAAAAAAGTTACTTTTAGCGGTTACCAGTAAAAAATAAAAATGGAGTGCGCATGCGCGTGGAGTTGTGATGGACGCGATCTAGAGGAGCTCCGCGCTCAACGGCCGTTGTGAGGGGCGAGGAGCGGGAATCGGCGCACAGCAGAGCTCTGTACCTGGGAGGAGAGGTGCAGCAGAGACGCTCCGTGAGGCGAGGAGCTGCAGTGAAGAAGAATGGAGGAGTCGGTAATCACCTGGACTTGCGGTGGGTGAAGACAAGATGGCGGAGGACCTGTCTGCAGAGGATCTTAAAGTGATTGAGGCATCATTCATGGTCAGTGAGCGAAGGCAGTCAAGTCAGCCCAGTGCGAGTGTGTAGGCAGAAGTAAGTGCCTCTCTTATACAGCAGTTTGATGTTATGCTGCAGAAGGCTCTATCTACAAACACTAGTTTGATTACAGAACATCGATCTAAAGAGCTGGAAAGGGTGACAAATGGGTTGAGCATGCTGGAAACCAAACTGAGCGATGTAATAACCTCTCAGGAGATTTTAGACTCTGAAGTTCTCCAGCTTAAAATAGATAATTCTCTGCTATTCTCTAAGATGGAGGACATTGAAAACAGAGACAGAAGATCTAATTTAAGGTTTAGGGGTCTCCTGGAGCATTTTGAAGATCTTAATTCTGTGATTACAGCCCTATGTCAGGAGCTATTACCAGGGATCCCTATAGATCACCTTGAGATGGATAGGGTGCATAGATCATTGGGTCCACGTAGACCACCTGGTGACCCACCCAGAGATGTAATCGCAAAGTTCCAATATTTTCAGACAAAAGAGATGATCCAAAAAAAGGCGCGGGACATGTCTAATTTAAGTTTCCAAGGGCACAAATATCTGATTTTTTCGGATCTGTCTGCTATCACAATGGCTCGGGGGAAGGAAATGAGACCTCTACTCTTGCCGCTGCAGGAAAACAAGATTAAATACAAGTGGGGATTTCCTTTTCTTATCTCCTTTGTTGTCAAAGATGTCCCCTATTTGGCCACAACTATGGAAGAGCTCCGTTCTCATTTGGAAGTGGCGGGTGTTCTGCGACAGAAGAATCCCCTAAGATGCAACGCGCAGACAAAAGAATGAAGCGAGGCAATTGTTTTGCGAGCTGTAGCACTTCTCTGGACTATAACATCTGAGAGAGCTTTCTTCGAAGGTTTCTTCGAAGCCTCAGGCTGACCTTTGATGCTTTTCATTTTTCTTGGAAATCCTGACCGCTATGGATTTTTCTCTGAGACATTCAACTTGGAACTCTCTTACCTGATAAGGGCTGTTTTTCAAATCTGCCGAAATGACGGGTTTATCTCATCTTCCTTCCCGTGTGGTTGGATTATTTCTATTTTTACCTAATTTTTCTGAATTTCATAACCATTTCAATATGTATTGGTGATTTACTTTCTAGTTTTAGTCTCCGAAGGCCTATCCTATTTTACTAAGCACATGATGGGGGGTGTCTTGCCTTGCCGCCACCTTGCTTACACCACGTCTCTAAAATTTTGAGATCGGGTGTTGGTGGGGAGGAAGGTGATAGTAGGACCCTCCTCAGGTGTTGTTTTATATGTCTTTGAGTCTTATATGCATTTTGGTACAGCTCCCTTTAGCCTTTTCACTAGATTTCTCCTAGTTGGCCGAGGGAAATAACATTGGTTCTATGTTAGTTTTTTAAATGTTGCGCTGAGATACGCTAGTATTTTGTTTTTTTTTTGGCAACCCTCATTTGACCGTCGGCAGAATCATGCCGTACTTCATCTAAACTAGAGGATTTATTTCCTGTGGTTTTGTTATTTCTTATTTTTCCCCCTGGAGGGCATTTGGGGCGCAGAGGCCTTCTCTTGGCGGTCTAATATTAAGGGCGCTAGAGCGGGCACTGTTGTTCTGAAGGTCTTTTAGTGGGGCAATTTTTGGAGGTGTCAAATAATTTTTATACACTTTGGTGTGAACCTCGGTGGGACGTGGTAGTGGAGGAGAGAGTTTTTTCTGGCCCCACTGAAGGCTTGTCCCTCTTTTTGGGTTAATTGATTGTCCTTCTACTCCCTTAAGGTAACTTTCTTTGCTTCCCTTACTACTCTGTTCTTCTTTTTCGCTACTGTACTTTCTATAGTTCTTCTTTCCTCCTCTCCTCCCTCCCTTTTTTTTTTTTTTTAGTTTTGTTTTAAGTATGACTCTTTTTAAGTGGTGATTAGAGATGAGCGAACCGGTTCGGACGAACCGGAATTCGCTCCGAATTTCAGGAAATATTCGATTCGGCACGAACCCGAATATTTTGTGGTTCGTGCCGATCGAATTTTTCCTGAAATTAAAAAAAAAAAAATGCCGGCATGGTGGGAGCCGGCCGGTAAAAAAAAAGCATTTTTGCCGGCATGGTGGGAGCGGGCCGGCCCGCTCCGCTGTCAGCGGAACCGGCCGGCCCGCTCCCACCATGCCGGCATTTCAAAAAAAAGCAAACACTTACCTGCAGGTCCGGAGCGTGGAGGCCGGCGCCGCTCTCAGCTGTCATCTGAGGGCGCGTCATCAGGCTTCAACTCGCCACACAAGAAAAGTCTTGCCTTTCGGCAGCTTAGATCCATGTATCCGGATGTGTTGTGCCTCCAGGAGACCCACTTTTCGAAAACCTCCAGGCCCAAGTTCCTGGACGCGGCATATCCCCAGGTACATATGGCTTGCGCTGAGGTCAAGCAAAGAGGGGTATTGATTGCATTTAGGCGGGGCACGCAGTTTCAGTGTCAGAGAGAAATAGCCGATTCGGAGGGGAGATATTTAATTTTGATAGGTACCCTACAGGATGCAGAAATAACTATAGCAACATATTATGCTCCCAATGTAAATCGGGTATTGTTTCTAACTTTTTTAAACTGGTGGACTCAGTGGCGCATGGTTTGACGGTGATTTGTGGAGATTCTAATTTGACTCTGAACCCTTTTATTGATAGGCAATCCCCTAGAAGTATATTAGTGGCAGCTCATTCTATGGCAACCTCTAAGGCTTTTAGGAAATTGTTAGACACATACTCACTGGTAGACTGCTGGAGGGAAGCCCATCCGGGCAATCAAAATTTCACCCATTTCTCACATCCTCATAATGTTTATTCGAGAATTGATCATATTTTTTTTACCTCAGAGGTCATTGTCACTTATGAAGGCTAGTAGGATTCTTCTAATTTCATGGTCGGACCATGATGGTCTGCTCCTCAGACTTGAGGCCCTGATCAGCAGACCCTCCAGTTTTTCCTGGTTCTTAAATTCTTCCATTCTGTCGGATCCAGTTGTAACTTCGACAATATCTGATACCTTAATGGAATATTTTAGGTGTAATAAACCTACCATTAGAGGCCATTTAATTCAGATTGCCTCTAGAAAGAAAAGGGATAGGAATAATCTTATTACTAGCCTGGAGACTGAATATGCGAAACTTGCGGAAAAGGCAAAAACTCATATGACCCCAACTGTGCGCACTAAACTTTTTAGAATAACGCATGAATTGAATTTGACTTTGGCGTGTAAAGCAGAAAAAAAGCTTCGCTGGTTAAGGTATAAGTACTATTGCAAGGCTAATAAACCCGACTCTTTATTGGCGAGAAAATTGAAGACACCAGAGTGAGACTATTGCCCTATAAGGTTAAAAAATGAAAGAGGTGAACTTACTAGCAATCCAAACAAAATAACCGAAGTATTTAGGGTACAACTTCAGAAGTTGTACGCAAATCCAAACCCTCCGAAATTAGAAAACTTTTTTTTTTTGAGGGAATCTCCTTACCGCAACTTCCTGATCAGCTGAGAGATTCTTTAGAGGAAGATTTTGGGGTTACTGAAGTGGATAGGGTGATCTCTAATTTGAAAGTTAATAAGAGGCCAGGGCCAGATGGATTTTCAGCGTCATATTATAAGACTTTTTCTGCAATTTTAGTACCGAAGCTTGCTGCTCTCTTTAATGATATTCGTAGAGCAGGGAATTGCTTACTGCTTCAATCAGTATGCTTCCAAAGCCAGATTCAGATCATGCAATTTGGTAAAATTTTAGGCCGATTTCTCTTATTAACATTGATGTTAAAATCTTTACAAAAGTCTTAGCGGATAGAATGTCGGTTCATTTGTCTAAAATAATTCATAATGACCAGGTAGGTTTCATCCCAGGGCGGCAGGCGGGAGATAATATTAGAAGGGTGGTACAACTATCTTATTTGGCAAAAGTACAGAATACATATTCTATGCTGTTGTCCCTCGATATTAAAAAAGCCTTCGATTCCGTATCTTGGGAGTACCTCTTCCTTTTGTTAAAAAGATGGGGGTTTGGCCCGAAATTTTTAAACATGCTTAAGGCGGTATACGCTAATCCAGTAGCGTTCATCAAATATAATGGATATAAGTCGGAAACATTTTCGTTATCGAGAGGTACTAGGCAAGGATGCCCTCTTTCTCCCCTCCTGTTCGCCCTGGTGATGGAACCCCTGGCCCAAACAATTAGGGACTCTTCGGATATATCTGGAGTGAGAGTGGGGGAATCACATCGTAAGTTGTGTTTATTTGTGGACAATTTGCTTCTCGTGGTTTCGAATCCTTCCATTTCATTACCTAATATTCTGCGAACTATGGAGAATTTTAAGGAGGTATCAGGTCTTCAGGTAAATACTGACAAATCAAAAGCCTTAAATATAAACATTATGAGCGATCAGTGGAGCATTCTGAAATCCTCTTTTCCATTCCAGTGGGAATCGGGGACAATTAAATACTTGGGAGTGAATTTATCCAGTAATTATGATAATTTGTTTTCCGCAAACTATATCCCTATGAGACAGATGTTATACGGGTTGCTAAATCAGTGGAAGAGTTATGGATTGTCCTGGCTTGGTAAAGTAGCAGCAGTAAAAATGACATTGCCCAAGTTCTTTTACCTGGCCAGGGCCCTTCCTGTTAGGATCCCTACACAGTATTCAAAAATGCTTCAGAACAGTTCTAGAGTTTATCTGGGGCGGTAGTCGTCCAAGAATAGCTAAAAATGTCCTTATGCGTCCAAAATTGATGGGAGGCCTGGGAGTTCCAAATGTAACGAAATATTATCAAGCGGCCCAGATTGCCCAGTTGCTCTCGTACCATGTAGCCACTGAGGTACCCTGTTGGGTTCAGATTGAAGCAGAGAGGTGTCGACTACTTCTGGTAAATAATCTGTTCTGGATTACCCCGAAATTTAGGAAATTCATACAAAATCCAATTATGATCCACTCTTTACAAGTTTGGGATGATCTTAAATATTCGGGGAGACTCGCCTCAGCCCATTTGCCTTTATTAGGTCTATGGAATAACCCGATGTTTCCCCCAGCATGTATGGATCCAGGCAGATTTTCTAGATGGAAAGGGGCTGGTATTTCCCATCTTTTTGAGTGCATACAGGGTCCAGAAGTTGCTCCTTTTCAATATTTTAAGGATACCCATCAGTTGCAGTTCGGCTATTTACAGGTTTCTCACTTCATTAGGTTAATAATCAAAGAGTCAAGCTCTTTAGATCGCTTTACTCTCTTTGAAAGGAGGTGTAGAGAGGATCCGCGGGGGAAGGGAGCGGTGTCAGAAATTTATCAACAACTGTGTGAAAATTTAGGCAACCTGAGTCCGACTTATAGACACAAGAGGGACCAAGACCTGGGAGTTAGGAGAGAGCATTAGGATTGGCAGAAAATGTGGTTGAATTCTTTTGGATCAGCTGCCTCTGTTATGGCTATTGAAGTTAATATAAAGGTGGTTATGAGGTGGTATTGGGTGCCGGAGCGAAGTTGCCATTTTGATGGGTCATCTCAGGCTTTAGAGGGTGTGCTGAGAGGGGTACGTACCTTCATATTTGGTGGAGATGTGGTAAAGTTCAGCTTTTTTGGAAAAAGATCTTTAGGGTCTTGAGCAAGACCATAGGTAGAAGGGTGATACCGGATACATGGGTTGCATTACTCAATGAACCAGTGGGGAAAGTAGCTATAATTCATAAAGTTCTATCATACCATATTTTGACGGGGGCTAAATTCGTGATAGCTAAATCCTGGAAGTCACCTACCTTAAGTTTTAGAGATTTTAAGAATAAAGTTAACTTTATCATGACAATGGAAAAAATGTCCATGCTCAACGGGACGGGCCTGGAGAGAGGTGTGGATTCAAAACTACTTACCGGGTGATTTCGACCCTAACCTTCTATCAGTTTGAGCAGAAGGTAGCATTTGATCTTTATTGAGTCACCCCTCCCCCCCTTTTTTTCTCACCTTCTTTTCTCCTCCTCTCATCTCTCTTCTTCCTTTTTCTTCCTATCTCTTTTTCCTTTTCTTTATCTTCTCGCATTAATCCTCATGCCCCTCGGCAGTTGTGTCTGGCTTTTTTACTCTATGTCAGGCTCGAGTGGAGTGTGCTCTCATGTAAATAAATTTCATTTAGGTTCTTATCTTGATCGGTGAGTATATGGGTAGATTTGAATTCAGTTCATAATTCTGTTTCGTTATATAGTACAACTTAGACAGTTGGACGAGAAACTGTTGGGGGGGGGGCATTAATGAATATGTGCTTGTTATGAACCTACATATATATTCTGTATGTGTGTGATGGTACTTTCGTTGGTGACTAGTATCATTAAAATTATTGAACAAGAAAAAAAAATAAATAAATAAAATAAAAAATAACTTTCCTTACCCCAACACCCTTGGTTGAACTTGATGGACATATGTCTTTTTTCAACCGTATTAACTATGTAACTATGTAATAAGGAGATCTGACTCAGTGATTATGCAGATGCAGATTGGGCTGGAGATTTAAGTGATCAGAAATCAACAAGTCTTTACTTGTTCAAGATAGGAGAAACTTCAGTTTCTTGGTCCAGCAGAAAACAGGTGTCAGTTGCGCTATTTTCAACAGAAGCAGAGTACATGGTACTGCTGGTCATGCAAGTCAAGAAGCAATTTGGTTGAAGCAACTTATAGAAGATTTTGGTAAACCACTAACTCACCCAACCGCTATCTATGCGGATTAGATATTGAAGTCCACAAGTATTAAACTTGCCAGCAGTGAGAAGATCAGTGCAAGGACTAAGCACATTTATGTGAAACATCACTGCCTGTGTGATTTAGTGGCACATGGGATACTTGAGTTTGTTTATTGAGTCTGACAAGATGGCATGACAAAGCCACTATTAAGAGCCAAGTTTGAGGAGTTCAGAATCGCAATGGAACTAATAGCATAAGTAGTTTTTGTGTGGGGGTGCAGTAATAGCTTTAATCCAACAACTACATCCTGTATATGACTGTCTGCCTGTTATGCTATTGATAAAATTTGTTTAAAAAGAAAACAGGAAGTCTTAGGCAGACCATGTCACTTTATGCATAGTGTGTAAAACCTGTAAACAGAAAGGAGCTTTTTTCCTTTTCGCCACATTGAGATGTGTTGCTGATGTATCCTGTTCACGTTTATGTTCCTAACTGTTGCTAAATAAACAGCCGTTCTTTCTGCACACTGGAAGAGTGTTGTGTACAATCTGCTTCCAACAAGGATGTCCTGCCAGAAAGGAACAAAACCCAAGAAAGTAAAATTCTTGGGTGTTTTTCCTATTTAGCAGGCTGAAAGATCAGGGCACTCTGCTCCCTTCCAAAAACATTGTATTGCCCTGAAAAGAAACACCATCTACCAGGGCAAATGCTGGTATACATACAAACAATTTCCATGTACAATTTTTCGAGCGAGGTGATAAAGCCAGCCTAAATTGGGCGTACAGCCATCCTAATAATGTCCTTCCATTCCCGTATCCCTGAAGAACATAACACCTGGCTTGTTAGTATAAAAGTGGTAATGAGCTGGCAAGCAATATGCAGCATAGGTGTTAAATCGTGCCTATGTTCTGCTCAGCTGTCAACAATGTCTTATTGGAACAGAAATTACAGCTTGTCTGTAAAGTCTCAGAGAATGACTGATTGGGGTCGTTTATCGGTGCTGGAGGTGGTAACGGAGCAACAATGAACCTCCGGGTCCCTGAAAGTCCCCAATGACTTGTTACTTTCCACGATAAGCAAGACCAGCTCTGTCTGCGCTTAGGTAGGATTTGACAACGTGTTCTGCATTCTGCTTTGACACAATGTGGCGCAAGCTTCTATTAACAACCAGCCCTGCTGGAATACACTGACATTTATGAGTCATGCATGGAGCACTCTAGCCTTAGAAAACACTGAACGGTGATTGTATACAGAGTAAATAATGGCTGACTGCAATGAAGTACAGTATACTTGGGGCTTGCAAGCTGTGCAATCCCACAATTCCACAACTGTCTCCCTTTTCCACATCCCCTACTGCTTTTTAACGTATTTAATTTTTTTTTCATATTTGCTCCTTCTTTTACTTTATCCCACATTTCCCCGTCCTTTTTTCCACATTCTCAACATCTTTTTCCCTTTTCCACATTACCCCATCTTCTTTCTACATTCCATCTGTTTCACGCTCCTTTCATTGTTCCCTCCTATATTTTACACTTTCCACACCTCCTCCCATCCTCGTCTTTTTTCCACACCCCCTTTTTTCACATTCCCTCCATACCTTTTTCCACATGTCATTCTTTTTGTACACATAAGGGTCGATTCAAAGAAACATGTAACAGCTTGGATTTTGGTGCCGATCATCCTATTTTTCCCGTCCGCTCGTGCGTTCGTATGAACTTGCGAGTGATTCTATAAGCAAATACGTTTCTATCCTAAAATGTACGTCCGTTCGTATGGCAGTTCGGTAATCAGACCTATGTCAGTTTCCATCCTGAATTTTCCGTTTCATTTCTCAGGTTGCAACATTGGTTTTGCCCTTTTTCCTTTTTTGTCTGGACGTAAATCCTTCTGATCTTGCGGCTGCGCACTACAAACTTACCTCATTAAAGTGCATTCTAAATATTTGGTCTTTTATTTTTCTTTATTTCATTCATTTTGTAGTAACCAACCATTAATGAATGCATTTGCATAAGTAAATCTTACTTTGTTTAATTTTTAGTTAACTTGCATTTTTTACTTGTGGATTTAATTTTAATATTTTGGCTTCAAATGGTACAACTTAAAATTTTGTGTGTGGTTACCCACACCCTCTCCATACAGATTGCTCTCAAAAATTAAAAAACACCCAGCAACTTCGGCATGTTATGAGTCTAGAAACAGCCAAGATGGCGGGTCAGGTATTATCGGGCAGCCTGCAAACAGAAAGGGCCTTGTGACTGTGTTGCTCTGCATTCTTTGATTTCTGACCTTTCCGTGCCCCCAGCTCTGCTGTGTCTGTGCAAAATACAGCAGTAACCCACATCCTGCACTTTATCCCGCTCTCCTCTCCTCAGTAAGTGTGATGCATCTGACCAAAGATGAGGTAAAATAATTAAACAAAGCAAAGGTAAACAACTACACCAATAAATTCAATCTAAAAATATTATTCTAGTACATCAATTTAAAAATAAATAACAAAGGACTTAAGTTTCTTTAATTAACGCAAATATATGGATGTATTGCAAAATAAAGTTTTACATGCAAAGGACTAATTAAGGTCCACATTAAAATGCTTTTATAAGGCATACATGAATCAGGTATGCATTGCCATACAATTTATGGCCTCGGCCATGCTGATACATGCAGTTCATTGGAGCTCAAGACGCGCAGACTCCTCCACATAGCCAAAAAACCTGTTCAAGAACAGCAATCCGACTGCTAAAAGGTGTCGGCAGTGGCTTTCTTTTAAAACGTATTTAGAGGTTGGAAAACTGTTCTCTGAATCACACCTAAACACATCCGATTATCCTAAGTTTTACGTTTTGATCCTAAGTTTTAGGATTTGATCCTAAGTTTTACGTTTGGATCCTAAAATTTAGGAACGAACTTCCGATGATCGTAAAAGCATATACGAATTCGCACGTAGGCTCGTGTGAGTCGGAAATGGCCAAAAAAACAGGAAAAAATGACTAACACCCACCCAAACTTACGATTCTCGATCCGAAATCAATTAACTTTTGCTCTTTGAATCGAGGGGATACTCCTCTTTTTTCCCACATTCTCTCTTACTCTTCACTTACTCTTTCCCACACGCCCCTCCTTTTTTTTCTCTTTCCATACCATCCACCCTTTATTTTCCTCATTTCCTCTTTATTTCTCTCTTTTCTACACCTTTTTTGCCAGATTCCTTTTATCCACATTTCAGCATTTTACACATTCCCTCCATTTCCTTTCTGCATTCCATCCGTCTCTCTCCCTTTCTATCTTTTTTAAATTATCTCCATCTTTCCTTCACTTTCCCTTCATCCATCTTATCATACTTTATCTGTCACCGTTATTGTCTTAGTGTGAATGTATGAATCAGATTAATTGTTGGAAAAATACATATATATATATATATATATATATATATATATATATATATATATAGCAAGATGTACTTCAATCTTCTCTGCAATCACATGGGCCTTAAATCAGAAAACTTGCCTTAAAATATCTCATGAAAAGAAAACTGTTTCATGATTTCTCCAAATTAAGGCATAATTTTTGTTGTGATTACGTTAAGAGAGGACGTTATTAAGAGGACTGAGCCCATAGAGGAGGGCATACGGGCTGCTATACCTGCATGCCAGGGGCCGGACACATTTGAGGGCTTTTGAAGCTGATAAAAATTGTGGACAGATTGACTTTTGAGAGGTTGGGAGATTGTGGTCCTTTAATGCTTTAGGGCTTTCCAAATCAAATGTAAACTAAACAGCATGCATGGTCTGAGAACCTTCTAAAGCTGATATTGTGGCTTGAGCAACTTTTGAAACTGATGGAGACCACAGACCAAGCATGCTCATACTTGCTTTTGCCAGAGAGAGAGAATTTTGGCCATGTATACCCAGTTGCCTTTGAAACTGAAAGCGCCCCCTTGTGGCTCCCAAATTTTGAATTGTATCATGCAATTAACCACACTAAAGTTGGGTTACAGTGGATCCTGTCACATGAGAAAGCTCAGAGTAACATTTGAAACTAATGGAGAGCACAGATCAAGCAAATTCAGAATTGCTTTTTGAACCAATGGATATTGTGGGCCAAGCAAGAGAACCTGTGGGCAAAGCAATTTTTGAAAGAACAAGAGCAATAGATATAAGATCCAAACTGCAGCTGAGCATTTGGAAATGGTAATAATTTAAGATGAGCGAACCAAATTATTAGAGCCAAAGGTCGGATTGAATTTCTGGGAATCTTTGGTTTGCTGCACTCCCGAATTTGCTGCAAGTTCATGTAAATTAACTCCCAGTTTTCAATGGCTGATTTGGAGGCCAGGAAGTGACCATGGTACCAGGAAGTGACCCAGGAACAAAGCATAGGACGCAGAAGTAGCAGGGGGTCTGATGATGCGATGCAGCCAGCCAATCCACTCTGTGCCCCTGGACACACCTACTTATATCTAACTACCTAAGTACCTACCTAACTCCTACGGTCTCTGGGGTGGAAATTTGTCCTTTATACAAGACCCATTTTGTTTGAAAGTTAACCCACAGGGCCACTACCTTATACTGAGGTCAGGGCATTGAACTTGGCACACCTAGCTTGTTTACCCCGAAAATAAGACAGGTCTTATATTTTTACTCCAAAAATAGGTGCTAGGGTTTATTTTCAGGGGATGACTGCCTGCTGGCAGCTGGCAAGATGATAGTAGCGGTATAGCAGCTTCAGTACAGTATGTGCATAGAGCCTTCTGGCAGTGGGGGGATTTGTCCATGAGACCAGCATGGCAACAGGCTGGATTAGAGCCAGCAAGATCAGACATTTCACTCCAGACAGACAAGCTTACCTGTGTGACTTGATGTGTCCTCACCCTCATATACAGCATTGATGTGTCCTCACCCTCCTTTACAGATGCCCCCATCTCTATTGCTGAAGCCCATCAGCTGGATTATGAATTGAAACTAAGGCTCATTTTCAGGACAGGGCTTACATTTCATGCATTAGCAAAAAATGCTGAAAAACTTACATAGTAACATAGTATGTAAGGCTGAAAAATAGTCCATCCAGTTCAGGCTTTTTATCTCCTTCCAGTGGTCTAGTAGCCATAGCTGGAAATGTTATTACATGCCAGGAAGGCATCCAGGCCACTTTTGAACGCTTTTAGTGTATCCTTCATTACTACCCCCTCTGGCAGTTCCATAGTCTCACTGCTCTTACAGAGAAGAATCCCCATCCTTTGTCGGTGGTGGAAGCGCCTTTCCTCTAACCTTAGTGGATGCCCTCAGGTTATGGTTACACTCCTGGGTTTCAATAGTTTGAACCTGCTTCACTGATGCCCAGAACTGTACACAACATTTCATATGGGTTCTGACCAGTGACATGAACAGGGGTAAAATGATGCTCTGGTCATGGGCACCTTTATGCACCCCATGATCCTTTTTGTTTGCTTTGGCAGCTGCTGTCTGACATTGATGACTACAGTTTACTAAGTTTCTTGTAAACTAAAGCCCCTTAGCTCTTTCCCCATTGTAGTTTTACCAAGCATATTTAGTGTGTAATCATGTGTAACTTCATTTGCATTTAACTACCCATGCTTCCACACATCTGTTTGTAGCTGCCTGCTGTCCTCTTTTGTGTTAATTACTTTACACAGCTTAGTATCATCTGCAAATTCATCCCTATGCCATTAATATAGATATTGAAGAGATTTGGACCCAGAATTGACCCTTGTGCTACTCCTAGTAATGGTGACCCAATCTGAGTGTGTACCATTGATAACCACCCTCCTATCATTAAGCCAATTTTTGTATCAGCCTTTTATGTGGCACAGTATCAAATGCTTTAGAAAAGTCAAGATATATGATATCCAATGACTCCCTCTGATCCAATCTTGTACTTACCTCCTCATAAAAGCTGATTAGGTTTGTCTGGCAGGAGCGATTGCTCAATAAATCCATTCTGATATGGAGTAATAAGGTAATTTTCACCAAGATTCTCCAGGATAATATCCCTTAAAAAACTCTAAAACAGCTTGCCCACCACAGATGTTAAACTTACCGGTCTGTAGTTCCCATGTTACCCCTTAGACCCTTTTTTGAATATTGGGGACAACATTTGCTAAGCACCAATCCCTCAGAACAACCCCCATACTTATAAATATTAGGAATAATGGCTTGTCTATTATTGTACATAATTCCCTAAGGGGCAGCAGTATTATAATGACTAATATAATAAACAAAAAATATGTTTACCTATCTCAAATACCCTAT
The DNA here is from genome assembly GCA_027917425.1 of Gastrophryne carolinensis. NCBI lineage: Eukaryota > Metazoa > Chordata > Amphibia > Anura > Microhylidae > Gastrophryne > Gastrophryne carolinensis. The sequence goes on along the minus strand of CM051242.1, from coordinate 155,832,958 downwards.
AAGTATGCAAAGAATTGTGGCACCATATTATGGCACCATAACTGTAGCTTTAAGGAGAACAAAAATCAATCATTATTTTCTCACCATAATCTCTGACATTTCAGTGCATTAGCAGCCTGACCTGGTGCTTCCTGGGGAGAACTGCAATTCTCCAAAACAAAAACAAGGTGGGGGGATATAACAGCCATGGCCTTTGGCAAAGAGTAAAGGTTAGCTTTAAACTGATTCTAACTCTTATCTACAGTAACCTCAAAATTGAAAAAAGGTGAGGAAAGCAACTGTCTTTGGACTGTAATGAAAAGTAGATGTCTGCTTTAGATTTTATCTACAGCATCTCCAAAACCAAAAATACAATGTGGGGGCAGCAAAGCACCTAGGGTCTTCATAGTCAGCTTTAAATTGATATAAACAAGTAGGGAAAGCAATGGCCATGATGATTTAAAGTCGTGTACAGGTAAGCTTTAAATGTATGTGTACTCCTACTGACAAAATTTCTAATACCAAAGGTGCGTAAGCAACGTCCCTTAGGCTTGAAAGTGGAGTAGAGGTTACCTTTACATTGATTTACACTGAATTACACTGAATTACACTGAATTTTTACCCATATCTTAAAATAAAAATAGAACTAAGTGGGTAAACCAACAGCGAGAAAAGTCGAAGTCAGCTTTAAATTGATTTGAACTCTTAGCTTCAGAATATACAAACCAAAGGCATAGTGTGAGGGAGGCAATAGCCAGGGGGCTTGAAAGTAGAGCAGAGGTTAGCTTTAAATTGATTGGTACTTTTACCCACAGCATATGTTAAACAAAAAACAAGATTGAGCATATGATGCATGTTTTTGAAGAACACATCGATGCATACAGATTACAGAATATTATAGATTACTGAGGCACAGACAATAGGGCACCCACTGCAGTGTGTTTTAGCCGTGAGTCTTCTCCTGTCTGGAAAAAAATTGCGGTGTCAAAAAATACAGTTCCAAGCTAATGTAGTTATATTACTTGCTGAGAGATTTTCATTCAGAGTCTTTAAAAAGAAAGTGTAAGGGAAAAGAAAGAGAACACTTGTTAAAATGTTCCTCTCATGTGTTGACATTCAAAGTGCAGTCGATACCAAAAAAACGTAATTGCAACTCTGGTTTCGCTTCCTGCTCTCGTCTCTCGGCAGTGGCGGTGACTCAAAAAAACAACGTTTTTAAAGAATTTAATATCCGTTCAGAAATATAAATCTTTCCAGAACAGGAAAAGATTTATTACTGTTGGGATCCAATAATATTAAGCTCAGAGTTCCTGGAGAAATAATGTCCAGTGGTGAAACGCTCTTCATATTTTCTTCTAATAAGCAGAAGAAATGTACCTGCTAGATACTGTGGTTTTCTTGCGGCTGTTTTCCATGTAAGACAAATGGCATCTTGGAATACTGTGCATCCGTTTTTGTCACTTACTAGCTGTATGCCTCTGTTGCTTTGGGCTTGTCCAGAGTAGTAACTCAAGTCACCTACAGCAGTGGTCCCCAACCCTTTGCTACAAGGCCCACCAACAGCTCATGTGTGGATCTCCACAGAGCGGCCCCATAGCTCTGCTGCAGCACTAGGTACGTCACATGTGCACTTGTGTGGGGATGTGTAAAACATGGTCTGTTGGTGGGCCTTGCAGGGTAGGGTTGAGGACCCTGACCTACAGTATGTATTAACATTATAAGGTAAATGGGACACCAGCTAAATTTTGTTTCATGGGAAAATATATGTGACCCACACAAGCCTGGATAGAGGCAGTGTGGTGAGGAGCAAGTTCTGTTGGATCCCATTCTTGTGTGTGCCTAATTTGGGATGGTAGAAAAACATCTTGGTACATATGTTGGATAAACACAAATGCAGACAAGAAACTGTTGAAAAACAGCTGATTGTTCCTTATTCACACTTTGTGCACTGCACAACTTCTTTCCAAAGTTTCTCACTCACTCACATCAGCTGGTATTATCCCCTCTGACAGGTTTCCACATTTTTCCACCATTAGGGAATTGGAACCAAAAATAATCTCGGGACTTAATTAGCCCCTGACAAGCCCATGACCCGCCATGATATCCTGATGAGTAGTGTTAAGCGGATCCAACCCCCAACGTTCGGAAACATGCCTAACTTTGCGGTTTTGTGCACCCGAAGCCAAACACGGATTTTGCATAGAAATCTGTGCACTTGTTTGGTCTTCTGGCTGGACCGAAAGAAGGATGATCAATCAGCCTTCTTCCTTCCCCTCCCTCCATTGGCATGTATTTAGGTTTATAGCACACCAAAAATACAAACAAGTGGGTCTATAATAAGACACGATTTGTGGGTGCAGACAATCCGAGGTACCCCACCACACTGTACCTCAGTTACTAGAAGGTAGCAAAAAAGGGGTGGAAAAAAATGCACACCAACAAGGGTTTTATCGTTATGCAATTAAAAGTGTATTTATACATAAAGAAACTGATACAAAAATGAGTGCTATACAATATAGTGCATCATGGTATTGAGATATCACAGTAGATTCAAACACTAGGATGTAACACCCAATAAAAGGATATTTGATGAGGAATCTCTGTATGGCATCGCCTCTGTCTTCAGAATTGTTCGCCACCTTGAGAAATAGGAAAGTAGCAGTAACAAGGTAGCTCTAACAGCATCTATAGTGATAACTAGGATAAGGTAAAAAATCTTTGCCACAAAAATCTAAGAGGTGCATTGGTGGCATTCCTGACGATTAGTGCAGCCATATAACATGTCCAGTATGCATCAAGAGTTAAGGATAATGATAGTCACAGTATATAGATCTATGGATCAGAGTCTAACACTCTGGTCAGCATAGGCAATAAACATCATACCAGAGAAAACCTCATATAGTACATTATAACATAGTAATCATGATGTGAAACATCATTTGTATAGCATACAAATGGTCAAACAAAGTTACAATAATGCTACCAGTTCCAAGCCTATGTTGCGGAGCTCACGGCTCCTTTGTCAAGGCAGCGATTTAGAGATTACCTGTGCAGCGCTTAAATAGAACCTTATCTCTCCCCTGGCCAGCCAGTAGTGACACTTCCGGGCGCGCTTGTGGAGCGCACGCTGGAGTGTTACATCCGGTTTGGAGGTCCCAGCCTGCGTCACTTCCGGCGCTGGCTGGCAGTACGGAGATTGCCAGCCATCGTCGCTTGACGCCGTCACGCGGGGCAGTTGTCACCGGATCATCAGCGTCAGTGAGTTTACTTTGTCAATATCAACAAGCTTTATCAACAATGTGCCAAACGAAGCAAGAATACGCGATGTGCAGAGATGAAAACTGGTTCTTCTAGGGTGGGAAAGATGTCCTTTATCATGCTGCAGAATGCACTGTGAAAAGACATACATATTAAAAACGGATAAAAACAGGAGTCACCATTCAGTTTAGATTATTTCAATGGCACATATCAGGGTAAGGGGGGGCACTATATGGGTATAAGGACTGGGCCCTGGGGTTTCCTACATGGGTTCCAGTATATGATCCCTATTGAATTAGGGTTCAGAATTAAGAACTAATGTGTGTGTCAGAGGGATATCAGGTATAACTCAACCATAGGTATCAGTATTATAATGGATAATTATCTGTATCTGTATTATGGTGAGAGAAATGTAGGGAATCCTGTGTTTGGTTATTCTGAAAACCAGGGGGTATGATCCTAGCCGGGGCTGATGGATATCCGGTGCCTGGACAGGAGAGAAGGATGCTGATTATTCATGATAAGATATCTCCAGTGCAACCAGTTGTGAAAAATAGCAGAGTAACTGTATGATGCACCAAATGGTGTGGAAGTAAGTAAAGTGCTGTAAAAGTGTAGGCCTAGACTGGGCCATGGCTTTTGATTTGGCTTTATTTAAGGATTTATTCAAGGATTTCAATAGGGTAGCCTCGCTCTAGAAAGTCACTAGTAAGTTGATTGGCTCTTTGTACAAAGGTTACATCATCTGTAATAATTCGCCGGAGTGTGATGTACTGGCTATATGGTAGACTATTCTTCATGGATACAGGGTGAAAACTGGAGTAATGTAGAAAGGTGTTTCTATCGCTTTCCTTTTTGTATAAATCGGTTATGATATTCTGTTCTTTAATGGATACCTGTACATCCAAAAAATGGACCTGATGAGTACTGTGTTCAAGTGTAAAGATGATTGTAGGTTCAGCATGATTTAGTCTAGAAACGAATTGATGAAGATGGTCAGGAGAGCCCTCCCATAAGAAAAAAATGTCGTCTATGTAACGGACCCGGTATAGCACTGATGGTGTAAATGCTTGGTCAGTATAGACGTGTTGGCATTCAAATTTGTCCATGAAGAGGTTTGCATATGCGGGTGCTACGTTGGACCCCGTAGCGGTCCCTTGGAGTTATAGGTAATAATGTTTATTATAACGGAAATAGTTCTTTGTTAAAAGTACAGTCAGTAGGTCGATACATAATTGATTGAACTCAGGTGTACCACCCGTTGTCTCTAGTACTTCTGCTATGGTGGAAATACCCTTGGAGTGTGGGATTGATGTGTATAGTGAAGACAAATCCATACTTCAGAGGATGGTTTGATTAGGTAGGGGGCCTAGATTTTCAATTTTGTTCAGGAAGTCCTCGGTATCCAATAAGTTTGATCTAGTGGATAGGACTTTAGGTTGTAACACCTTGTCTAGAAATATGGCAATGTTTTGAAAAATGGAATTGGTCCCAGTGACTATGGGCCTACCAGGTGGATTTGTCGGATGCTTGTGTATCTTTGGTAGAATGTAAAAAACTGGTGTGATTGGTGTGTCTATAAGTATGAAATCATGTAATTTCTTATCTGTGGTGCCAACCTCATGAGCCTGATCAATGATTCGTGTGAGTTCATGTTGTATAGAAGTGAGTGGGTCACTGTCAAGTTTCTGGTAAATTTGAGTATGCTGAAGTTGTGTTATGATCACCGAGTCGTAATAAGAGCGGTCCAGTACTACCGTTGCTCCACCCTTATCGGCTGGTTTAACAATAATTGTAGTGTCTTTAATCAGATTCTAAGGCCATTTTTTCGGCACGTGTGAAATTGTTTGAATTATGTAATGTATGTCTGAGTGTCCAATTTAGCAAATGTACATCTTTTTGGACTAATTTGATGAAGGTGTAGTGCAGGGGGGAGTCCACTTACTTTTTGGTTTACATGCACTGAGGTCAGGTTTGGTGGAGGTTGGGTGTTGGTCTGAAGTGTCAGGTATTTCCAAGTTGGATGCTGTATTGGCAAAAAACGATTTAAATTTAATAGTTCTTTTGTTAAGTACCTGTAGTTCCATAGGGGAAAGGGTTCTGCTCGAAAATGTTGACAACTAGGTTTTCTGCTGAACTTGACTTCGAGTTATCATTTGGCTTGGGTTTCCTCCGACCCTTCCTCGTCCTCTTCTTCGTCCGCGGAATGGGTAGGTGGGGGGTACAGTTACTCTGCTATTTTTCACAACTGGTTGCACTGGAGATATCTTATCATGAATAATTACCATCCTTCTCTCCTGTCCAGGCGCCGGATATCCATCAGCCTCGGCTAGGATCATACCCCCTGGTTTTCAGAATAACCAAACACAGGATTCCCTACATTTCTTTCACCATAATACAGATAAAGGTAATTATCTTTTATAATTATGACACACACACTAGTTCTTAATTTTGAACCCTAATTCAATAGGGATCATATACTGGAACCCATGTAAGAAAACCCCAGGGCCCAGTTCTTATACCTATATAATGCCCCCCTTACCCTGATATGTGCCATTGAAATAATCCAAACTGAATGGTGACTCCTGTTTTTATTTGTTTTCAATATGTATGTCTTTTCACAGTGCATTCTGCAGCATGATAAAGGACATCTCTCCCACCCTAGAAGAACCCGTTTTCATCTCCGCACATTGCGTCTTCTTGCTTCGTTTGGCACATTGTTGATAAAGCTTGTTGATATTGACAAAGTAAACTCGCTGACGCTGATGATCCGGTGACGACGGCCCCGGCGTCACGCGACGATTGCTGGCAATCTCCGTACTGCCAGCTAGCGCCGGAAGTGACGCAGGCCAGGACCTCCAAACCGGATAGTTTCACTACTGGCCAGCTAGGGGAGAGATAAGGTTCTATTTAAGCGCTGCACAGGTAATCTCTATATTGCTGCCTTGACAAAGGAGCCGTGAGCTCCGCAACGTAGGCTCGGAACTTAGCGATCACCATTCTTGCTTGTCTACCTGGTAACATTATTGTAACTTTGTTTGACCACTTGTACGCTATACATATGATGTTTCACGTCATGATTACTATGTTATAATGTACTATATGAGGTTTTCTCTGGTATGATGTTTATTGCCTATGCTGACCAGAGTGTTAGACTCTGATCCATAGATCTATACACTGTGACTATCGTTATCCTTAACTCTTGATGCATACTGGACATGTTATATGACTGCACTAATCATCAGAAATGCCACCAATGCACCTCTTAGATTTTTGTGGTAAAGATTTTTTTACCTTATCCTAGTCATCACTATAGATACTGTTAGAGCTACCTTGTTACTGCTACTTTCCTATTTCTCGAGGTGCCGAACAATTCTGAAGACAGATGCGATGCCATACAGAGATTCCTCATCAAATATCCTTTTATTGGGTGTTACATCCTAGTGTTTGAATCTACTGTGATATCTCAATACCATGATGCACTATATTGTATAGCACTATTTTTTGTATCATTTGCTTAATGTATAAATACACTTTTAATTGCATAACGATAAAACCCTAGTTGGTGTGCATTCATCCCACCCCATTTTTGCTACCTCCCTCCATTGGCCCAATGGGACATGTGTTGATTTCGGGAGAGGTTCCTGCAGCCAGCGTTTTAGAGGCAGATAGACTCTATTGTAAAAAAAAAAACTGCCCTTTTCAGGGCAAACTATAGTCAGGGACAGCAGCTGGAGTGAAGGCTAGAGTAGGTTTGGACTCACTACTATTGCACTAATACCACTGGCTTGTCACTGCTGGGGTCTGGGTGACCCCTTGTCCCACAACATAATGGGGTGTATCCCATTATCCCACAAGAAGCTGTAAGCACTGGTGTGAGTGTGTACTGTGATCACACCTTTTCATATAAGCACTGGGGTGTATCCCATTATCCCACAAGAAGCTGTAAACACTGGGGATTGTGTGTACTGTGATCTCACCTTTTCATTTAAGCACTGTGGTATATCCAGTTATCCCACAAGTAACTGTAAGCACTGGGGATTGTGTGTACTTTGATCCCACAACTTGGTCTAAGCACTGAGTGAGTGTACCCTGTTATACCACAACTTGGTCTAAGCACTGAGGTGTACACTGTTATACCACAACTTGGTTTAATCACTGGGGTGGGTGTACCCTGTTATACTACAACTTGCTCTAAGCACTGAGGTGTACCCTGTTATACTACAACTTGTTCTAAGCACTGGGGTGAGTGTACCTTGTTATTCCACAACTTGGTTTAAGCACTGGTGTGAGTGTACCCTGTTATACCACAACTTAGTTTAAGCACTGGGATGAGTGTACCCTGTTATACTACAAATCACTCTAAGAACTGGGGTGAACCACACTTTCATTCCAGTTGTTCATGGCACTTGTGTGTTAGTGGTCTTCAATACCTAATTTTAGTGGAGCATCTACTGGTTCAGGGCAATTAAATAGGAACAACACACAGGAATGTAATTTTCCTGTGTATTGTTACTCTGTGTGGTGGCATCCCGAATTGAGATGCCCCACTGTGTGTATCCCTCCCCAGGTCACCCCATACACTCACCTTCCTTCTGCTCCCACTGCGACTCGGCTCCCTTCGGAACTGCTGATGGCTACGCCATCCAGACGGCTAGGTACCCGAGTGAACAAAGGTAGCTGAGTGTGCTGCCAGCTGCATGCCTCGTGCAGCTGCAACGTGCCCATGCTGCTCATTCAGAAAGGCTGTGTGTGAGCGCGTGCATGGCTAGAGGTGAGCTAGGATGTGGCATCTGGGGGGTTTCACACTGTGGGGCATCCCAATTTGGGAAGCCCCAAGGACAGGAACTCAGAGAGCCCAGCAGTTTTTTAGACTCCGGGGCCTCCAATGTTCCTGTTTAGGATCCTCTGGGGAATTAAAAAAAAGGAATTGTGTGTTTACCAAGCGTTCAATGCACCTGTTAGTGTTCTGCAATACCTTGAGTTCAAAGCACCTATTCGTGCTCGCCAATACCTATAGTTCCAGGCAACAGTGTGTTAGTGCTCTTTTCGGTACTGGGTATTTTAGGCACATTTTCCTGCATATTTGTCGGACCTCTGTATCTGCAGATAACACTGAAAGCAGCAAATAAGGGACAGGGGCATGGTCGTGGTGGTTACTGCTGGTAATGGAGTTGGTGCTCGTCTGGTCGCTGGTGCTGCAAGGAGAGGACGTTTTTCCTACTACACCTTCCTCTGGTGCAAGCAGATGCCAGGCTTTGAAGCACATTTCTTTAGGCCCCAATACTGCTGGCAGAGCACTCTGACCATCAGCGGTGCTTCTCGCCATGGCAAGCTCGCCCACATGAGCACTCGGATCCGTGAAGCAGATGGGCGCAGCCTGCAGGTCATGCCCACCCGCTGAAAGAACCCGGATGTGTGTGTGGCCATGTGCCTGAGCAGCAGCGGCAGTGCTCATAGCGGGAACTCTCCCTACCCATCCTCCATCTGGCTTGCAGGAGGGACTGTGAATGTAAGTTTATTATTTTTTTTTTGTGTGTTTTTTCCTCCAGGATCTGGGGGAAAGCCTCACTCGCTGCCTATTGGATAGGGGATGCCTCATTCACTGTCTATGGTATAGAGGAGGCCTCAATCACTGTCTATGGGATAGGGGATGTCTCAGTGACTGGCTAGGGGATAGGGAATGCCTCACTCACTGCCTATGGAATGGTAGACACTTCACTCACTGCCTATCGGATGGGGGATGCCCTCACTGCCTATGGGGTGGGAGGTGCCTCATTGCCTATGGGATGGCGGATGCCTCACTGCCTATGGGATGGGGGGTGCCTCACTGTCTATGGAATGGAGGATGCCCTCACTGCCTATGGGATAGGGGATGTCTTACTGCCTATTGGATAGGGGATGTCTTACTGTCTATGGGATAGGGGATGCCTCACTGCCTACTGGATGAGGAATACTTCACTGCCTGTGGGAATGGGGGGAGGAATGCCACATTGCCTAAGGGGATTGGGGGGATGCCACACTGCCTATTGGGAATGGGGGGTGCCACTCTGCCTATAATGGGGGGATTCTGCAATTCTGCTTTGGCATATTTTAGTTCAGAATATTTTTTCTATGTGTGACTCATGGACAGGTGCATCGTATAGGGTGAAGAATATGGTATGCATAGACTTATGTATTTATTTATGTATTTTTGTGCAAATTTATTTATGTATATATTTATTTATTGATGCATGTATCTATATATTTTGATATATATTTATTTATGTAAATATCTATTTATTTATGTATATATTGATTTTGATTTTTTTTTTTTGCATTTGTGTGCATTTTTTAATTTGTTTTAGTTGTCTATTATTGTTTTGAGTACTTTCCCTAGCCCATTTTGTGCAGGGCAATCACGCAGGTGTTACCCCCCTTATTGGGCTTCCAACACCCTTGTTTGGAGTACTTTCTTTAGCCCAGTATGTGCATGGCCATCGCCCTGGTGTTCCCCTCGATTTTCAGCGCTCTAGCCTCTGCAACCCCCATTTTACAGCCATTTCTGTGCCCCCCAATTTGGGTTCCCATTGATTTCAATGGGGTTCGGATTTGGGGGCCCAGACCCCAACTTTGGTGAACCCGAACTTCAAACTACCCGCTTATCACTACTGAGTCAACTTTCTATATGCATCCTGGCTAGTCAACAAGTAAGCTCCAAGGCTGAGGTGGGGGGTAGCAGTGCAAGAGAATTCTCGGTAGTTACAGTTCAGCTACACAGACCCAGACCAGAAAATTATTTATAAACATCTACTGGTTCTTTATTTCTCCTTTAGGAGCATAGCACAACGTCAGTAGTAGTACACAACAGCTTTTCTTCTAAAATACAGTTACAGCAACTCCTAAGGTTCTCTACACCCTCCTTGGGCAGAAGGCTGAAGATTGCAGCAGGTTTTATCCCCAATCATGGGTTTTAGGTGTTTTTCTTCCACCAGCCCAAACTTTACAAGCTCCTGGCCAGTTCATGGCCTTCCACGATATAATTGATGAGCCCACTTTCAATGTGCATCCTTGCCAGTCAACAAGTGAACTCCAAGATTGAAATTTTAGCAGTAATGCATCATCCGGTCCTGGACGTAGGTGGATTTGGCCACTCTTAAATCAATGGACTAGAAGTTTTTTAATTCTAGAGTAGGGCCTATAGCCACGATACTGAGGCTATAGCATTGGGGCAGAACAAAAACAGTTTTTCTTGACTAGGGGATTACAGTGGGGTTGGATATATGGGCAACGATTCGATGGGAGAAGCACTAGCCCATGCAGTCCAAAAGGACTGCAACCCCTGGGAATTCTTTTTGGTCTAATTCAGACCATCAGGGCTGCACCAGCCTTCCTCTTTCCCAGGTTCTCTCTAGCTTCTATTTGGACTATCTCAGTCTCCAGCTCAACTCTCAGTGTTCCTCAGCTACAACTCACTCTATACCTGGAAAAGTAAGTGTTCTCCCTTATATAGACTTTGGTTCCACCCAGGTAAACATTCTACGTATTGGGTCACATGTACTGGACATATGTAAATGGGTATTTGTTATCCCTTAATAAAACATACCTTACAGATTTCAAAGCCACAAAGTACATTTGGTGGAGCACAGAATAGGTTTGGGTAGGTCTTGCATGCAAGTATGTAGGTTGCCAGCAAAGTATGCTGCTCTGTCGGAATAATAAATAGCATGATATCAGCCAAAGCACTATGAGCTTGATGGATATAGGTGACACAGGAGGAAAATAAGGAGGATATACAGTGATTATAAGGCCAGAAAAGGCACAATTTACTAAAAGGGCTTTGTTATTGATTTAAACAAATACCAGGATTATTTGGCTTCAAAGAAAATCACCAACAAAGCCTTTGAAAAAAAAAAAACTGTTGCTACTCGGTATCTAAAAGTAGAAAAGTAAACCGCAGTGTATTACAGCTAAGGGTTCCTGGACCATTCAATCTGCTATTTTAGTTGAAACTATAAAAAAAACCTCTCTAAGGACACCGAAGTGGACAAATAAAACACATCATTCAAGTCTACTGAGAGTTGTATTTCCTAAGAATAAAAATAGAAAGGTGGTTAAGATTTCTACCATAGTCTGAAATTATTCCTTCATACTATGCTAAATATTTACGCTATAAATCAATACCGGGGTAAATCGGAATAAATAAAAAGGAAAACAGTTTACATTTGGCATAAGTGGCAGTGAATAAAAAATAAAATTGAGACATCGACAATTAATACATCAGCATCCACTCTATCTAGCAGCCTGATCTCTTGGTTTATAGAATGGGATCACCTATACCCACTTCCAGTATACCACGATTTAACATGACTGTCAGGAAAACGCATGTCACGTAGTCACATTATGTCACACAACAGTCCAGCACCTATGATCACACAGCAACTTTCCCAAATCATTGTCCGTTTCAGCTTGCCCAGAGGACTTCAGGGCCCAGCAATGCCACTGACAGATTCTAGGCTAAGGCAAAATGATTGCTCAAGTTAAATATAGATTTTAATGCAGTAAGCACACTAGGCAGTTACTGGAGTTTATAATACCAGTCGGGTATTACAGATTACAGGTGCAGTGAGTTAAAAGAAGAGATACAACAGCAGTTGATGGTACCTTAGCAAGATGAATGATGTGTATGGATTAGGGCATTCAGGAAGCTTGGAGCCAGCCCTGGTTCTGGTTGCTGGTCCTATCTTGGCACCCTGCCACGTGACTCCCTACCTACCAAGTCGTGACCAATCCTGGTCTCCCAGGCCTACCTTTAAGCTCAGTCTCTGCCCCCTGCTCCCTCGTTCCTCCCAGACACAAGTCCTGGGGATCTCTTTTGAAGCACCAACTGCTATCACACCTCCCCAGCTATAAATCAATACCGGGGTAAATCGGAATAAATAAAAAGGAAAACAGTTTACATTTGGCATAAGTGGCAGTGAATAAAAAATAAAATTGAGACATCGACAATTAATACATCAGCATCCACTCTATCTAGCAGCCTGATCTCTTGGTTTATAGAATGGGATCACCTATACCCACTTCCAGTATACCACGATTTAACATGACTGTCAGGAAAACGCATGTCACGTAGTCACATTATGTCACACAACAGTCCAGCACCTATGATCACACAGCAACTTTCCCAAATCATTGTCCGTTTCAGCTTGCCCAGAGGACTTCAGGGCCCAGCAATGCCACTGACAGATTCTAGGCTAAGGCAAAATGATTGCTCAAGTTAAATATAGATTTTAATGCAGTAAGCACACTAGGCAGTTACTGGAGTTTATAATACCAGTCGGGTATTACAGATTACAGGTGCAGTGAGTTAAAAGAAGAGATACAACAGCAGTTGATGGTACCTTAGCAAGATGAATGATGTGTATGGATTAGGGCATTCAGGAAGCTTGGAGCCAGCCCTGGTTCTGGTTGCTGGTCCTATCTTGGCACCCTGCCACGTGACTCCCTACCTACCAAGTCGTGACCAATCCTGGTCTCCCAGGCCTACCTTTAAGCTCAGTCTCTGCCCCCTGCTCCCTCGTTCCTCCCAGACACAAGTCCTGGGGATCTCTTTTGAAGCACCAACTGCTATCACACCTCCCCAGCTAAGGAGGATGCTGGCCCCTCGCTGTCCAACAAAAGGTGTTAGGGGAGCCACGGGGGGCTCTTCTGCCTATCTCGTGCCCATATATGGACTTCCTTTTCCTGTCAGGCTTGTAACATGCATTGGGTGACATTTGCTAAGAACAGAAAATCTTAAAGAGGGGGAGCCAGATATGAGCGATAAAATGAAATAGAATATTTGCTCTATTCCCCACAATGACCTTATCAGAACAGGCAGATAGATGGAAGAACGCAGTTCACCTTTTTCAAATTCCAGAAAAACAACTAGTGAAATTGGCTCACCAGGAAAGACACTTAAGTTTATTATTGCACAACTAGAACATTACTTTGGCGTATGGATATCTAGACCCAATCTAAAGAAAAGCTACTATACTAGAATACTGATCAGAAGAAGCAACTGTACCACAATATGCATTAGCATAATAGGATTTGAGGAACTGTTGTAACGCAAGGGGGTATGGACAACCAAGTTATACAATAAAGGGACAGCAGGGGTGCCAGAAAGTTCATTTTATTCTTCCAGCATCTGATGAGGAACTGCACAATGCAATACAAAAGTTCCAACAGTTTCAACCATTATATTTAAAGCAGGGCTCACTCTCTCACGCCCCAGTTGACAGAAGAAGACTTTCACACATGCACAATCCCAACATGAATATAAGTAAGTCCCAGACTCGTTCCCTTAGATCAGGGCTAGAACTTACCATCCCATTTTATGCGGACCTATTCTTGCAGTCGAAGTGTAGGGATCATTCTGAGACCTAGAATCTGTCCTGCGGTCCGGTCCAGAGGTCAATGATGGTCTGCAGTGGTGGGAACAGTTCCAGAATGTATGATGGGGCCTAGAGATGTATAATAGGCTGGTGCCCCATGAATCTGGGTGTATTATGAAGAGAGCCCGGGATGACCTGAGAATTAGCTTCCCGCTAGGGCTTGTTCAGGAGGACACCTCTTTCCTAGATGTAAGGGCCTGAGGTCATTCCCACAGGCAGTGTGGCATTACTCCCCTCTCATTCAGCCACGGGAGGCCAGAAGGTGGGAGGAGTGTCGGGTTGGCGGGCAGATTAACCGATGTCCCCACTGCCCCTGCTGATGCTTCATTTCCTGCAGTGCGATCACACACAAACACCTAGCCCCGTGCAGTGGGTGGGCGTTGCCTGCTCCGAGCATCGGTCATGCCCACCCACTGCACAGGGCCGAGTAATTGCTCTGTGCTCTGTGCTCACGTCGCCAGTGAAGAAGCAGCAGCAGCAGGGACAGTGTGGACGTCGGGAAAAGCAGGGACGGTGAGGACATCAGGCAGGGATCAGTTGCCCTGCCCGTCTGCCTGCCGCTTCTCCCATCTTCTGGCTTCCTGTGGCTGTGGCAGCCCGGACAACAGTGTGGGAGTGGTGAAGTGTGAGTTCCCTTTTTTTGTTTTTATTACATTCGCCCGACAAGACGCTCTGACATTTTCCCCCCACTTTTGGGGAAAAATAAGTGCGTCTTACATGGCGAAAAATTATGGTATGTTTTTTTTTTAGGTTTTGGCGGCATAGATGCATGCGCACACATAAGAATTATTCCTACACTTCCTTACCTCTAGGCCACAACTGCCAGTCCAATGTCGGCAGGTCTTAGACCTGTTTACCATGTGTTAGGAATTCTACAGAAGCCTGCTTGAACCAAATCTATCAATCTATTCAGTTATATTTTTTTTTGTGTATCCCTCACTTTTCACATTCTGACCTAGAGATAAACTCTATACTGGCTCTTACTCTCCCTGTTGTCATCTGATGTCCCTTTTTACTAACGACATTAATTATCTAATCTCTTTCCCAGTCTAGTTAGACTAACAGAGGGTACAGTACCTAACAGTTGCCAACTCACATACTAGGTAGCATCTTAGGCTCATGTGAATCCATTTAAAGTGGACCAAAACCCAGGATTTTACCTATCCTGGGTGTAGATATTTCCCCCCTGGGCACCCCGATCAGGGGTGTCCCACTTTGTGAAACCCCCCAGGTCTCCTGATTTCACTTAATCTTCCCAGGTCCTATGGTGCATGCGCAGCCCTCTTGTCCAATCAGCGCGCTCAGATCTGCTCGAGTCGCTTAATCCAAGAGCTTGTCTAATGCGAGTGGATCCGCACGTGCTGGCGGCCACATCCCCCACTACCCTTTAACAGGGAGTGTGCCCGTGTCGGCCATTCACAAATGCCTGGCACGGGCATGTGCCCTGCTAAAGGGATAGTGTTGATGCAGCCGCTGCTCGCATGTGCCATTGGACCGAGAACAAAGGTGAGTTTTTGGGCAACCTGGGGGATTTGACACAGCAATTGAGGTGTCCTGGGGGGAGCAAGTATGCCTGCTCTGGAGTCTCATAGACTCCAGGGTGGGTTTTGGCCCACTTTAAGCAGTCTAACAATAACAGTTTGTGGCCCCAGCAACCACAAGGAAGACCCACAGCTGCAACACCAACCCAGTAACTTCACTGATCAAATGTTTTGTATCATATCATAATCATGGATTTATTAAAAAGACAAAGACTAATTATCCAAAAACATTCCTAACAGTAGGGATCATAAGCCAAAAAGTGCCATACCACAGCCAATTAAGTATCTTTACAAAATAAATACAAAGTATTTAGAAAACCATCTCATGTATGAACAGTGCATGTAAAAACAGTTTGTGCAAACACCTATGCATACCTAAAGTTCTGATATAAAGTGCAAATGCTTAATACTTAAAGAGAGACGCTTTAAAGTGCCCAAGAAGATTCAACATAAAAGAGTATCACCCTGTATAATGGTCGAATGAAATCCCCACTGGAGCCCGGTGTTCCTTTAGGTAAAGGAACACCAGGCTCCAGCGGGGATTTCATTCGATCAGTGAAATTACTGGGTGCCGCTGTGGGTCTTCCTTGTGGTTGCTGGGGCCACAAACTGTTATATTGTTTCAAATTGGCTATTTGCTGCGGGCTTCCCACATTGGCACACCCCTTTTCATTTGTGTGTTTTTGATACTCGGGGTGGTGTAGGGTGTTTTTTTCCTGTCCTTTTTAATAGAGTATTTAAGCAGTGTAACATCCACCACTTTTGGAAATCAAAGTAAAAAAACAAAAAAAACCTCACCTTGGAGTTGTTCTTCAAATATTCTTATAAGCTTGTGATGGTAAAAGCTAATAGTAAAACCTGTAAACCCCTTTAACATTTTTTGGTATTTCATAATGAGTATCCATCAGGCTCTGTCCAGTACTCAGTAACATATTGCACATCACCCCAGGGCATCTTTAAACCCTAATCACAAAGCCACAGAACACCCCATAGATCTGTGACAAGTAATGTTCTGTCTAGGATATAATAGACAAGACTGTTATCCTACCGTATTGTAAAGTATTAGGCAATTTCCACAAAGTGACATCCAACAGGCAGTACATTATAGTTTAGATAGCATGCATGGATCACGGCCAAGGCATTAGCAACTTACTGGTGATCAATTCATATTAGATTTTATGGCTGCAGGGCCTGCAGCATAGTGCTGTGGTGCATACAAACTTAAAGTGTTGTCTACTTTGTTTCCTATTTGATGATCGGACATTAATTTGAAATAGAGGACTTTAATATAGATCACATAACCTAATATTTACAAGGTGTATCTATGAGCTTTCCAATTGCAGAACAAATTACAATTTAGAAGATTATAGGACATGTTTGTCACTGGTGACAGAAGACCTTGGTCAGCTCCTCTGCTGAACCTTCTACACATTCCTATGGGAAGTGGGATGAGGGCAGCTGCACGGCAGTTGCAGTGTTGCGGCAGTGGTAGTGATATGCTTGGTTGTCCAATCGAACTCAGTGTTTGATTTAAAAGGTGAGCTAATTTTCATTTTAGAAGCTCTAAAAGCTTCAGAAATGAAAAACAAAATTTAGTGTAGGCAATGGTGAAATGTTAAAATGTTTAAATGCCACATCCAGTAGATGAGGATTAGAGATGAGCGAACTTTTGAAAAATTCGATTCGACTGATTCGCCGAATTTTCCGACAAAAATCGTTTCGACCCGAATAAATTCGCGACGAATCGTTATTAAAAACGGCTATTTCTGAGCCTCCTACAGCCTCAATAGGGTTGTAAACCATTCAGCCTTGCTGTAACACGCACAGGATGCGTGCTGGGTTAGTTAAATAATACTTTGAAGAAATATCACATGCAGATCAGAGGCATCGCTAATAGAATCGCAGAGCGGCACAATTGCAGAGAGTTGAAGTGGCATCACTATGAGGGGCAGAAGGAGCCCAAATATACACTGGAGTTGGCCTCAGGAGCCCAAAAATTGGATGAATCACACCCTGGAGTTGGCAGAAGTTGGCAGCAGCAGCAGCAGGAGCCCAAATATACACTGGAGTTGGCTTCAGGAGCCCAAAAATTGGATGAATCACACCCTGGAGTTGGCAGGAGTTGACACCAGCAGCAGCAGGAGCCCAAATATACACTGGAGTTGGCTTCAGGAGCCCAAAAATTGGATGAATCACACCCTGGAGTTGGCAGAAGTTGGCAGCAGCAGCAGCAGGAGCCCAAATATACACTGGAGTTGGCCTCAGGAGCCCAAAAATTGGATGAATCACACCCTGGAGTTGGCAGAAGTTGGCAGCAGCAGCAGCAGGAGCCCAAATATACACTGGAGTTGGCCTCAGGAGCCCAAAAATTGGATGAATCACACCCTGGAGTTGGCAGGGGTTGACAGTAGCAGCAGCAGGAGCCCAAATATACACTGGAGTTGGCCTCAGGAGCCCAAAAATTGGATGAATCACACCCTGGAGCTGGCAGAAGTTGGCAGCAGCAGCAGCAGGAGCCCAAATATACACTGGAGTTGGCTTCAGGAGCCCAAAAATTGGATGAATCACACCCTGGAGTTGGCAGGAGTTGACACCAGCAGCAGCAGGAGCCCAAATATACACTGGAGTTGGCTTCAGGAGCCCAAAAATTGGATGAATCACACCCTGGAGTTGGCAGAAGTTGGCAGCAGCAGCAGCAGGAGCCCAAATATACACTGGAGTTGGCCTCAGGAGCCCAAAAATTGGATGAATCACACCCTGGAGTTGGCAGAAGTTGGCAGCAGCAGCAGCAGGAGCCCAAATATACACTGGAGTTGGCCTCAGGAGCCCAAAAATTGGATGAATCACACCCTGGAGTTGGCAGAAGTTGGCAGCAGCAGCAGCAGGAGCCCAAATATACACTGGAGTTGGCTTCAGGAGCCCAAAAATTGGATGAATCACACCCTGGAGTTGGCAGGAGTTGACACCAGCAGCAGCAGGAGCCCAAATATACACTGGAGTTGGCTTCAGGAGCCCAAAAATTGGATGAATCACACCCTGGAGTTGGCAGAAGTTGGCAGCAGCAGCAGCAGGAGCCCAAATATACACTGGAGTTGGCCTCAGGAGCCCAAAAATTGGATGAATCACACCCTGGAGTTGGCAGAAGTTGGCAGCAGCAGCAGCAGGAGCCCAAATATACACTGGAGTTGGCCTCAGGAGCCCAAAAATTGGATGAATCACACCCTGGAGTTGGCAGAAGTTGGCAGCAGCAGCAGCAGGAGCCTAAATATACACTGGAGTTGGCCTCAGGAGCCCAAAAATTGGATGAATCACACCCTGGAGTTGGCAGAAGTTGGCAGCAGCAGCAGCAGGAGCCCAAATATACACTGGAGTTGGCCTCAGGAGCCCAAAAATTGGATGAATCACACCCTGGAGTTGGCAGAAGTTGGCAGCAGCAGCAGCAGGAGCCCAAATATACACTGGAGTTGGCCTCAGGAGCCCAAAAATTGGATGAATCACACCCTGGAGTTGGCAGGAGTTGACAGTAGCAGCAGCAGGAGCCCAAATATACACTGGAGTTGGCCTCAGGAGCCCAAAAATTGGATGAATCACACCCTGGAGTTGGCAGAAGTTGGCAGCAGCAGCAGCAGGAGCCCAAATATACACTGGAGTTGGCTTCAGGAGCCCAAAAATTGGATGAATCACACCCTGGAGTTGGCAGGAGTTGACACCAGCAGCAGCAGGAGCCCAAATATACACTGGAGTTGGCTTCAGGAGCCCAAAAATTGGATGAATCACACCCTGGAGTTGGCAGAAGTTGGCAGCAGCAGCAGCAGGAGCCCAAATATACACTGGAGTTGGCCTCAGGAGCCCAAAAATTGGATGAATCACACCCTGGAGTTGGCAGAAGTTGGCAGCAGCAGCAGCAGGAGCCCAAATATACACTGGAGTTGGCCTCAGGAGCCCAAAAATTGGATGAATCACACCCTGGAGTTGGCAGAAGTTGGCAGCAGCAGCAGCAGGAGCCCAAATATACACTGGAGTTGGCCTCAGGAGCCCAAAAATTGGATGAATCACACCCTGGAGTTGGCAGAAGTTGACAGTAGCAGCAGCAGGAGCCCAAATATACACTGGAGTTGGCCTCAGGAGCCCAAAAATTGGATGAATCACACCCTGGAGTTGGCAGAAGTTGGCAGCAGCAGCAGCAGGAGCCCAAATATACACTGGAGTTGGCTTCAGGAGCCCAAAAATTGGATGAATCACACCCTGGAGTTGGCAGGAGTTGACACCAGCAGCAGCAGGAGCCCAAATATACACTGGAGTTGGCTTCAGGAGCCCAAAAATTGGATGAATCACACCCTGGAGTTGGCAGGAGTTGACAGTAGCAGCAGCAGGAGCCCAAATATACACTGGAGTTGGCCTCAGGAGCCCAAAAATTGGATGAATCACACCCTGGAGTTGGCAGAAGTTGGCAGCAGCAGCAGCAGGAGCCCAAATATACACTGGAGTTGGCCTCAGGAGCCCAAAAATTGGATGAATCACACCCTGGAGTTGGCAGGAGTTGACAGTAGCAGCAGCAGGAGCCCAAATATACACTGGAGTTGGCCTCAGGAGCCCAAAAATTGGATGAATCACACCCTGGAGTTGGCAGAAGTTGGCAGCAGCAGCAGCAGGAGCCCAAATATACACTGGAGTTGGCCTCAGGAGCCCAAAAATTGGATGAATCACACCCTGGAGTTGGCAGAAGTTGGCAGCAGCAGCAGCAGGAGCCCAAATATACACTGGAGTTGGCCTCAGGAGCCCAAAAATTGGATGAATCACACCCTGGAGTTGGCAGGAGTTGACAGTAGCAGCAGCAGGAGCCCAAATATACACTGGAGTTGGCCTCAGGAGCCCAAAAATTGGATGAATCACACCCTGGAGTTGGCAGAAGTTGGCAGCAGCAGCAGCAGGAGCCCAAATATACACTGGAGTTGGCCTCAGGAGCCCAAAAATTGGATGAATCACACCCTGGAGTTGGCAGAAGTTGGCAGCAGCAGCAGCAGGAGCCCAAATATACACTGGAGTTGGCCTCAGGAGCCCAAAAATTGGATGAATCACACCCTGGAGTTGGCAGAAGTTGGCAGCAGCAGCAGCAGGAGCCTAAATATACACTGGAGTTGGCCTCAGGAGCCCAAAAATTGGATGAATCACACCCTGGAGTTGGCAGAAGTTGGCAGCAGCAGCAGCAGGAGCCCAAATATACACTGGAGTTGGCCTCAGGAGCCCAAAAATTGGATGAATCACACCCTGGAGTTGGCAGAAGTTGGCAGCAGCAGCAGCAGGAGCCCAAATATACACTGGAGTTGGCCTCAGGAGCCCAAAAATTGGATGAATCACACCCTGGAGTTGGCAGGAGTTGACAGTAGCAGCAGCAGGAGCCCAAATATACACTGGAGTTGGCCTCAGGAGCCCAAAAATTGGATGAATCACACCCTGGAGTTGGCAGAAGTTGGCAGCAGCAGCAGCAGGAGCCCAAATATACACTGGAGTTGGCTTCAGGAGCCCAAAAATTGGATGAATCACACCCTGGAGTTGGCAGGAGTTGACACCAGCAGCAGCAGGAGCCCAAATATACACTGGAGTTGGCTTCAGGAGCCCAAAAATTGGATGAATCACACCCTGGAGTTGGCAGAAGTTGGCAGCAGCAGCAGCAGGAGCCCAAATATACACTGGAGTTGGCCTCAGGAGCCCAAAAATTGGATGAATCACACCCTGGAGTTGGCAGAAGTTGGCAGCAGCAGCAGCAGGAGCCCAAATATACACTGGAGTTGGCCTCAGGAGCCCAAAAATTGGATGAATCACACCCTGGAGTTGGCAGAAGTTGGCAGCAGCAGGAGCCCAAATATACACTGGAGTTGGCCTCAGGAGCCCAAAAATTGGATGAATCACACCCTGGAGTTGGCAGGAGTTGACAGTAGCAGCAGCAGGAGCCCAAATATACACTGGAGTTGGCCTCAGGAGCCCAAAAATTGGATGAATCACACCCTGGAGTTGGCAGAAGTTGGCAGCAGCAGCAGCAGGAGCCCAAATATACACTGGAGTTGGCCTCAGGAGCCCAAAAATTGGATGAATCACACCCTGGAGTTGGCAGGAGTTGACAGTAGCAGCAGCAGGAGCCCAAATATACACTGGAGTTGGCCTCAGGAGCCCAAAAATTGGATGAATCACACCCTGGAGTTGGCAGAAGTTGGCAGCAGCAGCAGCAGGAGCCCAAATATACACTGGAGTTGGCCTCAGGAGCCCAAAAATTGGATGAATCACACCCTGGAGTTGGCAGAAGTTGGCAGCAGCAGCAGCAGGAGCCCAAATATACACTGGAGTTGGCCTCAGGAGCCCAAAAATTGGATGAATCACACCCTGGAGTTGGCAGGAGTTGACAGTAGCAGCAGCAGGAGCCCAAATATACACTGGAGTTGGCCTCAGGAGCCCAAAAATTGGATGAATCACACCCTGGAGTTGGCAGAAGTTGGCAGCAGCAGCAGCAGGAGCCCAAATATACACTGGAGTTGGCCTCAGGAGCCCAAAAATTGGATGAATCACACCCTGGAGTTGGCAGGAGTTGACAGTAGCAGCAGCAGGAGCCCAAATATACACTGGATTTGGCTTCAGGAGCCCAAAAATTGGATGAATCACACCCTGGAGTTGGCAGGAGTTGACACCAGCAGCAGCAGGAGCCCAAATATACACTGGAGTTGGCTTCAGGAGCCCAAAAATTGGATGAATCACACCCTGGAGTTGGCAGAAGTTGGCAGCAGCAGCAGCAGGAGCCCAAATATACACTGGAGTTGGCCTCAGGAGCCCAAAAATTGGATGAATCACACCCTGGAGTTGGCAG
Source organism: Gastrophryne carolinensis (assembly GCA_027917425.1). NCBI lineage: Eukaryota > Metazoa > Chordata > Amphibia > Anura > Microhylidae > Gastrophryne > Gastrophryne carolinensis. The sequence continues at coordinate 155,810,909 of CM051242.1, read as the reverse complement.
AAGTTGGCAGCAGCAGCAGCAGGAGCCCAAATATACACTGGAGTTGGCCTCAGGAGCCCAAAAATTGGATGAATCACACCCTGGAGTTGGCAGGAGTTGACAGTAGCAGCAGCAGGAGCCCAAATATACACTGGAGTTGGCTTCAGGAGCCCAAAAATTGGATGAATCACACCCTGGAGTTGGCAGGAGTTGACACCAGCAGCAGCAGGAGCCCAAATATACACTGGAGTTGGCTTCAGGAGCCCAAAAATTGGATGAATCACACCCTGGAGTTGGCAGAAGTTGGCAGCAGCAGCAGCAGCAGGAGCCCAAATATACACTGGAGTTGGCCTCAGGAGCCCAAAAATTGGATGAATCACACCCTGGAGTTGGCAGAAGTTGGCAGCAGCAGCAGCAGGAGCCCAAATATACACTGGAGTTGGCTTCAGGAGCCCAAAAATTGGATGAATCACACCCTGGAGTTGGCAGGAGTTGACACCAGCAGCAGCAGGAGCCCAAATATACACTGGAGTTGGCTTCAGGAGCCCAAAAATTGGATGAATCACACCCTGGAGTTGGCAGAAGTTGGCAGCAGCAGCAGCAGGAGCCCAAATATACACTGGAGTTGGCCTCAGGAGCCCAAAAATTGGATGAATCACACCCTGGAGTTGGCAGGAGTTGACAGTAGCAGCAGCAGGAGCCCAAATATATACTGGATTTGGCTTCAGGAGCCCAAAAATTGGATGAATCACACCCTGGAGTTGGCAGGAGTTGACACCAGCAGCAGCAGGAGCCCAAATATACACTGGAGTTGGCTTCAGGAGCCCAAAAATTGGATGAATCACACCCTGGAGTTGGCAGAAGTTGGCAGCAGCAGCAGCAGGAGCCCAAATATACACTGGAGTTGGCCTCAGGAGCCCAAAAATTGGATGAATCACACCCTGGAGTTGGCAGAAGTTGGCAGCAGCAGCAGCAGGAGCCCAAATATACACTGGAGTTGGCCTCAGGAGCCCAAAAATTGGATGAATCACACCCTGGAGTTGGCAGGAGTTGACAGTAGCAGCAGCCCAAATATACACTGGAGTTGGCTTCAGGAGCCCAAAAATTGGATGAATCACACCCTGGAGTTGGCAGAAGTTGGCAGCAGCAGCAGCAGGAGCCCAAATATACACTGGAGTTGGCCTCAGGAGCCCAAAAATTGGATGAATCACACCCTGGAGTTGGCAGAAGTTGGCAGCAGCAGCAGCAGGAGCCCAAATATACACTGGAGTTGGCCTCAGGAGCCCAAAAATTGGATGAATCACACCCTGGAGTTGGCAGGAGTTGACAGTAGCAGCAGCAGGAGCCCAAATATACACTGGAGTTGGCCTCAGGAGCCCAAAAATTGGATGAATCACACCCTGGAGTTGGCAGAAGTTGGCAGCAGCAGCAGCAGGAGCCCAAATATACACTGGAGTTGGCCTCAGGAGCCCAAAAATTGGATGAATCACACCCTGGAGTTGGCAGAAGTTGGCAGCAGCAGCAGCAGGAGCCCAAATATACACTGGAGTTGGCCTCAGGAGCCCAAAAATTGGATGAATCACACCCTGGAGTTGGCAGGAGTTGACAGTAGCAGCAGCAGGAGCCCAAATATACACTGGAGTTGGCCTCAGGAGCCCAAAAATTGGATGAATCACACCCTGGAGTTGGCAGGAGTTGGCAGCAGCAGCAGCAGGAGCCCAAAAAATGGCCTAAAGACATAAATATGTTTTGCACCATTTGGAAAGTGTAAAACGTGGCACCATGCTGAATCTAGTCGCATGCATCAGGCATTGGTGGGTGGAAATCCTGGCTGATCCATCCCTGATTCATTTTGACAAAGGTGAGTCTCTCCACATTTTTAGTTGACAGACGAGTTCTCCTCGCCGTAACTATGGCCCCCGCCGCACTAAACACCCGCTCAGATGGCACGCTACTTGCCGGGCAGGACAGCTTTTCCAGGGCAAACTCTGCTAGTTGCGGCCACAAATCAAGTTTGGCTGCCCAGAAGTCCAGCGGATCCTCAAGGTGTGTTGGCATGGTCATGTCAAAGTATGACATGACCTGCTGGTTCAGGTCCTGCTCCAGGTCTTCCTGCTGCTCATGAGTAGCCTCACTATGCGGGTGTAGAAAGCTACTCATTAGCGACTGAAGACTGAGGCTGCTGCTGCTGATGGAGCTTCTGCTGCTGCTGCTGCCAACCCCCCCAGCGGCCATGGCAGTGGAAGGTGAGCGCAGAGGTCCCCTCGAGTCAGACCTGCGAGAGTATGGACCATGGCGCAGATAGGCATCGGCCAACTGCCTACGTAGAATGTCTTTGTAGTAGTTGAGTTTGTCCTCCCTCTCGGTGGGTTTAAAAAATGCCCCCATTTTGTGCCGGAAGCGAGGGTCCAATAAGGTGGACAGCCAGAAGTCATCCCGCCGACAGATGGAAACAATTCTGGGGTCACTACGCAAGCATGTGAGCATGCTTCGTGCCATTTGCGCAAGTGACTCGGATGGACTACCTGTCTCCATCTCCACTGCATACTGCCACGGTGTGCCCGGGTCCTCTGTCTCTCCTTCCTCAAAAACCTCTAGCTCCTCTGGCTGCTCCTGCTCCTCCTCTCCTGTCCGCTGACTAGATAAACCAGCCATTTCGCCAAGCCTAAACTGTGTTTCGCTGGGCAACTCCTCCTCCTCCTCTTCCTCCTCCTCCTCCTCCAGTTCAGCTCCAACGGGGTTCATGTGGCCGTAAGATGTAAACGCCATGTCTCCAGTGCCCTGACCAGCCATGGTTTCCAACATGTGCTGTAGTACATGAAGCAGTGGAATCACGTCGTTCATCCCGTAATCCTGCCGACTGACAAATAAAGTGGCTTCCTCAAAGGGCCTGAGCAAACGGCAGGTGTCACGTATGAGCTGCCACTGGTTGACATTGAAGTTACACAGGGGAGTCCCCCTATCTGCTTGGATCATCAGGAAATCCGTGATGGCTTTTCTCTGTTCATATAATCGGTCCAACATGTGAAGGGTGGAATTCCAACGGGTGGAAACATCGCAAATCAGACTATGTTGGGGGATACCATTCTGACGCTGTAGCTCAAGAAGGGTGTGTTTGGCGGTGTAGGAGTGGCTGAAGTGCATGCAAAGTTTCCGTGAAGTTGTTAGGATGTCCTGCAGATGGGGGGAACACTTCAGAAACCGCTTGACAACCAGATTGAAGACGTGAGCCATGCAGGGGGCATGGGTCAGGCTTCCTTGGCGCAGCGCAGACAAAATGTTCTTCCCATTGTCGGTAACCATGATTCCCATTTTAAGTTTTCTCGGAGTAAGCCATGTTTGGATTTCCTGATGAATACATTTAAGCAGTTCCTCCCCTGTGTGACTCCGTTCGCCAAGACAAACCATGTGAAGCACTGCGTGACACCTCCGTGCCCTGCACACATGGTAGACTGGAGGGGCACTGAGACTTGAGCCTACAGTGGAGGGTGAGGAGATGGCGGAGGATGAGGAGGCCGAGTCGCACGGTGTCACAGGCCCAATGGGCAGAGAGCGCGGAGGCCGAAGCGGCGTGACCTGTCCAAGTTGCTGCTGCAAAGGGACCACATTCACCCAGTGGGCCGTAAACGACATGTACTGCCCCTGACCGTAGTTACAGCTCCAGATGTCGGCGCTGCCATGTATTTTGCTACACACCGACAGGCTCAAGGACTGGCCCACCTTCTGTTCAACAAAAGTGTGCAGCGCTGGTACTGCCTTCTTGGCAAAGAAATGACGGCTTGGGACTCTCCACCTCGGCTCGGCACAAGCCATCAGTTCTCTGAAAGGTGCAGATTCCACCACCTGAAAAGGGAGCAACTGCAGCACCAGCAACTTGGACAGGAGCACATTCAGCTTCTGCGCCGTAGGATGAGTGGGCGCATACTGCTGTCTCTTGGACATGGCTTCGCTGATGGATTGCTGGCGGGATGCATGACTTGGAGGAGGAGGAGGAGGAGCAGGAGCGACAGAGGATGGGTATGACGCACAGCTGCCTTCGGCTGAGGTGCTGGAGCCTTGGCTGGCAGAAATTGGGAGCTCACTTGGTGAGGAAGCAGACTGGACCACCCCTTGGGAGCCTCGGTTCTCCCAGGTCGTTTTATGGTGACGCATCATATGTTGACGCAGGGCCGTGGTGCCAACATTTGGACCCTGGCCACGCTTCACCTTTTGCCTACATATCTTGCATGTGGCCATGTTACCCTCCTGCGGATGCCTCAGGAAAAACTGCCACACTGCCGAGTAGCTACTTTTCCCACCCCCTGGCCTCACTGATTCACTGCTGCTGTTGCCAACTCCAGGAACCCCTGCTCCACTACCTCCCGATAAGGTAGACTGCCGCACAGCAGGTGCTCTACCCCGGCCCCGGCCCCGGCCGGCTCCAGCCTTTGGAATTGTGCCCCCATGCTGACTGCTACCACCTTGCTGCCTCAGCTGCTGACTCCGGGGCAACCTGCACCCCTCTTCTCCTGATGATGACGATGAAGCCCCTTCATCACCCGGCTCCCAAGTGCGATCGGCTTCATCGTCATCATCATCATCATCACCGAGTTGTGGCTGTACGTCACTGATGTTCGTGGATTCGTCAACAGTGTCTGGCGCAGGAGCTGGAACGCTCGCAGCACCCACGACACTGTCCACATCACTATTTGTCTGCCTAGCTAAAGAAGCCACCTCCATTTCTTGGCTGGGCAGTAGCTGCTGACTGTCCTCTATCTGATGGTCCTCCTCACTAAAGAGTGGAGCTGAACCCAAAGCATAGGATACGTCGCTGGGGGAGGGAACGGCGTAGGCCAGAGGCAATGGGAGGACAGGGACTGCTCTCGGGGCATGCCAACTCAGGGTTGTGTCAGAGGAACCTACCGACCCTAGACTGGGGGTCTCAGACGTAAGTTGTGATGATGTTGTTGATGAGCGCGTCAACCAATCTACCACGGCAGATGCGTTACTGGTGGAGACCCGACCGCTAGCAGATACTGGCAGATTAGGTCTCTCAGCGTGACTCCTGCTGCTACTGGCCCCCAGTCTGATGCGAGCTCTGCCTGCGGAATCTTGGCCTCTGCCACTCCTCTTTTCACTTCCAGGCACTTGTCTGCCCGACATAGTCTAACTGGCGTGGTAGTAGGTGATATTTAAAAAAACCCCGGGCAGCGGTGGGTCTATATGAAACAGAATATAATGCACACCAAAAGTGAGCAGTAACACTCAGCCTCCAACAGGCCTGCTTAGTGTAAATAAGAGAGCTGCTTAGTGTAAATAAAGAGGGGTATGCTATGTTACAGAATGGGATGCCTCAACAGAAGTGCACCTGGCAGGCAGCAGTAAGCCTATGCCCAGCAAAAGTGTCTTATAATATAAATATAATAAGAGCAAATGCTTATATGGTCTTAAACAGAGGCTGCTTTAGTCACAGAATGGGATGCCCTGGGCAGGAAAGGAACTGGCAGGGTCCAGTAGTGCTTTGGCCAGCAAAAGTGTCTTTATCAGGCTAATTTCAAATATGATAAGAGCAAATGCTTATATGGTCTTAAACAGAGGCTGCTTTAGTCACAGAATGGGATGCCCTGGGCAGGAATGGACCTGGCAGGGTCCAGTAGTGCTTTGGCCAGCAAAAGTGTCTTTATCAGGCTAATTTCAAATATGATAAGAGCAAATGCTTATATGGTCTTAAACAGAGGCTGCTGTAGTCACAGAATGGGATGCCCCAACAGGAATGGACCTGGCAGGGTCCAGTAGTGCTTTGGCCAGCAAAAGTGTCTTTATCAGGCCTAATTTCAAATATGATAAGAGCAAATGCTTATATGGTCTTAAACAGAGGCTGCTGTAGTCACAGAATGGGATGCCCCGGGCAGGAATGGACCTGGCAGGGTCCAGTAGTGCTTTGGCCAGCAAAAGTGTCTTTATCAGGCCTAATTTCAAATATGATAAGAGCAAATGCTTATATGGTCTTAAACAGAGGCTGCTTTAGTCACAGAATGGGATGCCCTGGGCAGGAATGGACCTGGCAGGGTCCAGTAGTGCTTTGGCCAGCAAAAGTGTCTTTATCAGGCCTAATTTCAAATATGATAAGAGCAAATGCTTATATGGTCTTAAACAGAGGCTGCTTTAGTCACAGAATGGGATGCCCCAACAGGAATCGACCTGGCAGGGTCCAGTAGTGCTTTGGCCAGCAAAAGTGTCTTTATCAGGCCTAATTTCAAATATGATAAGAGCAAATGCTTATATGGTCTTAAACAGAGGCTGCTGTAGTCACAGAATGGGATGCCCTGGGCAGGAATGGACCTGGCAGGGTCCAGTAGTGCTTTGGCCAGCAAAAGTGTCTTTATCAGGCCTAATTTCAAATATGATAAGAGCAAATGCTTATATGGTCTTAAACAGAGGCTGCTGTAGTCACAGAATGGGATGCCCCGGGCAGGAATGGACCTGGCAGGGTCCAGTAGTGCTTTGGCCAGCAAAAGTGTCTTTATCAGGCCTAATTTCAAATATGATAAGAGCAAATGCTTATATGGTCTTAAACAGAGGCTGCTGTAGTCACAGAATGGGATGCCCTGGGCAGGAATGGACCTGGCAGGGTCCAGTAGTGCTTTGGCCAGCAAAAGTGTCTTTATCAGGCCTAATTTCAAATATGATAAGAGCAAATGCTTATATGGTCTTAAAAAGAGGCTGCTTTAGTCACAGAATGGGATGCCCCAACAGGAATCGACCTGGCAGGGTACAGTAGTGCTTTGGCCAGCAAAAGTGTCTTTATCAGGCCTAATTTCAAATATGATAAGAGCAAATGCTTATATGGTCTTAAACAGAGGCTGCTGTAGTCACAGAATGGGATGCCCTGGGCAGGAATGGACCTGGCAGGGTCCAGTAGTGCTTTGGCCAGCAAAAGTGTCTTTATCAGGCCTAATTTCAAATATGATAAGAGCAAATGCTTATATGGTCTTAAACAGAGGCTGCTTTAGTCACAGAATGGGATGCCCCAACAGGAATCGACCTGGCAGGGTCCAGTAGTGCTTTGGCCAGCAAAAGTGTCTTTATCAGGCCTAATTTCAAATATGATAAGAGCAAATGCTTATATGGTCTTAAACAGAGGCTGCTGTAGTCACAGAATGGGATGCCCTGGGCAGGAATGGACCTGGCAGGGTCCAGTAGTGCTTTGGCCAGCAAAAGTGTCTTTATCAGGCCTAATTTCAAATATGATAAGAGCAAATGCTTATATGGTCTTAAACAGAGGCTGCTGTAGTCACAGAATGGGATGCCCCGGGCAGGAATGGACCTGGCAGGGTCCAGTAGTGCTTTGGCCAGCAAAAGTGTCTTTATCAGGCCTAATTTCAAATATGATAAGAGCAAATGCTTATATGGTCTTAAACAGAGGCTGCTTTAGTCACAGAATGGGATGCCCTGGGCAGGAATGGACCTGGCAGGGTCCAGTAGTGCTTTGGCCAGCAAAAGTGTCTTTATCAGGCTAATTTCAAATATGATAAGAGCAAATGCTTATATGGTCTTAAACAGAGGCTGCTGTAGTCACAGAATGGGATGCCCCGGGCAGGAATGGACCTGGCAGGGTCCAGTAGTGCTTTGGCCAGCAAAAGTGTCTTTATCAGGCCTAATTTCAAATATGATAAGAGCAAATGCTTATATGGTCTTAAACAGAGGCTGCTTTAGTCACAGAATGGGATGCCCTGGGCAGGAATGGACCTGGCAGGGTCCAGTAGTGCTTTGGCCAGCAAAAGTGTCTTTATCAGGCTAATTTCAAATATGATAAGAGCAAATGCTTATATGGTCTTAAACAGAGGCTGCTGTAGTCACAGAATGGGATGCCCCAACAGGAATCGACCTGGCAGGGTCCAGTAGTGCTTTGGCCAGCAAAAGTGTCTTTATCAGGCCTAATTTCAAATATGATAAGAGCAAATGCTTATATGGTCTTAAACAGAGGCTGCTTTAGTCACAGAATGGGATGCCCCAACAGGAATCGACCTGGCAGGGTCCAGTAGTGCTTTGGCCAGCAAAAGTGTCTTTATCAGGCCTAATTTCAAATATGATAAGAGCAAATGCTTATATGGTCTTAAACAGAGGCTGCTGTAGTCACAGAATGGGATGCCCCGGGCAGGAATGGACCTGGCAGGGTCCAGTAGTGCTTTGGCCAGCAAAAGTGTCTTTATCAGGCCTAATTTCAAATATGATAAGAGCAAATGCTTATATGGTCTTAAACAGAGGCTGCTTTAGTCACAGAATGGGATGCCCTGGGCAGGAATGGACCTGGCAGGGTCCAGTAGTGCTTTGGCCAGCAAAAGTGTCTTTATCAGGCTAATTTCAAATATGATAAGAGCAAATGCTTATATGGTCTTAAACAGAGGCTGCTGTAGTCACAGAATGGGATGCCCCAACAGGAATCGACCTGGCAGGGTCCAGTAGTGCTTTGGCCAGCAAAAGTGTCTTTATCAGGCCTAATTTCAAATATGATAAGAGCAAATGCTTATATGGTCTTAAACAGAGGCTGCTTTAGTCACAGAATGGGATGCCCCAACAGGAATCGACCTGGCAGGGTCCAGTAGTGCTTTGGCCAGCAAAAGTGTCTTTATCAGGCCTAATTTCAAATATGATAAGAGCAAATGCTTATATGGTCTTAAACAGAGGCTGCTGTAGTCACAGAATGGGATGCCCTGGGCAGGAATGGACCTGGCAGGGTCCAGTAGTGCTTTGGCCAGCAAAAGTGTCTTTATCAGGCCTAATTTCAAATATGATAAGAGCAAATGCTTATATGGTCTTAAACAGAGGCTGCTGTAGTCACAGAATGGGATGCCCCGGGCAGGAATGGACCTGGCAGGGTCCAGTAGTGCTTTGGCCAGCAAAAGTGTCTTTATCAGGCCTAATTTCAAATATGATAAGAGCAAATGCTTATATGGTCTTAAACAGAGGCTGCTGTAGTCACAGAATGGGATGCCCTGGGCAGGAATGGACCTGGCAGGGTCCAGTAGTGCTTTGGCCAGCAAAAGTGTCTTTATCAGGCTAATTTCAAATATGATAAGAGCAAATGCTTATATGGTCTTAAACAGAGGCTGCTGTAGTCACAGAATGGGATGCCCCAACAGGAATCGACCTGGCAGGGTCCAGTAGTGCTTTGGCCAGCAAAAGTGTCTTTATCAGGCTAATTTCAAATATGATAAGAGCAAATGCTTATATGGTCTTAAACAGAGGCTGCTGTAGTCACAGAATGGGATGCCCCGGGCAGGAATGGACCTGGCAGGGTCCAGTAGTGCTTTGGCCAGCAAAAGTGTCTTTATCAGGCCTAATTTCAAATATGATAAGAGCAAATGCTTATATGGTCTTAAACAGAGGCTGCTTTAGTCACAGAATGGGATGCCCTGGGCAGGAATGGACCTGGCAGGGTCCAGTAGTGCTTTGGCCAGCAAAAGTGTCTTTATCAGGCTAATTTCAAATATGATAAGAGCAAATGCTTATATGGTCTTAAACAGAGGCTGCTTTAGTCACAGAATGGGATGCCCTGGGCAGGAATGGACCTGGCAGGGTCCAGTAGTGCTTTGGCCAGCAAAAGTGTCTTTATCAGGCTAATTTCAAATATGATAAGAGCAAATGCTTATATGGTCTTAAACAGAGGCTGCTGTAGTCACAGAATGGGATGCCCTGGGCAGGAATGGACCTGGCAGGGTCCAGTAGTGCTTTGGCCAGCAAAAGTGTCTTTATCAGGCCTAATTTCAAATATGATAAGAGCAAATGCTTATATGGTCTTAAACAGAGGCTGCTGTAGTCACAGAATGGGATGCCCCGGGCAGGAATGGACCTGGCAGGGTCCAGTAGTGCTTTGGCCAGCAAAAGTGTCTTTATCAGGCCTAATTTCAAATATGATAAGAGCAAATGCTTATATGGTCTTAAACAGAGGCTGCTTTAGTCACAGAATGGGATGCCTTGGGCAGGAATGGACCTGGCAGGGTCCAGTAGTGCTTTGGCCAGCAAAAGTGTCTTTATCAGGCTAATTTCAAATATGATAAGAGCAAATGCTTATATGGTCTTAAACAGAGGCTGCTGTAGTCACAGAATGGGATGCCCCAACAGGAATCGACCTGGCAGGGTCCAGTAGTGCTTTGGCCAGCAAAAGTGTCTTTATCAGGCCTAATTTCAAATATGATAAGAGCAAATGCTTATATGGTCTTAAACAGAGGCTGCTTTAGTCACAGAATGGGATGCCCCAACAGGAATCGACCTGGCAGGGTCCAGTAGTGCTTTGGCCAGCAAAAGTGTCTTTATCAGGCCTAATTTCAAATATGATAAGAGCAAATGCTTATATGGTCTTAAACAGAGGCTGCTGTAGTCACAGAATGGGATGCCCCGGGCAGGAATGGACCTGGCAGGGTCCAGTAGTGCTTTGGCCAGCAAAAGTGTCTTTATCAGGCCTAATTTCAAATATGATAAGAGCAAATGCTTATATGGTCTTAAACAGAGGCTGCTTTAGTCACAGAATGGGATGCCCTGGGCAGGAATGGACCTGGCAGGGTCCAGTAGTGCTTTGGCCAGCAAAAGTGTCTTTATCAGGCTAATTTCAAATATGATAAGAGCAAATGCTTATATGGTCTTAAACAGAGGCTGCTTTAGTCACAGAATGGGATGCCCTGGGCAGGAATGGACCTGGCAGGGTCCAGTAGTGCTTTGGCCAGCAAAAGTGTCTTTATCAGGCTAATTTCAAATATGATAAGAGCAAATGCTTATATGGTCTTAAACAGAGGCTGCTGTAGTCACAGAATGGGATGCCCTGGGCAGGAATGGACCTGGCAGGGTCCAGTAGTGCTTTGGCCAGCAAAAGTGTCTTTATCAGGCCTAATTTCAAATATGATAAGAGCAAATGCTTATATGGTCTTAAACAGAGGCTGCTGTAGTCACAGAATGGGATGCCCCGGGCAGGAATGGACCTGGCAGGGTCCAGTAGTGCTTTGGCCAGCAAAAGTGTCTTTATCAGGCCTAATTTCAAATATGATAAGAGCAAATGCTTATATGGTCTTAAACAGAGGCTGCTTTAGTCACAGAATGGGATGCCCTGGGCAGGAATGGACCTGGCAGGGTCCAGTAGTGCTTTGGCCAGCAAAAGTGTCTTTATCAGGCTAATTTCAAATATGATAAGAGCAAATGCTTATATGGTCTTAAACAGAGGCTGCTGTAGTCACAGAATGGGATGCCCCAACAGGAATCGACCTGGCAGGGTCCAGTAGTGCTTTGGCCAGCAAAAGTGTCTTTATCAGGCCTAATTTCAAATATGATAAGAGCAAATGCTTATATGGTCTTAAACAGAGGCTGCTTTAGTCACAGAATGGGATGCCCCAACAGGAATCGACCTGGCAGGGTCCAGTAGTGCTTTGGCCAGCAAAAGTGTCTTTATCAGGCCTAATTTCAAATATGATAAGAGCAAATGCTTATATGGTCTTAAACAGAGGCTGCTGTAGTCACAGAATGGGATGCCCTGGGCAGGAATGGACCTGGCAGGGTCCAGTAGTGCTTTGGCCAGCAAAAGTGTCTTTATCAGGCCTAATTTCAAATATGATAAGAGCAAATGCTTATATGGTCTTAAACAGAGGCTGCTGTAGTCACAGAATGGGATGCCCCGGGCAGGAATGGACCTGGCAGGGTCCAGTAGTGCTTTGGCCAGCAAAAGTGTCTTTATCAGGCCTAATTTCAAATATGATAAGAGCAAATGCTTATATGGTCTTAAACAGAGGCTGCTGTAGTCACAGAATGGGATGCCCTGGGCAGGAATGGACCTGGCAGGGTCCAGTAGTGCTTTGGCCAGCAAAAGTGTCTTTATCAGGCCTAATTTCAAATATGATAAGAGCAAATGCTTATATGGTCTTAAACAGAGGCTGCTTTAGTCACAGAATGGGATGCCCTGGGCAGGAATGGACCTGGCAGGGTCCAGTAGTGCTTTGGCCAGCAAAAGTGTCTTTATCAGGCTAATTTCAAATATGATAAGAGCAAATGCTTATATGGTCTTAAACAGAGGCTGCTTTAGTCACAGAATGGGATGCCCTGGGCAGGAATGGACCTGGCAGGGTCCAGTAGTGCTTTGGCCAGCAAAAGTGTCTTTATCAGGCTAATTTCAAATATGATAAGAGCAAATGCTTATATGGTCTTAAACAGAGGCTGCTGTAGTCACAGAATGGGATGCCCCGGGCAGGAATGGACCTGGCAGGGTCCAGTAGTGCTTTGGCCAGCAAAAGTGTCTTTATCAGGCCTAATTTCAAATATGATAAGAGCAAATGCTTATATGGTCTTAAACAGAGGCTGCTTTAGTCACAGAATGGGATGCCCTGGGCAGGAATGGACCTGGCAGGGTCCAGTAGTGCTTTGGCCAGCAAAAGTGTCTTTATCAGGCTAATTTCAAATATGATAAGAGCAAATGCTTATATGGTCTTAAACAGAGGCTGCTGTAGTCACAGAATGGGATGCCCTGGGCAGGAATGGACCTGGCAGGGTCCAGTAGTGCTTTGGCCAGCAAAAGTGTCTTTATCAGGCCTAATTTCAAATATGATAAGAGCAAATGCTTATATGGTCTTAAACAGAGGCTGCTTTAGTCACAGAATGGGATGCCTCACAGCAGACTTAAGATCAGTTCAGTATATATGCACAGTTAGTTACTATAAGCAGCCTGAAAACGCTAACAAAGGCTGGATGAAAAAAAAAAAATCTCCCTGTCAGCCAGCTCCGTTTTTCCTACCTTTCCCTGGCTTTCTGTCTGTCTCCTGTCTGTCTCCTGCCTGTCTCCTGCCTGTCCCTGTCTGTCCCTGTCTCCAGCCTGTCTAACTGCCTCAGCTACACAGCGTTCTGTCTGTCTGTCACGAATGCAATAGAGAAATGAGGAAAAGCAAGATGGCCGCCGTTAAATACCGCTGTGTGACGTCACCGGGCTTGCTGGCTGCTGATAGGCTGCATGTGACTGCCCCAGCTTGCACTGGCGCGGGATACATGTCCAGACATGTCCCGTCCGCCATCTTAGAATGCCTGTAAATGTAAATGAATGGATGTTAAAGGAAAACTTCGAGTGATCGAATCGCGGGGAAATTCGGATTCGATCCGAATCGAATTTTTCCTGAAATTCGGATCGAATCCGGGTTCGTCCGGATCGATTCGCTCATCCCTAATGAGGATCTTATAGTATATCATGTAATTAAGGTTTAGTCTCATTTTTGGTTCTACCATAGGTATGTGCTGGGGGGTAAAACTATAAAGATTTTTGTCAAATTACATTTCTTATTGTGCCTTGGAAGTTTGTCATTCTGTATTTAAGGAGCAGTCCAGGCAATGGCAATAATAAGGCAGCAAGGAATTAACCCGAAGCCTGTTGCAAGGTCTCTCCTTCATTTCATGCACCATGCTGAAGATGCTTTAGCTAGTTTCCAAATTGCGTCTCTCCCTTTCTCTGCCGGTGGTTAGGTTACCCCAATTGGAATGTATGGAGGAAAAATATGAGAAATATAAGAAAGGAGAGACAAATTTTACAGACCTGCTACATCATCTACAGCACAGTGCAGGAAATATAGAAGAGACACAGGGGACGAGCTTTAGGTGAGTTCCTTGCTGACTTATTATTGCCATTGCCTTAACTATTCTTTTTAAGTGGACCAACACCCCTTTTCCTGTAGTGGGTGTTGTTCCGTGTTCTGGCAGAATAAAACAGGTGGTTGAGAAAGTTCTGATCCGTGACAAACTATGTGAATTCAAATTGTGTGAACTGCAGATATCAAATCAATTACTCTTCTGGTCTGATCCGAGGCCTGCCTTCCTGGGATAAAACCCACCTAATAAAGATGAATATACTGAGCTAGAAAGGAGTCAAGTCTTAATGCCAATATTTCTTTAGTAAGAAGCTTTAAGTCAGCGTTTATCAGGGGTCTAACATTATTACAATCTCCATCCACCCAAGAGAACCATAATAATGGAATGCTTTATCTCTTTTAATGGGTGAGTTGAAACTCTGAATGTTATGAGAAATAACAAACTAGCCAAATTTAACCAAACTAGCCAATAATTATCTCCCAAAATGGGTCTCTCTAAAAAGACATACCAAGAAAAAACTCCTTCCCATTTCACAAAGAAAGTTAAGTGGTAAACAAGACACAATTTCCTTAGTAAGTAAAGAGAATACAAATAGAAAGAAAGTGAAAAAAATCAAGAGACATTTTGACACAAAAATAAAACAAAAAAAGTTAAGACTGATTTTTTTTTATACCCAACAGTCATAGGCCCCAAATTGTCACTTGTCTTCTCCATTAGTAGGCAGAGCTCCAAACACAGTGGTAAACTTCTTGGTGACTCTGGAGTGTTGGGTATTGGCACACATGCAAATGGTATTAAAGGAGCAGTATCGCAAATTTTTCTTGGTGACTTATATTTAAATGGTACTTTGAATGTAGGTAAGTGTTGGAGTAAGAATTACAAATGTAGAAAAAAATGGTGTGTGTTGAACAGCTGGAGTCTAATAGCTCATGTTTATGTCTTCTGAGTGTCGGAGCCCGACACTCTGGCCTGTTCCATGCTGAGGAGAGGGAGATACAAATGTATCAGTTCCATCAGTTCCAGCATCAGATAACATTGCAACATTGCCTGGCCAGAACTTATATATATAAAACAGAGAGAAAGGCTCTAGAAGTCATTTAGCTGATTTTGACAGTTTTCCCTTCATGTTGGCTCTGCTGCAGAATCTTTCAGTTTACCATTTTCTCTTTCATATTCTTATTTTTCATTTTTCCATATGATCTTTCTTTCAGCTTTGTGTGTTTTGAGCAAAGCCCAACCCAGGATTTTCACTATCTGGAGTTTTGTTTTGTGCCCCTATCCCGACTTGGGATGCCCTGATATGTGAAATCCCCAAGTTCGCCTGTGAAAACGTACCTTTCCCTGTCCCACAGTGCATGCGCGGGCTCTCATCCAATCAGCGCTGTTTGCACGCAGATGGGGAGCCTGAGCAGTAACCTTCCTGGCCGCCCGGCCTGTCTAAATGACTATCTGCGTGAGCGCGCCAGAAAAATGGGGGGATCTGTGGTTATCCAGGGGTCGTTTCACACAGTGGGGCATCCTGATTTAGAATGGGGTTTTGTTCCACTTTAATACCTTTAGATTTTCCTGCACAGTTATTCAAAGAAGAATTTCAGTCGTTTTCAGTCAGTTTAGTTTATTTTGTATAGATTTTACACATTTGAGTCACCTGGTCTCATAACAAAAGCAGCAGCTCACACACACACAGCCGTTACAGTGTCAGCCTCTGAGGTAAAGTGTTGCTAGGAGACCAGTGGGCTAAATGAAGCAGCTCACTAAAAACAACCCAGCAGATCCCCCTATTCAGTAAATGGACTGAGCCATTGTCATTATACAATTTAAAAGAGAGGCAGATATTTTTTCTTTTTCTATTGCCAGATTATTTATACACATGTTATAAGCTATTGTGTGGCTATTTAATTATTTATCTTTTTTAATGCAAATTTCGCGATACTGCTCCTTTAATGTGAGCTCCTCTTCCTTTTCCCTCTTCCTAAAATTATCACACCCTTAAAGGGGTTTGGAGCCATCCTTGAGTCTAAAAACCAAGTATGAGGTGCAGGACAGAAGTCCACATTATTAGACTTATTGCTTATTTTTCGTTAAATCTGTTGAAATATAAAGCAACAAATGTTTTTTTTTTTATTCAAGGATGCTCCTAAGCTTAATGGCACATATTCACGAAATGATTTTCTGTGAATGAGAATTTGTTCATTGGTCGAACGTTGTATCATTTTAAATGGGCCATAAAACTATTGCACCCCTTCCAAATACGCTATGTGTGCCAGGAGAAGGACTAAGAGCCATTCAAATACAGTTCAAAAGGCCTCACAATTAGGCCCAATTGTCCCCTATCTAACTGAACCACAACATTCCTTTGTAAAAGACAGACCTGCGGAGTTGAAGGAGAATTTGAATCAGCAACCAGCCGAGGAGTTTTAGGACACTAATGTTTGGCCAAATAATTCAAATAATTTTCAACACTTAGAAGTGGAACCCTTCTAATTCTTCAGAAGATCTAATAAATTACAAAGCAACTGGCATCATTTTATTGAAGGACACTGCTAAGTCTTTAGCGTCACCTCCAAAACAACGTGTGAGTAAACCTGAGTAAACCTGAGTGTTATGCATGCTGTTCCTTGAGCTGCATGGTGGTAGTTCTACAATAAGTTATTAAAAGAACACTGGAGAAATTACAACCATGCAGTACATTAAAAAACAAAACCTCAAATGGAAATGGGAGGGGTCATACCGCACTGCCTTTGGGAAAGTGAGGGGGGAATGTCGCACTGCCTATGGGAATGGGAGGATGGAATGCCACATTGCCTATAGGAATGGGAGGGGGGATGTCATACTGCCTATGGGAATGGGAGGGGGGAATGTCACACTGCCTATGGGAATGGGAGGGTTGATGCCACACTACCTATGGGAATGGGAGGGGGGAATGTCACACTGCCTATGGGAATGGGAGGGTTGATGCCACACTACCTATATGGGGAATAGGAGGGGGAATGTCATACTGCCTATGGGGAATGGGGGGGCATTGCCTATGGGAATGTGAGGGGGAAGTGCCACACTGCCTATATGGGGAATTGAAGGGGGGAATGCCACACTGCCTATATAGGGAATGGGAGGGGGGAATGCCACACTGCCTATGTGGGGATTGGGAGGGGGAAATGCCACACTGCCTATATGGGGGATGGGGGAGGGGGAATGCCACACTGCCTATATGGGGATTGGGAGGGGCAATTGCCACACTGCCTAAGGGAATGAGAGGGGGAAATGCCACACTGCCTGTATAGGGAATGGAAGGGGGGAATGCCACACTGCCTATATGGGGAATGGGGGTGCCAAATTGCCTATATAGGGAATGGGAGGGGGGATGCAACACTGCCTATATAGGAATTGGGAGGGGGAAATGCCACACTGCCTATGGGAACTGGAGGGGGGATGCTGGACTGCCTATGGGGATTGGGAGGGGGAAATGCCACACTGCCTATATGGGGAATGGGGGAGGGGGAATACCACACTGCCTATATGGGGAATGGGGGAGGGGGAATACCACACTGCCTATATGGGGAATGGGGGAGGGGGAATACCACACTGCCTATATGGGGATTGGGAGGGGGAATGCCACACTGCCTATATGGGGACTGGGAGGGGGAAATGCCACACTGCCTCTATGGGGATTGTGAGGGGGGAGCGCCACACTGCCTATTTGGGGAATGGGAGGGGGGAATGATACACTGCCTGTATGGGGATTGGGAGGGGAACGCCACACTGCCTATTTGGGGAAGGGGGGGGGATGCCACACTGCCTATGGGAAGGGGAATGCCACACTGCTTTTGGAAATGGGATGGGGGAATGCACACACTGCCTATGTGGAAAGTGAGGGGGGAATGCCACACTGGCCCTGGGGGATGGGGGGGAGAATGCCGCTCTGCCTGTAATGGTGGGATTCTGCACATTCCTTATTATTCGGTTCTTGTGGGGTGGTGTTTTAGCACAACATTAGGTTCAGAATATTTATTTTCTTATTTTCCTCCCCCAAATCCTAGGTGCGTCCTTTGGGCAGGTGCATCTAATGTTTTCTTTGTTTTCACAAATGCATGTATAAACTCCCTATTATATGTCAAATATTATTCCTCATTTTGTATTCTCTTTTAGATAAAGGCAGGACTTTGAAGGGCACCAGTCAATAGGAAAGGGTCCCTATATCATTTATTTTTTTCCTGTGGGTCTGCATGATTTGTAGCGCACTCTTAAATGAAACATCTAAGTATTTCTGCCATTAGCAAAATCAATTTAGTTTTTGCTTAGACAAACAAATCCAATCCATGCTCGCATTCCATAAGTTATATTTACTCATAGATGGTAAGTGTTCTCCGATCAAACTGTGCACATTAATCTTCCTATTTCATCTCTCTCTCTCTCTCTCTCTGATTTGTAAACTTTCTCCTTCAGGTCCATTCAGTTGGCCGCAGTAATGGCATCATAGTCCAAGTGATCAATCATCCTGTATCAGCATCTAAAGCCGCCACCTGAATCACTGCTGGACACTAAGCTGTGACATTGAGCACGTCTGCTACATGTTTTCCTATCCAAACAGCACTGTGATCATCAGGGTCACTGAAGTGCAAATACTAAACCCCTTTCCTAATAAATTGTGGGTCTTATTCAGGGGGAGCAGCTGCTACTGGGCCCTTGGCAGAAGGGGGCTCAGTGTACACCTCCTCTTCTCACCTTGAAGCACCAGTGGCAATACTAGGGCCCTTATTTAACAAGGGATAGCGACAGGTAGCGACTGGTGAGCGGCCGGTAATGACGGGCCCCGCCACGAGAACGCCGGCTCCCCACCACAATCACACATTTATCAAGCCAATCCTGCTTAGCGACTGAGATAGCGCCATATAGCGACTCATTCATCATTATTCCAGCCTCAGCCCACAGCGCCAGCGTCCGACCTCGAACAGCGACAGGTATGACCTCTCGCTACCTGGCGCTCTCCAATGCATTTCAATGGAACAATCTTTAAATATTCATAATTAATTGTTATTAATGTTTTTTTTTTTTTTTTTTTTAAATGTGAAAAATTCTGTGACCACTTCTGCCATTTTAAATAATTTTTTTAAGATTAAAAAAAAAAAAATGTACAGAATTGATATTACAGGTCTGATATTAATGTATTCATATTACTAAATTATTTTAAAAACTTGTTTTTTTTTGGTTTCCAAAAATATGGTTGTTTGGGGGTTAAAAAACTACTTTTAACCCATCGCCGCCAGCGCTCTGGGGTTTAAACATGCATTTTACAGCGCGAGAATTTTTTGAGCGTGATTTGTTAACGAATATGGTGGAAGCCGGTCGCTCTGACCAGTCGCTATCATGCGCTCCCATACAGCGTGGAACCTGTCAAATAGCGACTCCTCACCCAATATTCAACATTACGGCAAACCGACTGAGTCGCTATCAACTACCGAACAACGGCCAAGCACAGCGATTACTAGCGGGCGCTCTGAAAATGCCGCTACAGTTGCTCAACTGTCACTACCTGCCGCTGTTAATGAATCGGCCTCTAGGACTGACCCACCGGATCCTCTGTTGGGCCTCAGGCAGGGGAGCACTGAGTGGGAGTCAAGCTCACCCACTCAACCACCAATGAGCTTAAAAGGCAATAAAACAGCCAGCCTCTCAGATGCCTGGCCAACACGGCCTCTCAGAGTGTGCAGCCGAACGCTGGCGGTGGCGGGCGTCTGAGAGACCACAGCAGGCAAGCATCATAGAGGCCGCGCCGACCTTCCAGCTTCCAGTAACAGGCGATGGAGAGTGGCAATGTCACGGGACATGTGCAAGTGTCGCAGGACACTGGGACAAATGCCCGAATGCGGGATTGTCCCTTAGAAATCCTGATGGTTTTGGGGGCTATGACTTTAGGTAATATAAAAACATAACTTTTCTAACATGGCAGCTAGCTCTATTCATGCTAAACAATGCATAATAAGGCCCTTATTTAAGAAGGGATAGCGTCAGGTAGTGGCTGGTTAATGAGAGGTAGCGACAGGTAGCGACTGGTGAACGCCGGACACGGCACGCAATTACACATTTATCAAGCAGGATCTGTTTAGCGACTGGGATAGCGCCATGTAGCATCTGATTCATTATTTTCACAACCTCAGCGAACAGAGCCAGCGTTCAGCCTTGCACAGCGCCGGGTATGACCTCTCGCTACCTGGTGCTCTCCCATACATTTCAATGGACGATCCTTTTCTTCTCTTTAAATGTTTTTTTTTTTTTTTTTCAAAAAAATCACAAATAATTCTGTGACCTCTTCTGGCATTGAAATAGCAGTTTTTTCATAATGTTTTAATTTTTTTAAATATTTCCTCAGAAATGACATTACAGGTCTGCCATTAAAGTGTTCATGTTACAATGTTGTTACAATGTAATTCCATATGTTTTCGCTTTGTTACTAGTTGATAGATGCTTGAAAACAGACTTTAAACACACCGCCTCCTGCGCTCTGGGCTTCAAACAAATATTTTTCAGCGCCAGAGATTTGGGAGGCTGTTTTTTTCCTGAATATGGTGTGAGTCGGTCGCTATGAGCAGTCGCTAACATGCGCTCCCATACAGCGCTGTACTGGTCAAATAGCGACTCCTCACAATGTATTCAACATTACTGAACAGCGACTGAGTAGCGACTCACGGCCGAGCACTGCGACTACTAGCGGGCGCTCTGAAAATGCCTGCTACAGACGCTTATCTGTCGCTACCTGCCGCTAATGATGAATCAGCCTCTAATAATGTGTTTTGTGGAATGGAGTAACAAAATTGTGACTATAGACAGGAAAATTCAGCTTGTGTGTGGGGTTATTCATACATATTGGGTTCAGTTCTTCCTTAGAGTCTGAATTAGGTTTGTGGGGAGCAGCTGACATCTGCAACACACCACTATAGTTTTCTGGCCAAATGCAGTAGACATTAATTGATCCAATATGAACCCAGTGCAAATGATTTACACTCAGTAGGTAGAGTACAGTGTGTACATGTTGTGCCACCAGATTAAATTATATGCATGTATCTGAAAAAGAGGAGAACTTTCGCCGAGTATAAAGACAGATTAGATGCGACGGATTCTTGGCAGAGCAGATGGGAAGGAAGGGGGCACACTGAAGCCCAACAAGGAAAGAGCGCCGGCGGTCTGCCAGCTCCATCATGTTTTATACAAGGTAGGAGCCCAGACTGCAGTCACAAAGACAATAAATTAAAAATGTTTTGAGAGTTAGTCAAAAACAAATCTCAGATAGAAATTTCTTTTACTTATTTTAGGAGAACTAAGCACCACCAAGGGTAGAGTCAGGCCCCTGGGACACCCGCCTTAAGAGTAAGCCCACAACCCCCAATCTCCGCTGCTAGCTTCACCTTTAGACAAGCCCCCATTTGCCGGGACGCTTTATACGCCTCGCCGGACACGGTTGCCCCCAGGACTTAATAGCACAAAGGATGTGAGCTTACAGGGGTTGAAGGCAGATGAACCAGAGGCCAGACTGGGCAATGTCGGGTAAGTACTGGAAACAGTTCGGGGGCTTTGGAAACAGGTAATACTGGAAGCAATTCGGGTGCTCAGGAGAATTCAAGCAAAGTCAGACGTCACAACGGGAGGTCAGAGAGCTGCGCAGTACAAAGGGTTGAGACGAAGACGTGGTCGAGATTCAAGCAGATGGTCAATAACGATATAAACAGGCAATCACAGGAACAATAACAAAGCCAGCTAAACGCTATCCCAGGCACTGACACACTGAAGAGGTAATCCCTTTATAGCAGTGGTCCTCAACCCTCTCCTCAAGGCCCACCAACATGTCATGTTTTTTGGATCTCCAAATAGCCAGCTCTATTGCTCTGCAGCTGCACTAATTACTCCACCTGTGCATCTTTGTGGAGATCTGCAAAACCTGGCCTGTTGGTGGGCCTTGAGGACAGGGTTGGGGACCACTGCTTTATAGGACTGAACCCGGCTGGATTGGACAGGGAGGCAGTGGCTGTGATTGGTGCACTTTGGATCTGTGTGCTGATTGGTGCACTTCGGATCTGTGGTTTGATTGGTGCACTTAGAGAGCTCTGGGCTGATTGCCCCAGCTGAACTCCAAAGGCATACTGCCCAGAACTGCACCTCCTAGGTTTAGCTCTTTTAAACAGCCTCCAGTGGCCACTCTGTGTATAGCATCACCGGAGGACATAAGCTGACTGTACTCGCACGCAAGCACGAGTAGAATGACAGTGGACGAGGGAGAAGGGCGCGCTCAGCGACACACACGCCGCTGGCGCTGGCATCTGAGGCAGAAGCGGCTGCTGGGCAGGAGAAATCCTGGCCAGTTGCCTAGGGACACCACGGGCACGGGCTGAAGGCAAGTCATTCATGACAGGTAGGTAATCCAACAAATATAAAATGCATCTTGTCTATGTTTAAATTCAAAAGATGAAATAAAAAGTGCGACTACATTAGTTATATGTGACGGGCTCTAAATCCAGGCCCAAATTCCTTCTATCCCCCTAGAGGCCCGTGTTGCCGGTGTAAATCCCAGGGAGGACACACCCTAAGGCAGTGTTCCCCAAACCTCTCCTCAAAAGCCACCAAGAGGTCATGTTTTGTGGATCACCACATAGCCGTCTCTATAGCTCTTCACCTGCTCGAATTATTTCACCTGCATCTGTGTGTCGTTCTGTGAAACCTGGACTGTTAGTGGCTCTCGAGGAGAGGGTGGGGATCACTCTCCTAGGGTAAAAGTGCCCCCTGTGGTAGTAAGCGCTCAATGCCTGGCAGCAGGATTTGAGGATCTTTGTCCCCCTGGAATTCAGATGCCGGTGGCGTGGCTGCTTAGGCAGGGGTGAACCTAGCCTCTCTGCTACCTGAGGTTAACTATAGAAAGACACCCCTCCACTCCTCAACAAAGCAATGCAGGGGTAGGGAGCGGAGGTGGGCCAGGGCTGCTGAGCCACCAATAGTTGACAACAGCATATAAATGATAGCAATAAAAAAAAGAAATATATTTTAAATAGAAAATAATGGTAAACAAAAGGAGAGGGTGAAAAATTATTATTTCCCTGCTTCTAAAGATGAGAACGCCACATGAATAATGTATACAATATATATACGTTTATTTAGGCAAAAACAATAACACCATTAATAACCGCATATACCACATAAAGCACAGAATTAAAAAACAAGCACCCCTATCTCCCAAATCTCATATCTGATATATAAGCAGAAAAATATAATGGACAAGTAAGGACCCAAGGACAAAAAGTATCTATATAAAATTAATTAGGCCTATAGATATGTTGTGCTGGCACAAAAACGTAGGACCTTATTCATGAAGCTCTAGCGCCAGGCAGTGCCTGTACAGCGGCAGGTAGCGGCAGGTGAACGCTGGAGATGGCACGCAATGACACATTTATGAAGCCGAATCTGGTAAGCGACTAGAACAACACCATGTAGCGCAGAATTCATCATTATCCCAGGCTTAGCGTACAGAGCCGGCGTTCAGCCTTGCAGAGCGCCACGTATTACCTCTAGCTACCTGGCGCTCTCCCATACATTTCTATGGACGATCCTTAAATCCCTTTCCTGATCCCAATTTTTTTTTTTTTATAAAATCTCAAATCTTTCTGACATGTATCCTGGGCTAGAAAATGACATTTTTGAAAACTTTTTTGATTACTAATATTTTTATGCAGAATTGTCCTTACATGTCTGGTATTAAAGTGTTCATGTTACAATGTTAAAACAATGGAATTCCATATGTTTTCCCTTTGTTACTAGTGGATACATGTTCAAAAACAGACTTTAATCACACAGCTTCTGGCGCTGTGGGCTACAACGACACGATTTTTAGCGCTGGCGCTGTTTGAGACTGTTTTTTTTATTAATGTGGTGTGAGTCGGTCGCACTGAGCTGGCGCTACCGTTTGCTCCCTTACAGCATAGTACTGCGACTCACACATCATATTCATCAATGTAGGCCAGCGACTGAGGCACCCTGAAACAAAGAACTATGGCCGAGCACAGCGACTACTAGAGGTCACTCTGAAACCCTCGCTACAGATGCTCATCTGTCGATATCTGGTGTTAGTAATGAATCAGCCTGCCCATTTAAGGAGCATACAGCAGAATTTTGGGGACATTTTCACATATTGGTCATGGTTTAAGTTACTGGAAGGTATATATATAACTTAAACCATGACCAATATGTGAAAATGTCCCCAAAATTGCGAGACTAAGGCCCTTATTTATGAAGGAATAGCGACAGGTAGCAACAGGTGAGCGGCCGGTAATGACGGGCCCCGCCACGAGAACGCCGGCTCCCCACCACAATCACACATTTATCAAGCCGATCCTGCTTAGCGACTGAGATAGCGCCATATAGCGACTCATTCATCATTATTCCAGCCTCAGCCCACAGCGCCAGCGTCCGACCTTGAACAGCGACAGGTATGACCTCTCGCTACCTGGCGCTCTCCAATGCATTTCAATGGAACAATCTTTAAATATTAATAATTCATTGTTATTAATGTTTTTTTTAAATGTGAAAAATTCTGTCACCACTTCTGCCATGTTAGATCATTTTTTTAAGGGAGAAAAAATAAAAAATTTGTGCAGAATTGATATTACAGGTCTGATATTATTGTATTCATATTACTAAATTCTTTAAAACATTTTTTTTTTTTTTGGTTTCCAAAAATATGGTGGTTTGGGGGTTAAAAACTACTTTTAACACATCGCCTCCAGCGCTCTGGGGTTTAAACATGCATTTCACAGCGCTTGAATTTTTTGAGCGTGATTTTTTGATGAATATGGTGGGAGCCGGTCGCTCTGACCAGTCGCTATCATGCGCACCCATACATCGCGGAACCTGTCAAATAGCGACTGGTCACCTCGTATTCAACATTACTGCACACCGACTGAGTCGCTGTCAACAACCGAACAACGGCCAAGCACAGGGACTACTAGCGCCGCTGTGAAAATACCGCTACAGTCGCTCAACTGTCGCTACATGTCGCTATTAATAAATCAGCCTCCCCATATATAGCACACAATAACTACCATATAACTGAATCTTCTACAACTGTATTAGGATCATGGTTACAAAAAAGTAACTGAATAAAAGTAACTGAAAAAAAAAAACTGAGTACTAAAATCTATGTCTTTACCAACATAGCAAATGACAATATTAATAATTATTTTGGGTGATTTTATATAAGGTAAAGCACAAATTCATCAGACTCAACCATGCGTTGGGGATAAAAAGAAGGGAGGACCTGCTTAGGCTATGATGTACTGCCACCTCTATATCACATTGAAAGTCCAATGGTAAAGCCAGCGGTCATCAAAACAGACAAATATATTAGTATATTCCATAAAAATTCAGTATTTCTCATCCATTAAAAGCTCAATGAGTAACCTTTTAACTGCCAGCCTACCTGGATATTTTGTCACCCTCAGCCACATGTTTAGCTGTGATTTTTGAAGGGATTTCCCAGAAAAGTTATATATTGTTTTTTTTTCAGTTTGGGCTTTAACATGAAATGTCTTGTTTGTAATTTTTTAAATGTATCTGTACTGTCAATATATTTGGGTGAAATATGTGCAAAAAAAAAGATAAAACAATAGGCTCGTTTCAGAGACACATAAAAAAATTCCGTATCACCCCCTCATCTTTATAGCAGACACTGTGGCAGTATCACCCCATCATCTTTATAGCAAACACTGTGGCAGTATCACCCCCATCATCTTTATAGCAGACACTGTGGCAGTATCACCCCATCATCTTTATAGCAGGCACTGTGGCAGTATCACCCCATCATCTTTATAGCAGACGCTGTGGCAGTATCACCCCATCATCTTTATAGCAGACGCTGTGGCAGTATCACCCCATCATCTTTATAGCAGACACTGTGGCAGTATCACCCCATCATCTTTATAGCAAACACTGTGGCAGTATCACCCCCATCATCTTTATAGCAGACACTGTGGCAGTATCACCCCATCATCTTTATAGCAGACGCTGTGGCAGTATCACCCCAACATCTTTATAGCAGACACTGTGGCAGTATCACCCCAACATCTTTATAGCAGACGCTGTGGCAGTATCACCCCAACATCTTTATAGCAGACGCTGTGGCAGTATCACCCCAACATCTTTATAGCAGACACTGTGGCAGTATCACCCCAACATCTTTATAGCAGACGCTGTGGCAGTATCACCCCATCATCTTTATAGCAGACACTGTGGCAGTATCACCCCAACATCTTTATAGCAGGCACTGTGGCAGTATCACCCCAACATCTTTATAGCAGACGCTGTGGCAGTATCACCCCAACATCTTTATAGCAGACACTGTGGCAGTATCACCCCAACATCTTTATAGCAGACGCTGTGGCAGTATCACCCCAACATCTTTATAGCAGACACTGTGGCAGTATCACCCCAACATCTTTATAGCAGACGCTGTGGCAGTATCACCCCATCATCTTTATAGCAGACACTGTGGCAGTATCACCCCAACATCTTTATAGCAGGCACTGTGGCAGTATCACCCCAACATCTTTATAGCAGACGCTGTGGCAGTATCACCCCAACATCTTTATAGCAGACACTGTGGCAGTATCACCCCAACATCTTTATAGCAGACACTGTGGCAGTATCACCCCAACATCTTTATAGCAGACACTGTGGCAGTATCACCCCAACATCTTTATAGCAGACGCTGTGGCAGTATCACCCCAACATCTTTATAGCAGACGCTGTGGCAGTATCACCCCAACATCTTTATAGCAGACACTGTGGCAGTATCACCCCAACATCTTTATAGCAGACACTGTGGCAGTATCACCCCAACATCTTTATAGCAGACACCGTGGCAGTATCACCCCATCATCTTTATAGCAGACACTGTGTCAGTATCACCCCAACATCTTTATAGCAGACACTGTGGCAGTATCACCCCATCATCTTTATAGCAGACACTGTGGCAGTATCACCCCAACATCTTTATAGCAGACACTGTGGCAGTATCACCCCATCATCTTTATAGCAGAAACTGTGGCAGTATCACCCCAACATCTTTATAGCAGACACTGTGGCAGTATCACCCCATCATCTTTATAGCAGACACTGTGGCAGTATCACCCCAACATCTTTATAGCAGACACTGTGGCAGTATCACCCCAACATCTTTATAGCAGACACCGTGGCAGTATCACCCCATCATCTTTATAGCAGACACTGTGGCAGTATCACCCCAACATCTTTATAGCAGACACTGTGGCAGTATCACCCCAACATCTTTATAGCAGGCACTGTGGCAGTATCACCCCAACATCTTTATAGCAGACACTGTGGCAGTATCACCCTCATCATCTTTATAGCAGACGCTGTGGCAGTATCACCCCAAATCTTTATAGCAGACACTGTGGCAGTATCACCCCAACATCTTTATAGCAGACACTGTGGCAGTATCACCCAAACATCTTTATAGCAGGCACTGTGGCAGTATCACCCCAACATCTTTATAACAGGCACCGTGGCAGTATCACCCCAACATCTTTATAGCAGGCACCGTGTCAGTATCACCCCAACATCTTTATAGCAGGCACTGTGGCAGTATCACCCCAACATCTTTATAGCAGACACTGTGGCAGTATCACCCCATCATCTTTATAGCAGACACTGAGGCAGTATCACCCCAACATCTTTATAGCAGACACTGTGGCAGTATCACCCCATCATCTTTATAGCAGACACTGAGGCAGTATCACCCCAACATCTTTATAGCAGACACTGTGGCAGTATCACCCCATCATCTTTATAGCAGACACTGTGGCAGTATCACCCCAACATCTTTATAGCAGGCACTGTGGCAGTATCACCCCAACATCTTTATAGCAGACACTGTGGCAGTATCACCCCAACATCTTTATAGCAGACACCGTGGCAGTATCACCCCATCATCTTTATAGCAGACACTGTGGCAGTATCACCCCAACATCTTTATAGCAGACACTGTGGCAGTATCACCCCAACATCTTTATAGCAGACACTGTGGCAGTATCACCCTCATCATCTTTATAGCAGGCACCGTGTCAGTATCACCCCAACATCTTTATAGCAGACACTGTGGCAGTATCACCCCAACATCTTTATAGCAGACGCTGTGGCAGTATCACCCCAACATCTTTATAGCAGACGTTGTGGCAGTATCACCCCAACATCTTTATAGCAGACACTGTGGCAGTATCACTCAAACATCATTATAGCAGGCACTGTGGCAGTATCACCCCAACATCTTTATAGCAGGCACTGTGGCAGTATCACCCCAACATCTTTATAGCAGCCACCGTGTCAGTATCACCCCAACATCTTTATAGCAGACACTGTGGCAGTATCACCCCAACATCTTTATAGCAGACACTGTGGCAGTATCACCCCATCATCTTTATAGCAGACACTGAGGCAGTATCACCCCAACATCTTTATAGCAGACACTGTGGCAGTATCACCCCATCATCTTTATAACAGACACTGAGGCAGTATCACCCCAACATCTTTATAGCAGACACTGTGGCAGTATCACCCCATCATCTTTATAGCAGACACTGTGGCAGTATCACCCCAACATCTTTATAGCAGGCACTGTGGCAGTATCCCCCAACATCTTTATAGCAGACACTGTGGCAGTATCACCCCAACATCTTTATAGCGGACACTGTGGCACTATCACCCCAACATCTTTATAGCAGACACTGTGGCAGTATCACCCCCTCATCTTTATAGCAGACACTGTGGCAGTATCACCCCAACATCTTTATAGCAGACACTGTGGCAGTATCACCCCATCATCTTTATAGCAGACACTGTGGCAGTATCACCCCATCATCTTTATAGCAGACACTGTGTCAGTATCACCCCAACATCTTTATAGCAGACACTGTGTCAGTATCACCCCAACATCTTTATAGCAGACACTGTGGCAGTATCACCCCATCATCTTTATAGCAGACACTGTGGCAGTATCACCCCATCATCTTTATAGCAGACACTGTGGCAGTATCACCCCATCATCTTTATAGCAGACACTGTGGTAGTATCACCCCAACATCTTTATAGCGGACACTGTGGCACTATCACCCCAACATCTTTATAGCAGACACTGTGGCAGTATCACCCCCTCATCTTTATAGCAGACACTGTGGCAGTATCACCCCAACATCTTTATAGCGGACACTGTGGCACTATCACCCCAACATCTTTATAGCAGACACTGTGGCAGTATCACCCCATCATCTTTATAGCAGACACTGTGGCAGTATCACCCCATCATCTTTATAGCAGACACTGTGTCAGTATCACCCCAACATCT
This sequence comes from Gastrophryne carolinensis, assembly GCA_027917425.1. NCBI lineage: Eukaryota > Metazoa > Chordata > Amphibia > Anura > Microhylidae > Gastrophryne > Gastrophryne carolinensis. The sequence continues at coordinate 155,781,946 of CM051242.1, read as the reverse complement.
TTATAGCAGACACTGTGTCAGTATCACCCCAACATCTTTATAGCAGACACTGTGGCAGTATCACCCCATCATCTTTATAGCAGACACTGTGGCAGTATCACCCCATCATCTTTATAGCAGACACTGTGGCAGTATCACCCCATCATCTTTATAGCAGACACTGTGGCAGTATCACCCCATCATCTTTATAGCAGACACTGTGGCAGTATCACCCCAACATCTTTATAGCAGACACTGTGGCAGTATCACCCCAACATCTTTATAGCAGACACCGTGGCAGTATCACCCCATCATCTTTATAGCAGACACTGTGGCAGTATCACCCCAACATCTTTATAGCAGACACTGTGGCAGTATCACCCCAACATCTTTATAGCAGGCACTGTGGCAGTATCACCCCAACATGTTTATAGCAGACACTGTGGCAGTATCACCCACATCATCTTTATAGCAGACGCTGTGGCAGTATCACCCCAAATCTTTATAGCAGACACTGTGGCAGTATCACCCCAACATCTTTATAGCAGACACTGTGGCAGTATCACCCAAACATCTTTATAGCAGGCACTGTGGCAGTATCACCCCAACATCTTTATAACAGGCACCGTGGCAGTATCACCCCAACATCTTTATAGCAGGCACCGTGTCAGTATCACCCCAACATCTTTATAGCAGGCACTGTGGCAGTATCACCCCAACATCTTTATAGCAGACACTGTGGCAGTATCACCCCATCATCTTTATAGCAGACACTGAGGCAGTATCACCCCAACATCTTTATAGCAGACACTGTGGCAGTATCACCCCATCATCTTTATAGCAGACACTGAGGCAGTATCACCCCAACATCTTTATAGCAGACACTGTGGCAGTATCACCCCATCATCTTTATAGCAGACACTGTGGCAGTATCACCCCAACATCTTTATAGCAGGCACTGTGGCAGTATCACCCCAACATCTTTATAGCAGACACTGTGGCAGTATCACCCCAACATCTTTATAGCAGACACTGTGGCAGTATCACCCCAACATCTTTATAGCAGACACTGTGGCAGTATCACCCTCATCATCTTTATAGCAGGCACCGTGTCAGTATCACCCCAACATCTTTATAGCAGACACTGTGGCAGTATCACCCCAACATCTTTATAGCAGACGCTGTGGCAGTATCACCCCAACATCTTTATAGCAGACACTGTGGCAGTATCACCCCAACATCTTTATAGCAGACACTGTGGCAGTATCACCCCATCATCTTTATAGCAGACACTGTGGCAGTATCACCCCATCATCTTTATAGCAGACACTGTGTCAGTATCACCCCAACATCTTTATAGCAGACACTGTGGCAGTATCACCCCAACATATTTATAGCAGACACCGTGGCAGTATCACCCCATCATCTTTATAGCAGACGCTGTGGCAGTATCACCCCATAATCTTTATAGCAGACACTGTGGCAGTATCACCCCAACATCTTTATAGCAGACACTGTGGCAGTATCACCCCAACATCTTTATAGCAGACACTGTGGCAGTATCACCCCAACATCTTTATAGCAGACACTGTGGCAGTATCACCCCAACATCTTTATAGCAGACACTGTGGCAGTATCACTCAAACATCATTATAGCAGGCACTGTGGCAGTATCACCCCAACATCTTTATAGCAGGCACTGTGGCAGTATCACCCCAACATCTTTATAGCAGCCACCGTGTCAGTATCACCCCAACATCTTTATAGCAGACACTGTGGCAGTATCACCCCAACATCTTTATAGCAGACACTGTGGCAGTATCACCCCATCATCTTTATAGCAGACACTGAGGCAGTATCACCCCAACATCTTTATAGCAGACACTGTGGCAGTATCACCCCATCATCTTTATAACAGACACTGAGGCAGTATCACCCCAACATCTTTATAGCAGACACTGTGGCAGTATCACCCCATCATCTTTATAGCAGACACTGTGGCAGTATCACCCCAACATCTTTATAGCAGGCACTGTGGCAGTATCCCCCAACATCTTTATAGCAGACACTGTGGCAGTATCACCCCAACATCTTTATAGCGGACACTGTGGCACTATCACCCCAACATCTTTATAGCAGACACTGTGGCAGTATCACCCCCTCATCTTTATAACAGACACTGTGGCAGTATCACCCCAACATCTTTATAGCAGACACTGTGGCAGTATCACCCCATCATCTTTATAGCAGACACTGTGGCAGTATCACCCCATCATCTTTATAGCAGACACTGTGGCAGTATCACCCCAACATCTTTATAGCAGGCACTGTGGCAGTATCCCCCAACATCTTTATAGCAGACACTGTGGCAGTATCACCCCAACATCTTTATAGCGGACACTGTGGCACTATCACCCCAACATCTTTATAGCAGACACTGTGGCAGTATCACCCCCTCATCTTTATAGCAGACACTGTGGCAGTATCACCCCAACATCTTTATAGCAGACACTGTGGCAGTATCACCCCATCATCTTTATAGCAGACACTGTGGCAGTATCACCCCATCATCTTTATAGCAGACACTGTGGCAGTATCACCCCATCATCTTTATAGCAGACACTGTGGTAGTATCACCCCAACATCTTTATAGCGGACACTGTGGCACTATCACCCCAACATCTTTATAGCAGACACTGTGGCAGTATCACCCCCTCATCTTTATAGCAGACACTGTGGCAGTATCACCCCATCATCTTTATAGCAGACACTGTGGCAGTATCACCCCATCATCTTTATAGCAGACACTGTGTCAGTATCACCCCAACATCTTTATAGCAGACACTGTGTCAGTATCACCCCAACATCTTTATAGCAGACACTGTGGCAGTATCACCCCATCATCTTTATAGCAGACACTGTGGCAGTATCACCCCATCATCTTTATAGCAGACACTGTGGCAGTATCACCCCATCATCTTTATAGCAGACACTGTGGTAGTATCACCCCAACATCTTTATAGCAGACACTGTGGCAGTATCACCCCAACATCTTTATAGCAGACACTGTGGCAGTATCACCCCAACATCTTTATAGCAGACACCGTGGCAGTATCACCCCATCATCTTTATAGCAGACACTGTGGCAGTATCACCCCAACATCTTTATAGCAGACACTGTGGCAGTATCACCCCAACATCTTTATAGCAGGCACTGTGGCAGTATCACCCCAACATCTTTATAGCAGACACTGTGGCAGTATCACCCTCATCATCTTTATAGCAGACACTGTGGCAGTATCACCCCAAATCTTTATAGCAGACACTGTGACAGTATCACCCCAACATCTTTATAGCAGACACTGTGGCAGTGTCACCCAAACATCTTTATAGCAGGCACTGTGGCAGTATCACCCCAACATCTTTATAGCAGGCACCGTGTCAGTATCACCCCATCATCTTTATAGCAGACACTGAGGCAGTATCACCCCAACATCTTTATAGCAGACACTGTGGCAGTATCACCCCATCATCTTTATAGCAGACGCTGAGGCAGTATCACCCCAACATCTTTATAGCAGACACTGTGGCAGTATCACCCCATCATCTTTATAGCAGACACTGTGGCAGTATCACCCCAACATCTTTATAGCAGGCACTGTGGCAGTATCACCCCAACATCTTTATAGCAGACACTGTGGCACTATCACCCCAACATCATTATAGCAGACACTGTGGCAGTATCACCCCATCATCTTTATAGCAGAAACTGTGGCAGTATCACCCCATCATCTTTATAGCAGACACTGTGGCAGTATCACCCCAACATCTTTATAGCAGACACTGTGGCAGTATGACCCCCATCATCTTTATAGCAGACACTGTATCAGTATCACCCCAACATCTTTATAGCAGACACTGTGGCAGTATCACCCCAACATCTTTATAGCAGACATTGTGGCAGTATCACCCACATCATCTTTATAGCAGACACTGTGGCAGTATCACCCCATCATCTTTATAGCAGACACCGTGGCAGTATCACCCCATCATCTTTATAGCAGACACTGTGGCAGTATCACCCCAACATCTTTATAGCAGACACTGTGGCAGTATCACCCCATCATCTTTATAGCAGACACCGTGGCAGTATCACCCCATCATCTTTATAGCAGACACTGTGGCAGTATCACCCCATCATCTTTATAGCAGACACTGAGGCAGTATCACCCCAACATCTTTATAGCAGACACTGTGGCAGTATCACCCCATCATCTTTATAGCAGACACTGACGCAGTATCACCCCAACATCTTTATAGCAGACACTGTGGCAGTATCCCCCAACATCTTTATAGCAGGCACTGTGGCAGTATCCCCCAACATCTTTATAGCAGACACTGTGGCAGTATCACCCCAACATCTTTATAGCGGACACTGTGGCACTATCACCCCAACATCTTTATAGCAGACACTGTGGCAGTATCACCCCCTCATCTTTATAGCAGACACTGTGGCAGTATCACCCCAACATCTTTATAGCAGACACTGTGGCAGTATCACCCCATCATCTTTATAGCAGACACTGTGGCAGTATCACCCTCATCATCTTTATAGCAGACACTGTGGCAGTATCACCCCATCATCTTTATAGCAGACACTGTGTCAGTATCACCCCAACATCTTTATAGCAGACACTGTGTCAGTATCACCCCAACATCTTTATAGCAGACACTGTGGCAGTATCACCCCATCATCTTTATAGCAGACACTGTGGCAGTATCACCCCATCATCTTTATAGCAGACACTGTGGCAGTATCACCCCATCATCTTTATAGCAGACACTGTGGTAGTATCACCCCAACATCTTTATAGCAGACACTGTGGCAGTATCACCCCAACATCTTTATAGCAGACACTGTGGCAGTATCACCCCAACATCTTTATAGCAGACACTGTGGCAGTATCACCCCAACATCTTTATAGCAGACACTGTGGCAGTATCACTCAAACATCATTATAGCAGGCACTGTGGCAGTATCACCCCAACATCTTTATAGCAGGCACTGTGACAGTATCACCCCAACATCTTTATAGCAGGCACCGTGTCAGTATCACCCCAACATCTTTATAGCAGACACTGTGGCAGTATCACCCCAACATCTTTATAGCAGACACTGTGGCAGTATCACCCCATCATCTTTATAGCAGACACTGAGGCAGTATCACCCCAACATCTTTATAGCAGACACTGTGGCAGTATCACCCCATCATCTTTATAACAGACACTGAGGCAGTATCACCCCAACATCTTTATAGCAGACACTGTGGCAGTATCACCCCATCATCTTTATAGCAGACACTGTGGCAGTATCACCCCAACATCTTTATAGCAGGCACTGTGGCAGTATCCCCCAACATCTTTATAGCAGACACTGTGGCAGTATCACCCCAACATCTTTATAGCGGACACTGTGTCAGTATCACCCCAACATCTTTATAGCAGACACTGTGGCAGTATCACCCCATCATCTTTATTGCAGACACTGTGTCAGTATCACCCCAACATCTTTATAGCAGACACTGTGTCAGTATCACCCCAACATCTTTATAGCAGACACTGTGGCAGTATCACCCCATCATCTTTATAGCAGACACTGTGGCAGTATCACCCCATCATCTTTATAGCAGACACTGTGGCAGTATCACCCCATCATCTTTATAGCAGACACTGTGGTAGTATCACCCCAACATCTTTATAGCAGACACTGTGGCAGTATCACCCCAACATCTTTATAGCAGACACTGTCGCAGTATCACCCCAACATCTTTATAGCAGACACCGTGGCAGTATCACCCCATCATCTTTATAGCAGACACTGTGGCAGTATCACCCCAACATCTTTATAGCAGACACTGTGGCAGTATCACCCCAACATCTTTATAGCAGGCACTGTGGCAGTATCACCCCAACATCTTTATAGCAGACACTGTGGCAGTATCACCCTCATCATCTTTATAGCAGACACTGTGGCAGTATCACCCCAAATCTTTATAGCAGACACTGTGACAGTATCACCCCAACATCTTTATAGCAGACACTGTGGCAGTGTCACCCAAACATCTTTATAGCAGGCACTGTGGCAGTATCACCCCAACATCTTTATAGCAGGCACCGTGTCAGTATCACCCCATCATCTTTATAGCAGACACTGAGGCAGTATCACCCCAACATCTTTATAGCAGACACTGTGGCAGTATCCCCCCATCATCTTTATAGCAGACGCTGAGGCAGTATCACCACAACATCTTTATAGCAGACACTGTGGCAGTATCACCCCATCATCTTTATAGCAGACACTGTGGCAGTATCACCCCAACATCTTTATAGCAGACACTGTGGCAGTATCACCCCATCATCTTTATAGCAGACACTGTGGCAGTATCACCCCAACATCTTTATAGCAGACACCGTGGCAGTATCACCCCATCATCTTTATAGCAGACACTGTGGCAGTATCACCCCAACATCTTTATAGCAGACACTGTGGCAGTATCACCCACATCATCTTTATAGCAGACACTGTGGCAGTATCACCCCAACATCTTTATAGCAGACACTGTGGCAGTATCACCCACATCATCTTTATAGCAGACACTGTGGCAGTATCACCCCATCATCTTTATAGCAGACACTGTGGCAGTATCACCGCAACATCTTTATAGCAGACATTGTGGCAGTATCACCCCAACATCTTTATAGCAGACACCGTGGCAGTATCACCCACATCATCTTTATAGCAGACACTGTGGCAGTATCACCCCATCATCTTTATAGCAGACACTGTGGCAGTATCACCCCTTCATCTTTATAGCAGACACTGTGGCAGTATCACCGCAACATCTTTATAGCAGACATTGTGGCTAGAGATGAGCGAACTTTTGAAAAATTCGATTCGACTGATTCGCCGAATTTTCCGACAAAAATCGTTTCGACCCGAATAAATTCGCGACGAATCGCTATTAAAAACGGCTATTTCTGAGCCTCCTAGAGCCTCAATAGGGTTGTAAACCATTCAGCCTTGCTGTAACACGCACAGGATGCGTGCTGGGTTAGTTAAATAATACTTTGAAGAAATATCACATGCAGATCAGAGGCATCGCTAATAGAATCGCAGAGCGGCACAATTGCAGAGAGTTGAAGTGGCATCACTATGAGGGGCAGAAGGAGCCCAAATATACACTGGAGTTGGCCTCAGGAGCCCAAAAATTGGATGAATCACACCCTGGAGTTGGCAGAAGTTGGCAGCAGCAGCAGCAGGAGCCCAAATATACACTGGAGTTGGCTTCAGGAGCCCAAAAATTGGATGAATCACACCCTGGAGTTGGCAGGAGTTGACAGTAGCAGCAGCAGGAGCCCAAATATACACTGGAGTTGGCTTCAGGAGCCCAAAAATTGGATGAATCACACCCTGGAATTGGCAGAAGTTGGCAGCAGCAGCAGCAGGAGCCCAAATATACACTGGAGTTGGCCTCAGGAGCCCAAAAATTGGATGAATCACACCCTGGAGTTGGCAGAAGTTGGCAGCAGCAGCAGCAGGAGCCCAAATATACACTGGAGTTGGCCTCAGGAGCCCAAAAATTGGATGAATCACACCCTGGAGTTGGCAGAAGTTGGCAGCAGCAGCAGCAGGAGCCCAAATATACACTGGAGTTGGCCTCAGGAGCCCAAAAATTGGATGAATCACACCCTGGAGTTGGCAGCAGCAGCAGGAGCCCAAACATTACTTTAAAGAGACCCTGGGGTTGGCTTCAGGAGCCCAAAAATTGGATGAATCACACCCTGGAGTTGGCAGAAGTTGGCAGCAGCAGCAGCAGGAGCCCAAATATACACTGGAGTTGGCTTCAGGAGCCCAAAAATTGGATGAATCACACCCTGGAGTTGGCAGGAGTTGACAGTAGCAGCAGCAGGAGCCCAAATATACACTGGAGTTGGCTTCAGGAGCCCAAAAATTGGATGAATCACACCCTGGAGTTGGCAGGAGTTGACAGCAGCAGCAGCAGGAGCCCAAATATACACTGGAGTTGGCTTCAGGAGCCCAAAAATTGGATGAATCACACCCTGGAGTTGGCAGGAGTTGACAGTAGCAGCAGCAGGAGCCCAAATATACACTGGAGTTGGCCTCAGGAGCCCAAAAATTGGATGAATCACACCCTGGAGTTGGCAGGAGTTGACAGCAGCAGCAGCAGGAGCCTAAATATACACTGGAGTTGGCCTCAGGAGCCCAAAAATTGGATGAATCACACCCTGGAGTTGGCAGGAGTTGACAGCAGCAGCAGCAGGAGCCCAAATATACACTGGAGTTGGCCTCAGGAGCCCAAAAATTGGATGAATCACACCCTGGAGTTGGCAGCAGCAGCAGGAGCCCAAACATTACTTTAAAGAGACCCTGGGGTTGGCTTCAGGAGCCCAAAAATTGGATGAATCACACCCTGGAGTTGGCAGAAGTTGGCAGCAGCAGCAGCAGGAGCCCAAATATACACTGGAGTTGGCTTCAGGAGCCCAAAAATTGGATGAATCACACCCTGGAGTTGGCAGGAGTTGACAGTAGCAGCAGCAGGAGCCCAAATATACACTGGAGTTGGCTTCAGGAGCCCAAAAATTGGATGAATCACACCCTGGAGTTGGCAGGAGTTGACAGCAGCAGCAGCAGGAGCCCAAATATACACTGGAGTTGGCTTCAGGAGCCCAAAAGTTGGATGAATCACACCCTGGAGTTGGCAGGAGTTGACAGTAGCAGCAGCAGGAGCCCAAATATACACTAGAGTTGGCTTCAGGAGCCCAAAAATTGGATGAATCACACCCTGGAGTTGGCAGAAGTTGGCAGCAGCAGCAGCAGGAGCCCAAATATACACTGGAGTTGGCCTCAGGAGCCCAAAAATTGGATGAATCACACCCTGGAGTTGGCAGGAGTTGACAGCAGCAGCAGCAGGAGCCCAAATATACACTGGAGTTGGCCTCAGGAGCCCAAAAATTGGATGAATCACACCCTGGAGTTGGCAGAAGTTGGCAGCAGCAGCAGCAAGAGCCCAAATATACACTGGAGTTGGCTTCAGGAGCCCAAAAATTGGATGAATCACACCCTGGAGTTGGCAGGAGTTGACAGCAGCAGCAGCAGGAGCCCAAATATACACTGGAGTTGGCTTCAGGAGCCCAAAAGTTGGATGAATCACACCCTGGAGTTGGCAGGAGTTGACAGTAGCAGCAGCAGGAGCCCAAATATACACTAGAGTTGGCTTCAGGAGCCCAAAAATTGGATGAATCACACCCTGGAGTTGGCAGAAGTTGGCAGCAGCAGCAGCAGGAGCCCAAATATACACTGGAGTTGGCCTCAGGAGCCCAAAAATTGGATGAATCACACCCTGGAGTTGGCAGGAGTTGACAGCAGCAGCAGCAGGAGCCCAAATATACACTGGAGTTGGCCTCAGGAGCCCAAAAATTGGATGAATCACACCCTGGAGTTGGCAGAAGTTGGCAGCAGCAGCAGCAAGAGCCCAAATATACACTGGAGTTGGCTTCAGGAGCCCAAAAATTGGATGAATCACACCCTGGAGTTGGCAGGAGTTGACAGCAGCAGCAGCAGGAGCCCAAATATACACTGGAGTTGGCCTCAGGAGCCCAAAAATTGGATGAATCACACCCTGGAGTTGGCAGAAGTTGGCAGCAGCAGCAGCAAGAGCCCAAATATACACTGGAGTTGGCTTCAGGAGCCCAAAAATTGGATGAATCACACCCTGGAGTTGGCAGGAGTTGACAGCAGCAGCAGCAGGAGCCCAAATATACACTGGAGTTGGCTTCAGGAGCCCAAAAGTTGGATGAATCACACCCTGGAGTTGGCAGGAGTTGACAGTAGCAGCAGCAGGAGCCCAAATATACACTAGAGTTGGCTTCAGGAGCCCAAAAATTGGATGAATCACACCCTGGAGTTGGCAGAAGTTGGCAGCAGCAGCAGCAGGAGCCCAAATATACACTGGAGTTGGCCTCAGGAGCCCAAAAATTGGATGAATCACACCCTGGAGTTGGCAGGAGTTGACAGCAGCAGCAGCAGGAGCCCAAATATACACTGGAGTTGGCCTCAGGAGCCCAAAAATTGGATGAATCACACCCTGGAGTTGGCAGAAGTTGGCAGCAGCAGCAGCAAGAGCCCAAATATACACTGGAGTTGGCTTCAGGAGCCCAAAAATTGGATGAATCACACCCTGGAGTTGGCAGGAGTTGACAGTAGCAGCAGCAGGAGCCCAAAAAATGGCCTAAAGACATAAATATGTTTTGCACCATTTGGAAAGTGTAAAACGTGGCACCATGCTGAATCTAGTCGCATGCATCAGGCATTGGTGGGTGGAAATCCTGGCTGATCCATCCCTGATTCATTTTGACAAAGGTGAGTCTCTCCACATTTTTAGTTGACAGACGAGTTCTCCTCGCCGTAACTATGGCCCCCGCCGCACTAAACACCCGCTCAGATGGCACGCTACTTGCCGGGCAGGACAGCTTTTCCAGGGCAAACTCTGCTAGTTGCGGCCACAAATCAAGTTTGGCTGCCCAGAAGTCCAGCGGATCCTCAAGGTGTGTTGGCATGGTCATGTCAAAGTATGACATGACCTGCTGGTTCAGGTCCTGCTCCAGGTCTTCCTGCTGCTCATGAGTAGCCTCACTATGCGGGTGTAGAAAGCTACTCATTAGCGACTGAAGACTGAGGCTGCTGCTGCTGATGGAGCTTCTGCTGCTGCTGCTGCCAACCCCCCCAGCGGCCATGGCAGTGGAAGGTGAGCGCAGAGGTCCCCTCGAGTCAGACCTGCGAGAGTATGGACCATGGCGCAGATAGGCATCGGCCAACTGCCTACGTAGAATGTCTTTGTAGTAGTTGAGTTTGTCCTCCCTCTCGGTGGGTTTAAAAAATGCCCCCATTTTGTGCCGGAAGCGAGGGTCCAATAAGGTGGACAGCCAGAAGTCATCCCGCCGACAGATGGAAACAATTCTGGGGTCACTACGCAAGCATGTGAGCATGCTTCGTGCCATTTGCGCAAGTGACTCGGATGGACTACCTGTCTCCATCTCCACTGCATACTGCCACGGTGTGCCCGGGTCCTCTGTCTCTCCTTCCTCAAAAACCTCTAGCTCCTCTGGCTGCTCCTGCTCCTCCTCTCCTGTCCGCTGACTAGATAAACCAGCCATTTCGCCAAGCCTAAACTGTGTTTCGCTGGGCAACTCCTCCTCCTCCTCTTCCTCCTCCTCCTCCTCCAGTTCAGCTCCAACGGGGTTCATGTGGCCGTAAGATGTAAACGCCATGTCTCCAGTGCCCTGACCAGCCATGGTTTCCAACATGTGCTGTAGTACATGAAGCAGTGGAATCACGTCGTTCATCCCGTAATCCTGCCGACTGACAAATAAAGTGGCTTCCTCAAAGGGCCTGAGCAAACGGCAGGTGTCACGTATGAGCTGCCACTGGTTGACATTGAAGTTACACAGGGGAGTCCCCCTATCTGCTTGGATCATCAGGAAATCCGTGATGGCTTTTCTCTGTTCATATAATCGGTCCAACATGTGAAGGGTGGAATTCCAACGGGTGGAAACATCGCAAATCAGACTATGTTGGGGGATACCATTCTGACGCTGTAGCTCAAGAAGGGTGTGTTTGGCGGTGTAGGAGTGGCTGAAGTGCATGCAAAGTTTCCGTGAAGTTGTTAGGATGTCCTGCAGATGGGGGGAACACTTCAGAAACCGCTTGACAACCAGATTGAAGACGTGAGCCATGCAGGGGGCATGGGTCAGGCTTCCTTGGCGCAGCGCAGACAAAATGTTCTTCCCATTGTCGGTAACCATGATTCCCATTTTAAGTTTTCTCGGAGTAAGCCATGTTTGGATTTCCTGATGAATACATTTAAGCAGTTCCTCCCCTGTGTGACTCCGTTCGCCAAGACAAACCATGTGAAGCACTGCGTGACACCTCCGTGCCCTGCACACATGGTAGACTGGAGGGGCACTGAGACTTGAGCCTACAGTGGAGGGTGAGGAGATGGCGGAGGATGAGGAGGCCGAGTCGCACGGTGTCACAGGCCCAATGGGCAGAGAGCGCGGAGGCCGAAGCGGCGTGACCTGTCCAAGTTGCTGCTGCAAAGGGACCACATTCACCCAGTGGGCCGTAAACGACATGTACTGCCCCTGACCGTAGTTACAGCTCCAGATGTCGGCGCTGCCATGTATTTTGCTACACACCGACAGGCTCAAGGACTGGCCCACCTTCTGTTCAACAAAAGTGTGCAGCGCTGGTACTGCCTTCTTGGCAAAGAAATGACGGCTTGGGACTCTCCACCTCGGCTCGGCACAAGCCATCAGTTCTCTGAAAGGTGCAGATTCCACCACCTGAAAAGGGAGCGACTGCAGCACCAGCAACTTGGACAGGAGCACATTCAGCTTCTGCGCCGTAGGATGAGTGGGCGCATACTGCTGTCTCTTGGACATGGCTTCGCTGATGGATTGCTGGCGGGATGCATGACTTGGAGGAGGAGGAGGAGGAGCAGGAGCGACAGAGGATGGGTATGACGCACAGCTGCCTTCGGCTGAGGTGCTGGGGCCTTGGCTGGCAGAAATTGGGAGCTCACTTGGTGAGGAAGCAGACTGGACCACCCCTTGGGAGCCTCGGTTCTCCCAGGTCGTTTTATGGTGACGCATCATATGTTGACGCAGGGCCGTGGTGCCAACATTTGGACCCTGGCCACGCTTCACCTTTTGCCTACATATCTTGCATGTGGCCATGTTACCCTCCTGCGGATGCCTCAGGAAAAACTGCCACACTGCCGAGTAGCTACTTTTCCCACCCCCTGGCCTCACTGATTCACTGCTGCTGTTGCCAACTCCAGGAACCCCTGCTCCACTACCTCCCGATAAGGTAGACTGCCGCACAGCAGGTGCTCTACCCCGGCCCCGGCCCCGGCCGGCTCCAGCCTTTGGAATTGTGCCCCCATGCTGACTGCTACCACCTTGCTGCCTCAGCTGCTGACTCCGGGGCAACCTGCGCCCCTCTTCTCCTGATGATGACGATGAAGCCCCTTCATCACCCGGCTCCCAAGTGCGATCGGCTTCATCGTCATCATCATCATCACCGAGTTGTGGCTGTACGTCACTGATGTTCGTGGATTCGTCAACAGTGTCTGGCGCAGGAGCTGGAACGCTCGCAGCACCCACGACACTGTCCACATCACTATCTGTCTGCCTAGCTAGAGAAGCCACCTCCATTTCTTGGCTGGGCAGTAGCTGCTGACTGTCCTCTATCTGATGGTCCTCCTCACTAAAGAGTGGAGCTGAACCCAAAGCATAGGATACGTCGCTGGGGGAGGGAACGGCGTAGGACAGAGGCAATGGGAGGACAGGGACTGCTCTCGGGGCATGCCAACTCAGGGTTGTGTCAGAGGAACCTACCGACCCTAGACTGGGGGTCTCAGACGTAAGTTGTGATGATGTTGTTGATGAGCGCGTCAACCAATCTACCACGGCAGATGCGTTACTGGTGGAGACCCGACCGCTAGCAGATACTGGCAGATTAGGTCTCTCAGCGTGACTCCTGCTGCTACTGGCCCCCAGTCTGATGCGAGCTCTGCCTGCGGAATCTTGGCCTCTGCCACTCCTCTTTTCACTTCCAGGCACTTGTCTGCCCGACATAGTCTAACTGGCGTGGGAGTAGGTGATATTTTAAGATCCCCCGGGCAGCGGTGGGTCTATATGAAACAGAATATAATGCACACCAAAAGTGAGCAGTAACACTCAGCCTCCAACAGGCCTGCTTAGTGTAAATAAGAGAGCTGCTTAGTGTAAATAAAGAGGGGTATGCTATGTTACAGAATGGGATGCCTCAACAGAAGTGCACCTGGCAGGCAGCAGTAAGCCTATGCCCAGCAAAAGTGTCTTATAATATAAATATAATAAGAGCAAATGCTTATATGGTCTTAAACAGAGGCTGCTTTAGTCACAGAATGGGATACCCCCAAAAAAGATCCAGTAGTACTATGCCCAGCAAAAGTGTCTTTATCAGGCTAATTTCAAATATGATAAGAGCAAATGCTTATATGGTCTTAAACAGAGGCTGCTTTAGTCACAGAATGGGATGCCCTGGCAGGACAAGTAGTGCTATGCCCAGCAAAAGTGTCTTTATCAGGCTAATTTCAAATATGATAAGAGCAAATGCTTATACGGTCTTAAACAGAGGCTGCTGTAGTCACAGAATGGGATGCCCCAACAGAAGTGGACCTGGCAGGGTCCAGTAGTGCTATGCCCAGCAAAAGTGTCTTTATCAGGCCTAATTTCAAATATGATAAGAGAAAATGCTTATATGGTCTTAAACAGAGGCTGCTTTAGTCACAGAATGGGATGCCCCAACAGGAATGGACCTGGCAGGGTCCAGTAGTGCTTTGCCCAGCAAAAGTGTCTTTATCAGGCCTAATTTCAAATATGATAAGAGCAAATGGTTATATGGTCTTAAACAGAGGCTGCTTTAGTCACAGAATGGGATGCCCCAACAGAAGTGGACCTGGCAGGGTCCAGTAGTGCTATGCCCAGCAAAAGTGTCTTTATCAGGCCTAATTTCAAATATGATAAGAGCAAATGGTTATATGGTCTTAAACAGAGGCTGCTTTAGTCACAGAATGGGATGCCCCAACAGGAATGGACCTGGCAGGGTCCAGTAGTGCTTTGCCCAGCAAAAGTGTCTTTATCAGGCCTAATTTCAAATATGATAAGTGAAAATGGTTATACGGTCTTAAACAGAGGCTGCTGTAGTCACAGAATGGGATGCCCCAACAGAAGTGGACCTGGCAGGGTCCAGTAGTGCTATGCCCAGCAAAAGTGTCTTTATCAGGCCTAATTTCAAATATGATAAGAGCAAATGGTTATATGGTCTTAAACAGAGGCTGCTTTAGTCACAGAATGGGATGCCCCAACAGGAATGGACCTGGCAGGGTCCAGTAGTGCTTTGCCCAGCAAAAGTGTCTTTATCAGGCCTAATTTCAAATATGATAAGTGAAAATGGTTATACGGTCTTAAACAGAGGCTGCTGTAGTCACAGAATGGGATGCCCCAACAGAAGTGGACCTGGCAGGGTCCAGTAGTGCTATGCCCAGCAAAAGTGTCTTTATCAGGCCTAATTTCAAATATGATAAGAGCAAATGCTTATATGGTCTTAAACAGAGGCTGCTTTAGTCACAGAATGGGATGCCCCAACAGGAATGGACCTGGCAGGGTCCAGTAGTGCTTTGCCCAGCAAAAGTGTCTTTATCAGGCCTAATTTCAAATATGATAAGTGAAAATGGTTATACGGTCTTAAACAGAGGCTGCTGTAGTCACAGAATGGGATGCCCCAACAGAAGTGGACCTGGCAGGGTCCAGTAGTGCTATGCCCAGCAAAAGTGTCTTTATCAGGCCTAATTTCAAATATGATAAGAGCAAATGCTTATATGGTCTTAAACAGAGGCTGCTTTAGTCACAGAATGGGATGCCCCAACAGGAATGGACCTGGCAGGGTCCAGTAGTGCTTTGCCCAGCAAAAGTGTCTTTATCAGGCCTAATTTCAAATATGATAAGAGCAAATGGTTATATGGTCTTAAACAGAGGCTGCTTTAGTCACAGAATGGGATGCCCCAACAGAAGTGGACCTGGCAGGGTCCAGTAGTGCTATGCCCAGCAAAAGTGTCTTTATCAGGCCTAATTTCAAATATGATAAGAGCAAATGGTTATATGGTCTTAAACAGAGGCTGCTTTAGTCACAGAATGGGATGCCCCAACAGGAATGGACCTGGCAGGGTCCAGTAGTGCTTTGCCCAGCAAAAGTGTCTTTATCAGGCCTAATTTCAAATATGATAAGTGAAAATGGTTATACGGTCTTAAACAGAGGCTGCTGTAGTCACAGAATGGGATGCCCCAACAGAAGTGGATCTGGCAGGGTCCAGTAGTGCTATGCCCAGCAAAAGTGTCTTTATCAGGCCTAATTTCAAATATGATAGGAGCAAATGGTTATATGGTCTTAAACAGAGACTGCTTTAGTCACAGAATGGGATGCCCCAACAGGAATGGACCTGGCAGGGTCCAGTAGTGCTTTGCCCAGCAAAAGTGTCTTTATCAGGCCTAATTTCAAATATGATAAGTGAAAATGGTTATACGGTCTTAAACAGAGGCTGCTGTAGTCACAGAATGGGATGCCCCAACAGAAGTGGACCTGGCAGGGTCCAGTAGTGCTATGCCCAGCAAAAGTGTCTTTATCAGGCCTAATTTCAAATATGATAAGAGCAAATGCTTATATGGTCTTAAACAGAGGCTGCTTTAGTCACAGAATGGGATGCCCCAACAGGAATGGACCTGGCAGGGTCCAGTAGTGCTTTGCCCAGCAAAAGTGTCTTTATCAGGCCTAATTTCAAATATGATAAGTGAAAATGGTTATACGGTCTTAAACAGAGGCTGCTGTAGTCACAGAATGGGATGCCCCAACAGAAGTGGACCTGGCAGGGTCCAGTAGTGCTATGCCCAGCAAAAGTGTCTTTATCAGGCCTAATTTCAAATATGATAAGAGCAAATGGTTATATGGTCTTAAACAGAGGCTGCTTTAGTCACAGAATGGGATTCCCCAACAGAAGTGGACCTAGCAGGGTCCAGTAGTGCTATGCCCAGCAAAAGTGTCTTTATCAGGCCTAATTTCAAATATGATAAGAGCAAATGGTTATATGGTCTTAAACAGAGGCTGCTTTAGTCACAGAATGGGATGCCCCAACAGGAATGGACCTGGCAGGGTCCAGTAGTGCTTTGCCCAGCAAAAGTGTCTTTATCAGGCTAATTTCAAATATGATAAGAGCAAATGCTTATATGGTCTTAAACAGAGGCTGCTTTAGTCACAGAATGGGATGCCCCCCCAAAAAAGATGCAGTAGTACTATGCCCAGCAAAAGTGTCTTTATCAGGCTAATTTCAAATATGATAAGAGCAAATGCTTATATGGTCTTAAACAGAGGCTGCTTTAGTCACAGAATGGGATGCCCCCCAAAAAAGATGCAGTAGTACTATGCCCAGCAAAAGTGTCTTTATCAGGCTAATTTCAAATATGATAAGAGCAAATGCTTATATGGTCTTAAACAGAGGCTGCTTTAGTCACAGAATGGGATGCCCCCCAAAAAAGATGCAGTAGTACTATGCCCAGCAAAAGTGTCTTTATCAGGCTAATTTCAAATATGATAAGAGCAAATGCTTATATGGTCTTAAACAGAGGCTGCTTTAGTCACAGAATGGGATGCCCCCCAAAAAAGATGCAGTAGTACTATGCCCAGCAAAAGTGTCTTTATCAGGCTAATTTCAAATATGATAAGAGCAAATGCTTATATGGTCTTAAACAGAGGCTGCTTTAGTCACAGAATGGGATGCCCCCCAAAAAAGATGCAGTAGTACTATGCCCAGCAAAAGTGTCTTTATCAGGCTAATTTCAAATATGATAAGAGCAAATGCTTATATGGTCTTAAACAGAGGCTGCTTTAGTCACAGAATGGGATGCCCCCCAAAAAAGATGCAGTAGTACTATGCCCAGCAAAAGTGTCTATATCAGGCTAATTTCAAATATGATAAGAGCAAATGCTTATATGGTCTTAAACAGAGGCTGCTTTAGTCACAGAATGGGATGCCCCCCAAAAAAGATGCAGTAGTACTATGCCCAGCAAAAGTGTCTTTATCAGGCTAATTTCAAATATGATAAGAGCAAATGCTTATATGGTCTTAAACAGAGGCTGCTTTAGTCACAGAATGGGATGCCCCCCAAAAAAGATGCAGTAGTACTATGCCCAGCAAAAGTGTCTTTATCAGGCTAATTTCAAATATGATAAGAGCAAATGCTTATATGGTCTTAAACAGAGGCTGCTTTAGTCACAGAATGGGATGCCCCCCAAAAAAGATGCAGTAGTACTATGCCCAGCAAAAGTGTCTATATCAGGCTAATTTCAAATATGATAAGAGCAAATGCTTATATGGTCTTAAACAGAGGCTGCTTTAGTCACAGAATGGGATGCCCCCCAAAAAAGATGCAGTAGTACTATGCCCAGCAAAAGTGTCTTTATCAGGCTAATTTCAAATATGATAAGAGCAAATGCTTATATGGTCTTAAACAGAGGCTGCTTTAGTCACAGAATGGGATGCCCCCCAAAAAAGATGCAGTAGTACTATGCCCAGCAAAAGTGTCTTTATCAGGCTAATTTCAAATATGATAAGAGCAAATGCTTATATGGTCTTAAACAGAGGCTGCTTTAGTCACAGAATGGGATGCCCCCCAAAAAAGATGCAGTAGTACTATGCCCAGCAAAAGTGTCTTTATCAGGCTAATTTCAAATATGATAAGAGCAAATGCTTATATGGTCTTAAACAGAGGCTGCTTTAGTCACAGAATGGGATGCCCCCCAAAAAAGATGCAGTAGTACTATGCCCAGCAAAAGTGTCTTTATCAGGCTAATTTCAAATATGATAAGAGCAAATGCTTATATGGTCTTAAACAGAGGCTGCTTTAGTCACAGAATGGGATGCCCCCCAAAAAAGATGCAGTAGTACTATGCCCAGCAAAAGTGTCTTTATCAGGCTAATTTCAAATATGATAAGAGCAAATGCTTATATGGTCTTAAACAGAGGCTGCTTTAGTCACAGAATGGGATGCCCCCCAAAAAAGATGCAGTAGTACTATGCCCAGCAAAAGTGTCTTTATCAGGCTAATTTCAAATATGATAAGAGCAAATGCTTATATGGTCTTAAACAGAGGCTGCTTTAGTCACAGAATGGGATGCCCCCCAAAAAAGATGAAGTAGTACTATGCCCAGCAAAAGTGTCTTTATCAGGCTAATTTCAAATATGATAAGAGCAAATGCTTATATGGTCTTAAACAGAGGCTGCTTTAGTCACAGAATGGGATGCCCCCCAAAAAAGATGCAGTAGTACTATGCCCAGCAAAAGTGTCTTTATCAGGCTAATTTCAAATATGATAAGAGCAAATGCTTATATGGTCTTAAACAGAGGCTGCTTTAGTCACAGAATGGGATGCCCCCCAAAAAAGATGCAGTAGTACTATGCCCAGCAAAAGTGTCTTTATCAGGCTAATTTCAAATATGATAAGAGCAAATGCTTATATGGTCTTAAACAGAGGCTGCTTTAATCACAGAATGGGATGCCCCCCAAAAAAGATGCAGTAGTACTATGCCCAGCAAAAGTGTCTTTATCAGGCTAATTTCAAATATGATAAGAGCAAATGCTTATATGGTCTTAAACAGAGGCTGCTTTAGTCACAGAATGGGATGCCCCCCAAAAAAGATGCAGTAGTACTATGCCCAGCAAAAGTGTCTTTATCAGGCTAATTTCAAATATGATAAGAGCAAATGCTTATATGGTCTTAAACAGAGGCTGCTTTAGTCACAGAATGGGATGCCCCCCAAAAAAGATGCAGTAGTACTATGCCCAGCAAAAGTGTCTTTATCAGGCTAATTTCAAATATGATAAGAGCAAATGCTTATATGGTCTTAAACAGAGGCTGCTTTAGTCACAGAATGGGATGCCCCCCAAAAAAGATGCAGTAGTACTATGCCCAGCAAAAGTGTCTTTATCAGGCTAATTTCAAATATGATAAGAGCAAATGCTTATATGGTCTTAAACAGAGGCTGCTTTAGTCACAGAATGGGATGCCCCCCAAAAAAGATGCAGTAGTACTATGCCCAGCAAAAGTGTCTTTATCAGGCTAATTTCAAATATGATAAGAGCAAATGCTTATATGGTCTTAAACAGAGGCTGCTTTAGTCACAGAATGGGATGCCCCCCAAAAAAGATGCAGTAGTACTATGCCCAGCAAAAGTGTCTTTATCAGGCTAATTTCAAATATGATAAGAGCAAATGCTTATATGGTCTTAAACAGAGGCTGCTTTAGTCACAGAATGGGATGCCCCCCAAAAAAGATGCAGTAGTACTATGCCCAGCAAAAGTGTCTTTATCAGGCTAATTTCAAATATGATAAGAGCAAATGCTTATATGGTCTTAAACAGAGGCTGCTTTAGTCACAGAATGGGATGCCCCCCAAAAAAGATGCAGTAGTACTATGCCCAGCAAAAGTGTCTTTATCAGGCTAATTTCAAATATGATAAGAGCAAATGCTTATATGGTCTTAAACAGAGGCTGCTTTAGTCACAGAATGGGATGCCCCCCAAAAAAGATGCAGTAGTACTATGCCCAGCAAAAGTGTCTTTATCAGGCTAATTTCAAATATGATAAGAGCAAATGCTTATATGGTCTTAAACAGAGGCTGCTTTAGTCACAGAATGGGATGCCTCACAGCAGACTTAAGATCAGTTCAGTATATATGCACAGTTAGTTAGTATAAGCAGCCTGAAAACGCTAACAAAGCCTGGCTGTCAGGCTGGATGAAAAAAAAAAAAAAAACTGACAGCCTCCGATTTTCCATTCCTTTCCCTGTTTTCCGCTGACTTTCTGTCTGTCTCCTGTCTGTCTCCTGCCTGTCTCCAGCCTGTCCCTGTCTGTCCCTGCCTGTCTAACTGTCTGTCTGTCCCTCAGCTACACAGCGTTCTGTCTCTCACGAATGCAATAGAGAAATGAGGCTGGAAAGCAAGATGGCCGGCCTTAAATACAGCTGTGACGTCACCGGGCATGCTGGCTGCTGATAGGCTGCATGTGACTGTCCCAGCATACACTGCCCCAGCTTACATGTCTGGACATGTCCCGTCCGCCATCTTAGAATGCCTGTAATGTAAATGAATGGATGTTAAAGGAAAACTTCGAGCGATCGAATCGCGGGGAAATTCGGATTCGATCCGAATCGAATTTTTCCTGAAATTCGGATCGAATCCGGGTTCGTCCGGATCGATTCGCTCATCCCTAATTGTGGCAGTATCACCCCAACATCTTTATAGCAGACACCGAGGCAGTATCACCCACATCATCTTTATAGCAGACGCTGTGGCAGTATCACCCTCATCATCTTTATAGCAGACACTGTGGCAGTATCACCCCATCATCTTTATAGCAGACGCTGTGGCAGTATCACCCTCATCATCTTTATAGCAGACACTGTGGCAGTATCACCCCATCATCTTTATAGCAGACACTGCGGCAGTATCACCCTCATCATCTTTATAGCAGACACTGTGGCAGTATCACCCCAACATCTTTATAGCAGACACCGAGGCAGTATCACCCACATCATCTTTATAGCAGACGCTGTGGCAGTATCACCCTCATCATCTTTATAGCAGACACTGTGGCAGTATCACCCCATCATCTTTATAGCAGACGCTGTGGCAGTATCACCCTCATCATCTTTATAGCAGACACTGTGGCAGTATCACCCCATCATCTTTATAGCAGACACTGCGGCAGTATCACCCTCATCATCTTTATAGCAGACACTGTGGCAGTATCACCCCATCATCTTTATAGCAGACACTGTGTCAGTATCACCCCAACAACTTTATAGCAGACACTGTGGCAGTATCACCCCAACATCTTTATAGCAGACACTGTGGCAGTATGACCCCCATCATCTTTATAGCAGACACTGCGGCAGTATCACCCTCATAATCTTTATAGCAGACACTGTGGCAGTATGACCCCCATCATCTTTATAGCAGACACTGCGGCAGTATCACCCTCATCATCTTTATAGCAGACACTGTGTCAGTATCACCCCAACATCTTTATAGCAGACACTGTGGCAGTATCACCCCAACATCTTTATAGCAGACACTGTGGCAGTATCACCCCAACATCTTTATAGCAGGCACTGTGGCAATATCACCCCCTCATCTTTATAGCAGACACCGTGGCAGTATCACCCCATCATATTTATAGCAGACTGTGTTAGTATCACCCCAACATCTTTATAGCAGACCCTGTGGAAGTATCACCCCATCATCTTTATAGCAGACACCGTGGCAGTATCACCCCATCATATTTATAGCAGACACTATGTTAGTATCACCCCAACATCTTTATAGCAGACCCTGTGGAAGTATCACCCCATCATCTTTATAGCAGACCCTGTGGAAGTATCACCCCATCATCTTTATAGCAGACCCTGTGGAAGTATCACCCCATCATCTTTATAGCAGACACTGTGGCAGTATCACCCCAACATCTTTATAGCAGACACTGTGGCAGTATCCCACAACATCTTTAAGCAGACACTGTGGCAGTATCACCCCAACATCTTTATAGCAGACACTGTGGCAGTATCATTCCCATCATCTTTATAGCAGACGCTGTGGCAGTGTTACCCCATCATCTTTATAGCAGACACAGTGGAAGTATCACCCCAACATCTTTATAGCAGACACCGTGGCAGTATCACCCCAACATCTTTATAGCAGACACTGTGGCAGTATCACCTCAACATCTTTATAGCAGACACTGTGGCAGTATCACCCCATCATCTTTATAGCAGGCACTGTGGCAGTATGACCCCAACATCTTTATAGCAGACACTGTGGCAGTATCACCCCAACATCTTTATAGCAGACGCTGTGGCAGTATCACCCCAACATCTTTATAGCAGACACTGTGGCAGTATCACCCCAACATCTTTATAGCAGACGCTGTGGCAGTATCACCCCATCATCTTTATAGCAGACACTGTGGCAGTATGACCCCAACATCTTTATAGCAGACACTGTGGCAGTATGACCCCAACATCTTTATAGCAGACACTGTGGCAGTATCACCCCAACATCTTTATAGCAGACGCTGTGGCAGTATCACCCCAACATCTTTATAGCAGACGCTGTGGCAGTATCACCCCAACATCTTTATAGCAGACACTGTGGCAGTATCACCCCAACATCTTTATAGCCGACACTGTGGCAGTATCACCCCAACATCTTTATAGCAGACACCGTGGCAGTATCACCCCATCATCTTTATAGCAGACACTGTGGCAGTATCACCCCATCATCTTTATAGCAGACACTGTGGCAGTATCACCCCATCATCTTTATAGCAGACACTGTGTCAGTATCACCCCAACATCTTTATAGCAGACACTGTGGCAGTATCACCCCAACATCTTTATAGCAGACACTGTGGCAGTATCACCCCATCATCTTTATAGCAGACACTGTGGCAGTATCACCCCATCTTCTTTATAGCAGACACTGTGGTAGTATCACCCCAACATCTTTATAGCAGACACTGTGGCAGTATCACTCAAACATCATTATAGCAGGCACTGTGGCAGTATCACCCCAACATCTTTATAGCAGACACTGTGGCAGTATCACTCAAACATCATTATAGCAGGCACTGTGGCAGTATCACCCCAACATCTTTATAGCAGGCACTGTGGCAGTATCACCCCAACATCTTTATAGCAGGCACCGTGTCAGTATCACCCCAACATCTTTATAGCAGGCACCGTGTCAGTATCACCCCAACATCTTTATAGCAGACACTGTGGCAGTATCACCCCATCATCTTTATAGCAGACACTGAGGCAGTATCACCCCAACATCTTTATAGCAGACACTGTGGCAGTATCAACCCATCATCTTTATAGCAGACACTGAGGCAGTATCACCCCAACATCTTTATAGCAGACACTGTGGCAGTATCACCCCATCATCTTTATAGCAGACACTGTGGCAGTATCACCCCAACATCTTTATAGCAGGCACTGTGGCAGTATCCCCCAACATCTTTATAGCAGACACTGTGGCAGTATCACCCCAACATCTTTATAGCGGACACTGTGGCACTATCACCCCAACATCTTTATAGCAGACACTGTGGCAGTATCACCCCCTCATCTTTATAGCAGACACTGTGGCAGTATCACCCCAACATCTTTATAGCAGACACTGTGGCAGTATCACCCCATCATCTTTATAGCAGACACTGTGGCAGTATCACCCCATCATCTTTATAGCAGACACTGTGTCAGTATCACCTCAACATCTTTATAGCAGACACTGTGTCAGTATCACCCCAACATCTTTATAGCAGACACTGTGGCAGTATCACCCCATCATCTTTATAGCAGACACTGTGGCAGTATCACCCCATCATCTTTATAGCAGACACTGTGGCAGTCTCACCCCATCATCTTTATAGCAGACACTGTGGTAGTATCACCCCAACATCTTTATAGCAGACACTGTGGCAGTATCACCCCAACATCTTTATAGCAGACACTGTGGCAGTATCACCCCAACATCTTTATAGCAGACACCGTGGCAGTATCACCCCATCATCTTTATAGCAGACACTGTGGCAGTATCACCCCAACATCTTTATAGCAGACACTGTGGCAGTATCACTCCAACATCTTTATAGCAGGCACTGTGGCAGTATCACCCCAACATCTTTATAGCAGACACTGTGGCAGTATCACCCTCATCATCTTTATAGCAGACACTGTGGCAGTATCACCCCAAATCTTTATAGCAGACACTGTGACAGTATCACCCCAACATCTTTATAGCAGACACTGTGGCAGTATCACCCAAACATCTTTATAGCAGGCACTGTGGCAGTATCACCCCAACATCTTTATAACAGGCACCGTGGCAGTATCACCCCAACATCTTTATAGCAGGCACCGTGTCAGTATCACCCCATCATCTTTATAGCAGACACTGAGGCAGTATCACCCCAACATCTTTATAGCAGACACTGTGGCAGTATCACCCCATCATCTTTATAGCAGACGCTGAGGCAGTATCACCCCAACATCTTTATAGCAGACACTGTGGCAGTATCACCCCATCATCTTTATAGCAGACACTGTGGCAGTATCACCCCAACATCTTTATAGCAGGCACTGTGGCAGTATCACCCCAACATCTTTATAGCAGACACTGTGGCACTATCACCCCAACATCATTATAGCAGACACTGTGGCAGTATCACCCCAACATCTTTATAGCAGACACTGAGGCAGTATGACCCCCATCATCTTTATAGCAGACACTGTATCAGTATCACCCCAACATCTTTATAGCAGACACTGTGGCAGTATCACCCCAACATCTTTATAGCAGACATTGTGGCAGTATCACCCACATCATCTTTATAGCAGACACTGTGGCAGTATCACCCCATCATCTTTATAGCAGACACCGTGGCAGTATCACCCCATCATCTTTATAGCAGACACTGTGGCAGTATCACCCCAACATCTTTATAGCAGACACTGTGGCAGTATCACCCCATCATCTTTATAGCAGACACCGTGGCAGTATCACTCAAACATCATTATAGCAGGCACTGTGGCAGTATCACCCCAACATCTTTATAGCAGACACTGTGGCAGTATCACCCCATCATCTTTATAGCAGACACTGTGGCAGTATCACCCCATCATCTTTATAGCAGACACTGTGGCAGTATCACCCCATCATCTTTATAGCAGACACTGTGCCAGTATCACCCCATCATCTTTATAGCAGACACTGTGGCAGTATCACCCCATCATCTTTATAGCAGACAGTGGACAGTATCACCCCAACATCTTTATAGCAGACACTGTGGCAGTATCACCCCATCATCTTTATAGCAGACACTGTGGCAGTATCACCCCATCATCTTTATAGCAGACAGTGGACAGTATCACCCCAACATCTTTATAGCAGACACTGTGGCAGTATCACCCCATCATCTTTATAGCAGACACTGTGGCAGTATCACCCCATCATCTTTATAGCAGACACCGTGGCAGTATCACCCCAACATCTTTATAGCAGACACCGTGGCAGTATCACCCCAACATCTTTATAGCAGACACTGTGGCAGTATCACCCCAACATCTTTATAGCAGACACTGTGGCAGTATAACCCCATCATCTTTATAGCAGACACTATGGCAGTATCACCCACATCATCTTTATAGCAGACACCGTGGCAGTATCACCCCAACATCTTTATAGCAGACACTGTGGCAGTATCACCCACATCATCTTTATAGCAGACACTGTGGCAGTATCACCCCAACATCTTTATAGCAGACACTGTGGCAGTATCACCCACATCATCTTTATAGCAGACACTGTGGCAGTATCACCCACATCATCTTTATAGCAGACACCGTGGCAGTATCACCCCATCATCTTTATAGCAGACACTGTGGCAGTATCACCCCAACATCTTTATAGCAGACACTGTGGCAGTATCACCCCATCATCTTTATAGCAGACACTGTGGCAGTATCACCCACATCATCTTTATAGCAGACACTGTGGCAGTATCACCCCAACATCTTTATAGCAGACACTGTGGCAGTATTACCGCAACATCTTTAGAGCAGACACTGTGGCAGTATCACCCCAACATCTTTATAGCAGACACTGTGGCAGTATCACCCCAACATCTTTATAGCAGACACTGTGGCAGTATCACCCCAACATCTTTATAGCAGACACTGTGGCAGTATCACCCACATCATCTTTATAGCAGACACTGTGGCAGTATCACCCACATCATCTTTATAGCAGACACAGGGACAGTATCACCCCATCATCTTTATAGCAGACACTGTGGCAGTATCACCGCAACATCTTTATAGCAGACATTGTGGCAGTATCACCCCAACATCTTTATAGCAGACACTGTGGCAGTATCACCCCAACCTCTTTATAGCAGACACTGTGGCAGTATCACCCACATCATCTTTATAGCAGACACTGTGGCAGTATCACCCCATCATCTTTATAGCAGACACTGTGGCAGTATCACCGCAACATCTTTATAGCAGACATTGTGGCAGTATCACCCCAACATCTTTATAGCAGACACCGTGGCAGTATCACCCACATCATCTTTATAGCAGACACTGTGGCAGTATCACCCAATCATCTTTATAGCAGACACTGTGGCAGTATCCCCACAAC
The DNA here is from genome assembly GCA_027917425.1 of Gastrophryne carolinensis. Classification (NCBI taxonomy): domain Eukaryota; kingdom Metazoa; phylum Chordata; class Amphibia; order Anura; family Microhylidae; genus Gastrophryne; species Gastrophryne carolinensis. The sequence goes on along the minus strand of CM051242.1, from coordinate 155,755,026 downwards.
ATCTTTATAGCAGACATTGTGGCAGTATCACCCCAACATCTTTATAGCAGACACCGTGGCAGTATCACCCACATCATCTTTATAGCAGACGCTGTGGCAGTATCACCCTCATCATCTTTATAGCAGACACTGTGGCAGTATCACCCCATCATCTTTATAGCAGACGCTGTGGCAGTATCACCCTCATCATCTTTATAGCAGACACTGTGGCAGTATCACCCCATCATCTTTATAGCAGACACTGCGGCAGTATCACCCTCATCATCTTTATAGCAGACACTGTGGCAGTATCACCCCATCATCTTTATAGCAGACACTGTGTCAATATCACCCCAACAACTTTATAGCAGACACTGTGGCAGTATCACCCCAACATCTTTATAGCAGACACTGTGGCAGTATGACCCCCATCATCTTTATAGCAGACACTGCGGCAGTATCACCCTCATCATCTTTATAGCAGACACTGTGGCAGTATGACCCCCATCATCTTTATAGCAGACACTGCGGCAGTATCACCCTCATCATCTTTATAGCAGATACTGTGTCAGTATCACCCCAACATCTTTATAGCAGGCACTGTGGCAGTATCACCCCAACATCTTTATAGCAGACACTGTGGCAGTATCACCCCAACATCTTTATAGCAGGCACTGTGGCAATATCACCCCCTCATCTTTATAGCAGACACCGTGGCAGTATCACCCCATCATATTTATAGCAGACTGTGTTAGTATCACCCCAACATCTTTATAGCAGACCCTGTGGAAGTATCACCCCATCATCTTTATAGCAGACACCGCGGCAGTATCACCCCATCATATTTAAAGCAGACACTGTGTTAGTATCATCCCAACATCTTTATAGCAGACCCTGTGGAAGTATCACCCCATCATCTTTATAGCAGACCCTGTGGCAGTATCACCCCAACATCTTTATAGCAGACACTGTGGCAGTATCATTCCCATCATCTTTATAGCAGACGCTGTGGCAGTGTTACCCCATCATCTTTATAGCAGACACAGTGGAAGTATCACCCCAACATCTTTATAGCAGACACTGTGGCAGTATCACCCCAACATCTTTATAGCAGACACTGTGGCAGTATCACCCCAACATCTTTATAGCAGACACTATGGCAGTATCACCCCATCATCTTTATAGCAGACACTGTGGCAGTATCACCCCATAATCTTTATAGCAGACACTGTGGCAGTATCACCCCATCATCTTTATAGCAGACACTGTGGCAATATCACCCCATCATCTTTATAGCAGACACTGTGGCAGTATCACCCCATCATCTTTATAGCAGACACTGTGGCAGTATCACCCCATCATCTTTATAGCAGACACTGTGGCAGTATCACCCCATCATCTTTATAGCAGACACTGTGGCAGTATCACCCCATCATCTTTATAGCAGACACTGTAGCAGTATCACCCCATCATCTTTATAGCAGACACTGTGGCAGAAATCCCCCATCATCTTTATAGCAGACACTGTGGCAGTATCACCCCCATCATCTTTATAGCAGACACTGTGGCAGTATCACCCCAACATCTTTATAGCAGACACTGTGGCAGTATCACCCCATAATCTTTATAGCAGACACTGTGGCAGTATCACCCCATAATCTTTATAGCAGACACTGTGGCAGTATCACCCCATAATCTTTATAGCACACACTGTGGCAGTATCACCCCAACATCTTTATAGCAGACACTATGGCAGTATTACCCCATCATCTTTATAGCAGACACTGTGGCAGTATCACCCCATAATCTTTATAGCAGACACTGTGGCAGTATCACCCCATCATCTTTATAGCAGACACTGTGGCAATATCACCCCATCATCTTTATAGCAGACACTGTGGCAGTATCACCCCATCATCTTTATAGCAGACACTGTGGCAGTATCACCCCATCATCTTTATAGCAGACACTGTGGCAGTATCACCCCATCATCTTTATAGCAGACACTGTGGCAGTATCACCCCATCATCTTTATAGCAGACACTGTGGCAGTATCACCCCATCAACTTTATAGCAGACACTGTGGCCGTATCACACCATCATCTTTATAGCAGACACTGTGGCCGTATCACACCATCATCTTTATAGCAGACACTGTGGCAGTATCACATTAGATAAGGGACACACAACCCTGTCTTTTATATGGCGGGTCACATGTCTCCCTGGCCAATCACAGCCATGCTAGGGCAGAAAGATGGATGATTGGCTGATTGGCCTATATAAGGCCCCAAGTCTATAGATTGAAACGGCCTTTAGCTATTCATACTGTGTAGGATGACTTGCCAAAGTGCCATCGATGTGGACATATTACAGAGCAGTACATTTGTTTGCTCTTAACGGGATTGTGTTTTTCCCTTAATGTTGTTTGTTTCTCCTTCACAGTTGGGAGATTTTAATTAAATTGCAAACTTTAATTTGGAATATGCTATGTCTGCACAGGAAAATGGAGGTCCTTTTAGATTTTTTCAGCAACTGCGGGCTTAACTTTTCTTTGAAGAATCATTACTGGAAAGTCATGGAGAGGTCAGGAGTAAAAGCAAAACTAATTTATATAAGAGTATCGTACTTCTCAAGTATAAAGCTACTGCTACAATAGACACAGTCAGCAATGCAAAATTCAAACATTTGAAAGCTCATGCCCAGCACATTTTTTTTAACAGACATCTATTGTGCAGTATTATTTGTAAACTACTTACTCCCGTTGTAACTACGCACTTTGTCTAGGTCGTTTCAGCAACTTAGAGGTTATTTAAGCGTCAGGTAGCGCCTCGTAGCGGCAGACAGCGTCTGGTGAACGCTGCACGCTGTACGCAAAACCACATTTATGAAAGCCAATCTGGTTAGCGACTCAAACAGCGTCATGTAGCGTCCGATGTATTATTACAGGCGGCTCAGCGTATAGCGCCGGCGCTCTAGCTCCCAGAGCGCCAGGTATTACCTTTCGCTCAGTATCGCTCTCCCATACATTTCAATAGCTGTTCATTTGTGTTTAAACAACTTGTTTGACAATTTTTTATTTTTTTGCTCAAATCATTGTGTGACCTCTCCTGGCTGCAAACAAACACTTTTAGAAACCTTTTTGACTTTTTATATTTTTATACAGAATTGTCATTACAAGCCTGGCACTAAAGTGTTAACGTGACAATGTTACAACAATGTAATTCTATGGCCCTTATTTATGAAGGAATAGCGACAGGTAGCGACTGGTGAGCGACCGGTAATGACGGGCACCGCCACGAGAACGCCGGCTCCCCACCACAATCACACATTTATCAAGCCAATCCTGCTTAGCCACTGAGATAGCGCCAAATAGCCACTCATTCATCATTATTCCAGCCTCAGCCCACAGCGCCAGTGTCCGACCTTGAACGGCGACAGGTATGACCTCTCGCTACCTGGCGCTCTCCAATGCATTTCAATGGAACAATCTTTAAATATTCATAATTAATTTTTATTAATTGTTTTTTGTTTTTTTTTTTTTTTAAATGTGAAAAATTCTGTGACCACTTCTGCAATGTTAGATATTTTTTTTAAGGTAAAAAAAAAAAAAAAAAAAATTGTACAGAATTGATATTACAGGTCTGATATTAATGTATTCATATTACAAAATTATTTAAAAAACTAGTTTTTTTTTGGTTTCCAAAAATATGGTTGTTTGGGGGTTAAAAAACTACTTTTAACCCCCCGCGCTCTGGGGTTTAAACATGCATTTCACAGCGCGAGAATTTTTTGAGCGTGATTTGTTAATGAATATGGTGGGAGCCGGTCGCTATGGCCAGTCGCTATCATGCGCTCCCATACATCGCGGAACCTGTCAAATAGCGACTCCTCACCCAATATTCAACATTACTGCACACCGACTAAGTCGCTGTCAACAACCGAACAACGGCCAAGCACAGCGACTACTAGCGAGCGCTGTGAAAATACCGCTACAGTCGCTCAACTGTCGCTACCTGGCGCTATTAATGAATCGGCCTCTATGTGTTTTCGCTTTGTTACCGGTGTATATGTGTTCAAAAACAGACTTTAATCACACAGCGTCTGGCGCTTTATGGTATAGCGACCAGATTTAGAGCGCCAACGCTGAGTGTGTGTCCTTTTTTGATAAGCATGGTGTGGAGCGCAGAGAGTCAGTCGCACTGAGCTGGTGCTACCTTTCGCTCGCTGCATCGCTGTACTGGTGTTACAGCACTCAACATACATCACATTCATCAATGCCGGCCAGGTTACTAGAGCGACCGAGACGCTCTGTTACAGCGCCCGATACCCGCACATGAGCATCTACTAGCGGTCGCTCTATACAGCCGCTCATCTGCCGATACCTGGCGTTAGTAATGAGTTAGGGCCTTATTTATCAAGGAATAGTGACAGATAGCGACAGATAGCGACTGGGGAGCCGGCCAGTAAAGCCAGGTACCGCAACTAGAACGCTGGCTCCCCTCCACAATCACACATTTATCAAGCCGATACTGCTTAGCGACTGAGATAGAGCCACCTAGCAACTCATTCATCATTATCCCAGCCTCATCCCACAGCGCCAGCGAACATCCTTGAACAGCGACAGGTATGACCTCTCGCTACCTGGCGCTCTCCAATGCATTTCAATGGCAGAATGTATTTTACTTAATAATTATTTTTTAATTTTTTTTTTTTTTAATTTCCCCAAAAAAATCTGTGAACACTTCTTCCTTTGAAAATGTATTTTTTGGGGATTTTTTTTTTTTTTTCAGAATTGATATTACAGGTCTGATTTTAAACTATTCAGGTTTGAATATTATTTCCAAATCATTCCATTTTTTTTGGGTGGTTAGGGGGTTAAAAAACTACTTAACACATTGCCTACTGCGCTCTGGGATTTAAACATGCATTTCACAGCGCTAGGAATTTTTAAGGCTGATTTTTTAATGAATATGGTGGGTGCCGGTCGCTATGTCCAGTCGCTATCATGCGCTCCCATACAACAGCGAACCTGTCAAATAGCGACTCAGCATCTTGTATTCAACATTACGGCACACCGGCTGAGTCGCTATCATCCACCGAACAATGGCCAAGCACAGCGACTACTAGCGGTCGCTGTCAAAATACCGCTACAGTCGCTCAACAGTCGCTATCTGTCGCTATCTGTCGCTATTAATGAATCAGCCTCCCCGTCTCTATGTCTCTATACATTTTTAAAAACAAGTTTCTCATATTGAATTATTGTCTCATGAAAATTCCGGTTTATGAGTTTAATACAAATGAAATATTTTTTCTATTGAATATGCTAATGTTATTTTATAAGAATTACCTGGAGACGCTATGAATCATCATTAAAAAAATAGAAGTACCGGTTTTAACTATCTAAATTTCCTAACATCAGCTTTAGAACTGTTTTCATACTTTTGATGGACATTTTAACATAATATATCATGAATTCCCTTAGTGTGGTTCTGACATTCTTCACACAGGCAATTACTGATAATGAATTATTTTTTTCTATATTTTTCAATTTAGCAGAGAAAGCGTTTGGCATGCTTAATGGGAATTTTAAGAGGCACATGTGTCAAGGTACCAAAATCAGTGTTAAAAATGAAACCATTGAAGCCTCCAGACAAAAAATATCTCCAGAATGTGGAACGGTATTTTTTTCTGGCCTGAAAAATAAGCGTGTTTTCTGTGTATGCGAATGGGAGCTTAGAGGGACTCTTAGGGGTAACCAAACATTACAAAATTTATTCTGAAATATTTATCTATAACAAGATCATTATGTGAATGTACCAGGGTCATATTGAGGCCCGGTGGGCCGCAGTGCTTTGGGTCCAGTTTGGCTGCTGCTTTTAACACCCTCATTTAATCTCTGTCCCCTTAGTTTCCCTCTAAGCCCCCCTGTCCCCATCCCCATTATACTACACAAGCCAGGGAATCCCAGCCCCTAATCCTATAGCCCCAGCATCATGGTTGGGGGGGCCTCAGCAATGATGTCTCAGGCCGACCAGGGGCTGGTAAAATCCAGGGCTGATTTTTGGCCCCAGCCTGCCAATGAATGTACCTCTACATAAATGGGCAGGATGCCTCCTTATACCTGCCCCAGATCATCCCCAAAAGCTTCTCTAATGCTCTCAGTATGGCCAATGACCCTTGTACCACATAAACAATTACTATCTCTAATCACTAAGGCAATAAATGTTTGTGCTCCAATGAACATAGCAGTTTTGGGTTCCCTGGCTATAATCTCAGTTGCTTTGTCCATAAGATGGCCCTTACTTTAAAATGGTTTAAATTTGGTTGCTTGCCCCCACCCCTCCCTTTTTTTACCATTACTGAGTTTTAAGAGCAAGATACTATTTAGGACCGACAGGAAGCTTGCAGTTCTGAGAGCCTGACGCAGTTATCTGAGCAACAATAAATTCTACAGCTTAGCAGCTTAACAGCGAACAGTATTTGCCAGTGAGGTATTACGGTATATGAAAGGACCAGCCAAATAATAATAATAGGAAGCCTGAAATTGGAAAAAATACTTATCCTTTTTAATCGAAAATGCCCTCTAGAGATCATGTGAGACACAGGTACAGGGCACTGAATGGGATACCCCGCTGTGTGTATCTCCGCAGGGCGCCCGATTCACTCACCTTCCTGAAGGTTCCCTTCATCTCTACTTACGGCTAAGCAGAGCTGAAAGGAGCCGTGCGTGCTGCCAGCCGCATCCCCCACTTAGCTTCTAGCTGTGGCGTGCCCGCACCGCTCCCATTTAGATAGACCGGACAAAGGTGCAGGCACAGCTATAGGTGAGCGGGGTTGCGTCCACGGTGCCAAGATCAGATAACTAGATCTGGAGGGTTTTACACAGCGAGCATCCCTATTTGAGAGTGGAATTCGGATGACCCTTCTCCACACTTCCTCATTAAATCAAGTTTTATCAAGGATGTTAATTGTTTGGGTAATTTGGATTTCAAATCGTGTCTTAGAGCACAATGCTAGAAATGACCTCACTGGCAAATACTGTCCTTTGGAAAATTAAGCTGTAGAATTTATTGTTGCAATCAGCAAAGGACTGGTGTTCCTTAAGGGTTGCTCAAGGAGGCCCCTTGAACTGATGCTGAAGGGCAAGGGGCTGGCATGCCGCATGCTGCCAAAGCTGTAGTTCAGCTGTGCAGCCTTCAAGCCCTGGGAGATAAAGCTCCTATACTTGGTGTGCGGGCCTGGTGGCTTTTTAAAATATTTTTTCATTTCATTTTTGTTGAAAGCAAACATTCACCTACCTGACACACATGCAAATGTTTAATTAATACTTTCTCTGAATTTGGTTGCAACTATTGAAACTGATAAATGCAAAAAACATAGAGCTTTATTTGCACTGCTGAATTACTTAAACCTAAAAGTGTTAAAAAGTGCACTCTTTACGCCTTAAAGACAGGGACAGCCATACGCTAAAGGTCACCCTCCGCAAGACTTTTGGGTCCCTCCAGAACAAAACAGATTGTGAGTTCTCCAATATAAACCATACCTAAGAAGTAAAGATACCAAAAGGTTTAGGTGCCCTATACATCCCATTGTTAGGAACCCTTGTTGTTAACAAAGAAAAAAGGAGACATGGTATGGTACATAGCATTGAATCCCAATCGTAAAATTTCAGAGGAGTACCATTGGATCCTGGCCCAAACTCTACATCCATTAAGTTATCATATCTTTTATCATTACTAAACAGCAGCCATGATTTACTTCTTTGTCTTTCTGGTGTTTGGAGCATTCTGAATAATGGATCTCGGTTCTCTACCTGATTATGTTCCATATTGATCTTCTATTATATCATTAGACTCAATGCTCCTGCAAGTACTGCAGATGTCCCTGAGTACTGGAGCCCATCACATTTATGCCATGGCAAGATCAATGATGCCTTCTTACAGCAAGCACTGCAGTAAAATGCATGGCACGTCCTCGAAAAAAGGAACGAGATGTTTGGCGATCATTTATAAGACAAATGAGCAATATTACATTAGCAGCTGCACTAGGGAGGACTTTCTGGCTGGACAGTGATGAAGTCATTTCTGCGGAAAGTTCCTGCTATGCCTGCGCTTGGCAGGGATCCCCGACAGCCCTGAGTGCTATAAAATAAGGCAAATAGCCAGTAATTACATCTCAGAAAATGGTGTCATTGAGAACAGAGTCGGGTTATTGGATAATAAGTGAACAGTTTCTGTCCCCGCAGGCTTGGAATCTGTCAATATCAGCAAAAACACAAGGAAAAACAGCAGCGGAAACTCAAAAAAATGAAAAGCAATGTCACCTACAACAAATAAATATAATGTTAATGTGTCAGCCTTTAAACTGCAAGTGGATGTATGAGTCATTTTATACAATTTACCGGTAAGGGAAAATATTCAGAGACTGACCTGCTCATTGGAGACCCAACAAAAGAACTTCAGGGAAATGCAGCTTTATACAGTTAATATATAATAAGCCATACACAATATTTTAGATACAGTTGAGGTGATTCAGTCTTAGGAATAATTACCCTCTGAATCAATGCTTAGTCCTGGGGAATGATTACAAAAACCCCCCTGTATTTCCCCTGCCAAGACAACCCAGCCCATGTTTTGTCACAGAAAAGCTATAGTCTTAGCATCATAGCTTTGGGGGTTATACCTACCCCAGCCACATTATTGGACCCTACAATAATAAAGCTTTAGTACTATTGGTGGAAAAGTTGCTATACCTGTAACAACAGTACAGCATTGCAGCGAGCAAGAGGTGCACCCGGCACTCGCCGCTCAACACCATATTTAAGAAAAAACTAGACACACACAGCATTGGCGCTCTAAAGCTGGGAGCTCTATTCTAGAGCGCCAATGCTGCGTGATCAAAGTCTGTTAAGAAAGGGGATTGTGTCATGGGGGTGTTCTGTTAGATCAAGCAGACTAGAGGTAAGATGGGCGGTTGGGTGCTGGGGGTGAGCCGATAGAGAGCTGAATATACATGAGATGGGGCGGCTGGGCTCCAAGATTAGATGGGTGAGGGGATTAAGCTTGATGGGTAAGATGGGGGAATCCTGTTGTAAGGGGGAGTGGGTACTGGGGTTTCCCTGATTGGAGACTGGGCAGATCAAAGACAAGATGGGTGGTTGGTGCTGAGGTAAGAGAGGATAGAGGCTTACAGGTGCTGGGGATGCTCTGTTAGAGACCCGACAGAGCTGGGGAAGGAGTCGGAAGCAGGGGGGTACCCTGAGAAAGCCTCAGCTCTACTCCAGCTTCAGCTAAATGAATTATCCCTCCAACAAGGTGAAGGGGTTAAAAAAGGTGTGACTGGTAAAACCTCATGATGACTTTATCTTTATTTTGGAGCTGAACATAATGTGGGGACATAGCGTCAGATCGATGGACCAGTCTGTACCGCAGTCCTAACTGTAGGCTGAAGAGCTCACACTCACAACCTACTGATTAAATATGTCGGGCTCTTCCTATTTGTCAGATGCAGAATTAAACGGCAGCCAGACAATACCTGAAAGGCCCCGTCTCCAGCTGTCGCTTTCATTTACTCGTCTTGCCCCTGTTTTTTCTTCCTTTTCTTGTTTTCCTAAATACGATGTGTAACGGTGTTAGAGAACAGCCTGTGGATACGCAGTGATTTCATTGTGAAGGACCTGGGAATAGCTCTATTGATCTTGCAGCCTCTGAGGAGCGTCCCCAGAGTATTTTTTCATAGGTTTAATTAGATTTGATAAAACTTTTATGTTTTGTTACAATGTCTCTTAGGGTACCAGATGTTCTGATGCTCAATTAATACGTTTTCTTATCCTGTTTTTCTTTTAAATGATGGGAGAAGACTTCCAGACTGAATTGCCCACGTGTCAAGAAATACATGAGCTAACACTTTGTTCTAATAAATGCAATATGTTCAGCTTTGGTTTCCTCTCATCTACACGAGAAGACCAATATTCTAATATTTCATTTAAATCCAGGGGCTGACTGGGCATCTGGAGTACTAGGAAATTTCCTGGTGACCTTACTTTCCTGCATGCAGGATCTATTAGACAACTTACACTGTTTCTAATTAAGTTCTTCATTGCAACTGTGGGTCACATAATTGGAGGACCTTGATATAGGTTGCTCCATTATTGGAATTGGCTTCATTGCAACTATCAAGAAATTAGGGCCAGGGGAAGACTGGCCATAGGGAGCACAGGGAGATTTATTAGCAGACCGCACTAATTTGTGGCCGCTCCCCAAAACCTGCACCTGGATCCAGTCCCACTGTACTCCCAGTTAAAACACTTAAGCCCATGTTCTGCTCCCGAACGAAAAAGCTCGTTAGCATGTTGTTTCCCAGTATTTAGTTGGCAGAGCACAGATAAACTCACCAGGCCATTTCACCATTTCAGTGGGACAGTCCCAAATTAAGACATTTTGCCCCACGGCCCCCCCAACAATGTCCCATGTGACATCTACCTATTGGTTTACAAGAACTGTGTGTTTGACCATGACATATTTCTGTGGATTGCAAAGCTGTCCATTATTACCACTGCAGTGTGCCACTACTGTGATCTAGATAGTCACCTGCAGGACATCTGGCCAGTTTACAACTGGTGCCCTGCTCTGGATCATTGGCTGAATGTCAGTAGTAGAATTTTCCGCTCTATAAGACACCCTATTTTCCCCAAAAGTGTGTGTGTGGGGGGGGGGGGGGGGGGAGGGGATGTCGGTGCATCTTATTTGGCGAATGTAGAAAAAAAAGTATACTTACATGAGTCTCCCTGCCTTCCAGTGCCGCCACTGCCTCTAGGATCGGCGCACGCTAACACACACGAGTGTGTCACGCTACCTATGGGAAATGTGAGGGGGGGAATGCCACGCTGCCTATGGGATGAGGGAAATGCCACACTGCCCATGGCCCATAGGGAATGGGATAGGAGAATGCCACACTGCCCATGGAGAATGGTGTGTGTGGGGAGGATGCCACACTGCCTGTAATTGGGCATTTCAACACAACATTTGGTTTAGAATATTTTTATTTTCCTCCTCCAAATCCTAGGTGCGTCTTATATGGCAAAAATATGGTTGATTCATTTATTGTTTTATTCAATTTATTTAAATTTTACATTATTTTTAGTTATGTTATGTTAAGCAGGGCATCAAACTAATTTTTACCAAGGGCCAAATCAGCATTCTGGTTGCTTGAAATGGGCTGGTTAATAACAAACTAAAAACAAAATGCAAACATGACTATTCAAATGGTTATAGACACAGAATCATTTTGACCAGGACAGCTACAGATGCTAAATTATTTTGCCCAGTTCAGCCACAGAATTGTTTTGCCCAGGATGAATGCAGACACTGAATTATTTTGCCAGAACAGTTGGAAATGCTGAATTATTTTGCCCAGGATTGATGCTGAAATATTTTACCAGATGAAGATGCATTTTTTTTGCCCAGGACAGATGTAGACAGCCACAGAAGTATTTTTCCCAGGATCAATGCAGGTGCTAAATTATTTTGCCTGGGACAGATGCAGATGCTAAATTATTTTGCCCAGGACAGCCAATAAAATTTCCCAATCCACCTGCTGTAGATCCCTCTGTTGGGCAGTAAGTGGGGTGGGTTAGGTGGCATAGATACACTAAAAAGTTGCAGATACTACTCTATTATCGCCCCAGAACATTAAAAAGGCACCAGTCACATTGATTCTTCTGGGGACAGGATTAGAGGCAATATGGCGCATCACTCGGCAGTTTCACTCCGAGTCGCAAAGGGCTCCTGGCAGTTTTAGAGGTCTTGGAGTGACGGGGCTGACTAGAAGGGGCAGCGCTGTCGTCTGACAGCTGTCAGAGGGCCACATAAAAAGGCTAGGAGGGCCACATCCGGCCTTGAGTTTGACACATGTGTGTTAAAGTATGACGTTTGACGTTTCTGATTTAGCAAGGAAGGGATAATTATTGTTGGTGAATGAGAGATGTGGTGAGTGTGAGGGGTGATTGATGACTTAATTTTAATTTTTAAGGTATTTATTTTATATTATTGTTATAAGAGACTGGGGAAGGGACACGGATAACTGTGTTTCATCTCTAATAATGAGTGTATTTGTGGAGGATGGGTAGGAAATGAGTGATAACTGATTCATTTTAATTATCACTAGAGGAGGGTGAACCCCCCAAAGCTTGGGTTTGACAAGTTCAGCTGAATTTTGAATAAATGTTCGGATTCGGGGACCCGAACGCAAACCTGAACCTGGTCCCCATTGAAATCAATGGGGACCCGAACATAGGGGGGTGGCTGTGATGGGGGAGTGCAGAGTGTGCAGCAGAAGCACTGCTGTAACTTACCTGAGCCCCGATACCCCAGCTGAGGCTTCAAAAAGATGGCCGCTGGCTCCGATAACAGAGGACATTTCTAGTGCCAGTACTCATCATTCGCTCATGGGAGCCAGCTCCCATCTTTTTGAGGCCCCTGGCTTGGGCCAGTTTGGAATGCCGCCTCTTGCCAGAAGAGGATCGGGGCTCAGGTAAATTACAGCAGCGCTTCTACTACTGCAACCTTGGATGAAGCTAGTTGATGGGCTGCTCAGCTGACTGACGTCTGTGTTCAGTTTTTACAAAACCGAACTTTGCCGTTCGAGTGCACCTGTCTCTAAGTATCACCTTTTTGGCAGTTCCCTCTGCAGTGTAAATAATGGAGAGTGAGATTGGGGAGCATCCTCAGCATTTCAGGCCTGACATACTCTCACACCCAGCAATTCAGATTGGAGCGTTTGGGGATAGGGCCACTTTCCCTCCCAATTGCTGAGTGTAGAGCTATTTGCCGAGCATTAAAATGCATGCTATAGGACCAGGGTAAGGTGCATTTTTCTGGCCAATTTGGGGGTTTCACATGGTGGGGCATCCTTACGGGACAAGGAAAAAAAAACTGGGATAATCAACATTTTCTTTTTGGTTTAAAGAGGAAGCCCAAGCTTTTGTGTCCCTCACACTGCTTCTGTGCTAATAAATGAGCCAGTTGGGCATTAAAATATAAAAAAACTCACCTGATCGCCAAAATCCTTCCCTGATGGCATCAGGGGAGTGGGTCTCTGCATGGCAACCTTAAACTTGAGTGACAGTTCGACTTGTGTGACAGACCAGTACAGTCACACGGCTGCACAGGATTGGAGGACAGACCTGCCACTCAATGCTTCAACAGTTCTGTAAAGATTACCCACTCCCAATTGATGGTTGTTTTTCACGGTATTGTTCAAACTGGGCTTAGTTGGGAGGGGAGGTGGAGTGTTACAAAATGCTTGGACCTCCACTTTAAAGAGATTTTCAAGGCAAAGTTTAAAAAACTCGGTCATGAGAGTGAGCGCGGACCGTTAATGGCGGCGGCCTGATACAGCTCCGCGCCCGGAGGCTGTTTACAAGGGGTCCCCAGCAGCTATCAGCGCGCCTGGAGGGTCGGAGGTGAGCGAGTGCAGGCACCACAGTACCTGCAAGCCAGTGGCAGCGATGAGGAGAGGAGCCAGGATTGCCAGGGGAGAGATCCGGAGCAGGCTGCTGCGGAGGAGACCGGCAAGATGGCGGAGGACCTGTCCCTTGCTGACTTGGAGGAGATCGAGCACAGTGAGGCTTCATTCATGGAGAGTGAGAGGGAAAAAGCCAGCCCCCAGCCCATCACATCTCAGCCTGAAGTAAGTGAGGCACTTTTACAACAGTTTGAGCACATGCTGCAGAAAGCCATATTGTCTAGCACTACTGTGCTGAAAGAGCGCATGTCTAAAGAACTAGATAAGGTGACATCTGGCTTGCAAGCTTTTGAAAACAGGCTGGGGAAGTTGTGGCTGTCCAAGAGTCCCTAGAATCTGAGCTGCAACATAAAGTGGATAACTCCACATTAGCAGCAAAGCTGGGAGATGCAGAAAACAGGGACAGAAGATCTAACCTAAGATTCAGATGGCTCCCTGAACACATATGGCTTGATGCAGAGCCTCCCCGTTCAGCTATCCCGTGCGTTTTCCCGTTGGTTTTGGGCTTTGATCGGGTCAGGAAAGGATGCTACGTGGATTTTAGTGTGCGTTCATGCGCTCAGGTGTGCGCTCAGCCGCCTTTCCGATTGTCGGCTTGCACGAGGCTGTTTCCCGGCAAAACGGACGCCTCGTTCATTGTTCCGTTTTTTTCAGTGATGCAGAGCCTTGTTTTCCGATTGAAATCAGCCTAATGAAACGGGGCCGCCGAGCCTTTACTTACGGCAAGTCAGAGCAGCCGTATTTGCACTCGGGCAATAATATGCAGTCCTCTGTTGGAGCACATCAGCGGCGCCAGCTCCGCGGTCTTTTCCAGCTGAGTATGGCAGAAACCAGGCTGCACCTATTTGAGCTCACCCGCCTTACTGGGTATGTGTATGAAACTTGTATTGTTTGCCCACCCTGTCTGACTTTGTTTTTTCCCTTAACACACTATTTGGTAATTTTTTGGTTAGTATATTTTTAGCCTAATTTTTTAACTTTAAATTAAATGGGTTAAGTGATAGAACCCTATTGCGTCATGTTCTTGCCCTCTTATGTAAGTAGTATTCCCCAGACTTTTTTAATGAGTGTACAGGTTGGATGTGCATGTATGCTCATTACAAATGTCCTTTCCTCCAACCCTACCCCGCTCACCTATTTGTCCCTCTTTTCTATTGTTGCAATGCACACCTTTTTTTAATATTTTTTTTGTTTTGTTTTTTTTGGTTTTTGGGCAGGAGACTCTGGCTATCCTTTGCTCCCCTGGCTGCTGACCCCAATCCTGCACCCATCTTCACAGGCAGAGGAGCCCTACAATACTGCCCCCAGGAGGACTCGCTCTGTGGTGGAGCGAGCCTTTGGTCTCTTGAAGATGAGGTTCCGTTGTCTGGATCAGACTGGTGGGGCACTACAATATACGCCTGCAAAGGTCATTAAACTAATCATGGCTTGTTCCGCTTTAAGAGAGGGAGTCTGCCATTTCTGAGTAAAGTCTCATTAAAAAGGGTTTCACACAGTGGGGCATCCCGATCTGGGATTTCCAGGGGGAAGACCAGTGGCCGCTCTGGGTTTTGTTCTGCTTTATGTGAGGGAACCTGTGTTACTTTAATAATAATGTAAAGGAGGTGGGTTATTCCATCCTAACCTGATTTGGTCATGATGTTTTAAAGCAGGCCAAAACCCATGTAACCCAGCCCTTTGGAGTGTGAAGAAATCCAGGGCTGGGTTACAGGCATCATGTCTCTGGGGCATTCCAATTTGGGATGTCCTGCACGTCACTGCGGGGGAATGTCAGAGCTATACCAGGAGCTATGCCATCTTTACACAGGAGCAGGCCGACATCATCATGGATGTGAGTATGCGAGTGTGCGTTTATGTGCGCGCACACATTCCTTATAATAAAAAAAAAACAAAGCGCAAGAATAGTCTGAAACAACTTAGTTTGTCACGTTAAATACAAGCCCACCTTAGTTTAACCCATGTACGCCGCTACAAACTAGGCTACATGCAGATAGAAGAACTAGGGCAATGTGAGGCAGCAAAAGGTTAATAAAGTGACTTTAGTTAGGCCAGGAAACTTGTTAATGTATTTTGTGGATTAATGGTGGGTCCTTGTATCTTTTTTTTACAGATGATGCTGCGGAATCGTTTTTTTAGAGTTTGGGCTTTTCATTAAAGCACGCTGAAGGTCCGGTTTAAAAAGGGCCCCAAAAAAACAACGCCCAACCAAACCATAAAAACAATGCTAAACTAAGGTTGTTTTTCATTCACAGATCAAAGAAAAACACAGCCACAAGACCCCGAGGCCTAATTTTTAACATGTTTAATTCAAATTTAAATTGTTTTTTACTTTTGTTTTATCCAAAAAATCTCAAAACAACAAAAGCAAAAAAAAAAAAGGTTGATTAAAAAAAAAAAAAAAACAGATTTGGTGAGTTGTCTTTCCTGCAAATGTACAATCACACAACATCATCACACATTTACATGACACAAAAGGTTTAGATATGGGCCAAAAAATCAGAAAAACTCACAACCAATTACGGTAAACATTAAAGGCAAGGAAGAAGGAACACCAAAGAGATTAAGGTATGCATTAATAGCAAGAAAGAAGGAACACCCAAAAATAAATTTGACAATATATATATGTGTCAAATTGGCAGTTGGTGCCATATGCATATTCCAATGGAGGTTTAGGGATGTGCGCTTGCGTGTAGCCAGATTGGCAACTGAAGAGCCATGGAGATGTAAGTATACTTGGAAAAATCACCAAAATGGAAGGTCAAATACGACGGAAACCAAGCAGGTACGTTCAAAAACCAAGGAAAAAGCAGGGAAAAACGGGCCGCCCGTGTGAACGGGAACGGAAGCCCCGATCAAATTGAAGGCACCCGAGAGAGCCAAAAAAACTTCCCGAGTAAAGACAAATTGACAGATCAGTTAGGGAGCCGTTCCGACAGAGGCTCTGCATCACATTTGTGCCACGATTCAAACGGGAGCCCCGGACAATCGGAAGGTTTTAAGCTCAGACCGGGGGAGGCTCTGCATCAGGCCCATAGAGGATGATAAAGCAGCAGTTACTGCCCTATGCCAAGAATTAATTCCTGGTCTCCCTGTCGATCGCTTAGAATTTGATCGCTTTCACAGGGCTCTGGGCCCACGCAGGCAACCAAAAGACCCTCCCAGAGATATAATAGCAAAATTTTATTTTTACAACACCAAAGAGCTAACCCAAAGGGCTTCAAGACAAGCACCCTCACTAACATTTCAAGGCCACAGTTACCAAGTCTATTCAGACTTATCAGTCACCACAATTGCAAAGCGGAAGGAAATTAGGCCACTATTAATGATTTTACAAGAGCATAGAATCAAATACAAGTGGGGTTTCCCTTTTCGGGTCATATTTTCCTACAAGGATGTCCCTTATTCTGTGAGTTCATTGGGAGATCTAAAATCTCATATGGTGGCGACGGGCATCATGAGAGCAGTGCCAGTCAAATCCCCCAGATGTGCAGAGGACTCACCCAAAGCTCAGCGTGCGAGGAAGAGGCTGCGGCGAGGAGGCCGGCTAGCAGGCTGCAGTTCATCGCTGGCATTCAAAGATGGATGAAAATTTCAGCTGAAGAACTGCGCTACCTCAATGTTTTTCTCTTGGACCCTTAGGAAGCCTCTGAGGCAGATCCCAGATCCTTAATTTTTTTTTTTGCGTGTGTTTTTTGTTCTAGCTGGAGGTTACAGCAATATTCAGGACATTAGGGTTGATTCAGAGAGAAAAAGAAAGACTTTCATTTTTGTGTCGATCTGTTTATTTTTTAAAATGTTCCTGCTCTCGTATGAGTGTACGAGCGATTCTATGCATGCATTGCAAGCCTTCTGTAAAGTCTTCGTCCGTTCGTATGCCAACGAGAATGTAATTTTCCAGCTTTCATTTTCCGTTTTTTTTTCTCATGTCACAACGTCGGCTTTCGTTTTTTCCCTTTTTCCATCGGCTCCTCCCACGAATCCTTTACGTTTCCTGTTAGATTCTGTTTACCTTTTGCAAGAAATAATTGTCCAGACGAAAATCCTTACGATCTTACGCCTGCGCACTACAAACTTAACTCATTAAAGTGCTTGCCTACATATTTGGTTCACTCACTTGTGCTACAATGCTTAGCTAAATCACTTCGCGGTTAGGTTCTTCTTCTATTTCTCACCCCTAAAACTTACCCAAATTACATCGCGGTCATGTTCTTCTTCTATTTCTCACCCCTAAAACTTACCCAAATCACTTTGCGGTCATGTTCTTCTTCTATTTCTCACCCCAAAAATTTACCCAAATCACTTCGCGGTCATGTTCTTCTTCTATTTCTCACCCCTAAAACTTACCCAAATAACTTCGCGGTCATGTTCTTCTTCTATTTCTCACCCCTAAAACTTACCCAAATGACTTCAGGGTCATGTTCTTCTTCTATTTCTCACCCCTAGAACTTACCCAAATGACTTTGCGGTTAGCTTCTTCTTTCATTTCTCACCCCTAAAACTTACCCAAATCACTTTGCGGTTAGCTTCTTCTTCCATTTCTCACCCCTAAAACTTACCCAAATCAATTCGCGGTCATGTTCTTCCTCTATTTCTCACCCCTAAAACTTACCCAAATCACTTTGTGGTCATGTTCTTTTTCTATTTCTCACCCCTAAAACTTACCCAAATTACATCGCGGTCATGTTCTTCTTCTATTTCTCACCCCTAAAACTTACCCAAATCACTTTGCGGTCATGTTCTTCTTCTATTTCTCACCCCAAAAATTTACCCAAATCACTTCGCGGTCATGTTCTTCTTCTATTTCTCACCCCTAAAACTTACCCAAATAACTTCGCAGTCATGTTCTTCTTCTATTTCTCACCCCTAAAACTTACCCAAATGACTTCAGGGTCATGTTCTTCTTCTATTTCTCACCCCTAGAACTTACCCAAATGACTTCGCGGTTAGCTTCTTCTTTCATTTCTCACCCCTAAAACTTACCCAAATCACTTCGCGGTTAGCTTCTTCTTCCATTTCTCACCCCTAAAACTTACCCAAATCAATTCGCGGTCATGTTCTTCCTCTATTTCTCACCCCTAAAACGTACCCAAATCACTTTGTGGTCATGTTCTTTTTCTATTTCTCACCCCTAAAACTTACCCAAATCACTTCGCTGTTAGCTTCTTCTTCCATTTCTTACCCCGAAATTTACCCAAATCACTTTGCGGTCATGTTCTTCTTCAATTTCTCACCCCTAAAACTTACCCAAATCACTTCGCAGTCATGAGAATTTTCATCTCTAAATATTTCTTGGCCCATTCGTTTTGTGTTAATGTATTTGGAAAATAAAATGACACTGAAACAGTTTTTGTCTTTTTTTTTGTTTTAATACAAAATGCCATTTTTTATGGCTTTTTTTTTAATTGTTTGCAGTAAAAAAAAGTTTTAAAGAAAATATAAAATTTTAAAATTTTTAAAAAGATTAAAATACAAAAGTATATACAAAGCAATGACAGGACCCAGAAGCAAAGGCCACTAAGAGGGTGAGAAGCCCCAGCCCCCAAAAAACACCATCCCCTCCTCCCCGGCCTAGCACATCCATTCGGAAAGAACGATCCACTGGCAAGGCCAGTAAAAGCCATAGGCCCAGAAGCCCCAGCCAGCTAAGCATCTCCTGAGCCACGTGGGAAACACACCCATGGCCATGGAAAGAGCAAGAGCCACAGGCCCAGAAGCCCCAGCCCACCCAGCTCAGCATCTCCTGAGCCACGTGGGAAACACACCCATGGCCATGGAAAGAGCAAGAGCCACAGGCCCAGAAGCCCCAGCCCAGCCAGCTCTGCATGTAGTCAGCCACATGGGAAACACACCCATGGCCATGAAAAGAGCAAAAGCCACAGGCCCAGAAGGCCAAGCACAGCCAGCTCAGCATCTCCAGAATCACATGGGAAACACACCCATGGCCATTGAAAGAGCAAGAGCCACAGGCCCAGAAGGCCAAGCACAGCCAGCTCAGCATCTCCAGAGCCACGTGCAAGTACCTCCCAGGGACATGGAACAACAAGTGGCAAGGGCACAAAGAGTCACAGGGCCCGAAGCACCACACCCTCAAGCACACCCTCTTCTCCTCGGTCACATTTGCCACCGGCACAGGTGGCAAGCAACTATCCATATGCCACACCGTTGCCTGCAAGTTCAGTGGCCACCCAGGCAAGGACCCCAAGTCCATTTCCAAGTCCAGTCCATTCTTTATCCAGCCACCTGTCCAACATTTCCACACAACAAAGCCAGCCCAGAACCCCCCCCCCCCCCGCCGCATTGCCTACATCCAGAGATGAGCCCGAACAGCACATTGCGGCAAGGACAGTTGAGTGGCAGGTTTGGTGAGGCCCAAACTCTGGCATTGGCAAGTGGGCTGACCCTACATTATGACGAGCTATATGGGGGAAAATCCAAATCCTCAAGCAAATTGCGAAAAAATGAAATCTTGGAGGAGCTCACCAGACAGGTCAATGCAGCGAGGGAGGAGCTTAAAGCTGTGGAGCAGATCCAGCGCCAAATTTCTGACCTGAAGTATGCAGCACAGAAGAAAGAAATTAAACGGCGCAATTACAGGTACATATTTGAGTTGTGCATTTGTCTGCTTCTTGTATTGTCAACAATTTCAAACCAGTTAGCTTGCTGACCAACCTACAATCTGTCTCTAAACTAGGTTAAAAACAGGGGGCTCGGTAACACACATCTGCAGAAGTATGCTTAAGCTGCACCACCAGCGCCAAGGTGCCCCTGTGAGGTGCAGTCCTAACTCTAGTACTAATTCTAGTCTCTAAGAGCCCCATTTGGGACATACAATGCAATAGATAAATTGGGAGCAGGCTTACCTGAGGTTGCCCTAAACCTCAAGTGCAAGCCATGGGGTGGAAGGGTCAAAGACCTTGCAATACAGCCTAGACCCCACACTCCATGTGCTTGCACAAATTCAAAAGAAACAAAAGAGGGGTGGCAGCCGCTCAGACCATTTTATAACTAACCAGGGAGGTGCACATTAGCAGGGCAATTAGAATACAAAAGTCTTAAAGGGGCCACAGCACTCAAACCAGTTAGCTTGCTGACCAACCTACAATCTGTCTCTAAACTAGGTTAAAAACAGGGGGCTCGGTCACACACATCTGCAGAAGTATGCTTAAGCTGCACCACCAGCGCCAAGGTGCCCCTGTGAGGTGCAGTCCTAACTCTAGTACTAATTCTAGTCTCTAAGAGCCCCATTTGGGACATACAATGCAATAGATAAATTGGGAGCAGGCTTACCTGAGGTTGCCCTAAACCTCAAGTGCAAGCCATGGGGTGGAAGGGTCAAAGACCTTGCAATACAGCCTAGACCCCACACTCCATGTGCTTGCACAAATTCAAAAGAAACAAAAGAGGGGTGGCAGCCGCTCAGACCATTTTATAACTAACCAGGGAGGTGCACATTAGCAGGGCAATTAGAATACAAAAGTCTTAAAGGGGCCACAGCACTCAAACCAGTTAGCTAGCTGACCAACCTACAATCTGTCTCTAAACTAGGTTAAAAACAGGGGGCTCGGTCACACACATCTGCAGAAGTATGCTTAAGCTGCACCACCAGCGCCAAGGTGCCCCTGTGAGGTGCAGTCCTAACTCTCAGGCTTACCTGAGGTTGCCCTAAACCTCAAGTGCAAGCCATGGGGTGGAAGGGTCAAAGACCTTGCAATACAGCCTAGACCCCACACTCCATGTGCTTGCACAAATTCAAAAGAAACAAAAGAGGGGTGGCAGCCGCTCAGACCATTTTATAACTAACCAGGGAGGTGCACATTAGCAGGGCAATTAGAATACAAAAGTCTAAAAGGGGCCACAGCACTCAAACCAGTTAGCTTGCTGACCAACCTACAATCTGTCTCTAAACTAGGTTAAAAACAGGGGGCTCGGTCACACACATCTGCAGAAGTATGCAGTACATGCATGTTTGTATTATTTAAGGTGACCAATGTGTATGTACAGGGAGAGTCATACATATAACAGATAATGACATTCATAGTGAAGGTCACCTTGGACCGTTGGGGGAGTTGCCATTCCTGCTTGCCCACGTGTTTTATTGAAGCATATGTAGTAATACAGATCATCAATGGATATTTGGGTGTTTACGTGCCTTTTTATTTACAATACAGCCCAGCATCAACCCTCAGCAAGTGTGGAAGCCTCATCCAGTTTGACCACGCCTTCAACTTCCGTGCTGCCTAGGAGCCAGGAGCAGATATATACGGTAAGTGTATTTTGCTGAATCTGCTGATGCATGTCAATGAACATGACTAATTAGCATAATCAAGATATTTATGGACCAAACTGAACCTTTTTTTGCACATGTCCCAACAGACCCACACACTGATTGAGGAAATCCAGGAGATGGAGGAGGATGCCACCTTGATGGGACCTTCACAACTGACCCCCCTGGAACATAATCTGCCACGGTCCCAACATGCTACTGCACCAAATCCTCTGCAGCAGAGTGAAGCTGGACGCATGCTGCCAGTCCATCGTGGGCAGCATGCAGAGACTGAGCCTACAGTCCCCAGTGGTAGCTCTGCTGCAGAGGATTTGCCGAGCACATCTGCGACTCTTGCTCGCCCTGGACGTCCAGCATCTGCAGGCGCCCAAACCCAGGGAATTGGCAGACGTAGTCAGCAACGTCAATCAGTTTCCCAGGGGAGGCGCGTGCCGATCCTGGAGTCAGCGTGGCACCATGAAAGGCGTTTATTTCGACAGGTGACTCAAAGAACCACAGAGCAGCTTACTGCACAATTAGATACATTAAATAATGCATTCACCTCCATGCTGACAGAATTTAGGAAGAGCAACAGCCACATGGCCACCTTAACAAATAATTTGACAGGCATGCTCGATGTAGTTAGAAATAGCAATAGACTCATGTTGGAACAGTGGCAGATTCTGAATGCCACACATGCCCAGGTGATCAGCCATCCCCAAGGCCCACCACCAGGGTTTTATGAGCAACACCCATTTTAACAGCTATTTGCCCTGTATCTGCTCCACATCTTTCCTCTACATCCCCACTGTATTGACCTGTCTGGTGAGCGCTACCAAGATTGCCTTTTTTATGGCTTTGCTTGTATGATTTGGATTTTCGCCCATATAGCTCATTAGAGTGCTGAGATACCCCACACGCCAATGCCTGAGATAAAGCCTCACTGAACCTGTTGCTCAAGCTGCCACGCTGCAGGCTTTGGCCTAATGACATTGTGTCTGGCTCATCCTGTTTCTAGGCATGATTGGGGGACATTCTGGGCTGGCAAACTACTACCTTGAACCCTGGCAAACATTGGACTGAACTTGCATTTGGACTGGGGGTTATTGTTTGGGTGGGCCACTGACTTACAGGCGTGGATGTGGCATAGGTATGTGCCTGTGGCAAATGTGGCCAAGCAGGAGAGGGTGTGTATGTGGCCCTATGTATTACTGGCCAAAGATTTGCATGCAAATGGTTCCTTCCTATGTATTTATATGTTATTTGGCATGGAAACTTTGGCCTGGAGTGCGTTACTTTACAACTCCTGGATGTGACCAATTGCTAGATGCCATGAGTCTGCACCAATGTATATTTCTGTTGTACTATGTATATACATGAAGTCTGCGAGTGCCCTTCAACTAATAATTGACATATTTATATTAAATATATTGAATGTGACTTTAGCTGTTGTGGACTGTTGAAGTTGATCCATTAATGTTTGGGTTATTTTGAGATTATTGAAGGTTTTTTGAAACAAACATGTGAGAAAAAAATGAATGAGGCTCAGATCAAGTTTGAAAATTTTAGTAATTCATTCATTACTATTTCTAAATAATAAAATAACAAAGCCTTCACAAAGGCAAATGAGAGTACAAAACAACAAATACATACAACAAACAAAAACAGGAAAATGAAATTAGGCAAAATGGGTCCTAATCAAATTTGCCCTCACAGCTTTCCCAGAGGCACTAGGTATGCCACGGTAATTGGCATCAGTCTCCTGGCTGGGTGGAGAGGGTGGAAGATCCACATACCGGGGGACATGCTGCATTATGGCAAAGTTGTGTAGCACACAGCAGGCTAGTATTATATCAATCACCTTGTTGAGGTGATACTGGAGTGCCCCCCCGGTATGGTCCAAACATCTGAACCTAGTTTTTAGGAGGCCAAAGGCCCTCTCCACAATGGGCCGGGTTTTTCGGTGGGCCCGATTGCAGACGCCCTGGCCCGCATTCTGTGGCCGAAGGACGGGCGTCATCAGCCAGGGAAGAAGCGGATAGCCAGAATCCCCTGAAAGAATTAGAAAATACTTACATTAATGACCCAATCCACCAAAACATTTTTGGGACAAGCGCCCCCTGCACTTTATCCCGCTCTCCTCTACTCAGTAAGTGTCATGCTTCTGAGCAAAGATGGCGCAGACCCTATCATAAAGTCAAGAACAGAATTGCAGCCGAGTGTGGGGAACAATAATAAGTAATTTACTAGAAAGTAGAAATATATTATTTAGAAATGGTGGGAAATCATTTTGTAAAGGTTTGTGCTTTGCTAAAGATCATGGTTAAGGTCCGGTTAAACATGTCATCAAGGGCTAAAAACAGCCATAGGTTCAGACATGGGCCATCAACTATATTCATAGGCATACATTGAAAAGTGAATGACGTTATTTGCATCAACTTGCCAAGGAGCCATCCACCGGAGAATTCTCCAGACTCAAACCGGCGGTACAATCCAGATCGTCGCAATATGTACGTGTCATGGGATGAGCCTGGAAACCCAGCGAGAACACTAAGGAACCGCATGTCCGGGGCCACCACTGCTTGGACATTTAGGGCGTGGCCTATTTTGCGGTTTCTGGGAAAAAAGAAAAAAAACAAAAATTAGCAATGCTAGGTAAACTACTCAAACACTAACTCCTAACATCCTCCCAAAAAACATGTTGGGCAATACAAATAACACTAACTAAGTACCTAAGTATTTTTTAGCTTAGTATTTTATGTATATTGGATCAACTAAAGATTACCTTGAAAATGACTAATTAAAGTCCACATGAAAATGTTTGGCTTTGGCCGAAATGAAAAACATTGATGAAGCTAAAGAAGGCCAAATGTATCACATGAACAATTTACAAGGAGGGATTAATAGATATACAGTGTAAGCTATTTCACAGGGACAATTTACAAGGAGGGATTAATAGATATACAGTGTAAGCTATTTCACAGTGACAATTTACAAGGAGGGATTAATAGATATACAGTGTAAGCTATTTCACAGGGACAATTTACAAGGAGGGATTAATTGATATACAGTGTAAGCTATTTCACAGGGACAATTTACAAGGAGGTATTAATAGATATACAGTGTAAGCTATTTCGCAGGGACAATTTACAAGGAGGGATTAATAGATAGTTAAAATACAATTTATGTAAACTATATTTAAAAAAATGATCGATTGAACTTACCTATAGATGTACTCGTCGGCTGCCGGAGGGACCAATGCAACGTGGGTGCAATCAATGGCACCCATGACGTTGGGCATGTCGGCGATATTATAAAGTTCCAGCTTAAGCACGTTCCAGGCTACTATGTCATCAGGAAAATAAATCTATTTCTGACTTATGGTAGCCATGCCTTCCAAAAACGTGGATAGTGCGCGGCTCAGCGTAGGCTGGGAGATGCCCACGGAGAGGGCACCCAGCCTCTGGAACGAGACGTTCGCCAAAAATTGCAGGCAGCCAAGCATCTTGAAATTGCTTGCCCCTTTCTTGTGGTGCGGGCTAATCATGGCCGCAGCTCACTATACAACTTATGGAGGGAAGCGCGATTAAGTCTGGTCAGCTCGAACAGCTCAACGTCATGCATGCGATTAGAGATGAGCGAACTTTTGAAAAATTCGATTCGACTGATTCGCCGAATTTTCCGACAAAAATCGTTTCGACCCGAATAAATTCGCGACGAATCGCTATTAAAAACAGCTATTTCTGAGCCTCCTAGAGCCTCAATAGGGTTGTAAACCATTCTGCCTTGCTGTAACACGCACAGGATGCGTGCTGGGTTAGTTAAATAATACTTTGAATAAATATCACGTGCAGATCAGAGGCATCGCTAATAGAATCGCAGATCGGCACAATTGCAGAGAGTTGAAGTGGCATCACTATGAGGGGCAGAAGGAGCCCAAACATTGCTTTAAAGAGACACTGGAGTTGGCAGCAGCAGGAGCCCAAAAATTGGATGAATCACACCCTGGAGTTGGCAGGAGTTGACAGCAGCAGCAGCAGGAGCCCAAATATTACATTAAAGAGACCCTGGGGTTGGCCTCAGGAGCCCAAAAATTGGATGAATCACACCCTGGAGTTGGCAGCAGCAGCAGCAGGAGCCCAAATATACACTGGAGTTGGCTTCAGGAGCCCAAAAATTGGATGAATCACACCCTGGAGTTGGCAGAAGTTGGCAGCAGCAGCAGCAGCAGGAGCCCAAATATACACTGGAGTTGGCTTCAGGAGCCCAAAAATTGGATGAATCACACCCTGGAGTTGGCAGCAGCAGGAGCCCAAATATACACTGGAGTTGGCTTCAGGAGCCCAAAAATTGGATGAATCACACCCTGGAGTTGGCAGCAGCAGCAGCAGGAGCCCAAATATACACTGGAGTTGGCTTCAGGAGCCCAAAAATTGGATGAATCACACCCTGGAGTTGGCAGGAGTTGGCAGCAGCAGCAGCAGGAGCCCAAATATACACTGGAGTTGGCTTCAGGAGCCCAAAAATTGGATGAATCACACCCTGGAGTTGGCAGCAGCAGCAGCAGGAGCCCAAATATACACTGGAGTTGGCTTCAGGAGCCCAAAAATTGGATGAATCACACCCTGGAGTTGGCAGGAGTTGGCAGCAGCAGCAGCAGGAGCCCAAATATACACTGGAGTTGGCTTCAGGAGCCCAAAAATTGGATGAATCACACCCTGGAGTTGGCAGGAGTTGACAGCAGCAGCAGCAGCAGCAGCAGGAGCCCAAATATACACTGGAGTTGGCTTCAGGAGCCCAAAAATTGGATGAATCACACCCTGGAGTTGGCAGCAGCAGCAGCAGGAGCCCAAATATACACTGGAGTTGGCTTCAGGAGCCCAAAAATTGGATGAATCACACCCTGGAGTTGGCAGAAGTTGGCAGCAGCAGCAGCAGGAGCCCAAATATACACTGGAGTTGGCTTCAGGAGCCCAAAAATTGGATGAATCACACCCTGGAGTTGGCAGGAGTTGACAGTAGCAGCAGCAGGAGCCCAAATATACACTGGAGTTGGCTTCAGGAGCCCAAAAATTGGATGAATCACACCCTGGAGTTGGCAGCAGCAGCAGCAGGAGCCCAAATATACACTGGAGTTGGCTTCAGGAGCCCAAAAATTGGATGAATCACACCCTGGAGTTGGCAGGAGTTGGCAGCAGCAGCAGCAGGAGCCCAAATATACACTGGAGTTGGCTTCAGGAGCCCAAAAATTGGATGAATCACACCCTGGAGTTGGCAGGAGTTGACAGTAGCAGCAGCAGGAGCCCAAATATACACTGGAGTTGGCTTCAGGAGCCCAAAAATTGGATGAATCACACCCTGGAGTTGGCAGAAGTTGGCAGCAGCAGCAGCAGGAGCCCAAATATACACTGGAGTTTGCTTCAGGAGCCCAAAAATTGGATGAATCACACCCTGGAGTTGGCAGGAGTTGGCAGCAGCAGCAGCAGGAGCCCAAATATACACTGGAGTTGGCTTCAGGAGCCCAAAAATTGGATGAATCACACCCTGGAGTTGGCAGCAGCAGCAGCAGGAGCCCAAATATACACTGGAGTTGGCTTCAGGAGCCCAAAAATTGGATGAATCACACCCTGGAGTTGGCAGAAGTTGGCAGCAGCAGCAGCAGGAGCCCAAATATACACTGGAGTTGGCTTCAGGAGCCCAAAAATTGGATGAATCACACCCTGGAGTTGGCAGGAGTTGACAGTAGCAGCAGCAGGAGCCCAAATATACACTGGAGTTGGCTTCAGGAGCCCAAAAATTGGATGAATCACACCCTGGAGTTGGCAGCAGCAGCAGCAGGAGCCCAAATATACACTGGAGTTGGCTTCAGGAGCCCAAAAATTGGATGAATCACACCCTGGAGTTGGCAGCAGCAGCAGGAGCCCAAATATTACTTTAAAGAGACCCTGGGGTTGGCTTCAGGAGCCCAAAAATTGGATGATTCACACCCTGGAGTTGGCAGCAGCAGCAGGAGCCCAAATATTACTTTAAAGAGACCCTGGGGTTGGCTTCAGGAGCCCAAAAATTGGATGAATCACACCCTGGAGTTGGCAGCAGCAGCAGCAGGAGCCCAAATATACACTGGAGTTGGCTTCAGGAGCCCAAAAATTGGATGAATCACACCCTGGAGTTGGCAGCAGCAGCAGCAGGAGCCCAAATATTACTTTAAAGAGACACTGGAGTTGGCTTCAGGAGCCCAAAAATTGGATGAATCACACCCTGTGGAGAGTCATGTGGAGAAAAAGTAGCTTAGTTAGTAATATCTACATAAAATTATGAATAAACAAATGCAAAAGTTTGCCAAAGTGAAGTTTTGTTTGAGGGTGTGTTTCCACCTTTTAATTAAATCAGAAACAAGAAGGTATCATTGCCTCTGACTAATTAGCCCTCAAAAATTCTTGGAATTTTTAATCTGGAATCATGTCTGATCCGTCTTATCCGAAGAATATTAATAAAAAGTAAGAGTAACGTAAATGATTTTTTATCAATACTTACTTGTGGTCCGATGCGGAGGAATGTCTGTAACTGGAGAGCAGCGCCTTAAATCTGTTTTGCACGATCCATCTTTCTTGGTCTGGCCCCGTCATCAATCTACTGGAATACATCAGGCATTGTTGGGAGGAAAGCTTGGCTGATCCATGTGCCATTCATTTCCACGCAGGGCAGTCTCTGGAAAAAAAAAGTCTGTATAAACCAGGGTCTTTTTCATATAAAAACAAATGGTTATTCTTGCTTTTCAACCATATGTTCCACAGCTTTACCAGTCATTGTGTCAGCCAATGAAGCAACTTTGTCTGGAAGTGCTGCAAAAGCAGTCCACTGCATCACAAGTGGCATCTGACACCCCCAGTCAACTGTCTGTCTGTTATGCTTTGGGTTCAGCTCCACTATCCATTGATCTGATATCCAAGATCTGATAATCATAAAATTCAGCAGCTACTGCCCAGCCAAGAAGTGGAGGAGACACTCGCCTCTTCTTCCACTATCCGGCAATTAGTGATGAGGAGAGTGTCGTGGGAGGAGGTGTTGCAAGCCGAGGTAGTGGAAGAGGGTCCCTGGAGTCTGCGGCGGTGGCGGCGGCAGCAGCAGCGAATTATTGCGGACTGTTGGTAGGAAAAATCAGCTACTCAGCGATGTGGCAGTGTTCCATGCAGCATCCTGTGGAGAAAAAGTAGGTTAGTTAGTGTATATACATAAAATTATGAATAGACAAATGCAATAGTATTGCGAAAGTGAAGTTTTGTTTGAGGGTGTGTTTCCACCTTGCAATTAAATCAGAAACAACTAGCTATCATTTGCCTCTGAATAATTAGCCCTCAAAAATTCTTGGAATTTTTAATCTTGATGTCTGAGGGATTTCTCCTCTCAGACAGCGTCACCATAAGTCCAGCCTGCTGCATTACCCAGTGGTGGACCTTTCAGAGAACTGATGGCTTGTGCCGAGCCGAGGTGGAGAGTCACATGGCATGGTTGTTGAACAGAAGGTGGGCCAGTCCTTTAGCCTGTCAGTGTGTACCAAAGTGCACAGTGTTGTCTACGCCTGGAGCTGTAACTATAGACTCATGGTGGACAATATATATCCTTTTAGGCCCCCTTGGTGATTGTGGTTTCACGCTGTTCTTCACATGGTTTTCCTTGACCATCAGAGTCACACATGGGAGGAACTACTAAAAATGAGAACTCAATCCATGAAAGCATTGCTTAATCCACGAAAACTGCAAATTTGGACCCATGGTGACTGACACTTGGAAGAACATCTTGTTTGCGCTGCGACAAGGAAGCCAGAGTCATGCGTCCTGACATGGCACACGTGTTCAGTCTAGTTTTGAAGTCTTGCCCCCATCTGAAAGACATCCGAACAACAGGAAAGAAAGTTAGCATGCACTTCTGGCACTCCTACACCACCAAGCACAACCTTATTGAGCCTCAGCGTCACAACGGTGTACCCCACCATAGTCTGATTTGTGATGTTTCCACCCGTTGGAATTCCACCCTCCATATGCAGGATCCACTATAGCAGTGGTCCCCAACCCTGTCCTCAAGGCCCACCAACAGGCCAGGCTTTGCAGATCTCCACAAAGATGCTCAGGTGGAGTAATTAGTGCAGCTGCAGAGCAATAGAGCTGGCTATTTGGAGATCCAAAAAACATGACATGTTGGTGGGCCTTGAGGACAGGGTTGAGGACCACTGCACTATAGGAACAGAGAAAAGCCATCACGGATTTCTGGATGATCCAAACGGATAGGGGGACACCCCTGTGTAAATTCAATGTAAACCATTGGCAGCTCATACGTGACACCGACCGTTTGCTCAGGCCCTTTGAGGAAGCTACATTATTAGTCAGTTGCCAGGACTATGAGATGAACGATGAGATTCCACTGCTTCATGTACTACAACACATGTTGGAAAGCATGGCTGGTCAGGGCACTGGAGACATGGCACATACATTTCACAGCCACATGAAGCCTGTGGGGGCTGAAGTGGAGGAGGAGGAGGGGGTGGGGCACAGCAAACCACAGTTTAGGTTTCACAAAATGACCATTTTATCTAGTCATCTGACAGGAGAGGAGGTGCAGCCACAGGAGCTAGAGGGTTGTGAGGAAGGCGAGACAGAGGACCCAGACACACCGTGGCAGTTTACAGTGGAGATGGAGACAGGTAGTCCCTCCGAGTCACTTGCACAAATGGCACGATGCATGCTCACATGCTTGCGTACTAGTGAGCGCAGAATTGTCTCCATTTGTCAGCGGGAAGACTTCTGGCTCTCCAACTTATTGGACCCTCGCTTCCGGCACAAAATGGGGGCATTTTTTACGCCCACTGAGAGGGAGGAAAAACTGACCTACTACAGAGACATCCCACGTAGTCAGTTGGGCGATGTCTATCTGTGCCATGGCCCATACTCCCGCAGGTCTGACTCGGGGGGACCTCTGCGATCACCTTCCACTGCCATGGCTGCTGGGGGGGGTGGAAGGAGCAGCAGCAGCAGCAGCTCCATCAGCAGCAGCCTCAGTCTTCAGTCGCTAGTGAGTAGCTTTCTACACCCGCATAGTTAGTCTACTCATGAGCAGCAGGAAGACCTGGAGCTGGACCTCAAACAGCAGGTCATGTCATACCTTGACATGACCATGCCAACACACCTTCAGGATCCACTGGATTTGCTGGGAAGCCAAACTTGACTTGTGTCCGCAACTAGCAGAGTTTGCCCTGGAAAAGCTGTACTGGCCGGACAGTAGTTGATTTCGATGGCAACTGGGCTGCTCTATATAATGAAGCAAAATGGCAAATTTACCTCACAATATAAGCTATTGCCCCTCAGATTTACACAGGGCCTGCTCCATATAATGGTGCAAAACCATGAATTTACCTCATAATATAAACTATTGCCCCTCAGATTTACACAGGGGCTGCTCTATATTATGCTGCAAAATGGCAAATTTACCTCACAATATAAGCTATTGCCCCTCAGATTTACACAGGGCCTGCTCTATATAACGAAGCAAAATGGCAAATTTACCTCACTATATAAGCTATTGCCCCTCAGATTTACACAGGGGCTGCTCTATATTATGCTGCAAAATGGCAAATTTACCTCACAAATTAATATAAGCTATTACAGCTCTATATAAATAAAAATAAATAAATAAAAAAAGGGCCTGTAGAAGCTTATTTTGTATAACAGATAGGGTGACATGTGCTGGTTTGGGATGCCCATATGGGCTAGTGTTTTGGCAGCAGTACAAAAACCAATGCAAAATGCAATAGCTTAATAAAGCTGATGCTGATCAACGCTTATTTAGTATAACAGATGGGGTGCAACATGCAGGTTTGGGATGCCCTGCGGCCTGGTGTATTTAAAGCAGTCCAAAACCAATTCAAAATGCAATAACTTAATAAAGCTGAGGCTGTAGATGCTTATTTAGTATAAACAGGTAGGGTGCAAGGTGCAGCTTTGGGGTGCCCTGCGGCCTGGTTAAATGAAAGCAGTCCAAAAGGAAGTGCAAACTGAAGTAGCTTAATGAAGCTGATCCTGATCAACGCTTATGTTGTATACCAGATAGGGTTAAAATAGCATGTGCCTTGGGATGCCCGTGTGGCCTGGTATATTTCAAGCTGAACAAAAAGTAACAATAATCCAAGTATGAGACATAATTTTGACCTTCTTTACAGCGCCATACTTTGAAAAAAAAACCTTAATTTCATGCCGATCAATCCAAAGGTCAATGCCCCTAACAAAAATAGTGTTCGGCATAAGTTTTCCTTCTGGAAGGACATAACCTTTAGTTTACATGGTTGGGGTAGGTTATCTTACAAATTGGGATACCCCAGGCAGCAGTGTCATTGAAAGAGACAGATTGTAATGCAGGCCATACGCAAGCAGAGAAACTCAGGCTGCAACAGGCCTATTTAGTTTACATGGTTGGGGTAGGTTATCTTACAAATTGGGATACCCCACTGTATATGAAACCGAATATAAATGCACACCCAAAAGTGGACAATCAGCCTCCAAGAGGCCTGCTTAGTTTAAATAAGAAAGCTGCTTAGTATGGTAGGTAGGTTATGTTATGTTACAGAATGGGATGCCCCAAAGCTGACTTGAGATCAGTATATATGCACACAGCAGCAGTGTGTTAGCAGGCTCATACAGGCCAAATTTCTTTAAATAACTGTGCAGCTTACAGTAAATGCAGAGGCTAATGGTATGTTACAGAATAGGATGCCCCAAAGCTGACTTGAGATCAGTATATATGCACACAGCAGCAGTGTGTTAGCAGGCTCATACAGGCCAAATTTCTTTAAATAACTGTGCAGCTTACAGTAAACGCAGAGGCTAATGGTATGTTACAGAATGGGATGCCCCAAAGCTGACTTGAGATCAGTATATATGCACACAGCAGCAGTGTGTTAGCAGGCTCATACAGGCCAAATTTCTTTAAATAACTGTGCAGCTTACAGTTAATGCAGAGGCTAATGGTATGTTACAGAATGGGATGCCCCAAAGCTGACTTGAGATCAGTATATATGCACACAGCAGCAGTGTGTTAGCAGGCTCATACAGGCCAAATTTCTTTAAATAACTGTGCAGCTTACAGTAAACGCAGAGGCTAATGGTATGTTACAGAATGGGATGCCCCAAAGCTGACATGAGATCAGTATATATGCACACAGCAGCAGTGTGTTAGCAGGCTCATACAGGCCAAATTTCTTTAAATAACTGTGCAGCTTACAGTAAATGCAGAGGCTAATGGTATGTTACAGAATGGGATGCCCCAAAGCTGACTTGAGATCAGTATATATGCACACAGCAGCAGTGTGTTAGCAGGCTCATACAGGCCAAATTTCTTTAAATAACTGTGCAGCTTACAGTTAACGCAGAGGCTAATGGTATGTTACAGAATGGGATGCCCCAAGCAGACTTGAGATCAGTATATATGCACACAGAAGCAGTGTGTTAGCAGGCTCATACAGGGCAAATTTCTTTAAATAACTGTGCAGCTTACAGTTAATGCAGAGGCTAATGGTATGTTACAGAATGGGATGCCCCAAGCAGACTTGAGATCAGTATATATGCACACAGCAGCAGTGTGTTAGCAGGCTCATACAGGCCAAATTTCTTTAAATAACTGTGCAGCTTACAGTAAACGCAGAGGCTAATGTATGTTACAGAATGGGATGCCCCAAAGCTGACTTGAGATCAGTATTAGAGATGAGCGAACTTTTGAAAAATTCGATTCGACTGATTCGACGAATTTTCCGACAAAATTCGTTTCGACCCGAATAAATTCGCGACGAATCGCTATTAAAAACGGCTATTTCTGAGCCTCCTAGAGCCTAAATAGGGTTGTAAACCATTCTGCCTTGCTGTAACACGCACAGGATGCGTGCTGGGTTAGTTAAATAATACTTTGAAGAAATATCACATGCAGATCAGAGGCATCGCTAATAGAATCGCAGAGCGGCACAATTGAATTCAAGAGAGTTGAAGTGGCATCACTATGAGGGGCAGGAGCCCAAACATTGCTTTAAAGAGACACTGGAGTTGGCAGCAGCAGGAGCCCAAAAATTGGATGAATCACACCCTGGAGTTGGCAGCAGCAGCAGGAGCCCAAACATTACTTTAAAGAGACACTGGGGTTGGTTTCAGGAGCCCAAAAATTGGATGAATCACACCCTGGAGTTGGCAGCAGCAGGAGCCCAAATATTACTTTAAAGAGACCCTGGGGTTGGCTTCAGGAGCCCAACAATTGGATGATTCACACCCTGGAGTTGGCAGCAGCAGCAGGAGCCCAAACACTACTTTAAAGAGACCCTGGGGTTGGCTTCAGGAGCCCAAAAATTGGATGAATCACACCCTGGAGTTGGCAGCAGAAGCAGCAGGAGCCCAAATATTACTTTAAAGAGACCCTGGGGTTGGCTTCAGGAGCCCAAAAATTGGATGAATCACACCCTGGAGTTGGCAGAAGTTGGCAGCAGCAGGAGCCCAAACATTACTTCAAAGAGACCCTGGGGTTGGCTTCAGGAGCCCAACAATTGGATGAATCACACCCTGGAGTTGGCAGGAGTTGACAGCAGCAGCAGCAGGAGCCCAAACATTACTTCAAAGAGACCCTGGGGTTGGCTTCAGGAGCACAACAATTGGATGAATCACACCCTGGAGTTGGCAGGAGTTGGCAGCAGCAGCAGCAGGAGCCCAAATATTACTTTAAAGAGACCCTGGGGTTGGCTTCAGGAGCACAACAATTGGATGAATCACACCCTGGAGTTGGCAGGAGTTGGCAGCAGCAGCAGCAGGAGCCCAAATATTACTTTAAAGAGACCCTGGGGTTGGCTTCAGGAGCACAACAATTGGACGAATCACACCCTGGAGTTGGCAGGAGTTGACAGCAGCAGCAGCAGGAGCCCAAATATTACTTTAAAGAGACCCTGGGGTTGGCTTCAGGAGCCCAACAATTAGATGATTCACACCCTGGAGTTGGCAGCAGCAGCAGGAGCCCAAACACTACTTTAAAGAGACCCTGGGGTTGGCTTCAGGAGCACAACAATTGGATGAATCACACCCTGGAGTTGGCAGGAGTTGACAGCAGCAGCAGCAGGAGCCCAAACACTACTTTAAAGAGACCCTGGGGTTGGCTTCAGGAGCCCAAAAATTGGATGAATCACACCCTGGAGTTGGCAGCAGCAGGAGCCCAAAAATTACTTTAAAGAGACACTGGGGTTGGCTTCAGGAGCCCAACAATTGGATGAATCACACCCTGGAGTTGGCAGAAGTTGGCAGCAGCAGCAGCAGGAGCCCAAACATTACTTTAAAGAGACCCTGGGGTTGGCTTCAGGAGCCCAACAATTGGATGAATCACACCCTGGAGTTGGCAGGAGTTGACAGCAGCAGCAGCAGGAGCCCAAATATTACTTTAAAGAGACCCTGGGGTTGGCTTCAGGAGGCCAAAAATTGGATGAATCACACCCTGGAGTTGGCAGAAGTTGGCAGTAGCAGCAGCAGGAGCCCAAATATTACTTTAAAGAGACCCTGGGGTTGGCTTCAGGAGCCCAACAATTAGATGATTCACACCCTGGAGTTGGCAGGAGTTGACAGCAGCAGCAGCAGGAGCCCAAACACTACTTTAAAGAGACCCTGGGGTTGGCTTCAGGAGCCCAAAAATTGGATGAATCACACCCTGGAGTTGGCAGCAGCAGGAGCCCAAAAATTACTTTAAAGAGACACTGGGGTTGGCTTCAGGAGCCCAACAATTGGATGAATCACACCCTGGAGTTGGCAGGAGTTGACAGCAGCAGCAGCAGGAGCCCAAACATTACTTCAAAGAGACCCTGGGGTTGGCTTCAGGAGCCCAACAATTGGATGAATCACACCCTGGAGTTGGCAGGAGTTCAGTCGCTAGTGAGTAGCTTTCTACACCCGCATAGTGAGTCTACTCATGAGCAGCAGGAAGACCTGGAGCTGGACCTCAAACAGCAGGTCATGTCATACCTTGACATGACCATGCCAACACACCTTCAGGATCCACTGGATTTGCTGGGAAGCCAAACTTGACTTGTGCCCGCAACTAGCAGAGTTTGCCCTGGAAAAGCTGTACTGGCCGGACAGTAGGTGATTTAGATGGCAACTGGGCTGCTCTATATAACGAAGCAAAATGGCAAATTTACCTCACTATATAAGCTATTGCCCCTCAGATTTACACAGGGGCTGCTCTATATTATGCTGCAAAATGGCAAATTTACCTCACAATATAAGCTATTGCCGCTCTATATAAATAAAAATAAATAAATAAAAAAAGGGCCTGTAGAAGCTTATTTAGTATAACAGATAGGGTGACATGTGCTGGTTTGGGATGCCCATATGGGCTAGTGTTTTGGCAGCAGTACAAAAACCAATGCAAAATGCAATAGCTTAATAAAGCTGATGCTGATCAACGCTTATTTAGTATAACAGATGGGGTGCAACATGCAGGTTTGGGATGCCCTGCGGCCTGGTGTATTTAAAGCAGACCAAAACCAATTCAAAATGCAATAACTTAATAAAGCTGAGGCTGTAGATGCTTATTTAGTATAAACAGGTAGGGTGCAAGGTGCAGCTTTGGGGTGCCCTGCGGCCTGGTTAAATGAAAGCAGTCAAAAAGGAAGTGCAAACTGAAGTAGCTTAATGAAGCTGATGCTGATCAACGCTTATGTTGTATACCAGATAGGGTGCAAGGTGCAGCTTTGGGGTGCCCTGCGGCCTGGTTTATTAAAAGCAGTCAAAAACAAGTGCAAACTGAAGTAGCTTAATAAAGCAGCTGATGCTGATCAACGCTTATGTTGTATAACAGATAGGTTTAAAAAAGCATGTGCCTTGGGATGCCCGTGTGGCCTGTTATATTTCAAGCTGAACAAAAAGTAACAATAATCCAAGTATGAGACATAATTTTGACCTTCTTTACAGCGCCATACTTTGAAAAAAAAAAATTAATTTCATGCTGATCAATCCAAAGGTCAATGCCCCTAACAAAAATAGTGTTCGGCATAAGTTTTCCTTCTGGAAGGACGTAACCTTTAGTTTACATGGTTGGGGTAGGTTATCTTACAAATTGGGATACCCCAGGCAGCAGTGTCATTGAAAGAGACAGATTGTAATGCAGGCCATACGCAAGCAGAGAAACTCAGGCTGCAACAGGCCTATTTAGTTTACATGGTTGGGGTAGGTTATCTTACAAATTGGGATACCCCACTGTATATGAAACCGAATATAAATGCACACCCAAAAGTGGACACTCAGCCTCCAAGAGGCCTGCTTAGTTTAAATAAGAGAGCTGCTTAGTATGGTAGGTAGGTTATGTTATGTTACAGAATGGGATGCCCCAAGCAGACTTGAGATCAGTATATATGCACACAGCAGCAGTGTGTTAGCAGGCTCATACAGGCCAAATTTCTTTAAATAAATGTGCAGCTTACAGTAAATGCAGAGGCTAATGGTATGTTACAGAATGGGATGCCCCAAAGCTGACTTGAGATCAGTATATATGCACACAGCAGCAGTGTGTTAGCAGGCTCATACAGGCCAAATTTCTTTAAATAACTGTGCAGCTTACAGTAAATGCAGAGGCTAATGGTATGTTACAGAATGGGATGCCCCAGAGCTGACTTGAGATCAGTATATATGCACACAGCAGCAGTGTGTTAGCAGGCTCATACAGGCCAAATTTCTTTAAATAAATGTGCAGCTTACAGTAAATGCAGAGGCTAATGGTATGTTACAGAATGGGATGCCCCAAGCAGACTTGAGATCAGTATATATGCACACAGCAGCAGTGTGTTAGCAGGCTCATACAGGCCAAATTTCTTTAAATAAATGTGCAGCTTACAGTAAATGCAAAGGCTAATGGTATGTTACAGAATGGGATGCCCCAAAGCTGACTTGAGATCAGTATATATGCACACAGCAGCAGTGTGTTAGCAGGCTCATACAGGCCAAATTTCTTTAAATAACTGTGCAGCTTACAGTAAATGCAGAGGCTAATGGTATGTTACAGAATGGGATGTCCCAAAAACCAGAGAGCACCTGGCAGGCAGCAGTAAGACTATGCACAGCAAAAGTGTCTTTATCATGCCTAATTTCAATTAGAATAGGTGCAAATGGTTAGGTTCTTAAATAGAGGCTGGTGTAGTCACAGAATGGGATGCCCTAAAAACCAGCAGTAAGTACACCTGGCAGGGACAAGTAGTGCTATGCCCAGCAAAAGTGTCTTTATCAGGCCTAATTTCAAATATGATAAGAGCAAATGCTTATATGGTCTTAAACAGAGGCTGCTTTAGTCACAGAATGGGATGCCCCGGGCAGGAATCGAGCTGCCAGGGTACAGTAGTGCTTTGGCCAGCAAAAGTGTCTTTATCAGGCCTAATTTCAAATATGATTAGAGCAAATGCTTATATGGTCTTAAACAGAGGCTGCTTTAGTCACAGAATGGGATGCCCCGGGCAGGAATCGAGCTGCCAGGGTACAGTAGTGCTTTGGCCAGCAAAAGTGTCTTTATCAGGCCTAATTTCAAATATGATTAGAGCAAATGCTTATATGGTCTTAAACAGAGGCTGCTTTAGTCACAGAATGGGATGCCCCGGGCAGGAATCGAGCTGCCAGGGTACAGTAGTGCTTTGGCCAGCAAAAGTGTCTTTATCAGGCCTAATTTCAAATATGATTAGAGCAAATGCTTATATGGTCTTAAACAGAGGCTGCTTTAGTCACAGAATGGGATGCCCCGGGCAGGAATCGAGCTGCCAGGGTACAGTAGTGCTTTGGCCAGCAAAAGTGTCTTTATCAGGCCTAATTTCAAATATGATTAGAGCAAATGCTTATATGGTCTTAAACAGAGGCTGCTTTAGTCACAGAATGGGATGCCCCGGGCAGGAATCGAGCTGCCAGGGTACAGTAGTGCTTTGGCCAGCAAAAGTGTCTTTATCAGGCCTAATTTCAAATATGATTAGAGCAAATGCTTATATGGTCTTAAACAGAGGCTGCTTTAGTCACA
Organism: Gastrophryne carolinensis; assembly: GCA_027917425.1. NCBI lineage: Eukaryota > Metazoa > Chordata > Amphibia > Anura > Microhylidae > Gastrophryne > Gastrophryne carolinensis. The sequence continues at coordinate 155,716,205 of CM051242.1, read as the reverse complement.
GAATGGGATGCCCCGGGCAGGAATCGAGCTGCCAGGGTACAGTAGTGCTTTGGCCAGCAAAAGTGTCTTTATCAGGCCTAATTTCAAATATGATTAGAGCAAATGCTTATATGGTCTTAAACAGAGGCTGCTTTAGTCACAGAATGGGATGCCCCGGGCAGGAATCGAGCTGCCAGGGTACAGTAGTGCTTTGGCCAGCAAAAGTGTCTTTATCAGGCCTAATTTCAAATATGATTAGAGCAAATGCTTATATGGTCTTAAACAGAGGCTGCTTTAGTCACAGAATGGGATGCCCCGGGCAGGAATCGAGCTGCCAGGGTACAGTAGTGCTTTGGCCAGCAAAAGTGTCTTTATCAGGCCTAATTTCAAATATGATTAGAGCAAATGCTTATATGGTCTTAAACAGAGGCTGCTTTAGTCACAGAATGGGATGCCCCGGGCAGGAATCGAGCTGCCAGGGTACAGTAGTGCTTTGGCCAGCAAAAGTGTCTTTATCAGGCCTAATTTCAAATATGATTAGAGCAAATGCTTATATGGTCTTAAACAGAGGCTGCTTTAGTCACAGAATGGGATGCCCCGGGCAGGAATCGAGCTGCCAGGGTACAGTAGTGCTTTGGCCAGCAAAAGTGTCTTTATCAGGCCTAATTTCAAATATGATTAGAGCAAATGCTTATATGGTCTTAAACAGAGGCTGCTTTAGTCACAGAATGGGATGCCCCGGGCAGGAATCGAGCTGCCAGGGTACAGTAGTGCTTTGGCCAGCAAAAGTGTCTTTATCAGGCCTAATTTCAAATATGATTAGAGCAAATGCTTATATGGTCTTAAACAGAGGCTGCTTTAGTCACAGAATGGGATGCCCCGGGCAGGAATCGAGCTGCCAGGGTACAGTAGTGCTTTGGCCAGCAAAAGTGTCTTTATCAGGCCTAATTTCAAATATGATTAGAGCAAATGCTTATATGGTCTTAAACAGAGGCTGCTTTAGTCACAGAATGGGATGCCCCGGGCAGGAATCGAGCTGCCAGGGTACAGTAGTGCTTTGGCCAGCAAAAGTGTCTTTATCAGGCCTAATTTCAAATATGATTAGAGCAAATGCTTATATGGTCTTAAACAGAGGCTGCTTTAGTCACAGAATGGGATGCCCCGGGCAGGAATCGAGCTGCCAGGGTACAGTAGTGCTTTGGCCAGCAAAAGTGTCTTTATCAGGCCTAATTTCAAATATGATTAGAGCAAATGCTTATATGGTCTTAAACAGAGGCTGCTTTAGTCACAGAATGGGATGCCCCGGGCAGGAATCGAGCTGCCAGGGTACAGTAGTGCTTTGGCCAGCAAAAGTGTCTTTATCAGGCCTAATTTCAAATATGATTAGAGCAAATGCTTATATGGTCTTAAACAGAGGCTGCTTTAGTCACAGAATGGGATGCCCCGGGCAGGAATCGAGCTGCCAGGGTACAGTAGTGCTTTGGCCAGCAAAAGTGTCTTTATCAGGCCTAATTTCAAATATGATTAGAGCAAATGCTTATATGGTCTTAAACAGAGGCTGCTTTAGTCACAGAATGGGATGCCCCGGGCAGGAATCGAGCTGCCAGGGTACAGTAGTGCTTTGGCCAGCAAAAGTGTCTTTATCAGGCCTAATTTCAAATATGATTAGAGCAAATGCTTATATGGTCTTAAACAGAGGCTGCTTTAGTCACAGAATGGGATGCCCCGGGCAGGAATCGAGCTGCCAGGGTACAGTAGTGCTTTGGCCAGCAAAAGTGTCTTTATCAGGCCTAATTTCAAATATGATTAGAGCAAATGCTTATATGGTCTTAAACAGAGGCTGCTTTAGTCACAGAATGGGATGCCCCGGGCAGGAATCGAGCTGCCAGGGTACAGTAGTGCTTTGGCCAGCAAAAGTGTCTTTATCAGGCCTAATTTCAAATATGATTAGAGCAAATGCTTATATGGTCTTAAACAGAGGCTGCTTTAGTCACAGAATGGGATGCCCCGGGCAGGAATCGAGCTGCCAGGGTACAGTAGTGCTTTGGCCAGCAAAAGTGTCTTTATCAGGCCTAATTTCAAATATGATTAGAGCAAATGCTTATATGGTCTTAAACAGAGGCTGCTTTAGTCACAGAATGGGATGCCCCGGGCAGGAATCGAGCTGCCAGGGTACAGTAGTGCTTTGGCCAGCAAAAGTGTCTTTATCAGGCCTAATTTCAAATATGATTAGAGCAAATGCTTATATGGTCTTAAACAGAGGCTGCTTTAGTCACAGAATGGGATGCCCCGGGCAGGAATCGAGCTGCCAGGGTACAGTAGTGCTTTGGCCAGCAAAAGTGTCTTTATCAGGCCTAATTTCAAATATGATTAGAGCAAATGCTTATATGGTCTTAAACAGAGGCTGCTTTAGTCACAGAATGGGATGCCCCGGGCAGGAATCGAGCTGCCAGGGTACAGTAGTGCTTTGGCCAGCAAAAGTGTCTTTATCAGGCCTAATTTCAAATATGATTAGAGCAAATGCTTATATGGTCTTAAACAGAGGCTGCTTTAGTCACAGAATGGGATGCCCCGGGCAGGAATCGAGCTGCCAGGGTACAGTAGTGCTTTGGCCAGCAAAAGTGTCTTTATCAGGCCTAATTTCAAATATGATTAGAGCAAATGCTTATATGGTCTTAAACAGAGGCTGCTTTAGTCACAGAATGGGATGCCCCGGGCAGGAATCGAGCTGCCAGGGTACAGTAGTGCTTTGGCCAGCAAAAGTGTCTTTATCAGGCCTAATTTCAAATATGATTAGAGCAAATGCTTATATGGTCTTAAACAGAGGCTGCTTTAGTCACAGAATGGGATGCCCCGGGCAGGAATCGAGCTGCCAGGGTACAGTAGTGCTTTGGCCAGCAAAAGTGTCTTTATCAGGCCTAATTTCAAATATGATTAGAGCAAATGCTTATATGGTCTTAAACAGAGGCTGCTTTAGTCACAGAATGGGATGCCCCGGGCAGGAATCGAGCTGCCAGGGTACAGTAGTGCTTTGGCCAGCAAAAGTGTCTTTATCAGGCCTAATTTCAAATATGATTAGAGCAAATGCTTATATGGTCTTAAACAGAGGCTGCTTTAGTCACAGAATGGGATGCCCCGGGCAGGAATCGAGCTGCCAGGGTACAGTAGTGCTTTGGCCAGCAAAAGTGTCTTTATCAGGCCTAATTTCAAATATGATTAGAGCAAATGCTTATATGGTCTTAAACAGAGGCTGCTTTAGTCACAGAATGGGATGCCCCGGGCAGGAATCGAGCTGCCAGGGTACAGTAGTGCTTTGGCCAGCAAAAGTGTCTTTATCAGGCCTAATTTCAAATATGATTAGAGCAAATGCTTATATGGTCTTAAACAGAGGCTGCTTTAGTCACAGAATGGGATGCCCCGGGCAGGAATCGAGCTGCCAGGGTACAGTAGTGCTTTGGCCAGCAAAAGTGTCTTTATCAGGCCTAATTTCAAATATGATTAGAGCAAATGCTTATATGGTCTTAAACAGAGGCTGCTTTAGTCACAGAATGGGATGCCCCGGGCAGGAATCGAGCTGCCAGGGTACAGTAGTGCTTTGGCCAGCAAAAGTGTCTTTATCAGGCCTAATTTCAAATATGATTAGAGCAAATGCTTATATGGTCTTAAACAGAGGCTGCTTTAGTCACAGAATGGGATGCCCCGGGCAGGAATCGAGCTGCCAGGGTACAGTAGTGCTTTGGCCAGCAAAAGTGTCTTTATCAGGCCTAATTTCAAATATGATTAGAGCAAATGCTTATATGGTCTTAAACAGAGGCTGCTTTAGTCACAGAATGGGATGCCCCGGGCAGGAATCGAGCTGCCAGGGTACAGTAGTGCTTTGGCCAGCAAAAGTGTCTTTATCAGGCCTAATTTCAAATATGATTAGAGCAAATGCTTATATGGTCTTAAACAGAGGCTGCTTTAGTCACAGAATGGGATGCCCCGGGCAGGAATCGAGCTGCCAGGGTACAGTAGTGCTTTGGCCAGCAAAAGTGTCTTTATCAGGCCTAATTTCAAATATGATTAGAGCAAATGCTTATATGGTCTTAAACAGAGGCTGCTTTAGTCACAGAATGGGATGCCCCGGGCAGGAATCGAGCTGCCAGGGTACAGTAGTGCTTTGGCCAGCAAAAGTGTCTTTATCAGGCCTAATTTCAAATATGATTAGAGCAAATGCTTATATGGTCTTAAACAGAGGCTGCTTTAGTCACAGAATGGGATGCCCCGGGCAGGAATCGAGCTGCCAGGGTACAGTAGTGCTTTGGCCAGCAAAAGTGTCTTTATCAGGCCTAATTTCAAATATGATTAGAGCAAATGCTTATATGGTCTTAAACAGAGGCTGCTTTAGTCACAGAATGGGATGCCCCGGGCAGGAATCGAGCTGCCAGGGTACAGTAGTGCTTTGGCCAGCAAAAGTGTCTTTATCAGGCCTAATTTCAAATATGATTAGAGCAAATGCTTATATGGTCTTAAACAGAGGCTGCTTTAGTCACAGAATGGGATGCCCCGGGCAGGAATCGAGCTGCCAGGGTACAGTAGTGCTTTGGCCAGCAAAAGTGTCTTTATCAGGCCTAATTTCAAATATGATTAGAGCAAATGCTTATATGGTCTTAAACAGAGGCTGCTTTAGTCACAGAATGGGATGCCTCACAGCAGACTTAAGATCAGTTCAGTATATATGCACAGTTAGTTACTATAAGCAGCCTGAAAACGCTAACAAAGGCTGGATGAAAAAAAAAAAATCTCCCTGTCAGCCAGCTCCGTTTTTCCTACCTTTCCCTGGCTTTCTGTCTGTCTCCTGTCTGTCTCCTGCCTGTCTCCTGCCTGTCTCCAGCCTGTCCCTGTCTGTCCCTGTCTGTCCCTGCCTAACTGTCTGTCCCTCAGCTACACAGCGTTCTGTCTCTCACGAATGCAATAGAGAAATGAGGAAAAGCAAGATGGCCGCCGTTAAATACCGCTGTGTGACGTCACCGGGCTTGCTGGCTGCTGATAGGCTGCATGTGACTGCCCCAGCTTGCACTGGCGCGGGATACATGTCCAGACATGTCCCGCCCGCCATCTTAGAATGCCTGTAATGTAAATGAATGGATGTTAAAGGAAAACTTCGAGTGATCGAATCGCGGGGAAATTCGGATTCGATCCGAATCGAATTTTTCCTGAAATTCGGATCGAATCCGGGTTCGTCCGGATCGATTCGCTCATCCCTAATCAGTATATATGCACACAGCAGCAGTGTGTTAGCAGGCTCATACAGGCCAAATTTCTTTAAATAACTGTGCAGCTTACAGTAAATGCAGAGGCTAATGGTATGTTACAGAATGGGATGCCCCAAAGCTGACTTGAGATCAGTATATATGCACACAGCAGCAGTGTGTTAGCAGGCTCATACAGGCCAAATTTCTTTAAATAACTGTGCAGCTTACAGTAAACGCAGAGGCTAATGGTATGTTACAGAATGGGATGCCCCAAAGCTGACTTGAGATCAGTATATATGCACACAGCAGCAGTGTGTTAGCAGGCTCATACAGGCCAAATGTCTTTAAATAACTGTGCAGCTTACAGTAAATGCAGAGGCTAATGGTATGTTACAGAATGGGATGCCCCAAAGCTGACTTGAGATCAGTATATATGCACACAGCAGCAGTGTGTTAGCAGGCTCATACAGGCCAAATTTCTTTAAATAACTGTGCAGCTTACAGTAAACGCAGAGGCTAATGGTATGTTACAGAATGGGATGCCCCAAAGCTGACTTGAGATCAGTATATATGCACACAGCAGCAGTGTGTTAGCAGGCTCATACAGGCCAAATTTCTTTAAATAACTGTGCAGCTTACAGTTAATGCAGAGGCTAATGGTATGTTACAGAATGGGATGCCCCAAAGCTGACTTGAGATCAGTATATATGCACACAGCAGCAGTGTGTTAGCAGGCTCATACAGGCCAAATTTCTTTAAATAACTGTGCAGCTTACAGTAAACGCAGAGGCTAATGGTATGTTACAGAATGGGATGCCCCAAAGCTGACTTGAAATCAGTATATATGCACACAGCAGCAGTGTGTTAGCAGGCTCATACAGGCCAAATTTCTTTAAATAACTGTGCAGCTTACAGTAAATGCAGAGGCTAATGGTATGTTACAGAATGGGATGCCCCAAAGCTGACTTGAGATCAGTATATATGCACACAGCAGCAGTGTGTTAGCAGGCTCATACAGGCCAAATTTCTTTAAATAACTGTGCAGCTTACAGTTAACGCAGAGGCTAATGGTATGTTACAGAATGGGATGCCCCAAGCAGACTTGAGATCAGTATATATGCACACAGAAGCAGTGTGTTAGCAGGCTCATACAGGGCAAATTTCTTTAAATAACTGTGCAGCTTACAGTTAATGCAGAGGCTAATGGTATGTTACAGAATGGGATGCCCCAAGCAGACTTGAGATCAGTATATATGCACACAGCAGCAGTGTGTTAGCAGGCTCATACAGGCCAAATTTCTTTAAATAACTGTGCAGCTTACAGTAAACGCAGAGGCTAATGTATGTTACAGAATGGGATGCCCCAAAGCTGACTTGAGATCAGTATATATGCACACAGCAGCAGTGTGTTAGCAGGCTCATACAGGCCAAATTTCTTTAAATAACTGTGCAGCTTACAGTAAATGCAGAGGCTAATGGTATGTTACAGAATGGGATGCCCCAAAGCTGACTTGAGATCAGTATATATGCACACAGCAGCAGTGTGTTAGCAGGCTCATACAGGCCAAATTTCTTTAAATAACTGTGCAGCTTACAGTTAACGCAGAGGCTAATGGTATGTTACAGAATGGGATGCCCCAAGCAGACTTGAGATCAGTATATATGCACACAGCAGCAGTGTGTTAGCAGGCTCATACAGGGCAAATTTCTTTAAATAACTGTGCAGCTTACAGTTAATGCAGAGGCTAATGGTATGTTACAGAATGGGATGCCCCAAGCAGACTTGAGATCAGTATATATGCACACAGCAGCAGTGTGTTAGCAGGCTCATACAGGCCAAATTTCTTTAAATAACTGTGCAGCTTACAGTAAATGCAGAGGCTAATGGTATGTTACAGAATGGGATGCCCCAAAGCTGACTTGAGATCAGTATATATGCACACAGCAGCAGTGTGTTAGCAGGCTCATACAGGCCAAATTTCTTTAAATAACTGTGCAGCTTACAGTTAACGCAGAGGCTAATGGTATGTTACAGAATGGGATGCCCCAAGCAGACTTGAGATCAGTATATATGCACACAGCAGCAGTGTGTTAGCAGGCTCATACAGGGCAAATTTCTTTAAATAACTGTGCAGCTTACAGTTAATGCAGAGGCTAATGGTATGTTACAGAATGGGATGCCACAAAAACCAGAGAGCATGCACAGCAAAAGTGTCTTTATCAGGCCTGATTTCTATGAGAATAAGTGCAAATGGTTATTATGCTATTAAATAGAGGCTGGTGTTGTCACAGAATGGGATGCCACAAAAACCAGAGAGCATGCACAGCAAAAGTGTCTTTATCAGGCCTGATTTCTATGAGAATAAGTGCAAATGGTTATTATGCTATTAAATAGAGGCTGGTGTTGTCACAGAATGGGATGCCCCCAAAAAAGATCCAGTAGTACTATGCCCAGCAAAAGTGTCTTTATCAGGCTAATTTCAAATATGATAAGAGCAAATGCTTATATGGTCTTAAACAGAGGCTGGTGTTGTCACAGAATGGGATGCCCCCAAAAAATATCCAGTAGTACTATGCCCAGCAAAAGTGTCTTTATCAGGCTAATTTCAAATATGATAAGAGCAAATGCTTATATGGTCTTAAACAGAGGCTGCTTTAGTCACAGAATGGGATGCCCCCAAAAAATATCCAGTAGTACTATGCCCAGCAAAAGTGTCTTTATCAGGCTAATTTCAAATATGATAAGAGCAAATGCTTATATGGTCTTAAACAGAGGCTGCTTTAGTCACAGAATGGGATGCCCCCAAAAAAGATCCAGTAGTACTATGCCCAGCAAAAGTGTCTTTATCAGGCCTGATTTCTATGAGAATAAGTGCAAATGGTTATTATACTATTAAATAGAGGCTGGTGTTGTCACAGAATGGGATGCCACAAAAACCAGAGAGCATGCACAGCAAAAGTGTCTTTATCAGGCCTGATTTCTATGAGAATAAGTGCAAATGGTTATTATGCTATTAAATAGAGGCTGGTGTTGTCACAGAATGGGATGCCCCCAAAAAATATCCAGTAGTACTATGCCCAGCAAAAGTGTCTTTATCAGGCTAATTTCAAATATGATAAGAGCAAATGCTTATATGGTCTTAAACAGAGGCTGCTTTAGTCACAGAATGGGATGCCCCCAAAAAATATCCAGTAGTACTATGCCCAGCAAAAGTGTCTTTATCAGGCTAATTTCAAATATGATAAGAGCAAATGCTTATATGGTCTTAAACAGAGGCTGCTTTAGTCACAGAATGGGATGCCCCCAAAAAATATCCAGTAGTACTATGCCCAGCAAAAGTGTCTTTATCAGGCCTGATTTCTATGAGAATAAGTGCAAATGGTTATTATGCTATTAAATAGAGGCTGGTGTTGTCACAGAATGGGATGCCCCCAAAAAAGATCCAGTAGTACTATGCCCAGCAAAAGTGTCTTTATCAGGCCTAATTTCTATGAGAATAAGTGCAAATGGTTATTATGCTATTAAATAGAGGCTGGTGTTGTCACAGAATGGGATGCCCCCAAAAAAGATCCAGTAGTACTATGCCCAGCAAAAGTGTCTTTATCAGGCCTGATTTCTATGAGAATAAGTGCAAATGGTTATTATGCTATTAAATAGAGGCTGGTGTTGTCACAGAATGGGATGCCCCCAAAAAAGATCCAGTAGTACTATGCCCAGCAAAAGTGTCTTTATCAGGCTAATTTCAAATATGATAAGAGCAAATGCTTATATGGTCTTAAACAGAGGCTGCTTTAGTCACAGAATGGGATGCCCCCAAAAAATATCCAGTAGTACTATGCCCAGCAAAAGTGTCTTTATCAGGCTAATTTCAAATATGATAAGAGCAAATGCTTATATGGTCTTAAACAGAGGCTGCTTTAGTCACAGAATGGGATGCCCCCAAAAAATATCCAGTAGTACTATGCCCAGCAAAAGTGTCTTTATCAGGCTAATTTCAAATATGATAAGAGCAAATGCTTATATGGTCTTAAACAGAGGCTGCTTTAGTCACAGAATGGGATGCCCCCAAAAAATATCCAGTAGTACTATGCCCAGCAAAAGTGTCTTTATCAGGCCTGATTTCTATGAGAATAAGTGCAAATGGTTATTATGCTATTAAATAGAGGCTGGTGTTGTCACAGAATGGGATGCCACAAAAACCAGTAGTGCTATGCCCAGCAAAAGTGTCTTTATCAGGCCTGATTTCTATGAGAATAAGTGCAAATGGTTATTATGCTATTAAATAGAGGCTGGTGTAGTCACAGAATGGGATGCCTCACAGCAGACTTAAGATCAGTTCAGTATATATGCACTGTTAGTTAGTGTAAGCAGCCTGAAAACGCTAACAAAGCAGGCTGGATGAAAAAAAAAAAAAAAACTGACAGCCTCCGATTTTCCCTTCCTTTCCCTGTTTTTCGCTTACTTTCTGTCTGTCTCCTGTCTGTCTCCTGTCTGTCCCTGCCTGTCTAACTGTCTGTCTCTCCCTCAGCTACACAGCGTTCTGTCTGTCACGAATGCAATAGAGAAATGATGCTGGAAAGCAAGATGGCCGTCCTTAAATATCGCTGTGACGTCACCGGGCTTGCTGGCTGCTGATAGGCTGCATGTGACTGTCCCAGCTTGCACTGGCGCGGGGTTGATGTCTGGACATGTCCCGTCCGCCATCTTAGAATGCCTGTAATGTAAATGAATGAATGTTAAAGGAAAACTTCGAGCGATCGAATCGCGGGGAAATTCGGATTCGATCCGAATCGAATTTTTCCTGAAATTCGGATCGAATCCGGGTTCGTCCGGATCGATTCGCTCATCCCTACATGCGATCGATATGCATGCGTCGCCGGTGCAATCTGGCCTCGGCCCCGCTGATACATTCAATGCCCATTAGCTTAAGTTGGTGATGTTCCTCCACAAAGGCACAAAACATGGTGAAAGCAAGGCATCCAAGGTCAAAATGGTCCTGTAAGGGGATCGCAAATGAAATCAATCAGCTCTCTGAATGAGACGCAAGCACTTAACAATAACGTAAGTTATCTGAACGAACGCAAAATATCAGATTTAGATGGGAAAATGATCAGAACTAACGCAAATGATCCGATTTACTTTCGTTCATCGAAAGCGCATATACGCATGAGCCCGAACGAACGTACGAATGAAAATGCAACGAAAAAACCTAAAAAAATTACAAACACACACAAAACATACACAGACAGCTACAGCTACATGCCTAGAAAATTATGGTGCGCTTTTGAAGGTATACTTATGGTATTCCCTTTTGGTCGCCGGTAGAAGTTTGACGCACTCCTGTTAAATCGGTGGGGACAACCCCCAGTGATTTACCTTAATTTATTCTACCTTGAGTTATACTCTTAGAATTACTAAACATTATTTCTTCTAGAGTTAACTTCATTGGACAGTGCTCTTAACCTTGACCTACCTAGTCAGGATTAATAGCACTCATTTAGAAGTTAAGAGCCCTACATAGAGGGCTACCTCACCCGCCTTCCTTGTCTCCAACCCCCCCTTTTACCTTAATCCTATCCTTTCCCTCCCCCCCCCCCCTTTTTCCCTATCTCTATACTAGCCTCTCTCTTTCTGACCCCACGGTTATCTAATTATTTTTGTAACTATGACTACTGTGCTATCATTGAATGTCCAAGGGTTCAATTATCCTTACAAGAGAAGCTACGCTTTCCGAAAATTTAAAGCTCCACGTTCTGATGTGATCTGCCTCCAGGAGACCCACTTTTCAAAGTCCTCCAGACCCAAGTTCCTTGACGCCGCATACCCACAGGTATTTCATGCTTGTGCAGAAACTAAGCTTTAAAAGGGGAGCTCAATTCAAATGTAAGCAGGAAATAGTTGACCCTGAGGGTAGATATCTAATCTTGGTAGGAACCATCCAGGATTCTGATATCACTATTGCAAACTATTATGCCCCAAACACAGAACAGATAGCATTTTTAAACAAGTTTCTTAAGATGGTCTCAGAAGTTGCTCAGGGATAAGTGGTGATTTGTGGTGACTCAAATCTTACCCCGAACCCCTTCCTGGACAGACAGTCCTCCAGTAGTCCCTTGGTCTCCCCTTAGACTGCTGTGGCATCCAAAGCATTTAGGAACCTACTAGATAATCATCATCTGGCAGATAGCTGGAGGGAAGCCAACCCTGGTAACCAGAACTTTACGCACTTCTCGCATCCCCATAATGTCTATTCAAGAATAGACCATATCTTTCTTGCCCAGAGATCTCTCCCTTTGATGAGAATGGCAAAAATGGTGCCAATATCTTGGTTTGACCACGATAGTGTTGTCCTCAAACTTAAAACCCTAACCTGCAGGCGAACCGGTCCCTCCTGGACTCTGAACAACTCACTTTTATCTGAACGACAGTAGTTGAATCTGTCTCCAATGCTCTGTCTGAATATTTTGCCCAAAATGAATCCCCTGAAATTTCAGCAGCCATTTGTTGGGAAGCCCACAAGCCAACTATTAGGGGACAGTTGATTCAAATTGCATCCAATAAAAAATGAGAAAGAAATAGGTGTATTGATGAGTTGAAGAGAGAATACCTTTAAGTGTCAGAAAAGGCAAAAGAGAGCTCAACCCCAGAGCTACGTTCTAAATTGCATAAAGTCACTCATGATTTAAACCTGGCACTGGCAGGTAAGGCTGAGAACGCGATGAAGTGGATCAAACACAAATTCTATTGCAAAGCAAATAAACCAGACTCATTACTGGCCAGGAAACTGAAATCCCCTGATCAAATATATCGCCCAATTAGGCTAAAGAATGATAGGGGGGATACTACCAGTAACCCCAAAAAGATCACAGAAATTTTTGCATCTCAACTTAGAAAACTGTATGCTAATTCCTCCCCTCCAAATCTGGGAGCCCTTTCCTGGAAAATGCTCCCTTCCCGCCCTGCCTACCCACTTAAGAGAATCCCTTGAAGCGGATTTCAAGATCACAGAAGTGGAGCGCACAATCTCAAATCTAAAAGTTAATAAGAGACCTGGTCCTGATGGGTTCTCGGCGTCATATTACAAGGCCTTTAGTACTATTTTAACCCCTAAGGAATCTCTGACGGCCTCAATAAGCATGGTCCCAAAGCCCGATACGGACCACACAATATGGTAAAATTTCAGACCAATTTCTTTAATCAACATAGATATAAAAATTTTCTCCAAAATCCTAGCTGACAGGATGTCTGACTCTCTACGTGCATCGTGCATAAAGACCAGGTTGGGTTCATTCCAGGGCAACAGGCGGGGGACAGTATTAGGAGAGCAATTCAGCTTGCCCATATCGCCAATAATAAACATATGCATGTAATGTACCTATCTTTAGATATAAAAAAAGCCTTCGATTCTGTTTCCTGGGACTATCTCCTCTCTCTTCTAGAAAGAGGGGGGTTTGGACCGAAATTTATAGCTATGATCAGGGCAATATACGCTAACCCAGTGGCTTATGTTAAGTATAATGGTTTTCAATCCGATAGGTTCCCCCTTTTGAGGGGTACTAGACAGGGTTGCCCTCTGTCCCCCCTCCTGTTCGCCCTGGTTATGGAACCTTTAGCCCAATTAATAAGAGATTCCCCAGATATCTCAGTTATAAAGATAGGTGGACATCATCATGAGTTATGCCTATTTGCTGATGATGTTCTGCTGGTTATTTCTAATCCCCTTATATCCCTGCCTAACTTACTACAGATCCTTAAAGACGTTTCTGGTTTCCAAGTAAATACACTTAAGTATAAAGCACTAAACATAAATACTCCCCCAGAGATCTGGGGACGGCTACAGGAAACCTACGACTTCCAATGGGAAAGAAAAGCTCTCAAATATTTAGGAGTCAACTTAACTAACAGCTACGAATTGTTGTTAGCGGTCAATTATACACCACTCCGTAAAAAACTTTTTGATCTACTATCTAAATGGAAAGATCATGGCCTTTCTTGGCTGGGCAAAATTGCCGCAATCAAAATGACACTGCTGCCCAAATTCTTATATTTAGCTAGGACTTTACCAGTCTGAATCCCACCACACTATTTGAAAATATTACAGGGCAAGATAATGGATTTTATATGGAATGGGAAACGCCCAAGAGTGGCAAAGAATATCATGCTGAGACCTAAAAGAATGCAAGGGTTAGGTGTCCCCAATGTAACTAAGTACTACCAAGAAGCCCAATTATCCCAAGTTCTTTCATACCACTCAACTTTAGATACCCTTTGCTGGGTGCAAATTGAATCAACATTGTGCCACCCGATTCAAATAGAGGGGTTATTGTGGGTATCCCCAAAAGTGAGGAGATCTATTCAAAACCCTATTTTAAATCATTCCCTAAAAGTCTGGGAAGCCCTCAAGAATATAGGAGGATTGGCCTCAGCTCATTTACCTTTGATGCCACTGTGGGACAATCCTATGTTTCCCCCAGCAGTGATAGATCCGGCGAGATTTAGTGGTTGGAGGAGGGCAGGGATCATGAGACTGGAGGATTGTCTACAGGGAGATAGTATAGCCACCTTTCAGCATTTAAGGGATAAGTTTCGATTGCAGCCAAAAGATCTGTTTGGATATATGCAGGTAAAACACTTTGTGAAATCTATAATAAGGGATATTGAAGGAACAAACGAAGCCACCCAATACTCCTTATTTGAACAGCGATGTAAGAAAGACCCTAGGGGTATAGGGGCTATCTTCGAGATCTACGAATTATTAAACAAAAAATGCAGCGCTTCTAACACAGATTATATAGTCTCAAATGGGAAGGAGATCTGGGAGAGGTCAAAGACCCGAAGGAAGGGCAAAATATGTGGCGGGCATCCTTTGAATCAGCAGCTTCAGTAGCCTCAATTGAAGGCAACGTTAAGGTAACGTTAAGATGGTACCTGGTCCCCATTTTACAAATGACAACCAGGGGCTCTGTTTCAGGGGATGCAAAGCATAGGGGACGTTTCGGCACATATGGTGGGATTGCGATATAGTGAGATGCTTTTGGGCAAAAGTTTTTAGAGCAATTAAGAAAATGCTGGGCAGTCAGATTGAGCTGAATCCTTGGATAGCCCTGCTGAATAGCCCTATTGAAGAGAGAACTAGGGGTGATATGCAATTAATCTACCATGTCTTGTCGGTGCTAAAATGGTTATAGCCAGGACTTGGAAAACGGGAACACTGCACTTTAGGGAATTTAAAAATAAAGTAGGCCAGGTAATGGCGATGGAGAAGCTGACAGCTATACAGGAAGATTGTCTGGAGAGATTTTGTGAGGTGTGGTCTCCCTGGATACTGGAATTTATGCCAGCAGACTTCAACGTAAATCTACTATTAGTATAAGTCCGTAACTAGAAGCGGACCTTAGGTATGATATATCTTCCTCCTCTGTCTTTTCCCCCTCCTTTTTATTCTTCTTCTTCTTTCTTTTCCTTCTTCTGCCCTTTCCTCTTCCTTCCACTCCCCCCCCTTCCCACCCCATCCCATTTACCCCCCTCTCCAACCTCCCCTTTCTAAGTTCCATAGAGATGCCTGTAGTCATATGTGTTTAGTGTCACCTATCCTAATTGGGAACTATTTCCCCTAGTGCAGCCCCCGGGCTTATTATGGTAGCGATACGATGTGTCTACAGAAAGAGTTTACTTGTTGTTTTTAACAATGTTGTAATTGTACCATCTAGAACTGCTGCCTCTGTGACTACAGCACTGTACTTATTGTATTTGTCATGCGTGATGAAAATAAAGAAAATGTAAGTTTAAAAAAAAAAAAATTCGGTCATCACATGGTAGGTAGCCTTGCCCAACTTCTATGTAACTAGTGATGACTAAACAAAAACCAAACTGCTTTTATAAATAAGAAAAGGGCAGGAAATACACAAAAAAGTGAGTGAGTGTGGTCAATCATTGAGTGCTTTCAGCTAGCAGAGATGGAGCTGAACACCTTGAGCCTTCAGGGGCAACATGACAAAAAGAACATCTCAGAATCTGACATTATAGAAGCTGGAACAGAATAAATCCAGGCATGAGTGTTGGAGGGGAGGAAGTTTTGGATTACTTCTTATTCTTTTTTATTTTTAATTCATTATTTTGATTTTCTTACTTACAAAATAAACCAAAATAAGCCACAGCAGCAATTTTATGCTACTCAGTCTGCAAATGTTTCTAATGTTACTATTCTTTTGGTTGGGTGTTACATTTTTCTATTTTCTCCCTTTTTTTTGTTTACTTTTCTGAATAGAGATGAGTTGTGTAGGGACTAATTATAATGGGAAGTCCAGCCTTTAACCCTTAAAGTGCCAGCCTAGCTGCAGCTTTTGTCACCCTCTGTTGCCAGACCATGTTTCACTATTTTGCGCTACACATGTTCAACTGTGATTTTTGAAAGGATTTCCAGGGATTTCCCAGGAAAATGATATATTGTTTTTTTCAACAGAGTCTGGGCTTCAACATGAAATGTCTTGTCTAGTGTATTCTCAATACTTTTTGGTGAAATATGTGCAAAAAAAAAAAAAAAAATATATATATATATATATATATATATATATATATTTTGCAGTTTGTAGTGGTTTTTTTGTAATAAAAAATGTAAGTTTGTCAATAAAATGTTATTGCGTTCGAAACCCCAATTTCTCCCGTGGTAGACACCCTTTCCTGCCCAGGAGACTCCCCCAAACTGAAAAAGAGATTTAGGAGATTTTCAGATAAAACTGTGCTAAGCGCTATGCACATCTTGCAGTTTTTCCAGAAAAACAACCCTTTACATTTGAAATACCCTCTACAAACTATATATTTTCTGGAAGTACACGCCTCAAGCGTACCACACCTCAAGCGTACCAAGTAATCCCTCAATGTATTCTTTGGTTGCACAAAGTTTCCCTAAAAAAGAATAAAAAGGAAGAATCCAGCCACATTTTCCTAAAATAACTATATGCAAACAAGAAAAAATGTAAAATCTCAAAAAGCAACATGCCCCGAACAGAACAATACCCAACATGCATAGCTACATGTTAAGCTTTCTAAGAGTACCCAGCTTGTTGTAGTAGGCTCACCTTTCTGGAAGTAATCCCTCAATGAATTCTTAGGTTGCACAGGGTTTCCCTAAAAATAATTAATAAAAAAACTGAATCAATAACATGTTTTCCTAAAATATAAATATGCAAACAAGAAAAAACAAGCTAAATATGAAAGAGCAAGGTCCCCCGAGCAGAACAATACCCAACATGCATAGGTAATATTAACTATTTTAATTGCCAGCCTACTTGAAGTTTTGAAGTTTTGTCACCCTCTGTTGACAGGTCATTTTTCCCCATTCTGCGCCATGTTTAACCGTGATTTTTGCCAGGATTTTCAGGAAAATTATAGATATATATTTTGCAGCAGAGTTTAGGCTTTAACATGAAATGTCTTGTTTGTAATTTTTCTACTGTGAAAAAAAACAAAAAAATATATTTTTTAGACAATTGTCTCCTTTATTTTAAATAAAACATTTACTTTATTAGAGAAAACCATCTTGCATGTGAAAGCCCAATTTCTCCCGATTACAATGGTACCACATATGTATCTGTAGCCCCCCCAATTCTTGCCCAGGAGACCCCCCAAACTTAAAATAGCACTTTATAACATTTACAAATAAAATACTACTACTATCTACACTATAAACATAAGGGGTTAATTTAAAAAAAAAAAGACATAGGGTCCCCCCTCCTGGGGGTGGGGGGGGGGGGGTCATTTTTTGCGGAATTTTAAGGGTTAAAAACCCTTAAAACTCCCCCAAAAAATGATATGGGGCCCCCCTTACCCATCATAACCAGCCCTGGACCAGCTATGGGGGCTTATAGAACAGGGTGCAGGGGTCAGCTTTGGTGCCCCCCCCCCACCCTGCAGGCTACAAGCCCACCAAATCATGGCACGGGCTCTTCTGCCCCCCCTGGGCTTTGGGGAGGCAGGAAATTGGGGTGCCGGGGGTTAACGGCAAGTCACCCACTAGCCGCAGGTGACTTGCCAGCCCCCAGCCTTGTGAACTGGTATAGGGATCTCAAGGATCCCTTACCAGTTCACAAGGAGTTAAGTGTAAAAAAAAACACAGAAACAAGCAGAAAAAATATTTTATTTATTTTTTTTTTAATACTTTTTAATACTTACCTCCCATCTATCCCTGTGTCCCATGCTGATCAATCTGGCGTCTGCTCTCCTGCTGCAGCTGGAAGCCTTTTATAGCTGCTGGGCGACAGAACATAAGGGGTTAATTTTTAAAAAAAATGACATAGGGTCCCCCCTCCCGGGGGGGGGGGGGGGGGCATTTTTGGGGGGGAATTTTAAGGGTTAAAACCCCTTAAAAATCCCCCCCAAAAATGAAATGGGGTCCTGCTTACCCAGCATTACCAGCACGGGACCAGCTATGGGGGCTTGTAGGAATAGAGTGGAGGGGCCAGCTTTTATGGCCCCCCACCCTGCAGCCTACAAGCCCACATAGCCTGTGTGGGCCCAGACTCTTCTGCCCCCCCGGGCTTTGGGGAGGCAGGAAATAAGGGTGCCAGGGGTTAATGGCAAGTCACCTGCTAGCCGCAGGTGACTTGCCAGCCCCCAGCCTTGTGAACTGGTATAGGGGTCTCATGAACCCCTTACCAGTTCACAAGGGGTTAACAGAATAAATAAACACACACAGACACAATTTAAAAAGTTGACATTTATTTACCTTTTTTTACTTTGCAGCTGCAGATGTTTGGAGGAGAGAGCCTGGGGGGGGGGGGGATCACAGCCCTCTCCCCCTCCCCACCTCTCTCCTCCAAGCACACGGCCAGACTGATTCAGAGTCTCGGGTGGCGGTATTAAGAAGCCGGCTGCTGGTGACATCACAATGATGTCACCCGGTCCCACCCCCAGGGGGCGGGGCTAGCACTCAACATCCAGGAAGTGGGGAGGGAGGGCGATTTCTGCCCTCTCCTCACCACGGAGGAGCCTGGGGGGGGGCGATCGGAGACCCCCCCCCCCAGTGAAGAGGAGACCCGTCGGGAGACAGCGCGGCCACAGGTAAGTAAATGTCATTTTAATTTTTTTTTATTTTTTTTTTACAGTTAGCAGCTGCTGCTGCCGAAGCGGGGGGGCCTATTCCGGGGGCTCCAAATTAAAAAGGAGACCCGGCCGAATTGATAGAGGGGTCAGGTGAGTAGTTTATTTAATTTTTTTTTTTACTAGCGGGGGGAATGTCAAGCACGTAACACCTACGTGCTTGGCACTTAACGCCTGGACATGCGAGCACGTAGATGTTACGTGCTTTTCATTTAAAGGGTTAAAGAGGACCAAAAGTCTCTAGGTCAAGCTGAAACCCTTTCCAGGAGGCATCCCAGATAGGGATGACTCACACTCCCAAACTTACCAAGCCCTTTAGGATGGGTGATCAGATGAGCGGTTCTGCAGGCAGTAGAATCCCCACTTCGCATACTCTCCCCAAGTAGAAAGAGCGGGCAATCACCTCTCACGAGGTGCTGGGAGTTGGTGCTTGGCCACAAAGGTTCATCAGCAGCAGGGGTGGTGGAAATCTACCATATTCCCCCTAAAGATATACCAACTAGGCCTTTAAGGTAATAATCTAGCTTATTTATATATCAGGCATCTTTATGTATCAGGCATTGTAAAAACATCTGGCCACAAATGTTACTTCACGGGCAGGTACAATACCCCCCCCCCCCACAGGGTTTCAGCGATCATAAATGGTAGATTGCATCTGGTCTGTAGCAGGTCTTTGCCCTTCTAAAGGCAAATGCTCATTTACAGTTAGGTGTAGAGATGAGCGAATTATGGTTCACCAGTTTGCCAAAATTTTCTGAAAAAGTTTGGTTCAGTTCAAACTTTAAACTCATGGAAAAACAATGCCTGATAGCCCTAAAAGTCCTTTATGACAATGTGAAGTCACCCAAGGCCGTATAAAAACATGCTTTAATGGTCTAATTAGCATATGGATCACCTGTGGCCTAATTAGCATTTCAATAGCCTGCAGCTGTCTTTGATAGTTTAAAGCACATGAAAAAAGGGTGGAAGCAACAGGGTTGGCCTTCTTGCAAAGTGAAAAGAAGTAATGGCTTTTTACAAGCATTGAAAAATGGCCTGGCAGTAGTGAGCAAACCCACAAAAAATACCCTATTTGTAATGGGGGGGGGTAGCAGCGGGATTGGCACCCTTCAATTTTAGCTGAAGAAGAAGCAATGGCTTTTAACAAGCGCTGAAAAATGTACCTATTTTGTACATCACATAGGGTAGACCTGCGGTCTGCAGCTGCTGAAGAAAGACTAGGCCATGGCACAGGAAACCTGTGGTGGTTTTGTAGGCCTGGTAGTAGAGGGCAAGCACTCAAAAATGTATCCACCTATAAAATGGAGGTGGCAATGGGATTGGCATCTTGACAATTTAGTTGAAGAAGATGAAACAATGGCTTTTTACTAGGCTTGAGAAATGTGCCCATCACAGGGTTAAACTGCGGTTGTGTAGGCCTAGTAGTAGCAAAGGGTGGCAGCTGTTGGTGGCAGCAGTGGCATTAGTAGAATAAGCAGAGGGACAGGAGACCTGTGGTGGTTGTGTAGGGCTGGTGTTAGTAGACAGTAGCAGGGGTTCTGGTAGTGATAGCATTAGCAGAGGCACAGATTTTAAAGACTAGGCCAAAGGACAGGAGTCCTCTGACTCACAGTGACTGTTGGTGAGACAGATTGATGTAACCACATTGTACTTTAATAGTACTACCAGGGATACAACCAGGGATGCATCAGGGGTAGTTTTTATGTGTTTCACTTGTGCCACTGACTAGACAATGCCTAGCATTGTAAGTGGCGCGCGTGTGTGTTGTGATTGGCCAATTTGATCAGACAACCTGTCAAAAGGTCTGATCATCTCAGGTTAATCATGACAAGATCACTGAAGAAGTCATACAAAATACCCATCAATATTCCTTCAGCAGTTGGGGATTGCAGAAGCCACACCTCATTCGTGCAACACCTTCACGGGACATCCCTAGATAAAATTGCTGAATGCTCTGTGGGGCATCCCTAGGAATTGAACAGAGAGAGGCACAACATTTATTTTTCCTTTTTACTTTTGGTCCTTTTAACTATTGCTCTTTTTTGAGACAATTGGTCTGGGGACCGATCATAAGTTCCTTTGGAGCTTTCACTCTGTAAATTATGCTGATATTTTGAGCTACTCTACAGAAAACCTTATGTGGACCAACTCAGGTCTTCAGAAGCATTGTAACAGGGCTCCCTGGATAACCATGTATTAGGTTTTTTGACTTCCACAAAGGCCACGTTGAAGGTTGGGAATCACTGTACCTTTAATATTGTCTTTGCAGTCTAAAACCCTACAGGAGACAATGAGCTAAGTTCAGTACCAGGTTCACAAATACACTTTGGATTTAAAAGTGCACTTTAGATGAAAAATGAATTAGAAGTGCAGTGGTCCTGCATCAACCCCTAGGTAGACAACGAAAGGCAAGGCACTTTTTAGTCCAATGTATACTTTTTACACCTGGTGCTAAATCAGCCCCAATATGGTCTAACAGAAATGTTGAGTTACTTGTGTATTTTCCAAATTAAATTACTGTGTTTATATATTGCTGAAAAAAATTGTCCATGAAATGGTGCGCCATTTTGTCAGATAAATATAGGTTATTGGGATAAACCAAAAATAAAAATATACAATTGAAACATTTTCTGCCAACTCCAGACTTGAGCACTCAGCTTTCAGTTATTTAAGCCTGCAATTTCCCATCTAGAAAGGATCTGTATTTAAAGAGGACCAAAATCCACCCTGGAGTCTATGAGACTTCAGGGCCGGCATAATCGCTCCCTCAGGGTATCCAGAATCAGGATGCCTTGCTCCGTGAACCCCCCCAGGTCGCCCATAAACTCACCTTTTTTCCTGGTTCAACGGCGCATGAGTGAGCAGCAGCCGCATCCCCTGCTATCCCTCTATCAGGGCGCATGCCTGCGCCAGGCATTTGTGATTGGTCGTCCCTGTTAGAGGAGCTCCTGGACCAAGGGGCTCAAATGGATCCAAGCGCGCTGAGCGGACGAGTGGAAGAGCATGGGTCATAGGACCGGGAAAATCCTGAGTTTTGCCCCACTTTAATGACATCCTAGTCAGGTTGCCTGCAAAGAGAGGGTGCTGCTGTGTTTCCTGACACTGTGCATCCCGATTTGCAATACCCACTGTGTGCCCCCCTGCACAGGCCTGCAATCACTCACCTTTCCAGTGGTCCCACATCACAATCACGGGTCACAGCTGCATCCCCAGCATACCAGCAGCTGAGATGCCCAGAACGGCTGGGGCCAGAAGCGTGGTGCACACTACAGGGAAACTGTGGTTGGAGCCGCTCCCTATGGTGGTGCTCTGTTCAATACAATGCATGAAGCCAGACTGTTGCCAGACTGTTCTCCTGCAAACCTCCTGACCACTCCATTCCAAGTGACCGAATTACCGCACTACTGTTTGCTTCCAGCTCCGAGCATAGACCATGCTTCTGAAAACATCCCTATGGCTATACTAGCTATACTAGAACATCAAGATACAATATGTGGCTGTATACTATCCTGGGCAGGTTAGTGAGGAGCCAGAGAAGAGTGAGAGAGTAAGGAAAGAGTGCAAAGGTTGCCTCAGCAGATGGGAGAATCGCCTACATGTGGAGAATAGAAGTGTACTACTGGGTGCCTTGAAGCTTGGATTCAAGCTGAGGGAATAGAGAAATACACTGGACTAACTACCTGGAGACATTTTGGACTAGCTGGCAAGAGGAGTATCCCGTATGGTCTTGATGGTAGAACACAGTGCAGTGCCAGAGTCCTGGAGAGAGGGTCAGAGTAGCATTCCTTCTGGAACAGGGTGAAGAAAGCCATGATGTGCTTTCCTCTGGCTCAATGAAGAGAGAACACTGAGCTGTAACCAGATGTGTGCCATTTAGGTAGCTAGAGAAAAGGGAACCCTGAATGTCAGGAATGAGGAATGCCCACAATGAGCTGCTGTAAAAGACCATACTTGTGAAAAAAGATCTTTTGTTAAATTCTAAACTGCTGCCGCTTGTCATTAGTAGAAATGTTACATGATTTTGTACAAATCAAGCTCTGTCTGAATTTTTCTAAAGTAAATACAATTTTGCTATCCAAACGCTTTCTGCAAACAGCAAGCTCATCAAACTACCCCAAAAGGGATCATTTTAAATCTTATTACAGTTTTTTGGTAGGAGGAGGGCTCTAGAAAGGAGTGTCAATTACGTATGTAGGGAAAAGGAGCACTTTCCATTTTGAAAATGTAAAATGTAGACAATTTGCTAATTACCAATTATCAGTCCAGCTTAGGCAAAGATATAGGAAGGAAAACATTAGGGTTAATTCCATAGGAACATACATCTACTTCAAAAAGTCCTGAGAAGAGAAAACAAGTGATTATGTGTCCTTAATGACCAATAACTACAAAGGGAATTCGGCAAAACCACACTAGAGGCATTGTTCTTCAAAACCACTAACGTTACTATTTTTATGATATTATGGAAGACATAAGTCCCCTCCTCGTGTTTATGAATCTGCCTGGTGGCACTATAGTCCTCCCTGTCGGGTTGAAATCACTTGCCAAACAAACATCTTGTCACTTCATTGTGAACACATGGGTTGGAATCGGCAGACATTAATCAATGCATGTCCAATACATGGTTCCTTGGAGGTAATATTTCTGCTGACAAGACTTCATCTGATATGTTATGTAGGGTCTAGAGGGAATATGGATTTCAACTACATAAGAGCCATTTATCTAATTTATTTAGAGCTTTATTATAAAGAGAAAGAAAAAGTCTCTCTAAACGATACTATTAGATTCATTATCTTACTGCCACCTATCCCCCATCAGCCTTTTTGGCCCCTTGGGATTTCAGGTCCTTTGGTCTAATTTGTTTGGACTACAAATTGCTCCCCCTAACATTTGTCTTTGACCCACCTCTCAAATTTGATTTCTGATTTTCAGTGTCATGACATTTGCTTCCCTAATGCTCGAGTCTGAGCCCGTAGCCTTACTTCTTTGATTTTAATGCCCACATGATTTGACCTTTTCACTCTTGACTAGTTTTGAAGTTCTTCAATTTGTTTTGGATTGATACTTTTAGTCTCCAATTTCCAGGGTTTTTTCCTTGTTGTTATCTTCTTTGGTCCCTGGGTGTGTTTTGAAGGCTTTGTGACAGCAATTAGAAAAAAAATATATATATATTAAATTTAGGTTCCTTCATGCAGATTGGATTTCAATTTTGTCTAACAGGATTTATGCTTTGGGTAAGGGTACAATTGTGGATCTATAGCTTTTATGGATAGTGTTACAGATCCTGATGACTCGGTCCAACTATTTCCTGACCTTTAAAATGTACATAGTCAATTACATACTCAATTTAGTTTTTATTTTGTAATCTATTTAGTTTTTTTGGCTTTAAAGCAGAGCAAAACCCAACAATCCACATTAAGCCCCCCTTACGACCCCCCACTCCAGTACCTCGGGCACTGCTGTTGGCTAGGCAGGGGCCCAGTTTTCAAATAAAAACGCATTTTTCCACAGTTGAAGCCACACCCTGTGGCATTTTGAGATCACCGATTGGCTCTCTCAAAGGTGCAATCATGACGAGGTGCAGACGGCTGGCCGTATCCCTGGCACCCTGTTAGTGCGTGGTAGCGCGTACAGCTACAGGAAAGCTGGGGATGCTCCCCTTTAATCTTTACTTTAAACTTTAGGCTATCCTGAAAAATAACTTTGACCAGTGCTTTTCCCTAAGCACTGTATTGGTCTTAAGATTTTTATTAGCTTGTATATGCCAGGCTGCTTGCTCCACTTTTTTCATAGATATTAAGCCCTTAAGACAGAAATATGCACAAGAAGCACTGAAAGGTAACTTGTCTGTATCTAAAGCATGTAATGAAGATTAGACATATACAATATTTTAGACAATGTTTAAATAAAGCAGCAACGCACTGCACAGACTTGTATGTTGATCTTCAGTATCTAGCTATATATATATTTTTTTTTTTTTGGTCTCCGAAATAAGTAAATCGAAATTAAGAAAAAAATAAAATCTGTTACTCTAAAGAAAGATGGTGATTGCACAAAAACAAAATAATAACAGTGTGTAAGCAAATAGGGTGTATCGCTACAAATATAACACAATGATCAAACCCCGCCCCCCTAATATACAAAGGCCAGTACCCATAATTTACAAAATATAAATCAATAATGTATTAAAAAAATATATATACACAACACCATACACACAAGACAAAAAGACCCCCCCCCCCCCACAAACCCCCTATATAAATAATACATTTTTGTGCAAGTGTAAATGAACAATCAGGGCAATAAGAATACCAAAACCAGATATCACAATTGAGACACCAATCTCTAAACCCTAGACAAAGCAAATTACACAAAGCAATAGAGAAACAATGTGACAAATAAAGAAAACATGTGACAAAATGAAGCACCAGAGCCGATGGCCGCCGAGACACATTATATATTACTTGCATTATTATGGGAAGTAAAACAGACTAATATACTGTAAAAAAATCACATCAGTGTTTGGTACTCAATTCAATTTTAATTTCTTGTCATTGCTGTGTTTCACCCAATGAGACTTCATTAGGGAATTGCATCATTTAACTATGTGTAATGATGTTTTAGGGTTAACAATCCATAGTTGATAACTGGATCAGTATAAAACGGGATTGGGGATCAATTTTATACTGATCTAAGACTGAAAGTGTGTTAGAAATCAAATCACGTATTGTGTTATAAACAATGGTAATGATAACCTGCAATGGGGGGGGGGGGGGGGGGGGGCAATTCTAAAAAAGATTAAAGAAAAAATTATAGAAATGTTTTGGGTGAATTATGAAAATATATGTGAGCTATAGTTATTGGTCAATATCTATCCTATATTTTTATTGGTCAAAATCCATCTTATATTTTTATTTGTCAATACCCTCCTATATGTGTTTGTTATAGTCCTTCCTATTTATCCTATAAAATGTACATTTCCAATATTTGCTGTAATTATTATTGATTAATAATAAATAAATCAATGAGTCTACATGAGCTATACCAATTTGATGACTGATAATTTAATACAAGTGCTTTTGTACTAGCATTTGCTTTTTACACTATTTATAACCTTTTGAATCAGTTTTTTGAAATATTTGCATTTCCCAGTCATTCCAAATTTTCCAGTTTATGACTTTGACTCAGAATACATTTTACTTTGTAGATGGTTTTCTTTTAGCTGAACTTTATAGCTTTAGTAATAGTGTTTGTTTATGCAAACTGATTTTAAAGTTTCATGCTGAGTAATAAAACTCCTCATTGTTCATGCTTGACAGTTCTTCATAAATGACTTTGCTTATTATATATTGATACACATGAAAACAGACATAATTCCAACATGACTAATTTAAATCCTCTTATCTGTTTTTTCATTTTTAGAGTCAGGAGTTCTGGGTTTATT
Organism: Gastrophryne carolinensis; assembly: GCA_027917425.1. Lineage (NCBI taxonomy): Eukaryota > Metazoa > Chordata > Amphibia > Anura > Microhylidae > Gastrophryne > Gastrophryne carolinensis. The sequence goes on along the minus strand of CM051242.1, from coordinate 155,690,452 downwards.
TTTAGTGGCTCAAGCTAAGAACTTTGGGTAAATGCAGGTATGCCAGGATTGAACAAGATTATATTACCATTCATGTCAACGTTTCCTGTCTTTTTAATGGCCCTTGGTGAACTAGCTTGGCACTTCTGGCCCTATTACCATAGCAGATCTCAGACCTCAGGCCGGGCCACCATCAGGACAGTGCAGCCAGGACTCCTGTATGGGGCCCCACCACAAAGAGGGGCCTGACTGCTGCCCCTGATTGCAGATTTGCAGAAATGTATGCCTGATCTGCTTTGGAACAGTGTTACTCATCCACTCCTCTTCCAGCCCCACTTACTCAACCCACTCCACCATCCCAGCGTCACACCTCCATCCCTCTATCTAGCTCCACTCACTTACCCTACCAGCTGTACTCACCCACCCCACCCTCCCAGTGGCACTTACCGCCTCCCCGCTGCACTCACCCCTCCAGGCTCCACTTAACCCCTTTCAGCTCCACCCATCCCCCCTCCCAGTTTCACTCACTCGCCTCCCTCCCAGTTCCATTCGCCCCTCCAGCCAGGGGCGGAGCGGCCATAGGGAGACCCAGCGGGCCGCACTGCTTTGGTACAGTCTGGGCTACTACCTTTACTAACACTCCCATCCAATCTCTGCCTCCCCCCAGCCCCTTCCCCACTTTTCCCCTAAACCCAAGAAAACCCAGCCCAATGTCCTCCCCCTAATGATTTATCCTCAGTCTTGGAGCACAATGGTTGACTGGCCAGGAAGCAGCAGAGATGTTATTGGCTGGTCATGGGCAGGCCAGGTGCTGGTAAAATCTCAGGCTGATTTTTGACCCCAGTCCACCACTGGCTCCAGCTATACTAGAGAATCAGTTGTTACCATGACTGTGTATGAAAAAGTTTGGAGCATTGTCACAGATGATACCCAGGCATATAAACTGCACAATAATGTACAGAGGCAGCAATGCTCAGGGAGCCATATATTGGGATGGGATGTCAATACCTTGGAATGCATTATCTCTCCCTCCTGCGGAGACTATAACAAACAAGATGCATCATTCTGAAAAGCCTGACAGCTACCTGCTGAGAGCTCCATGGTGTTACATTATAGCAGTAATAGCCAAATAGCAATTCATTTATCTTAATTGTTTATATTGTAATCATCTGCAATACTAAAGCAGTCGTGAATCTTTTATATACATTTAGATAGCTTACATCACAATGTGATGTTTGCATTGCACTATGGGATGGAAAGGACTCTGTAGAGATTGTCTCCTCTGTATGTGTGTGATTGTTAGATGTGGGCCTATTTAACAGCCACTATAAGGACAGTATGGCATAGCTGAAACTCATGAGAGCATTTACATTTAAAGTGGTTGTAAAGACCAGAGATGATCTACCCATCTTTGCCATGTTGGGGAAAAAAAACAACAGTTTCAGGCTTACCCCTCTTACCCCCTGTCGTGAGCTTAGAGATGCTGTCCCTATTTCTGTAGTTTTGAGCATAGATGGCGCAAGAATTGGGTATACCCAGGCAAGTGCTGGGGTCCTTGACATCTTCAGGTGCCCACTCAGGCTTGACCTGGGCTGTGTTTATCTCTGGTAAACCCTGCTCAGTTGTTTCCTCTTCTAACTGCATCCAACAGCCCTTACAGCTAGGGGCTGGCTTTGTCATTTAACACCTATATACATATGGTATAAGTTTACTGAATGGGCAATGAAACTTGTTAAAATGATAGCAAGAAAGGTGCTGTCAAATTTTGAATTGAACATTTTCAATACACCTGCCGAGGTTTGGTACTCACCCATCCACCACTTTCCCGGTGCATTGGTGAGCAGCATTATTTCTGGCAACCCACATCTGCTCCTGACATGAAAAGCACTCCTTGGCTTCATCGTTGCAGCGTTCTCAGTGTCCCTGTTGCCAAGCAGGAACAGCATAGTGTTGACTGTAGTGTATGACAGCCATTCCAGCATCCCAGTTTGCCTTGTCCTAATAAAAATTCCTGTTGCAGACATTGTCATGTTTGACCCCGTCTGAGCCAATGTTTCCTGTTTCCAACCATTGCTATTCTGAACCATGTCTGAGTGGCTGTCATCCACACTGAGACTTGGGATACTCACCTTGATCCCACTGTTACAGAGTGTGATTGCTGGGTGCAGCGAAGTAAAATCCAGATAGACATTAGTGGTATAACAGGAACTGGGTTTACTGGAACACGAATGCAGTAAGAGAATGACACCTTACATGGTGGCTAACACAGACAGCAAAATAGTCATAGAGCAGAGCTGAATATATGGTAGCAATCTGAAAAATGCATAGAGAGACTACAGTTAAGCATTGGTAACAACGACATCTAGTGTCCTAACTGTAAACTGCATTAACTGTAAACTGTTATGTCTAGCAAAAGTCACTCCAACTATAGGTTAAGCTAGAAGGCTGCTTGATAAACAGGGTTTTTCCCCTGAAACGCGTCGTTGCCCGGTTGGGGTCTCTGGGAATGGGACGTCGGTCCGTTTGTAAGATGATTTTAATGCTATTACAGTAAAAATTACGTTTAAAAATTTGGAGCACTGTTGCTGAAAACTTTATGGATGAACTTTGCATTTGCTTGTGTGGGCTGTGTTTTCGTGTACCTAGGATCAGATCAGGCCTAATTGAGCTGCATTTCCTTTGGGACATTTTAAAATTCTAAGCTAGAAGTTGTATCTCCAACACCCACAACCCTATGAGGCATATAACCTGTACTCCTCCTCTGCTCCCGTCCATCCCCTATGCGCACCCGCACCAGGCATAACTGAATGGCTAGCAGCAGATGATGTAGCCGGAGTAAGTGACCAGAAAGAAAATAATGCTCCTTTATTGCATCAATATGAACAGCAATAAATACTGATTGAAGGAATTGTGCATTGTAGGATCACCAGTTTAAGGTGAATATATAGGAATCTCATTGATTCCACAGACAGGGTCATTCCAAATCAGGATAAAATAGCATTTTGTGTCCAAATCATCAAGTTCTGGGGTCTTTTCAAAGAGAAACAACCACCTCCCTAGAGTCTATAAGCCAGTGGTCTCCCTCTTTATGGGTCATACTAAATTGGGATGCCCCGCTCTTTGTATCCTCGGGTATTGCCTGGTGCACTCGCCTCGCTAGCAATCCCATGCGGCCTCCCCATTATACAGCTAGCCTAGGTGTGTACCTGTACCAGGCATTTCTGAATAGTGGATGTGAACACATCCCACAGCTAGAGGTGAGCAGGGATGCCCCTATCTTCAATTTTGCAATGTAAGTTAAATCTGTTATTGCAATTTACTATCTTTTCTTTTGTACGGTAATCGCTTATTTCTGCTGAAATGTCAAAAAGGTGTCAAGGAAATATATGCGAGGTTGAGGCTGCATACAGAAAATTCTCCCTTCCGCCTTGTTTGCCAGTTGGCGGTAATTAAATAACTCTTATCTTCGAGATAAGAAGCCAGTTTAATGCAATTTATTTTATGGTGTTATCTGCTTTGCCAAGACCTTGAAATAGCTGAAAATGCTTCATGAACACCCTTCTGATTGCATTATTGATTCACACATGACCTGCTTTACTCTACATCTCAGTTAAATACAGGCTCTAGATCTTTTGCACAATTTTCTTTCCAAAAACCTTGGGCAGACAGCCATTAGGACAGCGTTAAATTGAATGCACACAGTTATGTGTGTATATATATATATATATATATATATATATATATATATAGCTGTTTCTCGGGGAGAGCAAGCAGGGCAATTGTTCTGGGAACCCAGACCATTTTGTATGCAGAAGCGCCCTTATCTCAGTCGTCCTGGTTGCTGCAGATGTTTCTGAGCCAAGATAGCTAACAGACGATTGCTGTCTCGCACTCTGTTGGAGAAGTATTTTGTTATTGTACAGTACTGTATATTATTTTTATTTTTTAAAAAATGAAGAGCTAACAGACAATGTGCCACCTGGAAATTACTGTGTGCTCACTCATTCGCTCTAAGACTGCCACCAAGGGAGGGGGGGGGGAACGTGGACCCAATGCCACCCCAACCCCAATAAAGGAGCACCACCAATAAAGAATGAATAAATAATCAATCCAAAATATTTTATTTGAAAAAATTTGCTCCAACACATTAACACAAAATACACAAGCTACAACACTAATCGTAGGACATATTAAAAAACAAGAAACTGGACCTACCCCCAAACGTTATATACCATATATATATTTATATGATATAGGATACAGTACTTTATGGACAGAGGGCTCGCAAAGCAGTATATAAATAAATCAATAATGGGGCCCTTTTATCATTTTTGTGCTATATATCCTAAATCAGAAACATAATCATAATCAACAATGGTGCAACCTTAATCAAGAAAAGATGAATAATCCTAAAATGTAAACTCTATGGTTGTGGACACAAAGTGCATCTGTGCAAAACACACAACAGAGAAAATCAGCAAAAACCATCAAATGAAGGGGGAGGCCAGCAGGGGACACCTGCGCATGTGGCTTCACGTGCCGCTTCTGCTGGGTGAGGGTCTCCATCCTGGTCGTCCTGGTTTCTTCAGATGTTTCGCTACCAAGATTGTACAGTACTGTATATTATTTTTATTTAAAAAAGGAAGAGGCCATTAGAAGCAGGGCTGTGGAGTCGGAGTCAGAGTCGTGGAGTCAGAATCAGAGTCATGGAGTCGGGGCTAGTTTTGGCAGGAGTCAGAATAAAGGTACTGACTCCGACTCCAGCATGAGAAAAATGTCTCTTTCTAAATAGATTTTATGCTCTCTCAATCTAAGGCCCTGATAACATTCAGTGATATGCAGCAGCAATCTCCCCTGTGCCTTATAGTTGGAATCTTCCTGCTGCCCCAGGCCCTTAGTTACAATGCCTGAAACTTACAGGAATTTAAAGGAATTGGCTATGCAGAAACAAAGAAAGTCTATACACATGTACAGCTCCTCCATGCAAGTCCAGTGTTCCCCTGCAGATCCTCCATGCAGTGCCCTCATTTTCATATTAACCAATGGCGGGGAGCCAGTGATTTCATCTTCCAGTGCTGGCGGTCTCTCATGGAGGCATCCATGGAGCCTTGTTTATGACCCTACAAGTCGGCACGTAGTGTCAGTATGAGGTAGGAACTTTTTCTTTATTGAGGCACACATTTTAAGTCATGAGGCAGTGACTGACTATAGCCTAGCTAATGAAGGTGAGTACAATTATATTACTATTGTATTCGTATTAAGACATCCCCTGAAAAAAAGCCCTACTGCCTTTTTCGGAGCAAAAAATGAATATGAGACCTGTCTATTTTGAGGGGAAACAGGGTTAAATGGAGTGGTATGGAGTTTGTGGAGACATTGGGTATACTGATTGTTGTAGAACATCTTTGTTATGCTATTTAAAATGAGAAATGTGAAATTCTGAAACTTTTCATTGTGGCCAGCGACTAGTTTTTAATCCTTTATGAACCGTGCTCTTCAAAAAGTTGAGCACCACTTTAAGTTACTTGTTCAGAATTTGTATTCCAATATATATGCCTTATGTTCTATATAAGGGAAGTCATTGGCCACCAGCTGTCACATGAGAACCCTTTATTCTGATCTTTGACATTTTCTTTTACTTTATGGTCCTGCTCGAACCACTTTTTGTAACTGCAGTTTGATATCAAGTAATAGTGGAGTATACCCTTGCTCATGCCACTGCGTTGTCTTTGCAGCTTAATATCAAGTAATAGTGGAGTATACCTTTGTCCAGACCACTGTGCTGTCATTAGAGTTTAATACCAAGTAATAATGGATATACCCTTGCTCAGATCATTGTGTTGTCATTACAACATAATAGTCTCTTCCACATTTCCAGTAAAAGGTAGACAATGTAACCAGGAGAATGAGTGGAGGTGAGTGACACAAGAGTTTGTGGTGGGGGTGGGACTCCGGCAATGTGGATGCTTCACCCTGACTGTCTCATTGTTGTCCAACACCACTTTTAAGGGACAGTCCAGTTCAATAAATACTTATGATCAGATATAATGCTTAACCTTTTTTTATAGAAACAAGCGTACGTTTTGCTTAGACATTGAATCTGGGCGAGGGGGGGCATTACCAATCCGGATGCCTTACGCCCCCGGTGGAATGACCCCACAACAAAGTTTTTCCTTCTTATCGATATAGCAATTAGATATAGGATTCTATACCTCAGGCAAAAGCCACAGCACTGTTGCTGGTTAGAGCACTACCACAACACTGGATCATTTTAAAGGGGATCCCTAAACTTTTAAGTGCCCATCTGCACCTGAGCACCTCATCTACTGCTCCCAGTAGGTGATACCTTTTATTCAAGGGCAGAACATAAGTAGCAGGGGTGCGAGAATTGTCCTCACTCATGGGAGTCGCAGCCATCTTCCTGTAGTCCCGGCTGGGACCCATTTGAAACGCTGCTGCCGCTGGCCGGGTAGAGAATCGTGGGGCCAGGTAAGTTACAGCAGCATTTCCTACTGCACACTCTGCGCCCCCCCATTTATTCAAAGTTCGGTTGAACTTGCCAGACTTTGGGGGGTTCCCTCATCCTTAACTAAGTACACTTCAGGTCAAATCTGGCAAGAGTATCACACTCTTGGTCTAGAAAAGTGGTTCTCAACCTTTTTATGCCAAGTACCCCCGAGCGATAAGCAATTGAAACCAAGTACCCCAAAGGGGGGGATAAGTAGGGCACTGGCCTTGAAGCATTTTGAAGCAAGAAAGAATAATGTTTTACTGTAAAAAGAAATTTAAGAGCGACTCTGTTGGTGCACCCTTGAACATTGCTGCATACCGCGGGTTGAGAAACAGTGGTCTAGAATAATAAAGTGGACCAAAACCCATGGCCAACTGCCCTGGAATCTATAGGATTCCAGGGCCACTAGATTCTCTCCCCTGGGGCCTCCTTTAGCACGATGCCCCACTGTGTGAAACCCCCCGGTCACCCGGAAATGTAACTTCTTTCCTGGTCCAACGGCACATGCGTGAGCAGTGGCCGCATCCTCGCTATCAATGCTGTTCCAGGCATTTGTGAATGGCCGGTGCAAGAGGGTAGTGGGGGATGCAGCCGCCAGCGCGCTTTGATCTGCTTGCCTTAGCTCTTAGACAAAGCTGATTGGATGAGAGGCTGCGCATGCGCCATAGGACCGGGGAAGGGTAAGTCATATTGAGCGACCTGGGGGGTTTCACACAGCAGCGCATCCCCAATCAGGGATGGGGGTAAGGACCAAAACCCAGGATAGTCAGGTCCTGGGTTTTGGTCCACTTTAAAGCAGAGGAGAAATTCACCTGAAGAATGGAAAAAAAGACAAGATAGAGAGAAAAAGAAAGAAGGAGGAAAAGACAGAATTCCTTTGTAGGGTGAAGGGAGGGAAAAAAACGTGAACTATAGGTGTCAGGTAGGGGTGGGATGATAAGAAGGATAGGAGGGGCATTTCTAATTATGTCTAACATCCAACTGATATAGTAGCTACTTTCCATAACCTTAGACATTTATGCTTAAAGGGTAAATACTCTTTTGATGCCATTTTTTAAAATGTCCATTATAGTGTGCCAAAATGAGGTCCTCAAGGTGCTGAGTTTATCTGTTATTTTTTATTTGTATTTATATGTTTACATTAGCAACCGTCTGCAAACTTTGGTGTACAAAGCAAAGACATTGTGAATCTGGCTTGCTAATCATATGATTGTGTTCTAGTAGCTAATTACTAACCTAAAGCACCTAATGTTTGCAAGTTTTAAACGCAGAGCACCCAAAGCTGAGAAAACTTTTACTTTTCACTGTATTTCAGAAAATCCTAGGGAGTGGGTGTGGTTGCATTTTGAGAACGATTGTGCTTACATTAGCATAGGAGAGGGCTACAAGCCATTGTGTGTACACTGGGAGGCCGATTCATTAATAGCGGCAGGTAGCGACAGTTGAGCGACTGTAGCTGCATTTTCAGAGCGCCCGCTAGTAGTCGCTGTGCTTGGCCGTTGTTCGGTTGTTGATAGCGACTCAGTCGGTTTGGCGTAATGTTGAATATTGGGTGAGGAGTCGCTATTTGACAGGTTCCGCGCTGTATGGGAGCGCATGATAGCGACTGGCCCTAGCGACCGGCTCCCACCATATTCATTAAAAAATCACGCTCAAAAAATTCTTGCGCTGTGAAATACATGTTTAAACCCCAGAGCGCTGGCGGCGATGGGTTAAAAGTAGTTTTTTAACCCCCAAACAACCATATTTTTGGAAACCAAAAAAACAAGTTTTTAAAATAATTTAGTAATATGAATACATTAATATCAGACCTGTAATATCAATTCTGTACAATTTTTTTATTTTTTTTTTTACCTTATCTAAAATGGCGGAAGTGGTCACAGAATTTTTCACATTTAAAAAAAAAAAATTCATAACAATTAATTATGAATATTTTAAGATTGTTCCATTGAAATGCATTGGAGAGCGCCAGGTAGCGAGAGGTCATACCTGTGGCTGTTCAAGGTCGGACGCTGGCGCTGTGGGCTGAGGCTGGAATAATGATGAATGAGTGGCTATATGGCGCTATCTCAGTCGCTAAGCAGGATTGGCTTGATAAATGTGTGATTGTGGTGGGGAGCCGGCGTTCTCGTGGCGGGGCCCGTCATTACCGGCAGCTCACCAGTCGCTACCTGCCGCTATTCCTTCATAAATAAGGGCCTAACTTGGCTTGCCTGTGAAGGTTTCAGGTTCCTGACGGTCTATTACTCAGAAGCCATCAGGGGGGTATGCAAATGAGCAGAAGAAAGAATATCCAACAACATGTATTTACATGTGGTGAACAGACTCTACTGAGGCATAAGAAAGAGACAGATTTGTGCACCCAGAAAACAGAATTCAGAGTGAAAACAAAGGAACTGCTGCTTTACATCGACCACCAGGTAAGAAACAGGCTGGAGCTAAAAAAAAACTGGGTGGTCACACCCTTTAAGTTAGCAGAATCAATGTAAATCCCAAGTGAATCCCATGGGTACGTTCAGATGGATAGGCAGAAAACGAATCATTTAGGCCCCTATGTATGTGCCATAGTTTCAGACAGTACTTGCCTGTTATGATGACTGAGTCCCATTTGTCAGAGATTTGATTTAAAAGCCTAGACAAATGTTACAGGCACGTTGTGTACCCATTAATGAAACTAAAATCACTTGTTTCTTTACACTTGTAAATCCTCAGTTTTGTCTGTGCAATTTGAGCGATACTAATGAAAAATAAAAACCAGGTCTAAATCTGCCTTGATAGCGAACTCTGATTAACTTGGCGTCAGAAGCCAGTAATAAATCTGATGGATGTTTTGTGTCTTATGGGATTATGTGTAGCCAGAAGATACTTAAAGTAATTTACCACAAGGCAGGCTCCTGACTCCCGAAATGAAATGGCAGAGTGTCTTAGCACACAGAGCATGCATACATTAAAGATAGAAGTAATGGCACTTGTTCTTTTTAACTGCTACATAGAAAGCAGACATCATTGTACATTATGGAGAGTAGTCCTGGAAAGTTCAGTGAGTTGAATTCTGATCAGCTAAAAGCAACTATGAAGTAGTAGGTCTCTCTTTGACACAAGGACATGTGGAGCAGGGCAATCGGCTGGTGGACCTTTACTTTGGGGGCCCTTTGAGGCCTACCATCCTTAGAGAGGTTTGCATGGTGACCTAGTTCTGTCTATTGTTGAGATAGTATAGATAGTATTTTAAGGAGACCAAACAGCACTCAGGCCGATTACCTGGGAAATACAGGAATCAGTCCCTTCACACTGAACATCTAGTTCAGTGCCCAAGAATGTAGGTGATGCTCTGGAAAATTCTGAAAAAAAACAACTGCCAATCAGGCAGCTACTTATATAGGCTCTGCTGTAACTGCCAGCTGGTGATTTTGCAGAGTGTAAGTGCCAGGTGCAGCAGAGTCAACTTAGACAGATGTTGTGGAGGAAAACAAACTGTTTTTTACTGGAACATGTTGGAGTTTTTAGCTTTACTGGATAAATGGTCAAAACTGTGGAAACTAGAGTATGATGTCTCTAAATGTAAAATCATGTGCTTGGGTAGAAGGAATCCCTGCTCTGAGCACCGTATGGGCAGCACTGTGTTAGCCAGGACCTCAGAGGAGAGAGATTTTAGTGCTGATTACTGATAACTGCAAGATGAGTGGACAGTGTAGCCAGGCAGTGGGAAAAGCAAGCAGGATGCTCGGCTGCATAGCTCGAGGCATCACCAGTAGGAAGAGGGAGGTTGTGATGCCGCTGTATAGAGCCCTGGTGAGGCCACAGCTAGAATACTGTGTGCAGTTCTGGAGACCTTGCCTGCAAAAAGACATTATTCAAATAGAACGTGTCCAAAGGCAGGCAACGAAAATGGTGGAAGGACTTAAATTTAAAACTTATCAGGAGAGACTTAAAGAACTTAATTTGTACAGTCTGGAGGAAAGAAGGGAGAGGGGGGGCATGATTGAGACCTTTAAATATGTGAAAGGATTGAATAAAGTTCAGGAGGGAAGTGTTTTTAAGAAGAAGCTTAATGATAGAACAAGGGGGCACAACCTGAAGCTAGTCGGGGGGAAGATCAGGAGCAATGTTAGAAAATATTATTTTACAGAAAGAGTAGTAGATGCTTGGAACAAACTTCCAGCAGAGGTAGTTGAAAAATCAACAGTCACTGAATTTAAACATGCCTGGGATAAGCACACATCTATCCTAAGATAAAGAGTACATACAGTATACACATAAGGGCAGACTAGATGGACCGTATGGTCTCCTTCTGCCGTCAACCTTCTATGTTTCTATGTTTCCATGAGTCAGGAAGGTTACCTTAACTTGGTGGATTACACAGAGACAGGAAAGAGATATCACCAAGTTCACTGCAATATACAGAAAATAGAGAAATGCACAGACTGCACATAAGTATTGGAAATTGCACCCTCTACTGTCAAAACCACAAACATCAACTCAGTGAACTCTATTATTCACAGTAAGAACATGATGGGAACATGATGGGAATGCACCAATGTAGCTAATAAGCTGGTGACATGGGTGGCTTCATGGGGAGTGGCACTCTAAATCAGGATGGGTTTTAGGCAGGGGTGGATTGGCCATAGGGCATACCGGGACAAAGCCCGATAGGCTGCCACCTCCCCTGCACTGGCCGGCTGCCGACGCTCCGGCTTCTAGCAGTGGGCCAGATGAATGGGAGCCACTGCAGGCCTGCAGGTATCACTCTGGCTTGCTGATAATATGCTTGGCTCAGGCAGATATTACAAATGTAAACCCTTGTGCTGTAATTCAATTTCTTAAGACAGAGGGGATCACAATCTTGTCTTCCATTAGCTTAAGGGTTACTAGAAGGGTTCGTATGTGGGGAGGTCATTATTGCGGCTTGACTTAGCCAAAGCTGTTGATAACCTTAGCAGTTACATTGGATGAATTCTGGTACTTTTAGTCAATAGGTTTTACTCAAGGCCAGGAAATCCATTGCCACTGTAGCAACACAGAACACCAGGTATAAAAACTATTATTTTGGTATTTCGGAAACAGCGTGTAGAGAAGAAAATCACAGGTATAGGAGCACAATTCTAACAAATATTGTTATTTTACATTTCAAAAGAGAAGAACAATCAGGCAGAACACCAAAAACCTGCCAAAAAACTAAACTGAATGTCCCCTTAACCTCTGCGGGGGACCCAGGCTGTAGAGCATCTGTATACACCCTACCATCCAATGAAGGCATTCCAGGACTTGACAGCTGCACAATGGCCTGACATCTGTGTAAATGTGCCTTCTTACTCCTGTGCCACTATTTCATTACCTGAAGTGATTTTTGCAGCAGGCAAACAAAGGGGATGGTAGTGCTGACAATTAATTAATCAGTGCTGACCATATTGGTGGTGTACTGGAAGCACTGCAGTAGGACACCAATGTCCCTCAGGGAGGCCCACTCATTGATGGTAAAGTGCACACCAACTCACCTGAGCATTCTGTAGCTGGAACTCCACTATTGCCACTGGAACTCCACTATTGCCTGCTGCTACTCACACACCCTTTCAAGCATATGTAAAGTTGAATTCCACCTGGTTGGCAAATCATCTATCAGGCGGTATGTGAGAAGGCCAAAGTTCCTCTGCAGCGAAGATAGGCAAGCAGAAGCAGAGTGTGAACGCACATGGCACACACTTTATATATAATTGGCCAGGAAGCTTGGAACAAACAAACTGAGCACATGTGCCAGGCAATGGATGTGCTTTCTACTGCACTACAGAACTGTGTCCAACAAGCTTAAGAAGCATCCTGGTTTAAGGACGGAAGATTATGTTATTAACCGGAGGTTGTTCCAATATGAGGTTTATCTATTTGTGACATGCTGGATTCAAAGAAACTATCTGGTACGTGCATTTGATTTTGGTAACTGGTATGCACAGTAAAACCATATGAGCACTGCTGCACTGCTGGTGAAGCTTTTCTGTGAAAGAGAAAGAAAAGTTGGACTGATTAACCCTTGATTCTATCCTGCGGAGTCTAACTATGATATCTGCATAGTTTTTTTTCTTCTAACATTAATAAGGACTGGTCTGATACCGTCTTGTGACTCCCTGCGCAGGATTTTAAACTGTTTAATTATAAGTGTTGGAGATATAATTGTATACTTTTACTTGTGTTTGTGATAAAATGAGCGCGGCCCTTAAGGAGAAGAAAATAGGAGGTTCTCTTTTCTTTGAAAAAAAATGAATGTGCATGAACCCGGCTCAAGCCAAGAATGCTACTAAGTTCCACCCATCGGGCTTAAGGTTCAGCGGCAGCAACCACTCATCTGTCTCGTCCGGAATGTCAGTTCACAACTTCTAGGCGGTTTGTGGTCTTTGGCCCAGACAGAGTAGTTTCAGAACAGCCTGCTGCTGTTTACCCATGGCTGTGCTCAAATGGGTACTGCAAGTGATGTCTGGCAATCCTGGGTGGCCACAAACCTAGTGGACAGTTAAAGAGATGTAACGTCCCTGCCATGCTTAGTTGTCCACATGTCAGTTGTGATGCTGAACAGGCAGCATATAGCATTGCACAGTGTACACCTTATTTTCTCCACAATCTGTTGGTGCAGGGCAGGGATGGCCTGCCTAGAAAAGTTGAGGTTGATGGGAATGATGTATTGTGGGGCAGCTGCAGCCATAATATTTTTATTAGCAACATGCCCTAACTAATGGAGATAACCAACCCCCTTGCCTTAAGATGTTAATGCTCTCCGTCTCCACTAGCCAGAGCATTTCAAAGGCAAGCATTTTTCAAATGCTCACATTCAAGACCGGGGGTCGTGGGTGATGTAGCCGGTGGAAGGTATTCAGCCATTATCTTTGTTGGTCTTTTAATGTAATGGTTCATATCTGTTCTGCAGTTGCACTACATCACCACAAGATGGCACTGTTGGATAAGAAATGAATTGTGACATTACAGGTCTACCAAACGTAAAGCCTAACCACATAGGAGTACAGCTGAACTGCTATTGGCTAAGGTGAGTAGAAAGTTAGAGAAGGTTCTAGAGGCCACTCGAGGGAGTCTATATAAGGAGAGTTACCTCAGAATGAACAGTGATCTACAAGATGTAGTCCTCTATTGTAGTAACCGGGAGTGAGAGGAAGGTACCAGCAGGGTCAACTGGTAGCAGTCGCAGAGAGAAAGAGAGAGCAGAGGAGCCACATTCATACCTAAGGAGTATCCACAGGAGAAGGTGAACCTTTCTACCTAAGATGCTGAGGAGGAAGCTTAAGGCCGCAGTATTCTGCCATGGGATCAGAATGAGTGACCACCACCTGTTGGAATACATTTGGATGTAATGTTGTGCTATGGAAGCTGCTAAGGGAACTGTTGTGGAAAGACTGTATGACCTGCTGTGAAGTCTAAAGTGTACCTGAAGTCCTGCTAATAAAGTAAGTGCCCTTTTCATAAAGTCGGTCTCATTGGAGTTTTTGGAAGTAAGCCCACGTCAGGAGGTCCCCCAAGTCCGTTAACAAAGAACCCACTTCCCATACACCCTGAGGAGCTAAACCCCTCAGGGACCCGTATGCTACAGTGATATTGGGCAAAACTCAACTTCCATTGTTTGGAGAATAGAAAATGTTTCCCTGGGTTGGTGAGTACAGGCTTGGTGATGCAGGTCTCGCATCATCTCTTTGGGGGAAGACAAGTGGCCTTGTTGTGGAGGCGGTGGTAGAGGCTGAGGCTGCTCTGGGTCCAGCAACCCACCCTGTAAGCCATGTATGACACCAGTGTAAATGTATTTTCCTCTTTCTTCTCTGCTTCCTCCTGTGGCACCATTACATCCTTCTTCATGGCCTGAAGTTTTTTTTTCTATCAGGCAAAGAATAGGGATGGTAGCGCTGACAATGGCATCATCAGCATTAATCATATTGGTGGTGTATTAGAAGCACTGCAGAATAGCAAAACTGTACCTCATGGAGGCTCACTCATTGGTGATAAAGTGCTGTTGGCCTGCACGTCACCTGGGCATTTTGGAGCTGGAGTTCCACTATTGAGCACATGTGCCAGCCAACGGATGTGCCTCAAGTCAGCTCTGCCCAAGACAGCTACTAGGTTCTGCCCATTGTCACACACCACCTTGCTGGGTTTCAGGTTCAGCATCAGCAACCACCGATGTGTCTGCTCATAGCTACCATGGCTGGAGGAGGGAGAAAAGAAGAGTAGGAGACAACGTGTGGAGGCATATAATAATATTAACAATGTTTTTCTGTTTACTATGCAGGTTCCTGACAATGGACTTTGTGAAGATTATTCATTGTTCCATCCTCCTGTCATTTTTAGTTTGTACAGTGCAACAGAACACGATAGAGCTCTAAAAATAAACAATAATAATAATGATGTTTGTTTGCTTTGCAGGTCCCTAGTGACAGACGTCGTGCAGAGATTATTCACAATTATCCATCTTCAGTGACTGGTGGCACAGCATGCAAATGACCCAAGATAATCTGTGCACTGAAAAAATGCCATTCTGGTAATTTCCTTTGCCCCGGCTTTTTCAGCGCTCCGTCACTAGGCGTAGTGGGCAGTAGTAGCAAGGGGCTGACTACAGATGGTTGGCACCCTTCCCCCTCTTCTGCTGACTGCCTGGAGTTATGTGGACACTACCTCTTGGGTTGGGTTTTATCCTCATCGTAGATGTCCTGCAATGGTCGCATGTCCACGTCCTCATCATCCAACACAAGTTGTTGGGCATCTGGATCAGGTGGATGGCCCACAGAATCGATAGCTAGGAGTGTCATCATAGAACATTAGTGACTGCTCAATGACTTGTGGCTGAGATGTCTTTGCTGATTTGAAGGGGGATGAGTTGGAGGGCTCTGCAGACATGTTTAAGACAAAAAAAGGGGGGAGAGGGATGGGAAAAAAAGAATATAATAATGCTATCAATGTTTTTCTGTTTGCTTTGCAGGTTCCTGCCCATGGACGTGGTCAAAGATTATTCAGTGTCCCATCCTCCTGCTATTTTCAGCGCTTTGTAAATAAACAATAATACAGTAATACTAATAATGTTTTTTGTTTATTTTTTTGTTTATTTTGCAGGTCCTACAAGTATACGCTACAAAGCCTGATGTGTATATCTGTATATCTGATTAAAGAAAAAGTACTTTCCCTACCCCATTTTGTGCAGGATAATTGTCCTGGTGTTTCCCACCCCCTCCCCCCAATTTGGCCTCCGACACCCATAAAAAAATTAATATTTTGATTTTTTTTTATTTATTTTTAATTCATTTGTTTATTTATTTAATTTTTTTCATTTGTGGAATTGTTTGGAGTTGGAGGTGTTCCCCGCACCCAATTTGGCCCCTAACACCAGTAAAAAAACTAATATTGAATAAAAAACTAAATGATTTAGCTTTACTGGATAAATGTTCAAAACTGTGGAAACTGGAGTTTAATGTCTCCAGGAAAAGCAAGCAGGATGCTCGGCTGCATAGCTTGAGGCGTCACCAGTACAAAGAGGGAGGTTGTGATGTCACTGTATAGAGCCCTGGTGAAGTCACAGCTAGAATACTGTGTGCAGTTATGGAGACCTTACCTGCAAAAAGACATTATTCAAATAGAACTAATCCAAATGCGGGCAACGAAAATGGTAGAAAAACTTAAACTTAAACACTTATCAGGAAAGACATAAAGAACTTAATTTGTACAGTCTGGAGGAAAGAAGGGAGAGAGGGGACATGATTGAGACCTTTAAAAGGGTTGAAAAAGAGAGAAGTGTTTTTAAGTAGAAACTTAATAATAGAACAAGGGGGCACAACCTGAAGCTAGTCGGGGGGAAGATCAGGAGCAATGTTAGAAAATATTAATTTTCAGAAAGAGTAGTAGATGCTTGGAACAAACTTCCAGCAGAGGTAGTTGAAAAATCAACAGTAAGTACATTTAAACATGCCTGGGATAAGCACACATCTATCCTAAGAGGTAACATACAGTATACACATAAGGGCAGACTAGATGGACCGTATGGCCTCCTCCTGCTGCCAACCTTCTATGTTTCTATTTTTTTTAATTTATGTATGTATGTATTTCTATATTTTTTTTTTGTTTTCTGCTTTTATTTTGAGTAATTTACCTACCCCATTTTGTGTGCCCCACCCCCCAATTTGGTCTCCAACACCCGTAAAAAATTACCGTATTTTTCGCCCTATAAGACGCACTTATTTTTCCCCAAAAGTGGGGGGAAAATGTCAGTGCGCCTTATCGGGCGAATGTAAAAAAAAAAAAAATTAAAAAACTCACCCGTCCCCGGCGCTCCCGCATTGTCTGCCACACTGCGAGAGGCCAGAGGAGCGGTGGGGGCTCTGTCCCGGCCCCGCCGCTGCGATCGCTGTCTTTTCAGGCAGCGATGACAGCGGCGGGGCCAGAGACAGAGCCCCTGCCGCTCCTCCATCTGCTGCCGGGCTCAGAGCACACGCGAGCACAAAGGTCCCGGCAGTGGGTGGGCGCCCACCCACCCGCTGCCCGGACCTTCGTGCTTGCATGTGCCCAGAACAACAGCAGATGGAGGAGCGGCAGGGGCTCTGTCTCTGGCCCCGCCGCTGTCATCGCTGCCTGAAAAGACAGCGATCGCAGCGGCGGGGCCGGGACAGAGCCAGCTTGTGAATGGGGTGGGCGTGGCCTGCGTCGACGCTGCGGCGCAGGCCACGCCCACCCCATTCACGGAGCCGGCCACTCAGCGCAGCGGTGTCAGCGGACAGGTGAGTTTAACTTTTTTTTTTTTTAATATTGCGCCTGCCTATACTAATGGGGGGAGGGGGTGGGAATGGGTTGAGAGGGGCCACACTGCCTATGGGAATGGGGGGAGGGGGATGCCACACAGCCTTTCTGAATGGGGGGGGAGGGAGATGCCACACAGCCTTTGGGAATGGGGGGAGGGGGATGCCACACAGCCTATGGGAATGGGGGGAGGGGGATGCCACACAGCCAATGGGAATGGGGGGAGGGGTATGCCACACAGCCTATGGGAATGGGGGGATGGGGATGCCACACAGCCTTTGGGAATGGGGGGAGGGGTATGCCACACAGCCTATGGGAATGGGGGGAGGGGGATGCCACACAGCCTATGGGAATGGGGGGAGGGGGATGTCACACAGCCTATGGGAATGGGGGGAGGGGGATGCCACACAGCCTATGGGAATGGGGGGATGGGGATGCCACACAGCCTTTGGGAATTGGGGGAGGGGTATGCCACACAGCCTATGGGAATGGGGGGAGGGGGATGTCACACAGCCTATGGGAATGAGGGGAGGGGATGCCACACAACCTATGGGAATGGGGGGATGGAGATGCCACACAGCCTTTGGGAATGGGGGGAGGGGTATGCCACACAGCCTATGGGAATGGGGGGAGGGGGATGTCACACAGCCTATGGGAATGGGGGGAGGGGGATGCCACACAGCCTATGGGAATGGGGGGATGGGGATGCCACACAGCCTTTGGGAATTGGGGGAGGGGTATGCCACACAGCCTATGGGAATGGGGGGAGGGGGATGCCACACAGCCTATGGGAATGGGGGGATGGGGATGCCACACAGCCTTTGGGAATGGGGGGAGGGGTATGCCACACAGCCTATGGGAATGGGGGGAGGGGGATGTCACACAGCCTATCGGAATGGTTGGAGGGGGATGTCACACAGCCTATGGGAATGGGGGATGCCAAACAGCCTATGGGAATGGGGGAAGGGGGATGCCACACAGCCTATGGGAATGGGGGGAGGGGGATGCCACACAGCCTATGGGAATGGGGGGAGGGGGATGCCACACAGCCTATGGGAATGGGGATGCCACACAGCCTATGGGAATGAGGGGAGGGGGATGCCACACAGCCTATGGGAATGGGGAGAGGGGGATGCCACACAGCCTATGGGAATGGGGGAGGGGGTGGCCACACAGCCTATAATAATGGGGGAGGGGGATGCCACACAGCCTATACTAATGGGGGGAGGGGGATGCCACACAGCCTATACTAATGGGGGGAGGGGGAAAGCCACACAGCCTATGGGAATGGGGGGAGAGGGATGCCACACAGCCTATACTAATGGGGGGAGAGGGGGATGCCACACAGCCAATGGGTATATCGGGAATGGGAGGGGGGATGCCACACTGGATATACGGGGAATGGGATGGGGGCATGCTACACTGTCTATGGAATAGGGGCATCCCACACTGCCTATGGGAATTGGATAGGGGAATGCCACAATGTCTGTAATGGTGCGTTTTTGGTTTAAAAATTTTTTTTCTTATTTTCTTCCCCCAAATCCTAGGTGCGTCTTATGGGCAGGTGCGTCTTATAGGGCGAAAAATACGGTATATTTTTTTCCCATTTATTTATGTATTTCTTTATTTTTTTTCTTTTCCTGTTATTGTTTTAGTACTTTCCCCAGCACATTTTGTGCAGGGCAATCGCTGTGGTGTTCCCCTTAATTTTCAGCCCTCTGGTCCTGGCTACCCCATTTTTACAGCCATTTTTGGTCCCCCAAATTTGGGTTCCCTTTGACTTCTATGGGGTTCTGGTTCAGTAGGTTCGCTAATCCCTAAAAATAATCACTTACCCTTGCTGATCCAAATTCTTTAGCTGCTAAAAATGAAACAATTCTACATTCAAAACCAAAGTGCCAAAATGTATCACATGCATTGTATTCCACCCCCTTTACTGAAATATCCAGAAGAATTTACTTCTGCATTGTTATTATTTCACCCTTATAAAAAATGTATGTCCTATTGGAGAGAAGTCAGTCCACAGTAGCGTATACTGAGCAACATTTCATTGACAGTTACGTTCCCTCCCAATTCTTTAAACCGAACAGACTGTGCAGAAAATAATTGAAGGCAACACAAGAAAAAATAACCAGAGGCACCTGAGAAAGGTCTGCTATGGTAAAACAAAAACTCATAATAATACAGCCTTGTGCTCTTAAAAAGTGCTACTTTGAAACGCGCTTTCTTCTACTTCTCCAAGTTTCTGCAATAAATGTGTCCCTAACCACTAAACATAGCAATGTGGCTGATACTGAGTTTGGATGCTCTTGACTCTGAGAGGTCTGCTAGGTATTTTGGAATCACCCCCATACACATGTGCAAACACCCGAAGATTTGCATGATCAGTGGTGTAACTACAGTCAATTTGGACTGGGGCCCCCTCTAAACAGTGTGTCAGAACTTCCACCCCACAAGCCCAATAATAGGCAATGTGGCAAAGTCCCCCTCTCCCCCAAATTCCAATAATAGACAGCTTTGCAGACCCCCCCACAGCCCAATAATAGGTGGTGTGGCAGAACCCCCCACTCCCCCAGTGGGGGCACAGTGGCTTTGAGATTCCTCCCCCTGTGACTTTTCTCAAAGGAGCCCAGAACAGGGAGCGGCATGGTTTTAATGTAAAGAGGACAGTGGAGGTGATCACCAGAGGCTCCACAATGCTGTGCTCCATTCTACGCAGTTTAGAAAAGTGACATTTTGTTTTGTTCTGCTTGAAGTGATCTGACCCTTAAATAAACCCTATCATTAGAGTCCAAAGCAGCACACATTGATTTTTATATTGAACCTCCCCTAACTAATTATTATTATTATTATTATTGTTTATTTATATAGCGCCATCATCTTCCGTAGCGCTTTACAAAGTAGTAATTACAGACAGGGTAGAAACATACGATACATATACTATTTCAAATGCAATTTTACAGAGATGACAATGGATATTCTGAGTACAAGATACAATAGGGGAGAGAGCCCGGCCCTTTGCGAGCTTACAGTCTAAAGGAAGAGGGGTGAAGACGAGGGGGAAGGATCACAAACAGTCAGTATTGAGCTTTGTGGCATGTGCTCTTTCGAAGATTGGTTAGGCCAGATTATATGCTTGTCTGAATAAGCGCGTTTTAAGGGCGCCTTTGAAGGTTTTGAGGGTTGTGGAGTGGCGGATTGGGTGCGGGAGGGCATTCCAGAAGATTGAAGTTGCACGTGAGAAGTCCTGGAGGCGGGCGTGAGAGGAGGTGACCAGGGTGGAGGACAGGAGAAGGTCGGCAGAAGAGCGGAGGCTGCGTCTAGGTTGATACTGTTGGATTAGAGATGAGATATAGGGAGGGGCCTGGTTGGAGAGAGCTTTGTAGGCGAGAGTTAGAGTTTTGAACAGGATTCGCTGTGGGACTGGCAGCCAGTGTAGGGATTGGCAGAGAGGCGCAGAACTAGAGTAGCGAGAGGAGAGATGGATGAGGCGAGCAGCAGAGTTCAGGATAGATTGGAGGGGTGCCAGTCTGTTAGTTGGTAAGCCACAAAGAAGGATGTTGCAGTAATCCAGATGGGATATGACCAGGGCATGCACTAGCATTTTAGTGGTGTCAGGTGAGAGGAAAGGACGGATGCGGGAGATGTTTTTAAGTTGGAGGCGACAGGAGGTGGCCAGGGAGTGAATATGTGGTTTGAAAGAGAGGGCAGAGTCCAGAATGACTCCCAGGCACCGAGCTTGGGGAGTTGCTGTTATTGTGTAATTGTTGACAGAAATAGACGTGTTAGAGAGGGGAGGGGAGTTAGATGGTGGGAAAATGACCAGTTCTGTCTTGTCCATGTTTAGCTTGAGGTAGCGAGATGACATGAATGAAGAAATAGCTGAGAGGCAGTTGGGGAGACGAGATAGTAGAGAGGAGAGATTGGGGCCTGAGAGATATATCTGAGTGTCATCCGCATAGAAGTGGTATTGGAAGCCTAATGAAGTTATAAGTTTGCCAAGGCCATGGGTGTAGACTGAGAAAAGTAGGGGGCCTAGGACAGAACCTTGTGGCACACCAACAGAAAGGGAACGTGAGGATGAGACTGTGTTAGAATAGAATACACTGAATGATCTATCAGAGAGGTAAGAGTTGAGCCAAGAGAGTGCAAGACCTTGAACCCCAAGAGAGGAGAGAATATCAATAAGCCGAGAGCGGTCGACAGTATCAAAGGCTGAGGAGAGGTCAAGAAGGATAAGGATGGAGTAGTGACCTTTGCTTTTGGCAGTGAGCAGATCATTGGTGACTTTGGTGAGGGCAGTTTCAGTGGAGTGGTTACGGCGGAATCCTCATTGTAAGGGGTCAAATAAATTGTTGGTGGATAAGTATTGTGACAGTTCTGAGTGGACATGTTGTTCAAGAAGTTTGGAGGAGAAAGGGAGTAGTGAAATAGGGCGGTAGCTGGAGAGGGCAGAGGGGTCGAGAGAGGGTTTCTTGAGTATCGGAGTAATAACAGCATGTTTGTAGGAAGAAGGAAAGGTGCCAGTGGAGAGAGAAAGGTTGAATATGTAGGTTAAGGCTGGAGTGAGGGATGGAGACTTTAATGGATCAGTGGGTTACATCATTTTTCAGACTTGATTATTCCTATTTTTATATATGGGGGAATAACTGCTATTATAGCTTCACTAGGATGGAACTGTAATTATGCAGCAAGTTTTGAGAACTTGTCTTTACTTTAGAGGTCTCCTAGTGAATTGCAGAGGTTTTTAAATGAAGCAAGTGCTCAGCACATGGAATAATGAATAATAGATTTACCCATCACTCCTTGCCACAGCCGGATTAAGTCTGGTGGAGGCCCTGGGTATAGTATTTTTTAGCTGACCTAGGCTTGGCTGCTCTAGACTTTTTGTCCTGCCCTGTGGTGGCTTTGGCTGCAGGTTTGCAAAAACAAAAAAAGGCTTGCCCAGGCGTGGGTGGGCCCATTTCCACCCATAGCTTTGTTGCTGGCCCCACGGCCCATCAGATCAAAGACTGAAAAGCCTTCTGGACCAGACCATAACCCAAAGGTTGGTGGAGGCTACCTTTGCAGGGAAAGTGGTGAAGGCCCCAGGACACGCGCCTCTTGTGGCCCCCTCATTATCTGGCCCTGGTCCTTGCAGTGGATAGAGCCATGGAAACAATCTCCTTACATCTCAGTGCTGTTCAAAAAACTCTGAAAGACGCTGAGTGTGAAATGCCAAGGATGAGCTTCTACCAGGGGATATGTGTTTCAGGCTTGTGGTGGGGTGAGGAGCCATATAGGTGAACTATAGAGACAGAAAAAAGCCCTCTACTTGCAGGTAAAGCAAAAGAGGTGCTTTCCTACAACAGAAAGTATTTACACAGTGCCCAACACAAAGAATAATAGATTTGCCCATCATTTCTTGTAGTAGGCCGAGATCTCTAAATATCTCAATGCCATTCAAGGCACAGAGAAAGCCCCTAGTGTGCAGTGTCAATGATTAGTTTAAAAATATACATAGCCAAAAACTTGTGGACATGGTTTTCATGCTTGTGGTTAGCAATAAAACATGGTTGCAAGCCACCATATAGAGAGACCCATGCTACTATCTTTGCGTGGCTCCAGAAACCACAAAGTGGTAATTTCTTGTTGCAGAGTGTGAGTGCTGGGTGCAGTCGTAATCCAGATAGTCAATAGTGGTAACAGGAACTAGTTTTACCGGAGAATGAATAACAGAAACGCAGACAGGAAGGAACTCTGCAGTGATAGATATTACAGCTTGATATACAGGAAATAACAACTCAGCAGTAAATTACATAAAAAACTGTACAGTTGCGCATTGGTCACAGCGCCATCTAGTGTCATAACCTGTAATAGTTGCAAACTGCAATAAACCTAACAAGAGTCACTTTCAAAGACAAGCTGTAAACTGTTGCAAAAGTATTGTATCTCCAGCCCCCCTTCTCAACAGCTGAGGTTTAGTATATGAAACCCATCTTTCTTGTAAGCCTCAAATGTCTTTCAGCCGTCAGGGGCTTAGTAAAGATATCTGATGTCATATCCTTAGTAGGGCAATAAAGTATCCCTCTGCATGTATTTTACTTCAATCTTCAAGGTAAATAGTCTCTTTGTTATTCATGTATTCATATCAAGTTCTGTGAAAAAGCTTCTATCACTTGTCATGTGACTGGTTGCTCCCGAGTCAATGCACCAGCCTTGAAATGTATGATTGCCTGTCACTTTAACTGTGGCATTCCAGTTCCCTCACAGGGATCAGGGACTTTCTGTTTGGGACGCCGTCTCATTTGATCTGCTTTCCATATAGTACAGTCTCTCTTCATGTGTCCCTGTTTGCCGCACCTAAAACACACTTTGGTTTCCTTCTTATGTATCTTTGCGTCTGTTGCTTTAAGAGTGGTTCTAGTGTCAGTTTCTGTGGAGTCATGTGCAAACTCCTTCCTTCGCTGATACTCATCTATGAGCTTGGGCTTTACAAGTGCTAGTTTAAAATCTGTCTTAGGCTGTATCTCCAGTGCATCAATCAGTGCAGTGTATGTCTCGCGCAAGCTAAACAACGAAATGTCTGTGGCGTGACTGTCTGTTATACCAACTGATCTGAGCTGACTTCCAGCATGGCATTTATGTGGTCTTGTTTGTCCTGCTCTCTGCTAAGCCTCATTTTGTAAATTTTCCTCAGCAGACAACTTGGTATTTAAGCTGGATCTCTCATGCAGTCTCTTCAGTACATCCCTAATGCCTTTCAGTTTATTCTCACTGCGTATGTGAATAAGCTGATCATCTCCTACTAGTAAGCTTATGGTGGGCCGTGTTTGTTTTTCCTGTCCCAATCCTGATTA
This sequence comes from Gastrophryne carolinensis, assembly GCA_027917425.1. NCBI lineage: Eukaryota > Metazoa > Chordata > Amphibia > Anura > Microhylidae > Gastrophryne > Gastrophryne carolinensis. The sequence continues at coordinate 155,666,356 of CM051242.1, read as the reverse complement.
TTGTCTTGTGGCCTCTTTGTAGTGATGACTTCCCACAAGTCATCTCTGGATGATAGCATTTCTTACATCTCTCACTTTAAACTTCCATAGCTGATAAATGTCATTGTTCAGCTTGGCCACTGAGAGCTTATGTTCTGAGCAGCTGGCCATTCTTCTTAATTATAAACAGTCTAACTTGTATATAGGAGATGTTTCTGTGGAAAGCTTCCATATATCGATCTCCGCAACGGCTGCGCTGTTTCCCAGTCTGGGCTTTGCTCTGCCTGGGCCGTGTCTGATCACTGGGCTTTATCTGGTCTCGGGACGCTAATTATCTCACTCAGCCCATAACCTGTTGCAGAGTGTGAGTGCTGGGTGCTTGGTGCAGCGAAGCAGCAATCCAGATGACAATAGCGGTAACAGGAACTAGTTTTACTGGTGTATGAATGCAGTAAGAGAATATCACCTTACATGGTGGCTTAAACACAGACAGGAAGGAACTCTGCAGTGATAGATATTACAGCTCGATATGCAGAAAATAACAACAAAGCAGTAAATGACATAGAAAACTGTACAGTTGCGCATTGGTCACAGCACCATCTTGTGTCACAACATTTAATAGCTGCAAACTGCAATAAACCTAACAAGAGTCATTAATCACTTTCAAAGACAAGCTGTAAGCTGTTGCAAAATTATCATATCTGCAATATTTCTGACCATAGTTCATCTTTAAGTTTGACATTCTAAAAACATTATTTTTTCCGCCTTATTGAGGTTTGAGGTAGAGAATGCCAAATAGAGTGCAAAAGAACTGCAATTTTCCAGGTTCTTTTTACATAAATACTGGCTTACCCTAGCTGAGACAAATTCTTTAGCTGCTAAAAAAAAAACAGTCCTACATTCAAAACCAGTGCCAAAATGTATGACATGAATTATATTCAGCTCCTTTTACTGAAATATCTGGAATAATTTACATCTGCATTGTTAACCTTTCACTCTTTATGAAGAAAATGGATGTACTATTGAGGAGAAGCCAATCCATGGCCGTAAGGAATGCTGAGTCTTTTACGAGAATACTGAGCAACACATCATTGACAGGTACATTGCACCAAATCTTCAGACAGAACAGTCTGTGCAGAAAGTTATTGCAGACAACACAGGAAAAACAACCAGCGACACCTAGGAAAGGTCAGCTATGGGAAAACAAGCTTGTGTTATAAACTTGTAATAGTGCTTAGAAAAAGTACTATATTGAAATTCATTTTCTTCTTTTCAAGTTTTCTGCAATGAATTAATAATTAACATAACAGCATGGTTGATACTGAGATATGCATGCGCAAACTCATATGGGCCCAAGAGCAAAATGGACCACCCAGGAGCTAAAAAATAGGCAACATGGCAGAACCCCCCTTTCTCTCAAAGCACAATAATAGGCAGTGAGGCAGAATCCCTTCTCCCTCAAAGCCCAAAAGTAGGCAATGTGGCAGAGGCAATAAGAGCCACTGTGACCTTAAATAGGGGAGCCCAGAATCAAGCCAGCTGTGTAATGTAGAGGGGACAGTGGAGATAGGAGGGCAGGGGTGCCATACTCACAGCAGGCTCTGCCATGCTGTGCTGCATCCTAAACAGTTTAGACAAGTGACATGCTGTCATGTGACACCCGTGTCACCTGCCTGTGCCATGTAGAAACGAGCACAGCATGGTGGAGTCTATTGCATGACATATATCTATAGGGCACTCAGCCCTGATGAAGTGACGGGGTGCCAGCCATCACAGAACGCATAGGAGGCGAGCACTGTTCCATGATTGGTAATAGTATTATTAACTTTTTATTATTAATATTATTATTATTACTTTTGATTACTTCATTCCCCTCCGAGTTCTGTTTCACTTAGGGGTATGCATTTAAAGGGATATGTTCTTTAGGCACAGACACTTTATATTGGAATAATGAATTGTAATTATAAGATTGTGGACTACAAAGGGAAGTTTCTATAGATTGAGGAGAACATTAGATTATAGGTGGTTACCTTGCACTTTAATATAAGCATTTTTTTGCACATGGACTTTTTGCACATGCTACTAACAAAGGGTGCACCGCCCAAATCTTCCTACAAAATGTATACAACTGTGTGCTCACTAGAGATGAGCGAACTTTTGAAAAGTTCGATTCGGCCGATTCGCCGAATTTAACAAAGAAATTCGGGTTCGGCCGAATCGAACTTTTACGAAGTTCCCCATCATAAATGCCGGCATGGTGGGAGCGGGCCGGCCGGTTCCGCTGTCAGCGGGCCGGCCGGTTCCGCTGACAGCGGAGCCGGCCGGCGGGCCGGTAAAGCCGGCCGGCCCGCTCCCACCATGCCGGCATTTAAAAAACAAAAAACAAAAAAAAAAAAGCATTTTTGCCGGCATGGTGGGAGGGGGCCGGCCGGCCCGCTCCCACCATGCCGGCATTTCAAAAAAAAGCAAACACTTACCTGCAGGTCCGGAGCGTGGAGGCCGGCGCCGCTCTCAGCTGTCATCTGAGGGCGCGTTATTTTTCCCCAAAAGTGGGGGAAAAATGTCAGTGTGCCTTATCGGGCGAATGTAAAAAAAAAAAAAAACTCACCCGTCCCCGGCGCTCCCGCGTTGTCTGGCACACTGCGAGAGGCCAGAGGAGCGGCGGGGGCTCTCTCCCGGCCCCGCCGCTGCGATCGCTCTCTTTTCAGGCAGCGATGACAGCGGCGGGGCCAGAGACAGAGCCCCTGCCGCTCCTCCATCTGCTCCTCCACACGCGAGCACGAAGGTCCCGGCAGTGGGTGGGCGTGGCCTGCACCGGCGCAGGCCACGCCCACCCGCTGCCCGGAGCTTCGTGATCGCATGTGTGGGAGCAGATGGAGGAGCGGCAGGGGCTCTGTCTCTGGCCCCGCCGCTGTCATTGCTGCCTGAAAAGACAGCGATCGCAGCGGCGGGGCCGGGACAGAGCCAGCTCGTGAATGGGGTGGGCGTGGCCTGCGTCGACGCTGCGGCGCAGGCCACGCCCACCCCATTCACGGAGCCGGCCGCTCAGCGCAGTGGTGTCAGCGGACAGGTGAGTTTAACTTTTTTTTTTTTTTTTTTTTACTATGGCGCCTGCCTATACTAATGGGGGGAGGGGGGTGGGAATGGGGGGATGGGGATGCCACACAGCCTATGGGAATGGGGGGATGGGGATGCCACACAGCCTTTGGGAATGGGGGGATGGGGATGCCACACAGCCTTTGGGAATGGGGGGAGGGGGATGCCACACAGCCTATGGGAATGGGGGGAGGGGTATGCCACACAGCCTATGGGAATGGGGGGATGGGGATGCCACACAGCCTTTGGGAATGGGGGGAGGGGTATGCCACACAGCCTATGGGAATGGGGGGAGGGGGATGCCACACAGCCTTTGGGAATGGGGGGAGGGGTATGCCACACAGCCTATGGGAATGGGGGGATGGGGATGCCACACAGCCTTTGGGAATGGGGGGAGGGGTATGCCACACAGCCTATGGGAATGGGGGGAGGGGGATGCCACACAGGCTATGGGAATGGGGGGATGGGGATGCCACACAGCCTTTGGGAATGGGGGAGGGGTATGCCACACAGCCTATTGGAATGGGAGGAGGGGGATGCCACACAGCCTATGGGAATGGGGGGATGGGGATGCCACACAGCCTTTGGGAATGGGGGGAGGGGTATGCCACACAGCCTATGGGAATGGGGGGAGGGGGATGCCACACAGCCTTTGGGAATGGGGGGAGGGGTATGCCACACAGCCTATGGGAATGGGGGGATGGGGATGCCACACAGCCTTTGGGAATGGGGGGAGGGGTATGCCACACAGCCTATGGGAATGGGGGGAGGGGGATGCCACACAGGCTATGGGAATGGGGGGATGGGGATGCCACACAGCCTTTGGGAATGGGGGAGGGGTATGCCACACAGCCTATTGGAATGGGAGGAGGGGGATGCCACACAGCCTTTGGGAATGGGGGGAGGGGTATGTCACGCAGCCTATGGGAATGGGGGGAGGGGGATGTCACACAGCCTATGGGAATGGGGGATGCCACACAGCCTATGGGAATGGGGGGAGGGGTATGCCACACAGCCTATGGGAATGGGGGGAGGGGTATGCCACACAGCCTATGGGAATGGGGGGAGGGGGATGCCACACAGCCTTTGGGAATGGGGGGAGGGGGATGCCACACAGCCTATGGGAATGGGGGGATGGGGATGCCACACAGCCTTTGGGAATGGGGGGAGGGGTATGCCACACAGCCTATGGGAATGGGGGGAGGGGGATGCCACACAGCCTTTGGGAATGGGGGGAGGGGGATGCCACACAGCCTATGGGAATGGGGGGATGGGGATGCCACACAGCCTTTGGGAATGGGGGGAGGGGTATGCCACACAGCCTATGGGAGCGCCCTCTGATGACGCGCCCTCAGATGACAGCTGAGAGCGGCGCCGGCCTCCACGCTCCGGACCTGCAGGTAAGTGTTTGCTTTTTTTTGAAATGCCGGCATGGTGGGAGCGGGCTGGCCGGTTCCGCTGACAGCGGAACCGGCCGGCCCGCTCCCACCATGCCGGCATTTTTTTTTTTTAATTTCAGGAAAAATTCGATCGGCACGAACCACAAAATATTCGGGTTCGTGCTGAATCGAATATTTCCTGAAATTCGGAGCGAATTCCGGTTCGTCCGAACCGGTTCGCTCATCTCTAGTGCTCACCCATAAAAAATGCAATCCACAATAATTTGGAGTGGGCGTGCAAAGAACACACCGATCTCCGAAAGGAAGCACCACTACAAACAACAGTATATATTAATGATTTTATTAGTACAAAAAAAACAAAGAATTAAAATACATACACCACAAGACAAATTTAAAAACGACCAGTATGGCCAAATGTATCTATATCAATGTGTATGGCCCCTAAGGGCCTCTTAAATAACTGCCCTATGGGTGAATAATATTAATTATCCTAGAATAGTCATAACCCATCCTTTTTGTGCCGCATGTAAATATATGTGCAAATTTCATAAAACAAATACTACAAAAATAATAATATATATGGCAAAAATATGTGCAAAAAAGTGAATATACAATAAACAAAAATATCAATATATAAAGTGCAAATGCATGAAAAACACATAAACCTAGAACACTACCTAATATTGCACAGGGAAACCCATCCCAATAAGACTTTAAAGTGCAGACAATAACAATATATGATATAAATGCAAGTGCCAGCAGAAAGAAAATACCGTATTTTTCGCCCTATAAGACGCACTTATTTTTCCCCAAAAGTGGGGGAAAAATGTCAGTGCGCCTTATCGGGCGAATGTAAAAAAAAAAAAAAACTCACCCGTCCCGGTGCAGGCCACGCCCACCCACTGCCGGGACCTTCGTGCTCGCGTGTGGAGGAGCAGATGGAGGAGCGGCAGGGGCTCTGTCTCTGGCCCCGCCGCTGTCATCGCTGCCTGAAAAGAGAGCGATCGCAGCGGCGGGGCCGGGAGAGAGCCCCCGCCGCTCCTCTGGCCTCTCGCAGTGTGCCAGACAACGCGGGAGCGCCGGGGGCTCTCTCCCGGCCCCGCCGCTGCGATCGCTCTCTTTTCAGGCAGCGATGACAGCGGCGGGGCCAGAGACAGAGCCCCTGCCGCTCCTCCATCTGCTCCTCCACACGCGAGCACGAAGGTCCCGGCAGGCCACGCCCACCCGCTGCCCGGAGCTTCGTGATCGCATGTGTGGGAGCAGATGGAGGAGCGGCAGGGGCTCTGTCTCTGGCCCCGCCGCTGTCATTGCTGCCTGAAAAGACAGCGATCGCAGCGGCGGGGCCGGGACAGAGCCAGCTCGTGAATGGGGTGGGCGTGGCCTGCGTCGACGCTGCGGCGCAGGCCACGCCCACCCCATTCACGGAGCCGGCCGCTCAGCGCAGTGGTGTCAGCGGACAGGTGAGTTTAACTTTTTTTTTTTTTTTTTTTTACTATGGCGCCTGCCTATACTAATGGGGGGAGGGGGGTGGGAATGGGGGGATGGGGATGCCACACAGCCGATGGGGATGCCACACAGCCTTTGGGAATGGGGGGAGGGGGATGCCACACAGCCTATGGGAATGGGGGGAGGGGTATGCCACACAGCCTATGGGAATGGGGGGATGGGGATGCCACACAGCCTTTGGGAATGGGGGGAGGGGTATGCCACACAGCCTATGGGAATGGGGGGAGGGGGATGCCACACAGCCTTTGGGAATGGGGGGAGGGGTATGCCACACAGCCTATGGGAATGGGGGGATGGGGATGCCACACAGCCTTTGGGAATGGGGGGAGGGGTATGCCACACAGCCTATGGGAATGGGGGGAGGGGGATGCCACACAGGCTATGGGAATGGGGGGATGGGGATGCCACACAGCCCTTGGGAATGGGGGAGGGGTATGCCACACAGCCTATTGGAATGGGAGGATGGGGATGCCACACAGCCTTTGGGAATGGGGGGAGGGGTATGTCACGCAGCCTATGGGAATGGGGGGAGGGGGATGTCACACAGCCTATGGGAATGGGGGATGCCACACAGCCTATGGGAATGGGGGGAGGGGTATGCCACACAGCCTATGGGAATGGGGGGAGGGGTATGCCACACAGCCTATGGGAATGGGGGGATGGGGATGCCACACAGCCTTTGGGAATGGGGGGGAGGGGTATGCCACACAGCCTATGGGAATGGGGGGATGGGGATGCCACACAGCCTTTGGGAATGGGGGGAGGGGGATGCCACACAGCCTATGGGAATGGGGGGATGGGGATGCCACACAGCCTTTGGGAATGGGGGGAGGGGTATGCCACACAGCCTATGGGAATGGGGGGAAGGGGATGCCACACAGCCTTTGGGAATGAGGGGAGGGGTATGCCACACAGCCTATGGGAATGGGGGGATGGGGATGCCACACAGACTTTGGGAATGGGGGGAGGGGGATGCCACACAGGCTATGGGAATGGGGGGATGGGGATGCCACACAGGCTATGGGAATGGGGGGGTGGGGATGCCACACAGCCTTTGGGAATGGGGGAGGGGTATGCCAAACAGCCTATTGGAATGGGGGGAGGGGGATGCCACACAGCCTTTGGGAATGGGGGGAGGGGTATGCCACACAGCCTATGGGAATGGGGGGAGGGGGATGTCACACAACCTATGGGAATGGGGGATGCCACACAGCCTATGGGAATGGGGAGAGGGGGATGCCACACTGCCTATGGGAATGGGGAGAGAGGGATGCCACACAGCCTATACTAATGGGGGGAGGGGGAAAGCCACACAGCCAATGGGAATGGGGGGAGAGGTGGATACCACACAGCCTATGGGAATGTGGGGAGAGGGATGCCACACAGCCTATACTAATGGGGGGAGAGGGGGATGCCACACAGCCAATGGGTATATGGGGAATGGGAGGGGGGGATGCCACACTGGATATACGGGGAATGGGATGGGGGCATGCTACACTGTCTATGGAATGGGGGCATCCCACACGGCCTATGGGAATTGGATAGGGGAATGCCACACTGTCTGTAATGGTGCGTTTTTGATTGAAATCTTTTTTCTTATTTTCTTCCCCCAAATCCTAGGTGCGTCTTATAGGGCGAAAATACGGTAAATGGTTAAATCTCACGTCATAAGATAACACCCAGGGCAACAGTCAGGCCAACCTCATGACTTTTTGCACATGCACTTGCACTTTTTGGGATGATTCATTTATGTATAATAGCACATATATCCGTCTGGATATTTTCTCATGTATGGTTTTGATGTGATCTAATAGCGCAGTGGCCCATACAATAATACGTGTCATTTACATGTTATGTGTTTTTAACAAATACTTTTTAATGGTGTCTTTTGTGTTTGCCCAACATCAATAAAACTTTGTATGGTTTTGGAACTTTATGGCTGTGGGGGACCTTTTTGGTGTGGCTGTGGGGATTTTGGGCTATTCCCACTTGTTTGTTAACGGGGAGGCTGATTTATTAATAGCGCCAGGTAGCGACAGTTGAACGACTGTAGCGGTATTTTCACGGCGCCCGCTAGTAGTCGCTGTGCTTGGCCGTTGTTCGGTTGTTGATAGCGACTCAGTCGGTGTGCAGTAATGTTGAATACGGGGTGATGATTCGCTATTTGACAGGTTCCGCGCTGTATGGGAGTGCATGACAGCGAATGGCCATAGCGAACGGCTCCCAGCATATTCATTAACAAATCACGCTCAAAAAATTCTCGCGCTGTGAAATGCATGTTTAAACCCCAAATCGCTGGCGGCGATGGGTTAAAAGTAGTTTTTTAACCCCCAAACAACCATATTTTTGGAAACAAAAAAAAACAAGTTTTTAAAAACATTTTGTAATATGAATACATTAATATCAGACCTGTAATATCAATTCTGTACACTTTTTTTTTTTTTTTTTTACCATAAAAAAAATATCTAACATTGCAGAAGTGGTCACAGAATTTTTGACATTTAAAAAAAAAACACATTAATAACAATTAATTATGAATATTTAAAGATTGCTCCATTGAAATGCATTGGAGAGCGCCAGGTAGCGAGAGGTCATACCTGTCGCTGTTCAAGGTCGCTCGCTGGCGCTGTGGGGTGAGGCTGGAATAATGATGAATGATTCGCTATCTGGCGCTCTCTCAGTCGCTAAGCAGGATCGGCTTGATAAATGTGTGATTGTGGTGGGGAGCCGGCGTTCTCGTGGCGGTGACCGTCATTACCGTTCGCTCACCAGTCGCTACCTGGCGCTATCCCTTGTTAAATAAGGGCCTATGTATATTGCCTGACCATATTACCGCATGCCTATTTAATTAGTAGTGTGATTTTTACTGCTGCAGCAGACCCATTGTGTGTTCAGTATGACCAATATACATAAGAAAGATGAACCCCTTCCTCCTTGACACACAACACTGCAGACCTCCCCTGGGGAGTGGGCTTTAAAACAGGGAGTGGCTAGCTCAGCCCACCATGTGACCACCTGAATGTATGGCCCTGAGGCACCCGTGACCCCTGCAATCATGGCAGTTATGCTCATGTGCATGCTCGCATCCATAGACGTGCATGTACATTCATCCCTGGACATGCATGTGTGCACACATCTATATACGCATATACGCATGAACACAGCCCCACATGCACATGCATGAACATCCCCAGATACACCTATAATTACTCCCAGATTTACATGCATATGCCCACAGACACGCATGGAAGCAAAATTAATAAAACTGCCAAGTTGTATCAAACCTATATACTGGAGCCCTGCCCAAACTAACTTTATCAGGCTAGCCATCAACCATATGTATAGAATACACATAAACAATGGTAACAATAGTTAATGTGGCTTACAAAAGAGCAAAGTCCTTTTTTAAACCATGTGAGGGTGATATATACACTATAAATACTTAAAGATGACCCTACGGACAAATACTCTTCTTGCCAATAATCGCACCATAAAATGACAACATTGTCAATTAAAATAGACCCCCCCATCATATACCACCACATCACACACACAGCCAGCAATTAGATTGTGAGTAAAAACATTCCTGCACAGATAATCCAGGTCCAGGGCACCCGTTGGACAGACACTTTTCACCAGAAAAAAGAGGGCACTTAGTTTTACATATCTCCCAACCCTCACAAATCCAGCAGGACATTCACGGTTTTCCAATTGTGTTCCGCTGTCCCGCCTGATCCAGCTTATGCAGAATTGCAGGGCAGGGTACAGGCAGGTGCCACCTGTCCTACAATGGGCACTCGAGTGGGCATCCCGGTTTCCCGCCGATATAGTCCCTAAAAATCACCTTTTCTACACACTCCTCTGGCATAATCGGCTGAAGAGAAAAGTTTCCTGAAGAGAAAATTGCACCACGTAACCCCGCTAGCCGATTTTGCCAGGGTACCATGGAAGAAAAGGTGCTGATTTGCTGGGCAGGCAGTGACCCCCGCATTGCCTTACCCTGTTTCCCTGCATGAGGTAAGTCATCACCATATGTGGGTTTCAAGCTAAAGCCAGGGGAGGGGATTAGTCTTGGGCTGGGGTTGGGCAAGCTGAGTGATGGCAGAGGGGTATAGGGATGCAGGCTGAGTGATAGGTTCACCCACATTATCTCTAGTACCAGGACCAGCAGCATATAAAGCTTTGATCTTACTGATGTATGTTAATGAAAATCTGAACCCTTAGTTGACTTGGTTACAGATACAATACTTCTCATGGCTTACATAGTAAAGTAATTTTAGGTTGCTTTTCTCCAGCCTGCAGAATGCCAGAAATCTGTCCTTCTTTTGTTTTCAGTCTACTGAAAACATTATCATCAGATAATGGTCTATTACCCCGGTGACCTGCTGCGTCCAGGAGTGGGGAAGCGACTCTCCTGAGCCTAATGAAGTAAGGAGGATAGGGTAATGAATGAAGCTGATGGGAAAGGAAATCTACAAGGTCAAGCCAATAACACAGAAGACCAGATGTGGAAGAGACACAATTGAAAGGGATGCAATATATTTAAGGTTGATAGAGTAAGCAGAAAGGGGTAACAATAGAATCACAATTCATTTCAAGACAGTAAATCCACTGTAGGTTAGTCAGTAGCTGATATATATTTTCATCCAGGAACTAATATACCTTCTCCCACTTACCTGTGTACATGCCATAGCCAGAAGAAAGAGGAATGCTTCTAATAAATGATTTTAATTATCTACTGCCCATGTGATATATACCACTGATACAATACATAGGCAGATGTATGAAACCAGCCCTTTGAGCTAATGGGTTTAGTTAACAGGCTATTAATTTACAGGCACATGGAATCCAGTGTACAGCAATGCCATCACCTTAGGCTAACATTGCAATTAGAAGGCTCATTCCATAAAGCACCATGACTTATGTCTTAGTCAACGGGTGCAAACTTTCCAGCAAATCAGTTTCTTGCACTGGTAAAACTCTCAGAGCAAGTAGTTCTATTTTCTTCAGGATTTGAAAGCAAAAACATATAAGGTTGATTGCAGAAACTACATGATCCATCTAGTCTGTCCTTATGTGTGTATTATTCTTCTTAGGATAGATGTATGCTTATCTCAGGAAAAGTCCAGTTTGTAGTATGGTGTTTCCTGCTCAAAGGCCTCTGATCTGTCTGCTGGGTAAGTCCACAAAACTTCCAAAAAGGGAGTTTACAATATGCCAGCATAGGTAACAAATACCAATATATTTTTCTAGTCCCTAGGACAGAACTAGAGCAAGGGGTCATACTAATTAACATATGCATCGCTCCATAAGACGCATTCAGGATTTGGAGAAGGAAAATAGGAAAAAAAAAATACTGAACCAAATGGTGTGCTAAAATACCCCCTCCCAATCACTCTTTTACAGACAGTGTACAGAATCCCCCAAATCACCCTATTATAGACCCCTCATTGCAGGCAATATGTGGCATCCCAAGTACAGGCAGTGTGTGAGGCATTCCAAATACAGACAGTGCGAGTGCCATCCAAAATACAGGCAGTGTGTGTGGCATCCCAAATAAAGACAGTGTGTGAGGGGGCGTGGCCGGCCATGAGAGTGTGAGGACGTGTCCAGCTCGGGCTCCCGCTGGCCGCCCTGATAACCCACTAAACCTACCCACACACCCACCTGATTTTTGAAGAAAAAGCGATGGTGAAGAAGCGGAGGGGTGCCAAGACGCCTGCACGCGCCCACACCCGGAAGATCAGCGCTTACATGGACCGGGGAGGCTCGCAAGGCCGGGAGGGTGCCCCATCCAAAATGGCGCCGACCCCTGCTGATGGCGCCGGGACCCCCTCTGGCCGTCTGGAGGGCGGTGAGTGCGCAATCGCGAGGTCCCTCTCACCGACGGGGGCTCTTGTGACGGACCGGGAGGCCGGGGCTAGAAGCTGCCCTCCTTCATCTGCCCCGCTCCCCTCGACTGTCAGCGATGCAGCGGGAGTGATGGCGGCGGCGCTTGCTGAGCCGGCGGAGGCACGTGTGAGGCCTGCACAGCGTGCGGAGGAGATCTTCCCCACCGCCGGAGATGAGAGGCCGCCGGGTCTCGGGCGGGGATGCCAGAGCAGCCGCTTTGCCGGGGCTGTCAGTGCGCCTCTGTCACCGGCGCCTGCGGAGAAGAATGACGCGGGGAGAAGCCCCCTCCCTGACGGCGCACGTGCGGATCGCTCCCGGGTGGCTGAGACGAGACCAGCAGCAAGTCCAGGTATGCCACAACTGCGCTGCCCAGGCCCGGAGTGTTGCCCCTCCTCACCCCACTATGGGGGGCGCTCCTGCGAGTCCCGTACCCCGGCGGAATCCCCCTGCTGCTCACTGCTGGCTGCTGACTCCCCTTCGTCATGGCAGGAGCCATCCAGCCTGAGATTTAGCCCTGGCCCTGATCTGTGGTCCGTGGGGGACCCCCCCCAGCCCCGGGCAGAACTAGCCCCCTATCCCGCATCCGGGGGTACAGCGGCAACACCCATGGCACTGGGCGCCTTGGGGGGGCGTCACATGGACGGAGCCTGGTCGGGGATGCCCCCCTCTTTAGCGGGGCAGCAGAGGATATCACATGCGGAGTCGGCCCGGTCCTGTGTCCAGCCCATGGTGGAGGGGGTGGGAACGGCGCTGCTCCCCCAGCGTGAAGATGCGCCCCCGAGAGTAACGGCGGACACTTACTCGGGCCTGTTGTCCCCGCCCATGGTATCGGGGCGCCCCCAGGGTTCACCTCCGCGCGGTCCCCGGGCTGCGGGTGCCGTGCCCTTGTTCTTGCATACCGCTTCACCTACGGTCGGGGTCCTGCAGCAGCCGATACAGCCCCACATGGATCCCATCCTTACAGCACTGAGGGCGGAGCTCAGAATCTTACCCACCAGGGAGGATCTTGAATCCTTCATCCAGAGGGTGGAAGGCGCTTTTAAGAAGGACATCGCGGATCTGCAGCACTCGGTTGGCAACCTTGACACCAGAGTTGATTCGCTGGAGCAGTTCCAGAACGCGACCACCCAGAGGTTGGAGGCTCTAGAGCGGGACCTGACCCATCAAAAAGTGATTGCACAGACGGCGGTCCTGCACTTGGACGACCTTGAAAACAGGAGCCGTCGCAATAACATCCGCGTCAGAGGCCTTCCAGAGGCGACGGGTCCGGATCAACTTTGCCCTACCATCATTGGCATCTTTAACGACATACTCAGCCGTCCGCCCGACGCCGAGATTGTGGTCGACCGAGTTCACCGGGCCCTTGGCCCTAAATCTCCCGATCCTTCCCGCCCACGTGACGTTATCTGTCACCTACACTACTACACTGTGAAGGAGGACATCCTTGCAAAGGCCTGGGCGCAAGGTCGTATATGCTTTGATGGCGCCCCTCTGCAACTATTTCCAGATGTGTCACGTAGATCTCTCATGATAAGGCGAGTCTTGAAGCCTCTGCTATCCAAGATACAGGACTGTGGGGGCTCCTACCGTTGGGGATACCCCTTCCATCTAGTGGTCCGAAGAAACCAACGCTCTTTCACTGTGAAGACCCGGGCGGACCTGCCGGGCCTGTTCACCTTCCTGGATTCCCCCCCAATGGAGATCCCGGACTGGCGCAATGTCTCTCTTCCCCTGGGCCCTACGCGGCCCCCGGGGGGACAACCGCAGCGGATTCGGCGCCCGAGGGGCGGAAGCTCGGCTCGTGAGGGTCGTGCTGGTGGTCCGGTTAGGGGTCCCCGCCGCCCTGCCAACGAAGATTAGGCGGGCCTCTTCGTCACTGATGACCTCGCGGCGCAATGTTTATGCTACCTAGTTCTTTGATTGTTTGGGTTTACTCACCGCGCTTCGGGCTTGCCGGGTTTGGACAGACGGCCGACATGGGGGCGCGCCCTGTACGTGGCCTGCTCCCCTGCACGGCTGGCCCTCCGATGGGGGGACCTGCTTCAGATGTGCTGTGTGTCGATCGGCAAAGCCGAACCGGACAAGCCTCGAACCTGATCTTTAATTGTGTAATATATGCAACGTATTTCATGCTTAAACGTGTTCTTCCCTTTGTTGTGAGGTTTTGCTTTACAGGTCCCTTACAGTAGAACTTTTCTGCAAGATTGACGTTAGCCTTGTGCGTCTCGGGCTCGCCGGGCTGCTCGCGGGCTCGCTCCCGCGGCCCACGGTGCGGGAGGTTTGGATTCGGGCCCCTGGGCACCGTGTCCACCATATACTTCCTAATTGGCGTGCCCCGTTGGGGGCGGCTCTCGGGGGCGGCGTGGTGCGGTCCGCGCGGTCGGACCCGGCGAGTCTCGACTCAGGCGCCTTCTTACTTGTTTGTTCATGCCGGGCCTTACCGGGGTGTAGGAGGCCTCATTATACTCTAAGCACGAAAGGCCCTTGGGGCCTGCTGTCGGTCCCTGGCGCTGGTTGGTCCGGCATAGCTGATTACATTTGGCTGTTGGTTTCATGATGATGTGGGTTTTTATTCTAGCTTTGATTGGGGGCCACCTCTGGCACTGCCGCCGGTGGTGGCTCCCCCCCCTTTTTGGGTTGGGGGTCGGGGTGGCCGGGGGAGACCCCTTCCTGTGCCTCTCAGATCCGTCTCGCCCCCACTATAGGCCAGGACCCCGTGGCCCCCCGGGGTAGTGTTTTGCTTACCTCTGGTGCCCGGGGTCCAACTCCTGGAAAGTAGGAATTCTTCCTAGCTTTGGTTCCCCTTGATCCCCCTCTTTAGATAAGTTTTCGTTACATTTGTTTTGATTGTGTGTTTACCTTCCCTTTGTGTGCTTCCCTTTGTCCTTCGTGCTTGTCATCCCCGATACCCTTGGTGTGCCCCTTGCCCTTCCCTTCCCTAGCTTTCTTCTTTCCTCCTCCTCCCGCTTCTCCTCTCTGGCCTGGAACCCTCGCCCTTCCTGGGCGCTTTGTGTCTTTGGGCTTGTGGCGGCTCCCTTGGATCCGATATGTCTAGGGTCCAATGTACCTCCTTGAACGTTAAGGGATTGAACTCCCCTGTTAAGCGATCTTCTGTATTGAGCGAGCTGAAAAGACTGGGCGCGGGAATCGCCTTTCTTCAGGAGACTCACCTCAGGGAGGGGAGGGTGCACAACTTGTCCAGCCGTTACTTTCGCCATCAATACCATGGCCTTTCCCCTGACTCTAAGTCGAGGGGGGTGGCCATTGTTCTGGCGGGACACCTCCCTTGGACACTGGAGGAGGAGATCCACGACTCGGAAGGCAGGTACCTTTTTGTAAGGGGTACTCTTTATACCCAGAGGGTGACGCTGGCAACTTGTTACTGTCCGAGCTCGAATCAGTTGAAATTTATGAGGTCCACCATGGAGAGGCTTGCTGAGTTCTCCAATGGCATTCTTCTGTTGGGGGGCGATTTCAATTGTGTCCTGGACCCCCAGCTCGATACCTCTAAGGGGACTTCTAGCATGCCTTACTCAGCGCTGCGGAGGATTAAAGCCCTCTTGTTTGAACATCAACTCTTGGATGTTTGGCGGATTGTAAATCCCAGGGAAAGGGACTACACCTACTTCTCTCCCCCTCATAACGCGTACTCGCGGATTGATTGGTTTCTGGTCCCCCACAGATACGTGCATCTCATATCGCGACCGTCAATAGGCTCAATCTCGGTCTCTGATCACGCTCCCATCTCCGTCCTACTGTCGGTCCCGGACTCCCCCCCTTCATCGGGACATTGGAGGCTTAACGGCTCCCTCCTTCAGGATCCTGAGTTCAAGGCAGAGATTAGATCGGCAATTTCTGAATTTTTCTCAGTTAACAACACCCCTGAAGTTTCCCGGATGTCTCAGTGGGAGGCTCATAAGTGTGTAATCCGGGGCCTCTTGATCAGAAGGGGCGCTTACCTTAAAAAAGAGAGGGAGAAACAAACAGCCCAACTGATGCAGGAAATTCAGACCCTGGAGACCCGGCATAAACAATCCCTAGACCCGGCTTTAGGGGTGAAATTGGCCAAATTACGAGAAGCCCTCAGGGACCTGAGTTTCGTTAGGGTGCGGGGCCAGATTGCTAGGTGCCGCAGGCACTTCTACGAATTCAGCAACAAAAGTGGCAGGGCCCTTGCTAGAGCTTTGCGGGGGCAGAGGGCCAGGAACTTCATCCCTAGCATTGTGGACTCGGGAGGGAATAGGCACTATAGAATAGGCGATATCGCTAAGACTTTCAGGGACTTTTATGAAGGCCTATATAATTTGCCACAAAACAAGTCTCAGGCTCACCAGCAAAAAATCAGGGCTTATATTCAGAGGTCCGGCCTTCCCCGGCTGGAGAGGGGGGTGGTGGATGCTCTGGAGGAGGAGATTGACGTGGGGGAGTTTTTGAAGGCCATTGGAGGTATGAAACCCGGAAAGGCCCCTGGCCCTGACGGCTTCGGCCTGGAATACTATAAGGAATTGGCGGGCACTTTAGGCCCCCACTTCATTTCATCCTTTGGCTCTTTGAGCGATGGTCTTCCCCCTCCGCGGGACACTCTCCGGGCCAGCATTGCAGTTATTCCTAAACCCGGGAAGGACCCAGCTAATTGCGGTAGCTACAGGCCCATTTCCCTTTTGAATTGCGACCTCAAAATCTACAACAAAATTTTAGCGGACAGAATTGCTCCTCTCCTCTCGGGGCTCATACATTGGGACCAGGTGGGTTTCGTCCCTGATCGCGAAGGGAGAGACAATACGACACGGGTCATGGGAGTGATCCATCACGCGCGACAGAGGGGAGAGGCGGCGCTACTTCTATCCACGGATGCCGAGAAGGCTTTTGATAGGGTAAATTGGGCCTTCATGGAGGAGACCCTTAGACACATCGGGCTGGGTAGATCCAATGGACAACACCCTAGTATGCAATCTCGGGAAAGACAGTACAGACACTCCCCTTCGCTCAGGGACTCATCGGTCTCTAGTCAATATTCAGACTACTCTGTGGAGGACCATTTTTTAGAAGTAGACAAAGACAGAAGCGGACAAGGAGGGGGGGTCACCACAACAAAAAGAGGAACCAAAGATACAGAGACAAGAGATCTAAACAGTTGGGAATACAGGAGATTACGGCCCAGGGAAGGGAGACGGGGACGATCTCCACCCAATCAGAGGTCCTACACACGCAGACGTCCAGTACAGAATTAATGGTGATTAACCTATCAGATAGCCCCATAACGGACACACAGAGATCTGTCCTGGTCAGGGGCCTAGGTTTCTCACCGACTCACACAATCAATACGTTCAATGTAATAAAAGATTTATTCATGTTTTGTAGGCGACTTTCCCTAAAGAGATTTTTTCAAAATCCGGGTCAACAGGTTCACGATTCGAATTGGACTGAGGCTGAGGGTATTGCCCTTGACGATCTCATGAGTCTACTGGACGAACAAGATCAACAAGAGGGAAGGATACAACTACGGAGACCTTCCACATTTACTCCCCCCTGGTCAAATTGTCCAGCCATTCAAATCTTCTACAATTTGGTAAGCAGAGACTTACAAAATGTCATCCCAAATAGAACTAATAAGAACTTAACACGGGAAGAGGAGGAGGCAATTCGCCAATTACGCGATCGGGAGGACATAATTATAAAGGAAGCGGACAAGGGGGGGAATATTGTCATCCTATCAAGGGATTACTACCATAGGGAGGTCTCACGACAATTAAATGATAGAGAAACATATGAAAAACTCACTCATAATCCCATTAAACAATATCAATGTGATTATGCAAATGTATTGAAGACGGCATTACAAGAGGGAGTCATTAACAACACTACTTATGACTACTTGAGGGTTGATTTTCCACGCATCCCCACACTGTACATACTTCCTAAAGTGCACAAAAATCGTCTGCACCCCCCTGGCAGACCGATTGTCTCTGGGGTGGGTAGCCTTACTGAATACGCATGCACATATATAGATATAGCACTTCAACCACATGTTCAAGCCTTAGACTCGTATATACAGGATTCCACGGATATCCTAAATAAACTCAACCATCTGCAGTTACCTACAGGGACTCTTCTCATCACTTGTGATGTCGAGTCCCTGTATACCAATATTACACACGAGAGAGCAAGGCATGCAGTGGAATACTTTTTGAACATGGAATCTGTGGAGAAAAGATCTGAACATCAGTTCATATTAAAATTGTTGGACTTTGTGCTCACGCACAACATGTTTACTTTCGATTTGAGATATTACAGGCAGATACGAGGAGTGGCCATGGGGGCGCGTTGTGTGCCCTCCGTGGCCAATTTATTCCTCGGTTGGTGGGAAAGAGAAATAGTTTGGGCGCCAAATTATGATGAATACCACCAATACATCCTGGGTTGGCATCGATATATCGATGACCTCCTGATATTCTGGCAGGGACCATGCGAATTGGGCAAAAAATTTGTTGAAGCGCTCAATGATAATGAATTGAACATTCATCTTACCCACACTATATCCTCTCACCAGGTGATATTCTTAGATTTGGAAATAAACGTGGAGGAAAATGGCACTATACGGACTAAACTTTATCGTAAGGAAACAGCTACTAATAGCCTTCTGCACTATAGAAGTTCCCATCCGCGGAACTTGAAACAGGGAATACCAATTGGCCAAATGTTGAGGGCCAGAAGAAATTGTTCTGATGAAAATGATTTCAAAATGGAAACCAGGAAAACACAGGATAGATTCCGAAAGAGAGGGTATCCCAAAAAGATCATACAACGAGCACTCACCAGGGCCGAACAAACACCGAGAGAAGAATTACTTACATACAAAAAAGGTAAGAAACGAAGACAAGAAGACACGATCAGGTTCACCAGTGAATACAACAATAACTGGAGGACCATTAGAAACATACTTAGGAAGCACTGGGGAATACTGAGAACAGACCCATATCTAACACGATGGGTCAGAAAAGGACCACAGATGACGGCTAGACGCTCGCCAAATTTAAGGGATCAGTTGTGCAAAAGTCACTATACGGGACCAAGAACTTGGCTCAAGGGACATCAATTGAGTGGCTCTAAACCATGTGGAAATTGCAGTATTTGTCCACTGGTAAAGACTCGGGATTCAGTACAGGACCACCAGTCCAAGAGAAATTATCGTATCAAGCATTTCCTCAATTGCAGATCTGAGGGCGTCATCTACTTGATTGAATGTGACTGCCCAAAGGCCTACATTGGGGAGACAAAGAATAAAGTTAAAACACGCATACAAAAACATATCTCAAGCATCAAACTGGCGAGGAGGGATAAGGATGCAGGAAAAACTTTGGTGCCAGTTGCTGCTCACTTTCTGAACCATCATAATGCTGAGAGTGATAATATGCGTGTTACCTTTTTGGACAAGGTGAGTATGGGAGGCAGGGGTGGTAATCTAAAGAGGAAATTACAACGTAGGGAGTTGGAATGGATTTATAGATTACATACTCGAGTACCTGAAGGTTTAAATGAGGATTTATCCTTCTTGCCATTCCTGGGGCGTGATTGATTCTCCCCCTCCCCACCCCTCCCCCAACCCCCCCCCCCTCTTTCTTCTTTCCCCTGTGCTATGAATTCATATAAGATTGATTTCACTACTCTCCATTTATACTACTTTGTCCTTTTTTTTAGATATTTAGACATATTGGATCTTCTGGCGTTCTTGCGTTTTGATGATGTTTATCACTGAATATTGGCTATGAAGTTCCTGCATCATCCGGCACATGTCGACTTATGTTGGGATATTTGGATTTGGTTCTCAGAGGATCCCAACTGACCACAGGAAATGGGGGAAGAATATGTATGGAACTTAGTGGTGCTTGAAAATGTTGTTTATAACACAAGCTATTGTCCCAATGTACTGCCTGTGAAGGTCCATACTGTGGATACAAAACTTTGGGCCATTAGAAGATATTCAAGGACCTTGAGAGATGGGATAAGATAGTATGTCTGGACTTTCTTTTGGTGCAAGAACGCTTTCGGGATCTGGACAAGGAATTATCTCGTTGCCTGGTTGATGCAGGTTATACGGGTGGACATTTGGGTCCCCTTTTCTTTCTTCTCCCACCCTCCTCCTCCCCCCCCCCCACCTGTTTAATACAGGAAGGTGAATGTCTGGTACTAAGTTTGCCCATTTTCCTGGTGATTATAACTATATAGGTGAGCAGTGTATATGGGCATCATACAGAGTAATTTTTGTAAGTAGCAATATATATACAGTGTGGCAATATGGAATATTGCTTATGCACTAAGTATAGTAAAGACCACATAAAGTAATCTTCCCTTTCTGTGTGGCAATATATACTGTTCTAATAGTTACCCTATACAGGAATGTATCATTGGGAGTTCTTTTGTACATGACCATACTAATGGTAATTGTAGTGCTCATACACATTTGCAAGAAGATAGAATAAATATATTATAGGAGTGTACCATTGGGAGTTGTCTTATATATGACCATATCAATGGTATTCACAGTGTTTATATACATTTGCAAGTAGATAGAATAAATATATTCAAAGTACTAACCCCTGTATTTATTATTTACTACAGACCAAACCTTATAATCATGTCAGTTATAAGTAACAGTATCAATATGGCTGGCTACTGTATAAGTAGATGAT
The DNA here is from genome assembly GCA_027917425.1 of Gastrophryne carolinensis. Lineage (NCBI taxonomy): Eukaryota > Metazoa > Chordata > Amphibia > Anura > Microhylidae > Gastrophryne > Gastrophryne carolinensis. The sequence goes on along the minus strand of CM051242.1, from coordinate 155,645,793 downwards.
TAGAACTTTTTAACTTTGTACAATGTCATATTACATATATACTTTGGTTCTAACTGTATGTGTTATTATACTCACTTCTGACCGAGGTGCCCGCTTCCCCAGCTACTTTGTATCCGGCCTCTGTCAATCAACTGACAGGCCGGCCGGGAGGCTGTGCGGGATTGTGCGCGCGCGCCCGGGGCCTGGCGTGCGGGCGCCTCCTACTGCAGGGGAGAGCGCCGGCGCGTCTGGGGCCGGGTGCGCGCGCGCGTCCCGCACAGCGCTTCCGGGTTAGATGTGTCCCGAGCGGCGGGGGTGACGGCGGAGTCATGTGGCCCTTACGTGACCCCTAGGGGTGTGCGGGCGGGGCCTCTGACGACGCGGTTCACGTCCCGCCGACTAGCGTGGACGCACTACATGGACATATAAAGTGGCGGGCAAACGGGACACACAGCAGCCTGACGAAGTGGCGATATTCTCGGCCACGCAACGCGTCGCTTGTTTCTCGGTCTGGTATTGATGGATGCTGGCCAATACAATACGGTGATGTAAAAAATTTTACATACTTATGTTGATTATTATTATGTACTAGTTCCCGTGATTATGCTCAGTATGCTGCACTTCATTTAAAGTGAATTGGCACCAAGGCTCATGCGCTCAGACAACTGGGTGCATGACACTGAGCACTTTTTCTAAATATAATAGCACATTTGGTAGTACACTTATTTAAATAGTTTAGCACATGTTTTCTTGTGTTTTTGTATTAAGTGTGTTTTCTAATGTTATTTACTGTTCACAGGATTATGAAATTATAGTTATGCACAGCACGTCTTCATTTATTACTGTTTATTAGTTTTTAAAGAGCATTTAGGGAACCCATTGTACTTACACAATTACTCTTATATCTTTGAATTAGTAGTAGCCGGCTTTTCCATCACAAATACCCTATGTTTTTAATTATGTGTTTTTAAAAAAAAAAAAAAAAAAAAACTATTTGTAGTATGTTTGTCTTTATATGTGATTGATAACGATACAATAAATTCAGATTTTGATATATAATAGTGGTGGTGCGGCGTAATTTCCTTGGACAAGGGGGAGCTTAGTCTGGCAGCTCCCATTTACAATTGTGTTTCTAGGTACCACTAACATATAGTGGATTAGGTCTATTGGCACGCTTGCACACAATTATAGATTCCATGTAGTGCGGAGGACCCAGATTGTACTCTACATCGGGCTGGGTGACAAGATGTTGCACCGGGTCCTGGCTTCATACACCTGCCCCTCAGCATCCATGGTGGTGAATGGCCTGTCCTCTCAGGCTTTCCATTTATCCAATGGGACACGGCTGGGCTGTCCGCTTTCCCCGCTTATTTTCATTCTCTCCCTGGAGCCATTCCTTCGGCTGATCAGACAAAATTCGGATGTGGCAGGTGTGAAGGTGGGCGGAACGGAGCACAAGGTTGCAGCTTACGCTGACGACTTGATGTTCTTCATTTCAAAGCCAGAGATCACTTTGCCAAACCTCCAGGCAGAACTCAGGAGTTTCCAGGAGGTCTCTAACTATAAGATTAATTATCAGAAGTCTTCAGCTTTGAACATTAATGTCCCCGCGGAGAGATTGCGCAGAGTCAAGGAGAATTTTCACTTTAAGTGGGAGCAGGAGGCTGTCACGTACTTGGGGACGCGGATCCCTTCTAACCTACAGGAAACGTTTGCACTAAATTTCCCTCCTTTGTTAAAAAGGCTGGATGAAGACCTCCGGAATTGGAACAGGGGAGTCTTTTCTTGGTTTGGAAGGGTCAGCGTCATCAAGATGAACATCCTCCCCCGGGTGCTATACCTATTCCAGACCCTCCCAATAGACATCCCCGCTACCTTTTTCAAGCAGCTCACAGGAATGTGCACCAGGTTTGTCTGGGCGGGTCGTTCTCATCGCCTGGCGGCTTCTTTATTAACAGTCTCTAAGTCTAGGGGGGGGACTGGGCTTGCCGGATTGGAAGTGCTACCATGCGGCGGCTCATTTGAGTAGGGTTATCGACTGGTGCCGACATTCGGCTTTGAAGCAATGGGTCCTGATGGAGCAGGTTGCCTCTCCCTGTCCTCTCGCGGGTCTACCATGGGTTCCATTGAATGGATTTCCGCAGCTGAACAAACACCCTACAATTGGTCCGTCAAGGAGAGTAGTGGATAAATGCTTCCCTCGGCCGGGTCTTTCCCCTGGGCCGTCCGCCATGGTGCCTGTCTTGGGTCATCCCGATTTCCCGGTAGAGATAACTGGTGGTCCCTTTAAAGTGTGGATCCAGCAGAACTGCTTTAGGAGGCTTCATATGCAGGCGGGCGGCGAGTGGAGGCGGCCAGAGGCCCTGGTCGGTGACCTCGCTCTCAGGCCCATTACACAGTTGCAGACCCTCCAGCTACAGCACTATCAGCGGTCGGTCGGGTGTGCGGCTGCCGCTACTAGGCGGCCAACACATTTTGAGCAAACTTGTTTGGGGTCCGGCCATTTTAGGGGAGCCCTGTCTTACTCGTACTCGCTGCTGATGGAGCCCCCGGAGGACTTTGTCCCTCCGTACGTGAGGGGATGGGAAAGGGAACTGCGCCGATCCTTCACGGACGAGCAAAGGCTAGCCATGATTCAGTTAGCGCATAAGAGCTCTATATCCTGTAAATACCAGGAGACTACGTTTAAAATTCTTTCTCGCTGGTATCGTGTCCCTGCGCGTTTGGCTGCCATGTTTCCTTCCTCTTTCCCCCCTCTGCTGGAGGTGCCTGCGTGACAGGGGAACTATGACGCACGTTTTCTGGGAGTGCGAGAAGTTGTCCGGGTTCTGGAGGGGGGTGCGGGAGGTGCGGGAGGTTATTAGGAAATTAACGGATGTTGACCTCGGCGAGGACCCTGCGTGCTACCTGCTCAACCTGGCACCGGCGTCTATGAGGTCGAGATGCAGGTCCCTCCTTGCCCCGCTCCTGAGCGCCGCTAGGACTTGTATTCCGGCTAGGTGGAAATCCACTGAGCCCCCCACTACGGCGCAGTGGCTGGCCGTGGTGCGGGACATATGTAGGATGGAGGAACTCACTGCATCGCTGCGGGGGACTCTGGAAAAGCATAGAAGGACTTGGCAGGAATGGGACCGGTTCACTTTCTCCCCTGATTTTCTCCTCTATACGTAATATGGCCGGGACAGGTTACCGATGGGCTGGTTTCCCTGCCTCGCTCTGCCTCACTGTTACTTCCTTCCTTTCCCAACTGCTACACCCTATCCTCCCTCCCCCCCCCCCCTCGTACAAGTGTCTGTCTTGTCTTTCCCCCCTTTCCATCCCCTCTTGTTAATTGCTTACTGTTTATGGTTAATTGTCCTATTTTCCCTTTAACCGAAAAGTTGGGGACACGGATTGCAGAGGCTAAAGTAAGTTACAAAATGGGTTCATTGTTCAACAATATAGCGCGGGCTCGTACCGGCTTTGCATTTTATTTACATGTCTTTGGACTCTTGAACATTGGTTGTGAACAATTCTGTTAATATGCAAATTGCTGCGTGTACCTGTGTGGCACAGCTCTGTCAAGCTCTGTAATTTACTGTGTTTCCCTCAATAAAAACGTTTAATTAAAAAAAAAAAAAGACAGTGTGTGAGACATCCCAAATACAGACAGTGTGTGTGCCATCCAAAATAGAGGCAGTGTGTGTGGCATTCCAAATACAGACAGTATGAGTGCCATCCAAAATACAGGCAGTGTGTGTGGCATTCCAAATACAGACAGTATGAGTGCCATTCAAAATACAGGCAGTGTGAGTGGCATCCCAAATGATGATTCTTACCCACATAACTAGGGATAAGCGAATCTGTGGCTATGTTCGCGTTCACTGTGTTCAACTGTACATCGGTGAAATGTTTGGTTGGGGACCCCAAACTTGACCCCGGGCCCCAAAACCCCATAGTAGTCAATAAGGACTTGAAATTTGGTGGTGTAAAGTGGCTGTAAAATGGTCATTGTAAGGGCTAAGGGGGCTGCTGTGGGTGGGGGCGGGGTGCAGGACAACTCCTGCATGTTGGACCTTTGGATGTAGTCTGTATGACGCACCCCTGCACCGAGACGCACAAGCGCCAAAGCTCCCTGGCGGACCCCGGAAGTGTGCTTGTGTCCATACACACATGTAGCCAATAGGTTGCTTGCACCTTGGAGGGGCTGTTAAATAAACCAAATAGTTTCCAATACAATTAATCACTCAATTAGTTATAAAAGAACACAGCCAATTTCTTGCCACTGCTAACTTAGGACCTCACTTTGCCACACCATGGGCGCTACACAGCCCCCAGAGCCAGGAACACAGGCATGGCTGAGGAACCAGTAGCAGCCAGCCTAGATACTGCAGTCCCAGCCGCAGGACCCACCGTTCATCCTAGAGGAACTCCCCTGCTGATGCCCACCCTAGCCAGTGTGAGCTGGCTAAGCAGTTTAAGGCATCAGCAGTAAGAGTCAGAAAACCGGGGCTCCCGAAGCTTCCAGGACAGCCCATCATGGACCAACCAATGATCAGGACACCAGAGCACTATACAGACCCCAGGACAGAGACCAGTGTGGGCCCCACTGCGGAGTCCACAGTGGAGCTCCATGCGGAGCCAATGGGAGGGCCAAAGGCTAATCAGCATTGCCACAGCCAGGAATACTCTTTCCCAGGCCAGTAGCCTGGAATCCATTTGTTCTGGGCATGGAAGTGGGCCGAGTGACTCCCCTTTCAGCAAAGACACTACACAGCAGACAGGCATTGGCCACTCACCCTGGGCGCAAACTAACAAGGGACAAGTGAGTGTTCGATTTAATGATGCCCAACTGGAGGTTATCCTGGATAGTGTTGCCAAAAATTATGATCGTCTGGCTGGGCTCCAGTCCCCTTCAATCCCCAAAGTGTTGCGGGGTTATGTTTGGATATTGTCTGCAACGTGACAGGGTGGGGACAGAATCCTAAGATGGTGCCCAGGCCAAGAAAAAGTGGGACAACCTGAAGGTGGTGGTTTGTTGCAAACTCAGAACCAGATGGGCTGAGGGGTAAGTGCTGAACATCCAGAAGGCTGCTTGTACAGAAAACATTGAACAACTCACTAAAGCCACTCTTTCCTTTGTTTGGTGGGGGACTCTCCAAAACTCTACAATTTAAATATGCCAAGGAGCGGGTGTTGAGGATGCTCCACCCCAACACCTAGCAGGGGGTGTCGGGCACCATGGACACTGATAGGTGGCCTGTGCCCACCAGTGGTAATACATTTTAGCAAATTGTAGCTTGGAACAGGGGGAGTAGACCAACCAAACACACCACCCACCAACCTTACTTCCCACATGCACAGCCAACTTGGAGGGCTTTCCTGCGCAACATATGTTGTGCGACTAAACACATCCAGGGTATTAGGAAATCTATATATGTAAACCCTAACATGGGTGTGAGCAGACTAAAATGTGGGGGCCCAAGTCGATGTGGGATCCAGTGTGTATCCCTTTTAGGGATTTTGAAGGGGCACATATACTGTTAAGAAGAAACTACCGGTGCATTTATCATGACTTTGCAGCAGCACCTCACCTACAAGACCTGCAGCCACAGCTGGCACCTCTGATTTGGCTACCATCAAGACATCAAGGCCAGGCCCACCCACAAGCCAGCCACCAAGGGAGCAGAGTCCAGACAGCGATAAGATAAATGAGTAGTGAGCTTAAAGTGGACCAACATCCACCACTGATCGGCCCGGGAATCTATAAGATCGGGGGTGCCCCGCTGTGTGAAAACCCCCAGGACGCCCGCAAATCCTACCTGTTCCTCGTTCCAACGGCGCATGTGCCTCTCGCGCATCCCTCTAGCAGGGCGCGCACCCGCGACAGCCGTTTGTGAATGGCCGGTGCAGGCGCGCTCCCTGTAAGAGGGACGCGCAAGAGGCGGTGGCGGGCGCTCTCACCTTGTCCATCGACGGACCTCACTTGTCCGGCGGCGGTGATTGGTGGAGCGAGTCACGTGAGAGCGGGGTCAGGTGAGTTTTTGGGGCTTTCTGGGGGGTTTCACACAGCGGTTGGGTGCCCCGCGGAAGTGGACCACCACCCAGGATAGTGAAAACTTTAATAGGCAAGTGGCGGGGTGGAGGAGGTGGGTAAACCCAAGGTAAAGTTTGGGGCCCTGGAGGCTGTGTGGTAACATTATAAAAAACTAACACTAATGTTGACCTTTCTCTACACAGATGGCACCTCTCCTGGATGAAGTTATTGAGCTGGAGGAAAGGCTCTCTGAACATCTTAATGAGACCCCCAATATTATCTGGACACCTCCATCAGCTGCTGTCACCACAGACACAGGCCATTACTACTACTCCCAGCAGCTCCAGCTTAATTCTGCCAGTAGCAGCCCCACAAGCTCAACAGAGCGCCCAGAACGAAGAAAGCCCTGACCTGTAGCCAGGCGTCACCTGTCTTTGGTAAGGTGGTGCCAAACCATGAAGGCAAACTGGTGTGCCAATGGCACCACTTTTTAGCAAAACACCAATAGATATTTTAAAGTTGTGCGACAGATCACCAGTTTGCTCCATTAAGATCTGGCCGCAGTGGCTGTGGAGCAGCAGCACCACAACAAGCAGATAGATGGAGATGCTGGTGGGGGCTCTGGTGGAGGCCAACCAGTTTACCCTTCACAGGCTGGAGGCCAGCCATGTTGCCCTTCAAAAGCTGGAGAGGCTTGAGGCACAGCAAGCTGCCAACATCGAAAGCTGGGCAACATCCCCCTAACCTGCTATGCTGGACTTTGGCTTGTGGGGGGTTCCCCAAGCTTTAGTTACGCCAGACAGGCACATTTTTATTGATCAATTTTCTGTTGACCTGCATCCACAGGTGTGCCATAACCCAACAGGGAAAGGGATATAATTAATCACAAATTACACTAGTGGTGAAAATAAATAAAATTCATAAAAAAGAGGAGTCCACTAAATGCTGGCGAATGCTTTGGCCCACACGGCTCTGGGTGCCAGCTTACAGATCTCCAGGAATCTCCGGAGCAGAAGCAGTGGATGTCTCCTCCAAATGTGCTGCCACCCTCTCGCTCAAGTTATGAAGGCTGATGCATGCCATGATAATTTGCACAAGCTTATTTGGCTTGAAGGCTGCCCCCTGTGTGGTCCAGACAGCGAAGTCTGTCCTTCAACAGCCCGAAGGCATGCTCATCTACAGCCCGTGTGCCCATTATTAGCCTCCTGGCCAGGTGTCTGGGGCCTTAAAAGGGGCGTCAGCAGCCAGGGCAGCAACGGATAACCAGGATCACCAAAAAGACAAAAGACAATGGAAATGAAATTACAGGCAATGCAATATCAAAACAGCCAAGACTGAATATTAAGTATTACAAAAGAGTAGGGCCAAACAAGCAAAAGGTAAGGCAGGATGCTCGGACTAAGCATTTGTAACTGCAACAGGGAGAAGGGGACATTCAAAACTCAAGAAATTACTCCATTGAGTTGTATTTATATGACGAACGCTTGGTTTTGCGTACACATGCCGTAATTTCCACATAAAGGACAACTCGGCCCAAAAAACAAGGCTTTAAATCACAGTCACAGAAAATAGACCAAACACGGTCCTTTGATGTCATTCCTGCTATCGGGAATGTGTGTGAGAGAGGCTCTGAATCAGGCCGTATATGTAAATACCTTGTGTATTTTAAAGTCTAGTTCCATTGTAACCTCCACACCCTGGATGGGGGGGGGGGGGGGGGGACTTGGGGTTACAAAAGAAAACATCTTACTGTACCTTGCCTGGAATCAAGTGTTCCCCAAAGTAAGGTGCTTCTAACCCTCTCCCAATCTTTCCTTAGCTTCAAGGAAGGTGGTCAAGGATAAGGAGTTACCATGAGACTGGACTTCCACTTTAAGTAAAACCACTGGTGTTATAGACTAGAATAGATGGGCAAACTACTACGGCTTCTATCTGGTGCTTCCAAAAATAGCAAAGGAGATGCCTTTCTAATGCTGTTGCCTGGGCTGTCCCTTTAATTGTATTGTAAGCACTAAAGACATTAGGCCTGATTCAGTGCCTTCTCAAAACCGTGTCGTATTAGGCTCGTTCTGTGTATTATACATTTTTTTCCCGTATGCGCATGAGCTTACGCATGATTCAGAGCCTCCATCAGAAGCCTTCCGTTTACTGTTCGTAGCAGCGTAAGCCAACGAGGATGCCATTTTCTGCCTCCCGTTGCGTCCTCGACAGGACGAGGGTAACGTATACATCACCACGTAAACCTCGTATACTACAGTTTTTCAGCGTTTTTGAACGTAGCTTCCCACGAAGATTTTCCGTGTCCCGTTAGATTCTGCATGCATCTTCCTCCCAATATACGTCCAAACGGCATTTTCTGGGAAATCTGCTGTTTGTTTGCTTGTACGCATGCGCGCACCCATTTACCTCATTCATGTCCCCGTCTCAACTATTCTCTCACTTACTTATGCTTCCATGCTTACCTCAACTCACTCGCAGTTCCTGTTAACCTGTTCTTCTGTGCTTAATGCTTACCTCAACTCACTCGCGGTCCTGTCCTTCATGCTTACATCAACTCACTCGCGGTCCCGTCCTTCATGCTTACCTTAACTCACTCACGGTTCCACTTTTCATCATCTCCCATCCTTCATGCTTACCTCAACTCACTTGGGGTCCCGTCCTTCATGCTTACCTTAACTCACTCGCGGTTCCACTTTTTATCATCTCCCGTCCTTCATGCTTACCTCAACTTACTCGCGGTCCCGTCCTTCATGCTTACCTTAACTCACTCGTGGTTCCGGTTAACATGTTCTCCTGTGCTTAATGCTTACCTCAACTCACTCGCGATTCCTGTATTGAAGTTATTCCATCCTTAATGCTTACTTAAACTCACTTGCGGTTCCTGTATTGAAGTTATTCCGTCCCTAATGCTTACCTCAACTCACTCGCGGTTCCACTTTTTATCATCTCCCGTCCTTCATGCTTACCTCAACTCACTCGCGGTCCCGTTCTTCATGCTTACCTTAACTCACTTGCGGTTCCGGTTAATATGTTCTCCTGTGCTTAATGCTTACCTCAACTCATTCGAGGTTCCTGTATAGAAGTTATTCCGTCCTTCATGCTTACCTCAACTCACTCGCTGTTCCTCTTTAGATGTTCTTCCGTCCTTAATGCTTGCCTCAACTCACTCGCGGTTCCTCTTTAGATGTTCTCAGGGCATTCATGCTTACCTAATGTTCTTCATTCTCTTATTAGTTTTTGATTCCTTCTTGATTTCTTTTGGTGTATGTTATTTTTTGGCTGTGTTCATGGCTAAAAAGTGTATAGCTCAACCTAAAATAAACACGAATCATGTTTAAGTTTAAATACATTTATTTTTTTTTAAATATATTTAAAAAAAAAAAAATATATATATATATATATATATATATATATATATTTAGTAAACTGCACCGTTTTTTTGTAAAAACTTTTTTGGTGTGTGTTTGTTTTAAAATAACTTTTTTTTTCTGTTAAATATATAGTATATATACCAGCCGATACACTGTCGCGGTCAGCTGTTGTAGTCTCTCTTGTGGTGTTCCTGTGTAAAGGAAGCAATAATGATTTTTTTGGAAATACATGTTTGCTAGCTGTGGAATGAAATATTATTAATGTTCCAGCAAAGGCATGAGGCCATAGTTCATTATGCTAATGTATTAGGCTAGGGATGAGGCCATAGTTCATTATGCTAATGTATTAGGCTAGGGATCAGGCCATAGGTCATTTTGCTAAGGTATTAGGCTAAAGTTTTTAAAGACCTGAAAGAAGCTATGTTATAGGTAATTAAATAAGTAGTCTTCAAACTTACCAGGCTGGTGGGCGACCTGTGCTTGGGGGACCAGCATTCTCTCTGGGGCCTGCCACTGAACAGGATCTGAGGCTGTTGAGGAAGGAAAAATATGTTTACTTGTAATGTCAGATTAGGTCAAGGCAACATTTGTTTCATAATGTCTGTGTGACAACACCCACCTTTGCCATGCACCTCAGGGGCGGATTCTTGTGGGCTCTCCAAACCACGCTCTCCACCCGCTACATCGTCATCTAAAAGAATAGAAGCAGGGAATGAGTGTGTGTTGACAGTGGATGTACCTGTGTGTGCTTCAGTCAGACAAACATACCAGAGTGTTGTGGCTCCGGCATCTGGTACGACTCCCTGATGAACCGCTGTTGCCCCTCCTCTGTAGACAGGTCAAGTGGCTGCTCGAAGCCACCTACAGAGGAGGGGGAGGACCTTGGCCCTGGAGACGCACCACCCTCACTAGGCCCAGATCCATCCTGCACTGGCCAGACTGCCTCCTGGTGGGTCTCATTCTGTAATCCCATTCGCTCACTAGAAGAGAGTAGCATTCATAAACAGAGGCCTAACTAAGGGCTTTTGGATATCTTACAAGTAATAGTCATGTACTTACTTGGGAAATGTTGGGCAAAGAATCGCCTCACCCGGGTCCTCTTCCTTCTCTTTAGGTCCGACCAGTGTTGGATGATCTGGGTAAATGTGAAGGCGGTGCCGCTGTCACCTGCTATTTTGGCCACGATCTCCAGGGCCAACGTCCTCTTCTGGAAATCACTCGCCAGGTTGATTAATGAAAACATCATACAAATCACAATCACTGTTATAGCAGGTTGCTAACTTTCAATCCACATTACATTTCTAGCCTTCACCTATCGTTCTAGATGCCATTTTGTTGTTGCGCACATGTGGTCACTAACTTTTGGTTGGGACGCCGTTTAAAATCAAATTGTGCCCCCACTGTTTGGGCCTGCACTGCCTAATCGCATATGCATGCATTTCGCCTGCAAATCAATGGCCTGAACGCACATTTACCACCATAATGGTCTCCTGTTGCTCGCAGGTGAAGAGCGTGGGTGCCATCTTGATTGTCTGGGCCCCATCGGTTTCTGGGATGCGCACGTCCGTACGCACGCTTAAGCGTAAGCGTCATACACAGTCATAAGTATTTAAAGGGTGCTTTGAGAAACAGCTGAGTGTCTTTACAGATATCACTATGCCTGCAAAGAAAGGTAGATGCAAGACCCCCAAGTCTCATGAACGCCATGAGCGTCGTGCTGAACGGAAGGAAAAAAACATCGAGGCCTGCAACTAGGTCCCACAAAACCAGTGGCTGCTCGCATTCGACCAGAACATCCAATAGCTACAATAAGGATCCAGTGGAACACACCCCAGCCACCTCCAAATCTGCCCCATCTCAGAAGGCGAAGGAGACATCCTCAAGCAAGAATGCTCCCCAGCCCACAACATCCCAAACACAAAGGAGCACTACTAGTAAGGGCAAGGGTAAGACTCATCCTAGAAGCCCTAGCCCCCCAACCACACCCTCTCCTGCTCCTTCCCAATGTCAGGAATCGAATGTGGAGAGCCCTGAGTCACCGGGCAGCTCATCGGCAGTAACTTCTTTGGGCAGCCAGCCGATGAGACCCTGCCCCCATGCAAGTCCAGGCCAATCCATGATAAGAGAAATATCTGGCTATTCAATGCCTGCAAGTCACCCACGAATGTCACCCAATATTCCTCCCACCCACCCAGAAGAGCCATCCAGGGCAACATTAGGGCAAAACCTGCGGCGTGGCATGTTCAGCGGACCCTTTAGTGAGCCCCAAAGCATGGCGTTGGCAAGTGGGGTTTCTGAGCACTTTCATGAGCTGTATGGCAGAAATTGTGAAGCCACCAGCAAGGTACGCAAGAACCAAATCTGGGAGGAGATCACCAGACAGGTCAATTGTGTGGGGACGGAAAGGAAAGATGTGGAACAGATCCAGCGGAAATTTTCTCACCTCAAATATGCAGTGAGACAGAAGAGGAATAAGCAAAGACAGCACGGGTACATATGGGTGTGTGAGTTGGGGGGGGGGGGGTTGTTGTTGTGGCAAACCTTGTAATTAATTTTGTAAATTTTAATTTAAGGGTTCAAACAGGAGGAGGATTCCCTACTAAACCACAGTACACCGCAGCTGAGGAGCTTGTCCTTGAACTTATACACCCCTCGGCACTACAGGGCTTATCCGGGGCCCTAGACACTGACAACTATGAAATGCCAGAAGGTATATATTTTTAGGATTGTTTTTTTACATTTGGCTTAGAGAACTGTAGAAACAAATCCATGACACACACAGAGCCATAGCTAGGTGGGAGCAGGGGGGGGGGTCACGCTCACAGGGTACAGCAGTTCAGGGTTGCGCCAAAGGGTGTATGTAAAACCGGTGGTGGAGTCCATTGAGAAACTTAGGTCCAGGTGCATTAAAGCATAGCTACTCCTATGTGTACCCAAGTTATGTTTATGTGTTAGCTTGCCTTTACTGTTACATTCCAGCTCCTCAAAATACTCAAGCGACTGAGCAACCCTCAACCTGTTTGCCCACTGCCACCACGTCCCGGCAGCCATTACAAACATATTCTACACAGGACCAGCTGGATCGGGTAAGTGCAATGTGCAATAACTGGTGAGGCATGAGAATTAAGAAGACTACTTCGGCAAACATATATTTGGCCAACTATCTTACAAATTTTATTTTCAATATCCCTACAGACACCACCCCTAATGGATGCAATACACCTGTCACGCTCCCGGAACCTCAATTACCACTTGGACAACTCCAGCTCTCTTGGTAAGGGCCTCAACCCCCAATCTCCGCAGCCAGCTTCACCTATAGGAGCCCCCGCTTGCCGAGACGCAGAACACGCCTGCTCGGGATCGGTTGCCCCCAGGACTTTATGGCTCAAAGGATGAGGCCTTACGGTACAGAGTGCTGGAGAGCCCGCGGCTGGAAGTGGAATCGGGTAGCCGGTATGTGAGCGTAAGGATGGCAGTCCAATAGACAGGCAAGGGTCGGCAACAGGAGTGGAGATCGAGGATGGTCAAACAAGCGAAGGTCGGCAACAGGAACGGAGATCAAGGATGGTCAAACTGGCAAGGGTCGGCAACAGGAGTGGAGATCGAGGATGGTCAAACAAGCGAAGGTCGGCAACAGGAACGGAGATCAAGGATGGTCAAACTGGCAAGGGTCGGCAACAGGAGTGGAGATCGAGGATGGTCAAACTAGCGAAGGTCGGCAACAGGAACGGAGATCAAGGATGGTCAAACTGGCAAGGGTCGGCAACAGGAGTGGAGATCGAGGATAGTCAAAAACAGGCAAGGTCGGCAACAAGAATCAGGATCAAAATCGAGGACAAACAGCTACAAGGGACTAGGCGCTATAACAGGCAATGACAGACTGACTGGGTTGAGGTTAAATAGGGAACAGGCATAATTGGCCAGGGAGAGTCAGTGTAGTGATTGGTGCAACCAGGAACTTTAAACAGATTGGACACATGGGGCGAGCTGCCCAGAATTCAGAGAGAGCTGATTGGAGGGGAGTGGTGAGGGAGTGACGTGCTGCTGGGGTTGGCCAGTAACAAGGGAACATTCCCCCCACCCACACCTGTCACTTTAATTATTTCTCCTCCGGCGGCCGCGCTGAGAACAGCGGCGCCGGAGGGCATAAACACAACGTGCTCGCGCGTGTGCGCGAGCACGAGCGCCGGAGCCGGGGACGCCGGCCAGAGAGGACCCAGGCGCGCGCGCGCCAGGAGGAAGGAGAGCCGCCGCCCGCTGCGGCCGCCGACCAGGAAGCCGCGCGGCGGTACGGGGAGCGCGACCGGAACGGGGCGCAGGTAAGTGGGTGCTGACATTACCCCCCCCCCTCACGAGGGGCCTCCGGACCCTCACCAGGTTTTTCCGGATTGTCACGGTGAAATTTCTTTACCAGAGCCCTGGCGTGAACATCCCTAGAAGAAACCCAGCATCTCTCCTCAGGACCATAACCAACCCAGTCAATTAAATACTGTATAGTATTACGCACTCTACGAGAATCCAAAATCTTGTTTACTTCATATTCTTGTGCATTATCTACTAAAACCGGAGGAGGACCAACAGGAGAAGAGTCTTTAGCAGGCTTCAACAGAGAAACGTGAAATGAGTCGGAGATCTTCATAGTAGAAGGAAGCTGTACTTTATAGGTAACATTATTAAGTTTTCTGATAATAGGATAAGGACCAATAAATTTAGGACCCAATTTATAAGAAGGCTGACGGAGAGCGATATTCCTAGTGGAAACCCAAACGAGGTCTCCACACTGAAGGATAGGTTCCTGAGACCTGTGACGATCAGCAAACTTTTTATATTTAACGCGCATAGTTTCTAAATTTTTCTTGACACATGCCCAAACCTCTTTCCGTTTCTGAAGCCACTCTTCTAAGACCGGAAAATCAGAAGGTGCTGCAGAAAAAGAAGAAGCCTTAGGATGCTTTCCATAATTACAGAAGAACGGGGATATTTTGGTACTATCACTCGGCGCATTATTATACGCGAACTCCGCAAAGTCAATAAATTCCGACCACTGCTCCTGAGTGTCAGAGATGTAACATCTTAAATATTGTTCTAGGCTCTGATTCGTTCTTTCGGTCTGCCCATTAGACTGGGGATGATACGCGGAGGACAAAGAAACCTGAATCCCCAAACGTGAACAAAAATTTTTCCAAAACTGTGATATAAATTGCACACCCCGATCGGAAACAATATTTACTGGAATACCATGAAGACGAAAAATATGCGAGATGAACAAGCGCGAAAGTTCCGGAGCCGAGGGTAGCTTGGGTAAAGCAATAAAATGAGCCATCTTACTAAATCTATCAACGACTACCCAAATCACAGTGTTCCCATGCGAGAGGGGTAAATCAACAATAAAATCCATCGAGATGTGAGACCACGGTTCTTTAGGGATCTCAAGCGGAATCAGATACCCACTAGGGGCCTTGTGTACCCCTTTACTTCGTGCACAAACAGGACATGCGTCGATAAGGGTAGTGATATCACGTCTCATAGAAGGCCACCATACATGACGTCGAGCTAAAATAAAAGTTTTACGAATTCCCAGATGCCCGGCAGTTTTGGCGTCGTGGAATTCGCGGATTACGTCGGAACGCAAATGCGGTGGCACAAATTGACGTCCTGCTGGTACATTTACAGGGGAATCATCTTGGAACGGCGCAAGAACATTAGAAAGATCGGGGAGTAGGGCCCCGACCACACAACCTGCAGGTAAAATAGGTTCCCCAAAATCTCCTCGATCTTTACACTCACCGAACATACGCGATAGAGCATCGGCTTTAGTATTTCTTACACCCGGTTTAAAAGTAATAATAAAATTGAAACGTGAAAAAAATAATGCCCAACGGGCCTGTCGAGAATTCAACCTCTTGGCGGAGCCTATATACTCAAGATTTTTATGATCGGTATATACAGTGATAGGATGCAGAGAGCCCTCTAACCAGTGACGCCATTCATCAAATGCCAGTTTAATAGCTAATAGTTCCCTATTGCCAACGTCATAATTTTGTTCCGCGGTATTAAATTTCCGAGAGAAATAGGCACATGGATGCATACGTTCAGGAGATCCAGAGAATTGCGATAAAACAGCCCCCACACCCAATTCAGACGCATCAACCTCAACAATAAAAGGTTTGTTGACGTCTGGGTGCACTAAAACTGGCGCCGAAGTAAAAGCCTGTTTTAGGACACGGAAGGCTTCAATAGCTGATGGTGACCAGTTAACAGTGAACGCGGCTTTGCGGGTGAGATTGGTGAGAGGTGCAACGATACTAGAAAAACCCTTGATAAATCGTCGATAGAAATTGGCAAACCCTAAAAAGCGTTGTAATTCTTTTAAGGATTTGGGTTGCACCCAATCCCGTACTGCCGAAACTTTTCCCCCATCCATCTCCAACCCCTGACTAGAAATAATATATCCCAAGAAGGGAACGGAGGCGACCTCAAACATACACTTAGAAATTTTAGCGTATAAGTTATTCTCTCTCAACTTCTGGAGGACCAGTTTTACATGTTGCCTGTGTTCGGAAAGGTTCTTAGAGTAAATGAGGATGTCATCCAAGTAAACCACAACGAAGTTACCCAAAAAGTCACGAAACACGTCATTAACGAAGTCTTGAAAGACCGCAGGAGCATTACAAAGGCCAAAAGGCATTACTAAATATTCGTAATGGCCATCCTTAACATTGAACGCCGTTTTCCATTCATCCCCTTGCCGAATACGGATCAGGTTGTAGGCCCCCTTTAGATCTAGTTTAGAAAAAATTCGGGCCCCCACTACCTGATTAAATAAATCACCTATTAAGGGAAGAGGATAACGATTTTTAATAGTGATCTTATTCAAGGCTCTATAATCTATGCAAGGCCTTAAACCCCCATCCTTCTTCTCCACAAAAAAGAAGCCGGCACCCGCCGGTGAAGTAGATGGGCGGATAAAGCCTTTACTCAGATTTTCAGAAATATATTCTTTCATGGCCTGCTCTTCAGCTCGATTCAGATTATAGATTTTGCCCCTAGGAGGAATGGTTCCAGGAAGTAGGTCGATGGGACAGTCATAGGGTCTGTGTGGGGGAAGATTGTCAGCGGACCGCTCAGAAAAGACATCTGCCCAATCTATATAAGGCAGAGGCAGTTCTTGGGGCGAAATCTGCACACTCTTAAGGATGGTGGAGAAGCAATGTGATCTGCAGAAATTACTCCACTTAATCAGATCACCGGACTGCCAATTGAATACGGGGTTATGGAGCTTTAGCCATGGGTATCCCAAAACTACTGGTGTTTCCGGACAATCAAACACCAGAAATTCTATAAGTTCAGTATGAGATGAGCCGGCCACCAATCTGAGAGGGGGGGTCTTGTGACTGACCGGCCCTCCCAGGATGGCCTTCCCGTTGATGGCCAAAACCTGAAGAGACTTTTCTAGAGGTACCAGTGGAACTCCCAGGATGGAGACTATGTTCCGATCCAGGAAGTTACCTGCAGCTCCACTATCTACAAACGCAGATACTGCCTGTTTGGAAGGACCCCAGAAAAGCTCTGTAGGGATTAACATCTTATCATGGTGAGGGTAATGCTTCAATTCACCTAGGTCAGCACCCTCTTCCTGACCTAGGCAAGGAAGTTTCCCGCCGGATATCCCTTATTTGGGCAAGACCTGGCAAAATGCCCCGGGGACCCACAGTAGAGACAAAGACCCAAAGACCGTCTTCGTTGTTTCTCGTCCTGAGAAAGACGGGCTCTGCCAACCTGCATTGGCTCCTCTTGAGGGGAAGAGGAGGAGTTTACCCCACCAGAAGTTGAAGGGCTGGGAGTTTGTGAAGGTCTAAAGGGCGTAGTAGCTCTAACCCTTTCCCTGGCTCTCTCCCTAAGACGCCTATCGATCCTGATGGAGACCTGCATAAGCTGGTCTAAATCTTTTGGAGTAGGGAAGTTGACCAGGGCATCTTTAATATTTTCGGACAGCCCCAAACGGTATTGGCTACACAGGGCTGGATTATTCCAGGTAGATTCTACTGCCCAGCGCCGGAACTCAGCGCTGTAGTCCTCGGCGGAATTCCGACCCTGCTTCAAGGCCCGAAGCCTGTTTTCCGCCGTGGACTGACGATCTGGATCCGCATACAACACTCCCATAGCAGAAAAAAAAGATGTCACGGAGTGTAAGGCAGGATCTTCGGGGAGCAAGCTGAAAGCCCATGACTGGGGATCTCCTTGTAACAAAGAAATAATTAAACCCACCCGTTGGGTTTCTGTGCCAGAAGATAAAGGCCGCAGCCTAAAGTAGAGTTCACACGAATTCTTGAAATTTGAAAAGCCGGCCCGGTCTCCAAAGAATTTTTCGGGCAAAGGAACCTTAGGCTCAGGAATATGAGGTGATACAGCGGGTGTTGAAGTCTGGCGGGTTTCTTGGTTGGCCACCCTCTGGGCAAGTTGATTGATAGCGGTGGCCATCGCCTGCACTTGCTGTACCAGGTCTTCCATAATGATATTTTTGGGCCTGTTATAATGTCACGCTCCCGGAACCTCAATTACCACTTGGACAACTCCAGCTCTCTTGGTAAGGGCCTCAACCCCCAATCTCCGCAGCCAGCTTCACCTATAGGAGCCCCCGCTTGCCGAGACGCAGAACACGCCTGCTCGGGATCGGTTGCCCCCAGGACTTTATGGCTCAAAGGATGAGGCCTTACGGTACAGAGTGCTGGAGAGCCCGCGGCTGGAAGTGGAATCGGGTAGCCGGTATGTGAGCGTAAGGATGGCAGTCCAATAGACAGGCAAGGGTCGGCAACAGGAGTGGAGATCGAGGATGGTCAAACAAGCGAAGGTCGGCAACAGGAACGGAGATCAAGGATGGTCAAACTGGCAAGGGTCGGCAACAGGAGTGGAGATCGAGGATGGTCAAACAAGCGAAGGTCGGCAACAGGAACGGAGATCAAGGATGGTCAAACTGGCAAGGGTCGGCAACAGGAGTGGAGATCGAGGATGGTCAAACTAGCGAAGGTCGGCAACAGGAACGGAGATCAAGGATGGTCAAACTGGCAAGGGTCGGCAACAGGAGTGGAGATCGAGGATAGTCAAAAACAGGCAAGGTCGGCAACAAGAATCAGGATCAAAATCGAGGACAAACAGCTACAAGGGACTAGGCGCTATAACAGGCAATGACAGACTGACTGGGTTGAGGTTAAATAGGGAACAGGCATAATTGGCCAGGGAGAGTCAGTGTAGTGATTGGTGCAACCAGGAACTTTAAACAGATTGGACACATGGGGCGAGCTGCCCAGAATTCAGAGAGAGCTGATTGGAGGGGAGTGGTGAGGGAGTGACGTGCTGCTGGGGTTGGCCAGTAACAAGGGAACATTCCCCCCACCCACACCTGTCACTTTAATTATTTCTCCTCCGGCGGCCGCGCTGAGAACAGCGGCGCCGGAGGGCATAAACACAACGTGCTCGCGCGTGTGCGCGAGCACGAGCGCCGGAGCCGGGGACGCCGGCCAGAGAGGACCCAGGCGCGCGCGCGCCAGGAGGAAGGAGAGCCGCCGCCCGCTGCGGCCGCCGACCAGGAAGCCGCGCGGCGGTACGGGGAGCGCGACCGGAACGGGGCGCAGGTAAGTGGGTGCTGACAACACCATCTGGAGGAGGACGCGAACATTACCATGGCCCCACTAATGCCAACCCAGCATCATCATCATCTGCCACTGCCCCAGCAGCAGCCGCCCACAAATCATCTGCAGCAGAGTCAAACACGCCCTCTGCTGGCAGACCAGCATGGGCAGCAACAAGAGACACAACTAACTGTCCCATGTGTTAGCTCTGCTGCAGAGGATTTGCCTACTACATCTGCTCTTGTTGCTAAGCCTAGACCGCCAGCATCTGCACGCGCCCAAACCTGGGGAAGTGGAGGATGCCCTCAGACACGTCGCCATGTCAGCCAGATGAGGCGTGTGCAGATCCTGGAGACAGCATGGCGGAATGACAGCCGCAACTTTCGGGCAGTGAACCTAAGATTAAGAGAGGAGCTGACAGCACATTTAGTAAACTTCAATAACAACTTCACCACCCGGCTTGCTGAAATTAGGACTAGCAACAGCCAGAGGGAGGCTATAATGAATGTCACCCAAGCACAGATGTTGGCCATCCTCAAGCACAACAAAAGCCTTAGGATGTCAATCCAGCAGATTTTCATTTATCCTTGCATTTCATTCCACATCTTTCCGCAACATTCCCACACTATTGACCTGTCTGGTGATCTACACCCATATTTGCCCATTTGTGCTTAGGCTGGTGGTTTAAGAATTTCGAAAGTCTTAAAGGGGCCACAGCACTCAAACCAGTTAGCTTGCTGACCAACCTACAATCTGTCTCTAAACTAGGTTAAAAACAGGGGGCTCGGTCACACACATCTGCAGAAGTATGCTTAAGCTGCACCACCGGCGCCAAGGTGCCCCTGTGAGGTGCAGTCCTAACTCTAGTACTAATTCTAGTCTCTAAGAGCCCCATTTGGGACATACAATGCAATAGATAAATTGGGAGCAGGCTTACCTGAGGTTGCCCTAAACCTCAAGTGCAAGCCATGGGGTGGAAGGGTCAAAGACCTTGCAATACAGCCTAGACCCCACACTCCATGTGCTTGCACAAATTCAAATGAAACAAAGGAGGGGTGGCAGCCGCTCAGACCATTTTATAACTAACCAGGGAGGTGCACATTGGCAGGGCAATTAGAATACAAAAGTCTTAAAGGGGCCACAGCACTCAAACCAGTTAGCTTGCTGACCAACCTACAATCTGTCTCTAAACTAGGTTAAAAACAGGGGGCTCGGTCACACACATCTGCAGAAGTATGCTTAAGCTGCACCACCGGCGCCAAGGTGCCCCTGTGAGGTGCAGTCCTAACTCTAGTACTAATTCTAGTCTCTAAGAGCCTCATTTGGGACATACAATGCAATAGATAAATTGGGAGCAGGCTTACCTGAGGTTGCCCTAAACCTCAAGTGCAAGCCATGGGGTGGAAGGGTCAAAGACCTTGCAATACAGCCTAGACCCCACACTCCATGTGCTTGCACAAATTCAAATGAAACAAAGGAGGGGTGGCAGCCGCTCAGACCATTTTATAACTAACCAGGGAGGTGCACATTGGCAGGGCAATTAGAATACAAAAGTCTTAAAGGGGCCACAGCACTCAAACCAGTTAGCTTGCTGACCAACCTACAATCTGTCTCTAAACTAGGTTAAAAACAGGGGGCTCGGTCACACACATCTGCAGAAGTATGCTTAAGCTGCACCACCGGCGCCAAGGTGCCCCTGTGAGGTGCAGTCCTAACTCTAGTACTAATTCTAGTCTCTAAGAGCCTCATTTGGGACATACAATGCAATAGATAAATTGGGAGCAGGCTTACCTGAGGTTGCCCTAAACCTCAAGTGCAAACCATGGGGTGGAAGGGTCAAAGACCTTGCAATACAGCCTAGACCCCACACTCCATGTGCTTGCACAAATTCAAATGAAACAAAGGAGGGGTGGCAGCCGCTCAGACCATTTTATAACTAACCAGGGAATTTCGGCCATAAAGCTCATGATAGTGCTCAGAAACCCCACTTGCAAATGCATTTTTTTTGGCCTCAGTAAAGCGCCCGCTCAAGCTCACATGCAGCAGCTGTATGCCTAATGAGATCGTGGCAACATCATCGTGGGTGGGTGGAATATTTGTTAACATTCTTGGGTGACTAACACCCCATTAATAGCTCCAACTTGTGCTCTTAAAGTATTTTGTTGGAGTGGCTTGGGAGCTGGGTGGCATAGGCTGGCTGGCCCTTTAACTTGCAGCCATTGAGCTGCACGGTGACTTAGGGCTGGCTACATTGTAATGCTGATATAGGCCACGAGCTGGAGAGGGTGTGGTTTTGGGCCTAGGGATTCCTGCCCTCATGGTCCCCTTGCCCTTAATAATAGTGTTCCCTATGGGTCAGAATGTTGGTGTACAAGGAGCATTCTGGCTTGAGGAAGCGTCCTTGGACATCAAGCCTGTGTGAAATTTAGAGGGGCCCAGATTGGGGACCAATGGAATGGATCCTTCCTTGGCCTACTGGCTGCCCTCATAGGCTGTGATTGGCCTTCAACACCTAATTTCTATATTGACGCATTAATTTTGTTCCTGAGTTTGTTCTGTGCTGCGTTATTATTACCCATTTCATAAATTTTTTAATAACAAAATATGTTTGTTGTGACATCAAATATTTGGTGATTAAAATGCATTTCTGTCAAATCTGTACTAAAGTTTTAAAGTATACATGTTATATCTTGGTTTAGTGACAAATCTATACTAGATCACATAGATTTGTTTTTCTTGTTTTTTTTTTTAATAAAACCCTCAAATTTGTGTAAAAAAAAAACTGAAAAAACAAAATTTGAGTAAAAAAAAAAAAAAAAATTAGGGGAAAAACAACAACCTTTGGGTAAAAAAAAAAAAAAAAAAAAACCCAACCTTTGGGAACAAAAAAACCCCAACATTTGGCACTAAAAAACAAGAAAAAAAAATGTAATCAAAAAAAGAAGAAATCAAATGATCCTGGACGGCTTGACCAGAAGCACTCTGGGTGTCCTGCTATAATTCCTCCGGAATGTCCGTGGTGGCTGGAGAGGGTGATTCGTCAACATACCGGGGCACCTGCTGCATTAACGCAAAGTTATGTAGGACACAGCAAGCCATTATAATCTTAATCACCTTGTTGGGTTCATACTGCAGGGCATCCCCGGTATGGTCCAGGCATCTAAACCTGGTTTCAAGCAGGCCAAAGGCCCTCTCCACCACTGCCCCGGTCTTGCGATGGGCTTATCATGGATTGGCTTGGACTTGCATGGGGGCAGGGTTATAGCCCTCCTGGGCCTGAGTCTGAGGGTGCAGGACAGTGGTCATCAGCCAAAAATTTATAGTTTATGGCCAAAAATTAATAGTCATACATTGAAAGTGTAATGCAATTCTTTCACAAAACTTACCCAGTAGCCAGCCACCAGACAATTCTCCTGATTGAAAACGACCATACAGGCTCAAATTTCTCAGGATATATGCGTCGTGGGTAGATCCGGGAAAGCCAGCCATCACACTAAGGAAGCGAAGGTCCGGGCCAACCACAGCTTGGACGTTTATGGAATGGCCCAGCTTCCTGTTCCTGTAAGAGCAGAAATACAGGTTATTAGTACACTAATGTGTGTGATCTGGCTTCTGCCATGGCGATGCACAGCATGCCGTTCAGCTGCAGGCGCTCATACTCCTCCACGTTCTCCTCAAACATCTTAACAGCTTGCTTTCACCTACAAAATGACCCCATAAGTAGAGCGGACGTAAACCCGTTTTATTGAGTGGCTTGTCATCGCCAATCAAGGCTCAGAATTGCCCACCAGCCCATAACAATCATGTAAGCTGGCCGATATAACGGCAAATTGCTGATAAACATACGTTTTTCAAAATCGCGTATACGCGTTAGTGTAAACGCATATACGCATGAACAAAGTAATGTACAAGCCGGAAAAACTCACAAAAAATACACAGATACATGCAAAAGCAACTAAGACACTAGCATTTGCACTTTCAGAGATGTCGGGGTTGAATGCAATAATGCAATATGTTTAATAGCATTTTAAGGGGACTCAAATCCCATTGCAGTAACAAAGCAGCAAGGAGCTTACCTGAAGCCTCTCCTCCATTACCTGCAGCACAGAGTAGACACTATAGCAGGGCTCCAAAGTTTGCTTTCTTTTCAATTCCTTTCTTTGAGGACTGCATAAAAAGAAGGTCTAATAGCTACTCTGTCCCTTGCTACTCGGAGTCAAGCAAGCACGGCAAGTAACAGTAGTCCCTCCTGCAACAAGGTGAGTATATGGCGCTTTCCACACTGCCCAGCATCCCAAGCCAGCATGCCCCTAGTGAAATAGATTTTGTGGGTTTTAGTCCTCTTTAAGTGTACACACATACCTTTGGCTAGGAATTTATCTTTTTAGCAATCCAGCACTTCTCCCTAATCTTCCTGTCAAAGTGACTTCCTCTTAAATGAAATCCTATATGCAATTTTTACCATATACCAATCACAGGTTTTTTCTTTGGAAAGATTGATATTAAAACCCCAGGCCTTCCGAGATTGCATGAAATCTCATGGCTAAGAGCCATTTCTGGCTTTACAAATGCAATTTTAGGATCAGGTAACTGATTAGAAAAACGAGCTGTAGGCGAAACGAGCGCTCTTTGTAAGCTAAGCTGCAGTGCAGGGTCCCATCAAACACGACAACATAATAGTGGCAGACAGGTAAGGAGATATAATTATAGGAATTACTGACATGCACAAGAAATGTTTTTATGTGAAAGAAGACAGCACCACAAAGGCTGCCTCCTTATGTACAACATATATTAGGATGAAAGCAAATATCAACTTTACTGGATTAATCTAAAAAAGCTAAAATATCTTGTGGTGTTGTCTTGTGTGTTAATGTTAGCACATTAACTAGTCTCCAGTTCCAGTACATATCCATTTTATCCTTTCATTTTATCTTTCTTTCTCCTTAAATCAGATTGGATGACCTTATGCAGAGTCACAGAACAAAAGATTTATATAAAAAAATGCGTGAACTAATATCATATCATGTGTTCCCTATATTGTTGCACATTAATATATACAGGATGTATTTCCCATCAGGCAACCTTAGGCTCAGACGTAGGGTGGCCATCTGCTTACCTCGTATAGTATAAAAAAAAAAGGTCCATTGTCACTGCTGTAAAGAGGAGTAACCACCGGCTGATTCTATAAGACTGAAGGGTAGGTGGTCTTCTTCTTCGTGAGGTATCGCTATTTTGGATACTCTGATGTGTGAAAAATCCCCCAGATTGCCTGAACTTACCTCCCTGACTATTCCCACACCGCATGTGCAGGCTTCGTCCTTACTCACCTCCAGCTGAGACGCATGCCCCTGTTTGCAATTTCTGAGTGGCTGGCACAGGTATGTGGAGGATCAACCAGAGGCACAAGCTCCTTCTAGCTTTTCTTGTTGCTCTGACCATAATAAAAACTGAACTGAAAAACTGAATAGACCGTACTAAAAAGTACAGTATCTAGTTTGGTCACAAGATGGCGATATAGAAAGTAAAGGCCATTGACAAAATAAGAAAGAAATTTAGGTCACAAAGTGATTACTGGAAAATGGAGGCTGTAGTTAGAACAAATCGATACAAAACACAATTTTCCCTATCCCAGGTTTTGGTCCAGATCTGGGATGCCCAGCTATGTGAAAACTTACAAATCGCCCCTAATAACTTACATTTCACTGATCCAACAGCCCATGAGCAGACGCTCGTCCAATCAACACTGTGCATATTAATGCCAATCATATGACTCTGTATAGACACAGAGCTTAGCAATAGTTTCCCTTTAGACTCGGGAGCACCCCCTCAGCCCAGATGAGCTGGGAGTATGGCCAGCATTAGTTACATAATCATGCAAAGGTGAGTATTGTGGAAACCCATGGGTGGGGTTACACAATGGAGCTTCCCCATTTGGGACACCTCAGGGGAAGGACAGCTTTTTTTGGACTCCAGGGCCAGATACCCAGATACCCAGAGTTTAAGCAGTCAGAGAACCTCACACATGGCTATCATGTCATATAGTCTGTTTGATAATAGGCTATTCATGTGAGGGGCTAGTCTAGTGGAGAACAAGTGATATTAGATTGGGGATGGCACTTTTAGGGGAGCGGACAATGGGACCAGACCTCTCCCTTTAAGAAGCTACATACCAAGATTTTTTTCAAATCCTATATCCCTTCTGTAGAGGTGTCAAGCCCCCTCTGGGACATTAAAGCTACTGTATAACAATCTATGTCAAGATTGTGGAAGTCTGATCTTAAATAAGAAAGGTTCCTCAGAGCCCCAAACTTTAATGTATCTTGACATTCATATACTAACCAGATGTTTTTATACATTGAATATACTATAAAATGACTGGGATTGTGTGTTCCACACAGTAAATAATCACAAAGATAAAAAAAAAATTCCTTGGAGCGTGGCCGACGCATGGCGGAGTGAGGGAGCACTAACGCAGCGCTCCAGCAATGCAGCTGCTTTTATCGCAGATTGCAGCAGAAGAGAGATTGAAGCTAACTAACCCTCCATGGGGGACAACAGGAAAAAGAAGGCAGCAGGCAGAGGAGGAGGCCGATCAGAGGGCAGCCTGGAGAGATTCCTGGTCCTGGATGACCCATCCCGCAGAGGCACGCCGCTCAAGTTGGTGGAGGGGGGGGGGGGGGAGGATCGAGCCTTCCCCAGCGAGACGCAGGGCAGCGATCAGCTGAGAGGCGGCTGCAGGCGGAGGCGACCCGCCGGCCCGAAGACACACAAGCGGAGGAGGCGAGAGCGGCATCTTGCAGCCTTCTGCCTCCCCCATTGCGAGAGAGAGAGAGGGGGGAGAGAGCCGACCCGGCGCTTGATCGGAGTGCCTGCTGCCACGTGGGTCACGAGAGCCTCAGAGTGAAGGAGGGGGGGAGATCTCCCCCACGCATAACAGGACTGTTTCAAATGAGCTGCTCATACAGGCAGCAGAGATGTCACAAATAGTAGAAGGGGGAAGGAAGGGGGAGGAAGATACAGCATCTCACATTAACCCAGATGCACAGGCTGGGAGGATGTCACACCAACAGCCTCTCCCTGGCAACATCCCCAATAAAACCTCCCTCTCCCCAGATAACGTATACCCATGTGGGATGCCCATATGGAGCCCGGATCCCGGGATTGGTCGCCGCTGCATAGACCCATGTCACCACCCAACCGCACACTGCATGTGACCTGGTCCTCAGGCTTTGAGGAGGATTTCCAGGGGACCACAAGAGAGATCCTGGAATCGGATGGATCCGGGAAAGGGGCCATCTGATACTCCTAGGAGCCAGCTCCAGTCAGCTTCTCGCCTGAGTCAAGCGCCATTGGACATCCCCTCAGAATTGGATCCCAGTCTTAAACTTATCCAGTTCCTTCCCACTAAAGCAGACCTAAAGGACGACCTATAGGCAGTTGCCCTGAGGATTGAGTGGGCTGTAAGAACTAGAAGACCTCCAGCAGCAAACGTCAGCTCTAGACACCAGAGTATCCTCTCTGGAAACTTCCAGCGCAAACCATGAAGACAGAATCTCTGAGCTAGAGCGGGTGTTCCGCAGTCAGAAACAACTCACGGATGTCATCTTGCAGTCTGAAGATCTGGAAAATCGGAATAGACGTAAGAATCTGAAACTGAGGGGCATCCCGGAATCAATACCCCCAAACCAGCTGCGGTCCGCTGCATCCAACATATTCAACTCTTTGCTAGGGAACCCTAGAGACTCAGAGATAATTATCTATCGTATACATAGGGTGACAAGCCACCCTGACGGCGAAGCTGAAACACAGCAGGATGTTTTATGCCACATTCATTTTTTCACAATAAAAGACAACATCCTACGTAAATACTGGGAACAGCGTCGGGTAGAGTGGAATGGCTGCAGGATTCAAATATTCCCGGATATATCCCGGCATACACTACGCATAAGGAGAACTTTGCGCCCCCTCTTGGATAAGATTCGGGAGGTCAACGCTTCTTACAAATGGGGTCACCCGTTTCACCTCATCGTCCGTCGAGATAATGGCGTATTCACCCTGTGGCACAAGGAGGACCTTCCCGATTTGTTTAGATTCCTGGATGTTGCCCCCATTGAGGTTCTAGACTGGCTGGATTTTAACGTGGAACCAACCCCCCCGAGGAGAGATCGGCGGGGCAGAAGAGATCACAGAGAGGGGTGGGTTGGAAGGGAGCCCGTCCGTCCGGGACCAAAGAGATAGGGTACCGGGCCTCTAGGCTAGGGCTTCTCGATGGAACGGGCTCACTCCTGGCTCAGGTGTTTCCTTTACTTGAATTTGATTACACTAATTAGATTGCCTAGTATACTATGTCATGCTGTGTTATATTATGTTTTTGCCCTCTGTTTTGTATTACTCAGGTTTTGGTGTAGGAGCGAATGTTTTGCTGTCTTTAAACGCTGATGACAGGAGGGCTCGGCGCCAAGTAGATTGGAGACGGGGTTGCTGGAGTCCCACCCCGCGGTGCGAGGCTGCTTTGCCCCAATACTTTTCTGCTTTCTCTCACTGAGCCGTTGCCTGGTGGGAACAAGCAGAATAAGGAACAGTAGTTCCATTTCTAGAAGTTGCCCTCTCTTCTTACAGAGGGGTTTTTTTTTGTTTCTCTGTTCCTCAACGTTCATATAACAAGGGTCCCCAATATACCTGGGTCGTTTCACCTAAGCCGGCTGTCGAAATCTTTAATAACCTTTGGGAGCTATCTGGTGGACCGGGCGGGGTGAGCGGCCTAGGGCAGGCTTCGGCACATAGGTTTTGCAGGGGCGCATGACATCACCGACTCTATTGTTCTTCTGCCCGTCTCCTTTATATACATCCCCCTTTTCCTCTCGTCGTTTTTTTTTGTTTTCCTTTCTCTCCCTCCTTCCTGATCCTCTTAACCACCTCTCCTTACCCTTGACATACCTCAACACAAACAGCGTCTGGCAGCATGGCTAGTTTTAAAATATGTTCCCTTAATGCAAAGGGCCTGAACATCCCTGAAAAGAGAGCCAAGATACTCTATGGGCTACACAAGGAGAGAGTAGACATAATACTTTTCCAAGAGACCCACTTCAGTGTTGGGAGAATGCCTGAGATTACAAACAAATATTTAACGAAATGGTACCATTCCCCAAACCCTGATTCTAAATCTAAAGGAGTGTCAATTATTACTCATAGACCCCGCTGGAGCCCTTGGAATCAAGGGTGGATCCTCAAGGGAGGTATATTTTCCTGAAATTCCCAACGAGTGCTGAGACCTACACCCTGGCAAACGTTAACTTACCCAACCAAGACCAGACAGGGGAGGGAATACGGTTCCTTCATCTTCCTTAATATGGCACTAGACCCGAGACTAGACACTTCTCAGGGCAGGTCAGCAATCCCTCAAGCTAAACTGGTGACCTTTAGGAAAACCCTAAGCGACCTTCAATTAATAGATGTTTGGAGAATTCTGAATCAGGGGGCGAGAGACATTTTTTTCCCACACCCACGCTTCCTACAGCAGACTTGACTATATTTTTGTTAGCCACTATTCCTTAACTCGAGATCTAGGTGACTCAATTGGCCCAATCATCTGGTCGGATCACGCTCTGGTATACCTCAATTTGCCTGTCTCCGGGGGGGTTAGGGAGCAGTTTAGCTGGAGGCTCAATGATAATCTCCTCAAGGACCCCCTGTGTATGACAGAAGTGGAAGACTCTATATCACACTTCATTGCTGACCACGCAAATGATAACACTCCTTTACCAGTTCAGTGGGAGGCTTTGAAGTGTGTGCTTAGAGGGATATTTATAAAACACAGAACCAGGCTAAAGAAAGCGAGGATGTGCCAGATTCAGGCCACCCTGGACAGTATTCAGTTGCTTGAGTAGTCTCATAAAAGCACATCCTCCAATGAGGACCTATTGCAGCCAGGGAAGCTTTAAAAAAGTTGTACGATCAGAGTTACCTGAAGTACAGGGACAGGGGTAAGGCTAAGTTCTATAAATTATCAGATAAATGTGGGAGATTGTTAGCTAGGTCTCTACATCCTAGACAGGACTTGACATATGTCCCTGTAATCAGGGGCAAAGAAGGTCGGGACGTCCATAAACCAAACCAAATAGTGGATGAGTTCCAGAAATATTATGCCGAGCTCTACAACATAGAAGGCTGCTGGGATACCCTTCCCCTGGAGGAACTAGATGCCCGCATAACAGCTTATGTAGAAGAAACCACAATACCTCCATTGCAGGGGAAATGGGAGACTTATTAGAGGTACCCTTCGAGGAGACAGAGTTGGAGATGGCGATTAAGGG
This sequence comes from Gastrophryne carolinensis, assembly GCA_027917425.1. NCBI lineage: Eukaryota > Metazoa > Chordata > Amphibia > Anura > Microhylidae > Gastrophryne > Gastrophryne carolinensis. Next base: position 155,616,485 of record CM051242.1, on the reverse strand, counting down.
GACTCCTTTGGGGAAGAGTCCGGGCCCAGATGGGTTCACGCCAAGGCTCTATAAGACACTGGGAGGGAGGCTTATCCCTTTTTTGACAAAAGTGTTCAACAGTGTATCTGAATCTTGTCCCTTCGCTAGGCAAGCATTAGAAGGCCACATCTCCGTTATACCAAAACCCAACAAAGACAAGACGCTGACTGGTAACGACAGGCCAATATCGCTAATAAATGTAGATATTAAACTCTTTGCGAAAATCATTGCTAACAGACTACAAAAACCATCAGAGTTCATTAATCATTGACAAGTACCAGGTGGGCTTCATGGTGGGAAGAGAGGCTAGGGACAATACACTTAAGACAGTTACTCTTATGCAATACGCACAAACACAGAAGATCCCATCTTGCCTGCTCTCAGTAGAGAGGAGTCCATTTTGAATCTTTGCCCCGGGTGCCAGAAAGCCTAGCTACTCCTCTGGGTACACAAGGTATGTTTATGTGTTAACTTGCCTTTACTTTTACATTCCAAACTACTCAAGCTACTGTGCAACCTTCCACCTCTTTGTCCACTGCCAGTACGTCCCACCAGCCCTTACCAACATCTCCTATACAGGAACAGCTTGATCTGGTAAGTGCACTAACTGGTGATGCATGTAACGCTAGATGACTACTTGCCACAACATATATTTGAGCAACTATCTCACACATTTTTTTCCTGTCCCTACAGACACCACCCATAATGGAAGCTATACACCATATGGAGGAGGAGGAGAACATTTCCATTCCCCCCCCCCAAATGTTAACCCAGCATCATTATCTGCCACTGCACCAGCAGCAGCCGCCCACAAATCCTCTGCAGCAGAGTCAATCATGCCCTCTGGGGCAGACCAGCATGGCCAGCAGTAAGAGACAGAACCAACTGTCCCATGTGCTAGCTCTGCTGCAGAGGATTTGCCTACACCATCTGCTCCTGTTGCTAGGCCTAGACCTCCATCAGCTGCACATGACCAAACCCGGGGACGGCCTCATCCACGTCGCCATTAAACCCAGGTGAGGCGTGTGCAGATCCTGGAGACAGCATGGAGAAATGACAGCCGCTACTTCAGGGAAACAACCCAAAGATTAAATGAAGAGCTGGCTGACAATTTTCAAAACATCAATAACAACTTCAGCACCCTGCTGGATGAAATTAGGACTAGCAACAGGCAGAGGGAGGGTATGCTGGAGCAGTGGCAGATGATGAATGCCACCCATGCACAGGTGTTGGGCATCCTACAAGGCCAACAACAGCCTTATTATGGTAATCCACCATTTTAAGAATTTTCCTTCTATTTGCTCAACATCATTTCTCTCCATCCCACCACTATTCACCTATCTGGTGATCTCCATCCATATTTGTCTCTTTTTGCCTTTGCTGGTGGCTTTAATTTTCACACCATATAGGTCATGATAGTGGTCAGAAACCCCACTTGCCAAAGCCATAATTTGGGGCTCAGTAAAGTGCCCTATCAAGCTCCCACACAGCAGGTTTAGGCCTAATGATATCCTGGCTGGCTCATCCTGGGTGGTTGACATAGTAGGTGACATTCTTGGCTGACTAACACCCGACGAATAGCAACAACTTTTGCTCTGAATGGATTGTGCTGAACTTGCTTGGGGGCTGGGTGTCATAGGCTGGCTGGCCCAATAAGTTGCAGGCGTTGAGCTGTACGCTGACTCAGGGCTCGATACATTGTAATGCTCAAATAGACCTCAAGCAGGAGAGGGTGTTGTTGGGGGGCTATGGATTCTTGCCCTACTCTTCCCCTTGCCCTTAATACTAGTGCTCCCTCTGGCCCAATGGATCCTTCCTTTGCCTAGTGGATGTCCTCATAGGCTGCGAGTGCCCTTCCCCACCTAATTTCTCTATGGTATAGAAAATTATTAAAATGAAGTTTTTATGTTCTGTGTTGTTTTTAGGCATTTTTTATCTGGTTGGTTACAAAAAGATGGGTGTTGTTAAAGGAAATCTTTGTAAATAAAAAGCTCAAATCAGTTCCAAATGTTTTTTGTATTAGTTTTTGACCATAAGCAAATCAAAGTATAAATAATTGAAAATTGTTCAATCACAATGAAATAACAAATCATGACACCAACAATTAACCAAAATAAAGAAAGTTTAACTGAAATAATTTGTAATAAGGTGGGCCCGGACTGACTGCCCAGAAGCACTCTGGGTGCCTTCATATAATTCGTCCGGAATGTCCATTACTGCTGGAGAGGGGGACATGTCGACATATCGGGGGACCTTGTGCATTAATGCAAAATTATGCAGAACGCAGCAGACAATAATGATCTTGACCTTGCTAGGGTCATATTGCAGGGCCCCCCCTCTATGGTCCAGGCATCTGAATTGGCTCTTCAGCAGGCCGAAGGCCCTCTCCACCACAGCCCGGGTCTTCCTATGTGCACGGTTATAGCCCTCCTGTGACTGCGTCTGAGGCCGCAGGATTGGTGTCATGAGCCACGGCAGCAAAGGATAACCCGACTCCCCTGAAAATAATAAAACACCAAATTAGTCTCTACTTCATAGTTACATTGTATATCATGTCATCAGAGGGAAAAAACATCATATGTTGAGACAGGGTTATCCAAAAACATTCCTAGTCATACAGTGAAACCCTAATGAAACTATTTGGTAAAACTTACCCAGAAGCCAACCACTAGACAAGTTTCCTGATTCCTATGTGCACGGTTATAGCCCTCCTGTGGCTGCGTTTGAGGCCGCAGGATTGGTGTCATGAGCCACGGCAGCAAAGGATAACCTGAATCCCCTGAAATTAATAAAACACCAAATTAGTCTCTACTGAGACAGGGTTATCCAAAAACATCCCTAGTCATACAGTGAAACCCTAAAGAAACTATTTGGTAAATGGAATTTGACTCAAACTGACCATAGAGGCTGGAATTCCTCAGGGTATACGCATCGTGGGTGGATCCGGGAAACCCTGCCATGAAACTAAGGAACCAACAGCTTGAACGTTAATTAAGTGGCCCATCTTCCGGTTCCTGTAATAGCAGAAATATAGGTTTTTAGTACCCCAAAACAATCCATCAAATAACCAAGTCAAAACCAAAAATATAAGGGACCCTTATTGTTTAAGATTGGTTGTTTCCAAATAATAATTATTACTACAACCAATAATTAATAGTTGGTCACTCGGGATTAATTAAGGTCTACATGAAAATGAATAATTAAGGTCTACATGAAAATGAATAATTAAGGGCTACATGAAAATGAATAATTAAGGGCTACATGAAAATTATTGATTTAGATATACATTAAAACATACTGTGATTCAATGAGTTAATACAAGTCAGAATGTTCACCTAAACCACATACCTATAGAGATATTCGTTAGCTGCTGGAGGCACCAACGCAACATGCGTACAATCAATCTCACCAATGACGTTGGGCATATCGGCTATATCAAAAAAACCCAACTTAAGAGCATTCCAGGCTACCATGTTGTCAGGGAAATATATGTATTTTTGACACAGGGTAGCCATGCCATCCAAAAACTTGATGAGTGTGCGGCTCAGCGTAGGCTGGGACATCCCCACAGAGAGGGCACCCAGCCTCTGAAATGAGCTGTTTGCCTAAAATTGCAGGCAGCCAAGCATTTTGGTAACACCTGAAATTGCATGCCCCTTCCATGGCCGCAGCTCACTATACAAGTTATGGTGGGAAACGCAATTAAGTTGGGTGAGCTTGAATAGCTTAACGTCATGCATGCGATCAATGTCCATACGTGTGCGGTGCAATCTGGATTTGGCCATGCTGATGCAGAGCATGCCGTGCAGCTGCAAACGCTCGTATTCCTCCACATACTGAGCAAACATCCTCCGATCCCGACAGCTAACTTTCTCCTACAAACGACCCCGTAAGTTGAATGAAAACAAACCCGTTTTATTGGCTGGGTTGTAATAAACAATCAAGGCTCTGAATCATGCACAAGCCCATACCAATAACGGACGTTGCCCGACATAACGGAGATTTGATGATAAACATACGACCACCGAAAGTGCGTATTCGCATTAATGTAAATGCATATACGCATGAAAAACAGTAACGAAAAATACGAAAAAGCATGCAAAAACTCACAAAACGTAGGTCTACCGGATCTCAAAGGATACCACACAGCTGCGATTTTGGTCAGAATATCTGATTGGTTTCACCACCAGACAGACAAACTTTGGGTGAACGTGGAGAACAGTGCCTCCCCCCTGAGAATCACAGCGCTCCCATGGATAGAGCCCTCCTTGAGACCCAAAACATACAGTCTGCCCATATTGACTCACTCTCTGCTGACTATATGGGACTTAAGGCTTAAAAAATAGCAGTTATTGCATAAGCCGGGGCCTTTTACTCCCCTGTTTGATAATCCCGCCTTCCCCCTGGGAGTGGAGGCAAGTACATTTTTAATTTGAGAGAAATCACAGAGGACCAGACTGGGGGATACCTTACAACATAACCACCCCCCAAGCTTGCAGGACTTTCGGATACAGGGGCAAGGTGAGAGGTTGTCCTGGCTTCTACACAGGCAGCTAGTTGCTTTTATTTGCTTACATTCCCTGGTCTCTTCGCTCTCTCGGCCCCTGACCTCTTTTGAGAATATCTTGAGATCAGACTCCGCACCAGCACATGCTCTCTCACTCATGTACAAAGTTCTGCAGATGGAGGGGGGCTCCGCGGAGAAACTCGGATTTGTTAGAAGATGGGAATTAGAGCTGTGCCGGGAACTGGGAGATGAGGATTGGGAAAAATCTTTCACTTTGGCGCACACGCTCTCCTTGGTGTGTAAAGCCCAAGAGAAGAACTATAAAATCCTGACTCGCTGGTATAGGTGTCCGGTTGACCTAGTCAGGTATGGGGGGGCGAATGGGGCACATGCTGGCGGTGCGGGAGAGCAGAGGGTAGTATGATACACATTTGGTGGAGCTGCCCACTAATAAGCAGGTTCTGGGACCAAGTATGCACATTCCTGACGCTAGAAAGTGTCCCTAAGGAGCCACAAATAGCTCTGCTGTCGGTGGTGCCCGGGTCGATCTCCGACGCAAAAAAAGGAATTCTCAGACATTTGCTAACGGCGGCCAGGTCCGTGATCCCAGACACTGGTGACAGGAACTGGAAAAGGAGGTAGAGGGAATCAGGAGAATGGAGGAGATTATGCTGGAGGGTGAGGAGGGTGGGAGGGAAAAAAATCACTTGGACGATCTGGACGATTTCTCAAAATATGCCGGAATTTAGGGCGCTGCTCTGTTCTGTGTGAGTGGAGTTGAGACCAGACTCTTGGGAGTAAGTGTTAAGTTGGAGCATAAAGTTTCATCGGGGTGGACCATAGCCGCCAGACTCTACTCATTACTCATATGTCACTATCCAATTCCCTATCCAATGTCCCCCTTTCCCCCCATCCTCCCTGCCCCTCTTATCGTTTTTCTCGCCCATCCCTAAACACCTTCTTCTCCCCTCATATTCCCCCCCCCTCCTCTTTTCTTACTTTCCCCTCTTATCTTACAAAGGCATTTGCAAGGTTACGAAGTAATTTACCCTTGATTGGGATACATTTCCCCTCTTAAAATTTTAGGACTGATCAGGCTGGTGGGACTTTTTGGGGGTCCCTCCAGGGGGTCCTACAACAGCATCTGGGCAGAAGTGAGAGGGGGAGAGGTACAAACTAAAAGTACCCTATTGTTGCTGCAGGAGTGAACATTGATATTTTCCCCCGGTTATGTCACGTGCACTAGGCATGGGGGAATGTTTGGAGAATGTCGCTATCTGTCTTTTTCAATGTAAGATGACAAATGTTAAGACTGTTAAACAATGTGCCAATGTGCATTTTACTGTATTTCCTCTCAATAAAAACATATTGAACAAAAAAAAAAATTCCATGACTCCTATGGCCCCATTCCTCTACTGGCTAGAAACATAGAAACATAGAAGGTTGACGGCAGAAGGAGACCATACGGTCCATCTAGTCTGCCCTTTCGTATATGCTGTATGTTCTCTTTATCTTAGGATAGATGTGTGCTTATCCCAGGCAGGTTTAAATTCAATGACTGTTGATTTTTCAACTACCTCTGCTGGAAGTTTGTTTCAAGCATCTACTACTCTTTCTGTAAAATAATATTTTCTAACATTGCTCCTGATCTTCCCCCCGACTAGCTTCAGGTTGTGCCCCCTTGTTCTATCATTAAGTTTCTTCTTAAAAACACTTCCCTCCTGAACCTTATTCAATCCTTTCACATATTTAAAGGTCTCGATCATGTCCCCCCTCTCCCTTCTTTCCTCCAGACTGTACAAATTTAGTTCTTTAAGTCTCTCCTGATAAGTTTTACGTTTAAGTCCTTCCACCATTTTTGTTGCCCGCCTTTGGACACGTTCTATTTGAATAATGGCTTTTTGCAGGTAAGGTCTCCAGAACTGCACACAGTATTCTAGCTGTGGCCTCACCAGGGCTCAATACAGCGGCATCACAACCTCCCTCTTCCTACTGGTGATGCCTCGAGCTATGCCACCGAGCATGCTGCTTGCTTTTCCCACTGCCTGGCTACACTGTCCACTCATCTTGCAGCTATCAGTAATCAGTACCCCTAAATCTCTCTCCTCCGAGGTCCTGGCTAACACAGTACTGCCCATAAGGTACTCAGAGCAGGGATTCCTTCTACCCAAGTGCATGATTTTACCTTTAGAGACATTAAACTCTAGTTTCCACAGTTTTGACCATCTATCCAGTTAAGCTAAATCATTTTCCATGTTGCAGACACCTCCAGGAATATCCACCCTATTACTAACCTTTGTATCATCAGCAAACAGACAAACTTTTCCTACCAAGCCTTCTCCTATGTCACCTACAAATATAATAAAAAGAATGGGGCCCAGGACAGAGTCTTGTGGCACACCACTTGTAACTCGCCTTTGTTTAGATTGCACACCATTTACAACAACACTCTTATACCGATCCTTCAGCCAGCTGGAAATCCACTGATCCAGGGATTGAATCCTACCTTCAATAACTTATCTATGAGCTCTTTATGTGGTACGGTGTCAAAGGCTTTGCTAAAATCCAGATAGGCAATATCCACAGCACCAGCTTCATCTAACACTTTAGTGACATTGTCAAAGAATTCAATAAGATTGGTCTGACATGATCTGCCCTCAGTAAAGCCGTGCTGTTTTGGGTCCAACAGGTCATTAATTTTTAGATGGGAAATTATACGTTTTTTTCAGTGTTTCCATTAATTTGACCACCATAGATGTTAAACTAACTGGCCTGTAATTACTGGCTTCTTCTCTACTCCCCTTTTTATGGATTGGTACGACATTGGCCATTCTCTAATCATCTGGAACCTCACCAGTTGAAAGGGAATGGTTAAGTAAATCAGTCAGAGGGGCTGCAATCACAAATCTAAGTTCCCTTAGAACTCTTGGTGGATTCCATCTGGACCCATCGCCTTACTTACCTTTAGATGTGCCAGCTCAGCTAAGACATCAGCCTCCAGAAACTCCTGAGCTGTGCCCTCCCAGCTGGATGCTGTGCTATGGCCATGCCTGCTACTATCTGAAAATACTGAACAAAAGTCGCTATTCAGATGGTCAGCCACAGCCTTTTTGAGACTGCAGGCTGTTTTTCTTCTTTCTGTCACCAATATATAGGAAAAAGGTTTTATCTCCCCTCTTCATAGATTTGGCCATTTCTTCCTCCTTTTGCCCTTTAGCGGTCCTTATAATCAGTTTTGCTTCCCTCTGTTTAATTTTATATGCCTCTCTGTCAGCTACACTTTTTTTATACTTATTATAGGCAGACTTCTTTTCTTTTATGATCATGCTGACTTCCCTAGTAAATCATAATGGTTTCTTCTTCCTTTTATTCTTGCTAGTTTGTTTCATATATTGCTTAGTTGCCTTTAAGATGGCCATTTTTAATAGTGACCACTAGGCACTCACTTCTGCTACTCTGTTCCACTCACATAATTCTCTTTCTACATACTCCGCCATTTCCTTGAAGTTTGTCTTCCTAAAGTCTAGCACTTTGGTTCTGGTGTGTGATTGCACAATGTCTGTTTTTATTCTGAACCACAAGCATTGATGGTCACAGGAACCCAGATTTTCTTCAACCCTTACCTCGGACACCAGATCCCCATTGGTCAGAACTGTTATCTCCTATAGTTGGCAATGTCACAAATTGTTTTAGAGACACTCCATTAAGTGCCTCTAATATAGTCCTGCTCTTGCATGTCAATGCACTTGGGATATTCCAGTCCTCATCAGGCATGTTGAAGTCACCTGTAATTACAATGTCCCCCTTCTCTGCCATTCCACTGATTTCATCTATTAACAGGTTATCTAGATCCTCAGATTGTCCAGGGGGCCTATATATCACACCGATTCTGACCACAGCTCCCTCCTTAGTCTGCATGGTAACCCAGAGAATTTGTAGTTCATTATGTGTATGCTGAATTCTTGTTGACTGTGTAGTCTTGACATAAATGGCTACTCCACCGCCCTTTCTATCCATTCTGTCTTTTCTGTACAATGTGTAACCGGGTATGGCTATCTCCCAGTCATTGTGATCCTTGAACCAAGTCTCTGTTATTGCAACAAGATCTAATACATCTGTGGATATAATAGCCATTAATTCACAGAGCTTGTTGCCCAAGCTGTGAGCATTGGTACACATCATGTGGATGTGTATTGTATTCTAGTGTGTCCTTGATCTTTTCCACCTCTACCCTACCACTGACCGGGTTTCCTGCTTCAATGCCCTGCTTCATCCTAAATGTTAGGGGACAGAAATCACCCTTACAAGTTACATCTCTGTCCCCTTCCTCTAGTTTAAATCAAAAAATGCTCTGAGTTCTGCTCCAAGTTCTTTTGTGCCTTTCTGTGAAGGATGCAAGCCATCCCTCTTAAACAACTCCTTTTTTGACCACCTTCTAACATGACTAATACATCCAAAGCTTTTGTCTTCACACCACTGACGTAACCACAAATTGGACTTGGCGATGTTGAGTGCCTTTTATTTTGCTATTTTGTTATTTTGCAAAGTTCCTGACTAAAATTTTGGAAGTCCCTTTGTACAACAAACAAATCTTTTTGGGATAAGTCATTTGTGCCATAATGTAGCACAATGTCCACTTGGTTATGTTTGCTTGCAGACTTCACAATATTTAGAATACGTTTCTTATCCCTATTAACCGTGGCACCTGGGAGACACTTCACTTCCTTTAGCTTATCTTTATCCTGTCCAAAGTCCACACCTCTAATTGTTGAGTCACCAACCAGAATATGCATTTTCCTATTGATTGGCTTGGTAACTGTTCCTTGCTGCCCTTTTGTACTCAAAAGTAATATATGGGGATAACTGTACACTGTGCAAAGCGTTGGGTGTTCAAATGGAAAAGGATGACACTACAATATAAATAATCCATAGCCACATCTTTTTATAGAGTTGATACTTCTTTATTTCCTAAAATGTAAAAGTTTTCAATATTTTTAGGTTACTTATGGTCTCTTCTTCAGGTAAAAAAAAATCAAATACTAGCTAGTAGTACCAGGATCTTTCTGTTTCTTAGGAGAATAGTGCAAGAGTTACCCCCACAAGTGTTCTCTCCTGCTCTAGTAAATTAAAATGTACTGATTGCCAAGATTGGGTCCCTTGTTGTCCTGGAGTGGTCTCCATGTACACCCACTCCTTTCAGTACAATGGAGGGGATGTGCCAAGCCTCTTAGAGAGGACAGCTTCTTCTGAAGCTCGTCAGTGGCTAGAGACCAGTGTGACTTAGTCACAGTAATCGGTACATTTTAACATCCCGGAGCAGGACAGAGTAGCTACAGGGTCCAAAATGTGAGTATAGACTTTTTTGTTTGTTTGTGTGGAGACAGGGATTTTAAAGCCATTAGTATTCACGTGACACATACAAACCAAGAATAGCAGGTTACCCATCATTCTAAGAAAATAATCAGAGCCATTCAATCATCATTTGTTGCTGTTCCAAGCACTTAGGTCCACTGAGACAGCCAATGTTTGTTTATGGTTTTTAATATTTACCCATTGACTCACCTCCTAATATAGACTTTATTCTCTAACCCTGTGCTTATAAAAGCAAACCAAAACATGTGTCCAAAAGTGGGGGGGCGGTGGCTGTGTAAATATCAAAATCCATAACCAAGAACTGCATGGATCTGAGTACTTTTGCTTGTACTTGCAAAATGAGGCATAAAGAAATTATTTGCATTGCTTCGCCTTTTCACTAAGAATGACGGGTGGCCTGTTATTTTTGGCTTATATGAGTCATGTAAACTCTTTCTGCACATTTTTAACTAGCATTCCCTGAATTGATCCCCCTATAAAGAGTACCTTTTGGCATTTTCCGATGCATCTGCTTTATTCTGTTCCCCATTAATGCCACCTGTTTCTGCCAGAAGTCCCACCTTGTGTATTTCCAAATGGAAACCTTATGTAACTCACAGATTTGGATACAACTTTAAAGAAAATGTCTTAAGCGATTAATATGATAAAATACACACAGGTGATTTGAAGAATACTTTTGAGTCAACTGTAACCAAAGATACTCCACTTACCTCACCATAGGCATATAATGGCATTATCTAGTCTATTAAGTCATCAAATGAAAGAACTCATTGCCGCTCAATTCCTTCATTGGTGCCTGCTGGGCTACTTCCTCTCTGCAGGGTTGGGGGCTCCCTCCTGGTCCGGTGGGTGCTGGTCTGCTGCCGGCAGGGAGACACTATTCCAGGCACCCTTCTGTCATCTATTGTGAGAGGGGGTCACAGGCCCCCCTCCTCTTTCCAAGCTGAGCCACTAAGCTAATCCTGGCCACCTGGGCAAGGATACTTTTATACTCACAGAGTAGTGCCCCTGGGGTATCCCCCCATTTGACTATTAACGTCAATAAAGCGAAGGAACATAGAGGAGGATTTCCAGGGACTGATACTGTGCTTGAAGTAAATAATGGCTTACACACTGCCTTTACAGCCAAGTTATATTTCAACTTTATTTACAGTGGGAAGAAATTAGATCTAGTAATTAAATTGAATTAAATTGAAAACTGCAACATTTTTCTGAACTTGGGTTTTAAAGTGGACCAATACCAGCCCTGGAGTATATGAGAGTCCAGGGGGGGCTGATTCCTGCTCCCCCGGTATCCAAAACTGGGATGCTCCCAGTCGCCCAATATATTTACCTGTCCAACAAGCCTGTGGCACATGTGTGACCGGCATCACTTGCATCCTCTTTCGGCTGTGAGTTCCCACGCTGCTGCAACTGAATGTCTGTGTGTGGCTGTGCAGAGCCAAAGGATGCAAGTGATTCTGCACACCGCCAATGTGTGCGGCTGGAATTCCATTTAGCTTCTCCACGTGCGCATTGATATGCTTAGCCGGAGAAGCTGATTGGATGTGTGGCTGCGCATGCACAGTTGGACCGAGGAGAGGTGAGTTTACTGGGTGAACGCTGGGGTTTCACACAGCGGGCCACTCCAAACTGTGGTGTCCCAGGGGGCAGACCAAAACCTGGGATAGTAAAAATCATAGTAAAAAGTCAACTTTAAATGTGACTTGTTTTTTGGAAGGGATCCATGTGGTTGCGCCAATTGCTTAACACACAAAAAAGAGAACAGCTAAAAATGATGTGTGCTTATAGTCTGAAGAATTTCTTTTATAGCATTGTCAGCCGCATGATGCATTGTACCCGAGAGCATAGAGAGAAGACAATAGCCATGTACAACATCAACCAGAACGCAATGCCAAGTGCTAAGGCACCAACCTATAAATAGACCTCCATAAAGCTGTCAACGTTTGGGCTATTTTGGGGTCATACAGAGGGCTACTGGAAAAATATTATTGATCTTTACAATAAAATTCAAATTTCTGGTAAGAAAAACATATTTATCCTATTAGTAAATTGACCCGAAACCTAATTCTGCATCTTTTTTATTGAAAGCTTTTGTTTTTAGTAGAAGCAAATAGCAAGAGTGTACCTCTCGTCTGTTGTATGGATCTGATTTATTTTACAGGAGGTCCACTGACTAGTCTTCTTCAGTGGCATCCTGATTTTGGATTAGACACTGGCCAGGAGCCAGAGTGTTTAGAAAGGAGACCTGTACTTTTCTACTTTGTTTTATTTAGTGCTTTGTACGAGTAGCTCTTTTATTTTCAGGAGAAGCTAATAACACGAGTGTGCCTCTCTTCTGTTGTATGAATCTGATTTATTTTAAAGGAGGCCTGCAAAATAGTCTTCTCCAGGGGCAAAATGCTTTTGGATCAGACTCTGGCCAGGAGCGTTCAGGTTGGGGGCATGCACTTGTCATGTCAAAAATGTCAAACAAGGCTAGAAGATGCAGTGATCAAGAAACGTCACATCATGACATAGAAAGTAGAAATATGGGCTTATTTATTGTCCCTGTCTGTGCTTCAGTGCCACTCTTGTGGCCCACATGACCCCCAGCTAAAAATCTGGTTAGTTGGAGTATTAAAAGCCTGTTTTTAGGCTTCCTAGGACTCATTCCGAGCAGGGCGGTCCAAATCAAAATGCGTCTGGGGTCTAGTCAATGAACCTAAACTCTTGTCTCACTTTAATAAAATATTCACTTTGGTTTGACTGCCTTTTACTCTAGCTAAGTTATTAACTATTAGACCTGGTAAAGTCAGCCAATCTGTCTTCTTCTCGTCCAACGTCTGTATGAAATTTTGGGACTTAAGCTCACAGGTTGGTGAAACGAGAAGGCCATTCAGTAATTCCTGTTTAGATCTAAAGTTTACCTGTCTTCCTCCTCATATGGCTGGTTGGATGATAAACATGAATGAGGCTCTGCAGAGAACAGAACTTGAGGAGTACCTAATTGTAGTTACTTAAGGAATCCCGCACAGTTTAATATGTCCTACAAATATGATTAGAATGTAATACTGGTTCTGGCTAGTAGGGGATCACCCTAAGCTCCTACTGCATCCTGACGAAGTGGTGGGGGGCCACCATGCAACGCATCGATGTGAGGAGTGAATGGTGGGGGGATCCGGCTTTGCTTATCTGATCTACTGACTTGGTGATATCCTTTTTGAGATTTATACAGTCTTTTGCACATTGCTTTTTGCACTTATTGCACTTTAATTGCACTAGTCATACCATATTGTTTAGCACAACAGCACTTTCAGACTGTATTTATTAAATTGTTGCAATATCAAATATATATGCATTCTTTGCTGTATTAGAGCCATACAATTGCAGGGTCCATCTCCCAAGCATTTTATCTGTTTTTTAACTGTCCTTGTCTTTATGTTGTAATGTGAGTGTTAAATAAAAGTTTATTATAGAATATATTGAGTGTGGCTTATTTTTAGGGTTTTTTTAGGGTCTATACTGGTAGCCCAATTATTCTTGTTCTGTAGTTCACAAAGCTTGGCATTACAATGACACAGTTAATTTTAAACCCACCTCACCCAGTTAGTTCTCAAGGTGAGATAACCCAACAAAGTTCTCAAATGAGTTCTCCGCACTAAACAATCTTCTTCATACAAAATAACTGCGCTTTTATGGCGAATTATAACTTATAAATGTCAATGTTGCTGACATTTTGTACAACTAAAATAAATAATAATAGTAATTTTGATTATCTTGGCTGAGCAGCAGATGACACTGAGATAATGAAAGTGTCAAACCTTTCTTAAAATGTTCCTTCATTTCAGACCTTGGGAGACCTTGGAAAGCTGATTTTCTAGATCTAATAAAGATACGAGGGCTCCAGCAAGACATATTATGATATAAACCTAAAAAATGACCAATATGTGTCTGAAATAGAAGATTTTATAAAAAAAACACAAGAGGATATTTACAACACAGAGATAGTGCCCTACAAAATATCTTCTGCATGTTTTCACATGGAGCAACTCTCCCCAGCCTGATTGTCTAGCACCAGGGTGAGCCTCACATTAAAAGGGACCTAAGCTCTATATTAACTTAAGTTACTACTTTCTTATGCAGTCAAAAATCTCCTTCACCTGGCCAGTGGCGGAGGGTTTAAGGACCGAGGGGGTTTCTTGGACCTGAGGTGGGTGACACTGGGGGTGAGGTGTTGGGGACCAGACATGACTGAATTACTTTCGTTATTCGAGTTCCAGCAATTACTTCAGATGGTACACTTTAGCAAACAATCTAGTTGCATCACAACTTCAAGATATCCCACAGCCTTCCTCAGAACTGTAGCTCCACTTAGTTCAGCTGTAATTACTCCTATACGTTAAGTGCATAAGCAATCCTGTCCCACTCTGCTGAGCTGATTGGGGGACGGGATGAGAAAGAGAATGTTCTTGGCTGAACCTGTAAACCCAGCTATTTCTGTTTCAGTTTAAAAATGGAAAACAGTTTAGGACACTGCAAAATGTAGCCCGACGCAATGGTGTAACAATTACCTTTGACTGCAGTATCACTTTAATACTGTTGAAAAATACATTTTCCTTCAAGTTCAACCAGGTGATAGACGAAGTTACTACTAATAGTAACTGTTAATGGTTTTCCTTTAAAAAAAAAAGCATCTTCTGGGAAGCTATTGCACAGATTAATATTTCTTATGATAAAAAAGAATTGTCTCCTCTGGAGATTCAATCTTTTTTTCTGCAAGCGGGGGGAGTGGTCCCTTGTCTTTAGAGTGGATTTTACATTAAAAAGTTTTTCTTCATATTTTTTTTGTATCGGTCATATACATCGGTTTATACAAGATAATTATGTTGCTCCTTAGATGTCTCCTCTCAAGACTAAATAAATCTAATTCACATAAGCTTCCTTTTTAACTAAGGATGAGTGAGCCCGAGCTGCAAAGTTTGGGCTTTGATAAAACTAGTTACCTTTTGGGCTTTAAGATCACTAGTTGTTGGTACACCTTGCATTAGACCCTTTTGAGCTTTGATGAAACTACTTAATTGTGGGTAAACCATGCACTAGACTCTAAAAACCAGTTACTTGTTGGCATACCTTGCATTAGACCCTTTTGGGCTTTGATAAAACAAGTTACTTTTAGGCACACCTTGCATTAGACCCTTTTGGGCTTTGATAAAACAAGTTACTTTTAGGCACACCTTGCATTAGACCCTTTTGGGCTTTGATAAAACAAGTTACTTTTAGGCACACCTTGCATTAGACCCTTTTGGCTTTGATAAAACCAGTTACTTGTGGGCACACCTTGCATTAAACCATTTGGCCTTTAATGAAACTACTTCATTGTGGGCACACCTTGCATTAGACCTATTTTGGGCTTTGATAAAACGAGTTACTTGTTGGCACACCTTGCATAACACTTGGTGGGTGTTAGATAAAGCTACTCATTTGCTGGTACCCCTTGCATTCTGCTTACTGAGTGTTAGAAAAAGCTACTCACTTGTGGGCACCCCTTGCATAAAACTTACTGGGTGTTAGAAAAAACTACTCTCCCTTGGGCACTACCTGCATTCTACTTACTGGATGTTTGATACTACTACTCCCTCTGGCCATCACCTGCATTGTAAACATTGGGTGTTTGATAGTACTACTCACCTCTGACCATCACCTGCACTGTAAATACTGGATGTTTGATACTACTACTCACCTCTGACCATCACCTGCATTGTAAATACTGGTTTTCTAATACACATAATTATTTTATTCTTTTATATTTGTTTGCAACTCTATGTTATAAAAAAGTTTTCCCTAGCAACCATGTTTTCCCTAACAACAATATGTTTACCTTAGCAGTCTTGATCAAAGCTTCTTCATGCTGCTAATAATAGGCTTGGCTATGGCAAATATGATAAATGTAACCACTTCTGCTCACTAACTAAAAGGTACTGGAAGAATTCTCACACGTGGGAGGTCATTGCTGCTGATAACCTTACCTGTTACATTAGACTAATTCTGGGACTTTTAGTCAGTAGTTTTTTTCTTAAGGCCAGGAAAACCATTCCCACTGCAGCAACACAGAGCCCCAGGTATATGAGAATTTTAGAAACAGCATGTAGAGAGGTAAATAACAGGTGAAGAACAATAAGAACACCAAAAACCTGCCACAAAGGGAATTTTCCTTTAAACACCATGTGGCTGTAGATGGCAGCACCCTGTCTTCTACGGAGTTCTTTATGTAGGCATCCCAGGACTTGGCAGCGGTGGCGGGCTGTGGTACAAGAGGATCCTGCAGAGGTGGTGACGGGAGATGGAGGTAATGAAGAGGTGCCTCCCCTTCACAAAAATAAATATATACAGAGATAAATAAAAAACAAATAGAAAACAAATAAAGTAAAAAAACATATTTTTACAGGTTTCAGTGGGTTATCCACCATGTGAGTCTAAGTCTACCTCCTGGTACTGCAAGCCATACCCAATGGTGGTGGAAGTGGTAGAGAATTGAACAGCATGCTCATGCTTACCCTCCCTTCTAAGGTGATGCTGTTTTTTTTTAGTTTGTACAGTGCAACAGAATACGATAGCGCTCTATAAATAAACAATAATAATGTTTGTTTGCTTTGCAGGTCCCTGGGGACAGACGTTGTGCAGAGATTATTCACAATTATCCCTCTTCAGTGACTGGTGGCACAGCATACAAATGACCCAAGATTTGTCATCTGTGCACTCTTTGAGAAAATACTATGCTGGTGAGATTCTTTGAGATTCTTTTTCAGTGCTCAGTAACTGGGCATGGCGGGCAGTAGTATCTAGGGGCTGACCGCAGATGGTTTGCACCCTTCTCCCTCTTCTGCTGGCTGCCTAGGGCTGCATGGCCACCGAAATCTGATTGCCTTCAGTCTACGTTGGGTCTAGGATTTCGTCATCACCCCTCAAATTTCACAATGAAATGGACAGTTTGCTTTGTTGTTTTCTGTATGTTATTATTTTGAGTACTTTCCCTACCGTATTTTGTGCAGGGCAATCGTCCTACTGTTACCCCCAAATTGGCCTCTGACGCTTAAATCTGTGCAAAATTAATATTTTATTCATATTTTTAATTTATTTTTGTATGTACAGTATTTCTTTAATTTTGTTTTTTTCCGGTATGTTATTATTTTGAGTACATTCCCTACCTCATTTTGTGCAAGGAAATCTCCTTGGTGTTGCCCTCCAATCTGGCCTCCGCCACCCATACAAAAACAAATATTTTTAATTTATGTATTTATTTCTTTATTTTTTTTTGTTTTCTGTTGTGCAGAGTAGTCACCCTCATGTTCCCCTCAATTTGCAGCCCTGTAACCCTTGCTATCCCCATTTTACAGTAATTTTTGGGCCCCCAAATTTGGCCCCCATTGACTTCAATAGGGTTCAAGTTTGGAGACCCAACCCTTACTTTAGCGGCAAGTTCTGCCAAACTCATCGAACCCGAACTTCCACGGGCTCACTTATCACTATTTATACCTAATCTCTTAATATTACATCTGTCCCGTGATTGCAGTCAATGCATGACAATAAAAATATTGGAAAACACTGCGCTATACAGGAATATGCCAATATAGCAACCTACAAATAAATTTAGGATGCAAAGAAACAGAAGCTGCTACAACGTGCTGGACCAATTATTCCCACAAGTCCAAAGGTAAATGATATAAAAAAGCACAGAGCAAAAATTAATCTTTCCAAGAGCAAATAGTCACTGAATCCGAAATGAGGAAGCAGCAGTCCCGGTGTGCATGCACAATTCACGCTGTGCCCATCACCTTTAGGAAATGCTCTTACCAGATAGTAGAAATATAAAAGCAGAATGAAAAAGAGGTCTCCTCCAAGGCGTTTAACATCTGTTTAGACCAATCCCAATCCACCGCCGTAGGAATGGTAAACTCAATGCATACCAGAAATTTGTAGAAAGGAAGGAAAGAGCAAAGAAAATCTAGTGCAACTCCGATGGACTATGAACTAATTTAATAGAAGTAATTTAACAGAAGTAAAGCACTTACAAACAAATGTGGATACACTACAAGAAAAGAGGGAAACCCACAGTACCCTCTAAAAAGTGCCAAGGATGAAACAGTTGCACCACTTTAAGGGTCCAAATCCTATATACTATAACTAATATGCTCTCAGATGCAAAGGTGCAAAAATACAACAAAAAATGTGCTAAACCCACCTATTAATCAATTCAGGTCCACATGAGTGTACAAAAATAAAGCAGAATAACATACCATTGAGCAGGGAAACACACCGTGGTGATGGAAGTGAAAGAGAAAGAAATGAACAAAAGTGCATACAGACCAACCAGACGTGGACCCCCCACAGGTAACAACGCCGAGCGCGTTCGTAGTGTCTCCTGCACTACTTTAAGGGCGAGTGAGTGCAAGCACCTACCCCACCTGCAATAAATGTGCATGCAGAGCACCTCCCAGGTCCCCCTGCTCCAATCAATGTTAACAGACAATCCCACATGGTCCTCCCAGCCCTCCCACACCCTGCCCAATGCACCTGTAGCCAACTCAGAATCAAAGGGATGTGGTGGGCCGGCACCACGTCATCGTACTCCGGCCGGAAGTACGTCATGTGGTAAGCCGGCCCCCGTTGCTAAGTGACAATAAACAAAAGCAGATCACACCACAGCACGTAGTGTGATCAGACAGCAGCAGATGACAGCAGCGCTGCCCGGTCACATAGCCCAAATCACGGCCGGCAGAGACATGCGCCCAGCCGTGATTAAAGCCACCAATGATGAGGATAAAAGAAGGCTATACACGGTGCGCATAAGAGCGGATGGGAGAGGGAGGAGAGAAAAATAAGGGAGGAATCACAGAGAGGGCATTTAAAAGCCCACATGCTTAGGGAACGAGGGCTGCTATGGGGCCCAAGCTATACAGCAGATAAAAAGGGATTAATAAATCCACTAATATGCAGAGCAAGTTGGACCCTGGGAGGCACATATGCACCACACACACACAGTGCGGTGGTGTCAAAATGAGCCTAATAAAATACATGCAAATACACATAACAAACAACCTATACAAGATAATATAAACAAATATATAAACAGTATAAATTCATTTCTATGTTGATATACCTATATACATATATTCACAATTATAATTAAATCCAAATAAGGTAATGTATATTGTGTCAATTCGCAGATACCCAATCTTAGGGGAATGTAATAGGCCAAAGGTTTCATAGATCACTCTTTACACACATGATAAAAAGGATGCCAAAACCCCTAAACAAGGAAAGAGGGGGGGGGCATAGCCCAAATAGGCCTTATCAGAGTGGAAAAGGTTCCTAAATTGAGACATCATGGTACTGCTCCAACTGTGGCACACACAACTAGCCACATCAGAGCTGTATGTCACACGCCGTAATATGGTCAAGGGGAGGCAACCACAAATTCAAACGGGTGTAAAGCAGGCAATATTGTGGGCTCCTAGGTAGGCTAAAGTCCAACAAGAATGACAGGGAGATGTGGGATCCCAGGTGGGGGTCGGTCTCAGCTGCAATGGTGGAAACTCCTTTTCACTGGCATCCTCAGACTGTCCAGATGTTTCACAGCTGTTAGAGGTACGACAATATAAGGATGCACACTGTTCACGTCCGTGGCTGGTTCATCCTCTACACAGCATAACCGGGATTACGTGTGGATAAACGCATAAAAGTCACTTTGGAAGGTGTTCCCATAAGTCCCCAGCGCGGCCGTTCGCAGGGAAATGTTAGGGGTCCCTCCAAATGATGAATGGTGATGTCCCCGCACTTGTCCGCCAATGCATGACAATATCTTATCTTGGAAACAGCTGCTTGACAACAAGTGTTTCTCCCAGTTTTACTCCCCCAAGGACATATGTGGCCTGTAGATTATTAGACTCCAAGTGCATGACTTTCATTTCTCCACATTGAAATTCATTTGCCAAGTGGATGCCCAGACACTCAATGTGTCCAAGTCAGCCTGAAGCTTGTGAACATCTTCAATGGACTGCACTGTGCTACATATCTTGGTGTCATCTGCAAAAATAGAGACAGTGCCATCTTCTATATCATTTATAAACACTAGGGTACATTGCTTACAATCTAGGTACAAGCTGTATTTTCTAACTCGGAAGACCTCAAATTCCCCAATAAGTCTCTATGGGGCACAATGTCAAATGCTTTTGCAAAAGTCAATAAAAATTATATCTACAGCCGCCCCTCTGTCCAGGTTAATATGCAGAGGAGCAGGCGGGTATATTCGAATCGGACTGAATCCTCCAGCTCCTGAAAACAAAGGGATCACATGACCACTGCAAGACAGGGGAGGCACTCTGAACTGCGTTTAACCCCTTGACTTTCTTTTTCCTTCTGTGGCTGTAGGGGCACTCAATATTAAAGCCAGCAACATTACTTTTTTCATTTAACTATAGTACTACTACTATAGTGCATATCCATGATTTGGGGAAAGCTACTACTGGTTAAATATCTGTACAGTACACATAGTTCTTGCGAGCAGAAATATTTGCAACAACATTTGATGACTGTAGGGCCACTGTGAGCCAAAAACACACCAAAAGACACATTTGATTCCCATAGTAGTAAAAAAACACAAGGTTTATAAATAAATATAGAAACAAAGGCTCCTCCCAACCCTGGTGGTTCAGCATTAACTTGGCAGGATGGCAAGGAAGCAGGCGGAAGGACCTGTGTCCCCCCCTCACTACTGATACTAGTGGGGCGGCTGCAATTGCATCTCCGTGGTAAAAGTGGACCAGTGCCCATCAAACCAAGAGGAAACCCCCACCCACAGACCTAATCTCTCACACCAAGAGCTATTTATTTTCTTCCAAGGGACCCCTATACCATTTTACATGTTGTGGTGGCCAGAACTATTTTTTGGCACTCCCAAATGCCGGATACTGGGGACTATCCAGATGGAGGGTTTCAGAACTGGATTGTCCTCGCTCTGGCTAATAACAACTAATAACAACAGCGTATGGCTGGTGAAAAATCACAGGTAATATCTTGCAGCTGTCTCTCTAAGAACTGCAGTATATTAACCATCCTTGGCTCAGTAGCATAATTTAAAGGGCAGAGACATAGACTGGACTCTACCCTATCACCAATCACCTTTTCCAGGTGGGAACCAGCTTGGTGTAGAGGATGTTCTGGTTCCTAAAGTAACTTTGGGTTTCTAGATTTCAGATTTACAAAACCAGCATAACTACAATCTGGTTATGTCTTGCCTGTGCATGGGGGACTCACAATCTCTATGCTGAGTTATACAATAGCTTGCCCCCTACACATAGAACACATGGACTTTGTATTGGCATGCAGTCATGGGATTAATATTTTAGATGTTATAAAACAATGATTATCTTCAATTTGATCCCTGAGCAGTAGA
Organism: Gastrophryne carolinensis; assembly: GCA_027917425.1. Classification (NCBI taxonomy): domain Eukaryota; kingdom Metazoa; phylum Chordata; class Amphibia; order Anura; family Microhylidae; genus Gastrophryne; species Gastrophryne carolinensis. Next base: position 155,595,150 of record CM051242.1, on the reverse strand, counting down.
CCAATATTTATTCATATTTATTTATCAACATTCTCAGGGATAGGTCAGGATACTTAAATCTGGGGAGAGAATATAGCGAGTCAATAAGCTCTGGCATATGGGGATGTCTCTATGTACAACTTACTATAGGACATTAAACTCGAACCTCAAAGATTTACATCTTCTTATGTTAGTCTAATAAAGACCACATTCTATATTTTGCTTCAGTTAGTGTCATCCTACTTTACTACTGCCTAATCAATTAAACAAAATAATAAAATGTATATACCGTATGTTTACCCCATAAGACGCATACAGGATTTGGCAGAGGAATGGTGTGCTAAAATACCCCCCAATAACCCCATAACAGACAGTGTGCAGAATCCCCCCCAATCACTCTATAACAGACCCCACATTACCCCACATGCAGTGAGCGGCATCCCACATCAAGGAAGTGAGCTGAATCCCACATTAAAGACATCCCAATTACAGACATTGTGAGACATACCGATTACAGGCAGTGTACATCGAATCCCAATTACAGGCAGCGTGCGTAGCATTTCAATTACAGGCAGTGTGTGTGGCATCCCAATTACAGGCAGTGTGCGTGAAATTCCATTTACAGGCAGTGTGCGTGAAATTCCATTTACAGGCAGTGTGCGTGAAATTCCATTTACAGGCAGTGTGCGTGACATCCCAATTATAGGCAGTGTGTGAAGCAATCTAATTGCAGGCAGTGTGTGTGGCAACCCAAATACAGGTGATGTGAGGCATCCTAGTTACAGGAAATTTGCATGGCATTCCAATTAAAGGCTGTGTGCAGCATGCCCCCTACAAAACTCCCAAAAAACAACATTACAGGCAGTGAGCTGTATCCCACATTAAATATATTACAATTACAGGCAGTGTGAGGTATCCCAATTACAGGCAGCATGAGGCATCCCAATTACAGACAGCATGAGGCATCCCAATTACAGGCAGCGTATGTGGAATCCCAATTGCCGGCAGTGTGTGTAGCATCCCAGTAACAGGCAGTGTGCATGGAATTCCAATTACAGGCATTGTGCGTGGCATCCCAATAACAGGCAGTGTGTGTGGCAACCCAATTACAGGCATTGTGTATGGCATCCTAAATACAGACGGTGTGAGGCATCCCAGTTACAGGCAATGTACATGGTATCCCAATTAAAGGCTGGATGCAGCATGCCCCCCACAAAGCCCCCAAAAAGAACATAGACACAGAGACACCCACAAACATACATTACCACCACTCACTGCCTCTACTATCCTCGCGGTCGCTGCCTCCACACAAACAAGTTCCCGAGGTGTCGGTCCTGGCAACCGGGTGGGTGTGGGCCGTGACTTGTACCTGCGTCCACGGTGTGGTGTCAGCAGCAAGGGCAGTGGTGGCGGGCAGTGGAGGCGGGCAGTGGAGGCAACGGACAACGATAATATATGTTTGTGTATGTGGTTGTCTCTATGTTTTTATGTCGGGGAAAGACTGCTGCGCCATGGAAGCTTCAGGAATGTAAGGCTTTTTTTGTTTTTTTTACATTAGCAAAAAAAGACGCACTGACTTTTCCTTCCACTTTAAAAATACAGTATGTTACTCACCTGACCTGGCTAGAGGGTGGTGAGTTCAGGAAGCAGATTTCTTTAGGCCCCAAAGGTCTTGTTGGACATGTGTAGGATAGGGCTATCTCTCCTATACACAATCTTTTAGCACAGATTGACATAACACTGGTCTTCTGAGGAAGTTCCACTTCCTTTTTTAGTAATACCAGGATCACAGTCATATGAACTTCAGGTCAGCACTAGCAGTGCAGTTGACAGATGACAAAGTTCTTATAGGTATCAGTCACCTTGGTACACTTCTGGCACGCTCCAATGTTTCTGCCAGGACTGCAGTCTCATGCCAGCTTCTCTATGCAGGTTTCTTTACACTGGTGTCCAATTAAATTACAGTTCTGGCTGTTGGTATCAGCATCTTACTCTGTCACTGCTTCTTATACTTCCTCTGGCCCAGGTCTTATGCAGAATTAATAAGTACTAGGACTGCATCAATACACTGACTGCTTATATGGTCTCTGTTCTCACAATAATGCTAACTGAAACTTGGTAACAAGTAGAGATGAGCGAACTTTTGAAAAGTTCGATTCGGCCGATTCGCCGAATTTCACAAAGAAATTCGGGTTCGGCCGAATCGAACTTTTACGAAGTTCCCCATCAAAAATGCTGGCATGGTGGGTGCGGGCCGGCTGGTTCCGCTGACAGCGGAGCCGGCCGGCGGGCCGGTAAAGCATTTTTGCCGGCATGGTGGGAGCGGGCCGGCCGGCTCCGCTGTCAGCGGAACCGGCCGGCCCGCTCCCACCATGCCGGCATTTAAAAAAAAAGCAAACACTTACCTGCAGGTCATCTGAGGGCGCGTCATCTGAGGGCGCCTCTGATGACGCGCCCTCAGATGACAGCTGAGAGCGGCGCCGGCCTCCACGCTCCGGACCTGCAGGTAAGTGTTTGCTTTTTTTTTAAATGCCGGCATGGTGGGAGCGGGCCGGCCGGTTCCGCTGACAGCGGAGCCGGCCGGCCCGCTCCCACCATGCCGGCAAAAATGCTTTTTTTTTTTAATGCCGGCATGGTGGGAGCGGGCCGTCCGGCTTTACCGGCCCGCCGGCCGGCTCCGCTGTCAGCGGAACCGGCCGGCCCGCTCCCACCATGCCGGCATTTTTTTTTTTTTTAATTTCAGGAAAAATTCAATCGGCACGAACCACAAAATATTCGGGTTCGTGCCGAATCGAATATTTCCTGAAATTCGGAGCGAATTCCGGTTCGTCTGAACCGGTTCGCTCATCTCTAGTAACAAGCTATAGCACATGACTAGAATGCTCTAGATGCTCACTCACTAACTGAAACCTTCATCGATTTAATCACATACAGTATATGTGTCTGTACCAATTCCTCTTAATTACCTGTTTCCCATCCAGTCCTTACCTACTTACCTATTTCATACGGTTTAGCACCCAAGCACCCATCTTCAACATGCCACATCTACCTGACAGGCATGGCCAGCCGGGCACCAGTCCAGTTTCTCTGTAAGGGGGCGCCAAGGGCTCTCAACTGGAAGAAGCAGAAGGCCTCTCCTTTCCATAATACCTCCATCTCTCTACTTTCTTTCCTTCCTCTTGAATTTCTCTTTTCTCCTTCTTTGTCTTTTATTTCATGATCCCCTTTTTCCTCTCTTTCTCCGTTCTACCTATGTTAATTTTATCACGTTTCTCCTGTCTGCCTCTCTTTGCAGCTTCTTCACATCTTCCACCTCTTTTACCTTCCTTCCCTCCATCTCTCTTTCTTTTTTCTTTTTCCCTCTCTTTCTCTGTTTCCTTTCTTTTCTTTCTTTCTTTCTTTTTTTTTCTATTTTTCCTTCTCTCTCTTTATTTTTTCCTTGTTTCTTTTTTTTTCTGCATTCCTAATTGTTTCCCTTTGCTTTGCACTCTGTCTCTTAGAGGCCGATTCATTAATAGCGGCAGGTAGCGACAGTTGAGCGACTGTAGCAGTATTTTCACAGCGACCGCTAGTAGTCGCTGTGCTTGGCCATTGTTCGGTTGTTGATAGCGACTGAGTCGGTGTGCAGTAATGTTGAATACGGGGTGACGAGTCGCTATTTGACAGGTTCCGCGATGTATGGGTGCGCATGATAGCGACTGGTCAAAGCGACCGGCTCCCACCATATTCATCCAAAAATTACGCTCATAAAATTCTCGCGCTGTGAAATGCATGTTTAAACCCCAGAGCGTTGGCGGCGATGTGTTAAAAGTAGTTTTTTAACCCCCAAACCACCAAAAAAAAACAAAAAAAAAAAAATGTATAAAGAATTTAGTAATATGAATACAATAATATCAGACCTGTAATATCAATTCTGCACAATTTTTTTTTTCTTTTTTTTTTACCTTAAAACATGGCAGAAGTGGTCACAGAATTTTTCACATTTAAAAAAAAAAAAAAAACATTAATAACAATTATGAATATTTAAAGATTGTTCCATTAAAATGCATTGGAGCGCGCCAGGTAGCCTGTCGCTGTTCAAGGTCGGACGCTGGCGCTGTGGGCTGAGGCTGGAATAATGATGAATGAGTTGCTATATGGCGCTATCTCAGTCGCTAAGCAGGATTGGCTTGATAAATGTGTGATTGTGGTGGGGAGCCGGCGTTCTCGTGGCGGTGCCCGTCATTACCGGTCGCTCACCAGGCGCTACCTGTCGCTATTCCTTCATAAATAAGGGCCTTAGTCTCTTTCTCTCTCTCTCAGTTTATATGTCCTATCTTTTTTATCTTTTCTCCTTCATTTCAACATTTCCTACAACTTCTCTCTTTTAACATTTTCGTCATATTACTTTTCCTTTTCTTTCTCTTGACCCCTTTTCCACATTTCCTCCTATTTCTGTCTTGTGTACAGTACCTTCAGTCTACCTTTTTCTGTGTTCCCTCTGTTGTTATTGCCCAATCTCTCCCTTTCCTATGTTTCCTTTGCTTTCCATTTATTGTGTCGGGGGGGTGCCATCCTGAAAACTTGTACAGGGCGACACTTACCCTAAGGCTGACCCTGCTTGTTAGCCCTTTTTAGGTTCTTCCAGTAAAAGAAAAATACAACTTGGATGGATTGTTTTCATGGCAGCTGTATAACTAAGCTCTCCTCTTGTCATCTACTGTACCATGTTTTTACAGATTTGTATTCATAGGCCATAGCTCCTTTAAGCACCATTAAAGAATCAAGGCCATTATTCTACATCAAGACGACATGGAAACCTTGAAGGGTATAAATACTATTTGTAAGTGCTAGAGACAAGAATTTAAACTTAAAAAAAGAGAGATAGCTGGAAATAACGCTACTGAATCAAGTTTAATATAAGCTTCTAAATTCTAAATTTCCTCTTCTATCTCAAAGCAGAGTGCTAAACAGGCTCAGAACTCACCGTGCATAAATAATGCCTTAAACTGAATGTCTCCTGTTTATTTCCAGGCCAGATAATGAAAGCGAAGCCTTTTCCATCTCTACAGAAAAACAAATATTAATATTTAAAATGTGTTGTGGAGATTGGTTCAGGAGAATAGAAGATTGAAGGCTGCCTCGTAGCCAGAGAAAGAAAGCCTGAGAGCGACATCGCTGATCAACAGCCCCTGCAAAATTCAATTACATTATTTTGCATATTTTTTAGACAAATGGGCTGGATGCCTGATTCCAAACTTGCTTATATGATCTATTAATTTATAAGCCTGGATGTCAGCCCAATGCAAGTGCGGAGAATAAAAAGCCACAGCCAAGTTGGACAGACTGCTTCAGAGGTATTAATAGGGACTCTATCCCCTCGATTCAAAGAGCAAAAGTTAATTGATTTCGGATCGAGAATGGTAAGTTTGGGTGGGTGTTAGTCATTTTTTCCTGTTTTTTTGGCCATTTCCGACTCGCACGAGCCTACGTACGAATTCGTATATGCTCTTACGATCATCGGAAGTTCGTTCCTAAATTGTAGGATCAAAATGTAAAACTTAGGATCAAATCCTAAAACTTAGGATCAAAACGTAAAACTTAGGATAATCGGATGTGTTTAGGTGTGATTCAGAGAACAGTTTCCCAACCTCTAAATACGTTTTAAAAGAAAGCCACTGCCGACACCTTTTAGCAGTCGGATTGCTGTTCTTGAACAGGTTTTTTGGCTATGTGGAGGAGTCTGCGCGTCTTGAGCTCCAATGAACTGCATGTATCAGCATGGCCGAGGCCATAAATTGTATGACAATGCATACCTGATTCAATACATTTCATGTATGCCTTATAAAAGCATTTTAATGTGGACCTTAATTAGTCCTTTGCATGTAAACCTTTATTTTGCAATACATCCATATATTTGCGTTAATTAAAGAAACTTATGTCCTTTGTTATTTATTTTTAAATTGATGTACTAGAATAATATTTTTAGTTTGAATTTATTGGTGTAGTTGTTTACCTTTGCTTTGTTTAATTATTTAAGCACATCTTTGGTCAGATGCATCACACTTACTGAGGAGAGGAGAGCGGGATAAAGTGCAGGATGTGGGTTACTGTTGTATTTTGCACAGACACAGCAGAGCTGGGGGCACGGAAAGGTCAGAAATCAAAGAATGCAGAGCAACACAGTCACAAGGCCCTTTCTGTTTGCAGGCTGCCCGAGAATACCTGACCCGCCATCTTGGCTGTTTCTAGGCTCATAACATGCAGAAGTTGCTGGGTGTTTTATAATTTTTGAGAGCAAATCTGTATGTAGAGGGTGTGGGTGACCACACAAAAAATTTAAAGTTGTACCATTTGAAGCCAAAATATTAAAATTAAATCCACAAGTAAAAAATGCAAGTTAACTAAAAATTAAACAAAGTAAGATTTACTTATGCAAATGCATTCATTAATGGTTGGTTACTACAAAATGAATGAAATAAAGAAAAATAAAAGACCAAATATTTAGAATGCACTTTAATGAGGTAAGTTTGTAGTGTGCAGGCGCAAGATCAGAAGGATTTACGTCCAGACAAAAAAGGAAAAAGGGCAAAACCAATGTTGCAACCTGAGAAATGAAACGGAAAATTTAGGATGGAAACTGACATAGGTCTGATTCCCGAACTGCCATACGAACGGACGTATATTTTAGGATAGAAACGTATTTGCTTATAGAATCACTCGCAAGTTCATACGAACGCACGAGCGTACGGGAAAAATAGGATGATCGGCACCAAAATCAAAGCTGTCACATGTTTCTTTGAATCGACCCATTATCTGTCTGTCTTGGACATAGATGGGTCGGTGCATGTGCTTGGCAACAGGGCTTTAATATTCCAAATAGGGCCTAGGGGTTTGGCTACTCACACTCATACTCACACTATCCAAGAGTTGTTGGTCACCATGGTCTTCCAGGACGCAGCACACAGTTCTCTTTGCAGGATTCCCCTTTTTTATTAAACACAGTCCACTCTCCGGCAAAAACTTTTTAAGCATTGTTCCACAGCAACCCCATTTTCCTCCTCAGCACGTCTCAAGGGGGTCTCTTCCTGCTCTCATCTACTCTTGGGGCATCAACAAGCCAGACTCCAGTGGCACATTCCCATGACCTCTAACTTCCACGTCCCAAGCTAGCTTCCTAGCTTCCTAGCTCTTCTGACTTACCTTCAAGGTTCTAAGCCAGTTTCTCAACAGGGGTACCAGCCACTAGGGCCTACTTCATCAGACACCCGCTCTGATGGATCTCAGCCTGCTGCACTTCAGGGATGCTCTCCACTGGCCCCACGCATTCTCATCGGTCCTAACCGATCCAGGCATCTCCACAGCTCAGGAACTTGCCTCTACATGCTGACTTCTCCTCAGGGCTCTATTTCCATGTCAAGCGGACCTCATTAGAATCTCAACTCAGACTGATTAAAACCTCTCTGCCCCCCAACCCCCTTGGGTCACTCTTATAACCCCTGAATATTGACCAAAAAAGAGAGTATATTGTACTCCATTTTACCCCTATGTGTCAAAGAGGAATTTTTGAAACTACTTATTGTATTCCTTATCTTATGAGGGCATCTAGTGGTTTCCCCTTGTAACTACATCTACATTGCACACGACTCAAAAAATCTCTCATTAAACCATATTCATCCAACCCAGGATCTCCCAGGGCACCCCTCTCAACTCCAAGGACCCCCTTCCAGGTGCACTCCTAGCCAGGGGACAATCCAATTTCAGAACAAAAAGCCCTTGTGTAGAATGAGACATTTACATTCAATAGTGGTATCTATTTGGTATTGAGGCTGTTGGTCAAATGTGTCAGGTTATTCAGATTCTTTTAATAAAGACATTAAAGTCTATTGGGGAAACAATTGGGCAAATTATTTGTCCAATTTATCTTCCTTTATGCTTTTAGATACTGTGATACTTGATCATTATCAGGGTGGGCAACAAGGTATCCAGGTAGTTTAAGCAGGAACTGCACAGCAGCCTGACAGTACAGTACTGACACCAATCAGTTGACACATTATGCCCGCCATTTAAGGGCAACAATGATGTCAACTCTACCATATTTGGTAGACCTCTGAGCTTTTGTCTGATTCTGACTATAAGCCACATCTATGTTTCTATTGCCCTTATTCATCAAGCGATAGCGCCAGGTAGTGTCTGACGAGCGCCAGGTAGCGGCAGCTAACGGCGACTACCGACTCAAGTACGCCCGGCGGTGGTCACAATGACGCATTTATCAAGCAAAATGAGGCTAGCGCCGGCGAGAGCGACGGCTAGCGCGGCATTCATCATGAAGCCGCCTGGACCGAACAGCGCCGCTGCAAATTCCCTCACAGCGCCAGGTATGAGCTGTCGCTCCCTGGCGATGTCCAATGCATTTCAATGGAGCAATCTATAATAATTCATAATTAATTGCTATTATTTTTTTAATTTTTTTTTTAATGTCAAAAAATCGGAGACCACTTCTGCAATGTTAGGATTTATTTTTAAGTCAAAAAAAAAAAAAAAAAAAAATATGTGCAGAATTGATCTAACAGGTCTGAGATTAATGTATTCATATTACAAAATGATTCTAAAAACATGTATAATGTTACAATCAAAAAATATGGTTGTTTAGGGGTTAAAAACTAGTTAATACACATCGCCGCCAGCGCTCTGGGGTTTAAACAAGGAATGGCCAGCGACAGTACATTCGGAGCGTGATTTGTTGATGAATATGAAGCTAGCCGTTCGCTCTGGCCATTCGTTGTCAGGCGCTCACATACAACGCTGAACCTGTGAAACAGCGACCCCCCAGCCCGTATTCAACATTACCGCACACCGACTGAGTCGCTGTCATCAAGCTAACGCCGGCCAAGCACAGCGAATACTGGCTGGCGCTGAAAAAATCACGCTACAGTCGCTCATCTGTCGCTACCTGGCGCTATTGATGAATCGGCCTCCCCGTCTCTAACTAGCGGCTCTAGAGCTCCAATCTTCGTGTGGCTCTTGGTATGTATTGGGATGGGGCCTCTGCTTTATACGTTCATAACTTTTATACCAAAAACGGACGAAGCATGGTAGGTAGACCTCAAGAAGCTCAGAAGTGGTCAAACATGGTAGAATTGGAAACAGATGGCAACCAGACTGGAACTGATGTGGGCAAATTTGATGTTTTGTACTAAAAACGGACAAAGCATGATAGGTAGACCTAGGTGGAGCTAGAAATGATGTATATGGAATAAGGAATGGGGCAGTACAGCTCGCCAACCAGTCTAGTGTTTGGAAGGTAGTTGATCTTCTAGTAGCCACAACAGGGGAAATTTTGACCAGTATGACTCTCTTTCACTGCATTTTGCTCAGGATGCCTCTCATTCACATACAGTTCCTTACTATCTCCATATTTGAAAGCACCTATACTTTATTTGTAAGTTTTCATTCATTAATATTGTTATGGTTCTTACCCTATGTGTATTCTATAATTTCCTCTTAAACTCAATAGGGTCGATTCAAAGAAACATGTAACAGCTTGGATTTTGGTGCCGATCATCCTATTTTTCCCGTCCGCTCGTGCGTTCGTATGAACTTGCGAGTGATTCTATAAGCAAATACGTTTCTATCCTAAAATTTACGTCCGTTCGTATGGCAGTTCGGGAATCAGACCTATGTCAGTTTCCATCCTGAATTTTCCGTTTCATTTCTCAGGTTGCAACATTGGTTTTGCCCTTTTTCCTTTTTTGTCTGGACGTAAATCCTTCTGATCTTGCGGCTGCGCACTACAAACTTACCTCATTAAAGTGCATTCTAAATATTTGGTCTTTTATTTTTCTTTATTTCATTCATTTTGTAGTAACCAACCATTAATGAATGCATTTGCATAAGTAAATCTTACTTTGTTTAATTTTTAGTTAACTTGCATTTTTTACTTGTGGATTTAATTTTAATATTTTGGCTTCAAATGGTACAACTTAAAATTTTGTGTGTGGTTACCCACACCCTCTACATACAGATTGCTCTCAAATATAAAAAAAACACCCAGCAACTTCTGCATGTTGTGAGTCTAGAAACAGCCAAGATGGCGGGTCAGGTATTATCGGGCAGCCTGCAAACAGAAAGGGCCTTGTGACTGTGTTGCTCTGCATTCTTTGATTTCTGACCTTTCCGTGCCCCCAGCTCTGCTGTGTCTGTGCAAAATACAGCAGTAACCCACATCCTGCACTTTATCCCGCTCTCCTCTCCTCAGTAAGTGTGATGCATCTGACCAAAGATGTGCTTAAATAATTAAACAAAGCAAAGGTAAACAACTACACCAATAAATGCAATCTAAAAATATTATTCTAGTACATCAATTTAAAAATAAATAACAAAGGACATAAGTTTCTTTAATTAACGCAAATATATTGCAAAATAAAGGTTTACATGCAAAGGACTAATTAAGGTCCACATTAAAATGCTTTTATAAGGCATACATGAATCAGGTATGCATTGCCATACAATTTATGGCCTCGGCCATGCTGATACATGCAGTTCATTGCAGCTCAAGACGCGCAGACTCCTCCACATAGCCAAAAAACCTGTTCAAGAACAGCAATACGACTGCTAAAAGGTGTCGGCAGTGGCTTTCTTTTAAAACGTATTTAGAGGTTTGAAAACTGTTCTCTGAATCACACCTAAACACATTCGATTATCCTAAGTTTTACATTTTGATCCTAAGTTTTAGGATTTCATCCTAAGTTTTACGTTATGATCCTAAAATTTAGGAACGAACTTGCGATGATCATAAGAGCATATACGCATTCGTACGTAGGCTCGTGCGAGTCGGAAATGGCCAAAAAAACAGGAAAAAATGACTAAACACACCCAAACTTACGATTCTCGATCCGAAATCAATTAACTTTTGCTCTTTGAATCGAGGGGAATGTGTGGAATTTTTAATATTGTTGAACTAGTTGGAGAAGAAGTTAAACCATGTTCCTGCACTGACTAGTGCCCCATATGACTGCCATACGACTGCCATGACTGCTATACCCACCCAAGAGCGCCAGCCTGACTGGACAGCAGTTATGTAGGCACCATTACACGTAAGTGCCGTGGCCTGGTTTTGAAAAACCTGTTAGGGGTATCCCAGATTTGGAGACTCCCACTGAGTGAGTTAGTGGACCTCTAGTAATTTTTGATTGGATATCCTCTTTAAACCTTTATGAGATGTGAGTCAAGATGGACTAAGTCAAATGTGCATATTGGTGGAAGAAGTTCTCACTGTACATTGGACTTGTCCCTTTCAGGGCCGTATTTAGGATTCGTGGTGCCCTAGGCGCCCCCCCCCCCCCCCATGAACACACACACTTCATAATTAATATATTTTTGTGGAAGATGTGGATATTGCTAATTCTAGAAGACTTGGAGGCCGATTCATCAATAGCGCCAGGTAGCGACAGATGAGCGACTGAAGTATGGCGCTATGAGCGCCGCTAGCGTCAGCCGCGGGCGGTAGCGATTCGCTATAGCAGGCCTCCTCAGTCGCTACCTGGCGTTGTTGGGAACAACGCCTACATTGCTGAATATGATGTTGGCCCTCAGCTTTGTAGGCGCTGTCAGTCAGTGTGACCACGCTATTCAACACAGCGCCTGCGCTTAGCTTTGCTGTGGCCTGGGCATCCAGTACCTTCAGAATAAAACACATTGCAACATGTTTCTTTACTTTTTTTAGTTTTTATTTTGTGTTGAAAAGGAAATTAAATTAAACCAGATATTAGAATATAAATGCAAAATAAAACATAATTAAACACATAGCCACATTTTAATTTATTTTATTTATTTTTTAAAGAAAAAGGAAATACAATTAAACCACCAATGAGAAAGAAAATGAAAATAAAAACAGAACAGAGAAAGAAAAGGAAAATAGAAAATGAAAATAAAAACAGAACAGAGAAAGAAAAGGAAAATAGAAAAGGAAAATAAAAACAGAACAGAGAAAGAAAAGGAAAATAGAAAAGGAAAATAAAAACAGAACAGAGAAAGAAAAGGAAAATAGAAAAGGAAAATAAAAACAGAACAGAGAAAGAAAAGGAAAATAGAAAAGGAAAATAAAAACATAAATGAGAAAGAAAAGGAAAATAGAAACGGAAAATAAAAACATAAATGATAAAGAAAAGGAAAATAGAAAAGAAAAATAAAAACAGAACAGAGAAAGAAAATGAAAATAGAAAATGAAAATAAAAACAGAACAGAGAAAGAAAAGGAAAATAGAAAAGGAAAATAAAAACAGAACAGAGAAAGAAAAGGAAAATAGAAAAGGAAAATAAAAACATAAATGAGAAAGAAAAGGAAAATAGAAAATGAAAATAAAAACAGAACAGAGAAAGAAAATGAAAATAGAAAATGAAAATAAAAACAGAACAGAGAAAGAAAAGGAAAATAGAAAATGAAAATAAAAGCAGAACAGAGAAAGAAAAGGAAAATTAAAATAGGAAGTAGAATGCAAAGGAAACTTACAACAGAATTAAACACATAGCCACATGTATCTATATATAGTTGAATTTATTTTTACACTAATAAAAAATTAAAAAAGTAACAGAAAAGAAAATGAAATTCAAAAGTCAAACAGAAAGGAAAAAGCAAAGTAAAGGGAATGAAAGTTTTTAAAGTTCCAATGAGGGTTCAGGGTGCCTCTCTTGGTGCCTGAAAAAATAAGAAAAGTGCAGTTAGTATAGATCTTTAAAGTAGTATTGTTGTTGCAAATAAAAAAATGCATTACTTGATAACCAACATTGGCGTCTTACACCCCCCTTAGAGTGGTTTGGGTCATCTTACACCCCCCTTAGAGTGGTTTGGGTCATCTTACACCCCCCTTAGAGTGGTTTGGCTCATCTTACACCCCCCTTAGAGTGGTTTGGGTCATCTTACACCCCCCTTAGAGTGGTTTGGATCATCTTACACCCCCCTTAGAGTGGTTTGGCTCATCTTACACCCCCCTTAGAGTGGTTTGGGTCATCTTACACCCCCCTTAGAGTGGTTTGGCTCATCTTACACCCCCCTTAGAGTGGTTTGGGTCATCTTACACCCCCCTTAGAGTGGTTTGGATCATCTTACACCCCCCCTTAGAGTGGTTTGGGTCATCTTACACCCCCCTTAGAGTGGTTTGGGTCATCTTACACCCCCCTTAGAGTGGTTTGGCTCATCTTACACCCCCCTTAGAGTGGTTTGGGTCATCTTACACCCCCCTTAGAGTGGTTTGGATCATCTTACACCCCCCTTAGAGTGGTTTGGCTCATCTTACACCCCCCTTAGAGTGGTTTGGGTCATCTTACACCCCCCTTAGAGTGGTTTGGCTCATCTTACACCCCCCTTAGTGTTTTTTTGGGCTCATTTTGATGGGAGTTCAAATACATTTAGCCAGTAGTGTAGTACTTGCATTATAGTGAAGGGTAGTTAGTTTACCGCAAAAAAAGAAGTGATCATCCTTTCCCTTAGCTCATCGCCAGTCTGGGTGTCCTCACTTCTTGCTGCGGGCATGTTGGGGATTTCTGGCACCAGTGCTGTCTCCTCGGGGGCTTGGATTCGGTGGCAAATACAAATATTGTGTAGCACACAGCAGGCAAGGATGATCTTGGAGACCTTCTGTGGGCTGTAGAGCATCTCTCCTCCTGGCCGTGCCAAACAGAGAAAGCGTGCTTTCAGCAGGCCGATGGTTCTTTCCACAATGCTTCTGGTCTTGCGATGCGCTGCATTGTAGCGTTCATGGGCAGAGGTCCGTGGGTTCCTGACCGGAGTCATGACCCACGTTCTCTGCCCATATCCCTTGTCCGCTGTAGAAAAAACACAAGGAGAGAGACAGCAATTAGTACTAGTACATGTTTTTTTGGGGTTGTTTTGTTAAATTTGGCTTACTAGGCCACATATTTGCTAAATACATTGACATGGTTAATTTATTACCCAGTAGCCAGCCAGCTGGCATTTCGTTGTTATCAAACTTCCGGCACAGGACTGTCCGCTGCAAGACGTAAGAATCGTGGCATGAGCCGGGGAACCCCGATCTCACCGCCCGCAGCCTCATGTCTGGGTCACAGACCACCATAATATTTAGCGAATGGAAATGCTTCCGGTTTCTGTAGGACAGCTCTTGTGCACGGGGAGGGCGGAAAGGGATATGTGTACCATCAACGCACCCTAGCACATTCGGGATCCCTCCCATCAGATAGAAAGCATGTTTTATTTTGGCAACCTCTTCCTCATCCTCAGGAAACTTGATGTAAATTGGGATTAAATCACAAATTGCCAGAACTACCTGGATTAGTATGCGGCTCATAGTAGCCTGGCTTATCCCGCTGAGGAGGGCGGAGGTTGCCTGGAAGGTCCCTCGTGCCAAAATATTCAGAGTGGCACACAGGCGTACTATGCCTGGAATGGAATGAGTGCGTTTGGTGGATGACTCGATTTTGTGCTTAATCTGATCATATAGGGACTGTAGTGCAGCACGATTCAGACGGAAGCGGCTCCTGATCTGCTCGTCACTTAAGTCCCATACTGAAAGGCGGATTGCAAAGGAGCGGGGTGCCCTAAGCCTCACAACACCCCGCTCCCTTTCCTCCTGCTCTTTCAGCATACACATACATCCATCCACCCAGACACCATACATCACCCTCTTATCCATCACACACACTCAAGATATATACAAAATAAACCAAAAAAAAAAAAAAACACAAACACACAACACACACACAAACAATCACACACACCCGCTACAATGCAGCTCACCACAAAACCAGAACTATAGTGGTCCAAACCACCAGCCTGCTGAAAACCAGCTTTCTAAGTTAGGCACAACCAAGAGGGGAGTTGCTGCACAGCCCACAAAAGGCCCCAAAATCAAGCCTCACTTGCTGTATGCTACACAATATTTGCAGATGCCACCAAAAACAAGCTCCTAAAGAAACAGCACTGATGTCAGAAATCACCCAACAAGCCACAGAGAGTGAGGACAGAAACCAGACAGAGGCTCAAATGAGCTAAGGGAAGCGAGCACAGCACCACACCACAGCCTTTGCCACAGTGTAAGAATACCAGAAGCTTGAAAATTCCTTCCATTTATACTTCTCTTTCAAAAGGGACAGGTCCACTTTGCCGCCTTTTGCGTCGCTCTGCTATTTCCGGGCGCCAATTAGCCGACCCAGGTGTGCGTAAAACAGAGTGCGCACGCGCACGCTAGTAGCGCTACTAGCGTACGTGAGCCGAAACTTGCGTGAAATAACGGACATGGCCCAAAAATCAGTGGTGGCCCAATGAAAGGTAAGCTGCTGTTTTTTTAAATAGCCGTTAGGCTAACCACATGTCACAAGGGTTTGAGATACATCAGTCCATTGTTGTATTTTGGTGTGTGTTGTTTGGTTAATGAGGTCTGTAATGAGTTAATTGGCTAACACACATGCTTCAGTCAGTGCAGTGAAGGTGTGGCTAGAAGGAACTGGGCTGTATGTGTGAATCAATTAAGTGGCCTGCTTTTTGATTGGCTGTTAGAGCACATAAAACCTGCCCAACCCTAAGAGATTGCGATGCCATTCTGTAGTCTGCATGCGTGCTTGTTGGGTGTGTATTTGTGTGTGTGTGCAGCTACAGGATGGAGCCAAATTCAGGACATCTGCCGGCCACAGCAGGCCCAAGTAGGAGTTTGGTGGGTGCTGTGCGCAGACCTCCCTTACGGAAAAGGGCACAGCCTGAAGGTGGAGCAGCACCCCAGGCTAAGCGCCCAGGAGCCTGAATTTAATTTGGCTGAGAATAATCATCTTGTGCGCCTTACACTTGCTAAATGGGAGCTGATATTTGGCTCCCAAAGCAAGTCCATAGGCAAACAAGAAAGAAGCAAACTGTGGGATGCCATTGGTGTGGAGCTTAGTAGCACTGCTCAACACCCACGTAGTGGCCCATCCTGCAGGAAACGCTTCTACACTTTGCGAGGGGCCCTTATGAAAAAGATGAATCACGATCTTGATGTGGACAGTGGGACCATCCAGGCTCCAAAGAGTACCTACAGGCCGTATGAGGAGATGCTGAAGGCCAAAATCCCACTGGCTCGGCTGCAGGGTGTGGATCCTGGGGATGACACCACAGGTTGGACTGAAGGTACATATTTTCTGCCTTTTTTACAAACCTAATGTTAATGTATGTGATTACCATTTTTTCATTCTGACCAACTAACAGTAGGACCTGTGAAGTATTACATTAGAGCTCCAACATTTGTTACTTTTCTGTCTGTTGCTTTCTGCATAGGTGCACATGCTGCTGTCCGGGATGTGCCTCAGGACACCCAAGCTCCTGCCCTTCCAGCAACCTCAAGGCTACCCCAGTCTGCCATTGAAGGTATTTACCCCTAATTTTGGTGCTGGTTGTTTGTGGAACAAATGGGTGTGGGAGCAGCTCAAACAATCGAGTGTTGCACTGTTGAGTATTAATAATATGGGCCTGAGGCCTAATTTCACGCCCACTGTAACACTCACAGCAACTAACTAACAAGGCCCTAACATGTGTAGATATGTTTGAAGCCAGAGATGTGTAGCCATATATCGGCATATCAATGTGGAAGCCACACTGGCCTTGATTAGTGAATATTAGTGAAAGAGCTGCTCACACACACCTTAATGCATGTTGTATTTTTGCACGCACATTAACTATGGCTCAATGTTTGCTTGATTTTTGCCTAGCTCCCATGCCCTTGGCCCCAGCATCTCCTCCGGATCCCACCTACTCTTTGGATGTCGGTAAGTGCATGTGTCCACCTTGCTTTATCCACTTTTACCCAAGTGCATGTGTCTCATTCCTCTTTTTTCTTGGTAGGCCAAGTGACTGGTTCATCTTTGGACCCCACTTCCGATGTTGCAGGTTAACAGGACCCTGTTGGTGTGTATAGCAATACATAATGTATCCTTTATGCTGTTTATGTTACACTGGTTCTATTTGGTTAGTCTACTAATCTACATGTTTGCTTTGTAAACTTGAAGATGCCTCTTGGGAGTGCTTGTTGCCTCCCCAGGGTCAGTCTATTAGTTATTGGAGTGATAGCAATGTATTTGGGCGGACATATTTTTGGCCAAACATTCCCCGTAGTAGTTTGATGAATATTTAGAGACATTCCTTGTGTTTTTTAGTTGACCCGAATATCGGAAGTGGCTGTCCAGAAAGGGCCCCTCAAGTTCAGGCTGCCAGAGATGAGGGTAAGTTTTTTTGCCTTGCTCTAGTGTGTATTTTGGCTCTACTTTTGTGGCACTTGCTTCTGGCAACTTGTGTGTCCACATGTATTTTCCAGGTCCAAGCTCGAGTGAGGGCCCCACTCAAGACATCTGGGACATTGCGGGTATGTGTAATTTAAGCAATGTTTCTGATGTGATTTGCAAAAATTATTGCCTCTTAGTCCTGTAACATACATGTTAACAATCTGAGTTTAACAGATACCTTTGGTCTAGTGTGTATTTTTGCACTTTTTTGAGGTATGGCCTCGATAGCCTAGCCAGGTTACATTTGAGTTTGGGCCACTGACCTACTAACCTGATTTTCCTGTTTAGCATATGCCAACTTGCCGGACATCTCGGATGTGGAATTGCCACTCTCTGGCAGCGAAACCTCGAGCCTACCTGTGCCGGAGGACACGCAGGTAACATGGCTGATGTAGACAACCTAGAACCACATTGGCATGTTCGTGGGTAGTGGATGAAGCAACATGTCACATTTCCTTTCATTGTTTTTTTTGCAGGAGGCGGAACCAGAACCCCAAGCTGGGACCTCTTCCCAAGTCCCATGTGGCCAAGCTTCCGAGGCTCAGACAAGGGTAAGTTGTATAGTGACTGTTTAGGGTAATTATTTTGAGGTGCATACCTGCATTGGTTCTGTTTGACTAAAATGTTGTTTTCTATTTTGTTAGGCCAAACCACAGCAAGAGGAGGTGTGGCACCAACCAGTGCTGATTTTTATGAGCTAGGGGTCCGGATGCTGGAGGACTACAGTCGCCAACAGCCGCGTGATGGAACTAATGAGCGCATTGCGGCGTTGGAAAATCAGGTGCTGATGTGTCAGCAACAAAATGAGGCCCAGCAGCGCCAGATCGACCAGTTGCTCCTAAACCAACAGCAGAACCAGGAACTTGGTCGGCTGGCCAATCTAATGGAGCAATCTCTCCAGCGCCAGGAAGAATCGATACAGCGCCAGGAAGAATGTCTCCAGCGGCAGGACCAAACTTTGTTGTTGATACAACAGCTCATACAACAGCAGTCTATATTTTTTACTGCACTGTTGTCCCCCAACACCGCCCCTAGCAATGACTCCCAACCTCCCCGGCCACCCAGCCAAGAATATTAATTTTGTTTGTTTTGGTTTGTGTAAATATATTTTCATCAACCACCTCTAAATTGTGTTTTTCCTAAGACCTAGCTAATAACACAGTCAGGGATGAGTATCTTGATCTAGATATGTCAATGTATTGGTCAATTTAGCCCACACATTTGAGACCATAGCTTACTATGGTTAACACATGAAATGGCACCAAAGGTATGGCTAAATTGACACACAAATGGGTTTTGAGACAGTTAAACTATGGTTTGCAATGCACCACACTGTAATGATGGTCATCAAAAAATTTATTTGCAAAACATGGCCAACAGGGCCAACATTGCCCAACAAAGGGCATCAACAGGCCAGCCTTCCCCCCACCCTAACGACGCCGCCGGCGCCTCTTCTTGGCCAGCAGCATCAGCTTCAGGAGCCTGATCTCCCGCCACAGTCTGCGATGCT
Organism: Gastrophryne carolinensis; assembly: GCA_027917425.1. Lineage (NCBI taxonomy): Eukaryota > Metazoa > Chordata > Amphibia > Anura > Microhylidae > Gastrophryne > Gastrophryne carolinensis. Next base: position 155,576,400 of record CM051242.1, on the reverse strand, counting down.
GGTTTTCACAAGCTGTAGAGATGTAGAAACAACAATTTATTAATAAATTGGATGTGACCTCAACAGACACAGATGTAGCAATATAATGTCAGTGTGTCCAATCAGGTGACACTCACATTAACATTGTTGACCACTGTGTGCTTCTTGGTTAACATGATATGAGTACTATTGACTGGCAGGAATGTGAACAACACATCCCAAGCATACATTTCCTCTTAAAGTGTACCAACACCCACCGGTGATCGGCCCTGGAATCTATCAGATTCCCGGCCCGATCACCTCCCTCCCCGCGGGACATCCGAGATCGGGATGTCCCTGGGGGTGAAACCCCCCCAAAACCCCCAAATACCTACCTCAGTTTCGGTGGGGCAGGGCCGCCGGGCCCTCCCTGGCGCCCCTCTAGACGTGTGCGTGCCTGCGCCGGCCGTCTGTGAATGGCCGGCGCAGGCACGCGCGCGTAAAAAGGGGCGCGGGGGAGGCGGAGGAGGAGCCAATTTGCCGTGGCTTGTACGTTTGCTGGAGTCAAAGTGAGTTCAGGGGGTTGTCACACAGCGGTGACGATCAGGGGTGCCCCACCGTAGTGGACCAAGACCCAGGAAAGTCAAAATCCTGGTTGTTGTTCCAGTTTAACTCTTGGGAAGCAAAGAAGGTATAAGTCCCAGTGTGTCCATTTTTGTGTTTAGTCACAGCCAAACATCAGGGCCTAAGTCCTAACGAGTACACGAGTTTGCCCTATAATGTTAGAGGTCCAGACCTAATAGGGCCCATTTGGTTGTGTCTAAGGCAAAAATAGTCTCTATGTGACCAAATGAAGAATGTGAGGCAACAATCAAGCATGCAAACAGGCATGTTGGATTATTGTACAAACACATTGAATCTAGATGTGTGTGAAATTAACACATAGGTACATTTTAAATGTCTGCAGATGTGACTATAAGACATAGGTTTCACAAGTCTTTAGGCATATGAAGTGGGATGTACTCACCATCGCAGCTGTGGCGGGGGCCCATGCTGCTGGCCGTCCCTGGAGCTGGGGTGGGGAGGAGGGTCTCTGGCTCCGTCTGCGTAGCAACATCTGTCAACAGAAAGCAAAAGACAAAAACACAATTAGTGGGCCAATGACACCTGACTATTTGACATCCATCTGGTTATTGAGTCTGAAAAATCAAAGGCTTGCATGGTTACATACAGGTTGTCCTAAATTAGCATATTTCCTGGTCCATGAGTTAATGTCAATTAGTTAGGGTTGACACATGTATCCCTAAAGAGAATGTGCAAATAACATAGACAGTGCTATGTAAAGGAATCATTAGCAGTTGTTTGGCTAATGTTAATAGTGGGCCACATGTTTGAGCGGGAACAACTTAACCCAAGAAAAAAAATTAGAACACCCATCATGGTGTGGGCAGAAACATAGGGGTGGTTGACAGTTGGCTAGCACTGTAGTGGGGTTTGTGAGGTTAGGGTACCTTATCAAACCAGCTGTGACAATGGACCAGGAAACATGTGTCTGTTACAAGTGGGCCTATACACAGGATTGCAGCAAATCTGGGTTTGGGTCCGCTTTGGCAGAGCAACACAATTTGCGTGAGACAACGTACTCCGCGGCCGCTGCCTTCCACACATCACTCCTCGAGTGTGTGCGCACGCCAGCCCATTTGGAAACAGAGCGCAGGCGCACACACATCTAGAGTGTCACACAGGAGGCTGGGACGGTGGCTTTGGCAACCCCCAAAGAGGTAAGGAGTTTGTGGGGGTTTTTTTTTGGGGTGGGCCCTGGGTGAGGGATGTGATTTGTCATGGAACCTTCGAGAATCCAAGCACTATCAATGTTTGTGGGTACACTTTAATGAATGTCATAACATTGGGAATGTGATGGATAACAACAAACACTTACCATGACTATGCCCGTGGAGAATCCTTCGCCAAAACGCCATGGAGGTGCCGCCTATATGATGCCCTGCAAATTACAGAGGAATGGCAAGGGCTAAGTACAAATTGCAAGATTAAACCTGTCACAGACTAACAATTAAAAAATGTACACTCACCAGGGGATGAAGCGCCACTTGAAGCCCAGGGAGGGCTCTGAGGAGGAGGCGGGGAGCCTCGGCTCCTCACACTCTGATCAGAAGATCCACCAGGCAAAGGGCCACCCTCCTCCCTCTCACTCCCTGCTTGAGAGTGGCCCCTTGCCTGGTGAGAGTCCTCAGACTCAGAGTGTGAGGAGCTGAGGCTTGATCCAGCCAGCCCCCCAGCAGCACACTCCTCTGGGGCGTCATCCCCTTCCTCCCCTGGGTCCTCTAAATAGGACCCGCGGGAGGGACCCTCCCCCGATGACTCCCCCGAGTCCGCCTGCCTGGTTCGGGGGAGGAATCCCTTCCCACGTTTCCCCAGGGGAGGACGCTTATGTGTGTGGAGGGGGTGAAAGAAAATAATTAATCTAAAGAGCACAAATGGACACAGCTTATCAGATGATTCTGCACAAAGGCTAAACAGAACATAAGCTTTAACTTACCTGATGCGTAGGCATCATATAGGCGGTACACGCCTTCAGGGTCCCGGCGCTTGAAATCTGACCACTTCTGCTGAATGGATCGTATGGTCAGCTCGGTGTGGAAGCGCCGGGACACTGTGGCCTTCACCTCCATGGCAATGCGTTTTTTCCCTCCACGGGCATAGTCATATTCGGCCACGCAGAAGTCCTATGAAAAATGATCAAACAAACTAAAATCAATACATGACATCAGAACAATGGCATAAACAGTTATACAGAGACCAGATCAAAGTGGACCCACACCCAGGATTATCACTATTCTGGGTTTGTGTGCACTTTGGTGGGCCACACCAATTGTGGGTGGTCCGCTGTCTGCAACCCCCTTGGAAGGCCACAAATACACCACTGAGGACACTCCCACGTCACTCCGCAAGCCAAACACAGCGCTCCGCGCCGCTGTGGTATGCGCATACAAGGCCGTTGGGACGTGCAGACCAGCTCAGCTGGCTCTGCACGGCAAAGTACGCATGTGGCGTTTGACTCTAACAGGGAGTGCGCCTGCACACAAAATTAAAATATGTCTGGCGCAGGGGTACACCCTGCTAGAGGTAAGCGCAATAGGCATCCGCAGCTAACGCATGCACAGATGGGACGGGGCTGAGGTAATTTTTAGGGCCCTCCAGGGGGGGGCATCCCAGCAGGACATCCACAATGGGGATGCCCCACGGGGAGTGATCAAATTTGGTCTGAAAACAAAGAAATTTGTGACCCAATCCCCCCTGTGTGTTCTGCAACTTTTAAGCTAAAAATACAAAAACCAAATACTCACTTTGACCACCTGGCCATTTACGCGGCTATCCACCCGGGTGCGCGTTTTCTTGGTAGGCCCAGGAGGGGAAGGGGTGGGAGGGGTGCTATTTGGGGAAGGTGAGGTAGGTGGGGGAGGTGGGGGAGGGGTGGTGGGGTCAGAGTCGGAGGAGGAGCTGGGGAGGCGCATAACTCGCCGTCTGGGCAGCATAGTGGAAACGCTAAGGAGGAAACAGGAACCGGAAATGACCCAAGCGACATTGGAAAAAAGTTTAAAAAAAAAAAACGCTACGCGCACCAGCAACAAGCTATTCTCAGCTATGTGCAAGCTAAGTGGCGGAAAAACTAAAATGACGCTTGAAAACAAGCTATTGGCATAAGCGCAAGACAGTTTTACCTTAAGGTGGCGTTGAAACGCAAAGGAGGATCCCGGAACCGGATATGACGCTAGCAACTGTGCTTCAAAATTCAAAAACAAACATGCGCGCAACAGGGACAAGCTAATATCAGCTATGTGCAAGCTAAGTGGCGGAAAAACATTAAAATGACGCTGCAAAACAAGCTATTGGCATAAGCGCTAGACATTTTTACCTTAAGGTGGCGTTGAAACGCAAAGGAGGATCCCGGAACCGGATATGACGCAAGCAACTGTGCTTCAAAATTCAAAAACAAACATGCGCGCAACAGGGACAAGCTAATATCAGCTATGTGCAAGCTAAGTGGCGGAAAAACATTAAAATGACGCTGCAAAACAAGCTAGGGCAAAAGGCGCCACGAATTATTAGCTTGATTTAGCAGGGGGTTCTACATACTGTAATGCATAGGTCCTTCTAAAGCATACACCGTTGTGCTTAAATATACAAATCTTATTCCTTCACAAAGTCATCACACAATCAAACTAGACAACTACCTGAAAATGTGGCACACATGAGAATGCATAACGGGTTGTTATGAGCTGGTACGATTGAATGTTAATCCTGCAATATGTGGCCAGGCACGCTCACAACTACAGTGTATTCATTAACAACGACTGGGGTCGCGGGAAGTGAATTCCTTGCAAATGGCAGAAGGGCACATGTATGAACAGCACAGCACCGCACAACGCAGCGCAGCGCAGCGAGGCACAGCGCCGCTCGCGCCGCCACATAGCGAATTAAAACAGCGACTGCACAAACACTGACCAACACAGATTCATCAAGGACAGGGCTGCCGAATAGCTTGGGCGCTGACAATTTCGAAGAGCGAACGTGACCGCCCAACCTGACAGCCTACAAAATAGCTTTACAAGCCCCGTTTGTGTGGAAAACAAGCGTTTTTGATGCCAATGAGTTTGGGTGGAGGAGATGCAATTCCCATGTCACTCACAACATTACATTGTGAAAAATAAAAAAAACTTCTAATACATATAAATAACCAGCCAGATTCATAAAACATATCAATATAAACATGTGTTGAATTTTGTACCAAAGAAAAAAACCCAAAAACCACTAAAAACAATCATTGCAGCGTCTGCCATTGAAATGTATGGGAGAGCGGCAGGTAGCGCCAGGTAATACGTGTCGCTGTGAAGGAATTTGCAGCGGCGCTGTTCGGGCCAGCAGGCTTCATGATGAATGCCGCGCTAGCCGTCGCTCTCGCCGGCGCTAGCCTCATTTAGCTTGATAAATGCGTCATTGTGACCGCCGCCGGGCGTACTTGAGTCGGTAGTCGCCGTTAGCTGCCGCTACCTGGCGCTCGTCAGACACTACCTGGCGCTATCGCTTGATGAATAAGGGCCTTAATTGTTGCCTGTAATTAAAATTATCAACACTAAATGCAGGACCAGGAAAAATAACATTGATAGAGTGAGTATGTCCCCTTATGTCACCTTTGCATTGTAGGTGACATAAGGGGGCCTATTTGGCAGTAAAATGTGCTTGGTGGGCAGCACAAGTTGGCAACAGTGAAAGTAGACAGTGTTACTGCAGAAAACAAAATGCTTTTGTGCTGCAGAGGCAACTGTAAATGGAAGGTAGATCACCACAGGCAGCAAGACAGGGGCAACAAGAAGGTGGGACAATGGGCAACAAGAAGGGAGAAAGTAGTAAAACAGGGTAAAAGAAGAGGGCATTGTGGGCAGCGAGTATGGGACAGAAAATAGAAGCAGCGGGCTGCAGAAGGAAGGCACGGTGGGCAGCATGAAAGGGGTGGAAAGAAGGAATTACAGGAAATGAGCACAGTGGCCATCAAGAGTTGAAGGAAAATGGGCAGAAAACCAACGAAACTGACTCTGGAGGCCCACCCTATAGTAACATGGAAATATTATTGCTCTATTTTTAGGGCTCAATCCCACAAATGTTACGTCAACCATGCGTACTGCAGTTCCTATCATGATGAGTGGATAAGCTGTGCTCTCCTGCAGTAAATCAGTGACATCCAGCATTACCCGCTGCTCCTATCATAGAAACATAGACTGAGGAATCAATACATATTGCACTGCAACAATTAAAATATTTATAAAATCAAATCCTAATTTTCCATCCATTGATATCTATGTCATGATCTATTGGCATCTGACTGCTGGGCCCCAAAACACAGAGATTGGGCAGATCCCCCTTAAATTTTGGATGGATCTGGGGATGGAAACCTCTGCAGAGACTTGAGCTGACATTTTTCTCCAAAAGAGGGGGGAAAGTCAGAAAAAAAACATTAAACTCTCATATATATGGCTCCCGTGCTGCTTGCCGGGCCACCATGGCCACGGGAGGCCAGAAGATGGAGGAACTGCAGGCGGACGGGCAGGGTACCTGATCCCTGCTGTCTGCACTGTCCCCACTGCCGCCGCACTCAGAGCACTCAGAGCCGTCACTTGACACAGGCCACGCCCACCTGTTGCACAGAGACAGGTGTGTTTGTTCGCGTGGGAGAAAAAGCAGCGGTAGGGACATCGGGCAGGGATCTTCTACATCTTCTGGCTTCCCGTGGCCTGGCCAGCAACGTGGGAGCGATGTATATGCGAGTGTACATTTTTTTCTTTTGCCTATTGGAGAGTGGGAATGCCACACTGCCTATGGGAAATGGGAATGCCACACTGCCTATGGGAAATGGGAATGCCACACTGCCTATGGGAAATGGGAATGCCACACTGCCTATGGGAAATGGGAATGCCACACTGCCTATGGGAAATGGGAATGCCACATTGCCTATGGGAAATGGGAATACCACACTGCCTATGGGAAATGGGAATGCCACATTGCCTATGGGAAATGGGAATGCCACACTGCCAATGGGAAATGGGAGGCATATGCCACACTGCCTATAGGAATGGGGGGTGCCACACTGCCTATATGGGGAATGGGAGGGGGGTGCCACACTGCCTATGGGAATGGGAGAGGGAGGAATGCCACACTGCATAAATGGGGAATGGGAGGGGAGTGCCACACTGCCTATGAGTATGGGAGAGGGAGGAATGCCACACTGCCTATGGGAATGGGAGGGAGCATGACACACTGTCTATGGGAATGGGAGGGAGCATGACACACTGTCTATGGGAATGGGAGGGAGCATGACACACTGTCTATGGGAATGGGAGGGAGCATGACACACTGTCTATGGGAATGGGAGGGAGCATGACACACTGTCTATGGGAATGGGAGGGGGGTGCCACACTACATTGTCCACTGTTGCACTGGGTACCAATGATCTAAAGCAGCGGTAATCAAGTACTTTTAGTCAAGGTCCATTTACCGTGGTCTGTGCCAAGTTGAAGGTCCAGGGGGAGGGTGTAGTTGAAATCTCTAAATAAGTTGAGAGCTCGGAATAAGAGGGATTGATGGGAGCAGTGATGGGAAAAAGAGGAATGGATGTGGGAAAAGCTGGGAATGAGGAATAAATGGGGCAGTGCTGGGAATAAGAGGGATGAATGGGGCAGCGCTGGGAATAAGAGGGATGAATGGGGCAGTGCTGGGAATAAGAGGGATGAATGGGGGCAGTGCTGGAAATAAGAGGGATGAATGGGGGCAGTGCTGGGAATAAGAGGGATGAATGGGGCAGCGCTGGGAATAAGAGGGATGAATGGGGGCAGTGCTGGGAATAAGAGGGATGAATGGGGCAGCGCTGGGAATAAGAGGGATGAATGGGGCAGTGCTGGGAATAAGAGGGATGAATGGGGGCAGTGCTGGAAATAAGAGGGATGAATGGGGGCAGTGCTGGGAATAAGAGGGATGAATGGGGGCAGTACTGGGAATAAGAGGGATGAATAGGGGCAGTGCTGGGAATAAGAGGGATGAATGGGGGCAGACGTGGGAATAAAAGGGATGAATGGGGGCAGACCTGGGAATAAAAGGGATGAATGGGGGCAGATCTGGGAATAAGAGGGATGAATGGGGGCAGAGCTGGGAATAAAAGGGATGAATGGGGGCAGATCTGGGAACAAGAGGGATGAATGGGGGCAGTGCTGGGAATAAGAGGGATGGATGGGGCAGATCTGTGAATAAGAGGGATGAATGGGGGCAGTGCTGGGAATAAGAGGGATGAATAGGGGCAAAACTGGGAATAAGAGGGATGAATGGGGGCAGATCTGGGAATAAAAGGGATGAATGGGGGCAGTGCTGGGAATAAGAGGGATGAATGGGGGCAGTGCTGGGAATAAGAGGGATGAATGGGGGCAGAGCTGGGAAAAAGAGGGATGAATGGGGGGCAGTGCTGGGAATAAGAGGGATGAATGGGGGCAGAGCTGGGAATAAGAGAGATGAATGGGGACAGTGCTGGGAATAAGAGGGATGAATGGGGGCAGTGCTGGGTATAAGAGGGATGAATGGGGGCAGAGCTGGGAATAAGAGAGATGAATGGGGGCAGAGCTGGGAATAAGAGGGATGAATAGGGGCAGTGCTGGGAATAAGAGGGATGAATGGGGCAGAGCTGGGAAAAAGAGGGATGAATGGGGGGCAGTGCTGGGAATAAGAGGGATGAATGGGGGCAGAGCTGGGAATAAGAGAGATGAATGGGGACAGTGCTGGGAATAAGAGGGATGAATGGGGGCAGTGCTGGGTATAAGAGGGATGAATGGGGGCAGTGCTGGGTATAAGAGGGATGAATGGGGGCAGTGCTGGGAATAAGAGGGATGAATGGGGGCAGAGCTGGGAATAAGAGGGATGAAAAGGGGCAGTGCTGGGAATAAGAGGGATGAATGTGACAGATCTGTGAATAATTGGGATGAATGGGCAGATCTGTGAATAAGAGGGATGAATGGGGGCAGAGTTAAGAGGGATGAATGGGGACAGATCTGGGAATAAGAGGGATGAATGGGGGCAGATCTGGGAATAAAAGGGATGGATTGGGCAGATCTGTGAATAAGAGGGATGAATAGGGGCAGAGTTGAGAATAAGAGGGGTGAATGGGGGCAGTGCTGGGAATAAGAAGGATGGATGGGGCAGATCTGGGAATAAGAGGGATGAATAGGGGCAGAGCTGGGAATAAGAGGGATGGATGGGGCAGAGCTGGGAGTAAGAAAAATGGATGGGGTAAGAGCTGAGAGGAGATGTATGGAAGGGGCAGAGCTAGAAATAACAGGGGTAGGGGCAGAACAGGGCCAGCTATTCCTCTTCGGCGGAGCATCACATTTTTGGATGCCCTGTCATGTAAAATCTCTGGAATTGCCGGTAGTTTTTACCTGGCCGTCAGCCCCACAGCACATGACTCTTGGCCATTCAGTCTGGCTGTATCTTTATTCATGTTTTAGGAAACACAGCCAGAAAACATAAATAAAGTGGTGGGGGGCCTGTGCATGTGCCATGGGAGCGCTAGTAAGAGAAGAATTTGTGCAGAATCTGTGGCTTTCACACGACAGGGCAACCGATTTCCCAGCAATGAGGAACAGCCAGCCCTGAAAATAAAGATAAAAGATGCTGCAGTGCATGCTGTGACTTCTGGTCCCCTGGCTCTGAGAGACCAGGGTGCAGAGCAAGAGAGAGAAAGTGAAAGAGAGAACAAGGACAAAAAGAGTGCATGGAAAAAAAGGGAGTGTAAATAGTCACTATTTCAGTCACTCCAGTGATCTCCTCACAGGACGGGGGTCATGGAGAGGGCGGCAGAGCTCCTTGTGACAGTGGGGAAGGGAGGGAGGGGGGAACAGTGATCGGGAGACCTGCACACTGAGGGGGAGGTGGGAGGGGAAGACAGGAAGCACATGTAGCACCTGACTTCTGACACACACGTGCTGCTCTCTGTAAACTGTCCTCTGCTACAGAAAGTGTCTCTCCCCCTACACCTCCCTGGAGCTCCCCCTCCTCCCACCGCCTGTCACTGCTTATAGAAGGCTGAACAGAGCATTGGGCGGCCCGGTGGAGGGGGGGGGGGCGATTGTGTATTGGCCATCTCCACTGACCACCAATGATCTTAAAAAGAAAAACATTGAAAAAATATTAAAAATATTAGGTCAGCCCACCCCCACTCTCAAGTTCCGCCGTAGGCACGTGCCTAGGTGTGCCTTACAGCAAATACGGCCCTGGTGTAAAAAAGCATAGTGGGCATTTTTATATATTTTTTTCATCTGTTGATTCAAATAATTTTTCCTTATTCAGTTTATTTATATTTAATGCAATAGAATGGTTATTTAATTATTATTCTACATCGTAAATTACTTGCACTTATTTACTTTCAGTTAAGGGTGTTGCACACTCACCTACCCTGGCAGCCCAATAAGCGATGACCTGACTAGAACATATCTGAAAGCATTTCCCATAGTCTGTAACCTAACTGACAGGTAATATTTCTGTTCATTAAAAAAAAATACTCTCCCCCCATCTATAATGATACCAGTCCTACACAGCAAGCATTTAGCCTGGTCTCCCTGGAGGTCCCTTATAGTGCGTCACCACGCCATGTTCTTTGCACTGTCTGCAGTTACACCGGAATGACGGAACACTCTCCGTTCTTTCCAGCATATGGGACCATTGCGGACTAATTAACTGTAATCTCCTGGCTGAAGACACGGCTTTCATTTGAAGATTAAAGAAAGCTTTACTTAGTATACATGTGGAGGAGAAACAGATGGAGAGAGAAATAAGGAGTGCAGAGAGAAATTAAGGCGCCCCAGAACGAATGATAGGATAACAAACTGCAAGCTTGCTGGCGTTGAAGTGGATGAACAGTAGAAACTGTATACTGAATCAAGTAATCCCATTAGTGCATATTGTACAGACTTTCGACTCCAGGGAAAACCCGTTTTCAGACTAGGTCAATTAAAGCCTGTCTGTATACAAACAGGCTATAATCAGCTTACCCTTGACCAGCTGTTCCAGTGATGGGCTGAAAGCAGAAGAGGTCTCCTTCTGAATATATGCTGTTCTCATGGCCAGCCTTCGGGGTGTGCCCTGTGTGATTGCACAGGACCTTACTTTACCACCCTCTGTAAGAGGCCACCAGAGTTTGCCATTCAAGCACCCTTTAGGAGGAAGCTCCCAGCTTGTTCAGCAGGTCTGCTCAGAATACTTTTCCCTTCCCCGTTCTTTCTGTTCCTCTCAATTCCACTCATTTTCCACTTTTCATACTTTCCTTCTGTACTTCAGTTGCTCTTTTCCACATTCCCTCCTTCATTTTTCTTTTTGACATTCCCTCCTTTTTCTCTTTTTTTTTCACTTTCACTCTACCTTTCTATCTTTTCTACTTTTACCTATTTATATTTTCTCATTTGGTTTCCACATCCACATTCCCATAAACCTTTTCCACACTCTCTTCACATTTCTCTCTTTTCCACGTTTTCCTTTTTTATTTTTCCATTTTCTCAATGTGCCTTTTTCACATTCCCACTGACACTCATAATTCTCTCTTTTTCACATTGCCACTGTTTCCATGTTTTGAATTTATGTTGTATACCTCTTGTTTCTTTTTCCCCTCTTTTTTCTTTTTTACATTCCTTCTATCTTATTTTTTTCCATTCTCCCCAGCTTTCTCTATTTTTTACATTTCATTCTTTCTTTTGTTCTTTTTCAAATTTAGAACACAATTAAAGTGTATATGGGGGAGGAGTCAGGATGTCTTTTCTGGCCTTTGGAAATCACCCACAGCAGTCAAATGCCCAGGTGGGTTAACGGTATATAGGCTAAACCTAAACATGACAGGAAATGGGACGCAGATTGAGTAACAGCATCATGGCTGGACTTTGGGGTGTTCAGATGGAGATGTTGGGGCACCAGACTTTTTCAATTTGATACAGACAGGGCAAGGGCGAAAAGGTTGCCACTTGTTCAGCTCAGATTATTAATAATCCTTCGGGAGCTCCATCCTTCAGTCTTGCACAGGGCGCCTTCCAAGGCAAGGCGAGCATAATTGTAAATATGGAACACAAGTTGTGGGACATGATACAATAGTTTGGGTGCCACTGGGGGTGGAGGGGTGTGACTGGCAATGTAAAGCTATTGGTGTTAGTTGTAGCCAATATGTCCCTTGGTCCCTTGTTTGTGCCATTAAATCTATGCTGTCGATAATAACAATTGTGTTAGAGTGTCACCACAGTTCAGGCAGAGGCAAAAATCCCAAAACATATTGAAGATCCACCCAAGCGTGGGCTACACACTACAGCAGCCACCAGCTCTTACTGCTGCAGTGTTTCCTGCAACTTCTGCTCTGCCCATGGTTAAAAGGGATCACTTACTGAGGAAATACAAGAGGTGATTTAGTGCAAAGCACTCCGATGGCTCCGCAAGCTCCCAAGTTTTTAATGTAGGCCCTTAGTGTATTTGAGTTTGACACCCCTGCAGTACAGGGTTCCAAGCTTAGTATGTCATTGTTGTTTTCTAAACAATATTTTTGCTCAATCCCACTGATTACTATGTTCTAAAATAACAGAAGTCAGATTAAGGAGCTGTGGAGGACAAAAGGTAAGCATTGTTTTTTTTGTTTTGTTGGCAGGACAGGAACTTCAAACTGAATCTGAACAGCAGCACAATTCCTGATGGAGCTTGTGGTTGTGATTTAACTAAATTCCTTGGTTTGGCATTGACAAGTCAAAAGTTAAAAAATAAATATTAGTAGCTTATCTTACATCGAGTCCCTCCAGTGCTCTCCTTCCTGCTATGTCGGTGTACTTAGGGAATCACCTCATTCAGCTTTCAGTCTCCACCCCGCTGACCTGGTCCTTCAATCAACCTTCAGTGGATTAAAAACGCAAACACCCTCCACTCCCTCCCCAGATATTTTGATTGGCTGCCTCTCTCTGCAGCTATGAAACCCTGCCTTCCTCCATCCTTTCTGGTCACACTATGTGTTGGCGGTATTAACTAGAGGCCCAACAATGCACTAATGTTTTTACTATTATATATGTAAAGCACACAGTGTGCCTACATCACAACGCTGTTGCTATGGCCAACCTTGTTCCTAATTTTTGTCTGCATCTCCAATGCTCTAATACTTTTACAAATAACTTAGGAACTACAGGGTCTTTTTGAAAGCAGATTGAAGTTTGGGGCAGTGCAACATGTAGCTCGAAACAATGGGACAACAATTGGGCTTGCCTTTAGTATAACTACAGTATTGTGTCAATGTTGTCTATCCTATTTGCCTTTAAGGCTCTAGTGCAATCCATGATGGTTCCAGTAATCCACTTCTGCTCAAATCTAGGTATGTCATTCCAAAGGTTTGACTAAATCATTCCAAGTCGGTTGTTTAGCTTAATAATTGCGCTTAACCCTCACTTAAAGAGGAACATTGTGGGAGGTTAAAACCTACCCCAAGCCGATCTGCTGTCCCTTCCGGTTTTACCTATTTCAAGCGACCTTTCGATGGGCAGCGCCATCTTGGGCACTGTGCCCAGCCCCCGACCTCGTGCCTACGCAGTGGGGCAACCCGAAATCCCACAAGACTTCGTTAAGCTGCGAGATCGCTGTGGGACATTGACAAGCATGGCCATGCTTGTCATGAGCTTATGGCTAAATGGACGGCGGGGTGAGTATCGGGGCCCTGAAGCAGGCAGCGATGACATCCGAAAGTTAAGTAGGGGCTGATAGGGGCGGGGGTAATCGGCCTCTTTTTATTTTTGGTCCGATGTTCTTCTTTAACCACAAAGTATAATAGCCCCCTTTAGAAAAATGATGTATAAAAAAAGAATCACTCTTCAGCTATAGCGAACATCTGTTCTGTTAACAAAGTAGAATCTCCCTTCAACTATAGTAAACATCTGTATATAATGCCAGAGCAATCAGAGAATTATGTCTTTTTAGAGTGGGCAAGAACTACCCTAACTATATGCATATAATATTGGCTCTCCTTAGTCAAATTAGAGAGAAAAAAAGTTATATGCTTTCCTTTCCTATTTCCTTTCCTACTGTGAGCAAATGCTTATAGAAAGGGAGGTCACCACGTTTGCTGTATACAGCCAGAGCAAACGCGGCCTCCCAACCTCTCCCCTCATGAAATTATTGTCGTTACAAAAATAGACTTAAAGCATAAGTCCACTTGTTGACTTTTCCTAAAGAATCCAGGGACGGCAATGCCAAAGGTAACTACAAGATCGGCTGACTACCTTTCCCACATCAACGATCATCCAGCTGGAACTCAGGCTGCAAAATGACTATTGGTAGCACATGAGCAGCGGCCACTTAAGGGGATCATTTTTTTCGAAAGTCCACAAAAGACCAATCACCAGGAGTTTCACTATACTGGTAACTGCTCTTTGTCCCTGGGGCATCCCGATTTTTCATAGCTCTGTGAAACCCTGAAGATCGTCATGAAAAATCTCACCTTCACGGCGGTCCTACAGTGAATGCGGGGGGTTTTCGCGTGCAGTTTGCAGTGAAAGGCATAGCAAAATGTGAGTGGGCACATCCCTTGTCTCCCTGAGGTTGCTGCGTTTTCCCACCCCCAGCCTATCTAAATGCTTTTGAAAGACCAGAATATAGAAGGCAAACGCCCCGTCCCTCAAGTGATGAATATTGTCTAGATTTTTGTCCTCCTTAAATATTTCTGTAGTAGTGTTTGGCATGTAATGTAACACAACCTATCAGCCGAGTGATGCCATTACCTTTTAACCCTGCCTTTTCCTTTCATTTCATTTTCCTGCTGTAAGTAGAGTCTTGCTGAAAGCTAAGTAACCATATTGTGCTGCACAGAGCTGGAGCAGTGACTGGACTCCCAACCTCAGTGAATGTGGTGAATCTTGGGCTGGTAGGTGTTTACCTCACACTCACTTTGGCATCGCTCCCACCTGCTGTGCAATGTGTCAAGTAGAGATGAGTCATGCCAGTCAGCGCCTTGCTGTGCAACACATTGTAACAGCAAGGCTATTGCCGATGTTACAATTGTAAAAAGGGATGCACCTGCTGTGATACATTATATATCGGCAATGGACATGCTTTTAAAATTTAAACAGCTCACAGTTGACTCACAGCTTTATTTGATGTGTTGGTGTATTTTATTTGATTTTTAGTTTACAATAAAGAATGTTGCAAAACCCTTGTTATTCTACCTTTAGAGATCAGAACACAAAAGAAAATCCTTCCTTCCAAGAATGTGAATGATGTTCAAATGTCTGTACTAGTGTTTTGTTTTTCTCCACATTCCAGGAAAGGGGGATTTTTATTTCCTTTTCCTGTTGTGAGCAAAGTCTTTTTGAAAAGGAAATCACAATTTTTGTTGCATAGAGCTGGAGCAAACTCTGGCCTCCCAATCTCTTCCCCAATGTAGATATTGTCAGGGCAAAACTGGACCTAACCCACAAAAAGTCTACCTTGCTGTCATACAACCAGGACTGTTCCTATGATTTCCCAGCAGAGGGCGCCAAGGTTCCCTGTGCGCTCACATTTTCGCAATAAAAATAGTAGGGACAGTAAGCGCGCGAATATGAGCGCGCATTTGTGTATCATTTGAGCCAATGGATTTGTGCGCATGTGCGATAATGCGTGTGCATGCTCATTGCAGATACACGAAAATGCACTCTCTTTTGCGCATGCGCAGGGGCCTTTAAATACTGGCGAGCCCTGAGCTTCATTGTCAGTTGGACATTTCTCCTGCTTGTTCCTGAGTTCCAGTCATCCATTCCTGTGTACCGACCCGGCTTGATCCTGACTACTCTCCTGTTCTCCTGATGACCTTAGCATGTTTACGACTCCGAACCTGATCTGCCTGCCCACGACTTTGGCTTGTTTACGACTC
Source organism: Gastrophryne carolinensis (assembly GCA_027917425.1). Lineage (NCBI taxonomy): Eukaryota > Metazoa > Chordata > Amphibia > Anura > Microhylidae > Gastrophryne > Gastrophryne carolinensis. Next base: position 155,560,973 of record CM051242.1, on the reverse strand, counting down.
CGATCCTGATCTGCCTGCCCACGACCTCGGTAAGTTTACGACTCTGATCCTGATCTGCCTGCCCACAACCTTGGCTTGTTCTACATTCCAGTCCAGCTCTGGTCTGCCTTCTACCCAGAACTTGGTAATACCCACTCCTAGGTTGCCTGACCTGGGGCTTTCCTGCAGTCCAGTCTATCCTCACCATTAAAGGCTCTAGTGAAAACCAGGTTGGTCCTTAGATTCCAGGCTTCCCGGTTCTTAGTCTCCGCAATCAGGGTTCACAACCCGGTAGCCTGACACTTGCTGACCTTTGCTTTTCAGAGACCAGAACACAGAAGCAAATTCCCCTCCTCCCAAGAATGCATTGTGTTCAGATTCAGGTCCTTGTCGAATATAATGTAATGTCATGTCATCAGGGGTGGACTGGCCATAGGGAGACCTGGGCAAATGCTGGTGTGCTACACTGCTTTGGGGCTGTCTGGGCTGCTACCTTTACTAACACTTCCATCCAATCCCAGCCCCCATTCCCTTCACCACTCTATCTCCTCACCCAAGCAACCCCAGCCCATGTCCTCACCCTAATGATATAGCCTCAGTCTTAGAGCACACTGGTTGACTGTCCATAAAGAAGCAGAGATGCCACTGGCTGGTCATGGGCAGACCATGTATTGGTAAAATCCCAAAATAGCCAGTTGTTGCCAATATACTTAAAGTGGTCCAAAACCCATTTTTGAAAAAAATGTGGAGAGTGGAGAGCAATGTGACAGTTGCATCCCGTGCATTACCCTCCCCCCCCCCCCCCACACACACACACACACACGTACAAACTCTGGTCTTTCATACTTCAACTCTCGATTGCAATCCCCCGGAACAAAAGAGGCCCTGCACATGGTCTGTGTTTCCAATATCAGGGCCGCATTTTGCTGGGGATCATGGTTAAGGTATGTGAAACTGGAGTATTCAGAGGCTTGTGCAGGGGGGGCTACAACAATCAGATTGCCTCTTCAGCCACTGTTACATAGTTACATTGAGCTGTATGAGTCCAAATTTTTGCTGCATAGAGCTAGAGCAAACTCTGGCCTCCAAACCTTCTCCCCAATGGATGTATTTTTGGTACTAAAGTAGACTTAACCCCTCATAAGTCCGAAGCTGATACCCCCCCCCCCCCCAAGACCACGAATGGTGTTCAGATTCATGTCCTTGTATTCAAAATTATGGGAACATGTCGGTTTAACTGCATCCAGTTTTTTGGACACAACAAATAAAAGGAATACAGATCTATCTATCTATCTATCTATCTATCTATCTATCTATCTATCATTGTTTATATAAATGTAAAAAGTATTTAATTTACCTTTAAGTCGCCTGCTTTTAAAGCCTTTTACAAGCAGCAACTAAAACATTAGCCGCAAGGCATCCTTTGCCGTTTGCTTAAAGTCCCAGTGCTTACTAAACTGTAATTGAATGGGTGACATGAAGTCATAATTTGGTGCCTGCAGTCATATGCCATCTCGCTTGTCACTTTACGCATGTCACAAACATGCAGGCAGCTTTAGTTCTATTTTGACAGCAAACTGAGCAATCTGTTTTGCAATGCATGATTCCCCTTCCAGGTCTGCAACCGAAAACGCCATAGACATATCAACCAAAGTGGGCGCTTCTTTTTCGGATTAAAAATACACTCCAGCAAAAATGCATTCAAGCAGAATGATGCCATGTCTGCTGATTGGTTCTGATTCCTGTCCTGGCAACTAGGTATTCATATAGTTGCATTGTGCTGTCCCCAGGGAGTCAGTATGTGTGCTTAAATATTTCTATATTTTTTTTGTTCTAATGTTCATTCCCCTCTGATAAGAAATATTTTCCATTTCCTTTTCCTAATTTATTCAGATTCTATTAAAAATGAACTCACCTGGTTCTGCTACATAGGTCCACTAATTTTAGGATATTGTAGAATAACCCAATAGCAATATAGAACTAAATGTTTTTATATACCTTTGAACAAAAAGTACACAATAAGCAGCACCCTAAAATGCAAAATGAGCAAAAATGGGGCTGGCTCCTCTTTTTCCCACCTTTTCTGAATCCAAATTAAATAAGGAGTGAGAGTTACTCCAGCATTTTAACCTGTTTAGTTTATTTGGGGACTGGCCTGTGCACAATGGGACAGCTCAACTATTACCCCTTTCATGACTATCAGATATTCAGCAAAGGAGCTTGTCAATCCTGTAGAAAAACAGAGGCCTTAATTTGCATGCAGTTGCAATTGTGTGTGTAAATGCCACGTGAAGGTGCCCCTGTTGGTGGAGTCCCTTCTTCTATTTTTGAGTCTCCAAAGTTGACACATTCAGAGTTACCTGAGAAGCTGCTTAACTCCCTTTGGAGCACTTTGCAGGAAGCGATCCAAACCAGCTGCCCCCCCCCCCCCCCCCCATGTGCGCACTTGTCAATTCAAACTGAATAAGGGGAGGGGAGTAAGTCTGCTCTAATTTAAATTATTAGGGGCATGGGTGGTGCACAAAGGGACAGCCCAGCTAATAACCCTTTCATGACTATCAAGTATTAAGAAAACTGACTTGTCAACCGTGTAGAAAAAGCAGAGGCCTTCTCTTGCATACAATTGCAATTGCAATGTTAAAGGAGCATTATCGCAAATTTATCTTGGTGACTTATATTTAAATGGTACTTTGAATGTAGGTAAGTGTTGGAGTAAGAATTACAAATGTAGAAAAAAATGATGTCTGTGTTGTGCAGCTGGAGACTAATAGCTCATGTTTATGTTTTCTGAGTGTCGGAGCCCGACACTCTGGCCTGTTCCATGCTGAGGAGAGGGGTGAAACAATGTATCAAAGTATCAGCTGTTCAGTGCTGGCAGCCGTCCAGCATAAGATAACAACATTGCAACATTGCCTGGCCAGAACTTATATATCTAAAACAGAGAGAAAAGCTCTAGAAGTAATTTAGCTGATTTTGACCGTTTTCCCTTCATGTTGGCTCTGCTGCAGAATCTTTCAGTTTACCATTTTCTCTCTCTTTTCTCAACACATTTTTCCATATGATCTTTCTTTCAGCTTTGTGTGTTTTGAGCAAAGCCCAATCCAGGATTTTCACTATCTGGAGTTTTGTTTTGTGCCCCTAGGGGCATCCCGACTTGGGATGCCCTGATATGTGAAATCCCCAAGTTCGCCTGTGAAAACGTACCTTTCCCTGTCCCACAGCGCATGCGCTGGCTCTCATCCAATCAGCTCTGTTTGCACGCAGATGGGGAGCCTGAGCAGTAACCTTCCTGGCCGCCCGGCCTGTCTAAATGACTAACTGCGTGAGCCCACCAGAAAAAAGGGGGGATCTGTGGTTATCCAGGGGTTGTTTCACACAGTGGGCATCCTGATTTAGAATGACCAAGGGGCAAGGTCAATGGCCGGGTCTTATAGACTTCAGAGTCGGCAACTCAGGGTTTTGTTCCACTTTAATACCTTTAGATTTTCCTGCACAGCTATTCAAAGAAGAATTTCAGCCGTTTTCAGTGAGTTTAGTTTATTTTGTATAGATTTTACACATTTGAGTCACCTGGTCTCATAACAAAAGCAGCACCTCACACACACACAGCCGTTACCACTGATTACAGTGTCAGCCTCTGAGGTAAAGTGTTGCTAGGAGACCAGTGGGCTAAATGAAGCAGCTCACTAAATACAACCCAGCAGATCCCCCTATTCAGCAAATGGACTGAGCCATTGTCATTATACAATTTAAAAGAAAGGCATATATTTTTTTCCTTTTTCTATCGCCAGATTATTTATACACATGTTAGAAGCTATTGTGTGGCTATTTAATTATTTATATTTTTTAATGCAAATTTTGGGATACTGCTCCTTTAAGGTGCCCCTGTTTGTGGAGTCCCTAGTTGGGGCATGCTGAGCTCCTCGCCTGAGAAGCAGCTGACCTTCCTTTGCAGCACTTTGCGACGAGAGCTCCAGACCAGCTGAGCACCCCCCCCCCCCCCCCCATGTGTGCACCTGTCAATTGAAACTGACTCGTTCAAGGAGAGTTAGTCCATATTTATTTAATTTATTTGGTTCCTGGGTTGTGCACAACTGGATATCCCAGCTGTTAACACTCATTAATAATAAATATTAAGCCAACTGGCTTGTCAGTCCTGTAGAGAAAGCAGGGATCTTTGTTTGCATTCATTTTTCTGCATTTCCTTTTTCCCATTTCTCTAAATTTTTCATGAGCAATACTAAAATATAACCATTTTTTAGTGACTGTTTAGCACTGTTAGTTGGACACTTTATGCTTTAGTGATATCATTTTTATTTTATAATCCATTCAAATTATTGAACATAGTCGGCTGCACCTCATGTCACATTTTCTTTTTATTCCTTTTTTTGTATTTGTATACTGTTTGGTATGGCTTTACAGTCAATGACTGCTTGGAAATGAACATTTTCTCACACACTATAAACAGACAAATGTCATTTTTTCAACAAAATACACACGTGCATTTGGTTTAATTTTTTTTTTGTTCCAATGGTTCATTTTGCATGAGCCAGCTTTGAGTTTATTTTATTTCCTTTTTTCCTCTTTACAATAAAAATACAGTAGGCGGTCTTCCCAATGCATGGTCTGGCTCCTCTTTTGAACAGTTAAAAATTTCTTGAGCATGCTATGAAGTCCATGCAATTCTTGGTGAATCCATTTCCAAAAATGTAAAGGAAAAGCACCTGCTCCTGGAAATGGAGTCGGCACGTAAGAGGTCAAGCTCCTAGTCCACCGCACATAACCAAACCTAAACCTACAATAGTTATGAACTATAGCTCATACAAAAAGAATCTCATAATGAAATTCAAAATTTCACATCCGCTCATATCAAGATGATATGAAGTGTAAACTTGAACCTTCAAATCGAAATGCTTAGCTGGGTTTGGATACCTCAACCATGCCTCTTTGACTACTTTCAAAGGCTCTTGAACAGGAAACGGTTCTTACACATTTTTTAAGTATGGTGGTTAGTAGACGACAAGCCACACTCAAACACTTGGTAGTGGCCTACACATGGAAATGATAAAGACATCAAAAAGATGTTGAACGGACACATGGATGCTGTACAACCTCTTTTAAGCAATGTTGATGTTAGTACATTAGTAGGAAACACTTTGTAGGACAGCGAGTATGTCTACACAAGAACAAAATTAGGTGCTGGCTCACTAGACATTGGTCACCTATGAACATTTGTGAATCCTTTTTCATATAAATATCTCTCTCAGTCTTACAAATATCAAGAATTGATCGTCATATTTTCCTAATCAAAGCCATTAGGCACACTTGTTTATATCAGATATAGTGGCACTCAGTTAATGTTCCTGCTCTCTTTTTGTTCTTAACAATATAACTTTTTTGATAAAATTCATAGACTAGTATATCACATACACTGAGGATTTATCACTATCCCTTTCTTCCTCTGTTCTGTATCTGGACTGGAAGACAAACCTCTCTGAACTTTTTCCATGATCATCAATACAAACATAGGACAGTTAATCATAACCATAAACAGAACAACAATGGCAATGTAACCCATTTGATAGAACCCCCACCAAATACCAATCAACTGGACATTATTTAGTCAGTCTCATACATACATCATTACATGTTGCAATAGAAAGACAGAAAACAGAAAAGTGCTTACATCTTACAGCAAGAGTTGTACTACCACCCTTGCTTTCCTTAAACAAATGTTTACTACTTCTCAGCGGCAACAACTATAGGCCACCGCTACCTTAGTAGCTACCACAGTAGAAATGAATAATGTGGTAAACCACTTTCTACGTGGATATTATTCACATGTACCATCAGATGTTCCATATGATTCATGGTACACAGAAGAGATGAGCAAGCATTGCAACCAAGCCAATAGCTATAACACCGGGAAATGAGCCTAAAGACCATAGCGGCATTGGAAGTCAAGTATTCTCCACCCCAGGAGGCAAAATGAAGCTGAGAGGAGAGGCTTCTTCCATTACATGCAAATAACTCTGACTTAATGTTTCTAAAATGTTTGCATCTAAACGATTCATAAATGTCCAGTATCTCCTCCTTCTTTATCACTCATGCTGTATTTAGTGCAATGCTGGAGTTGTAATTGGTAAAGTGACAATTCAGTCGGCGTTCTCAGAACATATCTTCCTGACCTGGTGGTCAAAAAGGCCATTATTTGATGTCCACCATGGCTTGGTGTAGTTTCAACCAAAATGTACATGATAACTCTATGGCTTTAAGGAAATCTACATTTGTACAGCCTTGTCTTCAGTTTGTCCATCGTAGAAGTCTTGTGCCCTCCTCATTAAAACAGGTGGGATGAGGAGGAAACAGACAAGACACCATATGTGGCTCAGATGCCTGTGGAGAAAGAACACCATAGTGTCAGCAAGATATTTATTTTCGCAGTTATCAAACAGTTATCCTCTTTTACGGAATGATGATATGGATTGATTGCGGTATGGATAAGTGGTCATGAGCTAATATTCATCCAAGATTCATTCAGACAAAAAAAACAAACTGCAGAGTTTGGGTTCGTACTGAACTTTGTGAAGAGAACTTCATACAGGAGTCCATGTTTGAGTTCAGCGCAAGAGCAGCCCATCAACCAGCTTAACCTAAGGATTCAGCAGCAGGAAGCTGCTGTAACTTACTTCTGCCTGATCCTCTTCCTGTCAGCCTGGCAGGGCAGCGTCATTGGCGTTTAAAATTGGCCCTAGCCGGGGCTACAAAAAGATGGCTGCTGTCTCCCATGAATGCAGACACTCCTAATACTGGCACTAGAAGTATCCTTACTCATGGAAGATAGCAGCATTCTTCAAATAACCAATCTTTTAAACTGCCACCACTCGCTGACAGGAAGAGAATCGGGCAGAGGTAAGTTTGCACCCCCCCGGCAAAGCCACTCCCCAAATTTTGGGTCCCTATTGATTTTAATGAGTTAGGGCCCTGAACATTTATTCAAAATTCAGCCAAGCTTGCAAAATCCGAACCCATCAACCAAGACATATTGGATGAAGAAGAACGCTGTGTCCTCCACATTCCCAGAAGAAAAGGCCTTTTTTTGGGTCATCTTACCCCAGAGTGATTGCTATCTGGTAATTGTCTGTTTGTGATTTCCCTGTAATCTAAATGAAAGTGCAGGACCAATCACCTGCAAAGTCCTGCATGCCGAGATTTTGTGACGTTAACAAATTACTGGGAAAATCGCGATTGCATGTGTGTTAGCGATTCCCAATGGAAACCACCAGCACACCATGATTGCACTGGTGTGAAACCAGCGTTAAAAGTTAAAATACCTCCCCCAAAAGATGTCTAAATCTCATGATGATGCCAAAAGTTAATGCTCCAAACTGGGGTCATTGCTTGCGACTAATGCAAAAAATAATTCCCACAGTGAATGTGAACAGCACATATTCATCTGCATAACAACTTTCTTCATTTTCATGTCTCACTGTATATCTAATCACCGAGTTATATTCTGTTATGGTTCCCATAACAACAGGAACAATTACATCATCAAGAAACTAATTGGAAAGTAATTACCACTTTAGAATCACATGTAAATGGCAATTCTTTATAACATTTCTTTGCATTTGGAAAATGAAAAGATCCTTCTATGTGTTTCAAAACCCCAAAACCAAAACTGCATTGCGTGCACAAATTGCAAAACATTTTTATTAAAGCTGAACAAAACCTACCAATCTCAAAGACGCTGCCGCCTCTATTAGAAGAGGATCGGGCAGAGGTATGTCACAGCAGCTTTCTGCTGCTGCAACCATAGGTGAAGTGGGTTGATGGACAGCAACCCATCAACCAGCTTTTCTGTGTTTGGGCCGGACACCGAACTCGAACAGTAAAAAGACTGTAAAACGTACATTTCACTTTAAAAAACAAATTATATACGTTGTTGTGTTGCTCTGTGGTGACCAGGTTAGGGAAGCTGGGAGGCAGCTTTGGGTCACCGGCTTTTGAGGTGGCAGGCCGAAGCCTCGGTTCCGGACAGATGTTAAAGTCCGTAGGCCCAGATGGTATGCGGGCCCTGTGTCGTAACGCCAGGAGGGTTTGGTGGCACCGGTTACTCTACCAACCGGGGGTCCCAGGAGATCCCTTGCTAGGTGTTGGGTAGCAATAACAGGCAGAGGCCAGGTTAGGATCAACGGAACTTTTACTGGCAGTCTAGATGGTACAGTGACAGTACAGATCGGGAGCTCAGGGGCGATCCTGTGATGTGGGGGACTAGAGGACTTGCTGAGACTTATAGTGCCATTTAGGCTGAATGGCTCACTTGCAAGTTTGAAGATGGGTTCTGCGACCTTGGAGATTAGAGCTGAATTGAAGACATGCTCTGCGACCTGGAATATGAAAGATAATGCTGTAGATTTATCAGCAGACTTGATAAGAATTAGTCCTCCACACTGGTGCTGTGTCTGGCCTCTTTCTCCACACTAGCCACATGAGACAAGCCAGCAGCACAAGCACAGATCTTCTTCCTTCAGAGATCACAACTAATCTGCTTAGAAAAAAGGAAGGGAGGCTAGGCTTAGGTGCTCAGCAGTCCTGATAGGCTCACCACTTGTCACATGACCCTTCTCTAGTAAGTTAGTTACAGTACTAGGGAGTTATGAAGTTTCTGGAACTGCACAATGTGAATACATTAACTCTTTGAGTGCAAACTACATAAATTTGTTATTACATGAAAACAGTGTGAATACATATTGTGGTAAGGTGCAAGGGGCCGTTATTAACGGCAGGTATGTAGCACCAATGTACCTGGCATTGGTGCAGTAAAGCCGTATAGCTTGTTTTCCAGCATCAGCTGCTGGTGGCAGTTTGCTGCTGATGATTTAGAATAGCCGAAAGGCTAACCTGGGACGGCTTTACTGGGATGGAGTAAGAGCAGGGTGGGACTCCATCCCACTACCCAGGTCCGGGTTTTACGGGCTGTTTAAATAGCCTGGGGAATCAGCTGTGCCCTGTCCTTTGTCTAGAGCTCACATGGGAGTGAGACTCTGTGAGCCTGGCTGAAATCTCCTGTGGAGGCTGTTCATGCAGACCTGAGGCCTATTTGATTGTAAACAGGACCTTTGCTCAAGGACTAAAAGCTGTTTGCCTGACTGTATCATTTATGCTGCGGTTTCCTGAAAAGGTGATGTAACCTGTATGGACATATGCTTTTGTGGATTTTTGTGTGAAATAAACACAGACTTTACTTTGAACTGTTTGCCTCCGCCTCTATACTGCTGACACCCGGTCGCCTACCAGAGCTAATCTCCACATTTGGTGTCGGATGCGGGCACAGCAGTGAGGCCGTTGCTAGGAGCAACTGACGAAAAAGTTTTTGTTTTGTGCATGTCCTATATTAAACCTGCCAGGCTGCTACCTGGGACTGCAGACAAAATGGAGGCGGTCGTGAAAGCGCTCTTAGAGGCGAATCGGCAGCAGCAGGAGACCAACCAGCTGTTTTTGCAAAATATGATGGCGCAGCAAGCTACAGGTGCGCCCAAAAGTATTCCTGATGCCCGGAAAGCTGTCCGCTCGGCGCTCACAAAAATGACCCCTTCAGATGACGTTGAGACTTACCTGGCGGTGTTTGAAAAGGTGGCTGCAAGGGAGAAGTTGCCGCATGACCAGTGGGCTGATGTCATCGCTCCATTTCTGGCGTCTGGACCCCAGCAGGTGTTGTTTGATCTCCCAGAGGACCAAGCCGCTGACTACCCGACTTTGAAGGGTGAGATACTGGCCAGACTGGGGGTGAATGTGTGGGTTCGGGCTCAGCGGGTGCATCAGTGGAGCTACCTGTCGGCAGAGCCCGCCCGACCCCAGTATTATAAACTGCTGCACCTGCTGCAAAAATGGCTGCAGCCGGAGTTGTTAAGCCCCACTGCCATGTTGGACCGCTTGCTGGCGGACATTTTCTGGAGGGCTTTACCGCACCCTCTTCAGCACTGGGTTGGCCAGGTATCCCCTGACAACGCACTAGGGATGGTGGACCTAGTGGAGCGATATGAGGCCACCAGGAACGTGCAAGGCGGCTCCATAAGGAGGGATTCGGGGAAACCCCGGAGGTCCCCGCCCCAGCTCAGGCGAGTGGCGTCCCCTAAACCCCCTCAGGACCTACCCCCCAAAGTCCCTGCCCAAGTGTTGTGTTGGGGATGTAAGGAGCCGGGACATATTAGAGCCAATTGTCCCCACCAGGGGGAGCCCATGGACGTGAACTTTGGTTACCGCCCTTCCATGTATGCCAGAAGGCTGTGTGCTGCCGGTGTCCCTGAGCTTGTGGGGCAAAGTCACCTCTGTCAGGTGAAAGTGGGAGACACCCTGGCTGTGGCCCTTTTGGACTCGGGGAGTATGGTTACCCTGGCAATACCCGCCTTAGTACTGCCCGATGAGTACACTGGGAGGAAAACCGGGGTTTTGTGCATTCATGGGGACTTGAGAGACTATGCCACAGCACAAGTGTCTCTCACCACCGTCTCCGGCAGCTGGAAACATGAAGTCGCTGTCGCCGCTAAACTCCCGTATGAACTGATTATTGGGAGAGATTTTCCAGGGTTCAGGTCCCTGTGGGCCAAGTTGGCAGTTCCGGAAACCCGCGAGGCGGGTGTGTCCCCAATAGACTGGCCCTACTCAGGGGAGACCCCGGTACCCTGGGAACCGGAATCAGGAGGCACCGGGGAAGAGGTGCCCGCCCCTAAAATGGAAGAGGGGGAGTCAACCCCACTAAATGTTATAGTTGGAGATGTGGAAGAGTTGGCAACAGGTCCAGAGTTGGCAGATCTCCATGTCCCCACAATTAAATTTGGTACCGCTCAACACCAGGACCCGACACTGTCTCGGGCCTGGGAGAATGTTCTTGAGGTGGAAGGTGAACCACAACAGCCAGGGGCGGAGTTACAGTTTCCTCGCTTTGTGGTTCACCAGGAAATGTTGTACCGAGTAAACAAGGTACGTGAAGAGGTGGTGGAACAATTGGTGGTACCCAATCCATATCGCAAGTTGGTGTTGGATTTGGCCCACCAACATGTTCTGGGTGGACACCTAGGCCAGCAGAAAACTCTGGACCGCGTTTTACAACGATTCTACTGGCCCAGTGTGTACAAGGAGGTGGAGAGATATTGTGAGTCCTGCCCAACATGTCAGATGACCAGCCCTCAGCCTCATTACCGTGGTCCCTTAGTTCCTCTCCCCCTTTGAGCGGATTGCCATGGATCTAGTGGGTCCAGTGCCAAAATCCGCTAGAGGGCACCAACATATTCTGGTGATCTTGGACTATGCCATGCGGTACCCTGAGGCAGTGCCCCTGCGTCACACCTCTGCCAAGCTCATTGCTAAGGAGCTTATGGAAATGTTTTCCAGAGTAGGTCTGCCTAAAGAGGTCCTGACCGATCAAGGTACCCCGTTTATGTCGAAAGTAATGAAAGAGCTCTGTAAACTGCTGCAGGTGAAACAGTTGCGGACATCCGTTTACCACCCGCAAACAGACGGCCTAGTAGAACGGTTTAATCAAACTTTAAAGACCATGTTAAAAAGGGTGGTCGCCAAGGATGGGAAGAATTGGGACTTGCTGCTGCCCTATCTGATGTTCGCAGTGCGAGAGGTGCCCCAGGCCTCTACGGGGTTCTCGCCCTTCGAACTCTTATACGGTCGACATCCACGGGGCCTGTTGGATATAGCCAAGGAGGCCTGGGAACAGCAACCCACACCCCACAAAAGTGTGGTAGAGTACGTTACTCACCTACAGGAACGGATAGAGACCGTCTTGCCGCTTGTCAGAGAACACATGGAGGCAGCGCAGCGGGCCCAAAGCAGGATTTATAATCGGCAAGCCAGGGTACGGAACTTTAACCCAGGTGACAGAGTTGTGGTTCTGGTAGCCACGGTGGACAGTAAATTTCTAGCTAGGTGGCAGGGTCCCTATGAGGTCATTGAAAAAGTTGGGGAAGTGACTTACAAGGTACATCAGCCTGGGCGGAGGAAGCCAGAGGAGGTGTACCATGTAAACCTGTTGAAACTGTGGAAAGACAGGGAGACCCCTGGGGGTGACAGTCCCCGACCAGGTATGGTGGGGGTGGAGCTTCCCATTCCTCGGTCTGTTATTAGAGAAGCAGTAGTCGAGGTGAAAACTGGCGACAACCTCTCCTCTAAACAGACTCAGGAGGCCAGGGAGTTTATTAGCAGAAACACGGACGTGTTTTCAGAACTCCCTGGGCGCACTTTGGTCATCCAACATGATGTTGTCACGGAACCTCAGGTCAAGGTCCGGTTGAGGCCTTACCGGGTACCTGAGTCCCGGCGACAAGCTATCGCGGAGGAAGTGCAGCAAATGCTCCGGTTAGACGTGATTGAAGAATCAAAGAGTGAGTGGGCCAGCCCCATAGTCTTGATTCCCAAGCCCGATGGTACGTTGCGGTTCTGTAACGATTTCCGCAAACTTAATGAAGTTTCCAAGTTTGATGCCTACCCTATGCCCCGGGTAGATTAACTCATTGAGAAGCTAGGCCAAGCCAGGTACTTTTCGGTTTTGGACCTCACAAAAGGGTACTGGCAGGTGCCCTTGACTGAGGCTGCCAAGGAGAAAACAGCCTTTATTACACCAGAGGGACTGTTCCAATACAAGGTATTACCCTTTGGGTTACACAGCGCTCCCGCTACGTTCCAAAGGTTAATGGATATTGTCCTCAGGCCACATCGTCGGTATGCTTCGGCATATCTGGACGATATAATTATCCATAGCACGGATTGGGAAAGTCACCTACCCAAAGTCCAGGCCGTAGTGGATTCCCTCAGGAAGGCTGGGTTGACGGCAAACCCGAAAAAATGTGCTTTAGGCCTAGAAGAAACAAAATACCTGGGCTATGTGATTGGACGAGGAGTGGTCAAGCCCCAGGTGAACAAACTAGGAGCCATCCATAACTGGCCCCGGCCTAACACCACCCGCCAGGTAAAGTCATTTCTGGGGTTGGTGGGATATTATATGCGGTTCATTCCCAATTTTGCCACCCTGGCGGCACCATTGACAGACCTGTTAAAGGGAAGCAAGTCTGTCATGGTGAAGTGGAATGAACAGGCCGAAAAAGCGTTCTCCGCTTTGAAGTCTGCCCTGTGTGGGTCTCCGGTGTTGGTGACACCCGACTTTAAGAGGGAGTTCATAGTGCAGACCGATGCCTCCGAGGTAGGTCTCGGTGCTGTACTGTCTCAGGAAGTCAACGGGGAGGAGCACCCCGTTGTCTACATGAGTCGCAAATTAACACCCGCGGAGACCCGGTATAGTATAGTGGAGAGGGAGTGTTTGGCCATTAAATGGGCCCTGGAGTCTCTTCGCTACTACTTGCTGGGGAGAAGGTTCCGGCTGATTACGGACCACTCTCCCCTCAAGTGGATGTGCCAGGCTAAGGACAGAAATGCCAGGGTCACCCGATGGTTCTTGTCATTACAAAACTTCAAGTTTACAGTAGAGCACAGAGCGGGACGATTATTGGGTAATGCGGATGCCCTGTCCCGAGCACATTGTTTGGCATGTGTCCACCCCCTCAGGGTTGAACAAAGGGGGGGGTATGTGGTAAGGTGCAAGGGGCCGTTATTGATGGCAGGTATGTAGCACCAATGTACCTGGCATTGGTGCAGTAAAGCCGTATAGCTTGTTTTCCAGCATCAGCTGCTGGTGGCAGTTTGCTGCTGATGATTTAGAATAGCCGAAAGGCTAACCTGGGATGGCTTTACTGGGATGGAGTAAGAGCAGGGTGGGACTCCATCCCACTACCCAGGTCCGGGTTTTGCGGGCTGTTTAAATAGCCTGGGGAATCAGCTGTGCCCTGTCCTTTGTCTAGAGCTCACATGGGAGTGAGACTCTGTGAGCCTGGCTGAAATCTCCTGTGGAGGCTGTTCATGCGGACCTGAGGCCTATTTGATTGTAAACAGGACCTTTGCTCAAGGACTAAAAGCTGTTTGCCTGACTGTATCATTTATGCTGCGGTTTCCTGAAAAGGTGATGTAACCTGTATGGACATATGCTTTTGTGGATTTTTGTGTGAAATAAACACAGACTTTACTTTGAACTGTTTGCCTCCGCCTCTATACTGATGACACCCGGTCGCCTACCAGAGCTAATCTCCACAATATATACATATATATATATGAATATATATATATATATATATATATATATATATATATATATACTGTATGAACACAGATATATTATACCATATAAGCAACGCAATATATCAGACTCCAAGGTCACAGGGACAGCCGAATGTCGAGGGGACACATATAGAACGTATTGCAAATGCTGTACTGGGACATTGCAACTCTAGTAAATGCATTATTTACAAATCATGCTTTAACTTCCCCCCTTTACTGAATCACACCTTTTGAGGAGTAAAAAAACTGAAGATTTTCACTATCTTGAGTTTTGTTCTCGTTCTTTTAATGCGGGATGTTGCCACGGTCCAAAGAAGTGGTCTGGGATCACCAGTGAGATGAGTGCTCTCTGCGATCCCCTGGAGTTCACACAGTTGGACAGCCCTATTCGGAAGGGAGACCACTGGCCCTAGAGTCTTCTAGACTCTAGGGAGGTGGTTGCTCCTCTTTAACGTATGCCTTACTATGAAATAAAGCAGGAAACAGCAAGTCTACTGAAACCAGGTCATAGTTTTTAATGAGAGACTTTAGAAACTCACTCTATAGAACTAACTTATTATTAACTAACTTGTTATGGAAGAATTTAAAACAGGGTAATACCGCACTAGCAAAGTTAGTTAAATCTACAGAGTTCTTAAACTGCTCAACTGCTATAACTATCATTCCAAAAATAAAAGTATCCAGAACAGGCATAGAGAAGGTAACTATGGCTCTAAGCGGACCAACTGTTAAAAATGACTTAAACCAGACCAACACAACAAACAGTGCTCATAAGCCCCCTCCCCAGGGCAATTTACATTGCTGCACATAAAAATGTATTTACCTTTTTCCAACTCTTGCTGTGGTAAATTTTAAAAACAAAATGGCGGCTAATGCATTTGCAGGCCACCTGCAAACAGGAAGTGCTGCTGGGCTTCCTGTTACTGTGCATGTCAGTTCATCCAGGCAGATGAAGTTCCAAAATGGCCACTACCTTTCTTTTCCAACTGTGCCAGGATGTTGTCAAAGTCAATTTTGACCATCCGCTTTAGGGAATTTGCTCCACAGCAGTGGATTGCATTTTGACTTCATTGCCTATGGACTATAGTTGCTTTTAACTTAAGCCGTAGTTACCTGCTTTGTGCTTATTTTGGATACTTTTGTCATGTAAGAATAAGCCCCAGGGCTATAAACAGCCACCCAAAGTAATTATTATCTGGTTACCTGGGTGGCATTCTAAATAAAAGTGAAGCTGCTCTATAATTTTCTATAATTCCTCTTTGGGAAAGGTTAAATGACTTCTACTTTTAATACTCTTTCAGAGGCGTTACAATGACAGCATTCCTTACATGTGCCATTCATGTTGTACAAAAATACACTCTTTTAGAGAGGGAACAATTATGTGTATTCTACAAAGTGAACACAAGTAGTGAAGTCAGGGTGGGTGGATGGGGGATTTTTTTAATGAGTTTGCCACAGTACTTTAAAGGATAATTAAAGCTCATCTACAGACATAAATAACCCCTTCCCCACTCTCTGCTGACCATTGACCCTTAGATAGATGTTTTTGTCACCTGCTTTTGACCCTTTGGAGCAGCTACTTGAAGCAATGTTGAAGGGTGTTGATATATGCTAAGACACATACTTTACACACAAAGATCAGTGGGAAGGACAGGGGCCTGAAACTGCAGCCAGGAGGAACCCTGCAATATGGAGACACAAGTCTTACATGTTTAGCTAAAGGAACACTATTACTCTGCAGCCAATGGAGGTCCCCAAACTGTAGTTCAGGAGTCACACACGGCTCGCCGGCTGTTTTCTAGACCAGAACACTTGAAGAGTTCTGGCACTCTGTTGTGACTAAATGGAGTACATTGTGGCCAGGGATAGACATTGTCGGTGCCATACATACATATGCCAGCATATATGCCTCAACAGGTTGTCAGCCTTACTGTATAATGTCTGGGTTTCGATTCTGCCATTTAATATCTGACCTGCTCCTGTGGACTAGTATTTTATGGGAGGGGCACATTCACTTTACATATTAATATGCACCAAAACACCCTTTCCCCTGGGTTTTGGTCCAACAGTATGTGGGTTGCACAAAACGAAAGCTTAAAGTCCGTATTAGTGAACACCTATATGGTATAGGGTACCCAGACCTCGTCAGGAATTCGAATGTGGCGCGTCACCATAATCAATATCATCATTCTCAAACTCCCCAGTTCCATGCGTGTGCTATTGAGAAAGTTTCCTTGGGACCTAGGGGTGGCGACTTGTATAAAAAACTTTTATGCAGAGAAGCGTTTTGGATCTTCACATTAGGGACTAGATTCCCTGTTGGCTTGAACCATAAGTGGGATATCTCTTTTATTTTGGATCGATAGATGTTATAGCTATTTGATCTACATTATGGTTAGGTTCACCTAAACCATTTCGTTGAGGTTATTAATTGTTCCGGTCTGGCTAAACATGTTATTAATACTTTCCAGGGTCGGGTTAGGAGGGGTCTCTTCCCTCTCTCCCCTTTTTTCTATAATTTTCTGTAATCTAATTTAATCTATACAAGATATTTACACTTTATTGTATGATGCCCTGTTTATATATTTTATATATATATATATATATATATATATATATATATATATATATATGTTTATATGTTTGTATATTTATATATTTGTTTAACTGCTAGGTATTAGACATTTATTATATATATCATGTATCATTTTACTGTATCGTTAACTGTCATTCTCTAATTGTGCCTTTATTATAGGTTCACTGTTGTTTTTCCTATTTCTGTGTTTTATTCTGTTTTCATTTTTTTCATCAAATGTTTGTATTGTACTATGCGCAGTTTATTAAGATTCCTCCCCTCTCCCCACGTTAGGCGTCCGCCTGCTTCGGGCTCCTGCTGTGTGGCGTCCTTCCGTTGCCACGGCGATGCCCGGGATGACACTGGCCGATGCGGGAGGGGTTTCTCCTTCCTGATTGACCCTTACATCTGCCTATCACAGGCCGGCGCGCCGCAGTTGTGAGCGCGTGACGTCACTGGCGGAAACCCGGAAGCGGCTCGCTGAAGCGTCGGGAGGAGGTGAGTCAATTTGTGTTTATTGTATATATTCAGCACAGATCTGTTTAATATTCATCTATGATTAAGGGCGGTTTTCAGCCCGAACGCGTTAGAGGCTGCTAGGACTGCTTTGATGTTTTTACCGCTGGCTTTCTTCTTGGATATTTTTAAAGGACAGCAATAAAAGCTATATTTTAGGAGTGCGGACCCTTTTTTTCTTTCTTTCCCTCTCCTCCTACTCCCCCCCCCCCATTTCTTTTTCCTTTTCTCTCTTTTTTTCTTTTTCTTCTTATCCTTACATGTGCATACTACTTCAAAATACTGGAGATGTGTCAATATTCCTGGCTCTGTTTGTTTCAACCACATAGTGATGTTAATTAATTGTGTTGTTTATTAGGATTTAATGTTATTCTCATATTTTGACACATATCACGTGTAATCTCATATGTTCTGACAGACCTCATCCATTGTTGTTCTGTAGTGTGTTGCCAGGGCCAATGGGGTATTTTCCTGTCCTAATTTTCCCTTCCGCCTCCTGCTTGAGCTGGACTAGGCAGTTGGAAGGTATCTTGGATGCTGATTGGTGGAGGGAGCACCTGGCTTGCAAGCTGCACTAGAGGAGCACACTGACGCCATTGGATGTGAGGTAAAGTGTTTTTATTTAAATGTGAGTTTGTTTGTTTCACTTGTTATATGAGGAAGGGCACAGGATGTTGCCTGAAACGCGTAATATGTGAACTATTCTTGGAATGGAAACCATGTAACTTTTAACTTGACCAATAAACAGAGAAATTTTAAGGAACACTTGAGTGCTGGACAATGGAAATTTTTCATGTATATGGACCTTGCTGGTGAGTCCTGATCCTCAGTGCATCTGTGGAAGCTGCAGTGGGATTGAGCTGGTCGTCTACACTTTCATAGACTCGGATTTACTCTTTGGACTTTGCCTGTTTGCTGCCAGCCCCTGAACATGTATTTACTCTTTGGACTTTGCCTGTCTGCTGCCAGCCCCTGAACTCGGATGCATCCTTTGACTGTCTGCCACCAGACCTGACTTCTGATTTGTTCTTTTGAATTTATTAGCTTTGCTTCGCCCCACACCTGGAGCTCCGCTCAGCTCTTCCCATGGTTGTAGCTGGGAAGCTTGACACCAGCTGATACCAGACATTCAGATATGCCCATCTCAGGTGCACACAGAGGATGTAGGGGTGCAGTGGATGCTGTGGTCTTTGATCGAGGTGAATATACAGAGGAGTTCTCCCCTAGCCCTGAAGTCTTTTAGACTCTGGGACCAGGTAAGTAAGGTTTCGTTACACTGAAATTCGACTTTTTCACACCCACAAAAAGAAAGAAACAGGGAGCACAGAGATGAGGGATACAGAGAGTTTGATAGACCATTGCGAAAAGTATAAAATTGAAGACAAGAACATAAAAAAGAGATAATCTTGAAAGGAGAGAGAGAAGGAAAGGGATGTGGAAAAGAAAGAATAACAGAAGACAAAAAAGAAAAATAAGTAAAAGAGGTAAAAAAAGGACATGCAAAAAAGAGAAGGAAGTGGGGAAATGGAAATAAGAATAAGATAAAGGGAAGGTGAGAAAGAGATGAAAGGGGGGGTCGAAAAGACAAAAAGCTAAAGAGATTGAATTAAAAAAAGAAATACGACACTAGGAAAAAGCAAGAAGAAGGAAAAAAGTGATAAGAAAATGCAATGAAATATGGAATAAAACCTGTTATTGTATACCACCATGTTAACACACTCTGCTCTGGTTCATTGGCTGAAAGTCAAGCAGCATAATGTATAAATTGGTTCAGCATTAGATATATCAACAGAGCAGAGCAGTACAGTATCCAAGTTGTTCTTTAAGGGCACATCCATGGATGGGACTATACCTACTTACACACAGAGGAGCAGCATAGAGTCAAAAATGATTAGTTTATCTTATAGCGCGATTGGGATTCTGCCCTGTGCAAGCACACAGACACACGGCCTTATCCTGTATGCAGGGAAATTTCTAGGCCAGGCAAGGAGTGTAGTTGTCCTTGGTGCCAGAAAGGTAGGGGCGCTAAGCTCACTACTGAGTCTTAACTTCTAGCTTTAAGCATTGCACTGGAGTGCCCCCTGGGTATTTTAAATTCCTATCAGCCATGTTCTGGGGGAGTGTTTGTAGAGAAGGGTGGCATTGGCAGGAGAAGTGTGTGGCTGGGAGGCATCTTGTCATATTCAAGTCAGCTCCTGCATTCTGCACCTTGTTCTCCACGTTCCAGACTAGTGAGTTAAGCTGTCATGGGATTCCTGTGTCACCTGCATGAGATGCGGATGATGGGGAGCAGAATGCAGGAGCCAGGGTGAATATAGGAGCATGCTTCCCAGCCAGATCTCTGCACAGGTCAGTGCCATGGTTCCTTCAGGGTGCATTGATTTATGTCGGCTCCTGCATTCTGCATCCCGTCCTCCATGGCCCAGACTAGTAAAATAAGCTTGTCATGTGATGCCTATGTCACCTGCCTGAGGTACGGATGATGAGGAATGAAATGCAGGAGCCAGGGTGAGTAAAGGAGCAAGTTTCCCAGTTGGATCTCTGCACAGGTCAGTGCTGCAGTTCCATCAAGGTGCATTAATTTATGTTTTTAAAGGGATCCCCTTTTACTCTGCATATAAATTATGTAATAAATAATAATTATTTGTGTGGCTACCGCAGATATGACGTTACATATATTGTCTACTATGATATATTTTACCTATATCAGTGTACAGAGCAGTACCCAGAGATAACAGCAGTAATCACTGTGTTCACAGATTTACAAGTGTTCCATTACAAATCACGTCGTAAAATGTAGCTGTTTTTATTCATTCATGAGAATTAATCAAGGCTTTTACCAGAGCAAAATCCGTAATTAGCAGCGCTCATTAGAGCTAACAGACAAGGCCATTAATAAAGCATTGAACAGATTTCTAAAGACATGAGTATGTTGCAGAAAATGAAAATCAAAACTGGAGCATTAGCAGCAATTGCCATTATACCATCTAAGCAGTGTCACTAATACCGGATAAATAGATTGAGAACTCGCAGCCATCTATAACAGAAATTTGGTTGAATTCTAATATATAAAGGGTTAGTGTAGCAAAAGCTGAAATTCAGGTTCAGTATTAATGTGCAGTAAACAGTTCTCAGTGCAACAACTAATAAAGTGAGTAACTACTATGACAGGGTGCGGCCCATTGGGCAGTTGAGCATATGTGCACAAGAATCAGGTGTTCAGACCAAACCCTCTGGCCCTGATGGCCTGGCATTAGTTGGGGGGACTGCAAGGAAGGTAGAGGTGGGTAAGTGTAGTGGACACACCCACAGACTTTGGGATACCCTCTACAAGTAGGTTTAGACGGGTTTTTTTCTGGGTCTGAGGGCAGGGGATGTGTGACTTAACTATACTTCCTCTTTAATTTTTTAATTATAGTGAATTTTGGAACCATCTTCAGGGATTGAATCGAATTTAGATGCAAGAACATTGGTGAGGCACTAGGTAGGAGGACAACAGTGAGGCTCTATCTATAAACCAATCTGAGGTTTGGGATTAATGCTCGCTAGTAGATATCGTCCCTACCAAATTTATGTACTACACCACTCTGACGCTGACATTAGCATGGTGATCTACCAAAAAAAAATGCAGCAGCCCTTGGACATCGCCAAGCCACAGGTTTCTTGATTTGGCATATCAGGCAAAAGGCTAAAGAAAAGCAACCACCAGAGTCAATAACACTCTAGGGCCAATGGTCTCCCTCTTCGGTATACTCACAGGCAGGCATTTCTGGAAGGCTGGCACGTGTATATGAAGAAGCAGGGGAGCGTCCAGCACACCAATCCTCTTCATTATGTCGACCTGGGGAATTCACATGCCAATCAGAATGCCTGGCTGGAGAGGAACAAAACCCAGGATGGTGAGAATCCATGGTTTTGGTCCTCCTCTAACTCCGTAAGACCTTTAACTATTTAAATGTCCCACCTTGCTCCCAACATACTTCATTTTAGCTGCTGCTAAATTCCTATTCTATTAATATGTATGAAGCTTAGTGGTTTTAGGACAACAGATCTATAGGAATACTGAATTGTCGCATGCAATGCCCAGCACTAACAGAGCCACGCTCAAAGCCTGATCGAGGTCCATAATAAATGGCTCCTGTATGACAGCAGGTATCTTCACTTGTTGTTTACTGCTGAATCAACAAGGCTGTCAAGTGATAAATGCTGATTAAAAATACTGTCTAGTTAGCCCACAACATTCATTATCTGTATGACATGATGGATGATGCAATATGCCCAGATGCAGCCCCTAGTTACAGGAATTTATTACATCAATTTCGTTTGAGATCTCATCCCATTACTGGGACCATATCCTCAACAAAACTTTTCATTAAAACTTACAACATCTAAACTGTTCTAAGATGTTTTAACAGAGTAGTCAGACACTTTAAGAGAGATCCTTGTCAGGCTTAATTTAGTAGACCAGAAAAAGCCTGAAAAGATCTCTATTCAAGAGCAAATGGAAGGGAGTGCTTTCCTAAAAGAGAAAGTGATTACATGGCACAAAGAAATGCTTGACTCCACCTACTGACTGTGAGGGATGGGTAATCCAGTTAGTATGTGCCATGTAAAAACTTTCTGAATTAGGAAAGGGCTTTTGTTCTAAACAAAAATGTTTTGGCATCCAAACCAAAGACTAGAGATGGGCTTTGAAACCTGGTCAAAGCTATATTTGACCAGGATCTTGTTGACACACTTCAGTTCACCTGATCCCAGATACCGCAAAAATACTGGTCAAATCATCCAGCATGCCACCTGCCGTTGCCTTAACTACCCTGTGAACTGGTATAGGGGTCCCTTGAACCCATTATTTGTTCACAAAGTTAAAAATACAGTATTAAAATAAAAATAAAGAACTTCCCATCGTCGTGTCCTCCTTCATCTGTCCCTTGCCAGGCAACGTCCTCCCTGCAGATTTGCCGAGTTGGGGGCTCCCTTACTGGTCTGTAGTGAAAGGGGACAAAGCTACTCCTTTCTTGGCATTAGCTTGGTGGGATGCCAAGACAGGAGGGGGGACCTGTGCCCCCCCTTTACTACATTTGGTGGCAGGCTGGCTGCAATAGCAGCTTCCCGAGAGTTGCAGATCAATGCCCCGTGGACCAGAAGGGAGCCCCTGACCCAGTGGACCTAAAGAGAGCACGGCATGGTAACATTGAGTTCTATTTTCTTTTTTAACTTTTTGTGCACTGGTAAGTGGGCCAAGGAGGGTAGTGTATCTGGAATTCTGGATTAAAGAATGCTGAATATTGGAAACTATCTGTACAAAGTGCTTAAAAACCAGATTGTCTCTGCTTTGGTTCATCACCACCCAAGACACTTAAAATAGCCTTTATGTCTTTGCAGAATGATCAGGGGACTAAGTATAAGACAAGACTCTTTGCTTTTATTGTTGTTGTCTTTTTTTGAGCCTCAGATCTCCCATGAAACCAAAATGTCTGGTCTTTAAATGCTGTAAAACAGACAACGCAGCATTAAACTATATTACGCCCACTAAGCAATAGATTAAAGACAACACAATTAAAGTGGAAAAACATGGGAAGCCTCTCGCCAGTCAATCACAGGCCTGGCAGGGATCAATGTGATGCCACGTTAGACAGATGTAGGTCATAAGTTCTGATAATTGCTTCTTTCCTTACAAACACTCTACTTAGCGTAAAACCTGCTGTATCCTACAGGGTTGGTAACTTAGAATCAATTTGTTGATGATTTTAGATCATTTGGAACCTGTGTTCAGAAAATGTTTTTCGCTCTTGTATTTGTAAAAGATAAAAATAAAAAAAAAATAATAATACAATATGGATGTCCTTAGCCCTTGATTCAGTTAGTTTTATGGATTCCATTTGCCTTCAGCTGTATGCTTCATTGCTTATGGCACTGGCTGGTAGATCATAGGGTATAACACTTAAGATAATAATTTTGTAACACAATATTGTTAGAATAATATTTTGTACGAATAACCCTACAGCATCATTCCCCAACCCTCTCGTGCAGAGCCACCTACAGGTCAGGTTTTGCAGTTCTCCACCCAGACACACAGGTCAAGTAAATAGTGCAACAGCAGAGCTATAGCTGATTATGTGCTGATCTACAACACATGACCCAGGAGCGAGTGCCCTAGAGATAGAAACATGGAGGGTGAGTGAAGGAGAAGTTCCTTACCTTGAACTTGTGGAATGTGGGTGCTGTTAGGTTTATACATCCTCAGAAATACAAACACAGTCCCATTCAGGCCTCTTAAGGAAGGTTCCATATACTTTATTAAAGACTAACTCTAAACTCTATCCAACTGTTCTAGCAGTAGCAGTTCCAATAAAACAAGCCACTGTATATTCACCATCACTAGGTAGTATTAGGCCTTTAGCAGTGCCGACAGGCACAGCACAACCTGACTGATGCGAGGTCGTACCTGAGCCTTTAGCTCACTCATCAGTCGGTGGTTGTCATTTGGCTTAGTTCTGGTCTATAATTCCCTCTGCTCCTGGCAGCTCTTTCATACCAGATTTCTTCTGGATCCAAAATCAGAACAATTAATCTTTTTGTTCATGTTTCAACCCAGTTTCAAATTTGTTGCTCCATTAGCTTAGCAAGATGCATATGCCATGTGCAGATCCTTACCCTCATAAGAAATGTAGACACGTTTAACTATTTAACTGCTACTATTCCTAAATCTAATCAATTAGTGGTTCCAATAGTCCAGTGCAGCTGCTATTGGCTATGTGTCCCTTATGGATACTCTCCTGGCTAACGATTCCCTGACTGGTAACCTAGGCTTCTAGTCTTCTCATCACATTTTGGTACAAATATGATCAATGATGAAAGAAAAGGCCAGAGAACATCTCTCTATGACTCTGGGCTTTTAAAAACACCTTGTTGCCAGGGATTAATTTAGTCATAGGATAGGTATCAGGGGAGCAGGAGTATGTGCTACCCTTTCATTTACCCAGTATCTGGAAAAAAAGACAGACAGGCAATTAAAAACAAGGGAGGGGAAGAAGACAGAAAGTCCAATAGAAGGAGGAAGGTGGAAGAAAACAGATCTCGTTGCTGGGGGTCCCGGAGATGCAGAGTGGTAAGTAGCAGAAGCCTGTGTTACCCTTTCCTGTCTGTGTGGGTTAACACATCACACACAGTAGCAGTTTAGTCCGATGAAAGCACTGACAGGTGACAGGATGGCAGGTGTAGCCCAGTGCAGGGCTACAATGTAAGTGAGAAATTTGGAGCTTCATTTGTGATTGCATTCCTTACAAAGGAAGAAAAGAAGCCTAAACAAATTCAAGAAAGGATGATTGCTGTATATGGTGATGATGCATCTTCCTACTACCAAGTTTTGGACCAAGCAGTTTAAATGGGGTCGAAATCTATTAAAGATGACCCCCATTCAGGGCGACCTGTTGAAATATCTTCAGAAGAAATTTGCTGTAAAGCAGATGCTATGATTCTGGAAGATTCTGGTCAATGTCAATTGTATAGCTCCTAAATTAGGCATTTCAGTTGACACAGTAGTTTTAATTATCATTCATGATCTTTTAATGATGCCAAAGGTCTGTTCCTAGTTAGTGCCTGAGCAAAAAAAATATGTTGCCAGAAATGTAGCCAAGAGTATTTATACATGTATAAAACCATCATAAAAACTGAATCTAAGTGATTTATGAGCAAATGAGTTGTATTAGTTGAGGAGGTCAGCTATGTATAGCTTATTTGAGGCAAGTACACACACACAGAAAAATACAATCTGGCATAATGTTGCTGTGCATGGGTCCTGAACATAATCCAGTAATACTTGCATCAAAATGTGCGGTGGGCCCCAGAGTCAGTTTTACTGGTGGGCCCCAGGTGTCCCAGTCCAACACTGATCATGTACTGCCATTTTGGCCTGATTACACCTACACCCTTAGATTTAGATTTCTAAAAACATCATAAAGAGTAAATGATAGATAAAAGGAGCTAAACTTACAACACTCAAAGAGTATATGATACTTACAGCTCAACTGATCTGTTTCTTTCTTCCTCGGTAGCTGAAAAGACTAGTCAGACAGCGTGTTGTCCACTATTATACTCGGCTTCTCCCGAGGTGGAGAAGACTTTGTTACAAAGGTCAGAGCCTTCTCCTGTAAAGATCAAAAACCAAAAATAACGATGAGTTCCATGAAAGGTATCTTGAAGAACAAGCAGGAAAGTGAATTCCATTTTGGGCGCAGGCAACAGTTAGCAGACTATTTGAATTTCCTCTGATGTTTTACACAATTTAAGAAAAAACAGCCCCTATATCCAGTGTATTTAAACAGGTTTCCAGGCCTCTATGCACGATTCAAAGAGTTCCCTCACATAGGAGCTCTCCGTAGATAATGAATACAATTGACACTACAAAAACAATCAGATGTACTGTACTTTACTGAAACTGGTGGTGTTGTAAGCACTGGGTATGGCATTCATGGGGACAGAATTTTGGTGGATGTGTCACAGCAGAGAGGGGGGATTTTTGGCATTTCCCCTCAATACGAAGCTAAAAAAGCTAATTGTTTATTATTCTTTTCAAAAGTTCTTTTATACCAAAAGCTCCAATGTAATTTTTATAGAATATTCCACCAGCTATATAGGGAGAAGGATATATGGAAACAAATTACAATATATACATTGATCAATAAGTCAGGACACCTGCAATTTGGGGCCCTGTTCTTTTGGCCCAACGCAGATAAAGACCTGCTTTGGAACTACAGTAGGTGTATTGTAGAAGCAAAGCTATTGTAAAAATATTTTTGGTTAAAATAGTCCTACTTTAAACATTGGCCACCTGCCCAGGTGACGCCATTGGCCACCAATTGAAGTTTCAGAGGAACATGTAATGTTTAGAATCAGTTGGCTTTCCATAGGAATTTGAGCACATGGGAACCTCAAACCTGTATGATGGGTATATGTAGGGGTCTCAAGGACTGCCAAGGTTAATTTGGACTTGGGTCCACTTTAGGAGCCATTGCTTATATAATTGAGCCTTTAAAGTATTTGACTGCTGCTCTGCACAGCTTTCCTCACATTATGCTGATAACTTCCATTTCTTCCAATTTGTCAGAAGGAGACCTGACAACTAAAAAATGAAGGTGACTAATGATGAGTGGCTGCAAAGGATTGAGACAGTGGGCGATTAGTTAAGTTTGTTTTTTCTCTTTGCCTACAGTTGCACTTAGGTAAAAACTTTATACCAGTTTTTTACTTCTTTTAAAGTAAACCCTACTCTGCTTTATCTGACAGGGGACCAAGAAATAAATGCACACTGGCAAATGTTTCTACATTATGGAAAATGATGGGTTAGGATAGGATAGGATCACTGCTAGTCTTCACCTGGAAGCTCTTTGCCAGGTAGAGTTTAAGTTCACCTAAACCTAACCATTTCCATTTGAACTTTATTGTAACCTTAAAAGAGGAGTCCACTTTGGTGCCCATCAGACCCCAAATCAGAACTGCTATTGGGGCATAAGGTGACTCTACTTACCTGCAACTACCCCCGCAGAGCCTATCAGTTTCCCCAGGGCCTGGTGTCTACGTGGTCTTCACTTTGGGCCTGGCAATTGTGGCTTTAATCTCATAGGAGGTTTATGATGGAAAACAGGGCCTGATTGAGGTGCCTTTAAGAGGCTAATGAGCTCTCAGCTTATACTTCTCACATGCCCTTAAGAGCATGATTGACATTCTTAGAGCACCTGCAGGTAAGTAGGGGCGCCACGTTCCTTAATGTTGCCTCTGATTTTGGGTCTAATGTAAAGTCCACCAAAATGAAAGCCCCCTATAACCATTTACCTAACATTAGCCATAAACCTTACCTTTAAAATAACAATAGGCCAAATTGTCCTGGTGACAAAAACAAAAACTACAAATTTGAGCCTAAATTTACACGCATCTGACGACTGAAAATAATAGTTTAGTGAAAATGAGAGGCTGGCACCGTATTGGCACCATAAAACCATACAGAAGGACTATTTACCTCCACTAGCTGGTGCCAGTGCTCAATAGGCTTTCTGGGGTTTGCCAGCATCTCGGACCAGTGTTCTCTGCCAGGGTTGTCCGCGTCACTCCCCACACGACACATCCCAATGACTTCATTATGACCTATACTGTATAAACACAGGCAAGCAGATTTTACCCCCTTGTCTGGAAAGAAAGGGCTAAGACAACTGACATGAAAACAAATTGATAATGTTGATTGGTGACAACCAGGGGCGTACCTGTGGGCAGAGGTTGCGACCAAACCAGGGCTCATGAGGTCAGGGCCCCATCATTGTTGTTCCTGCACCTTATTTATTAGATTTCTGCACTTATTGCATAATGTACAGAACAAAGAAGCATCATTTGTCTGTTTTAGTTGATTAGTTGTATCCAATTCGTTAAAATGACAGGAAAAAAGTTACTGTATGAGCCATGATGGGGCCCCATTTAATAAGGGCCTGGGCACATTTAGTTACACCACTGGTGACAACAGTAGCTTATCTGGAAAGCAAGCATGAAATGGCAACCTGGACCCCTCTCTCTCTCATTCACACCTTACATTCTGTCACTAACCACCTCCTGTCATCTCTACTCAAAAACATCTCCCATGTCCGCCTTTTCATCACAGCCAAAACCACTAACATTTTAGTGCAGGCCCAAATCATCTCCCGATTTGCAACACAATCTTCCGTGGTCTAGCTGCAAACAGACTGCCCCTCTCCAATCAGTTTTCAACTCTGCTGCTCGCCTCATCCACCTCTCCACCTACCTGCAAACAGACTGCCCCCCCTCTCCAATCAGTTTTCAACTCTGCTGCTCGCCTCATCCACCTCTCCACCTACCTGCAAACAGACTGCCCCCCTCCAATCAGGTTTCAACTCTGCTGCTCGTCTCATCCACAACTCCACCTACCTGCAAACAGACTGCCCCCCTCCAATCAGGTTTCAACTCTTCTGCTCGCCGCAACCACCTCTCCACCTACCTGCAAACAGACTGCCCCACCTCCAATCAGTTTTCAACTCTGCTGCTCGCCTCATCCACCTCTACACCTACCTGCAAACAGACTGCCCCCCTCCAATCAGGTTTCAACTCTGCTGCTCGTCTCATCCACAACTCCACCTACCTGCAAACAGACTGCCCCCCTCCAATCAGTTTTCAACTCTGCTGCTCGCCTCATCCACCTCTCCACCTACCTGCAAACAGACTGCCCCCCCTCCAATCAGTTTTCAACTCTGCTGCTCGCCTCATCCACCTCTACACCTACCTGCAAACAGACTGCCCCCCCTCCAATCAGTTTTCAACTCTGCTGCTCGCTTCATCCATCTCCTCTTTCTTACATTTCCTCTCTAGTCTAAAGATACCAACCTAGAGACCTTTTGGCTGCCACACTATTGCTGCTGGTGTAGATAATAAATCATGGTGACTGCCCCCCTAGGCTGGTTTGCTTTGGGGCCCAATTCAGATTAGGGGCCTAGCCATCACATATAGGTTATGGGGGGCAGACTTTATATAGTTCATCTTGTGTTTGGGATCCCCATAACCTATAATGTGATGGCTGCCCCCCTTGTTTGACTTTAGTTTCCTATATAGTATGCATGCCAGGGCCCTTTTCAAACTAGGGGCCCCACCATCACATAAAGGTTACAAAGAAGGCCAGAGCTGATATTCTGTCTGGCCCCTCATAACATAAAAGATTATGGCTGGGCCCCTAGGCTGATTTTAAGTTTCCTTTACTGCCTGCATAATAAGCTGCCTTTGAGACAGAGGTCCAGTTCAAACTAAGGCTCCAACCATCACATACAGGTTATATAGGGATCCAGTCTCTATATAGTCTATATTGTAACTTGGCCCCAATAACCTATAATGTGATGGCTGGGCCCCAGGGTGATTTTCAGTTTCCTTTATGGCCTGAATAATAAGCCTGTTCGCCTTGGAGACAGAGGTCCAGTTCAAACTAAGGCTCCAACCAACCATCACATACAGCTTATAGAGGGGCCCAGTCTCTATACAGCCTATATTGTCTCTGTGCCCCTCATAACTTATATTGTGATAACTGGCCCCCTGGTCTGGGTTTTTGTTTAAAATATGGCCTGAAATTTGAGGTAAGCCTGGCAGCTTTGGGGCCAGAGGCTCAGTTTAAACTTGGAGCCAAGCCATCAAGCATTGGTTATGAGGGTGGCTGCTATCTGGGGCCCAAAAATTCCAGATGGCAGCCCTGGAGTACTTGCTACCATATTTAGAACATACACTTTGCGTCCCAACCTCTCTCTCCTAATTTACTTTTGCACCAATGTCATCAATTGCCTCATATTCCTGTGTGTAATATACACATTCACTGTCATGTTTCTGTTATTTACGACTCATATTGCCCTATGTATTATAAGTATTTTGCTTGTCCTACCATCCTGCAATTTCTTCTTTGCACAGTGCCACAGAATATGATGGCGCTATATAAATAAACAATAATAAAAATTATAATAACACTACTGGGCATAAGGTAGGAAACATTTAAGGGAGGTCCTATGACCAATTTGACCATTATAGGCTGGTACAGTATGCATGCATAGCAGGAGGCACTTTGCATATTTTATAATATATTATCATATAAAGATCATTTGCAACTCTTGATTGCTAATGGTTATTGAGATGGAAATTTCAATTTCATTATTTTATTAATGGAGATCTGTAGACTAAGGCCCTGTGTCATGCCTGGAGTTTCTCCTTAGCTTTCAGCTGCTCCTTTCTGGGACGTTTCTCTGCCATATGCAGCTTAACCAGCAGATGGCGCTGTTCGTGACATTACCTGGCCTATATAAGCTGATCCACACATGGCTTCAGTGGATCAGCATTAAATCTGTCTTCTGAACTGTCTACCCGGACTCTATCTTTGGACTCCTGTACCTGAACCTGAACCTGTATCTTGTATGTATGCACTCTGACTCCACATGTAATATATGTACATCAGCCTGTTTGCTGTGTGTGTTGTTCACTGGTTGTCACAATTAAACTCAGTTTGCTGCATATTCATATTCTCTCTGTCTCGCAGTTCTCGAATTTCTGGTCACTCTTTAATAGAGGATTTCTCCACTGAGAAATCCGTGACACCCTGATTCACTGCCCTACTGTGCTAGTCCAAGCTACTGTAGGTGGTCGCAGCATGCACAGCAGACAAGGTCACTATTTTCCATTCAGCGCACTCACACACTAAGGCTCCCCTTTTAGCTGGCACAGTGAGGCTCACTCCCATATAACACAATGGGAAAGTTACGAAGCAGATTATTGGATGTGCAGTTTGAATGGAATATACTTTACCATTTACGTTATAACATATCATATTATTATATTCATGTTATAACCTAATATTTCAAAGTTTCCTTCCTTACACCCTGGAATGGGAAGAGTTGTTGTTCAGGGCCATATAATGGGTTATACCAGGGGTCCCCAACCCTGTCCTCAAAGCCCACCAACAGGCCAGGTTTTGCAGATCTCCACACAAATGCACAGGTGGAGTAATTAGTGCAGCGGTAGAGCTATAGACAGGGATGGATTATGAGGGGAGTGCAAGGGTCTCGTGCCCCTAGGGTCTCCACCATTTGCCCTGCAAAGGAGGCCTTCACAAACTTTTGGGTTAGGGTCTAGTCCAGGAGGCTTTTATGTCTTTGGTCTGACTGGCCGCTAGGCCAGCAACAAAGCTGTCAGTGGCAGTGGGGACCCTCTGCATCTGGACAAACCTTTTTTTGTTTTTGCAAACCTGCAGCCAAAGCCACCGCAGGAAGGACGGAGAGTCTAAAGCAGCAAAGCCATCAGCAACACTACAGGGATGGGTTTGTGTAGAGCTGTCAATTGGTGGCCGCTCACTGCACATAAGCCACCAAAGCACAGCCACTGGCAGTTCAATGCAGGGAACTGTTTTCTGCTGGACCAGCTGGGCAACTACACTACCCCTCGCCCAGAATAGCAAAGCAGGGGTTGGCAAGCAGCATGCACCCACACAATGGTGGCACAAGGGACCCGATCTGACGTTCCAGTAAGTAGGCGGGTGCCAGACAACCACCAATCAGTTACGTGGCTGGACTATTATTTTAAAGGAAAAAAAAATACTGTATCTGGGGCATCCACCAGATTTTGTGCCCAGGAGCCTTAACCACACTTAATCCAGCCCTGGCTATAGAGCTTGCTATGTGGAGATTCATAAAACATGAGCTGTTGGTGGACCTTGAGAACAGGGTTGGGAGCCACTGGGTTATACAGCATCAGATTTGCAGAAATATAAATTATTGCCCCTCTTTTGATTTAAAGTGTTCCCTACCCTAGCCCTCAACATGGCTGGAAAGGTAATCAGTTAACAAAATGAGTATCCAGATAAAATGTCTCTTCCTTTACCTGTCATGCTCCATTTAGACCCATTCATGCTTCCAGGCTATTATGCACCCCCCGCCCCATTCACAAGTGGGCTAGATTGATTTGAACCAGTGAGAAGAGGGGTGGATCCTTACCAATCATAATCCATAACAGCGATAGTCAGGCTCACATGGTCCATATTTTCATTAGGAATGTCAAACACTAGTGCCTCATTGTAAGTTGGGTTCAGGGTGTTCTTTTTTATAGACGTCTTCCGCTTTTTCAGTCTCCGGCCTTCGCATATCAGAGAAGCTTTCACGTATGGATCTTTGAAACAAAGGAAACACCAAAATACACATTTTTCTAATACACTATTAGAGCTAATCTCAGTTAAAAATAAATCAATATCTTGAGTTCATAGCTGTAGGATAGGACAAGAATTTATATCACATTTCCTGTTTTCCAAATTGCTTGTCTCAGCCCAAATGATTAAGGCCATAAAATATTTAAAACAGATAAGTAAAAAAGATCTGCGCTATAAATTCCATCCTAAGACTAAGCGCTTTTAGATAATATTAATGTTGAACTCAATTTTAATGGATGTTTTTAATCAATGTTGGTTTTACAGTGTACTCATAAGTATCATGTTCTGCTCTACCTGAGAAACCAGTCAAGTCCATGGCCTTCAAATTGGTAGCCTTGATGATGGTGGCCGTAAGGCGTCCAGCGGTTGGCAAATAACATAGTGAAAAGTTTATTTCTCCTAAGTCAGCCTTTTCCTGAAAATGAAAGTAAAACAGAATAAAAATAAACTCAATGTATATTTTCTATTTAGAGTTTAAGCTGGTTAAGAATTGGGTTGTTGGTTAGGCTAAGGAGCAGTATATCCTTTGAGACGAGCACATGCATGATGCATATCACTAGTGAGATGACCCCTAGATTAGCAGAGCCATTACTAGCCTGGAGGGCAATGTTTCCGATAAAGGACTTTGAATCACTCCCATAGTATTAAAGTTAGGTGTAGACACAATTATGTGTAATTAGGGACACTAAAGTAGCAAAGTAGTGACTCTAGTGTCTCCACCTCTAGCCCCCTAGGGCAGAGGGGTTTAAAAAAAAAACAGTGATGCTACATTGGCATCTGTCGAGCACCGGGGGAATGCACTGGCTGCAGGGTCCTGGTGAGTTATATTTTTTAACCTCAAGCACTATTGAGCACCAGGGGAGTACCAGAGGAGGCAATAATAGAGTTTTTAGGGTCTCTTTGCATAGCTATTTATGTGAAAAGACCAGTTTTTCCCAATCCTCTCTTCAAGATTTTTTGCAGATTTCCACACAGATGAAATAATTAGTGCAACAGCAGAGCTATGTAGCCACTATGTGGAGATCTACAAAACCTGTTGGTGGCTCTCGAGGAGAGGGTTGGAATATACTGGTTTAGACAATTAAGGGAGTCTGCAATTTTCCATACATGGTATGAACATTTGCATTGCAGTATAACAGAGGAAGTCCAAACTTTTTGTAACCTCCCAGCCACCCCTCCCTCCCCTTGTTCTTAGCCAGATTCATGCATTCAAATAATAATAAATGAATAATAATCACAAACCTCCCCTGATTCTGGAAAGGGGTGGGTCTGCAAGGGAGTCATGGATTTAAGTGACAGTTGGCCTTGAGTGAAAGGGAAGTGCCAACCCCCAGTAAGTTGCTATTTTACATTAGTGCTCACTTCTGGCTTTGCACAGTGAGGGGTGACACAGAATGTTTAGATCTCTATAATATGCAAACATTTGGAACTGGGTGGGACCAGAGATAGTATGAGTGTAGAAACAGCCAGAACTAGATCATCAGTAATTGCTCTAGAAATGGAACCAGCAAGAAGCTTATGTAGGAGGGAGAGACATCTGGAGCTGAGTGCAGCCTGCAGAAGAGGAAACACTAGGCCAGAATGAGGCCAGGAGGCAGCCACACAGATCCTGTGGCTGAAACTAAAGGCCTACCTACTGGCTTGAGTCAGGCTGTGGTGGGGCAGCTAAAACTACCAATGGCCACCAAGGCCTGGTACTGAGTGATGGGAAATTTACTGTGACTGTACAATTTGCACTACTGTCCACCCCATTCTCCATGGACAGTGTGGCGTACCCCCCATCTCATTGCCATAGGCAGTGTGGCATTTTGCTCTTCCATTCCCCATAGGCAGTGTGGCACCCCCCTCCCATAGCCAGTGTGGCATTCCCCCCTCCCATAGCCAGTGTGGCATTCTCCCATTCCTCATAAACAGTGTGTCATCCCCTCCATCTCTTAGACATTGTGGCATTCTCTCCTCCTGTTCCCATAGGCAGTGTGGCATTTCCCCCCTCCCATTCCCCATAGAAAGTGTAGCATTCCCCCCTCCCATTTCCATAGGCAGTGTGGCAATCCCCCCTCCCTTTCCCCATAGGCAGTGTGGCACCCCCCTATCTCATAGGCAGTGTGGCAATCCCCCCATCTCCTTATTCAGTGTGGCATTTTCCCCCCTCCCATCCCCTTATTCAGTGTGGAATCCTTCCCCCCATTCCCCATAGGCAGTGTGGCATCCCCCCTTCCAATTCCCATAGGCAGTGTGGCATCCCCTCCCTTCCCCCACAGGCAGAGTGGCATCCCATTCCCATAGGCAAGTATACTTACATGAACGCTCTGCCCGCTCTGGTTTCCGGCATCACCACTGCCTCTTGGTTGGCACACGCTGACACAAACACTCGGGTGTCAGCGCACACTGGCCCAAGAGGCGGTGGCGGCACCAGAAGCCAGAGTGGGGACAGTGGACAGCGTTCATTTACCATTTGTCCACTCACTGCTCGGCTGGTCTCCCGTGGCCACGGTGCGGGTGCGAGACTCATGTAAGTATACTTTTTTTTTTTACAATCACTCACTGACATTCTCCCCCCCCCACACTTTTGGGGGAAAATAGTGAGTCTTATAGGGCAAAAAATACAGTAACTCTGTCTTCCCTTTACTGAATAGCGCATTATTTTAACTCATGTGTTATTTCAAAATAAAGCAGGGAACTGTCCTTATTTTTATGAGATGATTTTAAACATCTTGCCAGAATCAAGGTCTAAGGGCTTGATTCAGTAAGTGTCAAAAAAAATTCTCTTTGTTGAAAGAAAATCACTTTAGGTGATAAAAGCCTGAGAATTTCACTGTTGCTAAAGACAATAAAAAGGCAATGACACTTTGTACTGCTAAGAAAAGTGAATGTTTTACTCCTTTTTACACTTTAGCAAAAAAATGTCATTGACTTACATTGCCGTTCTAGCTGGTGATTTAGCAACAATGAAATTCTCAGGCTTTTTTCACCTAAAATGATTTTTTTACTACCAAGAGAATTTTTTTAACACTTACTAAATCGAGCCCTTAGACCTTGATTCTAGAAAGTTGTTTAAAATTATCTCATAAGAAAAAAGACGATTCCCTGCTTTATAGCGGAATATTCATATATTCAAATCTTACTGAATCATTCCCTATGTTTTAGGAATCCTGTTTAAGTCTTCATTGACCCAAAAGAGATTAGTTGTGTATTTAACATAAGTGTAAACTTGTCTCCCAATAAATTCTGGATATGTTACAGGCTGTTGCTATTTTTCTGTGTTGGATGGAAAGGGTGTCCTAGCAAAATGTTTCTATAAGCCCCTGCAATTCATGCTAATGACTGACCCATATAGTTTTGGGGCAGGTTTTCGTAATTATTGACTCTCCCAGATTGGACTATTTAGGATAAATAATTTAATGTCTGTCCAGTTAACTCGTCTGGTATTGTATTTACTTTAGTATCACAATCTGAAGTGCGGCAAGTAGGAAGCGCCAACATTCTGAAATGAAGGCAATTTAAGGGAAACCTGTGTTCAAGGTGCAGACACTTGGTTTTAGCTCATTCTGCATAACTGAGGTACTCAACAAAATTGGATATTTTTGTGTTCATATTGCAGCCTGCGTTACTTTGGTGGAAATATCACTAAAGGCGTTCATTGTTACATAAGGGTGGATAGCAATCCTGCTCCCAATGAGCGTTCAGATCCTCTTTATGTGTGCACCATATCTTGACAAACACAACAGGATGTAATAAAACGTTTGCACTTTATTGTATTTTTCAAAGTAGGCAATCAAGGACTTGTGTTTCATGGGAACAGCCTTGATAGGATTTCCGCGGCTTGTGCACCATTGACTTCTATTGAGAGGAGAAGGGAGGGGGGAGTGCTCTTATAAATCTCAATAAAAGAAAATAGGACGGTATCTGCAGCTAATCCCATCATGCCTGCTCCCATGAACCACAAGAGTCATTTGGTCTGGAC